>JAPTOF010000005.1:827500-2130000 GCA_028554755.1 Cordia subcordata
TTAAAGTCTTTAGGACTAGAGGTGGCAAACGGGTACCCGCGGGTCAACCGACCCGTTTAGTGCGGGTTAAGTGGATTCGCGGGTCGGGTCGGGTCGAATTTATGTGGGTGGCTAACTCCTCAATCCGCACCCGCCCCCTTACGGGTTCGCGGGTTTGCGGGTTCGCGGGTCCACCCACTTAATTTTCTAGTATTTAAATATTATGTAAAAATAAATAAAACCAAAAAACTAAGCATTAAGCTCTTGTCACCTATTTCACCAAAAAAAACTAAGCATTAAACACCTAAGACTAGTTAAAATTAATGAATTAAACACAAACACAATGCATAATTTAAAATATTCATTAAACGCCTAACCATTCAATTTCAATCCAATGATCCATAAACTAACAATCTAACATTAACATAAGTAACACACTAATACAGCACAACAATTATCACAATCCATACCATAGCTTCAATTAACAACTAAATACCTTATACCTAACAAGTAACAACATAATCCACAAATCACAATCCACACCCCATAGATATAATCAAACTTCTAACTATTACAAGCCACAAACAATAATCAATGGTCCACAATCCAACATTCAATCCTTTTTCATTAACCACAACAACAATTCTAACATCCTCGACAACTTGATTTGAAGCTTCACTTGTCTTAGAACTTTGAACATGAAAATCACCTAGTTGAACTATGAGACGATCCAACGTTCCTTTCTCATCTACCAAAAAGAAAACAAAATTAAGAGGAGAAAAGACTAAAAATTTATATACTAATTTCACATATATAAACTTATAACCAAAACAACCACAATAAAATACAAAAGATTAATAAAAAGCTATGCTAATAAATATTACCTGATTTGAGACCTTGCAACCAATTCCTAGTGCAAAGCAAAGCTTCAAAGTTTTCGGGTAACAAAGAGCTCCTGTATTTGTTAAGAATTCTCCGCCAATACTAAAAGAAGATTCTGAAGCAACAGTTGTTATAGGAATGCTTAACAAATCACGAACCATGAGTGCAAGTTGTGGATACCGACTTTTCTCTTTCCTCCAATGCTCCAACACGTCTAAATTCGCATGAAGCTTGCGATCAAGTCTAGGCTCATCCAAGTACAATTCTAATTCACTCTTGCCACTATTCTCAACACTTTGACTTCCAAATAAATCAAACTCCTAATCAAACATAAAAACAATATAGAAAAAGTTACAATTGGAACTAATAATTTTGTAAATAATAAGGTAATTGTAGAAATACTTACATCAAGCAAATCCTCTTTTGCTTTTCCAATGGTTCGTGATCCACTGCTTGTCTTAAGGGATGATGATGAAGATGGGCATGTCATTGTAGCTTGATGGCAAGAGTTATTTTGATATTCTCGAAACAATTGTTTTAGCTTGTTCTTGACAATGTATGTCTTTTCAGAAGCAGTTAAAGGGTCTATCTTAGTGAAACACCATGCAAGAATATCAAATTTCAAGCGAGGATCAAACACAACCCCAAATGAAAGCACCAAACTGTATTCTTCCCAGTATTTATCAAACTTCTCCATCATACTTGTCACCATGCTTCTAAGCAAACAATCACTACATGACTTGTACTTCAACAAAAGACATTGAATATGCCACACATTCATGAAATACAAGTTAGATGTTGGATATGTTGAACCAGAGAACAAATTAGTGATGTCATTAAAAGGCTCCAAGAATTCACATATTTTCTCTCCTCTTGTCCATTCCTCATCCGATAAACCATACTTATAATGATTATCAAAAACTTGTAGATGAGAAAAAGCAGCACGATACCGAATGGCACTTTCAAGCATTAAATAAGTTGAATTCCAACGCACAGGCATATCCAAGCGAAGACCACTTGAAGCATCTAATTTAGCAGTTTTCACACACTCCAAAAAAGTTCTCATTCGACCTTCTGTACCACGCACATATTTGACACTTTCTCTTATTTTATGCAATGCACCACTTACTACCTTCAAACCATCTTGAACAATAAGATTCAAGACATGGGCACAACATCTTACATGAAAGAATTCTCCATCACACAACAAACCTTTTTGCAATTTCAATGCATTGATCAATCTATCTTGCATATTGTCATTAGCAGAAGCATTGTCCAATGTGATAGAAAAGATTTTATCTTCAATTCCCCATTCTTTTAATAAACATAAAATCTTTTGGGTTAACTCAACCCCACTATGTAGAGGAGGCATATAATGAAATGACAAAATCTTACAATTCAATTTCCAATGATCATCCACATAATGTGCAGTAACACAAAGATAACCCTCACTAGTGCAAGCAGTCCACAAATTAGCTGTCAAGCATATCCTACCAAGAACTTTAGCTAAATCTTGTTTTAATTTTGCTCTCTCTCTATTATAGATTTTCAATACATCAGATTTAGCCGTGTTCCTAGACACACATTTTACTTCTGGGTTCAAATAAATAAGAACATCCCTATGGCCTTCATGCTCAGCCATTGCAAAAGAGTAATGATGCTTGATCATAGCAATGGCCTGTTTCTCACGAAAAACCATTTGATTTATTTTTCTAGAACGTAGCTTCCCTTCTGCATCAACAAGCATCTGACCAACATCTACATGATCACGCATTGGACAAAGAGGTATGTGCTTGTTCAAATTAGAAGTTCCATGGCTTCTACCTCCAACAATATAAACCTTTTACACATATTACATGCTGCCCTTTCTTTCCCATCTTCTCCTTTACCTATTTTAGTAAAATGATCCCAACACTTGGAGGTTTGAGGTCTAGGCCTTTTTATAGTAGATTTGCTAGAAGTTTCAGTTGCATTTTCGCTTGGTGCATTAACCATTTCCTCTTCTAACACCTCCCTTAAATCATCATCTAAACTTATAGCAAAATCTTGTTCATTATTCACACTCATAGTTTCTGACTCCATAGTCCCAATGCAAATCAATCAAACCAAAGCGTACATCAATCACCAACAAAATAATTCCCCACTGTAATTCATTATCCAAAAAAAAACTATGAGAAAAACACTTTATTTTCATATATCTAAAGATCAAGAAACATAAATAAATGCAAAACAAAAAACTGAATCAATATCTGAAGAGAATTCATATTTAGTATTTACCATTAGGCATTATGCATTATGCAAGTTAAAATTGAAAATTGGGCAAGAGTGAAAAAAAAATCCATACCTGTTAGAAGACAAAGAATCTCTGAGTATGAAAGCAATCTCCACGGAATTAATCTCTGAGTACAAAAGTATCAAACTGTTTAAGTTTGAAATATAACAAAAAGCAACAAATCATATAAGAAGTTCGTTTGCATGTGTTGTATTGTAGTTCATATCAAAAAAAATATTTATTGCTAAGCTAGAAACATTAGTATCATGCACACAAGAAGCTATAATTTTACTTCAGTAATTAATATATTAAGAAATTGAGAGATTGAAAATCTAATTATGAGTTATCTAAATCTGAATAAAAATATATTTCAGTTTTAGTTGCACATAAAACACTCACTACTAGAAATTGCTTAGTATCCTTAAGGCTTCAATGGAAGAATAAAGCTTGAACAAGATACTAATGGAAGAGATAAAAGAGAGAAGCGAGCGAGCAGAGAGAAAAGATAAAGGAGTTCAAGGTATTATTTTTATGATCATATTACAAAGCTTGCTCTTTTTTATACACTTAATCAACTAACTAAATGACTTAATCAACTAACAAACTGAACCTAACCAAATTGTGCACATAACAACATAAAACATTTTTTTATAT
Source organism: Cordia subcordata (assembly GCA_028554755.1). Lineage (NCBI taxonomy): Eukaryota > Viridiplantae > Streptophyta > Magnoliopsida > Boraginales > Cordiaceae > Cordia > Cordia subcordata. The sequence goes on from JAPTOF010000005.1 coordinate 831,288, forward strand.
CAATTACCAAATATGGTAATAATATAGATCCTTTATTAATATTATGAGGGATCTAAATTCCCCTTCTTAGCTATGTGTTGGAATTACTTCCGGGATGTCATCAATTGGTTTTGTATGTGTCATGTGTGATATGTTAAAAATAGTTTTGAATTTTGTAAAAGAGTTTTAGTGATTCTCTAAGCCTGTGTTGATTTTTTTCATTTCTCGTTTTCTCAAATTATGTTTCCAATGATAGATTGGATTAAGAACGAACTAAAATTTTTTATTCAAAATTATTTCAGTAAAAAAATTATCAATTATGCATCAAGATGGAGATTTCTCAATGAACACCTTGACAAGAAATTTTTTGACGTGTATTATTAACAACTTCAAGAAAGTAATACGATATGCATCTTACTCGTGGTTCACATTCGACCGGAAAGAAACCAGAAAAGAGAATGAAATAAATAAATTATGAAAGCTTGCTTACTGAAACTGATCAAAGCTTGTGGGCTATGGCTGCGGCGTTGTGCTGAAGAAGAAGAGTGAAGAGTGAAGACTGATCAATGCTTATAGGCTATGGCTAAGGCACTGTGTTGACTGCTGAAGAAGAAGAGTGAAGAAAAGTAAAAAGCAAAGTCTTAGGGTTAAGACACAATAGTCAATAAGAAGACAAAAATTATGAAAGTTAAAAGAATAAAAGTTAAAGCATTATTATTATTTTTTTTATTTTTCTTTGTCTCACCCGCGGTTCACCCGCTTAACCCGTCAGTGGTGCAGGTCAGGTCAGGTCCACCCGTTTCCCTGGCGGGTTATAAAATGTTAAACCTTAACCCTACATTTATGCGGGTTAAACGGTTCAACCCGCGGGTCCGGACCCGTTTTGCCTCCTCTATTTAGGACTGACAATGGGGGTGAATATACATCAAATCAGTTTAGTCAATTTCTTCAACAAAAAGGGACTGCACATCAAACTACATGTCCACACACCCCTGAACAAAATGGGAAAGTAGAAAGAAAACATATCCACCTAATAGAAACTACTTTATCTCTATTAAACCACAGTAAAATGCCTTCAAAGTATTGGTTAGAAGCTTTGGCCACTGCAAACTACTTGATTAACAGATTACCTACTCCTATGCTTTCCAATCATTCACCCCATCAATGTTTATATCATTCACAACCTGATTACAATGCTCTAAAGGTATTTGGCTACCTTTGTTTCCCATGGCTTAAGCCATGCATAGATCATAAGCTGCAAAACAAATCCATTCCTTGTGTCTTTCTAGGCTACTCTTCTACTACTAAAGGGTATAGATGTTTAGACATGACCACTAACAGGGTTTATTTGTCTAGACATGTGAAAATTTTTAAACTATCGTCCCTTTTGCATCATCCACCTTTTCTCCTTACTCTATTTCCCAATTTTCAGCTTATTTTCACCGTAGGGATCACTTTGCAGTATCACCAGAGTTAGACACACTTAATATTCAACCTGCCTCTGTATCTCAAATTCCTGCATCTGTTGTGCCTGCATTTATTCCTAGCATTGAGCATCATTTGACTCCACAATCTTTAGCAAATTCTCCCATTTCACCTATGTCTTTTGGTCCCAACTCATCTCCCATCATTATGGCTGATAATAGTGGATCTAGCTCTGTCTATACTCATCATCAATCTGCTGCTTCTTCATCTACACAGTCATCTCGTCTATCTAATTCTGTTCCAGTCAACATACATCCTATGTTGACTAGGAGTAAAATTGGTTCCTTGCCTCCTCCTCTATACAATTTGCATAATGCATCTCTTGTTTCTTCAAAAATTGAACTTGCTACCTTTAAGGAAGCTCGCTAGTATTCTTGTTGGCAGAAAGCACTGGAGAAAGAATACAGTGCTCTACAAGCATAGGGGACTTGGTCATTAGTTCCTCTGCCTCCTGGCAGGTAACCAGTTGGCTGTAAACGGGTTTACAGAATAAAAAGAAATGCAGATGGTAGTATCTCTAGGTTCAAGGCTAGACTAGTGGCTAAGGGGTTTTATCAAGAATAGGGTATTGATTACTCAAAGACTTTTAGCCTTGTTGTTAAGCCCCAGACTATTAGAATTGTTCTATCTTTGGCCTTATATTATGGTTGGGCATTGCATCAAATGGATGTGTCAAATGCATTCCTGCATGGTGATTTACAATAGACAGTGTTTATGACTCAGCCTCTAGGATTCATTGATCAAGCTCATCCTGAATTTGTTTGCAGACTTCATAACTCTTTATATGGCCTCAAACAAGCCCCAAGGGCCTGGTATTCAAAATTATCTTCTTTTCTATTAGCAAAGGGTTTCTGTAACACAGTTGCAGATACTTCTCTCTTTGTGCATATGTCTGCCAATCACATTTTAATTCTCCTAGTGTCTGTTGATGATATTATTCTAACTGGAAGTAGTGAGGTTGCTATTTAGTCTTTTATTTCAGAAACGTAGCTGCATTTTGCTATGAATATCTTGGACTTTTATCCTATTTTTCAGGTATTGAAGTCAAGGAAAATTCTACTAGGGTTTTGTTGACTCAAACTAAATATGCAAAAGATCTATTGGAGAAAGCAAGGTTGTCCACTTGCAAGCCTGCAGTGACTCCAATAGCATCCAAACATAATTCTAAGGATACTGCAGCTGCTGTACCCTTTTCAAATCCTACTTTGTTCAAGAGTCTTATGGGTGCACTTAAATACATGACTATGACTAGACCTGATCTACAATATGCTATGAGTGTTGTTTCTCAAAAGATGCATGCTCCAACAAACTAGGATTACAAAGCACTCAAGAGGATTCTAAGGTTTATAAACGGAACTTTGACTCAGGGACTTTAGTTTAGACCTGGCTCACTTACTTTGCATTCCTTTTCAGATAGTGACTAGGCTTGTGATGTTATAGACAAAAGATCAGTGACTGGCTATTGCACTTTTCTAGGGCCTAATCTTATATCCTGGAGTTCCAAGAAGCTGTCTACTGTTTCTAGAAGTTCTATCGAGGCTGAGTACAGGGCATTAGCTCAAACTACGGTTGACCTCACTTGGCTTACTTATCTTCTCAAGGCTTTACATATTCCAGTTCAATCTCCTACATTGGCCTGAGATAATCTCTCGGCCATAGCACTAGCTTCTAATCTAGTTTTCCATGGCAGGACCAAACACATTGAATTGGATTACCACTATGTTAGGGAATAAGTGGTGGCAGGGAAGTTACTGATCTCTTATTTTCCTTCTATAGAAGATGTGGCAGACCTTTTCACGAAATCCCTTCCAACTGCTCAGTTTCACTATCTCAAATCCAAGATTCCACTAGTAACCCAGTTTCAGCTTGAGGGGGGATGTTAGCGTATCTGATGCAATTCAAAATGTACTAGACTGTCACTTTAGAAGTTAGTTAGGCAGTACAGCTGGCAATTAGCAAGTTAGTTATAAAGCACATGTGCCAGTTAGTTATAAGTATCTGGCAGGTTCTATTGTAACTGACATCTATAAATAGATGTACTTGTAGTCATTTTAAAGGAATGAAAAATGTCTTCTCTTTCATCTCTATCATAAAATTCATCAACAGTGTTTTTGCTTAATTTTTAGTTTGATGTATTTATTTACCTATGTAAAGTTAATGTTTTTACTAGAGCAACTTTTTAATTTTTTATAATTTTGCATTTTAAGAAACATGCACCTAATAACACTTGTGGCATGGATCTCCTAGCGTAGTGTATGCAAGAGTGCAGGGTCGTCTCCTCAGGAGGCTTCAAAATCTTGGTTCTAGGCATGTGCATCCTAAACCAGCTACGTGCGATCCTAACTACTTCTTTTTTTATGTTTTTGGATTGAGTGGAGCTCAAAAAAATTTAACTAAACAAAACTTCCTATGGTGTGTGTGATGGAAAAGGAGAACAAATAAGACCAAACACAATAAGAAAGAATTAAGGCAAATACTACTTGATTACGGGGTTGGAATCCTACACTTGCTTTGGGCTAATTGATGCTTTAATTACTCTTTAGAAGGCTTTAATTAACTATGCCAAAGAACATTAAATAAACCCTAGTCAGGCACAGGAAAAGCGAAAGAAGCTTTTTAGAGGTCAACTTTTGAATAGAATCTAATTCTTGGTGAAGAAGCGAAAGATAACTCGAACAAGGCCAACGATTCATTATTTCTATCTCATTGGCTCTTCTTTATTTTTTCTTTTAGTATATCGATTTACGCCTAGCCTATTCTTTTTCTCAATCTAAAGAGAGCGAAGCTATTCCTTTTTTGAGAAAAGAGCTTCTCAAAAGCAGGGTGTTTAAGCTGCTTCGGGCGTGGCCGCTAATGTAATGTCTCAGCTTCGCAATGAGCTTGAAAGAAAGCATACGCCCTGTCCCTTACTTAACGAACAGGCAGGTCTATGAGAAAGGTAAGGGGCTTCCCTCCCAAGGAGGAGTGTTAGAACGCATCTTTCCCTTACCCGAGGTTAAGATGCTGTCTTGTCAGTTAGTTTCCTTAGGAGTTTTAATCCCTTTGGATAAAGACCTACATACCCGTAAGACTTCAAGCTTCTAATTCCTTTGACTATTTCTGTGATCATATATGATAATGCGTAATAATTTGCCTAAGCTATTTCCTGCTCTTGTGAGAGTATCTAGAGAGAATAAAATTCTAATGCTAGCAAAGGTAGTCTATCATATGGGCCACAACTCAAACTGAATGTGATGTAATCAAACTTATGGTTGACGCCCTAGAGAATATAAAGCCCATATACGAAGTGGAAAAAGTAGGAATAGCAGGTACTATTTATGATGTCCCTGGGATTGTAGCCAAGGATTGTCAAAAAGAAAAGAAAGCCTTACGACCTTGATTTCTGGAATTCACTCGAGCTAGGAAGGCAGCTAGGCCTACCAATTGAAGTAGAGGTTGTATTCATCCTAATTACAAGTACAATTTTATCCCTAAATTGGCTCTATTTAGAGTATACCTTTGTCCTAACTAATTAGGGTTTTAGGGCTTAGTTGATTAGGCCTTTTCGCTCATGTCTTATCCTAAGGTTTAAACTTTTGACTTTGTTTCAAGTTAAAGCCTAATTTTTCTAAGATCGATTAAGCTAAATCGGTACCCTATTAACATTGTTTTAAGCTAAAAATTACCCAACAAAACCTAACCATAGATTAAGCATTGTCAATCAATCATCATATAAGTAGATCTAGGCATGAAAGCACAAAATAACACATGGTTCTTCATTGAGACATTTATATAAACACAGACAAGGCATGAAATAAGGCCATGAAAGCAACAGAAAATCAAACACATATTAAACCATCAAATAATCCCAAATAATAGTATGAATTCCTAATCCATAATACAAGAATTAATTACCCTAAATAGATCTACTTAAACATGATGAAAATAAGAACAAAGAGAAAATAAAGAGTCTGCTGCATGTCCTTCGCAAAATCCTTATAATCCTTGATGAAATCTTCCAAAGAGATGTTTAATCCTCCAAAATCTTGCTTAAATCTTTGTGTAGATGAGTTTGGAAGAGAGAGTGTGTGAGGTGGCTGAGAGTGATCGTAGGCTAAGGTTTTGAGGGGACGCGTAGAGATATGAGAGATTCTAAGATATTTCCTCAAAAAGAGCCTAAAAGGGGTACTTATAGCTTTCTCCAGTGGTTCATACTAGTCAACCGGTAACTTTTTCATGCCTCGACTTGTGGAGCTTTTGTTCTTATTGGTTGATCCCTACCAATTGATCGGTACTAAGCCTTTACTTGAGTGGCAACAATCTTGGGCGTTTTAGTCAACTGGTTGACTTTTAACTTCAAGTAGTTCAACTGGTTCCTCTAGAAGGCTCTTTTTCTTCTTTGCTTTGCTTTTGATCTTCATTCTTTTGGTTCATTCTTCTTCATTCTTCATCATTCACCCATGTTCAAGCTCGTTCCTCATCTCAATACTAACTTATAACACAAAATAAGGCATTTAGTGTAGCCTTTACTCACTAAAACTCATTATAGACACTTTATATCAATTATGTACATATAACATATAAATGCTATACCAACTGCACTCTATAAAGCTTAAAACACCTCTAATATGTATGCTATGTATGCAAGTTGATGTGTTGATTTTGTTTGTGTTTATGTATTGCATGTTTATACTTGTTTTAAGGTGTTTTATGCTTTAATAGGTGTATTAATATAGCATTTATGTCATATTTGTTCATATTAGGGTTTATGATCGCTATTTTGTGCACAAGCTTAAATAGCCTGCAAGCGCATGGGCCGTGTATAGTATGGTGTGTGTGAGCGCAAGGTCAAATCCACGGGGGCTAGCCTGTCGTACCACTTTTGGGGATCTCTCAAGCCATAGTTTGCATCCTAAAACATGTCCAAAATTTTTCCATGTCTCTTTTTGGTTTCAAGATTTGAATTTGGCTTACGTTGTGCTCAATTTAGCCTCAATCGCTTCTTCCTTTGCCCGGCCAGTTCCAAATGCTCTTTTCTTTGTTCCTTTATGTCCAAAACACCCGTGGCTTTATTCCAAACTCCAAGAACTGTCAATCAAGCTCCAATTATCTTCCTGAATCTCACCTGAAACAAGCAATAAATGTGCATTAGTGTAGCATTTAGGTTCTAAGCTCCACTATGAACATTTAAACCCTAAAATGCACAAGTATGACTTAAATGCTATATTAATACACCAAATAAAACACAAAACACCTTAAAACAAGTACATACATACAATGCATAATCACACACAAAACTAGCACATCATAAACTCACAAGATGCTTTTGAGTAAATTAATCATAATTTTCATTATCAAAATGAATATAATAACGAGTATTTAGCCAACAATCTCCCCTTTTTTAATGATATCAAATTATCATTAAAAGTTTGGAGTCCAAAATTTTTGACTCCCCCTCAATTTAAGCACATATTAACAAAAAACATATTGTAAGGAATACTCCCCCTGTCAACTTTATAACATTCATAACTTCATAAAGGATTATAAAAGCGCAAATGCATTCATCATCATAGACACATAGATATCACAATCATAAACACTTAAACATTGTAACTATTACAAACTTTCATCAACACACTTTTCTTTCTCCCCCCTTTGACTTCATCAAAATCAATAAGATGATAAGGAGAAAAGAGAGTTAATATCCAAAAGCACGAAGTATTAGCAATTCAAGAGTGTTGCTAGCCAAACTAACAAATGATCCAAAATAGCTAAACTATCATCAAGAGTAGCAAGCTAAACTATTATCATAGTAAACCATCAATTGTTCCAAAAACTAAAGCAATGAAATTAAATTGTGTCAATGAAGGTTAAAGGGAGTGCATGAAAAGTTTTATCAAAAAGGCCATGGTGAACTCAAGGAGCATGATCACTGGGGTTCAGGAAGTGTTACTTTATATAGGAGCATATCCCTGCAATCTTAGAATCAATGTGCTCCCTCCATTCTGAAAGGTCTGCCCACTGTGCATTCCATCTACCTATTGTAGTCTTGATCTCACCTATTCCTGTATTCAAAGCTTGCAGTTGAGTAAGGATTTGAGCCATGATCCATGGGTCTTCCTCTTGAGCCATGGAATAGGTGCCTGCACCTCTTTGCATCTCAACATTTCTTTGATCTTCAACATGTGGCTCTGCCTGTGATTGTCACAGGACTCTCTTGAGTGTAACATCTTTAGGAGCCGATATCTTCTTCTGAAGAACACACTTCCATAGGGATCATGCCTGGAAGATTCATTTCAACCCCACTTTCTCTATCTTGCTCCTCCCTCTCTGCCTTATCTAAGGCCTTCTAAACTTCATCGACATGTTGAGCCTCAGGTCCAAAAACTAGTCTACTAAAAGTGGTTCCATTTCTAGCCCTTTGCTAAATTGACTCCTTAATATCATTGGGCAAATTTCTGTAAGTTTTATCATTTATTGGTACTTCATTATACCAGTAAATGCCCATGGAATTCATATACTGCATATCAAAGTTCCAAGCAAATTTCTTAACCGGTTCTTTGGATTTGATATTTAAGTGATCAAAGATACACATGAGGGCCATGCCATATCCAAGAATTGTTGTTTTACCACCACCTTTCCCACTAATGTGTAATATATGTTGTAAAATCAAAAATACTAAGGCAATCTTAACTCCATTTGTAAGGCTATAGAGAATATATGCATCTATAATAGGGATTTTTCCATCGTTTATGTTCCTAGGAAGTAAGACTTCACTAATAACCTTAAAGGAAATTATTTTATTGAAATCCACATCTTTCAACAAGGAAAGAATCAAATTTGGGTCTTTTGGGCCTCCATCATTCCACATATAATTAATAACCTTGCTTGGTATACCAGCCTCTTTTATCCCTTTAGGCCAACCTCGGCTATTATAGTGTCTTTCCCCTTCAACAGGTAACCCAAAAATCTTCTTTAATTTCTCCTCATTTAGCATGAAACTCTTATTGCATACATTTGATTTAAGTTCAAGCTTAGGGCTTCTACAATGAATCTCAGGATTTTTATAACACTCCCTAACCATGTTAACTTTAACATCACAATGCAAGTGCAAAAACATATACCAATCTTGACCATCAAATAATTGAAAGACATTTGTACCAGCAAAATTTGAGTCAACCAAAAATTTATTCTTGAGTTTTGGACATAGATAGAGGTGGTGATTGAGTCCTTGCCCTCTTTCCTCTTCCATGTTCATGACCTCTTCCTCTTGGATTCACCATGATCTTGTGTTGTTTTTAAAAAAGTAAATCGGTAAAAACTTAAGTTTTGACATGGGTTGATGATTATGGAAGAAAATTTGAAGAATTTTGATTGAGAATTGAAAATTTTGAAGTGGGTTTGAGAAGAGAGTTGGGTTAGGGTGAAAAAGATTTAGGAGAAATAGTGAAAATTGGGGTTAAAAGCCCTTGTTTTAACCTTCATCGCGTTCAGTAAGTCAACCGACTGGTTGAGTAGGTTGACTGGCCAAGTTAGAAAGCTCAGAAAAATTTCCTTAGTGGTCGGACGCCTTCTGGCTTCAGCTGATTGACTGACTGGGTTAGAATATGCAAAAGTGTAGTTTTTAACATATCTAAGCCACAACCACACACATAAACATATTTTAGCCACAACATATCATTCCAATCTCTCTTCTAATTTTAGAAAATTGGTCTCATGCAAAGGTTTAGTAAAAATATCCGTAACTTGGTGCAAAGTATCTATAAATTCAAGCACAATATCATCTTTTTGCGTATGATCTCTAATAAAATGGTGCCTAATCTCGGTATCCTTAGTTCTAGAATGTTGAATGGGGTTCTCAATAAGATTTATGACACTAGCACTAGTTTTGGTTAGGAGAACCCCCGATCAACACAACGGCAATAGAAGTCCCGCGCCTTAGATAGACCTTATTCGTTATCATAGCCCAAGTCTAGCGCAATGCAATCACCCTAGGCCCCCTTCTTCTTTATTAGTGTTTCCTTCCTTAGTTTGGCTCCTTTAAGTTCCTCCATAGATTAGTTTTTATTTTCCTTTTTTCGAGCTCCCTTCCATCCCAAAGTAAGTACACACACGCACGTAGCTAGTTTAAGGCACTCGAGCACATAGAGACTAAACTAAGATAGCCTCCCTGTGGTTCGACCCCGCACTTGCACACACTGTACTACACATGTCCCGTGCACTTGCGGGCTATTTAGGCTTGTGCTCAAATAGCGGTATCAAGTTTTTGGCGCCATTGCTGGGGAGGCACGGTATTGGTTCTTTGCGTACTTTTGTGTTTGCGATCGGTTGCTTGCGTGTGCACTATCTTTACTTGCTTTCCATTTTTTTGAAAAAAAAATTTAAAAAATTTTAAAAAAAAATTGACTGTGAAGGGGTTTTACTTGTGATTCATTGAATATGACCGATCCTAATGCTTCTTGGTGGTCACTTGTATCCTCTTCCCCGCCAGCCGAACGTGTCCCTTATGCATGTCACTTGTGTGGAAGTTTCATGCATCCTACCGTTTTCTGTCCCCACGAGAATTCCCCACCTAGGGCTAGTGCTACTAATGACCCCTATAGTCATGCAACATCTCATGCATCTTCATTTAGTAATCATGATTATAGGGATGCATATTCTTGTTATTGCAATCATTGTGGAAGCCGTGCTCATTTTCCTAGTGCTTGTCCCACTTTCCACCCCCATTCCCGATTGCATGCAATGCCCTATGCCCCTAGCAATCATATGCCCATGCATGCATTTACATCTAGCTATCATGATTCTAGGGAGCAACATCATGCATTTTCACAATGGGGTCAAGATGACTCTTTATTCCATTCACCTTCTAGTTTCGATTGTCCACCTCAGACACCTTCTTTTTCCACCCATTCCTCTCCCGAGTTTTTTGATGGTTATGTGCAAAATGATTTTCAAAATGACTACCTTTTTCACTCGGTTGAGCCCTTTTCTTTTAGGTTTTTTTCTCAAGAGGAAACACTTGACTATCTCTTATCCCTCATCCAATCTAACCAAGAACAACTTGAGAGTTTGAAGCGAGACACCAAATCTTTTGGTGTGTCCTTGCAGAGAGTGGTTGAGAGTGTGCAACTCATGAGTGAGAATGTTGAGATACCTTTAGAACGAGTTGAAGGGATAGAGATGAGGCCTAACGATGAGGTGACTAGGGGTGGAAATGATGATGTATGGGAGAGAGAACTAGAAAGAGAGGTTGATGGAGAGATAACATCTTGTAGTGAGGATGAAGATAAGATTAATGATAACTTGGTTCTTGATGACTCTTGTGATTATGTTTTAGAGGAAGTAGTACCTTATCCTCTTAAGCTTTCAACGTCTCTCATTGAGTCACATGAGTTTTTTCTTTCTCCTCATCCCACACATTCCGTACACATAGAGGTTGAGTCTTGTGTCGATAGTACTCAATTGCATTCCGAGTCGGCATTTAGGGAGTTTAGCGCACATTCTCCCCTTGAGCATTCATGCATACATGATGAGGAATTCGTTGAGTCCCCATTGCCCCCTCCATTAGTGTCTACCCTATATGAAAAGCATGATGGCGAGATGACACCCACTAGTGATGAATGTATTGATGAATTTAAAGAGACTGTAGCTAGTGAAGGTTTAAAGTCATCCACTGGGGAAGACAAGACATCAATTTCAGAGATTTTAGATGATAAGTTTCTTGGAGTTAAGAATCATGATGTTGAAGAGAATAGCAACTCTTAGAAGACACATAAGAAAGGAATTGATGTGCTTGGAAGAATGATCTATGGGTCTCTTTGGATGTTTGATGATTCATTGATGGAAATAGAGCCCATTAAGATCGAATCCACCCTTCGTGAGGAGTTAGAACGACCTAGGCTTGATCATGTTATATCTTGTGGAGAAGAAGAGTGTAGTACATCCACCTCCTATATCGTTGCTCCTTCTTCTCCAAATGTCGTTCCAACCCCCATTTCCCATTCCATTGAGTCTTCCTTTTTGGAGCTCACGTTTGTGCCTTCATACATGGAACATTTTCATCTAGGGTTAGAAAGCACGTTTCCCATGTTGCATGCATTAGATCTATCTTTGACCTATAGGGAAAGTGTGTTCCTAGCCCTTGATTATGAGAAGAAGGCATTGGGGTGGCTAATTAAAGAGCAAGCAGGACATGATTCTTCACGTTTGAGCATGCTTCATTCCACACTTGCGCATTCATTTGATATTTTAGGGTGGGATCTTGAAAAGGGGTGCATCATGCATTCATTGCCCCAACCCTTAGTGTATGACCCTTTTCCTTCTATATTATGTGCTTTGATGATTATCTGGCAATTTGTGCCACGCAACTTTAAACATATTTTACTCTAACATTGGTGCCCGGCTGGAGGCGTTAAATCCAGCGCTACTAGGAGACACCCTAGGCTTGTTCATATTTTCTTGTATTTATTTGCCTTTGCCTTTGTATATAGTAGATTAGTTTTCTTGTACTTATTCTTACTTTGTACATAATAGATTAGATTGCTTTTGTTTATCTTACCTTTTTTATATTTTAGGATTTCTTTTGTTTATTTTCATTCTTAGTAGGTTAGATTTTTACTCCCTTACTTGTTCTTGCTCATTTCCTTCATTTGTGCATCAATCCCTTACCCCGTGTTTACATCCTTGTTTATCATTTCAAATGTCAATGTGAGCTTGCATAGCATATCTTCTAATCTCTTCTTTGTTTTTTGAGCATTAGTGCTTTCCACAAAAAATAGAGGCTAGTAGATCATTGGATTGTCTTTGGCATTTGCGGACTACATGGAAACAAGGTTGTATCTATCCATCTTTTACTTGTCCTTATCTATCCCTCTCCGCATTCCCCATATGTATTTCATGTTGATTGCTTGTCATGTGGTTTTGTGATTTTTGCTTGAGGACAAGCAAAGTTTAGGTTTGGGGGTGTGGTTGTTCATTTATTGTTTATATCATATTTGGGATAGATTTGCTTGCCATATCTTATTTTTTGCTTAAAATGTGTTCAAAATTTTCATTTTTTTTGCATATTTTGAGTTAGTTTATCTCCACGTTGGTTGGAGAATTGGCTTTTGTTATTGACTTATTTGATTGGAGAAGATAAGGTGTATTGTGGGGAGTAAATGGAGTGTAGGGTATAACCTAGACTTTGAAGAGAATCCTTTTGAAAACTGTGGGGAGTGAGTATTTCTAAGAATGCGCCTTGTAGTTTCCCCACAACTTGGTTGGAAAAAGTGTTTTTAAAGGGTTGTTGATATGAGTGCCCATTCCTTGATTGGTTCTTTTAGTTTGCCTTAGCCTCTTCTTTTTCCTTTCTTTTTGTTCTATTTATGTATTGAAAAAAAACAAACAAAAACGAAAAAAAATGAGAAAAAGAGAAAAGCCAAAAGGCAACAAAAAGATTGAAAAGTGAAGTATGTTGAATAAGTGTCAAGTGACATAATGTCAATTTGACACAAGTATCTCTTTTGTTCTTTCATGTGTTATGAATAAGGCTCTTACGTCAATGTGAGCCATTGTGATGTATCTTCTCTTTCTTGTATCTTTGGGGTTAAGTGCATATTGGGAGGCCATGTTAGTTGATAGAGCACGAAGTATCAACATCCCGAGTGCGTGAGTTGGAATCCTAAGTTTGTGGTGGGTCTAGCTACTTGGTGACATTCCCAAGAGGTGTAAGACCCCTTGTGATTAAAGGGAGGATCCGAAAAAGACTAGGGAAGCCCTTACATGAAAAGAATGACCCCTTGTACCCCTTGGATGCGAAAAGATAGCAAGTCAATGCAATTGGCAACTCTTTGAAAAGCATGAGGATAGACTTCATTTAGGCTTGCTTGAGGACAAGCAAGGGGAAGGTTTGGGTGTGTTGATGTGTGTCATTTGTGCATGTTTGCATCTAGTTTTTGCATACATATTTAAGGGTGTTTAGAGTATAATTGAGTGCGCTTAGTATAAAGTTTATGCATATTTGTTAATATTTGTACATAATGTATTTAGGTGCATAAATACTATACTAAGTGTTATATTCCATGTATTAGGAGTGTTTTGGAAGGATTCAAGCTTATGCGAGAAAGAAATGAGCTAACGGATGAAGACCGGAAGAAAAGAAATAAAGAAGAGATCATTCTGATCTAGCTGGTCGACTTAGAAGAAGAGCCGGTCGACTGTCTAGGTCGATCGGCCGCTCCAGAGAATAAAAGATTGAAGCTGGTCGAGTTCCTCAAGAAGTCGGTCGACCGGCCAGTCCAGAGAGCATTATGATTGAAGCCGGTCGAGCAAGAAAGAGGAGCCGGTCGACCGGCTGTGCGCTGAAGAAATCCATAAAAAGCTCGTTTCAGCTCATTTTCATGGGAGGAACTTTTATTTCTTAAATCCTAATAAACCCTAACCCTTTACCCACTTCACAAAACACCCTAAACCACCATCTAAACCCCACACCAAGCTAGGATTGAAGCATTAAACAAAGATTTGAAGGATTTGTACATATTTGGAAGCAAGAATTTAGGGAAGTTCTTCTTGTTCTTTCTCTATTTCTTGTAAATATGTTGCTAGATTAGGCTAGATTTAGGGTTGATTGTTGTTGTATATTAGATTAAGGCTTTGAATAATGGATTTGTGTAGATCTTTGGCTCTTAATACATGTTTATTTACATAAATTTATGGCATGATTCAATATGTCTATGTATTGGAAATCAAACATGTCTATGGGTTTGTTAAAATGCCTAAGTGAATATGCATGTGTTATTTGTGCTTAAAATGCTCTTATCTACTTATTTGGGTGATGTGATTGTGCTTAATCTCATGGCTTTGCTTAGTAGAGTAGGCTTTAGCTTTAAATCCAGCTAATAGGTTACATGCTTTGCTTAGTCGAGTTTAGGTGCTAGTCCTTGGCTTTAAATCCAGCCAAGCGGATAAGTTAACCTAGACTAGAGTATCCCTCACTCACGTTAGTGTTGGTTAATCGAGCTTTAATGTCACGTAGTGTTTAGGTGCTAGTCCTTGGCTTTAAATCCAGCCAAGAGGATAAGTTCTAAGCACGGATTGCGTAGGCTAGGAGGGATTGGCCCTTAGCTTTAAATCCAGCTAACGGGTTAAACCACTAGTTTTGGTTAGGAGAACCCCCGATCAACACAACGGCAATAGAAGTCCCGCGCCTTAGATAGACCTCATTCATTATCATAGCCCAAGTCTAGCGCAATGCAATCACCCTAGGCCCCCTTCTTCTTTATTAGTGTTTCCTTCCTTAGTTTGGCTCCTTTAAGTTCCTCCATAGATTAGTTTTTTTTTTCCTTTTTCCGAGCTCCCTTCCATCCCAAAGTAAGTACACACACGCACGTAGCTAGTTTAAGGCACTCGAGCACATAGAGACTAAACTAAGGTAGCCTCCCTGTGGATTTGACCCCGCACTTGCACACACTGTACTACACACGTCCAGTGCACTCAAATAGCGGTATCACACATCATCAACTTCCTTTCTCGGCTCAAATGGGGTTAGTCTCATCAAATGTAACATACATTGATTCTTCAACAACAAGAGTGCTTTTATTATAGACTTTGATGTGTTGTGTTTTTGTGTGTGTTTGCATTGTCATTTCCTATATTTTAGAAGTGTTGAGTGCTTATAATGATGCATTAGTGTAGTGCTTTTGATAAGAATAGGCTTAAGCGTAAACAAATGTACATATCGAGTTTAAGAAACAAATTGCGACACTAATCGTTTGTTTTCAATGATTTAGGTGAACTTTGGGTTAAGATCGAGATTGGACGATAAAAGGTGATGAAGATGGGAAATGCACGGGTCTAAGAGAGAAGATCGGAGGTCGAAAAGACAAAGAATGGAGGAAGAAAGTCAGCCGGTCGACCAACGAAAAAAAGCCGGTCGACCGACCACTCCAGAGAGGTGCCAAAAATACCAGACAACCACCCCTCCAGAGCCGGTCGACCGGCTAGGTCGACCGGCCAGTCCAGAGAGCATCATTAAAAAGCCGGTCGAGCTAGGTCGACCTAGACGGTCGACTGGCAATATGCTGATAACATATAAATAGGGCCCGATTCTGCAAAAAAAAGAGAGGACTTTTTGGAAGATTAACACACACTTCACACCTAAAATTCTCACACACTTAACCCTAGATCCCACCCACTTCACACACACTTTTCACACATTTCTCACTAAGAACCAAGATTGATTTGGAGGGTTCAAACATTTTCGAATCAAGTTTGCTCAAAAGCTCTGTACAAGATTAGCTAGGATGAACGGGAAGCTTCATTATCTCTCTTTCATTCTATTTCCTATTATGATTGAGTAGACTTGTGTAGGGTGATTTAACTTATATAATGGGATAACTATATACTCTTATGTATGGGATATGATGGCTGAATATATATACATGTTTATAATTTTCTTGTTCAAATGGGTATTTTCTCATTCATGTCTAAGTGTTTGATAAAATGCCTAGATCAGTAACATGTGTATAAATTGAAGTTGTTTGTTACTAAACACATCTAATCCATGTTATAATTTTGTCTATGTGTTTATATGTGGATGCCATGAAGTGGGTAATGCTTTTGTTCATGTCTATATGTATATTTGCATGCCTAGTAATGAGCATAACTTCAATAACGCATACGTGTTGGTTGTTAATTATTTCTAATGGTGTGAACTAAACATGACGATGTTTGGTAGTTGAATAGGTCTATTATTCACGAGCACCTTGGCCTTGAACATTTATGAACGCACTAGCAAGTCAAATCCTGTTGTAGTGACCTTAGAATGACGAAGTGTAATTTAGGGTTAGTCTAGGCCGAGTCTCCTTTGGCTTTAAATCCAGCCAATAGGTTTCCGGATAGGTTTAGTCGGCCTTAGCAACACTAGGTCTTGGCTTTAAATCCAGCCAAAGGTTTAGGTACTAAGGTAAGTTCATTCTAAGTCACCTAGGAAGTTAGTTAGTCACTCTTGAGGCCCTAGGTCATAAGGATCACGCCGTAGCTCTAAGAGGCGCCGCCTAGGGACGGACCCACACCGAGTCCTAGGGGGAAATTAAGACACTAATTAGTAACCTAGTTAAGAGCACTCATGATAGTTAGCCATCATCCCTTAATCCCATAGCATTTGAGTATAGAATTACCCATTCAGAAGTCGAAGTCACCATAACCCCTTCTCAATTGTTAGTTCCCTCTTGACCAACTTGTGTTCCTATCTTTCATATTCATAGTTTAGTTTTATTTCCTTTACCTAGAGCTCCCAATAATCCAAAACCCCAAAAATATGTCTAGTTTAGATCTTTCTTTTAGGCACTTTCTAGAACAGCATGCATAGAATTCTCCCACATTATTCACGCCTCCCTGTGGTTCGACACCCGCACTTGTACACACTATATTGCATGATCCATACGCTTGCGGGGTCTTTTAGAGCTTGCACTAGAAAGACGCACCAAGTTCTTGGCGCTGTTGCAGGGGAGGCACGGTGATTTGCATTCTTTACTTGTGTGTTTTGGTAGTTGCTTTATTTGCTTTTCCTTTATAGTTTGTTTAGTTTTTCTTATCTTGTTTATTGTTCATATTATCTTGCTTTGATCCTTACTTATGTATTTCAGCTTTTGTTTTTATTTTTAGTAGATTTTTTAGGATTGTGGTTTATTTGCTGTAGTTATTGGAATATTGAAGTTTTCGGGGGTTAAAGTGGCCGGAGTTAGGATAGATTGTGCATGCTTGGTAGGAGATCCCTTAGAAATCCCCTAGTTCCTCTTAATCCCGAACCTGATAGAATTGCTAGACATTTAAGGAATTTAGGATATCTATTTGATGAGATGGCCAATCCTAATCATCCTCCTAATCCTCCCAATCCCCCAATGAATCCCATTCCACCTCATGATCACATTGGGTATCAAGCCCAAGCTCATTTTAGATGAGAGCCCCGTAGACCAGATCCACCCATAGATGAGGAACCCACTCTTAGGCAATTCTTTCTCCTCGAAGCCTTTGAGCCCAATTTGGCTATTCAAATTCCAGGTTTGGGGGAGACGAACTTCAAGATTAAGCCTAATATGTTGGCTATGCTTCACTCCTTCTACGGGAGAAGCAATGAGAGTTCTCTAGATCATATCACTAATTTTGTTGAGATGAGTTCTACTCTCCATGTCCCCAATGTCTCCCAAGAGGTCATACGTCTAAGATTGTTTCCTTTCTCTCTTAAGGACAAGGCTAGGACTTGGTTGCATTTCTTACCCAATGGTTGCATTACTACATGGGCTGAGCTTCAATATAAGTTCTTCCAAAAATTTTATCTAATGGCCAAGACAGCCGACCTTAGGACCGCTATTATGACTTTTTCCCAACAAGACCTAGAGTCTTTTCGTGAGGCTTGGGAGAGGTTCAAGGATCTTCTTAGACAATGTCCACACTACGGGTATGGCAATCATGACCCAATGCAATACTTCTTTTGAGGCTTAAATGAACAAAATAGGATGATGGTCAATGCCACCTCTGGTGGTGGCTTCTATCTTCTGAGACCGACCGAGGCATGGGAGAAAATAGAAATGATGGCTGAAAATTCTTTTCAAAATTTTGCAATGGAAAGGTCTAGTCGGGGAGGCAACAAGAGAAGTGTTAATGAGGTTGGAGTTTCTTTAGACTTACCCACTAAGGTTAAGGCTTTGACGAATAAGCTAGATCAATTCATTTCTTTGTCCATTTCATCCCAAGGTCATAGGACTAATTCTTTAGGTTCTTCCTCCGGCCCCTTAGTTGTTGAAGTTTGTGCATTGTGCTCCGAGTCATCTCATGAGACCATAGCTTGCCCTTTAGTATCTCAATTTCCTGAATTCATGAAAGAGCAAGTGTGCGCCACACAAGATTATTCTCGTGAGTATAATCCATACTTGAACATATACAATCCGGGTTGGAGGGACAACCCAAAATTTTCTTGGAGACAAGGCCAACATGAGTCTAGTTTACCTCCTCAGGTTCCACCCCAGCAGCGACCCCGTCCTCAATATCCCCTAGGTTTCTATCATGTTAATCAACCCCGTCTCACTAGTGCTCCTCAACCACAGGCTTTGCCTGCTCCCTTTAGTAGCCAACCTCCTAGTAATGACATGATGAAGATAATGCAGTTCATTCAGAACCAACAACAGGAATTGGCAGAAAATAGGGAGCAAATGGCAAGGTTTGAGGCACAGTTAGGACAGATTGCTAGTCAGTTGAGTGCTAGAGACCCCAGGAAATTGCCTTCTCAGCCGGAGATGAACCCTAGAGTCCAGTTCTTTTCCTCCACTGATACCACTTATCCTTCTCAGGCCCAGGCTAAGGCCGTCACTACTCTTAGGAGCGGTCGGATAGTGGATAATAGGGTAGGAGTTGACTTTGCAGTGCTTATACCTAGTGGTCCTTCCAAGTCTAGAGCACCACATTGTAGCCCTGTTGAGGGAAATTCTAGAGAAGGTCCTGTTGAGAGAGATGAGCCCATTAGAGATCATGGAGAGAGTAGTACTTCCCGCCCACATCGGGAGAGAAAAGAGCCTATTGATGACTCCCATGTATCTAGAGATGTAGAGCCTAGAGTTCCCTTTCCATCCGCCTTAGAGAGGCCTACACTTAGTGAGGATTCTAGGTTCTTCAAGGTTTTAGAGAATCTTAAGGACCTTAAGGTCAATCTTCCTTTGATAGATGCGATCATTTCCATCCCCTCTTATTCTAAGTTCTTTAAGGATCTTTGTACAAGGAAACGTAGGTTTTCGAACATTCCTAAGAAGGTGAGGCTTACGGAGAAGGTGAGTAGTATTTGTACATCGGGCCTTTCGCCCAAGATGAGTGACCCCGGAGCCTTCACCATTCTTTGTAGGATTCGTGAGACCCAGATTGATCAAGCCTTGTTAGATTTAGGATCTAGTGTGAATCTCATTCCCTACTCTATCTATCAGCAGCTAGGTCTAGGTGAGTTGTCTCCTACACATGTTACTCTTCAGCTAGCTGATAGGTCTGAGCGTAGACCTAGGGGTGTGATAGAGGACGTTATGGTCCAGGTAGGTGAGTTTGTGTACCCTGTTGACTTCATAGTGTTAGATATGGATTCGGGACATGACTCTAGACATTTTACACCCATTCTTCTAGGTCAGCCCTTCCTTGCCATTGCAAATGCCATTATCCATTGTAGGTCGGGGTTATTGGAGATGAAATTTGGGAATTTGAGATCCACTATGAAGGTTGCAGAGGCGGTGAATAGGGCTAGTATAGGAGGAGAGGATGGAGAAGAGTGCTTTAGGGTGGATGTGATTGATTCTTGCGTTGAGGATCTTATAGAGAAGACTATGACCGATGGAGAAGAATTGAGGAAATTTGAGGAATTGATGTCTAGTTTTGATTTGGAGACCTTAGAAAGGAAATGTGTAGCTTCTACTTCCTTGATTGAGAGCCATTTGACTAATAAGTCACTTGAAGTTAATCCTTCTAGTCTCATTTCTAGTGATGTCCCCATTGATGATGTTGAGGTTAAGCCCCCCTTGGTTGAGCCTAGCCCTTCTTTAGAGCTCAAACCCCTTCCCGATCATTTGAAATATGCATTCCTAGGCTCTAGTGAGACCCTTCTGGTCATCATAGCTTTTAATCTTTCTAGTGAGTAGAAGGAGCGTCTCTTAGAGGTCCTTAGGAAACATAGGAAGGCTATAGGGTGGAAAATTGATGATTTGGGACGTATAGACCCTTCGGTTTGCATGCATCGTATTCACCTTGAGGATGGAGCCATTCCTTCTAGGGAAATGCAAATCAGGCTAAAGCCACACATAAGCGAAGTAGTTAAGAAAGAGATCATTAAGCTTTTAGATGCAGGCATTATTTATCCGATCTCCGATAGTGAGTGGGTTAGCCCGGTCCAAGTTGTCCCTAAGAAGTCCGGGATCACGGTTGTTGAGAATGAGAGAGGAGAGCTTATCCTTACATGTACTCCCACGGGATGGAAAGTTTGTATTGACTATAGGAAGCTCAACTGTAAAACTAGGAAAGATCATTTCCCATTGCCTTTTCTAGACCAGATCTTAGATAGAGTAGCTGGGCATAGCTACTATTGTTTTCTAGATGGCTATTCAGGTTATAACCAGATCCCTGTGTTTCCCGAGTACCAGGAGAAGACCACCTTTACTTGTCCCTATGGCACTTTTGCTTATAGGAGAATGCCCTTCGGTCTTTGTAATGCCCCAGCGACTTTTCAGATATGTATGATGGCCATTTTTAGTGACATGATTGAGAGGTATTTAGAGATTTTCATGGATGATTTCTCAGTCTTTAGAGATAGCTTTGATGAGTGCTTGAGTCATCTCTCTTTAGTCTTAGACCGATGTGTAAAGAAGAATCTAGTGTTAAGTTGGGAGAAATCCCACTTCATGGTGCAACGAGGGATAGTGTTAGGTCATGTTGTATCATCTAGTGGAATTCAAGTTGACCCAGCTAAGGTAGAATTAATTGAAAAGTTGCCTGTCCCTAAGTGTGTCAAGGATGTTAGATCTTTTATAGGCCATGCAGGATTTTATCATAGATTCATTAAGGATTTTGTCACATTGCACGCCCCTTGTCTAGGCTCCTAGCACAAGATGTCCCTTTTGACTTTGATGATGAATGTGTTAGAGCTTTCAATAGGCTTAAATCCTTATTGTCTACATCCCCAATTATCCAACCACCTAACTGTAGTCTCCCATTTGAGATTATGTGTGATGCATCCGATTATGCAATTGGAGCTGTTTTAGGTCAAAGGAAGGATAAGTTGCCCCATGTTGTGTACTATGCTAGAAGGACTTTTGATGAAGCACAAAAGAATTATACCACTACGGAAAAAGAGCTTCTAGCAATAGTTTTCTCCCTTGACAAGTTTAGGTCATACATCCTAGGGTCCAAAGTGATTGTCTACACCGATCATGCGGCATTAAAGTATTTGTTGTCTAAGAAAGAATCTAAACCCCACTTGATTAGGTGGTTTCTCCTCCTTCAAGAGTTTGACATATAAATCTGGGATAAGAAGGGTAGAGAAAATTTAGTTACGGATCATCTTTCCCATCTTGTTAGCGAGTCTTTTAGTGATCCATCTCCTTTTCATGATTCATTCCCCGATGAGCAATTATTTGCCATCTCTCATCACACACCTTGGTTTGCTCATATTGTCAATTATCTTGCCACAGGGCATTTTCCTTCCCATTGGGAGAAAGAGAAAAAGATAGGTTCCTAGCACAAGTTAGGCATTTCTTTTGGGAGGATCCCTATCTTTTCAAAGTGTGTGTGGATCAAATGATTCATCGGTGTGTGCCTGAGGATGAGTTTGAGAATGTTTTGAGTATGTGTCATGATGAGGGGTGTAGAGGTCATTTTAGTGGGAAGAAGACTGCCGTGAAGGTCTTGCAAAGTGGGCTGTTTTGGCCTTCTCTCTTTAAGGATGCCCAAGAATATTGCATGAAGTGTTTTATATGTCAACAATCCGGGTCCATCTCTAGGAGAAACATGATGCCTTTATCCCTTATTCTTCCTTGTGAGTTGTTTGATGTTTGGGGTATAGACTTCATAGGTCCATTTCCACCTTCCTTTAGGTATCAATACATTTTAGTGGCCGTTGATTATGTGTCCAAATGGGTTGAGGCTATTCCTACACGCACTAATGACCATAGGGTAGTGGTTAAGTTTATTAAAGAAAACATTTTCTCTAGATTTGGAGTCCCTAGGGTCTTAATTAGTGATGGGGGTTTGCATTTTCGTCATAGGACTTTAAAGGCCTTGTTGAGAAGATATTCGGTCACCCATAAGGTAGCCACTCCTTATCACCCGCAAACTAGTAGACAAGTAAAGGTGTGCAATAGAGAGATCAAGCACATTTTAGAGAAAACGGTTAGGCCCGATAGAAGAGATTGGTCTATTAGGCTAAATAATGCTTTGTGGGCCTACTGTACCGCCTTTAAGACTCCTATTGGTATGTCTCCATATAGATTGGTTTATGGTAAAGCTTGTCACTTGCCGGTAGAACTAGAGCATAGAGCTTATTGGTCAATCAAAGCCCTAAATTTTGACTTGGCAAGAGCGGGTGAGAAAAGGAAGCTAGACCTAGTGAAATTGGAAGAGCTTAGATTCGAGGCGTATGAGAACGCTAAACTTTATAAGGATAGGATGAAGAGATTCATGATAAACACATTATTAAGAAAACATTCCCTCCTTTTGATAAAGTTTGGTTGTTTAACTCACAATTGAAACTCTTTCCAGGTAAGCTTAAGACAAGATGGGATGGTCCATATGAGGTGATGGTTGCCTATCCTTCCCGAGCAGTCGAGATTAAAGACTTGAAGGATGACCAAGAGTTGACGGTGAATGGGCAACTCCTGAAGCATGCATATGATCCGAGCATGGCTCGTGTGGAGGTTTTAATGCTTCAGGATCCCATCTATGGAAATTGAAGATGAGTTAGTGTTTGCCTGGCTGACGACATGGTGGTTAGCGCTACTAGGAGACAACCTAGGTTCAATTTTGCAATTTTGCATTTGTTTCACTTTCTTTTCTTTTTATTTTCTTTCTTTTGTCTTTCTTGCACCCAAACCAAAGTGTTGAATCCAAATCGTTTGTCCCATAAGATACACCATTGCTCATTGTTGCACATGCCAATGCAAGAATGCATAGGCAATGCTACTAATCTTGTTTTCTTTGTGAGTATATATGAATTGTGAGTCACAGGATTAGTAGTATGGTGATTTATCATTGGCATGGAAAGCTTTGAAGAAAATGCAAGGTTGTATCTATCCTTTCTCCACTTGTTCCCCATGTTTGCACCCTATCCCCACCACTCGTACGTGCTTTGTAATGACGATTTGCTTGTTTTTGTATTTTGATCTTTTTGCTTGAGGACAAGCAAAGTTTAGGTTTGGGGGTGTAGGAGTTTGGTTTTCTTGTTATATATCTTGCTTAGGGTAGATTGCATTCTGTGTTTAAAAATGGTGAAAATTTTTCAATTTTGATGCATATAGAGTCATTTATTTCTTTGTTGATCATTGTGTTGGCTTTTGTGACGACTATATTGATTTATGAAGATAAGAGGCATTGTGGGGAAATGAATAGAGTGGTTTGAAAACTAAGTCTTGGAGGGGATGCCCTTCAAAGTTGTGGGGAGTGAGAACCTTGAAAGAATAACCCTTGTAGCCACCCCATACCTTGGTAGGAAAGAGTGTATGAAAAGGGTTGTTGATGTGAGCGCCCTTTCCTTGATTGGTTCTTGTTGATGTGCCTAAGCCTTTCTTTTCTTTCTTTTTGTGCATACAATACAAAGCATTAAAAGTTCAAAAAAAAATGAAAAAGGCAAAAAGGTGCAAAAATATATATATAAAAAAAATGAAGTGAAAAAGAGGAAAAGCCAAAGGCACCAAAAAGTTAGTGAATAAGTGCATAAGTGACACAATGTCAACTTAGCACAAGTTATCATCTTTGTAGATACGTGAATAAGGCTTTTTATAAGTCATTGTGTTTGTATATTCTCTCTTCTTGTCTTTGAGGCTTGGTGCATGTTGGGGAGGCTATGTTAGTTGAGGGAGCACGAAATATCAACATCCCTAGTGCGTGAGTTAGAATCCTAGGCTTGTGGTGGATTGACTACTCGGGAAATTCCTACGAGGAACGAGACCCCTTATGAGTAGAGGGAGGATCCAAAGAGATTTGGGGATCTCTCCACAATAGGAATGGCCCCTTTATGCTTCTTAGACTAACTTTGATAGAGAGTCAATCCTTTAGGCAATCCATTGTATCAGCTTTAGAGATAAAATTTAAGATTGGGCTTGCTTGAGGATAAGCAAGGAGAAGGTTTGGGGGTGTTGATGTGTTGTGTTTTTGTGTGTGTTTGCATTGTCATTTACCTATATTTTAGAGGTGTTGAGTGCTCATAATGATGCATTAGTGTAGTGCTTTTGATAAGAATAGGCTTAAGCGTAAACAAATGTACATACCGAGTTTAAGAGACAAATTGCTACACTAATTGCTTGTTTTCAATGATTTAGGTAAACTTTGGGTTAAGATCGAGATTGGACGATGAAAAGTGATGAAGATGGGAAATGCACGGGTCTAAGAGAGAAGACCGGAGGTCGAAAGACAAAGAATGGAGGAAGAAAGTCAGCCGGACAACCAAGGAAAAAAAGCCGGTCGACCGGCCACTCCAGAGAGGTGCCAAAAATAGTCGGACGACCACCCCTCCAGAGCCGGTCGACTGGCTAGTCTAGAGAGCATCATTAAAAAGCTGGTTGAGCTAGGTCCAGAGGCTGGTCAACCTAGACGGTCAACCGGCAATATGCTGAGAACATATAAATAGGGCCCGATTCTGCAGAAAAGAGAGAGGACTTTTTGGAAGATTAACACACACTTCACACCTAAAATTCTCACACACTTAGCCCTAGATCCCACCCACTTCACACACACTTTTCACACATTTCTCACTAAGGACCAAGCTTGATTTGGAGGGTTCAAACATTTTGGAATCAAGTTTGCTCAAAAGCTCTGTACATGATTAGCTAAGATGAAAGGGAAGCTTCATTATCTCTCTTTCATTCTATTTCCTATTGTGATTGAGTAGACTTGTGTAGTCTGATTTAACTTATGTAATGTGATGTGTGTCATTTGTGCATGTTTGCATCTAGTTTTTGCATGCATATTTAAGGGTGTTTAGAGTATAATTGAGTGCGCTTAGTATAAAGTTTATGCATATTTGTTAATATTTGTACATAATGTATTTAGGTGCATAAATACTATACTAAGTCTTATATTCCATGTTTTAGGAGTGTTTTGGAAGGGTTCAAGCTTATGCGAGGCAGAAATGAGCTAACGGATGAAGACCGGAAGAAAAGAAATAAAGAAGAGATCATTCTAATCCAGTTGGTCGACTTAGAAGAAGAGACGGTCGACCGGCCGCTCCAGAGAATAAAAGATTTGAAGCCGGTCGAGTTCCTAAGAAACCGGTCGACCGGATAGGTCGACCGGCCAGTCCAGAGAGCATCATGATTGAAGCCGGTCGAACAAGAAAAAGGAGCCGGTCGACCGGCTATGCGCTGAAAAAATCCATAAAAAGCTCGTTTCAGCTCATTTTCGGGGGAGGAACTTTTATTTCTTAAATCCTAATAAACCCTAACCCTTTACCCACTTCACAAAACACCCTAAACCCTACACAAAGCTAGGATTGAAGCATTAAACAAAGATTTGAAGGATTTGTACGGATTTGAAAGCAAGAATTTAGGGAAGTTCTTCTTGTTCTTTCTCTATTTCTTGTAAATATGTTGCTAGATTAGGCTAGATTTAGGGTTGATTGTTGTTGTATATTAGATTAGGGCTTTGAATAATGGATTTGTGTAGATCTTTGGCTCTTAATACATGTTTATTTACATAAATTTATGGCATGATTCAATATGTCTATGTATTGGAAATCAAACATGTCTATGGGTTTGTTAAAATGCCTAAGTGAATATGCATGTGTTATTTATGCTTCAAATGCTCTTATCTACTTATATGGGTGATGTGATTGTGCTTAATCTCGTGGCTTTACTTAGT
The DNA here is from genome assembly GCA_028554755.1 of Cordia subcordata. NCBI lineage: Eukaryota > Viridiplantae > Streptophyta > Magnoliopsida > Boraginales > Cordiaceae > Cordia > Cordia subcordata. The sequence goes on from JAPTOF010000005.1 coordinate 857,304, forward strand.
AGAGTAGGCTTTAGCTTTAAATCCAGCTAATAGGTTACATGCTATGCTTAGTCGAGTTTAGGTGCTAGTCCTTGGCTTTAAATCCAGCCAAGCGGATAAGTTAACCTAGACTAGAGTATCCCTCAACCACGTTAGTGTTGGTTAATTGAGCCTTAATGTCACATAGTGTTTAGGTGCTAGTCCTTGGCTTTAAATCCAGCCAAGAGGATAAGTTCTAAGCACGGATTGCGTAGGCTAGGAAGGATTGGCCCTTAACTTTAAATCTAGCTAACGGGTTGAAACACTAGTATTGGTTAAGAGAGCCCCCGATCAACACAACGGCAATAGAATTCCCGAGCCTCAGATAGACATCATCTGTTATCATAGCTCAAGTCTTGTTGCAATGCAATCGCCCTAGGTCCCCTTCTTCTTTATTAGTGTTTTCTTCTTTAGTTTGGCTCCCTTAAGTTCCTCCATAGATTAGTTTTTATTTTCCTTTTTCTGAGCTCCCTTCCATCCCAAAGTAAGTACACACATGCACGTAGCTAGTTTAAGGCACTCAAGCACATAAAGACTAAACCAAGGTAGCCTCCCTGTGGATTCGACCCCGCACTTGCACACACTGTATTACATACGTCCCGTGCACTTGCGGGCTATTTAGGCTTGTGCTCAAATAGCGTATCATAATGGGTTAACTATATATTCTTATGATATGGGTTATGATGGCTGAATATATATACATGTTTCGAATTTTCTTGTTCAAATGGGTATTTTCTCATTCGTGTCTAAGTGTTTGATAAAATGCCTAGATGAGTAACATGTGCATAAATTGAAGTTTGTTTGTTACTAAACACATCTAATCCATGTTATAATCATGTCTATGTGTTTATATGTGGATGCTATGAATTGAGTAATGCTTTTATTCATGTCTATATGTATATTTGCATGCCTAGTAATGAGAATAACTTCAATAACGCATACGTGTTGGTTGTTAATTATTTATAATGGTGTGAACTAAACATGACGATGTTTGGTAGTTGAATTGGTTCCATTATTCACGAGCACCTTGGCCTTGAACATTTATGAACGCACTAGCAAGTCAAATCCTGCTGTAGTAACCTTAGAATGACAAAGTGTAATTTAGGGCTAGTCTAGGCCGAGTCTCCTTTGGCTTTAAATCCAGCCAATAGGTTTCCAGATAGGTTTAGTCGACGTTAGCAACACTAGGTCTTGGCTTTAAATCTAGCCAAAGGTTTAGGTACTAAGGTAGGTTCATTCTAAGTCACCTAGGAAGTTAGTTAGACACTCTTGAGGCCCTAAGTCATAAGGATCACGCCGTAACTCTAGGAGGTGCCGCCTAGAGACAGACTCGCACTAAGTTCTGGGGCGAAATTAGGACACTAACTAGCAACCTAGTTAAGAGCACTCATGATAGTTAGCCATCATCCCTTAATCCCATAGCATTTGAGTATAGAATTACCCATTCATAAGTTGAAGTCACCCTAACCTCTTCTCAATTGTTAGTTCCCTTTTGACCAACTTGTGTTCCCATTTTTCATATTCATAGTTTAGTTTTATTTCCTTTACCTAGAGCTCCCAATAATCCAAAACCCCAAAAATATGTCTAGTTTATATCTTTCTTTTTGGCACTTTTTAGAACACCAAGCATAGAATTCTCCCACATTATTCACGCCTCCCTGTGGTTCGACACCCGTACTTGTACACACTATATTGCACGATCCGTACGCTTACGGGTCTTTTAGAGCTTGTACTCGAAAGACGCACCAGACTTTATAAGCTTTACTCTTAGTAGAATATCCTAAAAATAAGCCTTCATCTGATTTAGCATCAAAATTTCTCAAATGATCTTTAGTGTTCAAGATAAAACATTTGCAACCAGACACTTTGAGATATAAAATGTTTGGGGTTTTATCATGCCAAAGTTGATATAGAGTTTTGTTCAAAATGGATCTTATTAAGACTCTGTTTTGCACATAACATATGGTGTTTATGGCTTCACTCCAAAAATATGTTGACAAGTTGTGTTCTTTTAACATGGTTCTTGCCATTTCTTGTAGTATACGATTCTTTATCTCTACTATCCCATTTTGTTGAGGAGTCTGAGGGGTTGAAAAGTTGTGATCAATGCCATGCTCATCACAAAAATGCATAAAAAGGAGTGTTCATATATTCTGTGCTATTATCACTACGAATGCAAGTTATAAAATAGCCTTTCTCATTTTGGACTTTTCTACACAAGCTTGCAAATTCATTGAAGGCATCATTTTTATGTGCAAGAAACATGACCCATGTAAACCTAGTGTAGTCATGCATAACAATAAAGGCATATCTAGAACCATCAAGGCTTTGCACATCAGTTGGTCCAAACAAGTCCATATGCAACAATTGTAATGCTCTATTAGTTGAAACCTTGTTGATGGATTTGAAAGAAGTTTTGTGTAGTTTTCCTAGTTGATATATATCACAAACTTTGTCTTTTTCAAATTTGAGTTTTGGCAAATCTTTAACAAGATCATGTTTTGACAAATCATTTGATAAACTCATGTTAGCATGCCTTCATCTTCTATGCCACAACCAAGCATTACCATGTACAATGATAAGTATTTAACATGTTGACAGACAAGTTTATTAATTTCAACAGTGTACACATTCTCATTATTCCTAGCAACAAATAATACATTATTGTTACCACACTCATGTACAATGTAACTAGAAGATTGAAATACTCCTTTATGACCCTTATCACATAAGTGACTTATGTTAAGCAAATTGAATTTAAGACCCTCTACAAGTAAGACATTATGAATAGTGTTAGCCATCTCTCGAGTGCAAGCTCTAAAGACCCGCAAGCGTAGGGATCGCTGCAGTGTAGTGTATACGAGAACGGGTGTCGAACCATAGGGAGGCTATGTTGTTGGATGAATTCTACGTGCGTGTGTCGTCAAAAATGTCTAAAAGGAAACCTAAACTAACTATTTTTTGTGTTTTTGGATGATCGGGAGGTCTAGCTAAAGAAAATAAAACTACACTATGGAAATGAAAAGGAAAGAGATAAATTATCTGGGGCAACTAACAAATGGAAGGGATTAGGGTGACGTCTACTTGCTAATAGGTGATCCTAGACTCAAATGCTTTGGGATTTACATAGAATGGCTTAATGGCCGATTGCTCTTTTAACTAGGTTGCTTAATTAGTGTCCTTATCTCGCTAGGACTTAGTGCGAGTCATTCCTAATTTGTATCCAACACTATGAAGTCAACAAGGTACAAGAACTCACATACCTGGACCATAACATCCTTTACCACACCTTTAGGTCTACGTTCGGACTTATCAGTTAGCTGAAGAGTAACATGTGTAGGGGACAACTCACCTAGACCTAGCTGTTGATAGATGGAGTAGGGAATGAGATTCACACTGGACCCTAAATCTCATAGGGCATGATCAATCTAGGTCTCTCTAATCTTACAAGGAATAATGAAGGCTCCGGGGTCACTCATTTTGGGCAAAAGGCCTGAAGTACAAATACTACTCACTTATTCTCTGTAAGCCTCATCTTCTTAGGAATGTTCGATGACCTATGCTTCCTTGTACAAAGGTCTTTGAAGAACTTAGAATAGGAGGGAATGGAAAGGATCGCATCTATCAAAGGAAGATTGACCTTAAGGTCCTTAAGATGCTCTAAAACCTTGAAAAACCTATGTGTAGGCCTCTTTAAAGTAGATAGGAAGGGAACTCTAGGAGCAACCCCTCTAGACACATGGAAATTATCAATAGGATCCTTTCCCTCTCAATGAGGGTAGGAAATACTTCTGTCTCCATTGTCTCTAATAGGCTCAACTCCCTCAACAGGACGCTATCTAAAATCCCTCTCAATAAGGCTACTATATGGCTTTCTAGACTCAAAAGGACCACTAAGTGCAGGCACTGCAAAGTCAACTCCTACATCATTATCCACTATCCTACTACTCTTAAAAGTGGTGATGGCCTTAGCCTGGGCCTAAAGGGCATAAGTAGTGTCGGTGAAGGAACAGGACTGGATTCTAGGGTTCACCTCTGGCTAAGAAGGCAATTTTCGAGAGTCTCTAGCGCTTAACCGCCTAGCAACCTATCCTAACTGTGCCTCAAACCTAGCCATTTGTTGCCTATTTTCTACTAATTCCTGCTACTGGTTCAAAATAAACTACATTATCTTCATCATGTCGTTGTTAGAAGGCTGGCTACTAAAGGGAGCAGTGAGTGCCTGTGGTTGAGGAGCACTAGGAAGCCTCGCTTGATTGTCTTAATAAAACCTTAGAGGATTAGCAGGACGAGGTTGCTGCTGCAATGGGACTTGGGGTTGGGAAGAGAAAGATTCATGCTGACCTTGCCTCCAAGAAAATTTTGGGTCGTCCCTCTAACTCGGATTATATGTGTTCAAGTATGGATTGTACTCACAAGAATAACCTTGAGTGGCACACACTTGCTTCTTCATAAACTTGGGAAACTAGGATGCTAAAGGGCAAGCTATGGTTTCATGAGACAATTCGGAACACAATCCACAAGTCTCAACAACTAATGGGACAGAGAAAGAACCTACAAAACTAGTCTTATGACCATGGGATGAAAGAGACAAGGAAATGAATTGATCTAACTTATTTGTCAAGGCCTCCACCTTAGCGAGTAAATTTAAAGAGACTCCAATCTCACAAACATTTCTCTTATTACCTCTACAACTAGACCTTTCCATAGTAAAGTTTTGAAAAGAATTTTTGGCCATCAACCCCATTTTCTCCCATGCCTTAGCCAGTTTCAAAAGATAAAAGTCACAACCGGAGGCGGCATTGACCATCATCCTATTTTGTTCATTTAAACCTCGAAAGAAGTACTATAATAGGTCATAATTACCGTACCCATGGTGTAGACATTGTCTAAGAAGGTCTTTGAACCTTTCCCAAGCCTTATGAAAAGATTCTAGATTATGCTGGGAGAAAGTCATAATGGCGATCTTGAGGTCTGCTGTCTTCGCCATGGGATAGAATTTTTGAAAGAACTTAGATTAAAGCTCGGCCCATGTAGTAATGCAACCATTAGGTAAGGAATGCAACCAAGCTCTAGCCTTGTCCCTGAGAGAGAAAGGGAACAATCTCAGACATATGACTTGTTAGGAATAGTGTCCTAAAGTCAGTTGTCTATTTTAGATTTTGTACTGATTTGTACATGAATTGTCTTACTTTTGGCTTTCCGTCATATTGTACATCTTCTCCTCAATTGTTAGATCATGACGTAGTCCTTAGAATGACCTAGTTGGGCTATGTGAATGCGGGATAGCTCAGTCGTCCTTAAACCTAGTTTGTAACCAAATGATAGAATTGATACTAGGACATCAATTCTATCGAGCATAGGTTAAAATGCGTCACATGAGTTGGTTATCCTCATGACCAACGGGTGTGGAGACACCGGTGTAACCTATGGTGAGGTGTGGAGACATGACTCTATTACGAGCATCCTATGGTATGTACCCTATTGTTAAAAGATTGCTTGTGGTGCACATGGATGTTGTATTCCCTCATACCTGAGACTACCATAGAGACTTGCGGATTAGTCCCCACGTTTTGGTACCAGACTATCCAGATTTCTAATCCGTTAACGAAACGTTGCTGGGTGTAGGCAAGTGCTGTGAAGTTAATGTGTAGGTCAAGATGGGATTGATTGCTCCGGGTATTAGAAGAATGATATCCTACCTAGTCCTGATACATTAAGACTTTGGCCAAAGCTTTCTGCGTGATGTGTCACGTGGTTACGTCATGATGAGTCATGACGAGATTAGGACTTGATATGGAATAGCTGAATAGGGGTTTGACAGTTTTACCATTCCTCTAGTGTTATTTCGAAATATCGAGGGTCATAGGGAATCCACCATAGTGCCTAGGTTCGTTAAATATTGCCTTGCAACTATTCGGCTTATCCGGATGTCGGGAATCGTTCCTGGATGATATCATTAATTAGTACAAAGATAATCCTTGTATTACCGGTTTAAGTCTGAACCTATAAAGTCACGCATATGGTTAGGAATTAGTTGAAGGATTGACATGTTAGTCATGTTTAATTATGAATTAAATGTGTTATTATTTAATTATGAATTAAATAATATTATAAGTAATTAATATTATAGATATTTAATTGAAAATAAAATATTATAATATTTAATTATTTATTATGGGTCACGGAATTAATTTTGACTATGTTTAGCTAGCACTAGACATGTGGATCAAAATTAATTCATAGGTTATTATTTATAAATTAATATGGATTTAATTTAGGCTTTCATATGGATTTTAAAAGTCCAATATTTTAAGCCCAAAGGGTTGGACTTATTGGGTGGTGGGAATGGGCTCCATGGAAAGCCCAACTCTTCCTTCTTATTATTTTTGTACGATGGTTTTAAGAAAACCTAATAATTGTCAGAACTCTCTCCCAAAAACCCTAAAAAATCAAAAGCCTCCTCCAACAGTTTTTTGACTGCGTTTTTTGACCGCGTACGAAGAGGAGGAGCTCAACGCTTCTGCAAGGCAAAGCTTTTAGTGCAAGAATTACGAGGTAATTCTAAATCCCTAAAAAGTTTTAATTCTAGAGCTTGATTTTGTGCATGAAAATCTAAGGAAATTCTCCACGATTTCCTAAGTTGTGTCAGAGCCAAAGCTCTAGTTTATGTTTGTTCATGATTTTGTCACCCAATTTTGAATCATTGATAGATATGTGATATTCATATATTACTTTTCAAAATTGATTATTCTTGTAACGATGGATTTGAATTTTGGAATCTTTGTTCCCAAAACATTTTTTTTTTGTTTTCTATGTTTATGGTACACATATATGCCCTAGTTATTACACGGCATTAGCACTATTAATGCTGTGTGATTTAAAAAATAAGAAAAATAATTTAGTTGCTAAGAAGGTTCAAACCCGCAACCTTCTGATCATTTGTAAGAGCCTTTGCCACTAGGATACAGGACTTGTCTGGTTATGCACAAGACTTCTTTGTTCTTATTGTCTAATCTAGGAAGATAAAATTAAAAAAAAATGGTTTAATTGAAGAAGATGAAAAGGTCATCTACTCCAAAATACAACCCAGATCCCTTCAAGTTAAAAAAAAAAAAAAAAAGTAGACAAAAAGTCGCATGCCACTCAAAAGTCTTCTTCCTGATCGATGGTTACATTGAGGAGTCAACAACATAATAAAAAAAACAGGGAGAGAAATCAATCATTTTACGCCTTTACAGAGTTGACAAGTTTGGTGTTCATTTTTAGTTTGGCCATTGTTGCTTGCTGTGATTCCTTGAGCTACAAGGTAGTTTTGCTTTGACTTTTTGCGACATGGTGGTTAGCCGGTGTTGGTGGCGGAACGCGACCATGTTGATGGCCGTGGTGTAGAGTCGCTGCAAGTCAAGGTTTACAGTGATGATAACGGATTGATAGGCCAAAGGTCGGCCGTATGATGTTGATGATAGTGATGCCGCTATCAAGTATCGTTGGGCAGTGGTTTTGCGATATCGGTAGGTGGCGGCGGTGTGGGGATGGTGGTGGATGCAGCAAGTATGGTGGAGTCTTAATTCTAAGGAAGAAAATGGAGATAGTCTCTAGGGTTCTTCTTTTGGGCTGGGCCTCACCAATTTTTGCTTGGGCTATTTATGTTAGGATTTAAAATGTTTAGAAAACCCAAAGAGTTTGGGTTTACAGGCTGCTCTTTCGTTACAAAAGTTTTTTGTTATTCTAATGGTTTGGACTTTGTTTCTTACAGTGGGCTTTATAACAATAGGGCTTAAATGGTTGGGCCTCTATTGTTTTCATGTAAAATTAATTTAGACTATTTTTAATTATTTATGGGCTTATTTTTTGGATTGTGTCTCTTATGTTAAATATCAATTTAACATGAAGCTATTCGAGGCCTATCTTAAAAATTTGTAATGCACTAGAATAATTTAAAAATTAATGTCATTTAAATTATAAATTAATAAATAGTTTTATTAATTCCCTTGAGTGAAATAAATTTGTTATTTCATGTATGACCTTTAGATTAAATATTAGATATTTATTGTTATGCCCTTATTGATTTAAATTAGAAGGTAATTTAAGTTAAAATTAATAAATTGTTTATTAATCATTTAATGGGCCACTTTATTGGATTAATTTTTTTTAGCTCATAATATAAGTACGAGACTTTCTTTTAACAAGCCCATTATCTGCTAAAAGTTTGTTTTAACTCCAATTAATTTGAAATTTGTTTTAACTTATTATGAGCTCAAACTTTGTAGAAATTTTGTTTTTGACTCTAATTATTTGAAAGTATTTTTAATTAATTGGAAAGCCCTTTGTTTTTCCAAAATTTGATTTTGACAACAATTAATAAGAAAGAAGTTTTGGCTTAATTGGATAAAAAACTAAAGATAGTCAAAATTGAGATTTTGACTTCAATTAATTTGAAAGGAGTTTTAATTAATTGAATTAGCCCTTAATTGGTTAAAATAGTGATTTTGATCCCAATTAATTAGAAAGGAGTTTTTTTTATTAATTGAATAATGTTAAAAAAAAACTAAGTCAAAGTTGAATTTTGACTACAACTAATTTAAAAATGAGATTTTAATTAATTGAAAAACACCTAACTAGTCAAAATTACGATTTTGACCCCAATTAATTTAAAAGGAGTTTTAATTAATTGGAATGGTTAATTTAATACAATTAAATTAACCCAATGATTGTGCAATAAAATCATGAAATTATTTATGCTTTTTCTTTATTATGATGTATGACATACTTTGGCGTGGTTGTGGGCTTCCATCTCATGCATATTATTACTTGTTTACATATAAATTATTGTAATTGTTTTGGGGATTAAATTGAGCCTATGAGCCTAGCCTTCTCTTCAATTCTAGTTGTAATCCCCTCTCCCAAGTGATGTATTCCCTTATTCTAAAAGGAGTTCTTCTCCTAGTTAATGTAATTAGTAGTTAAAATGCGATTAAGACAAGGCGATGAAGACCAGGAGCTAGAAGGCCTGGCCCAATCCAAGATTCTCAATATTAACAGGTAATAACCTTACTTGTATAATAGAGTGACCCATGATGACTCTAGTGGGCCACACTAGGAAAAGCCCATAACCAACCACATGTGCTTATACTATTTGTTATATATTGTTTCGTATGCCAATTATGATTAATTAACTGGATTAATTAATGGATTTGGCTATTAAAACAAATGCGCTAACCATCTCTACAAAATCCTCTAAATTATTAGGTTCATTGAGTGATTTGGACATGGAGATGCTCAAATCATTGCCTTCTATTAAAATAAATAATAATGGGCCCAATGTTCTAATAACCGTTAGAGGCCTTCAGGCCTGGCTTTTATTGGAATTTTGGGATTATTATTCACTATATGAAGCCCTTGGAGTCCTTTTAGACTTATGAGTAGGTAGGCCGACCTCAGTCGGGCTTGTTCATTAGGCTTAGAGGAAGACCTTGGGAGTTCATGTTAATGGTTTCACCTAATCGAGCTTGTCAGTGGAAGACCTCAGTCTTTCTAAAGAGATGCTTGGACAGAATTGACTACTGAGAGTTGTTTGGAGAAGTAATTGGTTATGAACCTACCAAGTAGTGTTCATAGGTGGGTCGACCTCTGTCGGGCTTATGTTCAACTGTTTTGGATCTCAGTACCTACTAAGGGGTTTGGATTTGGAAACTTCCTCGGATTGAAGGTAGAGGTTATCAGTCTGAATAAAATAGTGGGAGAATTCTTTAGACATTGGCCCATGTCTCTAGGAATGATGATTCATACATAATGGCTTGTCTACATTGGTAGTGTTTGTTATTTGCTTTCATAAATCTTAATATGTTATAGATATATTACTATTTGATAGTGATATAGTTAGTCATGATCACAAATATATTCTTTATGTTCTATACGAACTTGGAATAAGTAAGACCAATTAGATACAAAGTGTCGGGATGATCATCAATTAGTTGATGAGATACAAAGTTCCGCACTGAAAGTTTGTCTTCGTAGCGGATAGTGAGCATGCTAACTTATAGATCTATATTCAAAGGTTGGATGAGTCTTTCTATACATTTGATGACATAGAAGGAGACAAAGATCTAATATACTGTTTCCAACACTTACTTAAAGGATGGAATGTCTATGTACTGTACAAGACAGAAAAGTTAGAGAAGAAAATATCATTTGATTACTTTCTTCAAGATGATAATTAGGTATATTATTCTCATCCCTCAATAATTGCTTCCCTTCTTGAATTGGTTCAAGACATGGCAAGTCAATTGTTGACTATAATGAACCTTTTGAGCTGCTAGGTATCTTCTAGCAAGATCATCGGCTTCAAGAGAGAACATTATTTTAGTGGGAGATGATTCATCCATTAATTACTAAATGATGTTTAGAACCCCGCCAGTAGTAGCAATTGGTTCACATGCAGTATGTCTCTGAATATCCAAACACTAGAAGAAGAAGAGTCTTTAAAGTCTAGTGTTATTATATCCTGACAGGCTAAAAGTAGCAAGTGGCCGCTACAAGAGATGTGTATATGATAACACCTCACAAATTTAGTTGATCCTAGCTTTGTATAAGATACAAATGATCCCTATAACTTGTTATAGTAGAACTGTTGACTAGTAGAGATAAACGTGATACTGATATTATTATGAATAATGTTATTATCATACATTGTAAACTGAAATAAGCTCATCTTTCTAGCATAACGTATGTCAGCCAGGATGATATGATTCCATGATCTAGTCATAGAAACAAATATCCTTAAAGTAAGTCTCTCGTTTGCCCAGAAGAGAATAAGAATCTTTTATAATGGACTCTTACTAATTTACCATAATTGAATGGTTTGTTAGAAAGGAGAAATCAAACAATGTTGGACATAGTTTGATCCATTATGTAACTTATGGTTTTGACCATATCCTTTGGATGTATATTTGAGACAAACACTTAAATATTGAGCTATGACATCTAGCAAATCAATGGATAAGATACCATATCAGACATGACATGATATTAAGCTGTACACTTTTACCAAAGGGTCGAAGAAATAGAACACATCAAGTATCTTTTCAATGACAAGTTTGAATTGAAGTTTGTAAGTGTTTGGGAGATTTCCTAGAAAGTCTAGTAAATTCAACTTCTATTGACGTAGTGAATAATTAGTATTCATTAACTTCAAAGGACTCTTTTCAAGAAAGAATTTCTTAAACTAGACTCCCTTGATGATAAGCTTAATAAAGTTACAAGTAGAAGAATATAACACTCATAGTTGTAACATACAGAACAAGATAAGGTTAGGAACCAAATCTTGGGCCTATTAAAGAAGTATCACTAAGGTGACTTGGTAAAGTACCATGTCTAATGGAAAAGTGTCAAATCCTTATCCAAGGCAGAAATTCCATTAAACTATCAGAGAACAATGTGAATTCAATCACTTGTAAAGATGCTGGATAGAGGCATAACTCTAAGAACTTGCTTGCTCCGTGGCAATCCTTTCGCGCAACTATAAATGTCACTAATGTATGGACATTAGTTGACAACATATCGGGCAACACCCGCAATGTGAAAATTGGTTTATGAAGGGGTTTTAAAAGGTTGAGACCCACAATGCCCAACTCATTGTTGGGAGGCCTTGTGAATGTTGTAGTTTAACTATGACAAGACATTTCCACTAATGAAGATGCTCACATTCATTTGCATCATTCATGTATGAGATGCATGTATGTATCACGAAACCTAATTAGTAGGGGCCTATATTGCTTTCCTTCAAGGTAAGCTGAAAGAGGATGTATATGACATAGTTGAATAGTTCACATCTACTATCGATATTATAGAGCAAATGTCTATTTGGCTCATGAGTTGTCTTGTGCAAGTTCTTAGGTTATTATGTTCTGATAAAGTATCAAGACGTATGCCTTTGTTAAGAACATAGATGTGCCTTGTATTTGTTAGTAGGCTGATTATCGTGTGTGATTGTTTACAATATGGCAGTATGGATGACATCTTAATGCTATAAAGTGTAAAACTAAAGCTATTATCTTTGTTCTCCATAAATGTTTTCAAAAACATATCCTATGTGTTTGGGATCATGATCTATATGGATAGATTAGGGAGGTTAATGGATTGTCCTAGTAAACGTACATTGACTTTATGTTCAAATAGTTCAACATATTGAATTCTAGAAAAGGTTCTCGAGAATTCATTGTTCAAGAAAGTTTGTTTGACCAATTTCTTTGAAAGGTATGTATGAGTAAAGTCCTAATTGCTTGGACAATAGGATATACTAAATACATTATGCCATGTAAGACGTCTCGTGAGGCTTACTCTCCTTGTATTACCAATAGAAATCATCATGATCCCAAATATAGGCATTGGTAATTACTGGAGACCATTCTTGGGCACATTAGGTGTGAGAATACCAATGGCTCCTTTATGGAGAAGTTTGACTTGAAACTAGTTAGTTGGACTAATTTTAGATTCTTGTCAAACAAAGATGATAGTCATAATATTTGAGAATACGTTGGCTAAAAGTTTTTTTTTAAGCATATGATTGGATGTTATTGCCTTCTTTGAGCTAAAGGTAATGATCCTTTGTAAAAAACATATAGCAAAGAATGATTTACCAACCACTTAGCCAAAGCCCTTGGGATCGTGAGAAGATGGGTGTAAGATATAGATTTGATTGGCTTTAGTCCAAGTGGGAGATTGTTAGGAATGGTGTCCTAAAGTCAGTCGCCTATTGTAGATTTTATATTGATTTTTACATGAATCGTCTTACTTTTGGCCTTACGTCATATCGTACATCTTCTTCTCAATTGTTAGATCATGACGTAGTCCTTAGGATGACCTAGTTGGGCTATGTGAACGAGGGATAGCTTAGTTGTTGTTAAACCTAGTTCGTAACCAAATAATAGAATTGATAATAGGACATCAATTCTATCGAGCATAGGTTATAGTGCATCACATGAGTTTGTCATCCTCATGACCAAGGGGTGTGGAGATACCAGTGTGACCCAAAGTGAGGTGTGAAGACATACTCACTAAATATGACTCTATTACGAGCATCTTATGGTATGTACCCTCCTGTCAAAGGATTACTTGTGGTACACATAGATGTCATATTCCCTCAAACTAGAGATTGCAATTGAGACTTACGGATTTCTTCCCACATTTTGGTACCAGACTATCTGGATATCTAATCCGCTAACGAAAGGTTGCTGGGTGTAGGCAAGTGCCGCGAAGTTAATGTATAGGTCAAGATGGGATTGACCACTCTAGGTATTAGGAGAATGATATTCTACCTAGTCCTAATACATTAAGACTTTGGCCTAAGCTTTTTGCATGATGTGTCACGTGGTTACGTCATGATGAGTCATGAAGAGATTTGGACTTGACATGGAATAGCTGAATAGGGGTTTGACAGTTTTACCATGCCTTTAGGGTTATTTCGGAATATCGAGGGTCATAGGGAATCCACCATAGTGCTTAGGTTCGTTGAATATTGCCTTGCAACTATTCAGCTTATCCGAACGTCGAGAATCGTTACTAGATGGTATCATCGATTAGTACAAGGATAGTCCTTGTATTATTGGTTTAAGTCTGAACCTACGGAGTCACGCATATGGTTAGCAATTAGTTGAAGGATTGACCCCACTATAATAATGTTAGTCACGTTTAATTATGAATTAAACGTGTTATTATTTAATTATGAATTAAATAATATTTTAAGTAATTAATATTATGATATTTAATTGAGAATAAAATATTATAATATTTAATTACTTATTACCAGTCACAAAATTAATTTTAACTTTGTCTAGCTAGCACTAGACATGTGGATCAAAATTAATTCATGGGATATTATTTATAAATTAAATATGGATTTAATTTAGGCTTTAATATGGATTTTAAAAGTCAAATATTTTAAGCCCAAAGGGTTGGGCTTATTGGGTTGTGGGAATGGGATCTATGGAAAGCCCAGATCTTTCTATATAAGGACGGTTGCTCATTATTTTTCTATGATAGTTTTAAGAAAACCTAATAGTTGTCCGAACTCTCTCCCAAAAACCCTAAAAAATCAAAAGCCTCCTCCAACAGTTTTTGATCGTGTACGAAGAGGAGGAGCTTAACACTTTCGCAAGGCAAAGCTTTCAGCGCAAGAATTACGAGGTAACTCTAAATCCCAAAAAATTTTTAATTCTAGAGCTTGATTTTATGCGTGGAAATCAGGGGAAAGTCTCATCAATTTCCTACATGACCTCTTGGGAGACATTAGGGACATAGAGAGTGGAACTCATCTCAACAAAGTCGGTAATACATTCTAAAGGACTCTCGTTGCTTCTCCTGTAGAGGAAAGGAAGCATGGCTAACATATTAGGCTTAATCTCGAAGTTTGTCTTCCCCAAACTCGGAATTTGAATAGCCAAATTAGGCTTAAAAGCTTCGAGGAGGAAGAATTGCCTAAGAGTGGGTTCTTTATCTATGGGTGGCTCTAGTCTAAGGGATTCTTGTTTGAAATGATCTTAGGCTTGATGCCCCTGGTGATCATGAGGTGGAATAGGATTCATTGGGGGAATGGGAGGATTAGGAGGATGATTTGGATCGACCATCTCCTTAAGAAGATCTCTTAAATTCCTAAAATGTCTAACAATCCTATCGGGTTCGGGATTAAAGGGAACTAGGGGATTTCTAAGGGATCTCCTACCAAGCATTCACAACTATCCTAACTCTGGCCACTTCAACCCCCGAAACCTTCAACAAACCTACGTCTACAGCAAATAAACCATAATCCTAGAAAGTATACTAAAAACAAAAACAAAAATAACTAATAATGCTAAACAAGCAAGCAAGTTAAGTATGGAAAGTAAACTTAGCAACTCAGTAGGAGACAAAAATAAAGATAGTTAAGCAAGTACCAAAGTAAGATAATATAAACAAGAAGCAAGATAAGTAAAAACTAAATAAACTATAAAGAAAAAGCTAGGAAAATAAATAAAGCAACAACAAAAACACACAAGCAAAGAATGCAAACCATCGTGCCTTCTCAGCAACGGGGCCAAAAAATTGATAGTCATCTCACGAGTGCAAGCTCTAAAGACCTACAAGCGGACGGATCAATGCAGTGTAGTGTGTGTGAGAACCGGTGCCGAACCACGGGGAGGCTATATTGTGGGATAGATTCTATATGTTTATGTCTTAAAGAATGCCTCAAAGGAAACCTAAACTAACTATTTTTGGTGTTTTTGGATGATTGCGAGCTCTAGCTAAAGAAAATAAAACTACACTTTGGGAATGGAAAGGATAGAGACAAACTATCCAGAGGGAACTAACAAATGGAAGGGATTAGGGTTACGTCTACTTGCTAATGGGTGATCTGAGATTCAAATGCTATGGGATTTACATTGAATGGCTTAGTGACCGATTGTTCTTTTAACTAGGTTGCTTAATTAATGGCCTAATTTCTTCCTAGGACTCAGTGCAAGTCCATCCCTAGGCGGTGCCTCCTAGAGCTAAGGTGTGGTCCTTATGACTTAGGGCCTTAAGAGTAACCAATTAACTTCCTTGGTGACCTAGAATTGAACCTACCCTAGTACCTAAACCATTGGTTGGATTTAAAGCCAAGACGTATTGTTGCTATGGTCGACTAAATCTAACCAAAAACCTATTGGCTAGATTTAAAGCCAAAGGAGACTCGATTTAGACTAGCCTTAAACTATGACTCGTCATTCTAGGGTGACTACAGTAGGATTTGACCTATTAGCACATTCATACATGTTCTAGGCCAAAGTGTTTGCAAATAATTCATCCATGTATAAACACATAGACATGAGTACAGCATGGATTAGATGTGTTTAGTAACAAACAAACTTCAATTAATATATATGTACTCATCTAGGTATTTTATCAAACACATAGACATGAATGAAAGAACACCCAATTAAACAAAACAAATCAAAACATATATATATATATATATATATATTCAGCCATCATATCCCATATCATAAGAGTATAAAATTAACCCATTACATAAGTTTTATCACCCTAAACAAGCCTACTCAGACATAATAGAAAATAGAATGAAAAAGATATAACGAAACTCCCCTTTCATCCTAGCGATTTTAGAACACGACTTGTAAACAATCTCGATTCAAAGCGTTTGAATCCTCTAACGAAACTTGGTTCTTCGTGAAAAGTATGTGAAAAGGGTGTGTGAGGCGGCTAGGGAATAGGGTTAAGTGTGTGTGAGAATAGGTGTGAAGTGTGTGTAAAAACTCCTCTCTTTTCTGCTCCGCATCGGGTTTTATTTATAGATTCGCGCAGTCGACCGGCCTCTGGAGTACTCGACCGGCTTTCTTCAAGGGCTCTCTGGAGTGGTCGGTCGACCTAGCCGGTCGACCGGCTCTTGAAGAAAGCCGATCGAGTACTCCAGAGGCCGGTTGACCGTCTAGGTCGACTGGCTATGCGCGAATCTATAAATAAAGCCCGATGCGGAGTAGAAAAGAGAGGAGTTTTTACACACACTTCACACCTATTCTCACACACACTTAACCCTATTCCCTAGCCGCCTCACACACCCTTTTCACATACTTTTCACGAAGAACCAAGTTTCGTTAGAGGATTCAAACGCTTTGGAATCGAGATTGTTTACAAGTCGTGTTCTAAAATCGCTAGGATGAAAGGAGTTTCATATATCTCTTTCATTCTATTTTCTATTATGTTTGAGTAGGCTTGTTTAGGGTGATAAAACTTATGTAATGGGTTAATTTTATACTCTTATGATATGGGATATGATGGCTGAATATATATATATATATATATATATATATATATATATATATATGTTTTGATTTGTTTTGTTTAATTGGGTGTTCTTTCATTCATGTTTATGTGTTTGATAAAATACCTAGATGAGTACATATATATTAATTGAAGTTTGTTTGTTACTAAACACATCTAATCCATGCTGTACTCATGTCTATGTGTTTATACATGGATGTTATGAAGTGGGTAGTGCTTTTATTCATGTCTATATGCGTATTTGCATGCCTAGTAACAAGCATAATTTCAATATCACATGTGTATGAATGTTAGTCAAATCCTACTGTAGTGATCTTAGAATGACGGAGTATAATTTAGGGCTAATCTAGGTCGAGTTTCCTTTGGCTTTAAATCCAGCCAATAGGTTTCAGGATAGATTTAGTCGACCTTAGTAACACTAGGTCTTGGCTTTAAACCCAGCCAACGGTTTAGGTACTAGGGTAGGTTCATTCTAAGCCACCTAGGAAGTTAGTTAGTCCCTCTTGAGGCCCTAGGTCATAAGTACCACGCCGTAGCTCTAGGAGACGTCGCCTAGGGACGGACCCAAGACCGAGTCCTAGGGGGAAATCAGGACACTAACTAACAACCTAGTTAAGAGCACTTTTGATAGTTAGCCATCATCCCTTAATCCCATAGCATTTGAGTATGGAGTTACCCATTCATAAGTCCAAGTCACCCTAATCCCTTTCAAATTGTTAGTTTCTTCTCAATCAACCTGCGTCCCTTTTTGTTTTTATTCATAGTTTAGTTTTTTTCATTTACTTAGAGCTCCCAACAATCCAAACCTTCACAAGAAAAAGTACACTTAGTTTAGATTTTTTTTTTTTTTAGCTCTTTTAGGACACCAAGCATAGGATACATTCACGATATTCACGCCTCCCTGTGGTTCGACACCCGCATTCGTAAACACTGTATTGCATGATCCGTACGCTTGCGGGTCTTTTAAAACTTGCACTCGTAAGAAGACATCAAGTTTTTGGCGCCGTTGCCGGGGAGGCACAGTGATTTGCATTCGGTGCTTGTGTGTTTTGATAGTTGTTTTTCTTGCTTTTTCTTTATAGTTTGTTTAGTTTTTACTTATTTTGTTTACTGCTTATATTATCTTGTTTTAGTTCTCTTTGTTAGTTTAATTCAGCTTTTGACTTTACTTTTTTTTTAGTAGAGTTTTTAGGATTGTGGATTATTTGCTGTAGTTTAGGAATCAAGTGTTTGGGGTTGAAGTGGCGGAGTTAGGATAGTTTGTGCATGCTTGGTAGGAGATCCCTTAAGAATCCCCTAATTCCTCTTAATCCTGAACCTGAAAGCATCACTAGATGTTTCAGGAATTTAGGAGATCTTCTGAGGAGATGGCCGATCCCAATCATCCTCATAATCCACCCAATCCCCAATGAATCCAATTACACCTAATGATCAAATTGGGCATCAAGCCCAAGCTAATTTGAGACCGGAACCCCGTAGACCAGGTCCACCTTTAGATGAGGAACCCACTCTTAGGAAATTCTTTCTCCCCGAAACATTTGAGCCTAATTCAGCTATTCAAATTCCAGGTTTGGGGGGTACGAACTTCGAGATTAAGCCTAATATGTTGGCTATGCTTCCTTTCTTTTACGGGAGAAGCAATGAGAGTCGTCTTGATCACATTACTGATTTTGTTGAAATGAGTTCCACTCTCCATGTTCCCAATGTCTCCCAAGAGGTCATACGTCTAAGATTGTTTCCCTTCTCTCTTAAGGATAAGGCTAGGACTTGGTTGCACTCCTTACCTAATGGGTGTATTACTACATGGGCTGAGCTTCAATCTAAATTCTTCCAGAAATTTTATCCCATGGCCAAGACAAATTAACTTAGGATCGCCATCATGACTTTTTCCCAAAGATGACTTAGAATCTTTTCATGAAGCTTGGGAGAGGTTCAAAGATTTTCTTAGACAATGTCCACACCATGGGTACGGCAATCATGACCTAATGCAATACTTCTTTCGAGGTTTAAACAAACAAAATAGGATGATGGTCAATGCCGCCTCCGGTGGTGGTTTCTATCTTTTAAGACCAACTGAGGCATAGGAGAAAATAGAAATGATGGCTGAAAATTCATTTCAAAATTTTGCAATGGAAAGATCTAGTCGAGGGGGTAACAAGAGAAGTGTTAGTGAGGTTGGAATTTCTTGGACTTACCCTCTAAGGTCGAGGCGTTAACAAATAAACTAGATCAATTCATCTCTTTGTCCATTTCATCTCAGAGTCCTAGGACTAGTTCTTCAAGTGCTTCGTCCACCCCCTTAGTTGTTGAAGTTTGTGCATTATGCTCCGAGTCATCTCATGAGACCCTAGCTTGCCCTTTAGCATCCCAATTTCCTGAATTCATGAAAGAGCAAGTGTGTGCCACACAAGGTTATTCTCGTGAATATAATCCATACTCAAACACGCATAATCCGGGTTAGAGGACAATCTGAAATTTTCCGAGACAAGGATAGCATGAGTCTAGTTCACATCCTCAAGTTCCACCTCAGAATGACTCGTCCGCAATATCCCCCAGGTTTCTATCAAGTCAATCAACCCCGTCTCACTAGTGCTCCTCAACCTCAAGCTTTACCTGCTCCCTCTAGTAGCCAGCCTCCTAGTAATGACATGATGAAGATAATGCAAGTTATTCAGAATCAACAACAGGAATTGGCAGAAAATAGGCAGCAAATGGCTAGGTTTGAGGCACAGTTAGGACAGATTGCTAGTCAATTGAGCACTAGAGACCACGGGAAATTGCCTTCTCAGCCGGAAGTAAACCCTAGAGTCCAATCTTGTTCCTCCATCGACACCACTTACCCTTCTCGTGCTCAAGCTAAAGTGTCACCACTCTTAGGAGCGGTCGGGTAGTGGATAATAGGGTAGGAATTGACTCTGCAGTGTCTGCACCTAGTGGTCCTTTCGAGTCTAGAGCACAACATGGTAACCTTGTTGGGGGAAATTCTAGAGAGAGTCCTGTTGAGAGAAATGAGACCGTTAGAGATCAGGGAGAGATTAGTACTTCCCGACCACATAGTGAGGGAAAAGAACCTATGGATAACTCCCATGCATCTAGAGATATAGAGCCTAGAGTTCTTTTTCCATCCGCTTTAGAGAGACCTACATCTAGTGAGGATTCTAGGTTCTTCAAGATTTTAGAGCATCTCAAAGATCTTAAGGTCAATCTTCCTTTGATAGATGCGATCATTTCCATCCCATCTTACTCTAAGTTCTTTAAGGATCTTTGTACAAGGAAACGTAGATCATCGACCATTCCTAAGAAGGTGAGGCTTACGGAGAAGGTGAGTAGTATTTGTACTTCGGGCCTTCCGCCCAAGAGGAGTGACCCCGGAGCTTTCACCATTCCTTGTAGGATCCGTGAGACGCAAATTGATCATGCCTTGTTAGATTTAGGATCTAGTGTGAATCTTATTCCCTATTCTGTCTATATGCAGTTAGGCCTAGGTGAGTTGTCTCCCACGTATGTTACTCTTCAGCTAGCTGATAGATCTGAGCGTAGACCTAAGGGGGTGATAGAGGACGTTATGGTTCAGGTAGGTGAGTTCGTGTACCCTGTTGACTTTATAGTGTTAGATATGGATTCGGGACACAACTCTAGACATTCTACACCCATTCTTCTAGGTCGCCCCTTCCTTGCCACCGCAGATGCCATTATCCATTGTAGGTCGGGGATATTAGAGATAAAATTTGGGAATTTGAAATCCACTATGAAGGTTGCAGAGGCGGTGAATAGAGCTAGTATAGGAGAGGAGGATGGAGAAGAGTGCTTTAAAGTAGATGTGATTGATTCTTGCATTGAGGATTTCATAGAAATGACTATGATGATGGAGATGATTTGAGGAAATTTGAAGAAGTGATGTCAAATTTTGATTTGGAGACCTTAGAGAAGAAATGTATAGCTTCTACTTCCTTAATTGAGAGCTGTTTGATTAATAAGTCACTCAAGGTTAATTCTTTTACTCCCATTTCTAGTGATGAACGCATTGATGATGCTGAGGTTAAGTCCCCCTTGGTTGAGCCCAACATTTCTTTAGAGCTCAAACCCCTTCCGGATCATCTGAAGTATGCATTCCTAGGCTCTAGTGAGACTCTTCCGGTTATCATAGCTTCCGATCTTTCTAGTGAGAATGAGAAGCGTCTCATAGAGGTCCTTAGGAAACATAAGAAGGCAATAGGGTGGAAGATTGATGATTTACGAGGTATAGACCCCTCTATTTGTATGCATCGTATTCACCTTGAAGATGGAGCCATTCCTCCTAGGGAGATGCAAAGGAGGCTAAACCCACACATGAGCGAAGTAGTTAAGAAGGAGATCATTAAGCTTTTGGATGCAGACATTATTTATCCGATCTCCGATAGTGAGTGGGTTAGCCCCGTCCAAGTTGTCCCTAAGAAGTCCGGGATCACAGTTGTTGAGAATGAGAGAGGAGAGCTTATCCCTACACGTACTCCTACGGGATGGAGGGTCTGTATTGATTATAGGAAGCTCAACTCCAAAACTATGAAGGATCATTTTCCATTGCCTTTTCTAGACCAGATTTTAGATAGAGTAGCTGGGCACAGCTACTATTGTTTTCTAGATGGCTATTCGGGATATAACCAGATCCCTGTGTTTCCCGAGGACCAGGAAAAGACCACCTTTACTTGTCCCTATGGCACTTTTGCTTATAAGAGAATGCCCTTCGGTCTTTGTAATGCCCCAGCGACTTTTCAGAGATGCATGATGGCCATTTTTAGTGATATGATTGAGAGACACTTAGAGATTTTTATGGATGATTTCTCAGTCTTTGGAGATAGCTTTGATGAGTGCTTGAATCATCTCTCTTTAATCTTAGACCAATGTGTGGAGAAGAATTTAGTGTTAAGTTGGGAGAAATCCCACTTCATGGTGCAACGAGGGATAGTCTTTGGGTCATGTTGTCTCATCTAATGGAATTCAAGTCGACCAGCTAAGGTTGAATTAATTGAGAAGTTGCTTGTCCCTAAGTGTGTCAAGGATGTTAGATCTTTTCTAGGACATGCAGATTCTACCGTAGATTCATTAAGGATTTTAGTCACGTTGCACGCCCTTTGTCTAGGCTCCTAGCACAAGATGTTCCTTTTGACTTTGACGATGAATGTGTTAGAGCTTTCAATAGGCTTAAATCCTTATTATCAACATCCCGATTATCCAACCACCGACTACGTCTCCCATTTGAGGTTATGTGTGATGCATCCGATTATGCAATAGGAGCCGTTTTAGGTCAAAGGAAGGATAAGTTGCCCCATGTTGTATACTATGCTAGCAAGACTTTTGATGAAGCACAAAAGAATTACACTACTACGGAAAAGAGCTTCTAGCGATAGTCTCTCTCTCGACAAGTTTAGGTCATACATCCTAGGATCCAGAGTAATTGTCTACACCGATCATGCGGCATTGAAGTATTTGTTGTCTAAGAAAGAATCTAAGCCCCGCTTGATTAGGTGGATGCTCCTCCTTCAAGAGTTTGACTTAGAAATTCAGGATAAGAAGGGTAGAGAGAATTTAGTTGCGGATCATCTTTCCCGTCTTGTTAGCGAGTCTTCTAGTGATCCATCTCCTTTTCATGATTCATTCCACGATGAGCAATTATTTGCTATTTCTCATCACACACCTTGGTTCGCTCATATAGTTAATTATCTTGCCACAGGCGTTTTCGTCTCATTGGGAGAAAAGAGAAAAGATAGGTTCCTAGCACAAGTTAGGCATTTCTTTTGGGAGGACCCATATCTTTTTAAAGTGTGTGCGGATCAAATGATTCGCCGGTGTGTGTCTGAGGAGGAGTTTGAGAGCGTGTTAAGCATGTGTCATGATGAGGGGTGTGGGGGTCATTTTAGTGGGAAGAAGACTGCTGCGAAGGTCTTGCAAAGTGGATTATTTTGGCCTACTCTCTTTAGGGATGCCGGGAATATTGCAAAAAGTGTTTTAGATGTCAACAATCCGGGTCCATCTCTAGGAGAAACATGATGCCTTTATCCCCTATTCTTCCTTGTGAGTTGTTCGATGTTTGGGGTATAGACTTTATGGGTCCATTTCCACCTTTCTTTGGGTGTCAATACATTTTAGTGGTCGTTGATTATGTATCCAAATGGGTTGAGGCTATTCCTACACACACTAATGACCATAGGGTAGTGGTTAAGTTTATTAAAGAGAACATTTTCTCTAGATTTGGAGTCCCTAGGGTCTTAATTAGTGATGGGGGTTTGCATTTTTGCCATAGGACTTTAGAGGCCTTGTTGAGGAAATATTCAGTCACCCATAAAGTAGCCACTCCTTATCACCCGCAGACTAGTGGACAAGTAGAGGTGTCCAATAGAGAGATCAAACACGTTCTAGAGAAAACAGTTAGGCCTGATAGAAAAGATTGGTCTATTAGATTAAATGATGCTTTGTGGGCCTACCGTACCGCCTTTAAGACTCCTATTGGTATGTCTCCGTATAGATTGGTATTTGGTAAAGCTTGTCACTTGCCGGTTGAACTTGAGCATAGAGCGTATTGGGCAATCAAAGCCCTAAATTTTGACTTGGCAAGAGCGGGTGAGAAAAGGAGGCTAGACCTAGCAGAACTGGAAGAGCTTAGATTCGAGGCATATGAGAACACTAAACTTTATAAGGATAGGATGAAGAGAATCCATGATAACCACATTATTAAGAAATCATTCTCTCCTCTTGATAAAGTTTGGTTGTTTAACTCACGACTGAAGCTTTTTCCAGGTAAGCATAAGACGAGATGGGATGGTCCATATGAGGTGATGATTGCCTATCCTTCAGGAGCAGTCAAGATTAAAGACTTAAAGGATGGCCGAGAGTTGACGGTAAATGGGCAACGCCTGAAGCACGCTTATGATCCGAGCATGGCTCGTGTGGAGGTTTTAAAGCTTCAGGATCCCGCAGATGGAAGTTGAAGATGAGCTGGTATTTGCCTGGCTGACGGCTTGGTGGTTAGCGCTACTAGGAGGCAACCTAGGTTCAATTCTATAGTCTTGCATTTGTTTGACTTTTGTTTCTTTTTATTTTCTTTCTTTTATCTTTCTTGCACCCAACTTAAAGTGTTGAATCCCAATCCTTTGTCCCTAAGATACACCATCGCTTCTTATTGCACATGCCAATGCGAGTATGCATAGGTAATCGCTAATCTTGTTTTCTTTGTGAGTGTTTATGAATTGTGAGTCACAGTTAGCGGTATGGTGAGATGACGTTGGCATGGAAAGCTTTGAAGAAAATGCAAGGTTGTATCTATCCTTTCTCCACTTGTTCCCTGCTCGCACCCTATCCCCACCACCCTTACTTGTTTTGTAATGATAACTTGCTTGTTTTTGTTGTGCTTTGTTCTATTTGCTTGAGGACAAGCAAAGTTTAGGTTTGGGGTGTGGGAGTTTAGTTTTCTTTCTTGTTATATTTTACTTAGGGTAGATTGCATCATGCATTTAAATGGTGAAAATTTTTCAATTTTGAAAATTTTTCAATTTTGATGCATATAGAGTCATTTATTTCTTGGTTGATCATTGTGTTGGCTTTTGTGATTGACTCTATTGATTTATTAAGATGAGAGACATTGTGGGGGAATAAATAGAGTGGTTTGAAAACTAAGTCTTGGAGGAGATGCCCTTAAAAGTTGTGGGGAGTGAGAACCTTAAAAGAATAACCCTTGTAGCCATCCCATAGCTTGGTAGGAAAGAGTGTTGAAAAAGGGTTATTGATGTGAGTGCCCCGTCTTTGATTGGTTCTTGTTGATATGCTTAAGTCTTTCTTTTTCTTCCTTTTTGAGAATTCAATACAATGAAAAAGAAAAAAAATGATTGAAAATAAAAAGAGGCAAAAAGGTGCAAAATTCTATGAATGAAGTAAAAAAGAGGAAAAGCCAAAAGCACCTAAAAGTTAGTGAATAAGTGCATAAGTGACACAATGTCAACTTAGCACAAGTTATCATCTTTGCAAGCATGTGAATAAGGCTTATAAAAAGCCATTGTGTTTGTATATTCTCCCTTTTTTATCCTTGAGGCTTGGTGCATGCTAGGGAGACCATGTCAATTAAGGGAGCACGAAATACCAATATCCCGAGTGCGTGAGTTAGAATCCTAGGCTTGTGGTGGATTGGCTACTTGGGAAATTCCCATGAGGAACGAGACCCCTTATGAGTAGAGGAAGATTCAAAGAGGCTTAGGATCTCTTCACAATAGGAATGCCCTTTCATGTTTCTCAAACTAATGCTGATAGCGAGTCACCCTTCAGTGCAATCCATTGTATCGACTTTAGAAATAAGATTTAAGATTAGGCTTGCTTGAGGACAAGCAAGGAGAAGGTTTGGGGGTGTTGATGAGTTGTGATTTGGTGTGTGTTTGCATCGCCATTTACTTATACTTTAGAGGTGTTGAATGCTTATAATGATGCATTAGTGTAGTACTTTTGATAGGAATAGGCTTAAGTGTGAATAAATGTGCATATTGAGTTTAAGAGATAAAATGCTATACTAATAGCTTATTTTCAATGATTCAGGTGACTTTGGGTTAAGATAAAGATTGAACAATGAAAGGTGATGAAGATAGGACATGCAAGGGTCTAAGGGAGAAGACTAAAGGCCGAAATGACAAAAAATTGGATGAAGGAATTTTTGGAGGTGTTGAATGCTTATAATGATGCATTAGTGTAGTACTTTTGATAGGAATAGGCTTAAGTGTGAATAAATGTGCATATTGAGTTTAAGAGATAAAATGCTACACTAATAGCTTATTTTCAATGATTCAGGTGACTTTGGGTTAAGATAAAGATTGAACAATGAAAGGTGATGAAGATAGGACATGCACGGGTCTAAGGGAGAAGACTAAAGGCCGAAATGACGAAAATTGGATGAAGGAATTCGACGAAGCTCTCTGGAGTGGCCAGTCGACCTAGTCGGTCGACCGGCTATTCTTCCTTAGCGTCCGGCTGAGTTCCTTCATCAAATTTTTCGTCATTTCGGCCTTTAGTCTTCTCCCTTAGACCCGTGCATGTCCTATCTTCATCACCTTTCATTGTTCAATCTTTATCTTAACCCAAAGTCACCTGAATCATTGAAAATAAGCTATTAGTGTAGCATTTTATCTCTTAAACTCAATATGCACATTTATTCACACTTAAGCCTATTCCAATCAAAAGTACTACACTAATGCATCATTATAAGCATTCAACACCTCTAAAGTATAAGTAAATGGCGATGCAAACACACACCAAATCACAACTCATCAGTAGCATTTGCACCACAGGTGCTCCATTTAAGCTTGGCAATCCTGGAGCTTTTACCATCTCTTATGCTATTAATGATAATTCGGTAGCCCATGCCTTGCTTGATTTAGGTTCTAGAGTCAATCTTATTCCTTTTTTGATGTATAAACACTTAGGTTTGGGGGCGTTGAAGCCCACTAGTGTGGTTTTACAATTGGCCAATAGGAGTAAGAGAAGACCTCGAGGGATAGTTGAAGATGTCATGGTTAAAGTTGGAGAATTTTACTATCCTATGGATTTCATTGTTCTAGACATGCATAAAGGTCATAACACTAGGAATATGACAACTGTCCTTTTGGGAAGACCATTTTTAACCACTACCAATGCAGTAATTCATTGTAGGATAGGGATCATTGAGTTCATGTTTGGGAATTTGAAGGCAAACGTTAGAGGTGCCGAGTTTGCTACTAAGGATAGAGTGGGTTATAAGGAGAATTATTTGCTCATAGAGTCTGTTGCTTCTAGTGATGATGATTCCCATGCTTCTTTCTTGTCTTTAGAAAATAGAGTTGTGCTTGACACGATCATCAAGCAGTTAAATTTGGAGGCTTTTAGTGAGACTCACTTAGAAAGTGATGTCTTTTCCTTAGTAGATACTCTCGATTCCTGTGTCGAGGAGTCCTTCAATTTACTCTTAGCCCCGAGTGATATTGGTGAGCTTGATGAGATTATTGCTCTAATAGACTCTGGAATCTCTATTTCTGAGAGTACATCTTCCATTGTCTCATCTACTCTTAAATCTGGTGAGACCATTGCTATAGATCCTTCCCTAGTTGAGAGTAGTTCTGAGCTTCCACCGAGTGTGTTTCGTTCTTTTTCAGAGTCCTCATATGTGCCCATTGTTCCCGATCATATGGAGGATAATGCTTCATTTTCTCCCTGGATTCCACTAGAGTTTAGGTTAGCTACTAGTGAGTTGAGTTTAAGAGAAGAGACTCGAGTATTCGACCCAGGCATAGAAGAATGTGTTGTTGCGTCATTTGTTACAGCCTACCCTATGAGATGCACATTTTTTGATCCATTTCTTTTATTTTAGGATGCCTAGCATGATCTTGTGTACATAATCTTAGGGCGTGAGTTTAGATCTTCAAGGTGTCGGATACATGGTTTTGATTGCATTTTTCATGTGCTGCATCCATTTGCTTTTTCTTATGCTAATTTACTTATCTGGTCGTACATGCCCAAGGATTTTAAGCACCACTGGCTAACACTACCACCCGACTGGGGCGTAAAATCCAGCGCTACTAGGAGGGACCCTAGATATTTTGATAGTTACAGTTTGATTAATGAGTTCTTTACTTTTGTTTTTCTTAGCACATTTTGTTTTTCATTTCTTTTCTTTTCATTTTTATTTCCCTCATATCCGTTGCTTTCTATACATAAAGCCTTGTCATTTACACTTGTGATATTGAGCTTTTAATGTTGTGTTTGTTGATTTCCTTTGTAGATCTTTTGAGTTGAGTGGAAATTGGGTGCAAAGGAAGTTAATGGACACAATCATCAAAACATGGCATGCACAGCTTAATGCTACACAAGGTTGTATCTATCCACCCTTCACTTGTCCCCTCTTATCTACCATGTTCCCACCACCCTTACTTGCTTTGTGTTGCTGATTTGCTTATTGAGTAATATTGTTCTATTTGCTTGAGGACAAGCAAAGTTTAATTTGGGGGTGAGGGGGTTTTGTTTTATTGTTTTATGCTTTCATTAGGTTAAATTGCATTATATGCTTTAGAATGGTGAAAATTTTTCAAATTTTGATGCATGAAAATTTGTTTATTTCTTGGTTGATCATTGTACTGGCTATTGTGATTAACTCAACTGATTGGTGAATATGAGTTTCATTAAGGGGAAATGAATGGAGTGGATTGAAAATCAGGTCTTGGAGGGGACGTCCTTAAAAGTTGTGGGGAGTGAGGACCTTTAAGAATGACCTTTGTAGCCACCCCATAGCTTGGAAGGAAAGAGTGTTGAAAAAGGGTTGTTAATATGAGTGCCCCTTCCTTGATTGGTTCTTTTTGATGTGCTAAAGCCTTTCTTTTTGTGTGAATACAATACATAGCATGAAAAATCCAAAAAAATTGAAAAAGGCAAAAAGGTGCAAAAATAAAAAAAAAAAGGAAAAAGAGAAAAAACTGAAGGCACCAAAAAGTTTTGAAATAAGTGCATAAGTGACACAATGCCAACTTAGCACATGTTATCATCATTGTCTATATGTAAATAAGGTTTTTATAAGCCATTGTGTAAGTATATTCTCTCTTTTCTTCTCTTTGAGGCTTTGTGCATGTGAGGGAGGTCATGTTAGTTGACGGGGCACGAAATCTCAACACCTTGAGTGCGTGCATTAGAATCCTAGGCTTGTAGTGATTTGGCTACTCGGGAACTTCCCACAAGGTTCGAGGCCCTTTATAAGTAGAGGAAGGATCTGAAGAGACTTGAGGATCTCTCCACAATATGAATGCCCCCTTCATGCTTCTTAGGCTAACCATGATAGCGAGTCAATTCATTAGGCAACCTTTTGTATTGACTTTAGAGGTAAACTTAGGATTGGGCTTGCTTGGGGACAAGCAAGGAGAAGGTTTGGGGGTGTTGATGTGTTCGTTTTATGTGTTTATGTATTGCATGTATATACTTGTTTTGAGGTGTTTTGAGCTTCATTTAATGTATTAGTATAGAATTTAAGTCATAATTCTACATATTAGGGTTTAAATGTTCATAGTTGAAGTTAGGACCTAAATGCTACACTAATGCGCGCTTGTTGCTTATTTAAGGTATGATTTGGGAAGATAATTGGAGCTTAATTGAGGGTGCTTGGAGTGTGGAACAAATCCAAAGGTGTTTTGGATGTAAAGGAATGAGGAAAAGTGCATTTGGAAGTGGCCAGGCGAAGGAAGGAGCAATCGAGGCGAAATCAAGCGCAACGTGAGCCAAATTTAGAGCTTGCAAACTAAGAAGGGCATGGACAAATTTTGGACATATTTTAGGGTGGAAACAATGACTTGGGAGATCCCCCATGGCGATACGAAGCCATAGAAAAAAACGATGCGCAAGTCAGAGCTAAAATGAGCAAGATATGAATATTTTACTATCAAGACCGATTAGCTTCTGTCTAGGCTGGACGACCTAGCCGATCGACCGGCTGAGCCCCCGGCTGGACGCTTTAACAGCCTTATTTAAGCCACTTTTTAGCCATTTTTGAAAGAGAACACCAAACTTTTTTCACACCCGCTTGCCAAAACTTAAAATCCACTTAAAACCTACCTTACACACTAAATCCAACATCAATTCCATCCATAAACAACTTGGATTTGAAGATCAAACAAGGATTTGGAGGGTTTTGGAGCAAGATTTGCAAAGAGCAAGCCAGGATAATGAGGGAGCTCTATATTTGTCTCTTTATTCTTATCTATAATATGTTAGATTAGCTCTAGATTAGGAAGGATTGCTATTTTTGTAATGGATTAAGGATTTTAACATTTTTTTTGAGATATTGATGGTTGTATATATATGCTTTGTTCTTATATGCTTATGGCTTGAGATTGAACATGTTAAGGTGTTTGGTGAAATGCCTCTATGAGTTTGCATGTGTAATTTGTGCTTAGATGCTAATAGTAGTGGCCTCACCTTAGCCTTAATCTATGCTAATGGCATGAGCCCTACTTGCAACTACATTTGTGTTGATTAATTGTGCATTTTGGTGCCCTTAATGTAGTAGATAATCACCTCTAGCATGAAACATGACTAAAAGGGTACCACTATCACTTGCTTAACCTAAGGGACTTAATCTCTAGTTAGAAACATAACTGAAAGATTAGACTCCCTTTTAGGACATTAATCAACACCCAAGGGAGCTAGAACTAAACCCAAAAGCCATAGCTAGCTAAGACAAACCTATACTTCTAATTGGGCCCGATTAGGGATAGGATTGCACCGATAGTTAGAGATAGTAAGTCTAGTAATCTAAGCCCACAATTAGAGTAATCAAACCATCAATAATCTCAAAACAAAGTTAAGAACCCAAATCCATTCCAAAGGAGCAATCACCCCTAAGTTTCCCTAAAACTTTGTAGATCCTTACGTCCGTAGCTTGTTTATTCCATCATTCCCATTAGTCAAGTCTATTTTCCCTTAGTTTAGGATCATAAACATGTTTTCTTCATAACTGTCACAAACTTTCATCAACACACTTTTCTTTCACCCTCTTTTGGCATCGTCAAAATCAATATGGTCATAAGGAGAAAAGCGAATTAATATCCAAAAGCACAAAGTATTAGCAATTCAAGAGCACTACTAGCCAAACTAACATATGATCCAAAATAGCTAAACTATCATCAAGAGTAGCAATTTAAACTATTATCAAAGTATACCATCAGTTGTTTCAAATAATAAAGCAATGAAAGTAAATTGTGTTAATGAAGGTTAAAGGAAGTGCATGAAAAGTTTTATCAAAAAGGCTATGGTGAACTCAAGGAGCACGATCAATAGGGTCCGAGAAATGTTTCTTTATATCTTAGTGCATCATTGTAATCTCTAAATCAATGTGCTTCCTCTATTCTGAAAGGTCTGCCTACTGTGCATTCCATCCACCTATTGTAGTGTTGTTCTTACCTATTCCTGTATTCAAAGCTTTTAGTTAAGTGAGGGTTTGAGCCATGATCAATGGGTCTTCTTCTTGAGCCATGGAGCTGAAGCTTTCACCTCTTCACATCTCAGCATGTCTTTGATCTTTAACATGTGCTTCTACCTGTGATTGACTCAAGACTTTCCAAAGTGTAACATCTTCAGGAATAATATCTTCTTTTGAGGAACTCACTTCCTTAGGGAACGTGCCTAGCAGATTCATTTCAATCCTGCCTTCTCTATCTTACTTCTCCCTCTTTGCCTCACCTAAGGCCTCCTGAACTTCATCTACATATTAAGCCTCAGGTCCAAAAACTTGTCTACTTAAAGCGAGTCCACCCTTAGCCTTTTGCTTAATTGACTTCTTAATATCATTGGGCAAATTTCTATAAGTTTCACTGTTTATTGGTACTCCATTATACCAGTAAATGCCCATGAAATTTATATATTGCATATCAATGTTCCAAGCAAATTTCTTAACTAGTTGTTTGGATTTGATATTGAAGTGATAAAAGATATACATGAGGGCCATGTCATATCTAGAGGTTGTTGTTTTACCACAACCTTTCCCACTAAAGTGTAATATATGTTGTAAGGTCAAAAATGGTAAGGCAGTATTAACTTCATTTGTAAGGCTATAGAGAATATATATGATATGTGTCGTTTGTGCATGTTTGCTTCTAGTTTTTGCATGCACGTTTTAGGGTGTTTAGAGCTTAACTGAGTGCACTTAGTATAGAGTTTTTTTCATAACTATTAATGTTTGTACATAATGTATTTGGATGCATAAATTCTACACTAAGTTTTATATTCCATGTTTTAGGAGTGTTTTGAAAGGGTTTAAGCTTTCACGAGAAAGAAATGAGCTAACGGATAAAGACCGAAAGAAAAGGATTAAAGAATGGAGCATTTTGACCCAACTAGTTGACCTTGAAAAAGAGCTGATTTGATTGGCTAGGTCACCTGGCTAACCCAGAGAACATAAAAATTCTGCTGGTCGAGATACCCTTCAGAGCTGGTCGACCTAAGACTAGAAAGCTATCCAATTCAGCTGGTCGAGTTCATCAAGTAGTCAGTTGATTGGCTTGGTCGACTGGCAGAACCCGATAATAGCTATAAATAGCTCGTTTCAGCTTATTTACTAAAAAGGAACTTTTATTTCTTAAAACCCTAATAAACCCTAACCCTTTATCCACTTTACCAAACACCCACAACCACTATCCCGCACCAAACCAAGCAAGGATTGAAGCTTGTAACAAGAGATTAAAACATTTTGCTTTGGATCTGAGCAAGGGTTTGAAAGGGAGTTTCTTATTCCTTTTCTTATTCTTGTAAAAGTGCTTTGCATTTGAGTTAGATCTAGGGTTGATTAATGCTATATATTAGATTATAGCTTTGAATGAAAGATTTGTGTATATCTTTGGCTCTTAATATATGCTTGTTTACATTGATTATTGGTATGAATCAATACGTCTATGTGTTGATAATTGAATATGTCTATGTGTTCGATAAAATGCCTAGGTGAACTTTCATGTGTTATTTCGTGCTTAAATGCTATCGGTAGTGGTGTCACCTTAGCCTTAATCTATGCTAATGGCATGAGCCTTATTTACAATTAAGTGTGTTGATTAATATGCTTAATTGATGGCTTTGTGTGGTAGGAGTATACCTCTAGTATGAAACAATACTAAAAGGGTACCCACTAGTACTAGTTAATGCTCTAGGAGTCTAATCTCTAGTCTAAAACAATAGTAATAGGTTAGTCTTGAGTAGGATGTTAATCAACACCAAAGAGAGCAATCAAACCATATATAGCTCGAACTGTTATCATAGTCCAAGTCTAGATACGACACAATTGCCCGAAATCCCTTTCCACCTTGTAGAGCATTATTTCCTTAGCTTGGCTCCCTTAGTTCTTCCATTAGCTTAGGTTTAGATATAGGCCTTATTTTAGAGCCCCTCTTTTATCAAAAAGACCAAAAATACTTCAACACACGTACGTAGCCAGTTTTAGACACTTTTGCATGTAGAGACTGAACTAAGATAGCCTCTTTGAGGAAGAATGACCCCGAACTTGCACGCTTCACTACACACGACCTGAGCACTTGCAGGTGTAAACACATCAATATGCATCCATAATAGGGATTTTACCATCGTTTATGTTCCTAGGAATCAAGACTTCACTAATAACCTTAAAGGCAATTCTTTAATTGAAATCCACATCTTTCAACTGGGGAAGAATCAAATCTGTGTCTTTCGGGCCTATATCATTCCACATATAATTTATAACCTTGCCTAGTATACCAACCTCTTTTACCCTTTTAGGCCAACCTTGGCTATTATAGTGTCCTTCTTCTTCAATGGGTGACCCAAAAATTTCCTTTAATTTATCCTCAGTCAGTACATAAATCTTATTGCATACTAATCGTAAACATTTAAGAGTGTTACCCGCAAGCGCACGGGTCAAGGTAATATAGCGTGTGCGAGTGTGGGGTCATGTCCACAGAGAGGCTATCTAGGTATAGTTCTAAAATAAAAATACGTCCTACACTAGCTACAAGTGGTCCTACCTACTTTATTTGGGGTTTTTGGATTGACTGGAGCTCTAATTGTAAACCTAAACTAAGGGAAAAATAAACCTAACTAATGGGAATGGTGGTATAAACTAGCTATAGAAGTGAGGATCTACAAAGTTTTAGGGAAACTTAGGGGTGATTGCTCCTTTGGAATGGATTTGGGTTCCTAACCTTATTTAAGGCTATTATTGGTTTGATTACTATAATTGCGGGCTTAGTTTACTAGACTTACCACCTCTAACTATCGGTGCAACCCTATCCCTAATCGAACCCAATTAGAAGTATAGGTTCATCCTAGCTAGCTTTGGCTTTTGGGTCTAGTTCTAAGTCCCTTACGTGTTGATTAATGTTATAATAGGGAGCCTAACTGTTTAGTTATGTTTCAAACTAAAGATTAAGTCCCCTAGGTCAAGAAAGTGATAATGGTACCCTTTTAGCCATGTTTCATGCTATATCACCTACTATATTAAAGGCACTAAGAACACAATTAATCAACAAAAATATAGTTGCAAGTAGGGGTTATGCCATTAGCATGGATTAAGGCTAAGGTGAGGTCACTACTGTTAGCATCTAAGCACAAATTACATATGCGAACTCGTGGAAGCATTTCATTAAACACCTTGACATGTTCAAGCCATAGAAATGTTAAAACAAAGTATGTATGTATAATTATCAATATCTCAAAACAAGTGTTAAAATCCTTAACCCATTACAAAAATATCAATCATCCCTAATCTAGAGCTAATCTAACATAGTATAGATAAGAACAAAGAGAAGAATATAAAGCTCCCTCATTCTCCTTACTTGCTCTTTACAAATCTGGCTTCAAAACTCTCCAAATCCTTGTTTGATCTTCAAATCAAAGCTTGTTTATGAATGGAATTGATGTAGGATTGAGTGTGTGAGGTAGGTTTAAGTGGATTTTATGTGTGTGAAATGGGTGTGTGACGTGGGTGTGGAAAAGGGTTGACAATTCCCTCAAAAAATGCTAAAAAATAGCTTAAATAGAGCTGTCAATGAGCAGGGCCAAGGGCCAGGCCGGGAGACCCACCTAGGGCTAAGTTGATTAGCCTAAATTGTCTAAGATTCTAATGTGGGTGGGGGACTTGGCCAGTTGATCGTTCTTGACAGTAAAATGTTTATAACTTGCTCGTTTTGGTTCCAATTCGCACGCGATTTTTTTTCTATTGCCTTATATCACTATCAGACGCCTCTAAGGCCATTTTTCATCATATTTTCATGCCTATAAATATCTCCAAACCTTTTACATTCTCTCTACATCTGCAACTAAGCTCAATGGCCTCTCCCAAAACATATGTCCCAGCTTATGGTCAGTTGCATCGTTCTTCATCTGAGAGCTTCCAAATGCACTTTTCTTCATTCTTTTATTTCCAAAACACCCTTTTCTTTATGCCACACCCCAATCACCATCAATCAAGGTCCAATCATCTCTTCTAATCTCACTTAAAACAAGCAATAAATGCACATTAGTGTAACATTTAAGTCTAAACCTCAGCTATGAACATGTAAACTCTAATATGCACAAGTATGACCTAAATGCCATACTAATACACCAGATGAAGTATAAAACACCTCAAAACAAGAATAAGAATGCAATACATAAGCGCACACAAAACCAATACATCACATACAATTGAGTTAAGTTCAAGTGCAACAATATATACTAATCCTGACCATCAAATAATTGAAGGACATTTGTACCAGCAAAGTCTAAGTCAACAATAAATTTACCAAATAATATGAATAGCTTTTCTTGAATTTTGGACATAGATAGAGGTGGTGATTGAGTCCTTGCCTCTTTCCTCTTCTACATTTATGAGCTATTTCCCTTGGATTCATCATGATTTTGTGTTGTTTTTGAAAAAATAAATTGGTAGAAACTTAATTTTTGATATGGGTTTGATGATTTTGGAAGAAAATTTGAAGAATTTTGATTGAGAATTGAAGATTTTGAAGTGGGTTTGAGAGGAGAGTTGGGTTTGGAAGAAAAAGATTTGGGAGAACGACCGGCAAGGTCGATCTGCCAGGTCGGAAAGCTTAGAAAAATTTCCCTAGTAGCCAGATGCCTTTTGGCTTCAGCTGGTCGATAAGCTGGGTTCGAATATGCAAAATTGCAATTTTTAACATATCCATGCCACAACTATACACATAAACACATTTTAGCCACAATATATCATTTTAATCTCTCTTTTGATTTTACACAATTGGTCCTCATGCAAAGGTTTAGTAAAACATCTACAACTTGTTGCAAAGTATCAACAAATTCAAGCATTATATCACATTTTTGCACTTGATCTCTGGTAAAATGGTGTCTAATCCCAATATGCTTAGTTCTAGATTGTTGAATGGGGTTTTTAGTAAGATCTGTGACACAAGTATTATCACAATAAATAGGAACATGATTATAATGCAAACTATAATCAACCAAATTTTGCTTCATCCACAATATTTGAGCCATACAACTCCCGAAAGCAACTTGTTCAACTTTCATGGTGGAAATTGCGACACTATTTTGCTTCCTACAAGACCAAGATACTAAAAAGTGCCCTAGGAATTGACAAGTTCCACGAGTGCTCTTACAGTCTACCTTACAAACTAGAATAATTGACATCGAAAAAGCTACATAAGTCAAATGAAGTTCCTTTTACATACCAAAGGCCTAAATTACAAGTTCCTTTAAGATATCTAATGATTCTTTCACAGCAACTAGGTGTGTTTCTTTAGGATTAGATTGAAATCTAGCACATAAACACACAGAAAACATAATATTAGGCCTAGAGGCCATCAAGTATAGCAGGCTACCAATCATACCTCTAGACATATTCTCGTCTACCGGCTTACCCTTTTCATCCTTATCTATCTTTGTTGAGAGATTCATTGAGGTTTTGATATCTTTGGCATCCTCAAGCCCACATTTCTTGATGAATTCCTTTATGTACTTGGCTTGATTTTTGAAGATACCCTTCTTTGTTTGCTTGATTTGGAGTCTGAGGAAGAAGGTCAACTCTCCCATCATGCTCATTTTGAACTCTCTATGTATACACTTAAAAAAACTCTCACACAAAGCAATGTTAGTGGCATCAAAAATTATATCATCCACGTAGATTTGTACAAGTAAAATATCTTTTCCTTCTTTTTTAATAAAACAGAGTAGAGCCAAGCTTTTCTCTTTCAGAACTATTTTCTATAAGAAATCCACTAAGTCCTTCAGACCAAGCTCTAGGAGCTTGTTTTAAACCATATAAAGCCTTTTTTAGTTTGAAAACATGGTTTGGAAAACAAGGATCTTCAAAATCAAGAGGTTGATCAACATATACCTCCCCTTCAATAAAACTATTTAGAAAGGCACTCTTGACATCCATTTGATAAAGTTTGAAATCCATGTAGCAAGCAAATGAAAGTAACATCCGAATTGACTCAAGTCTAGCTACAAAGGCATAGGTCTTGTCATAGCCAACGCCTTCTTCTTGATTTTACCCTTGAGCTACAACTCTAGCCTTGTTCCTAGTTACTGTTCTGGCTTCATCTAATTTGTTTTGAAATATTCATTTAGTTCCAATCACTGGGTGGTCTCTAGGTCTTTCAACTAATTTCCAAACCTTGTTTCTAGCAAACTGATTTAATTCCTCTTGCATGACTACTATCCAATTTTCATCAAGTAAGGCCTCTTTAACATTCTTAGGCTTTATATGAGAAATGAATGCATAATGTTCACAAAAAGCATTGATGTTATGCCTAGTTCTTATGCCTTGAGATGGATTTATAAGATCGACAATATTACATATGGTCTATCCTAGTCCATATTTTCAAAAATACTACCAAGAAAACATGCCAGGAAAATAAAATAACCACATAACACACACAAGAATATGCTTAAGAACATATAGAATATAACTAGTATTTGCAAAATATGTAAAGCTATCCTCTTGAAGCGTGGGGCATTTGATGAAGCTAAAACCGTCACGAGCTTTGTTCCTGCTCATGAACAAGGCCACAAAAAAATTTTACTATAAGGGTGTCGCAATATGCAACTCCCTAGTCTTCTTCCCTATAGTTAAAGAGTCTTTTCTTGAGAGAATAGCCTCTTGTGTGGGAAGAAGCATAATATGCTCTTGAAAATCGAGAGCAAAAAAATCACACAATAAGTGTGTACTATGTGTTGTAGTATTCTCTTGCCAAAATGGAAGAGATCAACTACAAAAGTTTTGGATGCTAGAAATGGTTTAAGGTCTTGCCTATTTATAGAAAAAGTAAAGCACCTAAACCTCATAAACTTTCCATGTGGAAAACTTTTTCCTAGTAGTAAATGTTTGCCACATGTCATGGAAGTTACTTGTACAATTTGAATTCTTTTTGTAGTAACTTTCTAACACATGTCTTAGAAGATTGGGCCAAGCCCACAATCCAAGCCTAACACATAGTCCACAATCCATGTGGAGGCCCAAGCCCAATTAGGTTATCTTGGACTCTAAAGAAATACCAAACCCAATTCCAAGCTTTGGCCCAATAAGGCTGTTACCACAATATGAAATTTGCTCTTTCAAGATTTCTCTCTTAAAGTCATATCAACTAGGGAAGGGACCAAGAAGAGACAATTAACTTGGCTTCCAAAAATAATAAAAAAAATGTCCTTGCCCGATCTAGGTGACATAATAATTATTTTTAACTCCGATCTATTCCACTATAACATCAAAGTTGCACTCCAAGACTAATTGCTATTTCCCAAAAGCTTATCACAAAAGAATGTGAACTTTGTCATTGATCTACTAAATAACCGATCATAATGCCCCTCTATATATACCCACAACTAAGGCCGGTCCTTTGGCCTGTGTACTATCACCTCCTTAGCTGCATCTTTACTTTTGGGTCATTTGTCCTATTGCCAACCATCTTTGGTCATGGAATCTCTTGATCTCAAGAGCGACCCTCAAGCCATATGACCGATACACACATAAAGGTAGTATCACTATATCTAGATTCAGATGATAAATATGGACAATTGCAAGAGAGCGCATAGATTCCATATTGCATGTGCATGTTCCAATAAATTAGAACTTAGCGCTCAATGCACAAAGCTGTTGATCCTAATAAAGTAAGATCTCACCCATAGTGAATCAAAGTACCAAACCCTAACTTCATTAGTTCATCCACATATGCTCAAGATTAAGAGCAATGATCATTTAGTAGCAATGGGTATCTTGTTTTCTTTCTTTGATAATATGTCTCTAAAAACATACGCACAATGGTCCTATCTAATACGTGACACACGTACTATTGAGACAAATCCGGAATGTCCTCCAATGACCTAGGTAGATCACCCTCAACGAGGAGACTTGCTCAATATAACCTTATCCCAGTAGAGTGCCCAACACTACCATTTGGTTACGGGCTCAATTTATGACGTGACTAAATTTAGACTTGGACCTACTGTGCGTCTAGCCTCACCGTGCACCCAAGTCATTAGTTCAAGTCAAGGGACCTTTATACATACATCAATAAAACATACCAGAGATAATATGTAAGGAACTCATAGTGCCATTTAACAAAATGATTATACATTGTTTAACATCCAAAATGTTATATACAAGTGAGCTTTAGGGCATACTAATCCTAACAATCTCCCACTTGCACTAAAGATCACTTCTGCACAACCTAATACCCATAGACTCCAAATGTGTGGTAAACATTTTCTCTGGAAGAGTCTTTGTAAATGGGTCTGCCAG
This sequence comes from Cordia subcordata, assembly GCA_028554755.1. NCBI lineage: Eukaryota > Viridiplantae > Streptophyta > Magnoliopsida > Boraginales > Cordiaceae > Cordia > Cordia subcordata. The sequence continues at coordinate 896,401 of JAPTOF010000005.1, forward strand.
GTTTTCTGCTGAAGCTATCTTTTCAACTACAACATCTCTTCTCTGGATAATCTCACGGATCAAATGATATTTCCATTCAATGTGTTTAACCTTTTTGTGATTCCTGGGCTCCTTATACTATGAAATGGCACCGTTATTGTCACAATACAACGTTATCAGTCTGTGAACTGCCGGCACAACCTCTAGGTCTAAAAGGAACTTTCTTAGCCATACTGCCTCTTTCTCAGCCTCAGATACTGCTACATACTCGACCTCCATGGTAGAGTCAGCAATACAATTTTGTTTCAGACTTCCCCATAAAATAGCTCTTCCTGACAAAGTGAAAACATATCTAGAAGTAGACTTCCTAGAATCTCTGTTGGACTAGAAATCCGAGTCTGTATAGGCTAATGGTGTCAGATCATCTGCACGATATTCCAACACATAATCCTTAGTCCCTTGCAGAAGCTTGAATATATGCTTAATTGTGACCTAATGTGCCGGTCCAGGGTTTGACTAATATCTACTAACCATGCCAATAGCAAAGCAGATATCTGTCCTAGTACATAACATGGCATACATGAGGTTTCCAACCGTTGAGGCATAAGGAACTCGTTTCATGCTCTCTGTCTCCTTAGGTGTTTTAAGACATTGATCTCGAGATAAATAAACTCCATGTCTAGAAGGTAATGAGGCCTTCTTAGAGTTTTGCATGTTAAACCTGACCAATATCTTCTCAATAACTGAAGCTTGAGATAGGGCTAGCCTTCTGTTCTTATGATCTCGCATAAGCTTAATGCTTAGAACGTAACTAGCTTCTCCTTAAGCCTTCATTTGAAATTGAGTAGAAAGCCAAACCTTGATAGATGATAACATCCCACATCATTTCCAGTAAGTAGGATATCATCCACATACAAAACCAAAAAGTTATCGCATTTCTATTATGCCTCTTATACATGCAAGGTTCATCATTATTTTGATCAAAACCATAAGATTTAATTGCACGATCAAATTTGATGTTCCATGCTCTAGATGCCTGTTTTAATCCATAAATGGGCTTTTTTAACTTACAAACCATATGTTCCTGGCCTTAGGCAACATATCCATATGGTTGTGTCATGAAAATGGTCTCGTCAATCTCTCCATTAAGAAAAGCTGTCTTGACGTCCATTTGCCATATCTCGTAGTCATAATGACATGCGATGGCTAGAAGTATCCTGATGGATTTAAGTATGGCTACTGTTGAGAAAGTTTCCTCATACTCAATCCTTTCTTTCTGAGTATAACCTTTCGTCACCAACCTAGCTTTAAAGGTTTCAACTTTTCCATCAACTCCTCTTTTCTCTTGTAGACCCATTTGCACCCTATAGGTTTTACCCCTTCAGGTGTAGTTACAAGATCCCAGACTTTGTTAGAATACGTAGATTCTAACTTTGAATCTATTGCCTTATGTCATTGGTTGGCATCTATGTTGGAAGCTGCTTCATCATAACTTGTGGGATCCACCACCTCATCCTCTGAGGAAGTTTGAAAGGACTCTCCATAGTATCTATCAAGAGGCCTAGTTATCCTCCCACTATGACGAGGCTCCGATATATTAGGTGTAATATGATGTTCCTTTTCATTCACAGTTACCACAGGTGTTACTAGAGATTCTTGTGAAATCTCTTCTAGAACAACTTTAGAATCTGGTGTTTTCTGGATCATTTCACCATTCTCTAAGTATCTAGCATGGGTGTTTATAAACACCTTTTGCTTCTTAGGATTATAAAAGATCTCACTCTGGTTCCCTTAGGATACCCAATAAAATAGCACAACTTAGATCTTGGTTCCAACTTTGAAGCATTACTATTAAGTACATAAGCTGGACAACCCTAAATGTGGAGATGATTTAAACTAGGCTTATGCTTGGTCCACATTTCTTGTGGTGTCCTAGGTACTGATTTAGATGGTACCAAGTTCAAGATGTATGCTGCTATCTCAAGCGCATACCCCCAAAAAGATAAAGGTAATGATGCATGACTCATCATTGACCTAACCATATCTAATAGGGTGCGATTTCTTCTCTTTCCTACACCATTTTGCTGGGTAGTCCCTGGTGTAGTCAATTGAGACACAATCCCTTCGTGTAAGATAGTCTTTGAACTTACCAAAGAGGTATTCGCCACCTAGATCAGACCAAAGGGCTTTTATACGTTTGTCTAATTTCTACTCCGCTTCATCCTTGAACTCTTTGAATTTCTCAACGATTCAAACTTGTGTCGCATCAGATATTCATATCCATACCTAAAGTAATCATCAGTAAAGGTAATGAAATACTCATAACCTCCTCGTGCTGGTTTGCTCATAGAACCGCACACATCGGTATGAACCAATTCCAATACTTTGTTAGCCCTTTCTTTTCTAGAAGAAAATGACCATTTGGTCATCTTTCCTTTGAGGCAAGATTCACACGGAGGTAGATGTTTGAGATCTAATGAGCTAAGATGCCCATCCTCGACTAATCTCCGAATTCACTTTAGATTAATATGTCTTAAGCGCAGATGCCAAAGATAAGTATCATTGGTCGAAGAAACCTTTCTTTTCTGGGAATTTGTTCGTTCTCTATTATGCAGTGAATTTGTAATAGGTTTCATATAGAACAAGTTATTGTGCATGCTACAGGAACAGATAATATTTCCATCTCTACTGATATCAACACCAGGATGGAAATTAATGCAAAAACCTTCTAATTTTAATTACTAAACAGAGATAAGGTTTTACGTACGTCCGGAACATAATAAACATTGTTCAAAAATAACATCCTATTACATGGAAAATTTAAGCACATTCCTCTCACTGCAACAGCCCATACTTTTGCTCTGTTGCCCATCTTCAGAGCAAATTCCCCTTTAGCTAGTTCCTTCATTTCCTGAAACCAATGCAAAGAATTGCAAATATGGTTAGTGGATCCAAAGTCAACAATCCAAGAATCAGTAGAATCAACAACTAAACAGGTTTCAATGTAGAACAAAAAGGTATACCTATCTTGCCTCGTGCCAGGTACTACGGGCAATCCTTTTTCTAGTGCCCTTTCTGGCCACATTTAAAGAATTTATCTTGGGCTTTTCACCTGTTAATTGTTTGGAATGTTCTTCATTTTTCTTTTTTTTCCCTCAACCACGTTTTTGCTTCCCCTTTCCTTTGAACTTTTTCCCTTTCAGGTTAAGTTTAGAAGTGGATGCTTGAACTATGTTTACGTGGCCCTTATTTTTCATTATGACTTCTGTAGCTAGAAGCTCTTTCATTAATTCCATCATATCCATGTTCATCTTGCCCATATTATAATTAAGCTTGAACTGGGTGTAAGACGGTGGTAGAGTATCCAAAATCATGTCTACCTTTGACTGTTCATCTATGTTTGCCCCTAGGATCTCAGTAGTATTGAAGTAATCCATCATTTTGAGCATATGCTCTCTAACAGATGCTCCTTTTGCCATCCTTTGATTCATAATTTCTCTAAGAGCACCTTGCCTTGCGGGCCTACTTTTATCGGCAAGCATACGAGATAGTGAGGTCATGATTTCTTTCGCAGTTTCCGCATGATGAAGCTTGCTCTGCAAAATATCTAACATAGAAGCTATCATATAGCACTTGGTCATACTATTGGCCTTCTACCATTTTGCCTTGGCATCTTTTGAGGCTTCAAAAGAGTTTTCCCTCACAACTGGACAAGGAGTTATTAGGACATACTTGTACTTTTATGTGGTGAGTATTGTGTCCAAGTTTCATTCTCAATCCACAAAATTCAGTCCTGTGAGCTTGTGCTCTTTAAGAATTGTAGCTAGTGGACTGAACGAAGACATTTTTCTAGATATACAACAATATAATCATAATTATTTTATGAGAATGGAATTGATGCATGTATAATATGTATGCTATCTTTGGAAATAAAATATGCAAGTACTTTTACATCATTTGCCTTTGAGTAGGTTAACCCTTAAACTACTCGATGTAACAGTGTCTCAATGTCCTCACAAGAACTCCACCGATGGGATGGCCGGACTTATGAACGTTAAGTTAAGCGCCACCTCTTATTTGAATTGACAATTATCTAGATATGATCCAATTGAATAATTCAATCACTGTTTTGTTTGGCTTCTTAAATCCGGAAGTGAACTCTGTCGATGGGATAGCCGAACCTACCATTAAGTTGAGTGTATACCCATTCCTTATGTTCATTCACCATAACATTCTTGATTTAAGCCCTCCGATAGGGTAGTGACTTTAATCAATGTTGTGTGAGGCAATCTTTAGTGAAGAATTCCATCGATAGGATGGCCAAACTCTCTAACACCCTTTTTGAATAAACATTTACTATTACTGTGAATTGGATATGGAAAGCCGTGGGGTATTTCCAGTCCCCTCTCCCACTCAATATTTAACTTAAGGGTTTCTCTATTTTTGGCATTCTTACCTTTTTTTTAGATCTAAACACACTTTAGATTTGCGAAACACTTTGGTTTTTGCAAATCCCCTTTGTATTACTAAAACATTACAATACCATAATGGATTATTTACCTAAATATAGGTGTGTGGACCCTTAGGTTGTCATATTGTAAATCTCAAGTTAAGTTTTTCATTTTTGTCATGAGATTGCATGGCATCTTTAGACACAATTGCTTACAATTATCTTGTCTAAGCCAATCTCATTTAAATGAACTTAACTATCTCTGAGAAATTAACACATAGGATTGGCCAATTTTAAAAACCTAATGAGTGGGCATATTTCTAGGTGGTAATCAAGTTTCTACTTATGCAAATATGTTAAAACATATATCAATGCATTACAAACATCCACAAAAAAAATGTTAGAATCCCTCTTTGATGGCTCCCTATAATCTTCAATTCAAAAAGCATAAAATAGCAATCTTTGTTGCAATTTTTGCCAGAGCTGGTCGACCGCAAAGGAGGAGTCGATCGACCGACTGAGACATATTTGTTCCCGTATGCTATTTTTCCTTGCTTCTCTCCTTGGTCTCTTGAAGATTGCAACAATAATGTATTTTGCTATTGCTAATACAAGCTTACAATCATAAAAGAAACATTACAAGGATATCAAAACATCTTATGCTTCTTTTAAATGAAGCTACAAGCAATAACCATAAAGATCTACACATGAAATCACCTTTGGCCAAGCTTTGTTGACCATACACAAAACTCTATCATGCACACATATGAACCATCATAGGGATTTCATATCAACAGCACATACAAGCATAAAACCATAAGCATATATGTAACACAACATTTCCTAATCTTGCCACTCATAAGATGACTAACATATTTATGCAAATATAATATTCTTGCATAGTCTAAGCATGTTGTATATGAGCCTAAGCTCTGATACCAATTGTAGGATCAATAATATTACATGTGGTCTATCCTAGTCTATATTTTCAAAAATACTACCAAGAAAACATGCTAGGAAAATAAAATAACCACAAAACACACACAAGAACATGCTTAAGAACATATAGAACATAACTAGTATTTGCAAAATATGTAAAGCTAACCTCTTGAATCGTGGGGCCTTTGATGAAGCTAAAACCATCACGAGCTTTGTTCCTGCTCATGAACAAGGCCACAAAAAAATTTTTTTACTATAAGAGTGTCACAATATGCAACTCCCTAGTCTTCTTCCCTATAGTTAAAGAGACTTTTCTTAAGAGAATAGCCTCTTATGTGGGAAGAAGCAAAGTAATATGCTCCCGAAAATCTAGAGCAAAAAAAATCACATAATAAGTGTGTACTATGTGTTGTAGTATTCTCTTGCCAAAATGGAAGAGATCAACTACAAAATTTTTGGATGCTAGAAATGGTTTAAGGCTCTGTTTGGCCTAGCTGTACAATTCTAGCTGTTGAGCTGTAGAGCTTTTAGTAGTAGAGCTTTAGGTAGAAGTGTTGTTGAATAAAAACAGTTGATTGTTTGAGCCAGTATTTTAGAAGTTAAGCTTTCAGTTGTTTTGAAGATAATATTGGGCTTTAAAAAATATAAAATAGTATTTTTGAGAAAAAATGAAGAAAAATAAATTTTGACACGACATAAAAACAGCTTTTCAAAAGCCTTTTTTGAAAAGCTCCAATTTGGAGCTTTTGGTTTTTGAGCTTTTTTCATCTTCAGCTTTTATTTAAAAGCTCTGGTCAATTTTAGCTTTTAAACTCATAGAAACCACTTTTGAGTTTCCAAAAGCTGGGCCAAACAAACTCTAAGGTCTTGCCTATTTATAGAAAAAGTTTGGCACCTAAACCTTATAAACTTTCTATGTGAGAAACTTTTTCCTAGTAGTAAATGTTTTCCACTTGACATGGAAGTTACTTGTACAATTTGAATTCTTCTTGTAGTAACTTTCTAGCACATGTCTTGGAAGTTGGGCCAAGCCCACAATCCAAGCCCAACACATAGTCCATAATCTATGTGGAGGCCCAAGCCCAATAAAAAACCTTCCAAGTCCAATTAGGTAATCTTAGACTCTAAAGAAAGCCCATACCTAATTCTTAGCTTTGGCCCAGTAAGGCTATTACCACAATATGGAATTTGCTCTTTCAAGATTACTCTCTCAAAGTCATTTCAACTAGGGAAGGGACCAAGAAGACACAATTAACTTGGCTTCCAAAAATAATAAAAAATGTCCTTGCCCGATCTAGGCGACATAATAATTATTTTTAACTCCGATCTATTCCACCATAAGATCAAAGTTGCACTCCAAGAATAATTGCTATTTCCCAAAAGCTTATCACAAAAGAATGTGCACTTTGTCTTTGACCTACTAAATAATCGATCATAATGCCTCTCTATGTATACCCACAACTAAGGCCGGTCTTTTAGCCTGTGTACTATCACCTCCTTAGCTGCATCTTTTCTTTTGGGTCTTTTGTCCAATTGCCAACCATCTTTGGTCATGGAATCTCTTGATCTCGGGAGCGACCCTCAAGCCATATATACACCCATAAAAGTAGTATTACTAGATCTAGATTCAGATGATAAATATGGACAATCCCAAAGGGGGCACATAGATTCCATATTGCATATGCAGGTTCCAATTAATTAGAACTTAAAACTTAATGCACAAGGCTATTGATCCTAATAAAGTAAGATCTCACCCACAGTGAATCAAAGTACCAAACCTTAGCTTCATTAGTTCATCCACATATGCTCTAGATTAAGAGCAATGATCATTTAGTAACAGTGAGTATCTTGTTTTCTTTCTTTGATAGTACGTCTTTAGAAAACATACTCGCAATGGTCCTGTCTAATACGTGACACACGTACTATTGAGACAAATCCGGAAAATACTCCAATGACCTAGGTAGATCGCCCTCAACGAGGAGACTTGCTCAATATAACCTTATCCCGGTAGAGTGCTCAACACTACCATTCGATTACGAACTCAATTTATGACGTGACTAAATCTAGACTTCGACCTACTGTGCGTCCAGCCTCACTACGCACCTAAGTCATTAGTTCAAGTCAAGGGACCTTTATACATACATCAATAAAACATACTAGAGATAATATGTAAGGAACTCATAATGCCATTTAACAAAATGATTATACATTGTTTAACATCCAAAATGTTATATACAAGTGAGCTTGAGGGCATACTAATCCTAACAAGATCACCAAAGATTTGATCTTAAGAGTGGTTCTGCACGAACTTCCAACTCTTTGGCATGTCTTCATTAGTCTCTTCTTTCTGTGGTACATTGGTTTATGCATTATCTGTCAACATCCTTTGCCTTTTAGGGGTTGATCTCCAAGTGTAGCATTTTCCTAAAGATAACCTATGATACGCTATTTGAGCACAAGCTTAAATAGGCCACAAGCACACAGGTCGTATGTAGTACGGGATATGCGAGTGCGAGGTCGAATCCAAGGCGAGGCCTAACATGTATGGTGTCCTAAACTAAGTGCGTCCTAAATTCTATGTATTGAGGTCCTAAGTACAATGTTTTTGGGGTTTTTGGTTTAAAGGGAGCTCAGAAAAGATAAACCTAATCTAAAGGCAAGGAAATAAAAGATGTGTGTGTATGTGTAACAGGGGAATCAAGTGATCTAAGGGGATTCAAACGTAGAAAATGGGGGACTAAGGTGACTACATCTTGTTTATGGTGATTACGACGTATTTCAAGGGTTATTTGATGGATTATACTACGTGCTTTAATCTAGACCTATAATTAGCCTCCTAATTGATACCCTAAGCCTCAGTGCGGGTTCGTCCCTAAGTGGCGATGCCTAGTAGTACGACATGGTCTTTATGACTTATGAATTAGAGCTAGCCAATAAGGTTCTAGGTGAGTATAGATCGATCTAACCCTAGCACTTAGTCCATTAATTAGCTCCCTAATCTAACCCTAGGGCTCAATGCTAGTCCGTCCCTAAGCTTCGCCTCATTTAAAGCTACGGTGTGGTCCTTATGAACTTACGGTGTTAGGGTGGACTAACTAGCCTTCTTAAGTGAACTAAGGTCAACTAAACCTATTTGGACTCCTATTGGCTAGATTTAAAGCCAAAGGGGACTCGACCTAGGCTAGTTGCTATTTGTACACCATCGATCGCATCACAATAGCGAAAATTGACATTAAAGCACAAAGTAAACACATCTAGGGCATGGCATTCAAGAAAACACTGGTATATTCTACTACTGAATACATAGACATGCTTAGATTACACCAATTTAAGCAATAGCAACCGACATGTGAGTAATAGAAGCTATTTATGCTATTAAGTATGCTAACGCGCATATAGACATGTATATAGTCATACCCACTTCATGTAATCACCACACAAACACATAGACATGCTAGCATAATGATTTTGAAATGGTTAATAGCACAATAGACTTCAATATACTTATGCTACATCGTTGAGGCATTTCAACAAACACATAGACATATATGTAAAATTGCCTTTAAAACCCAAAGCATAAAGCATATATACATAAATCCATCAAGTTCCCCTTAACAAAATGTAGTATCAATCCATAAATACAAGATATAATCACCCTACATAGCTCTAATCACACATAATTAGATTTAGGATAAAAGAGAGATACACCTCTATCCATTGCCAAGCTTTACAATCCATGAGCTATGCCCCAAATCCTAGTGTTTGATCCTCTTGGATCCTTGATTCCAAGTGTTAAATGTGTTTAGAGGTGAGTGAGTGAGGTGATTATTGGTGGATTTTGGGTTTAGGGAAATGGGTGTTTGATTTGGTTGGTATGCTCCTTAAAAAATGGCTGAAAAGTGGATTAAATAGAGCTGTCAATACGTCTAGCCGGGGGCCCAACCGGTTGACAGGCTTTGGGGCTATGTCATCTAGACAAACTTGGCCCAGATTTTGATTTGGCTGGTCGACCGGACTTGACAGAAGCTCAACTAGTCTTGATAGTAAAATGTTCATATCTCGCTCACTTTGGCTTCGATTCGCGCACCGTTTTTTTTCTATGGCTTCGTATCACTGTGGGGGATCTCCAAGCCATATTTTTCACCCTAAAATATGTTCAAAATTTTTCCATGTCCTTTTTGGTTGCAAGCTCTGAATTTAGCTCCCGTTGCGCTTGATTTTGCCTTGGTCGCTCCTTTCTTCTCTCAGCTACTTCCAAATGCATTTTTCTTCATTCCTTTATGCCCAAAACACCCTTGGCTTTGTTCCACACTTCAAAAACCCTCAATTAATCTCAAATTATCTCTCCAAATCACACCTAAAACAAGCAACGAATGCAAATTAGTGTAGCATTTAAGTCCTAACTTCAACTATGAACATGTAACCCTAATATGCACAAGTATGACATAAATGCTATACTAATACATTAAATAAAGCTCAAAACCCTCAAAACAAGTATATACATGCAATACATAAACACACAAAACGAACAAATCACCACGCCCAAACCTTTTCCTTGCTTGTCCCCAAGCAAGCCTAATCCTAAGTTTACCTCTAAAGTCGATACAAAGGGTTGCCTAAGGAATTAACTCGCTATCACAGTTAGCCTAAGAAGCATGAAGGGGGCATTCCTATTATGGACAGATTCTCAAGTCTCTTCGGATTCTCCTTCTACTTATAAAGGGCCTCGAACCTTGTGGGAAGTTCCCGAGTAGCCAAACCACTACAAGCCTAGGATTCTAATGCACGTACTCAGGGTGTTGAGATTTTGTGCCCCGTCAACTAACTGGCCTCCCCAATAGGCACAAAGTCTCAAAGACAAGAACAGAGAGAATATACTTATACAATGGCTTATAAAAACCTTATTCACATATAGACCATGATGATAACTGTTAGGATTAGTATGCCCCAAAGCTCACTTGTACATGACATTTTGGATATGAAACAATGAATAATCATATTTTTGTTAAATGGCATTATGAGTTTCTTACATATAATCTCTGTTATGTTTTATCGATGCATGTATGAAGGTCCTTTGACTTGCACTAATGACTTGGGTGCGCAGTGAGGCTGGACGCACAGTAGGTCCAAGTCTAGATTTAGTCACATCATAAATTGAATCCATAACCAAATAGTAGTGTTGGGCACTCTACTGGGATAAGGTTATATTGAGCAAGTCTCCTCTTTGAGGGTGATCTACCTAGGTCATTGGAGGACTTTCTGGATTTGTCTCAATAGTACTTGTGTCACGTATTGGATAGGACCATTGTGAGTATGTTTTCTAGAGACGTACTATCAAAGAAAGAAAACAAAACACTTACTGCTACTAAATGATCATTGCTCTTAATCTTGAGTATATGTGGATGAACTAATGAAGTTAGGGTTTAGTACTTTGATTCACTGTAGGTGAGATCTTATTTTATTAGGATCAACAGCCTTGTGCATTGAGTGCTAAGTTCTAATTAATTAGAACATGCATATGCAAAATGGAATCTATGTGCCCCCTTTAGGATTGTCCAAATTTATCATCCGAATCTAGATCTAGGGATACTACCTTTATAGGTGTGTCTGTCATATGGCTTGAGGGTCGCTTCCGAGATCAAGAGATTCCAAGACCAAGGATGGTTGGCAATTGGACAAGAAACCCAACGGAAAAAGATACAGCTAAGGAGGTGATAGTACACAGGCCAAAGGACCGGTCTTAGCTGTGGGTATACATAGAGGGGCATTATGGTCAGTTATCTAGTAGGTCAAAGACAAAGTTCACATTCTTTTGTGATAAGCTTTTGGGTAATGACAATTATTCTTAGAGTGCAATTTTGATCTTATGGTGGAATAGATCGGAGATAAAAATAATTATTATGTCGCCTAGATCGGGCAAGGATATTTTTAATTATTTTTGGAAGCCAATGATAATTGTGTCTTCTTGGTCCCTTCCCTAGTTGAAACGACTTTGAGAGAGTAATCTTGAAAGAGCAAATTCCATATTGTGGTAGTAGCTTTATTGGGCCAAAGCTTGAAATTGGGTTTGGGCTTTCTTTAGAGTCCAAAATAACCTAATTAGGCTAGGATGGTTTCTTATTGGGCTTGGGCCTCTACATGGATTATGGACTATGTGTTGGACTTGGATAATGGGCTTGGCCTAAGTCTTCCAAGACAAGTGGACAACTTGCAAAATACTACAAAAACAAGTGGACAACTTGCACAAGTTTTCCAAGACAAGATTGACAAGTTACATAAAGGAAATACTACATGGAAATTTTCTCCCACATTGAAAGTTTAGCAACTTTGGGTGCCAAGGTTCTCTCAATAAATAGACAAGACCCTACACCTTTTATGCATTCCACTTTGTAGTTGATTTCTTCCTTTTTGGCAAGAAAATACTACAACACATAGTACACACTTATTGTGTGATTTTTGCTCCAGTTTTTCAAGAGCATATTACTTTGCTTCTTCCCACACAAGAGGCTATTCTCTCAAGATAAGTCTCTTTAACCATAGGGAAGAAGACTAGGGAGTTGCTTATTGCGACACCCTTGTAGTAAATTTTTGGTGGCCTTGTTCGTGAACGGGAACAAAGCTTGTAACCGGTTTTAGCTTCATCAAAGGCCCCACGCTTCAAGAGGTTAGCTTTATATATTTTTTGCAAGCACTAGTTATATTCTATATGTTCTTGAGCATGTTCTTGTGTGTGTAATGTGGTTATTTTATTTTCCTAGCATGTTTTCTTAGTTATAATTTAGAAAATATGGACTAGGATACCCCACACTTAATAATATCGATCCTACAATAACATGTGCTAAGTTGACATTGTGTCACTTATGCACTTATTCCAAAACTTTTTGGTGCCTTTGGTTTTTTCTCTTTTTCCTTTTTTTTAATATTTTTGCACCTTTTTGCCTTTTTCAATTTTTTTGAATTTTTCATGCTTTGTATTGTATTCACACGAAAAGAAAAGAAAAAGAAAGGCTTTAGCACATCAAAAAGAACCAATCAAGGAAAGGACACTCATATTAACAACCCTTTTCAACACTCTTTCCTAACAAGCTATAGGGTGGCTACAAGGGTCATTCTTAAAGGTCATTACTCCCCACATCTTCCAAGGGCATCCCCTACAAGACCTAATTTTCAATGCACTCTATTCACTCCTCCCAATGCAACTCATATTCACCAATTAATTGAGTTAACCACAATAGCCAACACAACGATCAACCAAGAAACAAACAACTCAATATGCATAAAAATCAAAAAATTTAAACCATTTTAAAGCACATTTTGCAATCTACACTATACAAAGCAAGATATATAATAAGAAAACCAATTTCCCACACCCCCAAACCTAAACTTTGCTTGTCCTCAAGGAAATAGAACAATACTACTCAAGAAGCAAATCAGCAACACAAAGCAAGTAAGGGTGCTAGGGACCGAGTTGATACAAGAGGACAAGTGGAGAAAGGATAGATACAACCTTGTGTTCCTTTCTGAAACTTGTCGATGCCAATGATTTATCACTTATCTACCAACCCTATTTTTTCAAAAACTATAAACACTCATAGCACACGATTAGTAGTATTGCCATGTGAGTGTGCATTGGCATCATCAAATGATAAACAAGGTGTATGAAGAATGGCAAATGATAGAAGTAAGGATTAACACTTGGGAGGGTAAAAAAAGAAAGCAAATGAAAATAAAAATGGAAATCAAAGAACGATAATACTAAAAGCAAATAAAAGAAAAGGAAAAGTAAGGAAAGCAAATGAAATGTAAACATGTCTAGGGTGCCTCTTAATAGCGCTGGATTTAATGCCTTTAGCCGGGTGCTAGTGTTAGAGTAATACATGTTTAAAATTAAGAGGCACAAATTGTCGGATATTCAACCACGCATAGATAGTAGACGGAAAAGGGTCATGTAATAAATTATGGGGCAATGGATGTTTAATGCACCCCTTTTCAAAATCCTACCCCAAAACATCAAATGAAAATGTGTGCGCAAGTGTGAAAGGTATCATGCATAAACGTGAAAGATCATGTCCCGCTTGCTCTCTAACTAACCACCTATGGCCTTCTTTTCATAATCAAGAGCTAGGAACACACCTTCCCCATGGATCAAAGATAGGTCTAATGCATGCAACTTGGAGGAAGTGCTATCTAGCCTTAGATGAAAGTGTTCCATGCATGAAGGCATAAATATGAGCTCCAAAGAAGGAGGCTCAACGAAATGGAAAAGGGGAGTAGGAATAACATTGGAGAAAAAGGAGCAATCATAAGGGAAGTGGGCATACTATACTTTTCTTCTCCACAAGATATAACATGATTAAGCCTTGGTCGTTCTAACTTCTCACGAGGGGTGGATTTGATCCTAATGGGTTCTTTCTCTAATGATGATTCATCAAACATCCAAAAAGACCCATAGATCATTCTTCCAAGCACATCAATTTCTATTTTATGTGTCTTACAAGAGTTGCTATTCTCTTCAACATTATGATTCTTATCTCCAAGAGACTTATCATCTAAAACCTCTGAAATTGATGTCTTGTTTTCCCAAATGAATGACTCTAAACCTTCACTCACTAAAGTCTCTTTAAATCCAACAATACATTCATCACTAGTGGGTGTCATCTCACCATCTTGCTTTTTTGAAGGGGCATTTACATATGGAGGGGACAACGGGGACTCAAAGGATTTTGGGTCATGTATGTATGAATGCTCAAGAGGGGTATGTACCTTAGACTCTTTAAATGTAGACTCAAAATGAAAATGAGGCTATGATTATGAAATTCAACCTCCAAGTATGTGGAATGTGTGGGGGAAGAAGAAAAAGAAAGCTCACGTGACTCAATGGAGGATGTTGAAAGTTTAGGAGGATATGGTACTACTTCCTCTAAAACATATCCATAAGAGTCATCAAGAACCAAGCTATCATTAAGATCAACCTCATCCTCACTACAAGATGTTATCTCTCCATCAATCTTTCTTTCTAATTGTCTCTTCATCGCATCATCTTTTTCACCCCTAGTCACTTCATTGTTAGGTGTCATCTCTATCCCGTCAACTCGATCTAAAGGTATCTCAAAATTCTCACTAATGAGTTGCACACTCTCAACCATTCTCTTCAAGCGCTCACCTAGAGATTTGGTGTTTCACGTCAAACTCTCTAGTTCCTCTTTACTAGATTAGTGGAGAGATTGGGATTGCTCAAGCATTTGGTCTAATTGGTGAAGACATAACAGAAGAAGGTTCAACCAAGTGAAAATGGTAAATATCTTGATTGGGATTACTATAAGCACAACCATTATAATACTCGGAGGAAGGGTGGGTAGGAAATGATGGTGTAGGAGATGGATTTTCAAAGCAATGAGGTGGAAAATATGAAGAGTCATCTTGACCCTAATATGAAAATGCATGATTGATGTGTTTGTTTTGTGTGTTTATGTATTGCATGTATATACTTGTTTTGAGGTGTTTTGAGCTTCATTTAATGTATTAGTATAGCATTTAGGTCATACTTGTGCATATTAGGGTCTACACGTTCATAGTTGAAGTTATGACTTAAATGCTACACTAATGTACGTTTGTTGCTTGTTTAAGGTGTGATTTGGGAAGATAATTGGAGCTTAATTGAGGGTGATTGAAGTGTGGAACAAAGCCAAGGGTTTTTTGCATGCAAAGGAATGAAGAAAAGTGCTTTTGGAAGTGGTCGGACGAAAGAAAGAGCGACCGAGGCGAAACTGAGCGCAACGTGAACCAAATTAGGATCTTGCAACCTAAAAAGGACATGGACAAATTTTGGATACATTTTAGGGTGAAAAATATGGCTTGGGAGATCCCCCACGATGATACAAAGCCATAGAAAAAAACGGTGCGCGAATCGGAGCTAAAACGAGCAAGATATGACCATTTTACTATCAAGATCGGTTAGCCTCTGTCTAGGCCGGACGACCAAGCCGGTCGACCGGCCGGATCAGAATCTGCGCCAATTTTGGCCGGACGACTTAAGCCCAAAGCCAGTCGACCGGCTGGACCCCCGGCTGGGCGCGTTAACAGCTCTATTTAATCCACTTTTCAGCCCTTTTTGAAGGAGAACAACACCCAAATCAAACACCCATTTCCCTAAACCTAAAATCCACCAAAAATCACCTCACACACTCACTTCTAAACACATTTAACACTTGAAATCAAGGATCTAAGAGGATCAAACACTAGGATTTAGAGCATAGCTCATGGTTTGTAAAGCTTGGCTATGGATAGAAGGGTATCTCTCTTTTATCCTAAGTCTAATTATGTTTAATTAGAGCTATGTAGGGTGATTATATCTTGTATTTATGGATTGATTACTACTTTATATTAACGAAAACGTGATTTATGTATATATGCCTTATGCTTATGGTTTCAAAGGCTATTTTACATACATGTCTAATCAAACACCCATTTCCCTAAACCTAAAATCCACAAAAAATCACCTCACACACTCACTTCTAAACACATTTAACACTTGGAATCAAGGATCTAAGAGGATCAAACACTAGGATTTGGAGCATAGCTTATGGTTTGTAAAGCTTGGCTATGGATAGAAGGGTATCTCTCTTTTATCCTAAGTCTAATTATGTTTAATTAGAGCTATGTAGGGTGATTATATCTTGTATTTATGGATTGATTACTACTTTATATTAATGAAAACGTGATTTATGTATATATGTCTTATGCTTATGGTTTCAAAGGCTATTTTACATACATGTCTATGTGTTTGTTGAAATGCCTCAATGATGTAGCATATATATATTGAAGTCTATTGTGCTATTAACTATTTCTAAATCATTATGCTAGCATGTCTATGTGTTTGTGTGGTGACTACATGAAGTGGGTATGACTATATACATGTCTATGTGTGTGTTAGCATACTTAATAGCATAACTAGCTTCTATTGCATGCATGTCGAGTGCTAGTGCTTAAATTGGTGTAATCTAAACATGTTTATGTGTTTAGTAGCAGAATAAACCGGTGTATTCTCAAATGCCATGCCCTAGATGTGTTTGCCATGCGCTTTAATGTCAATTTCTGCTAATTGTGATCCGATCAATAGTGCACAACTAGTATCTAGCCTAGGTCGAGTCCCCTTTGGCTTTAAATCCAGCCAATAGGAGTCCGGATAGGTTTAGATGACCTTAGTTCACTTAGGAAGGCTAGTTAGTCCACCCTAACACCCTAGGTTCATAAGGACCACGCCGTAGCTCTGCGTGAGGTGAAGCTTAGGGACGGACTCGCACCGAGTCCTAGGGCCAGATTGGGGAACTAATTAGAGGACTAAGTGCTAGGGTTAGATCGATCTACACTCACCTAGAATCTTATTAGCTAGCCCTAATTCCTAAGTCATAAAGACCATGCCGTACTGCTAGGCATTGCCACCTAGGGACGGACTTGTACTGAGGCTTAGGGTACCAATTAGGAGGCTAATTATAGGTCTAGATTAGAGCACTTAGTATAATCCATCAAGTAACCCTAGAAAGACGTAGTAATCACCATAAACAAGATGTAATCACCTTAGTCTCCCATTTCCAACATTTGAATCCCCTTAGATCGCTTGATTCCCCCATCACACACATACACGCTACCTTTTTATTTCTTTGTTCTTAGATTAGGTTTACTTTTCCCGAGCTCCCCTCAAACCCAAAACACCAAAAACATTGTAGTTAGGACCCCAACAAGTAGGTCTTTAGGACGCACTTAGCTTAGAACACCATACACATTAGGCCTCCCCGTGGATTTGACCCCGCACTCGCACACACTGTACTACACACGACCCGTGCGCTTGCAGGCCATTTAGGCTTGTGCTCAATTAGCGATATCAATGATGTTGCTCTCTAGAATCATACATAGGCATATGATTCCTAGGGGCATTAGGTATTACATGCAATCAGGGATAAGGGTGGAAGGTGGGGGCAAGAATTGGAATCGTGGGCATAGCTTTCACATAGATTGCAATAACAAGAATATGCATCCCTATGATCATGATTACTAAATAGAGATGTATGAGATGATGCATGACTATAAGGGTCATAGTTGATGCTAGCCCCAGGTTGGGGATTGTCATGGGGGCAAAAGAAAGTTTAAAGCATATGACTTCCACAAACGCGACATGCAATAGGAACACATTTGGGTGGTGGGGAAGAGGATACAAGGACCATCAACAAGTATTGGGGTCATTCATATTCAATCAAACACAAGTATTCCTCTTCGCAATGCTCAATAAAAAATTTTTAGATTTTTTTCTTTTATTATTCAAAACAAAGAAAATATGAAAAGAAAAGATAAAACAACACATAACTAGATAAAACACATAAAAACAAAAAACTAAACAAACATTGCCTCCCTAGTGTATTACAATTTGACCAAAACCTAAATAGCCCGCAAGTGCACAGTTCGTGTGTATTACGGTGCTTGTGAGTGCGAGGTCGAATCCATGGGGAGGCTTAACGCGTATGGTGTCCTAAGCTAAGTGCATCCTAAAAGCTATGTGTTGAGGTCCTAACTACAATGTTTTTGGTTTAAAAGGAGCGCAGAAAAGATAAACATAATCTAAAGCAAGGAAATAAAAGATGTGTGTGTATGTGTAATGGGGGAATCAAGTGATCTAAGGGAATTCAAACATCAAAAATGGGGGACTAAGGTGATTACGTCTTATTTGTGGTGATTACAATGTCTTTCTGGGGTTACTTGATGGATTATATTAAGTGCTCTAATCTAGACCTATAATTAGCCTCCTAATTGATACCCTAAGCCTCAGTGAAAGTTCGTCCCTAGGTGGTGATGCCTAGCAATACGGCGTGGTGTTTATGACTTAGGAATTAGGGCTAGCCAATAATGTTCTACGTGAGTGTAGATCGATCTAACCCTAGTACTTAGTCCACTAATTAGCTCCCCAACCTAACCCTAGGACGAGGTGCGAGTCTGTCCCTAAGCTTTGCCTCACTTAGAGTTACGGCATAGTCCTTATGAACCTAGCGTGTTAGGGTGGACTAACTAGCCTTCCTAAGTGAACTAAGGTCAACTAAACCTATTCGGACTCCTATTGGCTGGATTTAAAGCCAAAGGGGACTCGACCTAGGCTAATTACTAGTTGTGCACCATCGATCACATCACAATAGCGAAAATTGACATTAAAGCACGAAGAGTCATCTTGGGGTCCAAAATGATGGTGCAAAAGATGGACTCTCAAAACAAGGAGGTAGGTAGAAAGAAGAGTCATCTTGACGTGCACAATGTGGCTCCCTATAATCATAATAACTAGATGTAGATGCATGAATGGATGTATGACTATAGGGATCATGCCTTGGGTTAACCCAAGATTAGGGATTTTGATATGCAAGGGGACAACTAGAAAAATGATGCTCATTACCACCACATAAAATATAAGCATTAGGCGCATATACGGGGGGAAGGGAAAAGGATTCAAGTAACCACCAAGAATCATTAGATCTATCCATACTCAATTACCACAAGTAAATCTATTCTCAATTCAATTTTTTTCAATTTTCTAAATGTTTTATTTGTTTGGATTTTCAAAATTTTTTCAATTTTTTTTGTGGTTTTTCAAAAAGAGAAAAGCAACTAAAGATAGAACAACACACAAGCAACAAACCAAAATCGAAAGAGCGTACAAAGAGTCAATACCATGCCTCCCCAGTAACGGTGCCAAAAACTTGATCATGTGTTTACATCCGCAAGTGTACGGGTCGTGTACGGTAAAGCGTGCAAGTACGGGTCGTTTTTCCTTGGGGAGGCTCCTTAGTTTGGTCTCTACATACTTGGTGCTAAAATTAGCTACGAGCGTGTGTTGAAGTATTTTTGGTCTTTTTGATTGAAAAGAGCTCTAAAATAAAACCTAAATCTAAACGTACACTGATGGAGGAGCTAAGGGCGCCAAACGGAGGAACTAAGGGTGCCAAACTAAGGAAATAAAGCTTTACAAGATTGAAGGGGATCTCAGGTGATTGTGTTGCAACTAAACTCGAGCTATGATAATGGTTCGGTCTATCTATGGCTCAATTGCTCTCTTTAGTGATGATTAACGTCCTACTTGAGACTAACCTACTAGTATTGTTTCAGACTAGAGATTAGACTCCTAGAGCATTAACTAGTACTAGTGGGTACCTTTTTAGTACTATTTCAGACTAGAGGTATGCTCCTACCATACACATCATTAATTAAGCATATTAATCAACACACATAGTTGCAAATAGGACTCATGCCATTAGCATGGATTAAGGCTAAGGTGACACCACTACCGTTAGCATTTAAGCACAAAATTATACATGCAAGTTTCACCTAGGCATTTTGTTGAACATATAGACATGTTCGATTATCAACACATAGACAAATTGATTCATGCTATCAATCAATGTAAACAAGCATATATGAAGAGCCAAAGATATACACAAATCCTTTATTTAAAGCCCTAATCTAATCTACAACATCAATCATCCTTAGATCTAACTCAAATACAAAGCATATTTACAAAAATAAGAAAAGGAATAAGAAATCCCCTTCAAACCCTTGCTCAAATCCAAAGCAAAACCCTTTAATCTCTTGTTACAAGCGTCAATCCTTGCTTGGTTTGGTGTGAGATGGTGGTTTTAGGTGTTTGGTGAAGTGGGTAAAGGGTTAGGGTTTATTAGGATTTAAGAAAATAAAGTTCCTCCTTCACAAATGAGTTGAAACGAGCTTGAAATAGGCCTTCAGCACGACTAACGAAAGACCTAACCAGTAGAGTGGCACTATGGCATCACTCAACTGGTACTTTTGGCAGAGCTTCTGGAACTACCAGAACATCGTACCGAAAAACACTACTAGTCGACTGGTACTGGAACAGGGGGTTGACCTGTATTGGCATATCTTCTTCGTTTTAGCTCCGTTTCTAATTCTGTTTTCTCCGGTATTTCCTTCTTGGCCTCGTGCGTCATCTGGCAAGCTCGAATCTTACTTCGGAACATTAAATCTTCATCATATTGTTCTAAAATTCTTCATTCAAGCTCAAGTATCAACTTCACCCAAATGCACCTAACTCATGGAATTAGTGCACTTAATGTAGCATTTATGCAATTATTCACCTTATGCACAACTATTGACAAATATGCATAATCTCTATACTAAATGCACAATAATGAGCTCTAAAACACCTTAAGAAGTGTATGCAAACAATATATACAAACATAGACAAAATAGCACACAACACACACACATCAACACCCCAAAAACCCTCCCCTTGCTTGTCCTCAAGCAAGCCTAAACCAAGGCTTTCCACATGTTTTCCAAAGAGTTGCCGATTATATTAACTTCGTATCTTTTTGCCTCCAAGGGGTATAAGGGGTCATTCTTTTCATGTAAGGGTTTCCCTAACCTTTTTTGAATCCTCCTTTCAATTATAATTGGTCTCACACCCCTTGAGAACTTACCAAGTAGCTAACACCACCACAAACTTAGGATTCCAACTCATGCACTCGGGATGCTAATATTTCATGCCTTATCAACTAACATGGCCTCCCAATATGCACTTAGCCCCAAAGGTACAAGGAAGAGAAGATACATCACAATGGCTTACATTGACATAAGAGCCTTATTCACAACACATGAAAGAACAAAACAGATACTTGTGTCAAATTGACATTGTGTCACTTGACACTTATTCAACATACTTCACTTTTCAATCTTTTTGTTGCATTTTTGGCTTTTTTCTTTTTTTTTCCCTCATTTTTTCATTTTTCATTTTTTTGCATTTTTTCTAAATACATAACATAGAGCAAAAATAAAAGAAAAAGAAGAGGCTAAGGCACACTAAAAGAACCGATCAAGGAATGGGCACTCATATCAACAACCCTTTAAAAACACTTTTTACAACCAAGTTGTGGGGAAACTACAAGGTGCATTCTTAGAAATGTTTACTCTCTATAGTTTTCAAAAGGATTCTCTTTGAAGTCTAGGTCATACCCCATGCTCCATTTACTCCTCACAATACACCATCATCTTCTCTAATTAATTAAGTCAATAGCAAAAGCCAACTCTTCAACCTACATGGAGATAAACCAATGCAAAATATGCAAAAAATTGAAAAATTTGAACACATTTTAAGCAAAAATAAGATATGGCAAGCAAATCTATCCCATATATGATATAAACAATAAATAAGCAACAACACCCTCGAACCTAAACTTTGCTTGTCCTCGAGCAAATAACATCCAAGCATAACAAGCAAGCACATGAAACACATATGGGGAATGTGTAGGGGAATAGATAGGGACAAGTAAATTATGGAGAGATACAACCTTGTTTGCATAGAAGTCCTAAATGCCAATGATGTTTGATCATCTACTAGCCCTGTCTTTATAAAAAGCACTAATGCTCAAAAAACAAAGAAGAGATTTGAAGATAATGCTATGCAAGCTCACATTGACATTTGAAATGATAAACAAGGATACATATAAGGGGTAAATGATTGATGCACAAATGAAGGAAATGAGCAAGAACAAGTAAGGGAGCAAAATCTAACCTACTAAGAATAAGAACAAACAAAAGAAAACATAAACTATCAAAAGGTAAGATAAACAAAAGCAATCTAATCTATTATATACAAAGCAAGAATGAGTACAACAGAACTAATCTACTACATACAAAGGCAAAGGCAAATAAATACAAGAAAAATAAGAAAAATATGAACAAGCCTAGGGTGCCTCCTAGTAGCGCTGGATTTAACGCCCCCAGCTGGGTGCCAATGTTAGAGTAAAACATGTTTAACGTTGCGTGGCACAAATTGCTTGATAATCATCAAAGACCAAAAGGTAGAAGGAAAGGGATCATGCAATAAATGATATACAAAGACAAGAAGAAAGAATATACAAACACAATGGCTTATAAAAAGCCTTATTCGCATATCTACAAAGATGATAACTTGTGCTAAGTTGACATTGTGTCACTAATGCACTTATTCACTAGCTTTTTGGTGCCTTTGGCTTTTTCTGTTTTTCACAATTTTTTTGGATATTTTTGCACCTTTTTGCCTTTTTCAATTTTTTTTTTGATTTTTCATGCTTTGTATTGTATTGACAAAAAGAAAGAAAAAGAAAGGCTTAGGCACATCAAAAAGAACCAATCAAGGAAGAGGCACTCACATCAACAACCTTTTTCCAACACTCTTTCCTACCAAGCTATGGGGTGGCCACATGAGTCATTCTTAAAGGTCCTCACTCCCCACAACTTTGAAGGGCATCCCCTCTAAGACTTAGTTTTCAATCCACTACATTCATTCCCCACAATGCAACTCATATTCACTAATCAATTGAATCAATCACAAAAGCCAACACAATTATCAACCAAGAAATAAACAACTCTATATACATCAAAATCAAAAAAATTTCACCATTTTAAAGCACATAATGCACATATACACTATACAAAGCATAAAACAATAAAAGCAAACTCCCACACCCCTAAACCTAAACTTTGCTTATCTTCAAGCAAATAAAACAATACTACTGAACAAACAAATAGGCAACACAAAGCAAGTAAGGTTGGTGGGGACGGGGTAGAAAAGAGGGAACAAGTGGAGAAAGGATAGATACAACCTTGTGTTCCTTTTGAAGCTCTTTGATGTCAATGATCAATAATTTGTCTACTAACCTTGTCTCTCAACAAATGACAAATACTCAAAGCACACGATTAGTACCATATGCCATGCAAGCTTGCATTGGCATCATCAAATGATAAACAAGGTGTATGAAGAATGGGAAATAATAGAAGTAAGGATCAACACTTGGGAGGATGAAAAAGAAAGCAAACAAAAAGAAAAATGGAAATCAAGGAAAGTAAACAAGAAAGCAAGTATAATAAGTAGAAAAATGAAAAATGAAAACAAGTAAAAGACAAGGAAAACAAGAAAAGTGTACATATGTCTAGGGCGCCTCCTAGTAGCGCTGGATTTAACACCTCTAGTCGGGAACGAGTGTTAGAGCAATACACGTTTAAAACTGCAAGGCACAAATTGCCGGATATTCAACCAAGCATAAGTAGTAAAAGGAAAAGGGTCATGCACTATATGATGAGGTAATGAATTTACAACGTATCCCTTTTCAAGATCCCAACCTAAAACATCAAATAAGAATGTGTGCGCAAGTGTGGAAGGTGTCATGCATAAACGTAAAAGATCATGCCCCACTTGCTCTCTAAGTAACCACCCCATGGCCTTCTTTTCATAATCAAGAGCTAGGAACACACCCTCCCCGTGGGTCAAAGATAGGTCTAACATATGCAACATGGGAAATGTGCTTTCTAACTCTAGATGAAAATGTTCTATGCATGAAGGCATGAACGCGAGCTCCAAAGAGAGAGACTCAACGGAATGGGAAAAGGAGTTGGGAATGACTCTCAGAGAAGGAAAGGCAAGGGTAAGGGATCATGAAGTACTACACTTTTCCTCTTTATAAGATATAACATGTTCAAGCCTAGGTCGTTCTAACTCCTCACGAAGGGTAGATTCGATCTTAATGGGCTCTATTTCCATCAATGATTCATCAAACATCCAAAGAGACCCAGAGATCATTCTTTCAAGCACACCAATTTCTTTTTTATGTGTCTTCTTAGAGTTGCTATTTTCTTCAACATCATGATTCTTAACTCTAAGAAACTTATCATCTAAAATCTCCGAAATTGATATCCTGTTTTGCCCAATGGATGACTTTAAACCTTCACCAGCTACAGTCTCTTTAAATTCAACAATACATTCATTACTAGTAGGTGTCATCTCATCATCATGCTTTTCATACGGGGTAGACACACATAGAGGGGACAATGGGGACTCAAAGGATTTCGAGTCATGGATGTATGAATGCTCAAGGGAGGTGTGTACTTTAGACTCCCTAAATGTAGACTTGAAATGCAAATGAGTGCTATGATCATAAGACTCAACCTCCAAGTGTGCGGAATGTGTGGGATGAGGAAAAAAAAAGGCTCACGTGGCTCAATGGAAGATGTTGAAAGCTTAACAGGATAGGGTACTACTTCCTCTAAAACATATTCATAAGAGTCATCAAAAACCAAATTATCATTAAACTCATCCTTACCCTCACTACAAGATGTGATCTCTTCATCAACCTCTTTTTATAATCGTCTCTCCAAAACATCATCTTTTTCACCACTATTTCTCTCACCTCTAGGTTTCTCTCCTATCTTTTCAACTCATTCTAAAGGTATCTCAACATTCTCGCTCATGAGTTGCCCACTCTCAACCAATCTCTCTAAGGACATATCTAAAGATTTGGTGTCTCGCTTCAAACTCTCTAGTTGTTCTTGGTTAGATTGGATAAGGGATAAGAGATAGTCAAGTGTTTTTTCTTGAGAAGAAGACCTAAAAGAAGATGGCTCAACCGAGTAGAAATGGGAAGCATCTTGATTGGGATCACTATAGGCATAACCATTATAGTACTCAAGAGAAAGGTAGGTGAGAAACGATGGTGCAGAGATAGATTTTCGAAGCAATGAGGTGGAATAAATGAAGAGTCATCTTGATCCCAATATGAATATGCATATTGTTGCTCCCTAGAATCGTAATAACTAGATGTGGATGCATGCATGAGCATGTGATTGCTAGGGGCATGTGATTGCTAGGGGCATTGGACATTGTATGCAATCGAGAACGCTGGCAGAGGGTAAAACAAACACTAGAAAAATGATCATGGCTTCTGCAATGATTGCATATACAAGCCGATTGGGGATCATCATGGGGGCAAAAGAACGTTTGATGCTCATCCGATTGGGGATCATCATGGGGGCAAAAGAAAGTTTGATGCTCATAACTTTCACACACGCGCAAGCAATAGGAACACATTCAGGTGGTGGGGAAGATGATACAAGTGACCACCATGATGCATTAGGATCATTCATGACTAATTGACACAAGTAAACTTCTTTACAATGCGCAACAACATTTTTTTTGAATTTTTTTAATCAAAATAAAGAAAACATGAAAAGAAAAGATAAAACAACATGAAATGAGCTAAGACACAAAAACTAATAAACCAAACAACCGTTGCCTCCCCGACAACGGCGCCAAGAACTTGATCGCTCTTCATGAGCACAAGCCTAAATAGCTCGCAAACGTATGGGTCACATGTAGCATAGTGTATACGAGTGTGGGGTTGAATCCACGGGAAGGCCTGACACATAAAGTGTCTTAAGCTATGCGTGTCCTAAGAGCTACATATTGAGACCTAAACTACACTCTTTTATGGGATGTTTGGTTTAAATGGAGCTCGAGAAAAGTAAACCTAATCCAAGAACAAGGAAATTAAAAGGTGGTGTGTGTGTGTAATAGGGGAATCAAGCAATCTAAGGGAGTCAAACATCCGAAATGGGGGACTAGGGTGACTATGTCTTGCTTATAGGTGATTACTACGTCTTTCTAGGGTTACTCAACAGATTATACTAAATGCTCTAATCTAGACCTGTAATTAGCCTCCTAATTGGTACCCTAAGCCTTAGTACGAGTCCGTCTCTAGGTAGCGATGCCTAGTAGTACCGCGTGGTCTTTATGACTTAGGAATTAGGGCTAGCCAATAAGGTTCTAGGTGAATGTAGATCGATCTAACCCTAGCACTTAGTCCACTAATTAGTTCCCCAATCTGACCCTAGGACTCGGTACGAGTCCGTTCTTAAGCTTCGCCTTACTTAGAGCTAGGTGTGGTCCTTATGAACCTAGGGCGTTAGGGCAGACTAACTAGCCTTTCTAAGTGAACTAAGGTTAACTAAACCTATCTAGACTCTTATTGGCTGGATTTAAAGCCAAAGGGGACTCAACCTAGGCTAATTTCTAGTTGTGCACCATCGATCGCATTACAATAGCGAAAATTGACATTAAAGAGCAAAGCAAACACATCTAGGGCATGGCGTTCGAGAATACTCCGGAATATTCTACTACTAAACATGTAGACATGCTTAGATTATACCAATTTAAGCAATGGCACCTAACATGTATGCAATAGAAGCTATTTATGCTATTTGATATGCAAACACACATATAGACATGTATATAAGCATACCCACTTCATGAAATCACCACACAAACACATAGACATGCTAGCATAATGATTTAGAAATGGTTAATAGCATAATAGACTTCAACATACATATGCAACATTATTGAGGCATTTCTACAAACACATAGACATGAATGTAAATTTGCCAATCAAAACCCTAAGCATAAGCATATATATATATAAATCCAACAAATACCCATAACAATAATATAATAATCATCCATAATACAAGAGTAAATCACCCTACATAGCTCTAATCAAACATACATAACTTAGGATAAAAGAGAGACAAAGAAGCTACCCTTTAATCCAAAGCCATATCATTACAATCCAAGAGCTAATGCCCAATCCTTGTGTTTGATCCTCTTAAGATGCTTGATTCCAAAGTGTTTTTTATGTGTGGAAGAGTGTGTGAGAGGTGGGTGATGAGAGGATTAGGGTTTTAGGAGATGGGTGTGAAAGAATATGACTTGTTTTTTTATAAAAAGGGCAAAAACAAGCATATATGGCAAATTTCTGCGACTACTGAAACATTTAACCAGAGCACCGGTACCAAGGGGTCTCTATTCCGGTAGCAGAAGCTTGCTCTCTATTTTTGGCGGAATAGTGAACTGGTGCATCGGTACCAAAGGCCCTCTATTCCGGTAGTAGAAATATGCTTTTTGTTTTTGGCGGAATAGTGAGCCGGTACATCGGTACTTTGAAGCCATTGTTCCAGTAGTGTCTCTTTGTTCTCTTTTGGCTTCGTTTTAGCTCCGTTTTGCTTCCAATTGTCTTGACCTTTGTCTAGAAGCCTTCAAACTTGATTTTCTTCCACTTTTCCTCTTCAATATGCTTCCAATCCTTGCTCAAAACATCTCCATCTTTGTTGATCTTCAAATAATCTTCAGTCTCACCTATAACATCCAAAACAAGCCATTAATGTAGCATTTACCTTTTAAACCCAACTATGTACAGTTGTATACACTAAAACCTACACCGAGCACAAATACTACATTAATGCAACTATTAAGCTCAATACACCTCCAAAATATAGATAAATAACAATTCAAACACACATAAAAACACAACACATCAGTATTCATACCTCTCTTCTTCATGTGAGGGAGACCTAAGAGAAGAGGATTTAACTGAGTGGAAATAGTGTGCATTTTGAAAATCATTTTAAGCATTACCATAAAAAAACTCGAGAGAAGAATAAGTGGGAAAAGATGGTGCGGAAGATGGACTCTCAAAATAAGGAGGTAGGTAGAATGAAGAGTCATCTTGACACCAAGACAAATGTGCACGATGTGGCTCCCTATAATCATAATAACTAGATGTAGATGCATGAATGGATGTGTGACTATAAGGATCATGCCTTGGGTTAACCAAGACTAGAGATTTTGATATGCAAGGGGACAAACATAAAAATGATGCTTATTACTACCACATAAAACACAAGCATTAAGAGCATATACGGGAGATGGGGAAGAGTACACAAGTAACCATCAAGAATCATTGGATCTATCCATATTCAATTAGCACAAGTAAACCTCTTCTCAATTCAATTTTTTTTTATTTTCTAAATTTTTTTTTTTGGAATTTCAAAAGTTTTTCAATTTTTTTTTGTGGTTTTTCAAAAAAAGGAAAGCAACTAAAGATAAAACAGCACACAAGCAACTAATCAAAAGCACAAAAGCACATAAAGAAACAATACCATGCCTCCTGAGCAACGATGCCAAAAAATTTGATCACGTGTTTACACCCACAAATGCACGGGTCGTGTATAGCAAAGCGTGCAAGTACGGGGTTGTTCTTCCTCATAAGGGCTCCGCTCCTTAGTTTGGTCTCTACATGCTTGGTGCCTAAAACTAGCTACGACCGTGTGTTGAAGTATTTTTGGTCTTTTTGATTGAAGGGGGCGCTAAAATAAAACCTAAATCTAAATCTATGCTAATAGAGGAAATAAGGGTGCCAAACTAAGGAAATAAAGCTCTACAAGATTGAAGGTGATCTCAGGTGATTGTGTTGCAGCTAAACTCGAGCTATGATAATGGTTCGGTCTATCTATAGCTCGATAACTCTCTTTGGTATTGATTAACGTCCTACTCAAGACTACCCTATTAGTATTGTTTCAGACTAGAGATTAGACTCCCAGAGCATTAACTAGTGGTAGTGGGTACCCTTTTAGTATTGTTTCAAATTAGAGGTAAACTCCTACCACACAAGTCATTAATTAAGCATATTAATCAACACACATAGTTGCAAATAGGGCTCATGTCATTCGCGTGGATTAAGGCTAAGGTGACACCGCTACTGTTAGCATTTAAGCACAAAATAATGCATGCAAGTTTCACCTAGGCATTTTATCGAACATATAGACATATTCGATTATCAACACATAGACATATTGATTCATGCCATCAATCAATGTAAACAAGCATATATTAAGAGCCAAAGATATACACAAATCATTTATTCAAAGCCCTAATCTAATGTACAACATTAATCATTCTTAGATCTAACTCAAATACAAAGCATATTTACAAGAATAAGAAAAGGAATAAGAAATCCCCTTCAAACCCTTACTTAAATCCACAGCAAAACCCTTCAATCTCTTATTATAAGCTTCAATCCTTGCTTGGTTTGGTGTGGGATCGTGGTTTTGGGTGTTTGGTGAAATGGGTAACGGGTTAGGATTTAAGAAAATAAAGTTCCTCCTTCACAAATGAGCTGAAACGAGCTTTAAATATGCCTTCAGCACGACTACCGGAAGACCTAACCAGTCGACCGGTACTAGGGAATCACTTAGCCAATACTTTTGATAGAGCTTCTGGAACTACCAGAACAATGTACCGAAAGACACTACTGGTCAACCGGTACTGGACCAGGGGGGTTGACCTATATTGGCATATCTTCTTCATTTTAGCTCCGTTTCCAATTCTATTTTCTCCGGTGCTTCCTTCTTGGCCTCGTGCATCATCTAGCATGCTCAAATCTTGTTTGGAAACATTAAACCTTCATCAATATTCTTTTGAAATTCTCCATTTAAGCTCAAGTATCAACTTCACCCAAAATGCACCTATTGTACCATTTATGCAATTATTCACCTTATGCACAACTATTAACAAATATGCATAAAATCTATACTAAATGCATAATAATGAGCTCTAAAACACCTTAAGAAGTGTATACAAACAATATAAACATACACAAAACATACATATCAATAAGGAAGAAGAAGTCAAACGATTTTTAGGTGGTTCGGCCTTGCCTACGTTTACCGCTTAAGGATGCTCCCTTTAGGACTTCAATCTACTCCACTAATGCTTCTTCAAAGCTCGGTGAAGCAAAAACCATGTATACAACACTTTGAACCCCTGTACTCTTCTCAAGCCTAATATGTACATCTCACAAGATTTTCTAGCTCAAAGAGTGTGCATGTATCAAGAATTTAAAGGAATATGTAATAAAGGTAATATAACTTATCACAAGAAGATATGAAAATTTAAAGCTCTTGAATGCTCAAAGATATCATAATAATAGCTCAATGATTCTCAGCAATGAATGATGAAGAAAGATTTTACAAGTTAAGATTCCTACATTTAAACGTTTAACAGGTGTATTTAAATAGATTTGTGAGTAGGGCTTTGGTAGGTGAAGATGGAAGAAAAAATGAGGTTGAACAGTAATAAACAGCTAGTGCATATTACAGTAGAACGCTCTGCTGGTCAACCTAGGTTGCCGCTTTATTTTACTGATTTGGATAGACGTCTTAGCCGGTCAACCAGCTAGGGGTTTCGACTAAGCGCCAAAGTTTTTGGTTAGGCCAGGCAACCCTAACGCTCAGCTGGTTGACCGGCTAAGGGGTTGACTGGACCAGAAGCCCAGAGACAAAGCCAATCAAGCCTAAAACCATTTTAAACCAATTCTAACTCATTTTCACAACACCAAATCAACTCCAAACAAGTTTTAAACGTTCAATTGAAGCTTAAAATCATTCCAAAACATGTGTGTGAAGAATTTCATGTGTTTTATGTAATCAAATCAAGTTTTGCATTTGTAAATCAATGTCCATGAGGTTTTAAAACGAAGATGAGATGCTTACGCTATTAAAAATGAATATAAGGCTATTCACAAGGGAGCATGACATTTTGTACCCCTTTTGACGCTTTGTCTCTGCCTTATGACTTTTCTTCTTCTTCTTCTTCTTCATGGTTGAGCTCTAATCTTTGATAGATGAATCTTCCATGTTGTCAAGCTCAAAGGTAAGTATATTCTCTTATCTTTCAAGCACCTATCTGATGATATTCATTTAAAACTCACAAGATGCTTTTTAGTAAATTAATCATAATTTTCATCATCAAAATCAATATAATAATGAGTATTTAGCCAACAGAGTCCTAGGGTATAATTAGGAAACTACCTAGTTGCTTAGTATTAAAGCATCAATTATAAGTCAATATCCGAATGCCATAGCAAAAAGGTAGAAAGTCACACATTCATAAGTGTAGGTCACCCTATCACCTTCTCGTTGGTCTAATCCTCTTTAGGTCAGCTTAGTTCTCACTTTTTCTCTCTTGCATTCATAGTGTAAACCTTTTTACTTTCCCTTAGCTCCTAAAAATCTAAAAGTACAAAAAAATGCTTAGCTTAGGTTCCTTTTTAGGCTTCTTCTAGAACACACTAGCATAGGATTCTTCCATATTTCACATCTCTCTGTAGTTCAATATTTGCATTAGTACTTATTATATTGCACAGTCCATATGCTTGCAAGACCTTTTAGGGTTTACACTTTCAAGACACATCAAGCATCATGCCTATCTTTGATTCTAGGCTTGATAAGTCCATTAGAGTTGTAGATTCTAGTGTTGAAGTAAATGACCAATGTATGAAGACTCTTAGGATTATGATAAGTAAATGACCAATGTAAGAAGACTCTTAGGATTATGATATATAGGTCATTGGGTATTTCTAATGAGTCATTGCTAGAACCTTCTTCTAAACTCTCTACTAGGGAATTACTTGATAAGGTGAATTGTTTCTTGGATGCACACGAGCTGTCCCTTAGTGAGATTGAGCCCATGACCCTTACTTTCGATTCTTTCTCTTTCGAGTCAATCCCTTCATGCTCTCCTATTGACTCTATCCTACCTAACCCTATGCTCTCCCATTGATTCCATCCCACCCAAAGCCACTCCATTGGATGAGTCTCTCCTCCTTCCTTCCATTGAGTCTCCCCTTAGTGAGCACATTTTATGCCATCTCATTTGGAGCACGTTCATGTAGGGGTTGTTCACACTCCTCCCGTTCTCAGTACTTCGAATTCTTTATTGACCCATAGGTACGAGGCATGGGTAGATCATAATCATCAAAAGAAGGCAATAGGATGGTTAGTGGCAAAGACCAAGATTGCTAGGTTAGGATTGGAGAAAAACATAAAACCTAGAGCTTTAGATTTTTCCTTGACCTATGACACATTCGAGCATTCTCCTTCTGTATTTGATGTGTTGGGTTTTTCATTTGTCCCTTTTTCATGTGTGCTTGAAAAGCTTTGTGATGTGCATGATTTGATTAATCTTAAATCACATGATCCTTTTTCTTTTGAGTTTTGCCTTGACAGGTTGAATGTCGATCTGTACTCAAGGACTACAAGTATCATTAGTCCTCACATTACCGCCTAGCTAGAGGTGTTAAATCTAGTGCTACTAGAAGGCACCCTAGACATTTAGTCATGAGTTGATGATTGCTGGCTGACGGCGTCGTGGTTAGCGCCACTAAGAGGCAACTTGGGTTAATTTTGGTACTTTTGTTTCTTATTTCATTTCTATTTCATTTGTTTTTCTTTCTTTTCATCCACATTAAGTGTTTAATCCCAATCCCTTTTCCCATAGAATACACGTTGTCTTATTATTTGAGCATGCTAATGCAAGCCTACATGGTAATACTACTAACCTTGTTTGTTGTGAGTGTTTGTGGTTTATTGAGTAATAGGGTTAGTAGTTGAAATATGAACCATTGACAAGAAGGGTTTCAACAAGAATGCAAGGTTGTATCAATCCTTTATGCACTTGTTTTCCCATTTATTTACCCCTTCCCCACTACCCTTATTTGCTTTGTGTTGCTTACTTGCTTGTCATGTGGTTCTATTTTATTTACTTGAGTACAAGAAAAGTTTAGGTTTGGGGGTGCGGGAGTTTGGTTCTTATTGTTTAATGCTTCATTACGATAGATTGCATTATTTTTCTTAAAAGTGGTGAAAATTTTTCTGATTTTTGTCCACATAGAGTTTGATGTATTGTGATCGTGTGTGTTTTACATGGCATTTCTATACTTGTTTAGGTGTTCTTGTGCTTTATTAGGTGTGTTAGTATTGCATTTACACCATACTTGTGTATAGTAGGTTACAAATGTCCAAAGTAGAATTTAGAA
The DNA here is from genome assembly GCA_028554755.1 of Cordia subcordata. Taxonomy (NCBI): domain Eukaryota; kingdom Viridiplantae; phylum Streptophyta; class Magnoliopsida; order Boraginales; family Cordiaceae; genus Cordia; species Cordia subcordata. The sequence continues at coordinate 929,299 of JAPTOF010000005.1, forward strand.
CTTAAATGCTACACTAATGTGTGCTTATTTCTTGTGTTAGGTGAAGTTTAGGGCAAAGGTCAAGACTTGAATTGATGATGATTTGATGAAAGAGCCAAGTTAAAGATGTTTGGAATGCGAAGGAAGCTTGAAGAATGCATTCAGAAGGGGCCAGGCAAAGAAAAGAACTACTGAGAGGAAACAAGCTCACGAGAAGCACGAATAGTGCATAATCTGAGGAGGCCAGGCGACCTCAACCTTAGGCTGGTCGGGCCGACCAGCCAAGTCCCCCAGCCATATCAAAAACTTAGTCAGTTGGCCCAGCTCAAGGCCGGGCCTTTGGCTTAATACCCCAGCCCTGCGTGATAAAAGACCTATTTAAGGCATTTTTCAGCATTTTTAAAATGAGATAGCAACCAACATTCACACCGACTTTACAGAAACACAAAACCTTAACTTACCCACCTCTCACATACTAAACCTCACATAAATACACCAAGATCCAAGTTGTAATTAGGGTTTTAACACTTGTAATTGCAAGATTAAGACAAGGATTTCAAGATCAAAAGCTAAGCATGAAAGGGAGGTTCATCTTTCTCCTTTTGTACTTAGTTTTCTCTATGTAAGAATAGATATTTTATGGGTGATTGAAGCTTGTATTATGGTTGATTATGTACTACTTTACTATGAGATTTTGATGGTTTAATATATATGTTTTCTTTTGATGTTTTAATGGCTATTTATGTACATGTCATGTGTTTATCGATATGCCTAGTGCTGATATGCCTAGGTGAAAAAACATATATATTTAGAGGCTTCATTGCTATTTAACACTTGTAAAACATTGTATGAGCATGTCTAGGTGTTTATGTAGTGATTCTATGAAGTGGGTCGTGTAACTATGCATGTCTATGTGTCTTTTTACATGCCTTAATAGCAATTTTAGCTTCTATGGCATACATGTTGGATTATAATGCCTAAATTTGTATGACCTAAATATATCTAAGTTTTTAGGGCAAGAATATGCTTTATATTCATTCGTACCATGCTTGAGAACATCTATGATATGTTTATTGCCAAGCCCTGCTTGTGCGATGTTATAGTTGGTGGTTCTTCATTAATAATTAGGTCTAGTTTAGTCTTCTTTGGCTTTAAACCCAGCCAATAGGTATGGGGCTGACTTAATTGACCTTAGAAAACCTAGTTCTTGGCTTAAAATGTAGCAAATGAGTTAGAACCTAAGGTAAGACCAATTACCATCACCTAAGAATATAATTAGCTAATCCATGCCCTAGTTCATAAGGACCACGCTATGCCTCTAGGTACCTAGCACCTTGGGATGGATGTGCATCGAGTTCTAGGGATTGTAAGAGAGATTGATTAGATTCGTAGCTTAGAGCACCCCTCTTAGAGCAACACCATTGAACTTAATCCCATAGTGAACCAAGTACCCAAATCACTCATAGTTAAGCGAATTTCACCTAATGTCCCATTGCTTGTGTCAATTCCCTTTTACTAGCTTAATCTCCCTTGCTTTTATTTCCCTTAGTTTGTTTAGATTAGTTTAATTTACTTTGAGCTCCTTCAAATCTAAAACAACCAAAAAGAATTCTTAGTTTAGCTTTTTTTCTTTCTCGCTTTCTAGGACATGTACTTAGCTTTCATTCCCTATTTCTTGCCTCCTTTAGGGATCAACCCTACTCTTGCACATTAGACTACACGACCTATGCACTTGTAGGCTTTTAATTAAAGCTTAGTACTTAATTAGCTAGCATTAGAGTCGTTTATCCCCTGGTCGATGAGAGTGTTGGCTTTTGTGATTGACTCAATGGATTGTTGAATTTAAGTTTGCATTGTGAGGAGTAAATAGAGTGGAGGAGAGCCGAATCTTGGAATAGATGCCCATAAAAGTTGCGACAAGTGAGTGCCTGTAAAAATACACCTTATAGCTACCCCATGGCTTGGTTGGAAAGAGTGGTTGAAAAGGGTCATTGATATGAGTGCCCCTTCTATGATTGGTTCTTTTTTATTTGCCTAAGCCTTTCTTTTTCTTTTCTTTTTGTTATGTAATGCAAAAGTATGGAAAATCCTAAAAAAATTAAAAAAAGGCAAAAAAGGTGCACAAAGATGAGAAAAAAGCTGAAAAATAAAAAAAATAGAAAAGAGTAAAAGCTGAAAGCACAAAAAAAGAGAGTTAATGTATAAGTGGTTAAGTGATACAATGTCAACTTAGCACAAGTTATCCTCTTCGTTCTTTGGTGTTGTGAGAATAAGGCTCTTACATCAATTTGTGAGCCATCGTTTTTGTACATTCTTTCTCTCCTATCTTGAGGCTATGGGCATATTAGGGAGGTCATGTTAGTTGAGGGGGCACAAAATATCAACATCTCTCATGCATGCATGGGACTCCTAAGCTTGTGGTGGTTTAGCTACTTGGAAATTTTATGCAAGGTGTAAGGCCCTTTATGAGTAAAGGAAGGTTCCAAAAAGGCTTGGGGACCGCTCTACAATAGGAATAACCCCTTCATGCTCCTTACGTTGACCTTGAAAACGAGTCAATCCCTTAGGCATCCCATTTTTATCGTCCTTAAGATAGACTTGGGTTTGGACTTGCTTAGGAACAAGCAAGGAGATGGTTTAGGGGTTTTGATGTGTTGGTTTTGTGTGTGTATTTTCATTTTATTTCTATATCTTTGTAGAGGTGTTTTTGAGCTTATTCGATAGCTTTAATGTAGTGTTTATATTATATTTGTGTATATAAGAAAGTAAGTGTATGTAGTGAGTTTTAAGGTCAAATGCTACAATAAAAGCTTAATTTTGTGCCACAAGTGAGTTATAGGGTGAAACTTGATCTTGGACGATGATGGGTAATAAAGATAGAAGGTGTACAGGTCGTGGGGAGGAAGTGAGAAGCAAAGAAGATGAAGAATGAAGACCAAAAGAGCTAGCCGATCAGCCAACAATTTCAAAGAAGACAATTCTATACTGGCTGAGCTAATCGGCTAACAATAGAAAGCCTAAAAATGAATGGTCAACCCCCCATCTATTGGCTAGCCGGTAAGGTCGACCGGTAGTGACATTGGAGGCTATGAATAGGGCTCGATGTTTCAAAATTCAGAGGAATCAATTCACACCCCCTTTTTACACACACTAAACCCTAGTCCACCCACCTCACACACACCTTTTTACACACTTCCCACCAAGATTCAAGCTTGGTTGGAGGGAATTAACAACTTTGGAGTGAGGATTTACTCAAGGATTATACAAAGATTTGCTAGGATGGAGTAGGAGTTTCCTATTCTCTTTTTCACCCTATTTTATATCATGTTTGAATAGACTTGTTTAGGGTGATTTAGCTTGTGTCATAGGTTGATTATATACTCTTACGTTATGGGATTTGATGTCTTAATATACATATACATATATATATATATATGTGCTTTGATTTTATTGTTCAAATTGCTATTTTCTCATTCATGTCTAAGTCTTTGATAAAATGCTTAGATGAGTAGCATATATGTAAATTGATGTCTATCTACTACTAGACACTTCTAATCCATTCTATAATCATGTGTTTGTGCTCATGAGTGGATTGTATCAAGTGGGTAATGCTTTTATCCATGTCTATGTGTATGTTTGTATACCTAGTAGTAAATATGATCTCAATATTGCATACATGTTGGTTCCAACTTGCTTTTAATGGTGTAATCCAACTATGACAATGTTTGGTAGTCGAATAGGTTCCTTTATTCAGGAACACCTTGGCTTAGAACAAGTATGAATGCATTAATAGGTCAAATCCCACTATAGTGACCCTAAAGTGATGATGCATAATTTAAAGCTAGCTTAGATCAAGTCTCCATTGGCTTCTAACCTAGCCTATAGGTTTCCAGGTAAGTTTAGTCAACCCAAGCTATACTAGGTCCTGGTTTTAAACCCAGCTAATGGTTTAGGTACTAAGTGGGTAGGAAGCTAGTTAGTCAATCCTAAGGCCCTAGGTCATAAGGACCATGTCGTGACTCTAGGTAGACATCGCCTAAGGTAAGACCCACACCGAGTCCTAGGGAGAAATTAGGGTACTAATTAGCAACCAATTAAGAGAAACCAATAGTTAAGCCATTTCTCATAATCACACAGCATTTGAGTCTAAAATCACCCATTAGCAAGCAAAAGTCACCTTAACCCATTCCAAGTGTTAAGTTCCCTCTAGATTAGTCGGTTTTCCTACTTTCCTTTCCAATAATGTAGTTTTATTTCCTTTAGTTTGAGCTCTGGAAAATCCAAAAACCCAAAAGTATGGTTAGTTTAGGTTTTCTTTTAGACACTTTCTAGGACACACAAATATAAAAGAATTCCACAATTTGCCTCCCTATGGTTCGACACCTATTTTCGCACAAACTACAATGCAACGACCTGTGAGCTTGTGTGTCTTGAGGGCTTGCATCTCTAGAGAGACATCACTTCCAACGTCATTACTGTTAAACCTTACAGGCTAGCCGGTAAATAGGGAGGGTCAACTAGTTCCAAAGTATTCTTTTTGTTGTTATTGAATTACCATATCAGTACCGATCAATTAGTTGGCCCAGTCAGTTTTGCTCTTCTATGCTCTAGAATTATCGGCTGATTTACCCGATCAGCCGGTAAGCTCTTAAAGTTGACCAGTTCCTCTTTATTGCTTCAATCCAGTTTTTCTTTATTGCTTCAATCTTCATCTTTTTTGCTTCCAGCCTCTCTCCCACGACCTATATGGTGTGTGTTTTGAGTGCAAGCCTTAAAAGACTGGCAAGCGTATGGATAATGTAGTATAGTGTGCATGAGTGCGGGTGTCAAACCACAGGGAGGCGTGAATTTGTAGAATAAATTCTATGCAAGCATGCTTTAGAAGAAGCTTAAAGAGAGGTCCTAAACTAACAAGTTTTTGTACTTTTTGGATTTTAGGGAGCTAAGGAAAAAGATGAAAGACTACACTATAAATGCACTAAGGAAATGAAGCAAAAAAACTAAGCTAACTTTGGGGATTGAACCAAGGGAAAGGTGATCGGGTGACCTACACTTGGGATGGCTGATTTAGTGCCTCTATGCTTTGGGATTTGGGGATTGGCTTCCTACATAAAGCTTCTAATACTAAGCAACTAATTAGTGTCCTATTTATACCCTAGGACTCGGTGTAGGTCCATCCCTAAGCGTGCACACTTAGAGCTACGGCATGAACCTTATGTACCTAAGGCCATAAGAGGGACAAGAAAGCTACCTAGGTGCCTTAAAACAATCCAACCTTAGTTCCTAAACCATTAGCTAGATTTGAAGCTAAAACCTAGGGTTCTTAGGGTCAACTAAGCCTCTCCGAACTCCTATTAGCTTGATTTAAAGCTAAAAGGGACTCGACCTAGACTATCCTAATTTATGTACCATTATTCTAGGGTCATTAAAGCGGATTAATACCTAGTAAGTGCAGTCCTACATGTTCTAAGGCAAGACATTGTGAATATAACGTCCTATCCATAAGACAAACACTAGCGAGTTTGATTTACACCATTGAAAGCATTCAAGTATCAACATGTAGCATTGATTGAGCAAATATTCACTATAAGGCATATTTCATACTCACATAGACATGAATAGAATCAACCCACTTCATAATCTCCAATAACACACACATAAACATGCATAATCTAAGGATTAGAAGTGTTTTATAACAAATACAACCCAATCTATATACATACAACTCATTCAAGCCTTACATCAAACACATGGACAAGAATTGACATAAAGCTTCTAAAAATAAGAACAAAGTATGCATATATATAAGCCAATAAAATCCTAAACAAATAGTATATATGTCATCCCATTATACAAGTTAGGTACACTAAATCATCTACTCAAGCATGAAGTAAATAAGAATGAAAGAGATTAAAGAAATCTCCCCTCTCATCCTCTTTTGTCTCTTTACAAACTTGAGCAAATCTTCGCCAAGTAGTATTTGAATCCTCCAAAATCAGCTTAATTTCAAGTGGGTATATGTGTTAGTGTATGAACCAGAGTTGGGTGAGAATAGGGTTTTGTGTGTGAGAAGTGGGTATGTGTATGGGTCTATAAAAATTCCCCTTTAAAAGCTAAAAAATCGAGTTTTTATAACATCTACCTCTAGCACAGTCGGTTGACCTAGCCGGTCGACCTGGCTGATTGACCGACTTCTCTCTTTAACTCATCCAGCTTTTCAAATGATGCTCTCTGGACTGGCCGGTCACCTAGCCGATCGACCGGCTCTTTTGGGGAACTCGATCGACAATTTTTAGGCTCCTCTTTAAAGTGGCCGGCAATTTTTCTAGGTCGACTGGCTCCTCTAATTGGCCTTCTATTATCTCTTTCTTGATCTCGACCTTCGTCATACAACCCGTACCTCTTCTATCTTCATCATCCATCCTCGTTCAAGCTCAGTTTCAACCCTATAGCTCGCCTAAGGCACAAAATTAAGCATTTAGTATAGCATTTGACTTAGAAACTCAACTATGCACATTTGTTTACGCTTAAGCCTAACTTTAGTATATGTGCTATAATAATGCATCTTTTAAAGCTCAAGATACCTCTCAAACGTGGGCAATTAACAACATAATCGCGCACAAAACACAACACATCAATAGCCCCAAACCTTCTCCTTGCTTGTCCTAGAGCAAGCCCAATCTCAAGTTTATTTCTAAAGCCGATGCAATGGATTGCTTAAAGGATTGACTTGCTATCAAAGTTAGTCTAAGAAGCATGAAGAGGGCATTTTTATTGTAGAGAAATCCCCAAGCCTCTTTGGATCTTTCCTCTAGTCATAATCAGTCTCGTTCCTCTTAGAAATTTCCCAAGTAGCCAATCCACCACAAGCCTAGGATTCTAACTCACACACTCGGGATGTTGATATTTCATGCCCTCTTAACTCACATGGCCTTTTTAATATGCACAAAGCCTCAAAGAAAAGATGAGAGGATATACAAAAGTAATGACTTATAAAAGCCTTATTCATATATCTACAAAGATGATAGCATGTGCTAAGTTGACATTTGTGTCATTTATGCACTTATTCACAAAAATTTTTGATGCCATTGGCTTTTTCTCTTGTTTTTTTCAATTTTTTTTTATCTTTTTGATATTTTTGCACCTTTTTTCCTTTTTCAATTTTTTTTGGATTTTTTATGCTTTGCATTGTATTCACACAAAAAGAAAAGAAGAAGAAAGACTTTGGCACATCAAAAAGAACCAATCAAGGAAGAGGCATTCACATCAACAACCCTTTTTCAACATTTTTTCCTACCAATCTATGGGGAGGCTGCAAGGGTCATTCTTAAAGGTCTTCACTCCCTGCAACTTTCAAGTGTGTCTCCTCCAAGTCTCGGTTCTCTCTCCAATCCATTCACTTCCTGACAATGCTACTCATATTCACTTAACAAATTGAGTCAACCACAATAGCCAGCATAATGATCAACCAAGAAATAATCAACTCAACATGCATTAAAATTTGAAAAATTTTCACTGTTTTAACCAAATAATGCAGTCTACCCTAAGAAAAACATGAAATCAATAAGAAAAACATGAAAACAATAAGACCAAACTCGCACCCCCAAACCTAAACCTTGCTTGGCCTTAAGCAAATAGAGCAAAGAACAAAAACAAGCAAATCGGCATTACAAATCAAGTAAGGGTAGTGGGGATTGGGTAAAAACATGGGGAACAAGTGGAGAAAGGATAGATACAACCTTGCATTGTCTTTAAAGTTCTCTATTCCAATGATACATCACCATAGTATTAACCCTATAACTCACAATCAAAACACTCAAAGAAGCCAAGGTTAGTAACATTGCCTATGCGTGCTTGCATTGGCATGTGCCATAATGAGCAATGGTGTGTCTTAATAGACAATGGATCAGGATTCAACACTTTGGTGTGGGTGCAAGAAAGATAAAAAAAGGAAAATGAAATAAGTGCAAAATCACAAAAATTGAACCTAAGTTTCCTCTTAGTAGATCTAACTACCATGCCATCAGCCAGGCAAACACCAATTCTTCTTCAATCTCCATATATGGGATCTTAAAGCATTAAAACTTCTATACAAGCCATGCTCGGATCATATGCATGCTTCAGGCGTTGCCCATTTACCGTTAACACTCGGCCATCCTTCAAGTCCTTAATCTTGACCACTCCGGAAAGGTAGGCAACCAACACTTCATACGGACCATCCCATCTTGACTTAAGCTTACCTGGAAAGAGCTTTGCACGTGAGTTAAATAACCAAACTTTATCGGAGCTAGAGAATGATTTCTGAAGAATATGTTTATCATGAATTCTCTTCATCCTATCCTTATAAAGCTTCGCATTCTCATATGCCTCAAACCTAAGCTTCTACAATTCTATTAGGTCAAGCTTTCTCTGCTCACCTGCTCTTGCCAAATCAAAATTTAAGGCCTTAATGGCATAATAAGCCCTATGCTCTAGTTCTATCGGCAAGTGACAAGCTTTACTATAAACCAATCGAAATGGAGACATACCAATGGGAGTTTCAAAAGTGGTATGGTAGGCCCACAAAGCATCATTTAGCCTAATAGACCAATCTCCTCTATCGGCCTAACCGTTTTCTCTAAAATGTGCTTGATCTCTCTATTGGACACCTCTACTTGTCCACTAGTTTACGGGTGATAAGGAGTAGTTACCTTGTGGGTTACCAAATATCTTCTCAACAAGGCCTCTAAAGTCCTATGGCAAAAATGCGAACCCCCATCCTTAATTCAGACCCTAAGGACTTCAAATTTGGAGAAAATATTTTCCTCAATGAACTTAACCATTACACTATGGTCATTAGTGCGCGTGGGAATAGCCTCAACCCATTTGGATACATAATCAACGGCTACTAAAATGTATTGGTACCCAAAGGAAGGTGGAAATGGACCCATGAAATGTACACCCCAAACATCAAATAACTTACATAGAAGAATAGTGGATAAAGGCATCATGTTTCTCCTAGAGATAGACCCGAATTGTTGACATTTAAAACACTTTTTGCAATATTCTTGGGCATCTCTAAAGAGAGTGGGCCAAAATAATCCACATTGCAATACCTTCGCGGCGGTCTTCTTCCCATAAAATGGCCTCTACACCCCTCATCGTGACATGTACTCAACACGCTATCAAACTCGTCATCGGGTACACACTGGTGGATCATTTGATCCGCACACACTTTGAAAAGATAAGGATCCTCCCAAAATAAATGTCTTGTGATAGGAACCTATTTCTCTCTCTTCTCCCAATGGGAGAGAAATCGTCCTGTGGCAAGATAATGTGAGCAAATAAAAGGTGTGATGAGAGACGGCAAACAATTGCTTATCGGAAAATGAATCACGAAAAGGGGATGGATCACTAGAAGACTCACTAACAAGATTGGAAAGATGATCCGCAACTAAATTTTCTTTATCATTTTTATCTCAAATCTCAACATCGAATTCTTGAAGAAGAAGCAACCACCTAATCAAGCAGGGCTTAGATTCTTTCTTAGCTAACAAATACCTCAATGTCGCACGATCAGTGTATATAATCACTTTGGACCCTAGGATGTATGACCTAAACTTGTCAAGGGAGAAGACTACTGCTAAAAGCTCTTTTTTTGTAGTGGTATAGTTCTTTTGGGCTTCATCAAGAGTCTTGCTAGCATAGTACACTATATGGAGAAACTTATCTTACCGTTGACCCAAAATAGCTCCTATTACATTATCAGATGCATCACACATAACCTCAAATGGAAGATTGTAATCAAGCAGCTGAATGATCAAAGACGTACACAATAAGGATTTAAGCCTATCAAAAGCTAACGCACTCATCATCAAATTTGAAAGAGATATCTTATGCTAAGAGCCTACACAAAAGGCTCGCTATATGGCTAAAATCCTTAATGAACCTACGGTAGAATCCTGCATGCCCTAGAAAAGATCTAACAACCTTGACGCACTTAAGGATAGGCAACTTTTCAATTAATTCTACCTTAGTCGAGTCAACTTGAATTCTACAAGATGAGACAACTTGACCCAACACTATCCCTCGTTGCACCATGAAGTGGGATTTCTCCCAACTTAACACTAGATTCTTCTCCATACATCAGTCTAAGACTAAAGAGAGATGACTCAAGAACTCATGAAAACTATCTCCAAAGACTGAGAAGTCATCCATAAAATTCTCTAAATGTTTTTCTATTATGTCAATTAAAATGGCCATCATACATCACTGAAATGTTGCTGGGGCATTACATAGACCGAAGGGCATTCTCATATAGGCAAAAGTGCCATAGGGACAAGTAAAGGTGGTCTTCTCCTGGTCCTAAAGAAACACGGGATCTAATTATAACCCAAATTGCCATATAGAAAACAGTAGTAGCTATGCCTAGCTACTCTATCTAGAATTTGATCTGGAAAAGGCAAAGGGAAATGATCCTTCCTAGTTTTGGAGTTGAGCTTTCTATAATCAATGCAAACTCTCCACCCCATAGGAATACGTGTAGGGATAAGCTCTCCTCTCTCATTCTCAACAACCGTGATCTCAGACTTCTTAGGAATGACTTGGACTGGGCTAACCCACTAACTATCGGAGATCGGATAAATGATCCCTACATCTAAAAGCTTAATGATTATTTTCTTAACTACTTTACTCACGTGTGGGTTTAGCCTCTTTCGTATCTCCTTAGAAGGAATGGCTTTATCCTCAAGGTGAGTACGATGCATGCAAACCGAAGGGTCTATACCTCTCAAATCATTAATTTTCCACCTTATAGCCTTCCCATGTCTCCTAAGAACCTCTAAGAGACGTTCCTCATGCTCACTAGAAATATCGGAAGCTCTGATAACTGGAAGGGTCTCACTAGGGCCTAGGAATGCATACTTCAAATGGTCAAGAAGAGGTTTGAGCTCTAAAGACGGAGAAGGCTCAACCAAGGGTCTCAACCTCAGCATCATCAATGGGAACATCACTAGAATCAAGACTAGAAGGTTTAACCTCAAGTGACTTATCAATCAAATGACTCTCAACTATGGAGATAAAAGCTACACACTTTTACTCTAAGGTCTCCAAATCAAAGTTAGACAACAATTCCTCAAATCTTTTCAAATCTTCTCCATCGGACATAGCTCTCTCTACAAAGTCATCAACATAACAACAGAAGAATCAATCATATCAACCCTAAAGGACTCTTCTCTGTCCTCTCTTCCTATACTAGCCCTATTCATCGTCTCGGCAACCTTCATAGTGACATCAAATTCCCAAATTTAATCTCTAATAACCCTGACCTACAATGAATAATGGCATCTATGGTGGCAAGGAAGGTGCGACCTAGAAGAATGGGTATAGAATGTCTACAGTCATGTCCTGAATCCATATCTAACACTATGAAGTCAACAGGGTACACGAACTCACCTACCTGGACCATAATGTCCTCTATCACACCTCTAGGTCTACACTTGGTCCAATTAGCTAACTGAAGAGTAACATGTGTAGGGGACAACTCACCTAGACCAAGCTGCTAATAGATAGAGTAAGGAATGAGATTCACACTAGACCCTAAATCTAACAAGGTGTGATCAATCTGGGTCTCATGGATCCTGCAAGGAATGGTGAAAGCTCCGAGGTCACTCATTTTGGCCGTAAGGCCCGAAGTACAAATACTACTTACCTTCTCCGTAAGCCTCACCTTCTTAGGAATGTTCAATGACCTACGTTTCCTTGTACAAAGATCCTTAAAGAACTTAGAATAGGAGGGGATGGAAAGGATCACATCTATCAAAAGAAGATTGACCTTAAGGTCCTTAAGATGCTCTAAAATCTTGAAAAACCTAGAATCCTCACTAGGTGTAAGCCTCTCTAAGGCAGACGGAAAAGGATCTCTAGGTGTAATATCTCTAGATATATGGGAATCATCAATAGGCTCCTTTTCCTCCCGATGAGGATGGGAAGTACTACTCTCTCCATGGTCTTTAATAGGCTCAACTCTCTCAACAGGACCCTCTCTGGAATCCTTCTCAACAGGGCCATTATGTGGCTCTTTAGACTCAGAAGGACCACTAGGTGCAGGCACTACAAAGTCAACTCCTACCCTAATATCTACTACCCTATCGCTCCTAAGAGCGGTGATGACCTTAGCTTGGGCCTGAGGGGGATAAATGGTATCGATAGAGGAATAGGGCTAAACTCTAGGGTTTACCTCCTATTGAGAAGGTAATTTCCCGGGGTCTCTAGCACTCAACTGCATAGTAATCTGTCCTAACTGTGTCTCCTAGCCATCTCTTGCCTATAGCTAGCCGTCTCTTGCCTACTATCAGCTAACTCCTGCTGCTGACTAACTAATGTCTACTGCTAATTTTGAATATATTGCATTAACTTCATCACATCATTGCTAGAAGACTAGTTACTAAAAGGAGTAAGTAAAGCCTGAGGTCGAGGAGCACTAGTAAGACGAGGCAGATTAAGATGATAAAAACCTGGGGGATACTGAGGACGGGGTCACTACTGGGGTAGACCTTGGGCATGTGAACTAGACTTGTTTTGACCTTATTTCCAAGAAAATTTTGGGTTCTCCCTCTAACTCAAATTGTATGTGCTCGAGTACAGGTTGTGCTCATGAGAGTAACCTTGAGTAGCACACACTTGCTCTTTCATGAATTCGGGAAATTGGGATGCTAAAGGGCAAGCTATGGTCTCATAAGATGACTCGAAACACAATGCACAAACCTCAACAACTAAAGGGGCGGAGGAAGAACCTATGGGACTAGTTTTATGACCATGAGATGAAAAAGACAATAAAATGAATTGATCTAACTTATTCGTCAAAGCCTCTACCTTAGCAGGTAAATCTAAAGAAACTCTAACCTCATAACACTTTTCCTATTACCTCCCCGACTACACCTTTCTATAGTAAATGTTTGAAAAGAATTTTTGACCATCAACTCCATTTTGTCCCATGCCTTACTTGGTCTCAAAAGATAGAAGCCACCATCAAAGGCGGCATTGACCATCATCCTATTTTGTTCATTTAAACCTCAAAAGAAATATTGCAATAGGTCATGATTAGCGTACTCGTGGTATGGACATTGTCTAAGAAGGTCCTTGAACCTCTCCCAAGTCTCATGAAAGGATTCTAGATCATGTTAGGAGAAAGTCATAATGGTGATCCTAAGGTTAGCCGTCTTGGCCACGGGATAAATTTTTTTAGAGAACTTAGATTAAAGCTCTGCCCATGTAGTAATGCAACCATTATGTAAAGAATGCAACCAAGCCCTAGCCTTATCCTTAAGAGAGAAAGGAAACAATTTTAGATGTATGACTTCTTGGGAGACATTGGGAACATGGATAGTGGAACTCATCTCAACAAGATCAGTGATATGCTCTAGAGGACTCTCATTGCTTCTCCTATAGAAGAAAGGAAGCATGGCCAACATATTAGGCTTAATCTCAAAATTTGTCTGCCTTAAACCCGAAATTTGAATAGCCAAATTAGGCTCAAAGGCTTTGGGGAGAAAGAATTGCCTAAGAGTGGGTTCCTCATCTATAGGTGGATCCGGTCTACGGGGCTCTTATCTAAAATTATCTTGGGCTTGCTGCCCATGGTGATCTTGAGGTGGAATGGGATTCACTAGAGAAATAAGAAGAATTAGGAGGATGACTAGGATCGGCCATGTCCTCAAGAAGATCTCCTAAATTCCTCAAATGCCTTGCAATCCTATCGGGTTCGAGATTAAGAGGAACTAGGGGATGTCTAAGGAATCTCCTACCAAGCATGCACAAACTTTTCTAACTCCGACCACTTCAACCCTCAAAAACTTCATTATTCCTAAAATTATAGCAAATAAACCACAATCCTAGAAAGTATACTAAAAACAAAAACAAAAGCAGAAATAGATAAGCAAGAACTAAAGTAAGCTAATATAAACAATAAACAAGATAAGCAAAAGCTAAACAAACTATAAAGGAAAAACAAGAAAACAATAAAACCAACTACCAAAACACACAAACAAAGAATGTAAACCACCATGCCTCCTCGGCAAAGGCGCCAAGAACTTGAGGTGTCTTTCGAGTGCAAGCCCTAAAAGACCCGCAAATGTATGGATCATGTAGAATAGTGTGTACGAGTACGAGTGTCGAACCACAGGAAGACTTGAATTTGTGGAAGAAATTCTATGCTAGCGTGCTCTAGAAGAATCTCAAAGAGAAGGCCCAAACTAACATGTTTGTGTACTTTTTATATTTTTGGGAGCTAAGGAAAAAGATGAAAGACAACACTATAAATGCACTAAAGAAACGAAGGAAAGAACTAAGCTAACTTAGGGATTAAAATAAGGGAAAGGCGATCGGATCTCCTACACTTGCGAATGGGTGATTTAGCGCCTCTATGCTATGAGATTCAGGGATTGGCTTCCTACATAAAGCTTCTAATACTAAGCAACTAACTAGCGTCCTAATTACACCCTACGACTCGGTGCAAGTCCGTCCCCAAGCATGCAAACTTAGAGCTACAGTGTGGTCTTTATGTACCTAAGGCCATAGGAGGGACTAGAAAGCTACCAAGGTGCCCTAGAAAAATCCTACCCTAGTTTCTAAACTATTAGTTTGATTTAAAGCTAAGACCTAGGGTTCTTAGGGTCGACTAAGCCTATCCGGACTCCTATTAGCTGGATTTAAAGCTAAAGGAGACTCGACCTAGACCAGTCCTAACTTATGTACCATTATTCTAGGGACACTGAAGCGGATTAATGACTAGTAAGTGTAGTCCTACATGTTCTAAGGTAAGGTGTTATGAATATGATGTCTTATCTACGAGGCAAACACTAGCGAGTTTGATTTACGCCATTAAAAGCATTCAAGAATTAACATATAGCATTGATTGAGCAAATATTCACTATAAGGCATATTTCATACTCACATAGACATGAATAGAATCAAACCACTTCATAATCTCCATAATCAGACACAAAGACATGCATAATCTGAGGATTAGAAGTGTTCTATAGCAAATACAACCCAATATATATACATACAACTCATTCAAGCATTACATCAAACACAACGACGTGAATTGATATAAAGCTTCTAAAAATAAGAACAAAGTATGTATATATATAAGCCAATAAATTCCCACAACAAAGAGTATATATATCATCCCATTACACAAGTTAGATACCCTAAATCATCTACTCAAGCATGAAGTAAATAAGAATGAAAGAGGTTAAAGAAATCTCCCTACTCATCATATTTTGTCTCTTTACAAACTTGAGCAAATATTTGCCAAGTAGTGTTTGAATCCTTCAAAATCAGCTTAATTTTAAGTGGGTGTATGTGTTAGTGTGTGAATCAAAGGTGGGTGAGAATAGGGTTTTGTGTCTGAGAAGTTGGTGTCTATATGGGTCTATAAAAATTCCCCTTTAAAAGCTGAAAAATCAAGTTTTTATAGTATCTGCCGCAGACGGTCGACCAGCTCTTTTGGGGAACTTGACTAACAATTTTTGGGCTCCTCTCTAGAGTGGCCGGTTGACCAAGCCAGTTCATCAGCAATTTTTCTAGGTCAACCGGCTCTTCCAATTGGCCTGCTGTTGTCTCTTTCTTACTCTCGACCTTTATCACACGACCTGTACCTATTCTATCTTTATCGTCCACCCTCGTTCAAGATCAGTTTCAACCCTATAGTTCACCTAAGGCACAAAATTAAGCAATTAGTATAGCATTTGACTTAAAACTCAACTGCGTATATTTGCTTACGCTTAAGCCTAACATAGGCAATTAACAACATAATCACGCACAAAAACACAACACATCACTATACACATTTTATCTTCGTCACCCTTTATCGTGTAATCCTTATTTTCAACTTAAGTCTCCCCTAAATCACAAAATCAAGCAATTAGTCTAGTGTTTATATACTAAACTCATCTATGTACAATTATCTTTACTTAAGCTTATCTCTGGCAAAATGTACTACACTAATGCCACTATATATGCATATAATACCTCTAAAATATGTAGAGAATGCAATACAATCAAACACCAAATCAAAGCACATTAACAGCTATAAACCTTCTCCTTACTTGTCCTCAAGCAATACCAATCTTAAGTTTATCTCAAAGGTGATACAATGGGTTTGCCTGAAGGATTGACTTGCTATCTTGGTGAAACCAAAGAACATAAGGAGGTCATCCCTATTGTTGAGTAGTCCCAAGCCTCTTTGAATTTTCCCCTTAATCTTAAAAGACCTCTTAACCTCATAGGAATTTCCTTGTAGCTTTGCCACCACAAACCTAGAATTTTAATGCACGCAAATGGGATGTTGATATTTCATGCCCCTCGACTAACATGGCCTCTCTAATATGCACAAAGCCTCAAAGACAAAGAGAGAAAGATTATACAAACACAATGGCTCACAAAATGATGTAAGAGCCTTAATTATGTCACAAGAGAATGTAAAGAGAAAGGTACAGCAAGTTGACGTTGTGTCACTTGAGCACTTATTTAATGAACTTTTTCGTGCCTTTGGAAAGATAATTGACAATGGGAGAAAACCATGGTGTGTGATGGAAAACGACAAACAATTGCTCATTAGGAAAGGAATCACAAGAAGAGGAAGGATCGCTAAAAGATTCACTAATAGGACGGGAAAGATGATCCACCACGAGATTTTTATTACCTTTTTGTCTCAGATCTCAAAATCGAACTCTTGAAGAAGGAGCATCCTCCTAGTCAAGTAGGGCTTAGACTCTTTCTTAGCTAACAAATACCTCAACGCTATATGATCGGTGTAGATAATTATTACTTTGGACCCTAGGATGTAAAACCTAAACTTATCAAAGAAGAAGACTGTCGTTAGAACCTTATTTTCTGTAGTGGTATAGTTCTTTTGAGCTTTGTAAAGAGTCTTACTAGTATAATACACTACACAGGGCAGCTTATCACTAATTTGGCCCAAAATAGCTCCTATTGCATAGTTGAATGCATCACACATAACCTTAAATGGCAGACTATAATCAAGCAGCTGCATGATTAGGGATAAGGATAATAAAGATATAATCAAGCAGTTGCATGATTAGGGAAAAGGATAATAAAGATTTAAACCTATCAAAAGCTCTATCACACTCATCATTGAACTCAAAGGGGACATCTTGTCTTAAAAGGCTGGAAAAGAGACGTGCTATGTGGTTAAAATCCTTAATGAATCTATAGTAAAACCCTGCATGCCTTAGAAAAGATCTAACATCCTTGGCATACTTAGGGACAGGCAATTTCTCAATCAACTCTACTTTAGTTATGTCAACTTGAAAGCCACTAGAGGAAATTAAGATTATCCTCTTTGCACCATGAAGTGGGATTTCTCCCAACTGAACACCAAGTTCTTCTCCCCACAACAGTCTCAAACTAAAGAGAAGTGACTCAAGCACTCATCAAAGCAATCACTGAAGACCAAGAAATTATCTGTGAATATTTCTAAATGTTTCTCTATCATATCACTAAAAATGGCTATCATACATCTCTAAAACATCACTGGTAGATTAGAAAGACCAAATGACATCCTCCTATAGGCAAAAGTGCCATAGGGATAAGTAAAGGTGGTTTTCTCTTAGTCTGCAAGCAACACGGGGATCTAATTTTACCCGGAATAGGCATCTAGAAAACAATAGTAGCTATGCTCATCTACTCTATCTAAGATCTTGTCTAGAACAGGCTACTGGAAATGATCCTTCCTAGTTCTAGAGTTGAGCTTTCTATAGTCGATATAAACTCTTCAACCCCTGGGAATACACATAGGGAAAAGCTCTCCTCTCTTATTCTCTACAATCGTGATCCCAGAATTCTTAGGGACTACATGAACTGGACTAACCTACTCACTATCAGATATCAGCTAGATAATGCCAGCATCAAAAAGCTTAGTAATCTTTTTCTTAACTGCTTTGCTCATGTGTGGGTTTAGCCTTCTTTGTATTTCCCTAAAAAGAATGGCTCGATCCTCACGGTGAATACAATGCATACAGACTAAAGGGGTTGAATCCACGGGGAGGCCTAATGTGTATGGTGTTCTAAGCTAAATGCGTCCTAAAGAGCTACGTGTTGGGGTCCTAACTACAATCTTTTTGGTATTTTTGGTTTGAGAGGAGCTTGGGAAAGATAAATCTAAGCTATAGGCAAGAAAATAAAAAGGCGGTGAGCGTATGTGTGTGTGATGGGGGAATCAAGCAATCTGAGGGAGTCAAACATTAGGAATGAGGACTAGGGTGATTTTGTATTGCAAATGGGTGATTACTATTTCTTGTTAGGGTAACTTGATGGATTATACTTGAGTTTCTCTAGTCTATACCTCTAATTAGCCTTCTAATTGTTCCCTAAGCCACAGTGCGGGTTCGTCCCTAAGTGACGACTCCTAGAGACATGACGTGGTCTTTATGACTTAGGAGTTAGGGTTAGCTAATAAGATTCTAGGTGATTTAGATCGATCTAACCCTAGCATTTAGTCTTCTAATTAGTTCCCCAATCTAACCCCAAGACTCAATGCGAGTCCATCCCTAAGTGTCGTCTACATGGCAGTACGGCGTAGTCCTTATGAACTTAGGGCGTTAGCGTGGACTAATTAATCTTCGCAAATGAACTAAGGTCAACTAAACCTAACCGGACTCCTATTGGCTGAATTTATAGCCAAAGGGGACTCAACCTAGGCTAGTTACTAAGTGTGCACCATCGACCGCATCACAATAGCAAAAATTGACATTGAAGTGCAAAGCAAACACATCTAAGGCATGGCATTTTAGAATACACCGACATATTCTACTACTAAACACATAGACATGTTAATAACACCAATTTAAGTGAAAGAACCCGATATGTATGCAATATAAGCTATTTATGCTATTAAATATGCAAACACACACATAAACAAGTATTTAAGCATATCTACTTCATGTAATCACCACACAAACACATAGACATGCTAGCATAATGATTTAGAAATGGTTAATAGCAAAATTGACTTCAATATACATGCGCTACATCATTGAGGCATTTCTACAAACACGTAGATGTGAATGTGAATTTGCCAATCAAAACCCTAAGCACAAGCATACATATATATATATATATATATAAATCCATCAAATACCCATAATAATAATGTAATAACCATCCATGATACAATAGTAAATCACCTAACATAGCTCTAATCAAACATACGTTAACTTAGGATAAAAGAGAGACAAAGAAGCTACCTTTTTATCCAAAGTGATATCTTTACAATCCAAGAGCTATACCCAAATCCTTGTGCTTGATCCTCTTAGAGGCTTGATTCCAACGTGATTTTGCATACAGAAGAGTGTTTGAGAGGTAGGAGATGAGAGGATTAAGGTTTTGGGAGATGGGTGTGAAAGAATATGACTTGTTCTTCTATAAAATGGCCAAAAGCGAGCTTATATAGCCAATTTCTGCGACTACCGGAACACTTAACCGGAGCACCAATTCCAAGGGACCTCTATTCCTATAGTAGAAGCTTGCTCTTTGTTTTTGGCAGAATAGTGAGCTGGTGCACCGATACTCTGAAGCCAATGCTCCATTAGTGCCTATTTGCTCTCTTTTGGCTTCATTTTAGCTCCGTTTTGCTTCCAGTTGCTTTGGTCTTTGTCCGGAAGCTTCCCAACATTGTTTTTCTTCCACGTTTCATCTTTAAAAATCTTCTTCAATACTTTCCCAAGCCATCTCCATCTTTGTTCAGCTTAAGACATTTCTCAAACTCACCTAGAACATAAGATAAGTGTACTTTAGTGTTGCATTTATGCTTTAAGCTCAACTATAGACACCAAAAGCTTAATATGCTCAAGTATAATATAAATGCTATACTAATACACCTTATAGAGCACAAAACACCTCAAAATAGATACAGAAATACAATGCAAAATCACACACGAAACCAACACATCAACACACCCCCAAACCTTCTCCTTGCTTTTCCCCAAGCAAGCCCAAATCTAAGTTTATCTCTATAGTCAATACAAAGGATTGCTTAAGGAATTGACTCGCTGTCATAGTTAGCCTAAGAAGCATGAAGGGGGCATTCCTATTGTGGAGAGATCCTCAAGTCTTTCCGAATCCTCCCTCTACTCATAAAGGGCCTCGAACCTCGCAAGAAGTTCCCGAGTAGCCAAACTACCACAAGCCTAGGATTCTAACGCACGCACTTGGGATGTTCAGATTTCGTGCCTCTTCAACTAACATGACCTCTCCAACATGCACAAAGCCTTAAAGGCAAGAAGAGAGAGAATATACAAACACAATGGCTTATAACAAGCCTTATTCACATATCTACATAAAGGATAGCTTGTGCTAAGTTGACATTGTGTCACTTATGCACTTATTCACAAAACTTTTTGGTGCCTCTGGCTTCTTCTCTTTTTCACTTTTTTTTTATGATATTCTTGCACCTGTTTGCCTTTTTCATTCTTGTTTTATTGGATTTTTCATGCTTTGCATTGCATTTACACAGAAACAAAGAAAAAGAAAGGCTTAGGCACATAAAAAAGAACTAATCAAGGAAAGGGCACTCATACCAACAACCCTTTTCAACACTCTTTCCTATCAAGCTATGGGGTAGCTATAAGAGTCATTCTTAAAGGTCCTCACTCCCTACAACTTCCAAGGGCATTCCCTCTAAGACCCAATTTTCAATCCACTCCATTCATTTCCCACAATGCAACTCATATTCACCAATCAATTGAGTCAATCACAAAAGCCAACACAATGATCAACCAAGAAATAAACAATTCTACATGCATCAAAATCAAAAAAATTTCACCATTTTAAGCACATAATGCACATCTACCCTATACAAAGCATAAAACAATAAAACCAAACTCCCACACCCCTACACCTAAACTTTGCTTGTCCTCAAGCAAATAGAATAATATTACTCAACAAGCAAATAGGCAACACAAAACAAGTAAGGGTGGTGGGGATGAGGTAGATATAAGGGAACAAGTAGAGAAAGGATAGATACAACCTTGTGTTCTTTTTTAAGCTTGTCGATACCAATGATTTGTCATTTATCTACTAACCCTATTTTTCAAAAACTGTAAAGACTCACAGTACACGATTAGTTGTATTGCCATGCGAGCTTGCATTGGCATCATCAAATGATAAACAAGGTGTATGAAGAATAGAAAATGATAGACGTGAGGATCAACACTTAGGAAGGTGAAAAAGAAAGCAAACGAAAAGAAAAATGGAAATCAAGGAAAGTAACCAAGAAAGCAAATATAGTAAGTAGAAACAAGAAAAATGAAAACAAGAAAAGTATACACATGTCTATGGTGCCTCCTTTTAGCGCTGGATTTAATGCCTCCAGCTGAGCGCTACTGTTAGAGCAATACATGTTTAAAATTGAGAGGCACAAATTGCCAAATATTCAACCAAACACAAGCAGTAGATGCACTATATGATGGGATAATGAATGCACAACGCACCCCTTTTCAAGATGCCACCCTGAAACATCAAATAAGAATGTGTGCGCAAATGTGAAAGGTGTCATGCATAAACGTGGATGATCATGCCCCACTTGCTCATTAACTAACCACTCTGTGGCCTTCTTTTCATAATCAAGGGCTAGAAACACACCCTCCCAATGGGGCAAAGATAAGTTAAATGCATGCAACATGGGAAAAGTGATATCTAACCCTAGATGAAAGTGTAGTATGCATGAAGCCACTAATGTGAGCTCTAAGAAGGGAGACCCAATGAAATGGAAATAGGGAGTAGGAGCGACATTTAGAGAAGGAGCAGCAACGATAAAGGAAGTTGACGTACTACAATTTTCTGCTCCACAAGATAAAACATGATCAATCCTAGGTCGCTTTGACTCCGTATAAGGGGTGGATTCGATCTTAATGGGCTTGCTCACACTAACGGAAGATTCGTGTTCATATAGAAAATGTTTAACCTCGTTGATCAATTCCTTAGTGGAAAGGGTGGAAAAAGGTATTAACAATGATTCATCAAACACACCCAAAGACCCATAGATCGCAATTTCATGGTCATCAATTTCTTCCTTAAGTGTCTTCTTGGAGTGGCTATTCTTCTCAACACAACAATCCTTAACTCCAAAGACTTTTCATCTAAAAACTTCGAAATCAATATCTTATTCTCCCCAATGGATGACTTCAAACGTTCACTAGCTAAGATCTCATCAAATACTTCCATAAATTCGTTGCTAGCAGGCGTCATCTCACTATCACACTCCTCATAAAAGGTAGGCACAAATGGAGAAGACAACAGGGACTAAATGGATTTCAGGTCATGTATGCATAAATGCTCAGGGGATATGTGTACCTTAGACTTCCTAAATGTAGACTCGAAATGCAAATAAGTGCTATGATCATGAGACTCAACCTTCAAATGTGCGGAATGTGTGGGATAAGGAGAAAGAAAAGGTTCACGTGACTTAATGGAAGATGTTGAAAGCTTAGGAGTAGGGGTGCTATTTCCTCTAAAACATATCCATAAGAATCATCAAGAACCAAACTATCATTAAGCTCATCCTCATCCTCCTATATGATGTTATCTCTCCATTGACCTCTCTTTCTAAATTCCTTTACAAAACACCATCATTTTCACCCTTATTGCTCTTATCTCTAGGTTCCTCTCGTATCTACTCAACCCAGTCTAAATGTATCTCAAAACTTTCAACCATTAGTTGTTCACTCTCAATCTCTCTCTTTAAGCACTCACCTAGATAGTCAACTTGTTGCATCATGCTATCTAGCCTCTCTTGATCAGATTAGAGGAATGATTGTAGATATGCAATCTTTTCATCATAACTTAAGGATAACCTAGAAGAAGAGGGCTCAACCGAGTGAGAATGGTAAACATCTTGACAGGGAGCACCATAAGCACAACCATTATAAAACTCAAAAGAAGTTTGGGTAAGAAATGACAGTGCAAGAGATCGACTTTCAAAACAATGAGGTGAAAAATATGAAGAGTCATCTTGATCCCAATATGCAGATATGAATTTTTCTTTTATTAATCAAAATAAAGAAAACATGTAAAGAAATGATAAAACAACACGTAACAAGCTAAGACACACAAAAACTAAGAAACCAAACAAACGTTGCCTCCCCGGCAACAATGCCAAGAACTTGATCGCTATTCGTGAGCAAAAGCCTAAATAGCCCGTAAGCGCACGGGTCATGTGTAATACAGTGTGTGCTAGTGTGGGGTCAAATCCATGGGGAGGCCTAACGTGTATGGTGTTTTAAGCTAAGTGCGTCCTAAAGAGCTATGTGTTGGGGTCCTAACTACAATCTTTTTGGTATTTTTGGTTTGAGGGGAGCTCGGAAAAGATAAATCTAAGCTTTAGGCAAGAAAATAAAAAGGCGGTATGTGTGTGATGGGGGAATCAAGCAATATAAGGGAGTCAAACATTGGGAATGGGGACTAGGGTGATTTTGTCTTGTAAATGGGTGATTACTATTTCTTGTTAGGGTAACTTGATGGATTATACTTGGGTTGCTCTAGTCTATACCTCCAATTAGCCTTCTAATTGTTCCCTAAGCCACAGTGTGGGTTTGTCCCTAGGTGACGACTCTTAGAGGCATGGCGTGGTCTTTATGACTTAGGAATTAGGGCTACCTAATAGGATTCTAGGTGATTTAGATCGATCTAACCCTAGCACTTAGTCTTCTAATTAGTTCCCCAATCTAACCCTAGGACTCAATACGAGTCCGTCCTTAAGTGTCATCTACATAGCAGTATGGCGTGGTCCTTATGAACCTAGGAAGTTAGGGTGGACTAATTAATCTTCATAAGTGAACTAAGGTCAACTAAACCTAACCGGACTTCTATTGACTGGATTTAAAGCTAAAGGGACTTAACCTAGGCTAGTTACTAAGTGTGCACCATTGATCGCATCACAATAGTGAAAATTGACATTGAAGTGCAAAGCAAACACATCAAGGGCATGGCATTCAAGAATACACTGACGTATTCTACTACTAAATACATAGACATGCTTAGATTACGCCAATTTAAGCAAAAGCACCCAACATGTATGCAATAGAAGCTATTTATGCTATTAAATATGCAAACACATACATAGACATGTATATAAGCATACCCACTTCATGTAATCACCATACAAGCACATAGACATGCTAGCATAATGATTTAGAAATGGTTAACAACAAAATAGACTTCAATATACATACGCTACATCATTGAGGCATTTCTACAAACACGTAGACATGAATGTGAATTTGCCTATCAAAACCGTAAGTACAAGCATCTATATATATAAATCCATCAAATACCCATAATAATAATGTACTAATCATCCATAATACAAGAGTAAATCACCCTACATAGCTCTAATGAAACATACATTAACTTAGGATAAAAGAGAGACAAAGAAGCTGCCCTTTTATCCAACACCATATCTTTACAATCCAAGAGCTATACCCAAATCCTTGTGTTTGATCCTTTTAGAGGCTTGATTCCAAAGTGCTTTTGTGTATGGAAGAGTGTGTAAGAGGTGAGGATGAGAGGATTAGGGTTTTGGGAGATGGGTGTGAAAGAATATGACTTGTTCTTCTAGAAAATGGCCAAAAACGAGCTTATATTGCCAATTTCTGCGACTATCCGAACACTTAACCGAAGCACCGGTACCAAGCGGCCTCAATTTTTGTAGTAGAAGCTTTCTCTCCATTTTTGGTGGAATAGTGAGCCGGTGCACCGATACTCTGAAGCCAGTGCTCTGGTAGTGCCTATTTGCTCTCTTTTGACTTCATTTTAGCTCCGTTTTGCTTCCGGTTTCTTTGGTCTTCACTGCAAAAAAAACAACCGCAGGCGATGGAAAAAATCTGTAGCCATTTGGTGACAGAATAGCGATGGTAGAGTGACAATAAATCAAAAAGGAGAAGTTCCGTTGCCACTACGTCGCCAAACTATGTGTCCGTCGCCCAACTGTCGCAGAAAACATGGCGATGGACGAACTTCGTCACCAATTGGGGACGAAATAGTGACAGCATAACAACAATAAACCAAAAAAGGGAAATTTCTGTAGCCAATCCGTCCCCAATTTACATTTCTGTCGCCAATCCGTTGCCAACTGGCTACTGATTAGCAATTGAAATATTCATTAAATTTGCTAATGACCATAAATCTTGTATATTTTCTTTAATGAAATCAACTTCAAGGATATAGATGCTTATATTGTGTGAAAAAAAAATTATATCATGTGAAAACCAAATAATATTAACCCATTCATTGATAGAAAGCCTTTTTCCTATATTAGTAGTTTGAATAGTAACGTATTCAATCAATGTATCTTTGCGAATAAAACATCAAGCAATTGTAAGGTGAAAATATATTATTTTCTACAAGATTAAGGCTTGAAACTAAGTATACAACAAAAACTAATAGATCGATGTTGATTTAGGTACAAATTTTAATTTTATCTTCTTATGCCATTGCCAATTGGCTACGGAATAGCGACGGACGTAAATAGTTTGCGACGGATTGGTGATAGAGTTTAGTTTTTATTTTGATTTTTAAATTTTATTTTTAATTTAGCAAGTTAAAGTTTTATATTTTAAATATTTGAAATTTTAATTCCTTAGTTTTTAGATATTCAATTTTTTAACTTGAACATTTTTCACATATGATTAACAATTCTTTAATTAATTAATAAGTAAAATAATAATTTTTACATATAATATATATTATAAATATTTAAATATTATTTTTTTCAATTTCATATATAAAAAATTTAAAATTATATCAACAGTAAAAAAATTTTATCTATACCTTTTAGGAATTTTTCTATTTATTCCCTTTAGTGTGTATATCATGAGAATCTTTGCTTTCTGTTAAAATGTGAAAAATGTATCTAATACGATTTATGCTCTATTTGTTATAATCTTATTTTAAGATGTTTATCATATTGAAATAGAAAAAAAAAATTATAAATTTAAGACATCTTATCGCGGATCCTTTAAAGTTTTAAAACAAATCATACTTTAATTTATCAATTTATCCTATCTTATTTTTATCATTATAAAATAAATGGCGCATATAATAATATATTTTAAATTTTATAAAGTATCTTTAAATTTCAATAAAACATCCATCTTAAAATAAAATTATTATAAACACACTATTACTCATGGCCACACATATCAATAGTCAGCGATGTCCTGTTCAGGTGATGTTTCCAAAGCCATCACACGTTCAAGATACGTTAAATAAAATATATTTAAATTTATATATATCGTGCATAAATATTATTTTTATCATGATAAAATAATAAACAAGACCAAATATCATGATATTCAATGTATAATTAATCAAAGAAATTAAATTTTATAAAATAATATGGTTTTAATGTATAAATTAATTCAATATATTAAAAAGATAAAGTTTTTTAGAAAAAATTGGTGCTCGTTGTTGAGGTATGTGAAATGTTAATTTTCTTACATACACAAGTTGATTATGTAGAAGCATTTAAAGCATAAAAAAGTAAATAAAAAAGGACTAAGTGCTACTAGCTTTCCCTTGAAATCTGTACACACAATTAGATAGAACTATGAGCTTTCGTTTGGAGTTTGAACTAAGACATGACTAGGCAGAAACAATTTCAAAGTCTTTCAGCCATGTCTTTTCTCTTTCAACCCACATTAAGTACCTTAGCTACACTGTGTGACCTCCTTTCTCCTCCATTTTTCCTCTGCTAAAGATGAAGCTTGTTGCTGCTGACTGCCGACGATAAAGCTTGCTGCTGCAGGTTGCTGATGCCGACAAGTGAGTTTTTTTTCCCATGGTTCAAGAAATAAAAAACTGCAGGCTGCTGACGCCGACGAGTTTTTTTCCCCTGGTTCATGAAATAAAAAACTGCAGGCTGCGGACGCCGACAAGTCAGTTTTTTTTCCCCTGGTTCATGAAATAAAAAAACTACAAGCTGCTGATGCCGACAAGTGGGTTTTTTTTTCCCTGGTTCGTGATATAAAAAACTGCATGTGTCCCCTGCGTATCCCCACGTGTCGGTCGCGTGTCAGGACATGTCAAAAAATAAAAAATGAAATTAAATTAATGGGCATGTGTCTGACACTAGATGCACGCCATCTGCGAAGTGTCCGTGCTTCTTAGGATATATATGTATATAGTTTTTGCATTATCTACAAGCCAAAGCCTAGTTAAAAATACAAAGAAAATGTTGAATCTGTTACTAAGTGTGAATCTGAGAATGAGCCTTCTACATTAAAAAATACAAAGAAAAGGTTGCATTATCTTGATCGCGTCCTGTATAGCCAGGATGATATCCTGCATCCTTGGCCTGGAATAGCTGCGTTGTTCAACACGTTGAATTGCAACTTCTGCTATCCTCCATACAGAATCCATTTTGACACTCCCTGCTAGTCTAGGATCTATAATGCTAAAAAGATCTCCTTTACAAACCATTGACCTTGCCTACAAAAGAATATCCCAGTGATGGTTTTAGTGATTAATTTATTGTTTCCAAGTAAACCAGATTTATTGTTCAACTTACGCTTGTAATAGGCCAATAATGCCCAACTTTAATTTTTTTAAAGTTATAAAAATATCAAGTAAATAATAGAATAAGTGACAATTATTTTATTTTATTTCAATCATAGTTCCTAGCTGGTTAGTTTATTTTTATCTTGAACATATTCTTTTGGTAGATAGCCCCTTTGCTTGACAGAGAGATCTTTCTAAAACTTATTATTATCAAGTTAGCTAATGAACAAGTGACAATCATTCAAATAGAATCATAGTTTTAGCCGATGGGTTATCATGTTTCTTAACATGTTCTTTTCCATGAAAATCCCTTTGCTTGTCAGGAACTTTGTCCTGCTATCCTAAAGGCTTTTGACCCCTTAATAGAAAAAGAATAGAAATTATGGGAATCTACAAATCTTGTATTCTGTCCCTGCATGGTTTGAAGGAATGAAGTCCCCATTCAATATTGGCCCCTCATTTGGTATCATATGACTAAACAAAGGAATAGTTCTTTTGCTCCTGAAGTTCAACTTTTTGTTTACTTGTTCTTTTGAAAGTTTTTGGTATTACAGAACCTATTATTCATCTGGCATTCAGCTTTTCTAGATTAGAACCCGTTACTCATCATGCATTCTGCTTTTCTAGATTAGCATGTACATTAAATACGAGTGAAATTGCAAGGTGTAGTCGCTGCAGAAAGTTGTGTGCATCCTTGCTTTATATTTTCTTGAATGCAAGAACCCAAACTCCTTTGATTAGACAAACAACTATTCTGCTGGTCATGAATAGACTTGCTCTAAATTTTAGTCTTCAAAATGGTAAAGTTGATATATTACATTATATAGTAGCCTAAAATTACATGCTTATTAACATCTGGTTAATGGACATTGTGCACCATTCCATGCTTCTCTTTGAGATTCTTATTGAAATTATATACTACAATTGCTAATTATTTTAAAATATTGATAAGAAAGGAGAAGCAGACAAATTTAAGTTGACGATGATAATTATGCCTATGTCGGCTGCAAATAAAAGCTTATATTAATGGTAATAAATTTTCTTACATGATTGAATTTATATTATTGAGGTCTTTTTCATGCCTGTCTCCTTTTTCTTTTTTCTTTTTCCTCTTATTTTGTCGAAATTGCTTACACTTTACTGTTTCCACTACTTGTTGCAACATTCTAGTAAACATGTGACGCTTTATGTCTTATTTGAGATTGTTAGTTTGTATAAATAGATTGGTGTGGTCAAGTTCCAAGATGAAAGCATGCGTTGAGGGATCTATTCATGCAAGCTAGTTTTAGTCAATGAAAATTGAACCATTACAATTAATTATTAATTTCTACTATGGAATACAGAGTTTTTAACAATGTATCCCAACCGTGAATGGAAGTATAATCAGTTAACACATGACAAAAAAGAACTTAGTGAACATTTTGTTAGGGGTGTATACGAATTTGTTGCTTTTTCAAGTAATCAACGGTATTTCATGGATGGAGATAAAATTAGATGCCCTTGTACAAAATGTAAGAATCGTAAGTTTTGGGCCAAAGACACTGTTTGTCTTCATCTTATGAAGTGGGGTTTCGTTGAACATTATCACCAATGGACTTCTCACGGAGAGAACATACAAAACAATGAGATGAACAATAAGCATAATTTTGAAGATGCTCATGTTAGGTTTGATGAAGAAAATACTTATAGGAGAAAGGTATTTGAAGCTGCTGGTCCAGAGTTTATGATAAATAATGAACCTAGTGAAGCACCAAATTGGGAATCACAACATTTTTATAACCTATTGAAGGCTGCTAATGAGCCATTGTGGACTAGTTGCAAGAAACATACTCGCTTGTTTGCTGTGTCTCTTTTGATGAATATTAAGTCTGAGAAGAACATAACCAAACATGCTTTCAATTGAATGATTGAAGCATTTTGAGAAATGTTACCAGAAGATCATAATTTGCTTGAAAATTTTTACAGATTGAAATAGGAAATGGCTCCTCTAGGATTGGGATAGGAGAAAATAGATGTATGTGCCAATGGCTGCACATTGTTTTTCAAAGATAGAAGCAAATTAGATTGTTGTCCTCGTTGTCTCCATCCACGATTAAAGCCTTCAGAGGTTGGTAAAAAGCAAGGTAAACCTATATCGTACAAATAATTGAGATGGTTACTACTAATTCCAAGGTTGAAGAGACTATACCTTTCAGATGCAACAGCTGAACATATGTAATGGCACATGAAACACAAAGCAGATAATGGAAAGATATGTCATCCATCTGATGGTGAGGCATGGAAACACTTTGATAGAACACATCCTGAATTTGCTACTGAACCGAGGAATGTTCGCCTTCGACTTTGCTCAGACAGATTTAGTCCTTTTGGCACTAATTCTCAACCTTATTCTTGTTGGTCGGTTATCGTCACACCGTATAATCTGCCACCTTGGTTGTGTACAAAAAATCTAGTGACATTTCTAACACTTGTTATCCCAGGCCCAAAAAGTCCCGGTAAGAATATTGATATATTCTTAGAACCTTTAATAGACGAGTTGATAACATTATGGGAAGTTGGAGTGCCTTGTTATGATGTGTCATCGAAACACAATTTTCAAATGAGAGTAGCTTTAATGTGGACGATTAACAACTTCCTAGCACTTGGCATGTTGGCTGGTTAGAGTACACATGGAAGGTTATCATGCCCTTATTGCATGGAGAATTCTAAGGCTTTTTAGTTGATTGCAGGAAGAAAGACATGCTTCTTTGATTGTCATCGACAGTTCTTACCACAAGGAAGCTCGTTAAGGCGAGACAAGAAACATTTCTTGAAGGGTAAGGTGCAGAAATCTAATCCTCCACCAATATTAGATGGTGATCAGATATGGCAAAGTGTGATGAATTACCCAAGAGTAAATGAGTTGCTAGGAAATAAAATAAATGGCTTTGGTGATTGGCATAATTGGACCAAGCGAAGAATATTTTGGGGTTTGCCTTATTGGCATTCACACCTCTTACGTCATAATCTTGACGTCATGCATATAGAGGAAAAACTTTTTTGATAACATTATTAACACAGTGATGGATGTGAAAGGCAAGACAAAAGATAATGTCAATGTAAGAAAAGATATTGAGAATTTTTGTGATCGACCTGAATTATGCATTGAGAAGACATCTAGTGGTGGTTTTTCCATGAAAATGGGTGTTTACACACTCCCAGTTGCGAGTAAAAAAGGAGTTCTTGAATGGGTGCGGGATTTACGACTTCCAGATGCCTACGCATCCAATTTAGCGAGGTGTGTTGACATGAATGATTTGAAGTTGGCACATTTGAAGAGCCATGATTGCCATGTTTTCATGGAAAGGTTATTACCTATTACTTTTCGTGAGTTACTACCTAAACATGTTTGGGAAGCTTTCACTGAAATAAGTTTGTTTTTCAAAAATATTTGTCGTACAACTCTCCAAAAACATGAATTGGAAAAGATGCAAGGAAATATTGCCACCTCTATATTTAATTTGGAGAAGATATTACCTCCAGCATTCTTTGATTCCATGGATCATTTTCCAATCCATTTGGTGTATGAGACACTTTGTGGTGGTCCTATACAGTATAGATGGATGTACCATTTTGAGAGGTAATTGTTACTTTTAACTCGTTAACACATGTTGCCTTAACATGGAATGGAAAAACTCATTTTCTTTGTCCATCTTATATAGGTTTTTACATCTTCTCAAAGTGAGAGTCAGGAAAAAAGCATGCATTGAGGGATCTATATGTGAGGCATATATTGTTCTTGAAACATCGACATTTTGTTCATATTATTTTGAGCAGCATGTGCAAACTAAAGCAAGAAATATAGGTCAAATTGAGCATAATTTGGATGTGGACTACCCTGAAGGATGTTCATCCATATTTATTGGGTCGGGATGTCTATTAAGGGAGGAACGTTATCGTCACTTGGAGGATCAAGAGTTGAGTGTAGCATGCTTATACGTGTTGATTGCGAAGAGGTTTCTCCTTATATTGAGTAAGGTCACAACTTGTATTCCACAGTTTTATGTTGTTGTTAATTACACTTTAATAAAATACAAACATGCATATGTGTAGGATATTTTGAGATCATCTTCTCAAGGATGAACCTACATTGACCGAAGCACAAATTCAATACAATATAGAAAATATTTTCCTGAAATGGTTACACGACCATGTAAGTGTATACCATATATATCCTCTAACAATATTGAATGTATTAATACTTAATAATGCATAACCATTTATTGAAGCCAACTTTCATATATAATTGGCAGCTAGCAAGTAATAATAATTTGGATGAGCGCATACAATATCTTGCTATGGGACCGAGTAAAAAGGTACGCACCTAGACCAAGTATTTGGTCAACGGGTATAGGTTCCACACTTTGGCATACGGGTCATCCAAGTCTACAATGAATAGTGGAGTGTTTGTCAAAGTGACGTATGATGGCAATAGTGAGGAGGATGATTATTATGGTGTGTTGAATGACATTATTGAGTTAGAGTATCATAATGGCCCATTACAACATACCAGAGTTGTTCCTTTCAAGTGTGATTGGTACGATTCAAAAAAGAATAGAGGTCTGAAAATACACACTAAGTATCAACTAATTGATATAAATGTGAAGAAGAGATTCCCAAAGTACGAACCTTTTGTGTTGGCTTCACAGGCACAACAAGTTTACTACTGTAGTTATCCTAGGAGTAAGAGAGACAAAGTAGATTGGTAGGCTATATGCAAGATGAAACCAAGAAACTACTATGATGTATCTCGGGTTAATGATAAAGTAAGTGATCAACACCTTGCATTCTAGATAGATGAGATGGAGGTGCCGTTCGTACTCCTGAATGATGAAGAGGTGCCTCAACATTGTCACGAGTTAGGTGAAAATATTGGTGTGCTTATAAATGTTGTAGAAGACGCAGATGATTCCGAAGTTGAGTAAGATGAATGTGGAAATGAATCTGATCCTGATATAGAATTTGAAGATGATGAATTATCTGATTAACAAGTAGTGTGGTATGCTATATGAACATGTTAATGATTACTTGTAATATTATTTCTTCTTAATTTTTAATACACTATTGGTTCTTATTTATTTTGTAATATGTATAATTAAATGTGTTTTTTTTCTTAATGTAGAGATGCCGCCCCATAAAAACAAAGGCAAGGGCAAGCATATGGTCAGACGTGCTTGCCCATCCATGCCACAACATCCTCCTCATCTGTCATCAGCATCTTCAGCAGCAGAATTAAGCCATGGCCACACTACTAACACAGCAACACCACTATCATCTAATACACGTGATGACTCTCTTGTATCTAGTGATTCGTATGGCAAATCACGACACTTTGATAACATGCGCATTAGTAGTGGTGTTCAGTCTTTCGAGGTGACAGAATCGTCTTCACATAGTGATCAACTTCCAGAGACTGATGCACTCACAGACACGGATTGACAGACATGGGGTTTTCAATCATTACAGGAGTATAATACTTGGCTACGCGACCAACGAATACATCTTTGGTTTTATGACGGGGGGTAAGATCTTATGGAGTTTTATACATTTTCATATGTGATATAATTCTTTTGTCAACATTCACTTATAACTTAATGTTGCTAGGTTTGTACCGTATAATGCTGCTTCTCACTTGTTAGAGGTTATGACTGCTAGATACATTGAGCCATGGATTTCATGGGGAGAAATTCCATCTCATGTGAAGGATGCTTGGTTTATTGCATTTAAGGTATGTACTAGTTAATTATATACGTTTATTTATCCATATATACATATACTTTTCTTAATTAAGTTGAAATATGATTCTAGAGAAAGTACAAGTGGTACCCTTACAATGAAGCTGAAATGGTCAATCAATTCAATGTACATGTTGCCTTGCGATTAAAAGACATTTTCGGTAAAGCCTAAAGCAAGAAACGAAAACCAAATTTTATAGAGGATGAAGTATGGGAAGAATTGCTTGCGAGATGGCAAGATCCAAATTGGCTAAAGCAATCTATACAAAACAAGCTAAAAGGGCCAAAAACACCGCCATGCATAATTCTGGCCTTATCCCATACCACAAGCAAAAGAGGCTAGAGGTAAGTCTTAATTAATGAGCATTTACATTTTACATTGACTTTTGTTTGTTGCCTGGTAAAGGAGTTTTGGTAGTGCTAATTTCATATGTAGTTAGGGTAATATGGGTGTATTTGAATGTGGAAGAAATAGAGAAAATATAGGGAGGAGAGAAAGACAGAGACAGAGGGTATAGCCTCTTCTTCTCTCTGTTTCTTGCTTTTATCATTTTTTGTGTCTATTTTTCTGGAATTGTTTTTGAATTTCCACTCTTTAATGTCAAATAGGCCAAAGTGTTAGCAAGCTTGTAGTCCAGTCTTAAATTGCTTAATGCTTTCAAAACAAATGTTTCACATTATACTGCTATGGGATTTCATTTGGAGTCTGAATTGCTCAGGGAATTAAATGGGTTTATATTCTTATGAGTCATGTTGGTATTGCATCTATTTTACAACTAAGTTTCTAGTACCTTTCTGTTGTCACTAATATAATTAAGCTCTAGCGCTGGTCGACCGACAAGGTCGACTAGTAATACACTACAACTATTTAAAGGCCTGATTTTGCTACAATTTCATGATCTTTCACCCCATATTCACACACCTACTTCCTAAAACCCTAAATCCAACTAAACCCATCTCATACACTCACTTTTAAACACAAAAACACCTTGGAGTCAAGCTTCTACGAGGATCAAAGACAAGATTTGGGCATAGCTCATGGATTGTCAAGCATGGATTTGGAATAAAGGGTATACCTCTTTTGTCCTAAATATAACTATGCATGATTAAAGCTATGTAGGGTGGTTATGTCTTATATTATGGATTGATTACTACTTTTTATTAATGGAGACTTGATGGATTTGTACATATATATGTGCTTGTGCTTAAGGTTTGTATGGCAAATTTACATACATGTCTATGTGTTTGTAGAAATGGCTTAATAATGTAGCTTATATATATTGAAGTCTATTTTGCTATTAAACATCTCTAAATCATTATACTAGCATGTCTATGTGTTTGTGTGGTGATTACATGAAGTGGGTATGATTATATACATGTCTATGTGTTTGTGTGGTGATTACATGAAGTGGGTATGATTATATACATGTCTATTTGTGTGTTTGTATACTTAATAACATAATAGCTTCTATTGCATACATGTCGAGTGCCATTGCTTAAATTCGTGTA
Organism: Cordia subcordata; assembly: GCA_028554755.1. NCBI lineage: Eukaryota > Viridiplantae > Streptophyta > Magnoliopsida > Boraginales > Cordiaceae > Cordia > Cordia subcordata. The sequence continues at coordinate 964,119 of JAPTOF010000005.1, forward strand.
ATCTAAGGGTGTCTATGTGTTTAGTGGTAGAATATTCCAGCGTATTCTCAAATGTCATGCCCTAGATGTGTTTTCTTTGTGCTTAAATGTTAATACCCACTATTGTGATGCGATCGATGGTGAACAACTAGTAATTAGCCCAGGTCGAGTCCCCTTTGGCTTTAAATTCGCCAATAAGAGTCCAGATAGGTTTAGTTGACCTTAGTCCACCTAGGAAGACTAGTTAGTCCACCCTAATGCCCTAGGTTCATAAGGACCACCCTATGACTCTAGCAAACTCAGTTGCATTCATAGTATTGAACAAATAATGTAAAGCCTTTTGATTTAACTTTCTCTTTGGAAAATTGACTTTTTTCCAAACCAGGTAAAGAAGAGCGAAGGGCTCTATTCCATTCCAGTGGACAATGAATCCCTTTTTCTTTTCTAAGTGTGGCCCACACACGGCCAAGGGGAAAAGAAAAAGGAGATAGGTGAAGTAAAAAAGAAAGTACATGCGAAATTTAGCACCATCACAAGAGGTATGAGACTGGAGACGAGGACACTTTTACATTTGGCAAGATCTTTGTTCATAGAATACCTGTGAAATAATCTAAAGCCATTTGATTTAACTCAAACAATTTAATATCCTCACCATTCCATTCATTTTCGGGTTTAGGATCTCTCTTATCTCTTTCCATTTTAGTGGGTAAAGTAGGCCAATTTTCAATTATCTTCCAAGCCTTATAATCATGTGATTGAATGAAAACCTGCATCCTCATTTTCAAAAAGGCATAGTTGGTTCCATTAAAAGGGGGTGCTTGCTTAATATAAATACCATCCATATTTGCAAAATATAATTCTACTTGTTGTTAAAGGTAAAACCCTAGCTCTGATACCACTTGTAAGGGCAAATATCTTAAGGGGGTAAGTTAAGATATTGGACAATTTTTTGCAAATGAAAATTTATCACACAAATTCTCTTAAGCAATTAGTCAAACACCAAATGATGTGTTGTGTTTTTTAGTATGTTTGCATTGTTATTTGCCTATGTTTAAGAGGTGTTAAGTTCTAAAAAAAATGCATTAGTGTAATACTTTTGATAAGAATAGGCTTAAGCGTAAACAAATGTACATATTGAGTTTAAGAGACAAATTGCTACACTAATTGCTTGTTTTCAATGATTTAGGTGAACTTTGGGTTACGATCGAGATTGAACGATGATAGGTGATGAAGATGGGAGATGTACGGGTCAAAAAGAGAAGATCGGAGGCTAGAAAGACAAAGAATGGAGGAAGAAAATAGCCAAACGACCTAGAAAAATGAGCCGGTCGACCGGCTAGGTTGACCGACCACTCTAGAGAGGTGCTCAAAATAACCGAACGACCACCCATCCAGAGCCTGTCGATCGGCTAGGTCGACTGGCCAGTCCAAAGAGCATCACCAACAAGCCGATTGAGCTAGAAGAAGAAGGTCGACCGGTAGTTCGTAAAAAGCTAATATAAAAGCCCAATTTTAAGACTTAATAAGGGGGATCTTTTGGAGAATTCTAAGAGGGATCTTAACACACCCACCACACACACACACACTTAACCCTAGTCTTCACCCACATCCCACACACTCTCTCACACATTTCATCACTTTGAATCAAGAGAATTTAGAGGGTTTCAATATTTGGATTCTAGTTACTCAAGAGCTTTGCACAAGATTAGTTAAGATGAAAGGGAAGCTTCATAAACTCTCTTTCATTCTATCTCTTATTATGATTTAGTAGACTTGTGTAGGTTGATTTAACTTATGTAACATGTTAGCTATATACTCTTATGATATGGGATTAAATGGCTGAATATATACATGTTGGATTTTCTTGTTCTAATGGTTATTTTCTCATTCATATCTAAGTATCTGATTTAATGCCTAAATGAGTAGCATGTGTATAAATTGAAGTCTATTTATCACTAAACACATCTAATCTATGCTATAATCATGTCTATGTGTTTATATATAGATGTTATGAAGTGGGTAATGCTTATATTCATGTCTATGTGTACATTTACGTGGCTAGTAGTGAATATGACTTCAATAACGCGTACATGTTGGTTGTTAATTACTTCCAATGGTCTAATCCGAGCATGACAATGTTTGGTAGTTGAATAGATCCATTTATTCACGAACACCTTGGCCAAGAACATGTATGAATGTGCTATCAAGTCAAATCTCGCTGTAGTGACCTTATAATGATGGTAAGCAATTTAGGGCTAGCCTAGGCCGAGTCTCCTTTGGCTTTAAATCTAGCCAATAGGTTTTAGGATAGGTTTAGTCAACCTTAGTGACAATATATCCTGCTTTAAATCCAGCCAATGATTTAGTTACTAAGGTAGGTTCATTCTAAGTCACCTAGGAAGCTAATTGGTCACTCTTAAGGCCGTAGGTCATAAGGACCACGCTGTAGCTCTAGGAGGCGCCGCCTAGGGAAGGACCCATACAGAGTCGTAGGGGGAAATTAAGACACTGATTTAGCAACCTACTTAAGAGCAATTATGAAAGTAAGCCATCTTTCTTCAATCCCATAGCATTTGAGTATAGAATCGCCTATTCATAAGTTGAAGTCACCCTAACACCTTTCCATTCGTTAGTTCTTCTAGATTAGCTTATTTCCCACTTTCCATTCCTATAGTTTAGTTTAATTCGTTTTAGTTAGAGCTCTCGACCATAAAAAATCCAAAATCCCAAAAATAGATAGTTTAGGTTTCTTTTTTTAAGCACACTCTAGAACACACACGTAGAATCCATTTCCCAACATAGCCTCCCTGTAGAATCGACCCCATGCTTGCATACACTTTACCACACCGATCTGTGTGCTTGCTAGCCTCTAGAGCTTGCACTCGAGAGAAGACGCATCAAGTTCTTGGTGCCGTTACCGGGGAGGCACGGTGGTTTGCATTCTTTGTTTGTGTGTTTTGGTAGTTGCTTTTCTTGTTTTCTTGCTTAACCTTTATAGTTTGTTTAGTCTCTATTTACCTTGTTTATTGTTTATATTATCTTGCTTTAGTTTTTGTTTATTTACTTAAGCTTTTGTCTTTATTTTTAGTAGACTTTCTAGGATTGTGGTTTATTTGTTGTAGTTTTAGGAATATTGAAGTTTTTGGGGGTTGAAGTGGCCGGAGTTAGGATAGTTCATGTATGCTTGGTAGCAGATCCCTTAGAAATCCCCTAGTTCCTCTTAATCCCAAACCCAATAGAATTGCTAGACATTTTAGGAATTTAAGAGATCTTCTTGAAGAGATGGCCGATCCTAATCATCCTCCTAATTCTCCCTATCACCTAATGAATCCCATTCCACGTCATGATCACTTAGGCATCAAGCCTAAGATCATTTTAGACAAGAACCCCGTAGACTTGACCCACTTATAGATGAGGAACCCACTCTTAGGCAATTCTTTCTCCCCAAAGCCTTTAAGCCTAATTTGGCTATTCAAATTCTAGGTTTAGGGGAGACGAACTTCAAGATTAAGCCTAATTGTTGGCTATGTTTCCTTTCTTCTACGGGAGAAGCAATGAGAGTCCTCTAGATCATATCACTGATTTTGTTGAGATGAGTTCCACTTTCCATGTCCCCAATGTCTCCCAAGAGGTCATACGTCTAAGATTGTTTCCTTTTCCTCTTAAGGACAAGGCTAGAGCTTGGTTGCATTCCTTACGTAGTGGTTGCATTACTACATGGGCTGAGTTTCAGTTTAACTTCTTTCAAAAATTTTATCCCATGGCCAAGACGGCCGACCTTAGGACCGCCATTATGACTTTTTCCCAACATGATCTAGAATCCTTTAATGAGGCTTGGGAGAGGTTGAAGGATCTTCTTAGACAATGTCCATACCACGGGTACGGCAATCATGACCTAATGAAATACTTTTTTCGAGGTTTAAATGAACAAAATAGAATGATGGTTAATGCCGCCTCTAGTGGTGGCTTCTCTCTTTTGAGACCGACCGAGGCATGGGAGAAAATAGAAATGATGGCTGAAAGTTCTTTCAAAATTTTTCCATGGAAAGGTCTAGTTGGGGAGGTAACAAGAGAAGTGTTAGTGAGGTTGGAGCTTCTTTATATTTACCTACTAAGGTTGAGGCTTTGACGAATAAGCTAGATCAATTCATTTCTTTGTGTTTTTCATCCCAAGGTCATTAGACTAGTTCTATAGGTTCTTTCTCCGCTCCGTTAGTTGTTGAAGTTTGTGCATTGTGTTCCGAGTCATCTCACGAGACTATAGCTTGCCCTTTAGCATCTCAATTTCCTGAATTCATGAAAAAGCAAGGGTGTGCCACACAAGGTTATTCTCGTGAATATAATCCATACTCGAACACATACAATCCGGGTTGGAGGGACAACCCAAAATTTTCTTGGACACAAGGCCAGCATGAGTCTAGTTTACATCCTCAGGTTCCACCTCAGTAACGACCCTGTCCTTAATATCCCCCAGGTTTTTATCATGTTAATTAGCCTCGTCTCATTAGTGCTCCTCAACTTCAGGCTTTACTTACTCCCTCTAGTAGCCAGACTCTTAGCAATGATGTGATGAAGTTAATGTAGTTTATTCAGAATCAGTAGCAGGCATTAGCTAGTCAGTAGCAGGAGTTAGCTGATAATAGGCAAGAGAACAAATGGCTAGGTTTGAGACATAGTTAGGACAGATTGCTACACAGTTGAGCACTAGAGACCCCGGGAAATAAGGTAGGCTAACCTTTGAGTCCAGTCTTATTCGTCCACCGATACCACTTATCCCTCTCAGGCCCAGGCTAAGGCTGTCACCACTCTTAGGAGCAGTAAGGTAGTGGATAATAGGGTAGGAGTTAACTTTGCAATGCCTGTACCTAGTGGTCTTTCCAAGTTTAGAGCACTACATAGTAGCCTTGTTGAAGGGAATTCTAGAGAGGGTCCTATTGAGAGAGTTGAACCTATTAGAGACCATGGAGAGAGTAATACTTCCCACCCACATCGGGAGGGAAATGAGCCTATTGATGATTCCCATGTGTCTAGAGGTGTTGAGCTTAGAATTCCCTTTCCATCCGCCTTAGAGATGCCTACAACTAGTGAGGCTTCTAGGTTTTTTAAGGTTTTAGAGCATCTTAAGAACCTTAAGGTCATTCTTCCTTTGATAGATGCAACCTTTCCATCCCTTCCTATTCTAAGTTCTTTAAGGATCTTTGTACAAGGAAGCGTAGATCATTGAACATTTCTAGGAAGATGAGGCTTACGGAGAAGGTGAGTAGTATTTGTACTTCGGGCCTCCTACCCAAGATAAGTGGCCCAGAGCTTTCACCATTCCTTGTAGGATCCGAGAGACCCAGATTGATCACGCCCTGTTAGATTTAGGATCTAGTGTGAATCTTATTCCTTACTCCATTTATCAACAGCTAGGTCTAAGTGAGTTGTCCCTTACACATCTTACTCTTCAGCTAGCTGATAGGTCCAAGCGTAGACCTAGAGGATGTTATGGTACAGGTAGGTGAGTTTGTGTACCCTATAGACTTCATAGTGTTAGATATAGATTCAGGACATGACTCTAGACATTCTACACCCATTCTTCTAGGTCGCCCCTTCTTTACCACCGCAGATGCCATTATTCATTGTAGGTCGGGGTTAGTGGAGATGAAATTTGGGAATTTGAGATGCACTAAGAAGGTTACCAAGGCAGTGAATAGGGATAGTATTGGAGGAAAAGATGGAGAAAAGTGCTTTAGAGTTGATGTGATTAATTCTTGTATTGAGGATCTTGTAGAGAGAACTATGGCCGATAGAGCAAATTTGAGAAAATGTGAGGAATTGATGTCTAGCTTTGATTTAGACACCTTAGAGTGGAAATATGTAGCTTCTACTTCCTTGATTGAAAGCCATTTGATTGATAAGTCACTTGAGGTTAATCCTTTTAGTCTCGATTCTATTGATGTCCCCGTTGATAATGTTGAGGTTGAGTCCTCTTTAGTGGATCCTAATCCCTTTTTAAAGCTCAAACCCCTTCCTGATCATTTGAAGTATGCATCCCTAGGCCCTAGTGAGACCTTTCCAGTCATTATTGCTTCCGATTCTTCTAGTGAGCAAGAGGAACATCCTAGAGGTTCTTAGGGAACATAAGAAGGCTATAGGGTGGAAAATTGATGATTTGAGAGCCATTGACCCTTTAATTTGTGTGCATCGTATTCACCTTGGGGATAGAGCCATTCCTTCTAGGGAGATGCAAAGGAGGCTAAACCCACACATCAGCACAGTAGCTAAGAAAGAGATCATTAAGCTTTTAGATGCAGGCATTATTTATCCGATCTCTGATTGTGAGTGGGTTAGCCCGGTCCAAGTTGTCCCTAAGAAGTCTGGGATCACGGTTATGGAAAATGACGGAGGAGAGCTTATCCCTACACGTACTCGCACGGGATGGAGAGTTTGTATTGATTATAGGAAGCTCAACTCCAAAACAAGAAAGGATCATTTCCTATTGCCTTTTCTAGATCAGATTTTAGATAAAGTGGCTGGGCATAGCTACTATTATTTTCTAGATGGCTATTTGGGTTATAATCAGATCCCCGTGTCTCCCAAGGACTAGAAGAAGACCACCTTTACTTGTCCCTATGGCACTTTTGCCTATAGGAGAATGCCCTTCGGTCTTTGTAATGCCCCAGCAACTTTCCAGAGGTGTATGATGGCCTTTTTTAGTGACATGATTAAGAGGCATTTAGAGATATTCATGGATGATTTCTCAATCTTTTTTGATAGTTTTGAAGAGTGCTTAAGTCACCTCTCTTTAGTCTTAGACCGATGTGTGGAAAAGAATTTAGTGTTGAGTTGGGAGAAATCCCACTTCATGGTGCAACAAGGGATAGTATTGGGTCATAGAGTTTCATCTAGTGGTATTCAAGTTGACCCAGCTAAGGTAGAATTAATTGAAAAGTTGCCTGTTCCTAAGTGTGTCAAGGATGTTAGATCTTTTCTAGGACATGCAGGATTCTACCATAGGTTCATTAAGGATTTTAGCTACATTGCACGTCCCTTGTCTAGGCTCTTAGCACAAGATATCCCTTTAAACTTTGATGATGAGGGTGTTAGGGATTTCAATAGGCTTAAATCCTTATTGTCTACATCCCTGACTATCCAACCACCTAACTACAGTCTCCCATTTGAGGTTATGTGTGATGCGCCCTATTATGCGATAGGAGTTATCGTAGGTCAAAGGAAAGATAAGTTGCCCCATGTTGTGTACGGTGCTAGCAAGACTCTTGATGAAGCCCAAAAGAACTATACCATCACGAAAAAGGAGCTTCTAGCAGTAGTCTTCTCCCTTGACAAGTTTAGGTCATACATCCTAGGATCCAAAGTGATTGTCTACACCGATCATACGGCATTGAAGTATTTGTTGTCTAAGAAAGAGTCTAAGCTCCGCTTGATTAGGCGGTTGCTCCTCCTTCAAGAGTTGACATTGAAATCCGGGATAAGAAGGGTAGAGAAAATTTAGTTGCGGATCATTTTTCCCGTCTTGTTAGAGAGTCTTCTAGTAATCCATCTCTTTTTCATGATTCATTCCTCGATGAACATTGTTTGCCGTCTCTCATCACCCACCTTGGTTTGCTAATATTGTCAATTATCTTGCCACAGGTATTTTTTCCTTCCTATTGGGAGAAGAGAGAAAAGGATAGGTTCCTAGCACAAGTAAGGCATTTCATTTGGGAGGATCACTATCATTTTAAAGTTTGTGCGGATCAAATGATTCACCGTGTGTGCCCGAGGATGAGTTTGAGAGTGTTTTGAGCATGTGTCATGATGAGAGGTGTGGGGGTCGTTTTAGTGGGAAGAAGACCACCGCGAAGGTCTTGAAATATGGATTATTTTGGCCTACTCTCTTTAGGGATGCCCAAGACTATTGTAAAAGGTGTTTTAGATGTCAACAATCCGGGTCCATCTCTAAGAGAAACATGATGCCTTTATCCCCTATTCTTCCATGTCAGTTATTTGATGTTTGGGGTATACATTTCATGGGTCCATTTCCACCTTCTTTTGGGTACCAATACATTTTAATGGCCGTTGATTACGTGTCCAAATAAGTTGAGGCAATCCCCACACGCACTAATGACTACAAGGTAGTGGTTAAGTTCATTAAGGAGAACATTTTCTCTAGATTTAGAGTGCCTAGGGTCTTGATTAGTGACGGGGGTTTGCATTTCCGCCATAGGACTTTGGAGGCCTTGTTGAGAAGATATTCGGTCACCCATAAGGTAGCTACTCCTTATCACCCGCAAATTAGTGGACAAGTACAGGTGTCCAATAGGGAGATCAAGTACATTTTAGACAAAACGGTTAAGCCCGATAGGAGAGATTGGTCTATTAGGCTAAATGATGCTTTGTGGGCCTACCATATTGCCTTTAAGACTCCCATTGGTATGTCTCCGTATAGATTGGTTTATGGGAAAGCTTGTCACTTGCCAGTAGAACTTGAGCATAGAGCTTATTGGACCATCAAGGCCTTAAACTTTGATTTGGTAAGTGCGAGTAAGAAAAGGAAGTTAGACCTAACGGAATTGGAAGAGCTTAGATTTGAGGCGTATGAGAATGCCAAGATTTATAAGGAAAGGATAATGAGAATTCATGATAAACACATTATTAAGAAATCAACACATTATTAAGAAATCATTCTCTCCCTCCGATAAAGTTTGGTTGTTTAACTCATGATTGAAACTTTTTCCAGGTGAGCTTAAGACAAGATAGGATGGTCCATACGAGGTGTTGGTTGCCTACCCTTCTGGAGAAGTCAAGTCAAAGACTTGAAGGATGGCTGACCGTTGACAGTGAATGGGCAACACCTAAAGCATGCATATGATCTGAGCATGGCTCGTGTGGAGGTTTTAATGCTTCAAGACGCCATCTATGGAAGTTGAAGATGAGTTGGTGTTTGCCCGGCTGACAGCATGGTGGTTAGCGCTACTAGGAGGCAACTTAGGTTCAATTTTGTAATTTTGCATTTATTTCACTTTCTTTCCTTTTTATCTTCTTTTTTTTTCTTTCACCTACATCAAAGTGTTGAATCTCAATCCTTTGTCCCATAAGATACACCATTGCTTATTATTGCACATGCCAATGCAAGCATGCATAGGCAATACTACTAATATTGTTTTCTTTGTGAGTGTTTGTGAATTGTAAGTCATAGGATTAGTAGTATGGTGATTTATCATTGGCATGGAAAGCTTTGAAGAAGAAGCAAGGTTGTATCTATCATTTCTCCACTTGTTTCCCATGTTTTTACCCTATCCCCACCACCCTTACTTGTTTTGTAATGCGAACTTGCCTGTTTATGTATTTTGATCTATTTGCTTGAGGACAAGCAAAGTTTAGGTTTGGAGGTGTGGGAGTCTAGTTTTATTGCTATATATTTTGTTTAGGGTGGATTGCATTATGTGCTTAAAAATGGTAAAAATTTTTCAATTTTGATACATGCAAAGTCATTTATTTCTTTGTTGACTATTGTGATTGACTCTATTGATTGATGAATATGAGATGCATTGTGGGGAAATGAATATAGTGGTTTGAAAACTAAGTCTTAGAGGGGATGCCATTTAAAGTTGTGGGGAGTGAGGACCTTTAAAAATGACTCATGTAGCCACCCTATAGCTTGGTAGGAAAGAGTGTTGAAAAAGGGTTATTGATATGAGTGCCCTTTCCTTGATTGGTTCTTTTTTATGTGCCAAAACTTTTTTTTTCTTTTCTTTTTGTGTGAATACAAAGCATGAAAAATCTAAAAAAATTTGAAAAGGGCAAAAAGGTGCAAAAATATCCAAAAAAAAGTGAAACAGAGAAAAAGCCAAAGGAACGAAAAAGTTTTGTGAATAAGTGCATAAGTAACACAATGTTAACTTAGCACAAGTTATCTTCTATATAAATATGTGAATAAGGCTTGTTTTAAGCCATTGTGTTTGTATATTCTTTCTCTTTTTGACTTTGAGGCTTTGTGTATGTTGGGAAGGCCATGTTAGTTGAGGGGGCGTGAAATATCAACATCCCAAGTGCGTGACAAAAAATCCTAGGCTCGTGGTGGTTTGGCTACTTGGGAAATTCCTACGAGGAATGAGACTCTTTATGAGTAGAGGGAAGATCCAAAGAGGCTTAGGGATCTTTCCACAATAGGATGGCCCCCTTCATGCTTCTTAGACTAACTTTAATAGAGAGTCAATCCCTTAGGTAACCCTTGGCATTGGCTTTAGAAATAAACTTAAGATTGGGCTTGCATGTGGACAAGAAAGGAGAAGGTTTGGGGGTGTTGATGTGTTGTGTTTTTTAGTGTGTTTGCATTGTTATTTGCCCATGTTTAAGAGGTGTTAAGTGGTCAAAAAAATGCATTAGTGTAATGCTTTTGATAAGAATAGGCTTAAGCGTAAACAAATGTACATATTGAGTTTAAGAGACAAATTGCTACACTAATTACTTGTTTTCAATGATTTAGGTGAACTTTGGGTTAAGATCGAGATTGAATGATGATAGGTGATAAAGATAGGAGATGTATGGGTCAAAAAAAGAAGATAGGAGGCCGGAAAGACAAAGAATGGAGGAAGAAAATAGCCGGACGACCTAGAAGAATGAGCCGGTCGACCCGCCACTCCAGAGAGGTGCTTAAAATAGCCGGACGACCACCTCTCCAAAGCTGGTCAACCGGCTAGGTCGATAGCCAGTCCAGAGAGCATCACCAAAAAGCTGGTCGAGCTAGAAAAATAAGCCAGTCGACCTAGCAGGTCGACCGGCAGTTCGTAAAGAGCTGATATAAAAGCCCAATTTTTAGACTTAAAAGGGGGATCTTTTGGAGAATTCTAAGAGGGATCTCAACACACACATTACATACACACACACTTAACCTTAGTCTTCACCAACATCCCACACAATTCCTCACATATTTCATCACTTTGAATCAAGAGAATTTAGAGGGTTTCAACATTTGGATTCAAGTTGCTCAATAGCTTTGTACAAGATTAGTTAGGATGAAAGGGAAGCTTCATAAACTCTCTTTCATTCTATCTCTTATTATGATTGAGTAGACCTGTGTAGGGTGATTTAACTTATGTAATGGGTTAGCTATATACTCTTATGATATGGGATTAAACGGCAAAATACATACATGTTGGATTTTCTTGTTCTAATAGTTATTTTCTCATTCATGTCTGAGTGTTTGATTAAATGCCTAAATGAGTAGCATGTGTATAAATTGAAGTCTATTTGTTACTAGACACATCTAATCCATGCTATAATCATGTCTATGTGTTTATATGTGGATGTTATGAAGCGGGTAATGCTTATATTCATGTCTATGTGTATATTTGCATGCCTAGTAGTGAATACGACTTCAATAACGCATACATGTTGGTTGTTAATTGCTTCTAATGGTGTAATCCAAGCATGATGATGTTTAGTAGTTGAATAGATTCTTTTATTCACGAACACCTTGACCACGAACATGTATGAATGTGCTATCAAGTCAAATCTCGCTGTAGTAACGTTAGAATGACGGTAAACAATTTAAGGCTAGCGTAGGTCGAGTCTTGTTTGGCTTTAAATCTAGCTAATAAGTTTCAAGATAGGTTTTGTCAACCTTAGCGACACTATATCTTGGCTTTAAATCTAGCCAATGATTTCGGTACTAAGGTAGGTTCATTCTACGTCACCTAGGAAGCTAATTGGTCACTCTTAAGGCCTTAGGTCGTAAGGACCATGCCGTAGCTCTAGGAGGCGCTGCCTGGGGATGGACTGCACTAAGTCGTAGGGGGAAATTAAGACACTGATTTAGCAACCTAGTTAAGAGCAATTATGGAAGTACACCATCTTTCTTTAATCCCATAGCATTTGAGTATAGAATAGCCCATTCATAAGTTGAAGTCACCTTAACACCTTTCCATTTGTTAGTTCTTCTAGATGAACTTGTTTCCCACTTTCCATTCCCATAGTTTAGTTTAATTCATTTTAGTTACAGCTCCCAACCATCAAAAATCCTAAATCCCAAAAATAGATAGTTTAGGTTTCTTTTTTTAAGCACACTCTAGAACATACACGTGGAATCCATCTCCCAACATAGCCTCCCTGTGGAATCGACCTCGCACTTGCATACACTTTGCTGCACCGATTCGTGCGCTTATGGGTCTTTAGAGCTTGCACTCGAGAGAAGATGTATCGCCAAACAATCAATAATGGCAAGTAATGTAAAGTAGAGATAAGGAAGAAGAAGACAAATGATTTTTAGTTGGTTCGGCCTTGCCTACGTCCACTGCTTAAGGATGCTCTCCTTAGGAATTCAATCAACTTTACTATGATGCTTCTTGAAGGCTTGGTGAAGTAAAAACCAAGTATACAATTCTTTGAAACGAAATTTCAAAGAACCTAAGAGACACTCTCTGTAGGATTTTCCCATACTTTTCCCAAGCCCAATATATATATTTCACAAGATTTTCTAGCTCAAATAGTCTGTATATATCAAGAATTTGAAGGAATAGGTGATAAAAGTGATATAACTTCTCCCAAGTAGATATGAAAATTTAAAGCTCTTGATTGCTCAAAGATATCATAATAGCTCAATGATTCTCAAAAATGAATCATGAAGAAAGATTTTGCAAGCTAAGATTCATACATTTAAATGTTTAGAAGGTGTATTTAAAGAGATTTAAGAGTTAGGACTTTGGTAGGTGAAAATAGGAGAGAAAAATGGGGTTGAATGGTGACAAATAGATTGTACATTTTTTATAGCAGAACGCTCGGCTAGTCGACCTGCTTGCCCCTTTGTTCTATTGACATGGCTGGACGCCTCAGCCTATCGACTATCTAGGGGGTTCGACTAAGTCCCAAAGTTTTTGGTTAGGCCGAGCAACCCTCATGCTTAGCCAATCAACTGGCTAAGGGGGTTGATGGGTGTTGGTTTTACATGTGTTTGCATTACTTGTTCCTTTGCTTTTAAAGATGTATTATGCTATATAAAGTGCATTAGTGTAGCTTTACATTAAATTTGTGCATACTAGTGATGTGTTATGTTTTTGCATGTGTTTGCATTGTAATTTACCTACGTTTAAGAAGTATTAAGCGCTCAAAAAGATGCATTCGTATAGTACTTTTGATAAGAATAGGCTTAAGCGTAAGCAAATGTACATATTGAGTTTAAGAGACAAATTGATACACTAATTGCTTATTTTCAATGATTTAGGTGAACTTTGGGTTAAGATCGAGATTGAGCAATGATAGGTGATAAAGATGGGAGATGTACGAGTCAAAAGGGGAAGATCGGAGGCCGAAAAGACAAAGAATGGAGGAAAGAAGTCAGCTAGACGACCAAGAAGAAAGAGCCAGTCGATCGGCTAGGTTGACTGGCCACTCGAGAGAGGTGCCAAAAATAGCCGGACGACTACCCCTCCAAAGTCGGTTGACCAGCGAGGTCGATCGGCCACTCCAGAGAGCATCACCAAAAAGCCGGTCGAGCTAAGAGAAGAAGTCGGTCAACTGGCTAGGTCGACTGGCAGTTCGTGAAAAGTCGATATAAAAGCTTGATTTTCAGACTAAAAAGGGGGATCTTTTGGAGAGCTTTTTGATAATTGGAGAAAGGATCTTTATACCCATCACACACACACACTTAACCCTAGTCTTCACCTACAACACACACACTCTCTCACACATTTCATCACTTTGGAGCAAGAGAATTTAGAGGGTTTCAACATTTGGATTCAAGTTTGCTCAAGAGATTTGTACAAGATTAGCTAGGATGAAAGGGAAGCTTCATAAACTCTCTTTCATTCTATCTTTTATTATGATTGAGTAGACTTGTGTAGGGTGATTTTATTTATGTAATGGGTTAGCTATATACTCTTATGATATGGGATTAAATGGCCGATTATATATACATGTTTGATTTTCTTGTTCAAATGGTTATTTTCTCATTCATGTCTAAGTGCTTGATTAAATGCCTAAATGGGTAACATGTGTATAAATTGAAGTCTATTTATTACTAAACATATCTAATCCATGCTACAATCATGTCTATGTGTTTATATGTGGATGCTATGAAGTGGGTAATGCTTATATTCATGTCTATGTGTATATTTGCATGCCTAATAGTGAACATGATTTCAATAACGCATACATGTCGGCTGTTAATTGCTTCTAATGGTGTAATCTGAGGCTGACGATGTTTGGTAGTCGAATAGGTCCCTTATTCGCAAACACCTTGGCTTAGAACATGTATGAATGTGTTAATAGGTTAAATCCCACTATTGTGACCTTAGAATGACGAAGCATAATTTAGGGCTAACCTAGGTCTTCTTTGGCTTTAAATCCAGCCAATAGGTATCGAGATAGGTTTAGTCAACCTTAGCGACACTTAGTCTTGGCTTTAAATCTAGCCAATGATTTAGGTACTAGGACAGGTTCATTCTAAGTCACCTAGGAAGCTAGTTAGTCACTCTTAAGGCCCTAGGTCATAAGGAACACGCATAGCTCTAGGAGGTGCCGCCTATGGATGGACCCACACCGAGTCCTAGGGGGAAATTAAGATACTAATTTAGCAACCTAGTTAGGAGCAATCACTTAAGTAAGCCATCATTTTTTAATCCCATAGCAATTGAGTATAGAATCACCCATTCATAAGTTGAAGTCACCCTAACCCCTTTCCATTTGTTAGTTCCTCTAGAATAGCTTGTCCCCCACTTTTCCCAATTCCATAGTTTAGTTTAATGCATTTTAGTTAGAACTCCCAACCATTAAAAAATCCAAAATTCCAAAAATAGATAGCTTAGATTTCTTATCTTTAGACACATTCTAAAACACACACGTAGAATCCATCTCACAACATAGCCTCCCTGTGATTCGATACCCGTTCTCGCACACACTACACTGCATCGATCCGTGTGCTTGTGGGTCTTTAGAGCTTGCACTTAAAGACGTACATCAAGTTCTTGGCGCCGTTGCCAGGAGGCACGGTAATTTGCATTCTTTGTTTGTGTGTTTTGGTAGTTGCTTTTCTTACTTTCTTGCTTTTCCTTTATAGTTTGTTTAGCTTTTGCTTATCTTGTTTATTGTTTATATTATCTTGCTTTGATCCTTGCTTATCTATTTCAACTTTTGTCTTTATTTTTAGTAGACTATTTAGGATTGTGGTTTATTTGCCGTAGTTTTAGAAATATTGAAGTTTTCGAGAGTTGAAGTGGCCAGAGTTAGGATTGATTATGCATGCTTGGTAGGAGATCCCTTAGAAATCCCCTAGTTCCTCTTAATCCCGAACCTGATAGAATTGCTAGACATTTTAGGAATTTAGGAGATCCTCTTGAGGAAATGGCCGATGAATCCCAATCCCCCAATCATCCTCTTAATCCTCCCAATGCCCCAATGAATCCCATTCCACCTCATGATCACCTTGGGCATCAAGCCCAAGATCATTTTAGATGAGAGCCCCGTAGACCGGATCCACCCATAGATGAGGAACCCATCCTTAGGCAATTCTTTCTTCCCGAAGCCTTTGGGCCTAATTTGGCTATTCAAATTCCGGGTTTAGGGGAGACGAACTTCAAGATTAAGCCTAATATGTTGGCCATGCTTCCCTCTTTCTACGGGAGAAGCAACAAGAGTCCTCTAGATCATATCACTGATTTTGTTGAGATGAGTTCCACTTTCCATGTCCCCAATGTCTCCTAAGAGGTCATACGTCTAAGACTGTTCCCTTTCTCTCTTAAGGACAAGGCTAGGACTTGGTTGCATTCCCTACCTAACGATTGCATTACTACATAGGCTGAGCTTCAATCTAAGTTCTTTTAAAAATTTTATCCCATGACTAAAACGGCCGACCTTAGGACCGCCATTATGATTTTCTCCCAACATGACCTAGAATCCTTTCATGAGGCTTGGGAGAGGTTCAAGGATCTTCTTAGACAATGTCCACACCATAGGTACGGCAATCATAACCTAATGTAATACTTCTTTCGAGGCTTAAATGAACAAAATAGGATGATGGTCAATGCCACCTCCGGTGGTGGCTTCTATCTTTTGAGACAGACCGAGGCATGGGAGAAAATAGAAATGATGGCTAAAAATTCTTTTCAAAATTTTGCCATGGAAAGGTCTAGTTAGGAGGCCAACAAGAAAAGTGTTAGTGAGGTTGGAGTTTCTTTAGATTTACCCGCTAAGGTTGAGGCTTTAATGAATAAGATAGATCAATTCATTTCTTTGTCCATTTCATCCCAAGGTCATAAGACTAGTTCTATAGGTTCTTCCTCCGCCCCTTTTGTTGTTGAAGTTTGTGCATTATGTTCCGAGTCATCTCATGAGACTATAGCTTACCCTTTAGCATCTCAATTTCCTGAATTCATGAAAGAGCAAGTGTGTGCTACTCAAGGTTATTCTTGTGAGTACAACCCATACTCGAACACATATAATCCGGGTTAGAGGGACAACCCAAAATTTTCTTGGAGACAAGGACAGTATGAGTCTAGTTCACATCCTCAGGTTCCACCTCAGCAGCGACCCCATCCTGAATATCGCCCAGGTTTCTATCATGTTAATCAACCCCGTCTCACTGGTGCTCCTCAACCTCAAGCTTTGCCTGCTCCCTCTAGTAGCCAATGTAGGATCGATATTATTAAGTGTGGTGTATCCTAGTCCATATTTTCTAAATTATAACTAAGAAAACATGCTAGGAAAATAAAATAACCGCATTACACACACAAGAACATGCTCAAGAACATATAGAATATAACTAGTACTTGCAAAAATATATAAAGCTAACCTCTTGAAGCGTGGAGCCTTTGATGAAGCTAAAACCGGTCACGAGCTTTGTTCCCGTTCAGGAACAAGGCCACTAAAAATTTACTACAAGGGTGTCGCAATAAGCAACTCCCCAGTCTTCTTCCCTCTTGAGTAAAGAGACTTATCTTGAGAGAATAGCCTCTTGTGTGGGAAGAAGCAAAGTAATATACTCTTGAAAAACTAGAGCAAAAATCACACAATAAGTGTGTACTATGTGTTGTAGTATTTTCTTGCCAAAAAGGAAGAAATCAACTACAAAGTGGAATACATAAAAGGTGTAGGGTCTTGTCAATTTATAGAGAGAACCTTGGCACCCAAAGTTGCTAAACTTTCAATGTGAGAGAAAATTTCCATGTAGTATTTCCTTTATGTAACTTGTCAATCTTGTCTTGGAAGACTTGTGCAAGTTGTCCACTTGTTTTTGTAGTATTTTGCAAGTTGTCCACTTGTCTTGGAAGACTTAGGCCAAGCCCATTATCCAAGTCCAACACATAGTCCATAATCCATGTGGAGGCCCATGCCCAATAGGAAACCATCCTAGCCCAATTAGGTTATCTTGGACTGTAAAGAAAGCCCAAACCCAATTTCAAGCTTTGGCCCAATAAGTCTATTACCACAATATAGAATTTGCTCTTTCAAGATTACTCTCTCAAAGTGATTTCAACTAGGGAAGGGACCAAGAAGACACAATTATCATTGGCTTCCAAAAATAATTAAAAATATCCTTGCCCGATCAAGGCGACATAATAATTATTTTTAACTCCGATCTATTCCACCATAAGATCAAAGTTGCACTCCAAGAATAATTGTCATTACCCAAAAGCTTATCACAAAAGAATGTGAACTTTGTCTTTGACCTACTAAATAACTGACCATAATGCCCCTCTATGTATACCCACAATTAAGATTGGTCATTTGGCCTATGTACTATCACCTCCTTAGCTGTATCTTTTTCTGTTGTGTTTCTTGTCCAATTGCCAACCATCCTTGGTCATGGAATCTCTTGATCTCGGGAGTGACCCTCAAGCCATATGACAGACACACCTATAAAGGTAGTATCACTAGATCTAGATTCGGATGATAAATTTGGACAATCCCAAAAGGGGCACATAGATTCCATTTTGCATATGCATGTTCTAATTAATTAGAACTTAGCACTCAATGCACAAGGCTGTTGATCCTAATAAAATAAGGTCTCACCCACAGTGAATCAAAGTACTGAACCCTAACTTCATTAGTTCATCCACATATACTCAGGATTAAGAGCAATGATCATTTCGTAGCAGTGAGTGTCTTGTTTTCTTTCTTTGATAGTACATCTCTAGAAAACATACTCACAATGGTCCTATCTAATACGTGACACACGTACTATTGAGACAAATCCAAAAAGTCCTCCAATGACCTAGGTAGATCACCCTCAAAGAGGAGACTTGCTCAATATAACCTTATCCCAGTAGAGTGCCCAACACTACTATTTGGTTATGGATTCAATTTATGACGTGACTAAATCTAGACTTGGACCTACTGTGCGTCTAGCCTCACTGCGTACCCAAGTCATTAGTGCAAGTCAAAGGACCTTCATACATGCATCAATAAAACATAACAGAGATTATATGTAAGAAACTCATAATGCCATTTAACAAAAATATGATTATACATTGTTTCATATCCAAAATGTCATGTACAAGTGAGCTTTAAGGCATACTAATCCTAACAGCCAACCCCCTAGTAAAGACATGACGAAGATAATGCAGTTCATTGAAAACCAACAACAGGAATTGGCAGAAAATAGGCAGCAAATGACTAGATTTGAGGTACAATTAGGACAGATTGCTAGTCAGTTGAGTGCTTGAGACCCTGGGAAATTGCCTTCTCAGCTGGAGGTGAACCCTAGAGTCCAGTCCTGTTCCTCCACCTATACCACTTATCCCCCTCAGGCATAGGCTAAAGCCGTCATCACTCTTAGGAGCGGTCAGGTAGTGGATAATAGGGTAGGAGTTAACTTTGCAGTGCCTGCAGCTAGTGGTCCTTCCGAGTTTAGAGCACCACATTGGAGCCCTATTGAGGGAAATTCTAGAGAAGGTCCTGTTGAGAGAGATGAGCCCATTAGAGACCATGGAGAGAGTAGTACTTCCCGCCCACATAGGGAGAGAAAGAAGCCTATTGATGATTCCCATGTGTCTAGAGGTGTTAAGCCTAGATTTCCCTTTCCATCTGCCTTAGAGAGGCCTCTATCTAGTGAAGATTCTAGGTTTTTCAAGGTTTTAGAGCATCTTAAGGACCTTAAGGTCAATCTTCCTCTGATAGATGTGATCCTTTCCATCCCCTCTTATTCTAAGTTCTTTAAGGATCTTTGTACAAGGAAACGTAGGTCATCGAACATTCCTAAGAAGGTGAGGCTTACAGAGAATGTGAGAAGTATTTGTACTTCGGGCCTTCTACCCAAGATGAGTGACCCCAAAGCCTTCACAATTCCTTGTCTGATCTGTGAGACCCAGATTGATGTGCCTTATTAGATTTAGGATCTAGTATGAATCTTATTCCTTACTCCATCTATTAGCAGCTAGGTCTAGGTGAGTTGTCTCCTACACATGTTACTCTTCAGCTAGCTGATAGGTCCGAGCGTAGACCTAGGGGTGTGATAGAGGACGTTATGGTTCAAGTAGGTGAGTTTGTGTACCCTGTTGACTTCATAGTGTTCGATATGGATTCGGGACATGACTCTAGACATTCTACACCCATTCTTCTAGGTTGCCCCTTCCTTGCCACCACAGATACCATTATCCATTGTAAGTAAGGTTTATTGGAGATGAAAATTGGGAATTTGAGATCCACTATGAAGGTTGCTGAGGCGGTGAATAGGGCTAGTATTGGAGGAGAGGATGGAGAAGAGTGCTTTAGGGTAGATGTGATTGATTCTTGTGTTGAGGATCTTATAGAGAAGACTATGACCAATGGAGAAGAATTGAGGAAATTTTGGGAATTGATGTCTAGTTTTGATGTGGAGACCTTAGAGCGAAAATGTGTAGCTTCTACTTCCTTAATTGAGAGCCATTTGACTAATAAGTCACTTGAGGTTAATTCTTCTAGTCTCATTCCTAGTGATGTCCCCATTGATGATGTTAAGGTTAAGTCCCCATTGGTTGAGCCTAGCCTTTCTTTAGAGCTCAAACCCCTTCCCGATCATTGGAAATATGCATTTCTAGGCCCTAGTGAGACCCTTTCGGTCATCATAGCTTCTGATCTTTCTAGTGAGGATGAGGAGCATCTCTTAGAGGTTCTTAGGAAGCATACGAAGGCTATAGGGTGGAAAATTGATGATTTGAGAGGAATAGACCCTTCGGTTTACATGCATTGTATTCACCTTGAGGATGGAGACATTCCTTTTAGGGAGATGCAAAGGAGGCTCAACCCACACATGAGCGAAGTAGTTAAGAAAGAGATTATTAAGCTTTTAGATGCAGGCATTATTTATCTGATCTCTAATAGTGAGTGGGTTAGCCCGGTCCAAGTTGTCCCTAAGAAGTCCGGGATCACGGTTGTTGAGAATGAAAGAGGAGAGCTTATCCCTACATGTACTCCCACAGGGTAGAGAGTTTATATTGATTATAGGAAGCTCAACTCTAAAACTAGGAAGGATCATTTCCCATTGCCTTTTCTAGACAGGATCTCAGATAGAGTAGTTGGACATAGCTACTATTGTTTTCTAGATGGCTATTCGGGTTATAAACAGATCCCTGTGTTTCCCAAGGACCAAGAAAAGACCACCTTTACTTGCCCCTATGGAACTTTTGCTTATAGGAGAATGCCCTTCGGTCTTTATAATGCCCCAGCGACTTTTTAGAGATGTACGATGGCCATTTTTAATGATATGATTGAGAGGCATGAGATTTTCATGGATGATTGTTCAGTCTTTGGAGATAGCTTTGATGAGTGCTTAAGTCATCTCTCTTTAGTCTTAGACCAATGTGTGAAGAAGAATCTAGTTAAGTTAGGAGCAATCCCACTTTATAGTGTAACGAGGGATAGTGTTAGGTCATGTTGTATCATCCAGTGGAA
This sequence comes from Cordia subcordata, assembly GCA_028554755.1. Lineage (NCBI taxonomy): Eukaryota > Viridiplantae > Streptophyta > Magnoliopsida > Boraginales > Cordiaceae > Cordia > Cordia subcordata. Next base: position 984,945 of record JAPTOF010000005.1, read on the forward strand.
TTCAAGTTGACCCGGCAAAAGTAGAATTGATTGAAAACTTACTTGTCCCTAAGTGTGTCAAGGATGTTAGATCTTTTTTAGGGCATGCAGGATTTTGCCGTAGATTCATTAAGGATTTTAGTCACGTTGCACATCCCTTGTCTAGGCTCCTAGCACAAGATGTCCCTTTTGACTTTGATTATGATTGTGTTAGAGTTTTCAATAGGCCTAAATCCTTATTGTCAACATCCCTAATTATCCGGCCACCTAACTATAGTCTCCCATTTGCGGTTATGTGTTATGCATCTGATTATGCGATAGGAGCTGTTTTAGGTCAATGGAAGGATAAGTTGCCCCATGTTGTATACTATGCTGGCAAGACTCTTGATGAAGCCCAAAAGAACTATACCACCATGGAAAAAGAGCTTCTAGCACTAGTCTTTTCCCTTGACAAGTTTAGGTCATACATTCTAGGGTCCAAAGTGATTGTCTACACCGATCATGCGGCATTGAAGTATTTGTTGTCTAAGAAAGAATCTAAGCCCCGCTTGATTAGGTGGTTGCTCCTCCTTCAAGAGTTTGACATAGAAATCTTGGATAAGAAGGGTAAAGAAAATTTAGTTGCGAATCATCTTTCTTGTCTTGTTAGCGAGTCTTCTGGTGAAAGCTTGGAATTGGGTTTTGGCTTTCTTTAGAGTCTAAGATAACCTAATTGGGCTAGGATGGTTTCCTATTGGGCTTGGGCCTTCACATGGATTATGGACTATGTGCTGGACTTGGATAATGGGCTTGGCCTAAGTCTTCCAAGACAAGTGGACAACTTGCAAAATACTACAAAAACAAGTGGGCAACTTGCACAAGTCTTCCAAAACAAGATTGACAAGTTACATAAAGGAAACACCACATGAAATTTTCTCCCACATTGAAAGATTAGCAACTTTTGGTGCCAAGGTTCTCTCTGTAAATAGACAAGACCTTACACCTTTTCTACAATCCACTTTGTGGTTGATTTCTTCCCTTTTGGCAAGAAAATACTACAAGACATAGTACACACTTATTGTTTGATTTTTGCTATAGTTTTTCAAGAGCATATTACTTTGCTTCTTCCCACACAAGAGGCTATTCTCTCAAGATAAGTCTTTTTAATCATAGATAAGAAGACCAAGGAGTTGCCTATTGCGACACCCTCAGAGTAAAATTTTTGGCGGCCTTGTTCGTGAACGGGAACAAAGCTCATGGTGATTTTTAGCTTCATCAAAGGCCCCACGCTTCAAGAGGTTGGCTTTATATATTTTTACAAGTATTAGTTATATTCTATAAGTTCTTAAGCATGTTCTTGTGTGTTATGTGGTTATTTTATTTTCCTAGCATGTTCTCTTGGTAGAATTTTTTGAAAATATGGACTAGGATACACCACATTTAATAATATCGATCCTACATTTAGATGTCAACAATCTAGGTCCATCTCTAGGAGAAACATGATGCCTTTATCCCCTATTCTTCCTTGTGAGTTGTTTGATATTTGGGGTATAGATTTCATGGGTCCATTTCCACCTTTCTTTGGGTACCAATACCTTTTAGTGGCTGTTGATTATGTGTCCAAATGGGTTGAGGCAATTCCTACATGCACTAATGACCATAGGGTAGTGGTTAAGTTTATTAAGGAGAACATTTTCTCTAGATTTGGAGTCCATAGGGTCTTGATTGTGATGGGGGTTTGCATTTTCGCCATAGGACTTTAGAGGCCTTGTTGAGGAGATATTCGGTCACCCATAAGGTAGCCACTCCTTATCACCCGCAAATTAGTGGACAAGTAGAGGTGTCCAATAGGGAAATCAAGCACATTTTAGAGAAAATGGTTAGGTCCGATAGGAGAGATTGGTCTATTAGGCTAAATGATGCTTTGTGGGCCTACCGTACTGCTGTTAAGACTCCTATTGGCATGTCTCCGTATAGATTAGTTTATGGTAAAGCTTGTCATTTGTCGGTAGAACTAGAGCATAAAGCTTATTGGGCAATCAAAGCCCTAAATTTTGACTTGGCAAAAGCGGGTGAGAAAAGGAAGCTGGACCTAGCGGAATTGGAAGAGCTTAGATTCGAGGTGTATTAGAATGCTAAACTTTATAAGGATAAGATAAAGAGAATTCATGATAAGCACATTATTAAGAAATCATTCTCTCCTTCTTCTAAAGTTTGGTTGTTTAACTCACGATTGAAACTCTTTCTAGGTAAGCTTAAGGCAAGATGGGATGGTCCATATGAGGTGATGGTTGCCTATCCATCCGGAGTAGTCAAAATTAAAGACTTGAAGAATGGCCGAGAGTTAACGGTGAATGGGCAATGCCTGAAGCATGCATATGATCCGAGCATTGCTCATGTGGAGGCTTTAATGCTTCAGGATCCCATCTATGGAAGTTGAAGATGAGTTGGTGTTTACCCGCCTGACGGCATGGTGGTTAGCACTATTAGGAGGCAACCTAGGTTCAATTTTGCAGTTTTGCATTTGTTTCATTTTCTTTTCTTTTTATTTTCTTTCTTTTATCTTTCTTGCACCCAAACCAAAGTGTTGAATCCCAATCCTTTGTCCCTTAAGATACACCATTGCTCATTATTGCACATGCCAATGCAAGCATGCATAGGCAATGCTACTAATCTTGTTTTCTTTGTGAGTGTTTATGAATTGTGATTCACAGGATTAGTATTATGGTGATTTATCATTGGCATGGAAAGCTTTGAAGAAAATGCAAGGTTGTATCTATCCTTTCTCCACTTATTCCCCATGTTTATACCCTATCCCCACCACCCTTACTTGTTTTGTAATGACAATTTGCTTGTTTTTGTGTTTTGATCTATTTGCTTAAGGACAAGCAAAGTTTAGGTTTGGGGGTGTGGGAGTTTGGTTTTCTTGTTATATATCTTACTTAGGGTAGATTGCATTATGCGCTTAAAAATGGTGAAAATTTTTCTATTTTGATGCATATAGAGTCATTTATTTCTTTGTTGATCATTATGTTGGATTTTGTGATTGGCTCTATTGATTTATGAAGATGAGAGGCATTGTGGGGAAATGAATAGAGTGGTTTGAAAACTAAGTCTTGGAGGGGATGCCCTTTAAAGTTGTGGGGAGTGAGAACCTTGAAATAATAACCCTTGTAGCCACCCTATAGCTTGGTAGGAAAGAGTGTTGAAAAAAGGTTGTTGATGTGAGTGCCTCTGTCTTGATTGGTTCTTTTTTATATGCCTTAGCCTTTGTTTTTGTTTCTCTTTTTGTTACGCAATGCAAAGTATGAAAAACTCAAAAAAAATTTGAAAAAGGCAAAAAGGTGCAAAAATATCCACAAAAAAATTGAAAAAGAGAAAAAGCCAAAGGCACCAAAAAGTTTTGTGAATAAGTGCATAAGTGACACAATGTCAACTTAGCACAAGTTATTATCTTTGTAGATACGAAAATAAGGCTTTTTATAAGCCATTGTGTTTGTATATTCTCTCTTCTTGTCTTTGAGGCTTGGTGCATGTTAGGGAGGCCGTGTTAGTTGAGATAGTATGAAATATCAACATCCGAGTACGTGAGTTAGAATCCTAGGCTTGTGGTGAATTGGCTACTTGGGAAATTCCCACGAGGAACGAGACCCCTTATGAGTAAAGGGAGGATCCAAAGAGATTTGGAGATATCTCCACAACAAGAATGCCCCCTTCGTGCTTCTTAGACTAATCTTGATAGCGAGTCAATCCTTTAGGCAATCAATTGTATCAACTTTCGAAATAAATTTAAGATTGGGCTTGCTTGAGGACAAGCAAGAAGAAGGTTTGGGGGTGTTGATGTGTTGTGTTTTTGCGTGTGTTTGCATTATAATTTACCTATGTTTAAGAAGTATTAAGTGCTAAAAAAGATGCATTGGTGTAATACTTTTGATAAGAATAGGCTTAAGCGTAAGCAAATTTACATATAGAGTTTAAGAGACAAATTAATACGTTAATTGCTTATTTTCAATGATTGAGGTGAACTTTGGGTTAAGATTGAGATTGAGCAATGATAGGTGATAAAGATGGGAGATGTATGAGTCAAAAGAAGAAGATCGGAGGCCGGAAAGATAAAAAATAGAGGAAATAAGTCAGCCGAACGACCAAGAAGAAAGAGCCGGTCGACCGGCCACTCCAAAGAGCATAACCAAAAAGCCGGTCAAGCTAAGTGAAGAAGCCAGTCGACCAGCTAGGTCATCCGGCGGTTCGTGAAAAGTCGATATGAAAGCCCGATTTTTAGACTAAAAAGAGGGATCTTTTAGAGAGCTTTTTGATAATTGGAGAGAGGATCTTTATATCCATCACACACACACACACACTTAACCCTAGTCTTCACCTACAACACACACACACTCTCTCACACATTTCATCACTTTGGAGCAAGAGAATTTAGAGGGTTTCAACATTTGGATTCAAGTTTGCTCAAGAGCTTTATACAAGATTAGCTAGGATGAAAGGGAAACTTCATAAACTCTCTTTCATTCTATCTTTTATTATGATTGAGTAGACTTGTGCAGGGTGATTTTACTTATGTAATGGGTTAGCTATATACTCTTATGATATGGGATTAAATGGCTGATTATATATACATTTTTGATTTTCTTGTTCAAATGGTTATTTTCTCATTCATGTCTAAGTGTTTGATTAAATGCCTAAATGGGTAACATGTGTATAAATTGAAGTCTATTTACTACTAAACACACTAATCCATGCTATAATCATGTCTATGTGTTTATATGTGGATGCTATGAAGTGGGTAATGCTTATATTCATGTCTATGTGCATATTTGCATGCCTAGTAGTGAATATGACTTCAATAACGCATACATGTCAGTTGTTAATTGCTTCTAATGGTGTAATCCGAGCCTGACGATGTTTGGTAGTCAAATAGGTCCCTTATTCACGAACACCTTGGCTTAGAACATGTATGAATGTGTTAATAGATTAAATCCCGCTATTGTGACCTTAGAATGACGAAGCATAATTTAGGGCTAGCCTAGGCTGAGTCTTCTTTAGCTTTAAATCTGGCCAATAGGTTTTAGGATAGGTTTAGTCAACCTTAGCGACATTAGGTCTTGGCTTTAAATCCAGCCAATGATTTAGGTACTAGGGTAGGTTCATTTTAAGTCACCTAGGAAGCTAGTTAGTTACTTTTAAGGCCCTAGGTCATGAGGACCACGCCGTAGCTCTAGGAGGCGCCACCTAGGGACATACCCGCACCGAGTCCTAGGGGAAAATTAAGACACTAATTTAGCAACCTAATTAGGAGCAATCACTTAAGTAAGCCATCATTCTTTAATTAGGAGCAATTGAGTATAGAATCACCCATTCATAAGTTGAAGTCACCCTAACCCCTTTCCATTTGTTATTTCCTCTAAAATAGCTTCTCCCCCACTTTTCCCAATTCCATAGTTTAGTTTAATTCATTTTAGTTAGAGCTCCCAACCATTCAAAAATCAAAAATTTCAAAAATAGATAGTTTAGATTTCTTATCTTTAGGCACATTCTAGAACACACATGTAGAATCCATCTCACAACATAGCCTCCCTGTGGTTTGACACTTGTTCTCGCACACACCACACTGCATCGATCCATGCACTTGCCGGTCTTTAGAGCTTGCACTCAAAGACGTACATCTAGGATGCCATTATGTATAGTTGAGATTAAAGAGTAAATGCCACACTAAAGTGCACTTATCTTGGTTTTAGGTGAGTTTGAGGATAGTTTGAAAATTAATGAAGATGAAGATGGCTTGGGCAAGAATTGAAGAAGATTTTAATGATGAAAAGTGGAAGAAAAGCAAGATTAGAGGCTTATGGACACAGGCCAAAGCGATCAGAAGCAAAACGGAGCAAAAACAAAGCCAAAAGAGAGCAAATAGGCACTACCAGAACACTGGCTTCAGAGTACGGGTGTGCCCCCTCTCTATTCCATCAAAAATAGAGAGTAATCTTCTACTATTAGAATAGAGGTCCCTCTGTACCAGTGCATTGGTTAGGTATTCTGGTAGTCGCAGAAAAATTGGCTATATAAGCCCTTTTTTGGCCACTTTTTAGAAGAACAAGTCATATTCTTTCACACCCATCTCTAAAACCCTAAATCCTCTCATCTCCCACATCTCACACACTCTTCCATACACAAAATCACTTTGGAATCAAGCCTCTAAGAGGATCAAGCACAAGAATAGGACCTTTTTAGGCTTGCACTTTCAAGGCACATCAAGCATCATGCCTATCTTTGATTCTAGGCACGATAAGTCCATTGGAGTTGTAGATTCCAATGTTGAAGTAAATGTCAAAGATATGAAGACTTTTAGGGAAGTGATTGAAGAACTTAAGATTATGATATATGGGTCCTTGGGTATCTTTGATGAGTCATTGCTAGAACATTCTTCTAAACTCTCTATGAAGGAACTACTTGATAAGTGAATCGTTTCTTGGATGAACATGAGCTATCCCTCAGTGAGATTGAGCCTATGACCCTTACTCTCGTTTCTTCCTCTTCCTAGTTGATTCCTTCATGCTGTCCCATTGATTCCATCCCACCCAACCCTACTCCATTAGATGACTCTTCCCTCATTCTTTCCATTGTGTATCCCCCTAGTAAGCACATTTTTATGCCATCTCACTTGAAGCACGTTCATGTAGGGTTTGTTCATACTCCTCTCATTTTTAGTGCTTTAGATTCTTCATTATAAGTACAGGGTATAGGTAGCTCTTAATCATCAAAAGAAGGCAATAGGATGGTTAATGGCAGAGATCTAAATTGCTAGGTTAGAATTGAAAAAGAACAAAGGAACTAGAGCTTTAGATTTTCCCATGACCTAAGACACCTTTGAGTATTCTCCTTTTATATTTGATGTGTTAGGTTTTTCATTTGTCCCTTTTCCATTTATGCTTGAAAAGGATTGTGACAATTAATCTTATACCACATGGTTCTTGTTCTTCTTACTTGTGCTTTGACAAGTTTTTATGTTGATCTACACTTAAGGACCACAAATATCATTGGCCCTAACATTATTGCTGGTTGGAGGCGTTAAATACAGTACTACTAAGAGGCACCTAAGACATTTAGTCAGAAGTTGATGATTGCCTAGCTGACGGCATCGTGTTTAGCACTATTAGGAGACAACCTAGGTTAATTTTGGTACTTTTGTTTTTTATTTCATTTTTCTTTCTTTTCACCCACACTAAGTACTGAATCAATGCAAGCCTGCATGGCAATACTACTAAACTTGTTCGTTATGAGTGTTTGTGGTTTGTTGAGTAACAGGGTTAATAGCTGAAATATGAACCATTGGCATGAAGAGTTTCACAAGAATGCGAGGTTGTATCAATCTCTTCTCCACTTGTTTCCCCATTTATCGACCCTTTTCCCACCACCCTTATTTGCTTTGTATTGCTTATTTTCTTGTTAAATGGTTCTATTTTATTTGCTTGAGGACCAGCAAAGTTTAGGTTCAGGGGTGTAGGAGTTTGGTTCTTATTGTTTTATGGTTCATTAGGGTAGATTGCATTATTTTTCTTAAAAATGGTGAAAATGTTTTCGATTTTTATGCATATAGGGTTTGATACATTGTGATTGTGTGTGTGTTTGCATGGCATTTCTATACTTGTTTAAGGTGTTCTTATGCTTTACTAGGTGTGTTAGTGTGGCATTTACACCATACTTGCACATAGTAAGCTACAAATGTCCGTTGTAGAGTTTAGAATGTAAATGCTACACTAATGCACACTTGTTTCTTGTGTTAAGTAAAGTTTAAGGCTTAGCTTGGGAGTTGAATTGATGATGATTTGATGAAAGAGCCAAGCTAATGGTGTTTGGGATGTGACAAAAGCTTGAAGAATGCATTTGGAAATGGCCAGGCAAAGAAAATAGCTACCAAGAAGAAACAAGCTCGTGAGAAGCAAGAGTGGTGCATAATATGAAGAGGCCAATCGACCTCAACCTTAGGTCGGTCAACTAGCCAAGTTCTAAAGTAACATAAAAAACTTAGCCATTCTAGGTTGGTCGACCTAGGCCAAGGCCGGCCCCTTGGCTTAGTACCTTAGCCCTACATGATAAAAGCCCTATTTAAGGCATTTTTCAGCATTTTTAGAGGGAGATTAGCGACCAACATCTGTACCCACTCTACACATACAAAAACCCTAAGTCACCCATCTCTCACATACTAAACCACACACAAATATGCCTAGATCCAAGCTCGTAAGGGTTTTGACACTTGTAATTGCAAGATCAAGACAAGGATTTCAAGAGCAAAAGTTAAGCATGAAAAGGAGGTTCATCTTTCTCCTTTTGTACTTAGTTTTCTTTACATTAGAATAGATCTTTTATAGGTGATTGAAGCTTGTATTATGGGTTGATCAAGTACTACTTTCCTATGAGATTTTGATGGTTTAATAGTGATGTTTGCTTTTAATGTTTCACTGGCTATTTACATACATGTCTATGTGTTTGTTGATATGCCTAGGTGAAAGAACATATATATTTGGAGGCTTGATTACTATTTAACACTTCTAAATAATTGTATGAGCATGTCTAGGTGTTTATGTAGTGATTCTATGAAGTAGGTCTTGTAACTATGCATGTCTATATGTGTTTTTACATGCCTTAATTACAATTTTAGCTTCTTTGACATACATGTAGATTATAATGCCTAAATTAGTATGACCTAAATATGTATAAGTTTTTTTGGCTAGAATATGCTTTATATTCATTTGTACCATGCTCAAGAACATCTATGATGTGCTTTATTATCAAACCCCGCTTGTGTGATGCTACGATTGGTGGTTCTTCATTATTTATTAATTAGGTCTAGTTAGTCTCCTTTGGCTTTAAACTTAGCCAATAGTTGTCGGGCTAGCTTATTGACCTTAGGAAGCCTAGTTTTTGGCTTTAAACATAGCCAATGAGTTATAACCTAGGGTAAGACCAATTACCATTACCTAGGAATGTAATTAGCTAATTCGTTCCCTAGTTCATAAGGACCACGCTATGCTTCTTGGTAACTAGCACCTAGGGATAGACCCATACTGAGTTTTAGGGATGACAGGAGAGGTTAATTAGATTCCTAGCTTAGAGCACCCCTTCTTAGAGCAAAACTATTGCAGTTAATCCTATAGTGAAGTTTGTACCCAAATTACTTATAGTTAAGCGAATTTCACCCATTTCCTTGTTGTTTGTGTCAATTCCTTTTTACTAGCTTGTTCTTCCTTGCTTTTATTTCCCTTACTTTGTTTAGATTAGTTTAATTTACTTTGAGCTCCTTCAAATCTAAAACAACCAAAAAGAATTCTTAGTTTAGCTTGTTTTCTTTCTAGCTTTCTAAGCCACATACTTAGCTGTCATTCGCTATTTCCTAACTCCCTAAGGGATCGACTCTGCTCTTGCACATTAGACTACATAACCTGTGCACTTGCAGGCTTTTAATTATGGCTTAGTACTTCAGTAGCTAGCATTATAGTCATTTATCCCTTGGTTGATAGAAGTGTTCGCTTTTATGATTGACTCAGTGGATTAGTGAATTTAAGTTTGCATCGTGGGGAGTGAATAGAGTGGAGGGAGAGTTGAGTCTTAGAGGGGATGCCTTTAAAAGTTATAGGAAGTGAATAGAGTAGAGGGAGAGCTAAGTCTTGGAGAGGATGCCTTTGAAAGTTGTAAAGAGTGAATAGAGTGGAAGGAGAGCTGAGTCTTAAAGTGGATGCCTTTGAAAGTTGTGGGGAGTGAGTGCTTTTAAGAATGCACCTTATAGCTACCCTATGGTTTGGATGGAAAGAGTGGTTGAAAAAAGGCTGTTGATATTGATATGAGTGGCCCTTTCTTGAGTGGTTCTTTTTTATTTGCCTTAGCCCTTCTTTTTCTTTCCTTTTTGTTATGCAATGCAAAAATATGAAAAATCCTAAAAATATAAAAAAAGGAAAAAAAAGGTGCAAATAAGTGAGAAAAAAAGTTGAAAAATAAAAAAAATAGAAAAGAGTAAAAGCCGAAAGCACAAAAAAAAAGAGAGTTCAACGAATAAGTGCTTAAGTGACACAATGTCAACTTAGCACAAGTTATCCTCTTTGTTCTTTGGTGTTGTGTGAATAAGGCTCTTAGATCAATTTGTGAGCCATTGTGTTTGTGCATTCTTTCTCTCTTTATCTTAAGGCTATATGCATGTTAAGGAGGCTATGTTAGTCGAGAAGGCAAGAAATATCAACATCCTGCATACATGCATGAGACTCTTAAACATGTGGTGATTTAGGTACTTGGAAATTTCCCAGGCAGTGCGAGGCCTTTTATGAGTAAAGAGAGGTTCCAAAAAGGCTTGGGGACCTCTCTACAATAGGAATAACCCTTTCATGCTTCTTAGGTTCACCTTGATAGTGAGTCAATCCCTTAGGCATCCCTTTTTATCGTCCTTAAGATAAACTTAGGTTTGGACTTGCTTAGGAATAAGCAAAGAGAAGGTTTGAGGGTGTTGATGTATTGGTTTTATGTGTGTACTTGTATTGTATTTTGATATCTTTGTATAGGTGTTTTTGAGATTATTAGATAGCTTTAGTGTAGTGTTTATACTATATTTGTGTATATAAGAGTGTAAGTTTATATAGTGATTTTCAAGGTTAAATGCTACAGTAAAAGCTTAATTTTGTGCCATAGATGAGTTATAGGGTGAAGCCTGTGCTTGCATGATGATAAGTGATGAAGATAAAAGGTGTACGGGTCGCAGGGAAGAAGTCGGAAGCAAAGAATATGAAGAATAAAGAGGAAAAAAGCTACCTGGTCAGCTGGCAATTCCAGAGAAGACAACTAGCTAAGCTAAGTAGCTGACCGATATGGTCAGTCAGTAATTCTAGAGAGCCCCAAAAATGAACCGGTCGACCCCCTATCTATTGGCCAGTAGGTAAGGTCAACTGGTGGTGACACTGGAGGCTATATATAGGACCTGATGTTTCAACATTTGGAGGAATCAATTCACCCCTACTTCTCACACATACTAAACCTAGTCCACTCCCCTCATACACACCTTTTTACACACTTCCCACCAAGATTCAAGCTTTTTTGGAGGGATTTAACAACTTTGGCGTCAAGATTTACTCAAAGATTGTACAAACATTTCCTCGGATGAAGTGGGAGTTTCCTATTCTCTCTTTCATCTTATTTTATATTATGTTTGAGTAGACTTATTTATGGCAATTTAGCTTGTGTAATGGGTTGATGTCTTAATATATAAATGTGCTTTGATTTTATTATTCAAATAACTATTTTCTCATTCATGTCTAGGTGTTTGATAAAATGCCTAGATGAGTAGAATATATGTAAATTAATGTCTATCTATTACTAAACATTTCTAATCCATTCTATAATCATATGTATGTGCTTGTGTGTGGAATGTGTCAAGTAGTAAATATGATCTCAATATTGCATACATGTTGGTTCCCAATATCTTTTCATAGTGTAATCTGAGCATGACAATGTTTGGTAATCGAATAGGTTCCTTTATTCAGGAACACCTTGGCTTAGAACATGTATAAATGTGCTAATAGGTCAAATCCCACTACAGTGACCCTAGAAAAATGATTTTTAATTTAGGGCTAGGCTAGATTAAGTCGCCTTTGGCCTCAAACCTAGCCTACAGGATTTTGGGTAGGGTTGATTAGGCTAGATTTAGGGTTGATTGTTGTTGTATATTAGATTAGGACATTGAATAATGGATTTGTGTAGATCTTTGGCTCTTAATACATGTTTGTTTACATAAATTTATGGCATGATTCAATATGTCTATGCATTGGAAATCAAACATGTCTATGTGTTTGTTAAAATGCCTAAGTGAATATGCATGTGTTATTTGTGCTTCAAATGCTCTTATCTACTTATATGGGTGATTTGATTGTGCTTAATCTCATGGCTTTGCTTAGTAGAGTAGGCTTTAGCTTTAAATCCAGCTAATAGGTTACATGCTATGCTTAGTCGAGTTTAGGTGCTAGTCCTTGGCTTTAAATCCAGCCAAGCGGATAAGTTAACCTAGACTGGAGTATCCCTCACCCACGTTAGTGTTGGTTAATTGAGCCTTAATGTCACGTAGTGTTTAGGTGCTAGTCCTTGGCTTTAAATCCAGCCAAGAGGATAAGTTATAATCACGGATTGCCTAGGCCAGGAGGGATTGGCCCTTAGCTTTAAATCCAGCTAACGGGTTAAACCACTAGTATTGGTTAAGAGAGCACCCGATCAACACAACGGCAATAGAAGTCTCGAGCCTTAGATAGACCTCATCCATTATCATAGCCCAAGTCCTGTTGCATTGCAATTGCCCTAGGTCCCCTTCTTCTTTGTTAGTTTTTCCTTCCTTAGTTTGGCTCCTTTAAGTTCCTTCATAGATTAGTTTTTATTTTCCTTTTTTCTGAGCTCCCTACCATCCTAAAGTAAGCACACACACGTACGTAGCTAGTTTAAGGCACCCGAGCACGTAGAGACCAAACTAAGGTAGCCTCCCTATGGAGATGATACCCGAACTCAAATCTGCTATACCACGAGCGATCCGTACGCTTGCGGGTGTAAAACTCGATACGCACATATCAAGTTTTTGGCACCGTTGCTAGGGAGGCACGGTATTGGTTCTTTGTGTGCTTTTGTGTTTGCAATTGGTTGCTTGCGTGTGCACTATCTTTACTTGCTTTCCATTTTTCAAAAACTAAAAAAAAATTTGAAAAAAAAATCTCTCAGAAAAAAATTTTTTTGAAAAAATTGATGGTGAAGAGGTTTTACTTGTGATTCATTGAATATGACAGATCCTAATGCTTCTTGGTGGTCACTTGTATCCTCTTGCCCACCACCCGAACGTGTTCCTCATGCATGTTGCTTGTGTAGAAGTTTTATGCATCCTACTGTTTTCTGTCCCCACGAGAATTCCCCATCGAGGGCTAGTGCTACTTATGACCCCCATGTCATGCATCATCTCATGCATCTTCATTTAGTAATCATGACTATAAGGATGCATATTCTTGTTATTGCAATCATTGTGGAAGCCGTGCTCATTTTTCTAGTGCTCGTCCCACCTTCCACCCTTATCCTCGATTGCATGCAATGCCGTATGCCCCTAGAAATCCTACATCCATGCATGCATCTACATCTAACTATCATGATACTAAGGAACAACATCATGCATTTTCACAATGGGGTCAAGATGACTCTTTATTCCATTCACCTTCTAGTTTCGATTATCCACCTTTAACACCTTCTTTTTCCACCCTTTCCTCTCCCGAGTTTTTTGATGGTTATGTGCAAAATGATTTTCAGCACTTGGTTAAGCCCTCTTCTTTTAGGTCTTCTTCTCAAGAGGAAACACTTGACTATCTCCTATCCCTCATCCAATCTAACCAAGAACAACTAGAGAGTTAGAAGCGAGACACCAAATCTCTAAGTGAGCGTTTGAAGAGCATGGTTGAGAGTGTGCAACTCATGAGCGAGAATGTCGAAATACCTTTAGAACGAGTTGAAGAGATAGGAGAAAGACTTAGAGATGAGAGAAATAGTGGTGAAAATGATGATGTATTGAAGAGACAACTAGAAAGAGAGGTTGATGGAGAGATAACATCTTGTAGTGAGGATAAAGATGAGCTTAATGATAACTTGGTTCTTGATGACTCTTATGAATATGTTTTAGAGGAAGTAGTACCCTATCCTCTTAAGCTTTCAGCGTCTTCCATTGAGTCACGTTAGCCTTTTCTTTCTCCTCATCCCATACATTCCGCAAACTTGAAGGTTGAGTCTTATGATCATAACACTCATTTGCATTTCGAGTCCATATTTAGGGAGTCTAGGGTACACACCTCCCTTGAGCATTCACGCATCCATGACCCGAAATCCTTTGAGTCCCCATTGTCCCCTCTATGTGTGTCTATCCCGTATGAGAAGCATGATGGTGAGATGACACCTACTAGCGATGAATGTATTGTTGAATTTAAAGAGACTGTAGCTAGTGAAGGTTTAAAGTCATCCATTGCGGAAAACAAGACATCAATTTCGGAGATTTTAGATGATAAGTTTCTTGGAGTTAAGAATCATGATGTTGAAGAGAATGGCAACTCTAAGAAGACACATAAAAAAGAAATTGGTGTGCTTAGAAGAATGACCTATCGGTCTCTTTGGATGTTTGATGATTCATTGATGGAAATAGAGGCCACTAAGATTGAATCCACCCTTCGTGAGGAGTTAGAACGACCTAGGCTTGATCATGTTATAACCCCCCCTTTCCCATTCCACTTCCTATATCGTTGCTCCTTCTTCTCCAAATGTCGTTCTAACCCCCCCTTTCCCATTCCATCGAGTCTCCTTCTTTGGAGCTCATGTTTGTGCCTTCTTGCATAGAACACTTTCATCTAGGGTTAGAAAGCACATTTCTTATGTTGCATGCATTTGACTTATCTTTAACCCATGAGGATGGTGTATTTTTAGCCTTCGATTTTGATACGAAGGCCATGGGGTGGCTAATTAAAGAGCAACCGGGACATGATTTTTCACGTTTGAGCATGCTTCATTCCACACTTGCACCCACATGCTCATTTGATATTTCGGGGTGAGATCTTGAAAAGGGGTGCATCATGCATTCACTACCCTAACCCTTACTGCATGACCCTTTTCCCTCTACGTTCTGCGCGTTAATGATTATTCGGCAATTTGTGCCATGCAACTTTAAACATGTTTTACTCTAACATTGGCGCCCGGCTAGAGGCGTTAAATCTAGCGCTACTAGGAGGCACCCTAGGCTTGTTCATATTTTTCTTGTTTTTCTTGTATTTATTTGCCTTTGCCTTTGTATATAGTAGATTAGTTTTCTTGTACTTATTGTTGCTTTGTACATAATAGATTAGATTGCTTTTGTTTATCTTACCTTTTGATAGTTTAGGCTTTCTTTTGTTTGTTTTCGTTCTTAGTAGGTTAGATTTTTACTCCCTTACTTGTTATTGCTCTGTTGCTTCATTTGTGCATCAATTCCTTACCCCTTATATACATCCTTGTTTATCATTTCAAATGTCAATGTGAGTTTACATAGCACTATCTTCTAATCTTTTCTTTGTTTTTTGAGCATTAGTGCTTTCCACAAAAGATAAAGGCTAGTAGATCATTGGATTATCTTTGGCATTTGCAGACTACATGGAAACAAGGTTGTATCTATCTATCTTTTACTTATCCTTATCTATCCCTCTCTGCATTTCCCATATGTGTTTCATGTTGATTGCTTGTCGTGTGGCTTTGTGATTTTTGCTTGAGGAAAAGCAAAGTTTAGGTTTGGGGGTGTAGTTGTTCATTTATTGTTTATCTCATAGATGGGATAGATTTGCTTGCCATATCTTATTTTTGCTTAAAATGTGTTCAAATTTTTCAATTTTTTTTTGCATATTTTGAGTTGGTTTATCTCCACGTTGGTTGGGGAGTTAGCTTTTGCTATTGACTTAATTGATTGGAGAAGATGAGGATGTATTCTAGGGAGTAAATGGAGTGTAGGGTATGACCTAGACATTGAAGAGAATCCTTTTGAAAACTGTGGGGAGTGAGCATATTTAAGAATGCACCTTGTAGTTTCCCCACAACTTGGTTGGAAAAAAGTATTTTTAAAGGGTTGTTGATATGAGTGCTTATTCCTTAATTGGTTCTTTTAGTGTGCCTTAGCCTCTTCTTTTTCCTTTCTTGTTGTTCTATTTTTGTATTGAAAAAGTGAAAAAAAAAATGAAATGAAAAAAAAAGAGAAAAAGCCAAAAAAGCAACAAAAAGATTGAAAAGTGAAGTATGTTGTGTTGCATATACTTGTGGTTTTATGCTTGTACGTGTAGGTGATATAGAAAACCCCTTTGATGATTCATATGTATGCATAATAGAGCATCGTGTACGGTCAACAAAGCTTAGCCATAGGCGATTTCATGTATATATCTTTGTGGTTGCATATAGCTTCATTAATAGAAGTATAGGATGTTTTTAATATCCTTGTAATGTTTCTTTTATGGTTGTAACTCTGTATTAGCACTAGCAAAGCATTTTCTTTGTTTTGTGCTTTTGCGTTGAAGATTGCAGGAAGCTATCAAAGAAGGGTTATAACATGTTTTGATGGATATTTATATTGCATTGATATATGTTTTGATCATATTTGCATGAACATAACCATGATTACCACCTAGAAACATGTCCACTCATTGGGGTTTAAAATTGGTCAACCTTTTGTCCAAATTCTCAAGATAGTTAATTTCATTTAAATGAGATTGGCTTAGACAAAATATTTGTATGCAATTATGTCTAAAGATGAATAACTTAACTTGAGATTTACAATATGTCAACATAAGGGTCTATATATGCCCAGATTTAGGTAAATAATCTATTATGTTATTGCAATGTTTTAGTAAAACAAAGGGAATTCGCAAAAACCAAAGTGTTTCACAAATCCAAAGCAGTGTTTAGATCTAAAACAAAACAAGAATACCAAAAAAAAGGGGAAATCCTTAAGTTAAAATATTGAGTGGGAGAAGGGATTGAAAATACGCCATGGCTTTCCATATTCGATTCACGCTAAAGGTAAACATCATTAATCTCCCCATCGGAGGGTGACACTTTACCTAAATTTAGCAAGGTGAATTTAAAATGTTTATTCAAAGGGTGTTAATGAGTTCGACCATCCCAATGGTGGAGTTCTTCACTAAAAATTGCCTCGCGCAACATTGATTAAAGTCACTACCCCATCAAAGGGCTTAAATCAAGAATGTTACGGGGAATGAACACAAGGAATGGGTATACACTCAACTTAAATGCTAGGTTCAGCTATTCCATCAATAGAGTTCGCTATCAAATTTAAGAAACCAAATGAAACAGTAATTGAATTATTCAATTGGATCATATCCAGATAATTGTCAATTCAAATAAGTGGTGCCGCTTAACTTAACGTTCATGAGTTAGGCCATCCCATCAGTGGAGTTCTTGCAAGGATGTTGAGACACTATTACATCAAGTAGTTTAAGGGTTAATCTACTAAAAGGCAAATGATGTAAAAATACTTGTATGTTTTATATCCAAAGATAGCATACATATTATACATACATTAATTGTATTATTATAAATTAATTACGATTATATTGTCGTATATCCCAAAAAAAGTCTTCGTTCAGTCCACTAGCAATAATTCTCAAAGAGTATAATGTCACTAGACTGAATTTTGTGGACTGGGAATGAAACTTGGACATAGTACTCACTGTTGAAGAGTATAGGTACGTCCTAACAACTCTTGGCCTATTGTGAGGAAAAACTCATCTAAAGCCCAGAAAGATATTGAGGCAAAATAGAAGAAGGCCAATAGTATGGCTAAGTGCTATATGATGTCTTCTACGTCAGATACTTTGTAAAGCAAGTATCATTATATAGAAACTGCAAAAGAAATCATGACCTCTCTATCCCATATGTTTGCCAAAAAGAGCACGCCCATAAGGAAAGGTGCTCTTAGAGAGATTATAAACCAAAGGATGGTAAAGGGAGCATCTGTTAGAGAGCATATGCTCAAATGATAGATTGCTTCAATACTACTGAGATCCTAGGGGCAAACATAGACGAACAGTCGAAGGTAGACATGATTTTGGAGACTTCATGACTATCTTACACCCAATTCAAGCTAAATTATAATATGGGCAAAATGAAATTAGATATGATGAAATTAATGATAGAGCTCCTAGCTATAGAAGCCATAATGAAAAGTAAAGGCCACATAAACATAGTCCAAGCATCCTCTTCTGGACTTAATTTGAAAGAGAAAAAGTTCAAAGGAAAAGGGAAGCAAAAATGTGGTCAAGGGCAAAAGAAAAAAAATGGTGAGTAGCCCAAACAATTAACAAGTGAAAAGCCCAAGGATAAATGCTTTAAGTACGGCCAAGAAGGAACTAAAAAAGGGATTTCCCAATGTACCTGGCATAAGGTCAAATAGGTAAACCACTTTCATTCTACATTGAAATATGTTTAATGGTCAATTCTATTGATTCTTGGATTGTAGACTCTAGAGCCACTAATCATATTTTCAATTCTTTGCATTGGTTTTAGGAAATGAAAGAACTAGTTAAAGGAGAATTTGCTCTAAGAATGGGTAATGGAGCAAAAGTATCGGCTACTGTAGTGGAAAGAATGTGCATAAATTTTTTATGTAATAGGAAGTTATTTTTTAACAATGTTTATTATGTTCTGGATGTACATAAAAACCTTATCTCAGTTTCACAATTAATATTAGATGGTTTTCGCACTAATTTCCATTATGGTGTAAATATTAGTAGAGTGGAAATATTATCTATTCTGGTAGTATACATGATAATTTGTTCTATATGAAACCTATTACAAACTCACTGCATAATATAAAACAAACTAATTCTTGGAAAAGGAAGATTTTTTCAATCAATGATACTTATCTTTGGCACCTACGCTTAGGACATATTAGTCTAAAGCGAACTTGAAGATTAGTCGAGGATGGGCATCTTAGCTCATTAGATCTCAAAGATCTACCTCCATGTAAATCTCGTCTCAAAGGAAAGATGACCAAATGGTCATTTTCTTCTAAAGGAGAAAGGGCCAAGGAAGTATTGGAATTGGTTCACACCAATGTACATGGTCCTATGAGCAAACCAACACGAGGAGGTTATGAGTATTTCATTGCTTTCATTAATGATTACTTCGGATATGGATATGTATATCTGATGTGACACAAGTCTGAATCCTTTGAGAAATTGAAGGAGTTCAAGGCTGAGGCAGAATGAAAATTAGATAAACATATCGAAGCCCTTTGATGTGATCGAGGTGGCGAATACCTCTCAGGTTAGTTTGGAGATTACCTTACACAAGAAGGGATTATGTCTTAGCTGATTGCACTGTGATCTCCTCAACAAAATGGTATAGCAAAGAGAAGAAATCATACTCTATTACATATGGTTAGGTCAATGATAAGTCATGCATCGTTAGCTTTATCTTTTTGGGGATATTCCATTGAGACAGCATCATATATCTTGAACTTGGCAGCAATTAAATCAATATCTAGGACACCACAAGAAATATGGACTAGGCGAAAGCCTAGTTTAAGTCATCTCCACATTTGGGGTTGTCCAGCTTATGTACTAAATAGCAATGCTTCAAAGTTGGAACCAAGATATGAGTTGTGCTATTTTATTGGATATCCTAAGGAAACCAAAGATGGGATCTCCTATAATCCTAAGAAGTTAAGGGTGTTTATTAACACCTATGCCAAATACTTGGAGAATGATGACAAGATCTAGAAAACACCAGATTATGAAGTAGTTCTAAAAGAGATTTCACAAGAATCTCCAATAATACCTGTAGTAGCTGTGGATGAAAAAGAACAGTATTTTACAAATAATAATTTAGAGCCTCATTGTAGTAGAAGGATATCTAGGCCACCTGATAGATACAATAAAGAGTCCTTTCAGACTTCTTCATAGGATTAGGTAGTGGATCCCACAAGTTATGATGAAGCAATTTTTGACTTAGATGCTGACCAATGGCATTAGGCAATAGATTCAAAGTTAAAATCAATGTATTCTAACAAAGTCTGAGATCTTGTAGTTGTACCTGAAGGGGTAAAACCTATAGGGTGCAAATGGGTCTACAAGAGAAAAAGAGGAGTTGATGGAAAAGTTGAAACTTTTAAAGCAAGGTTGGTGGCAAAAGGTCATACTCAGAAAGAAGGGATCGATTATGAGAAAACTTTCTCACTGGTAGCCGTGCATAAATCCATCAAGATACTCCTAGCCATCGCATGTCATTATGACTATGAGATATGGCAAATGGACATTAAGACAACTTTTCTTAATGGAGAGCTTGACTCGACCATTTACATGACACAACCAGATGGATACATTGCTAAACGCTAGGAACGTATGGTTTGTAAGCTAAAGAAGTTCAATTATGGATTAAAGCAGGCATCTAGAGCATGGAACATCAAATTTATCGGGCAATTAAATCTTAAGGTTTTGATCAAAATATTAATGAACCTTGCATGTATAAAAGGTGTAATGGAAATGCTGTAGCTTTTTTGGTTCTGTATGTGGATGATATCTTGCTACTTGGAAATGATGTGGGGATGTTATCATCTATCAAGGTTTGGCTTTCTACTCAATTTTAAATGAAGGATTTAGGAAAAGCTAGTTATGTTCTAAGGATCCAGCTTATACGAGATTGTAATAACAGAACGCTAGCCCTATCTCAAGCTATATTTAGTAAGAAGATATTGCCCAGGTTTAATATGCAAAACTCTAAGAAAGCCTCATTACCTTCTAGACATAGAGTTTATCTATCTCGAGATTAATGTCCTAAAACACCTAAGAAAATAGAGAGCATGAAGCGAGTTCCTTATACTTCGATAGTTAGAAGTCTCATGTACGCTATGTTATATACTAGACCAAATATTTTCTTTGCTATTGGCATGGTTAATAGATATCAGTCAAACCCTGGACTGGCATATTGGGTTGTAGTTAAGCATATATTTAAGTTCCTACAAGGGACTAAGGATTATGTGCTAGAATACTGTGCAGATAATCGGACGTCATTAGCCTATGCAGACTTTGATTTCCAGTCTAATAGAGATTTCAAGAAGCCTACTTCTAGATATGTCTTTACTCTATCAGGAGGAGTTATTTCATCAAGAAGCGTGAAGCAAAAGTATATTGCTGACTCTACCACAAAGAACGAGTATGTAGCAGCGACTGAGGCTGCAAAAGAGGTAGTATGGTTGAGAATTCCTTATAGATCTAGAAGTTGTGCCAGCTGCTCGGAGACCAATAACATTGTATTGTGATAACAACGGTGCTATTTCGCAATGCAAAGAGCCTAGAAATCACTAAAAGGGTAAACACATTGAATGAAAATATCATTTGATCTATGAGTTTATCCTAAAGGGAGATGTAGTAGTTGAAAAGATAGCTTCAGCAGAAAACCTGGCGGACCCATTTATGACGACCTTTCTAGAGAATATGTTTGCCACACATTTGAACTCTGTAAGTATTAGGTTGTTCAAAAGTGATCTTTAGTGCAAGTGGGAGCTGTTAGGATTAGTATGTCTACTTATTCTTATCTCCTTGTCTGTGGCTCCCTTTTCCACAGTTACAGGACCGTTGGAACAGTTGTTGATACCAAAAAAGTTTCCTTTAGACATCTCAACCGAAGCTCGCTTGTATATGACATTTTGGATGTTAAATAATTTATAATCATTTTGTTAAATGGCATTATGAGTTTCTTATATATTATTTCTGGTATGTTTTATTGACGTATGTACAAAGGTCCCTTGACTTTAACTAGTGACGTGGGTGCATAGTGAGGCTGTATGCAAGTAGGTCCAAGTCTAGATTTAGTCACGTCATATATTGAGTGTATAATCAAATGGCAGTGTTGGGTACTCTACCAGAATAAGGTTATATTCAGCAAGTCTCCTCGTTGAGAGTGATCTACCTAGGTCATTGAACGAGTTTTCAAATTTGCCTTAATAGTACGTGTGTCATGTATTTGACAGGACCATTGTGAGTATGTTTTCTAGAGACGTACTATTAAAGAAAGAAAACAAGATACTTACTGCTATTAAATGATCATTGCTCTTAATCTTGAGCATATGTGGATGAACTAATGAAGTTAGGGTTTGGTACTTTGATTCACTACGGGTGAGATCTTACTTTATTAGGATCAACAAACTTGTGCATTTAGTGCCAAATTCTAATTAACTGGAACATGCATATGTAATATGGAATGCATGTGCCCCTTTTGAGATTGTCCAAATTTATTATCCGAATCTAAATCAAGTGATATTACCTTTATGGGTGTATTGGTCATATGGCTCGAGTGTCGCTCCTGAGATCAAGAGATTCCATGACCAAGGATGGTTGGCAATAGGACAAAAGACCCAATGAAAAAAAAAGATATAGCTAAGGAGCTAATAGTACATAGGCCAAAGGACTAGCCTTAGTTATGGGTGTATGATGTGTGTCATTTGTACGTGTTTGTACTTAGCTTTTGCATGCACATTTGAGGGTGTTCTAGAGCATAATTGAGTGTATTTGGTATAGAGTTTATGCATAATTATTAATATTTCTTACATAATATATTTAGATGCATAAGTAAAATACTAAGTGTTATTTCTTGTGTTTCAGGTGAGTTTTGGGATGGGTCGAACTTAAAAGAGGAAGAAACGAGCTAAATATTGAAAGTTGGGAAAACAAAGATTGAGGATTGAAGATCAAATGGAGCTATTGGCTGGGCTGAACAAAAAACAAACTAACCGATAGGGTCAGCCAATAAAACCAGAAAACAGAGTTCTGCACTGATCGAGCGTACCGGCTGACCCATGGAGAATGAGAAAGAACAAGTCAATCCTCCTTGTTACCGGCTAGCCAATAGGGTCCCTTGGTACTCACGCTAAAAAGTCTACAAATAGCCCGTTTTAGGTCTTTTTTTTTGCTAGGAACTTTTTTTTTCTTAAAAGACTAATAAACTCTAACCCTTTACCCACTTCACCAAACACCCAAAACCACCATCCCACACTAAACCAAGTAAGGATTAAATCTTATAACAAGTGATTGAAGGGTTTTGCCTTGGATTTGAGCAAGGGTTTGAAGGGGAGTTTCTTATTCCTTTTCTTATTCTTGTAAATATGCTTTCTATTTGTGTTAGATCTAGGGTTAATTGATGTTGTATATTAGATTAAGACTTTGAATAAAGGATTTGTGTGTATCTTTTGCTCTTAATATATGTGTTTACATTGATTAATGGCAATTAATATGTCTATGTGTTGATAATTGAATATATTTACGTGTTCGATAAAATGCCTAAACAAACTTTCATGTGTTATTTCGTGCTTAAATGCTATCGGTAGCTGTATCACCTTAGCCTTAATCTATGCTAATGGCATGAGCCCTATTTGCAATTATGTGTATTTATTAATATGCTTAATTAATGACTTAGTGTGATAGGAGTACACCTCTAGTCACCCACTAGCACTAGTTAATGCTCTAGAAGTCTAACCTCCAATCTGAAACAATACCTATAGATTAGTCTCAAGTAGAACATTAATCAACACCAAAGAGAGCAATCGAGCCGTAGATAGACCAAACCGTTATCGTTGCCCGAGTCTAGTTGCAACACAATTACCCGAGATCTCCTTTAACCTTGTAGAGCTTTATTTCCTTAGTTTGTCACTCTTAGTTCCTCTATTAGCTTAAGTTTAATTTTAGGTCTTATTTTAGAGCCTCTTCAATCAAAAAGACCAAAACAAATATTTCAACACACGCTCGTAGCTAGTTCTAGCACCAAGCACGTAGAGATCAAACTAAGGAGCCTTCCTGAGGAAGAAAGAGCCTATACTTTCACACTTCACTACACAGGACTCATGCACTTATATCAAGTTTTTGGCGCTATTGCCGGGGAGGCATGGTATCTTTAGTTTCTTTCCTTATTTGAAAAACCACAAAAAAAATTGAAAATTTTTGAAAATTCAAAAAAAAATTAAAAAATTTGAAAAAAAATTGAATTAAGAAGATGTTTACATATGTTGCTTGAGCATGGATAGATATTCACCATGGGGTTAAGATGACTCTTCATCCTATGTACCTCTTAGTTACGAATATTCCTCTTATGTAACATCCTTTCCCACTTACTCATCTCTCGAGTTTTTTGATAGTTATGCTCAAAAAGATTTTCAAAATGACTACCATTTCCATTCGGGTGAATCATCTTCTCTTAGGTCTCTCTCATACGAAGAAAAATATGAGTACCTCAAATCCCTAATTCATTCCAAGCTTGAGAGACTAAAGAGATGAATGAACAATCTCTAGAAAAGTCAAGTACTTGAATAGAGAAGTTGAGAATGAGTAACCCGTACGTGAGAGTGTTGAGATACCTTCAGATCGGGTTGAAAGGATGGGAGTAAAACCTATGGATGGAGAGATTAGTGGTGAAAAAGATAATGTCCGGAAGGAAGAGATGGATGGAGAATTTACATCTTGTAGTAAGAAAGAAGATGAGCTTGACAGTGCTTTGGTTCTTGATGACAACTTTGGGTATGTTTTAGAAGAAGTGGTACCCTATCATCCCAAACTTTCACAACCCTTCATTGAGTCATGTGGACCTATTTTTCCCTCTCGTCCCACATCTCAACCATGTTTGAAGGATGAACTTGATGTTATTATTACTCAATTCAACTTTGATGTCTTTTAGAGAGAGATGAGTGTGCACACTCCCATTTCACTTGTTTGCATGATGAGTCATTTGAGTCTCTTTTACCACCTCCATGCATGTCCATCCCTTATAAGGAGTTAGAGGAACCCTTGTTTGATAACACCATATATCATAAAAAAGGAGAGTCTTGACCTTCTATGTCTCCTTCAATCGACCTTCCTTCTCTGGATAACGCCCAAACTCCCCATTCCCATTCTGTCAAGTCTCCCCCTTTATTGGAGCTCACATTTGTGCCTTTTTGCATGGAACACTTTCACCTAGGACTTGGTCACACACCACCCACTTAGCATGCATTAGATTTACTCGTGACCTACGGGAAAGGTGTATTCTTAGTCTTAGATAATAAGAAGGCCATGGGGTGATTAGTTAGTGAGCAAAGGGAGTATTATCCTTCACATTTGTATATAGAACCTAGCACATTTGAGCATACATCCATTTTTCATATTTTGGGGTGGGACATTTTGGAAGGGGCTTACATTGTTCATTCTTTGCCCTATCATTTATCACATGATCCCTTTCCTACTACATTCTGTGCTTTGATGATTATCCAGCAATTTGTGCCACACAACTTTAAACATGTTTTACTTCGACATTGGCACCCAGCTAGGGGCGTTAAAACTAGTGCTCCTACGAGGCATCCTAGGCTTGTTCATATTTTTCTTGCTCTTGTCATATTTACTTGCCTTTACTTTTGTATGTAGTTAATTAGTTTTCTTGTACTTATTCTTGCTTGTATATAGTAGATTAGATTGCTTTTGTTTCTTTTACCTTTTGATATTTTAGGCTTTTTTTTGCTTGTTTTCATTCTTAATAGGTTAGGTTTTTGCTCACTTGTTCTTGCTCATTTCCGTCATTTGTGCATCAGTCCTACACCTCTTGCATACATCCTTGGTTATCATTTCAAATGTCAATGTGAGCTTGCATAATATTATCTACTAATTTCTTCTTTGTTTTTGAGCATTCGTGTTTTCTAAAAAAGATGGAGACTAGTAGATAAATGGATTGTCTTTGGCATTTGTGAACTACATGCAAACAAGGTTGCATCTATCCTTCTTTTACTTGTCTTTTTCTATCCCCTTCACATTCCCCATATGTGTTTCATGTGCTTGCTTGTCACGTGCTTACTGCTATTTGCTTGAGGACAAGCAAAGTTTAGGTTTAGGGGTGTGGTAGTTCCTTTTAATGTTTATATCATGTTTTGAGTAGATTTCCATAGCATGCATTATTTTTACTCAAAATGTATTCAATTTTTTGATTTTTTTTTGCATGTTTTGAATTGGTTTATCTCCATGTTGGTTGGAGAGTTGGCCTTTGCTATTGACTTAATAGATTAGAGAAGATGAGGGTGTATTGTAGGGAGTGAAAAGAGTGTGGTGTATGACTTAGACATTGAAGAGAATCCTTTTGAAAATTGTGGGAAGCAAACACTTCTAAGAATGCAGCTTCTAGTTTTCCCACAACTTGGTTGAAAAAAAGTGTTTTTAAGAGTTGTTGATATGAGTGCCCCCTCCTTGATTAGCACTTTTAGTATACCTTAGCTTTTTCTTTTTCTTTTCTTTTTGTTTATCTTATGAATTGAGGGAAAAAAATGGAAAAATACGAAAAATGAAAAAAATACAAAAAAATGAAAAAAAAAGTTAAAATGAGAAAAATCAAAAGGCAACAAAAAGATTAAAAAGTGAAGTATGTTGAATAAGTGTCAAGTGACATAATGTCAATTTGACACAAGTATTCTCTTTTGTTATTTCATTGTATTATGATAAAGCTCTTACATTATTTTATGAGCGATTATGATGTATTCTTCTTTTCCTTGTATCTTTAGGGCTAAGTGCATGATGAGCGGCCATGTTAGTTGATAGGGCATAAAGTATCAACAGTTGGTGGAATCCTAAGTTTATGACGGTTTTAGCTACTTGGAAACTTTCCAAGAGGCGCGAGATCCATTGTGATTAAGAGGAGGATTTGGAAAAGACTAGGAAACCCTTATTGTTAGGATTAGTATACCCTAAAGCTCACTTGTACATGACATTTTTTATGTTAAACAATGAAAAATCATTTTTGTTAATGGAATTATAAGTTTCTCTCGGTTATGTTTTATTAATGCATGTATAAAGGTCCTTTGACTCGAACTAATTGGGTATGCAGTGAGGTTGGATACACAGTAGGTCCAAGTCTAGTCACGTCATAAATTGAATCCATAACCGAATAGTAGTATTGGGCACTCTATTGGGATAAGGCTATATTGAGCAAGTCTCCTCTTTAAGGGTGATCTACCTAGGTCATTGGAGGACTTTCCAGATTTGTCTCAATAGTATGTGTGTCACGTATTGGATAGGACCATTGTGAGTATGTTTTCTAGAGACGTACTATCAAAAAAAGAAAACAAGGCACTTACTACTACTAAATGATCATTGCTCTTAATCTTGAGAATATGTCAATGAACTAATGAAGTTAGGGTTTGGTATTTTGATTCACTATAGGTGAGATCTTACTTTATTAAGATCAACAGCCTTGTACATTGAGTGCTAAGTTCTAATTAATTGGAACACGCATATGCATTATGAATCTTTGTGTCTCCTTTGGGATTGTCCAAATTTATCATCCGAATCTAGATATAGTGATACTACCTTTATAGGTTTATGGGTCATATGGCTTAAGGGTCGCTCCCGAGATAAAGAGATTCCATGACCAAGGATGATTGGCAATAGGACAAGAAACCCAACAAAAAAAGATACAGCTAAGGAGGTGATACTACACAAGCCAAAGGACCGGTCTTAGCTGTGGATATACATAGAGGGGCATTATGGTCAATTATTTAATAGGTCAAAGACAAAGTTCACATTGATAAGCCTCTGGGTAATAGCAATTATTCTTGGCATGCAACTTTGAGGTTATAGTGGAATAGATCGGAGTTAAAAATAATTATTATGTCACCTAGATTGGGCAAGGACATTTTTAATTATTTTTGGAAGCCAAGGTTAATTGTGTCTTCTTGGTCCCTTCCTTAGTTGAAATGGCTTTGAGATTGTAATCTTGAAAGAGCAAATTCCATATTATGGTAGTAGCCTTATTGTGCCAAAGCTTGGAATTGGGTTTGGACTTTCTTTAGAGTCCAAGATAACCTAATTGGGCTAGGATGGTTTCCTATTAGGCTTGGGCCTTCACATGAATTATGGACTATATGTTGGGCTTGGATGGTGGGCTTGGACCGAGTTTTCCAAGACAAGTGGAAAACTTGCAAAAGACTTCAAAAACAAGTGGACAACTTGCATAAGTCTTCCAAGACAAGTAGGCAACTTGCAAAAGACTACAAAAACAATTGGACAACTTGCGTAAGTCAAAAAAGCCTGGTCTTCGGCGATTTCATGTGTAAATATTTATGGTTATTGCTTGTAGTTTCATTTAAAAGAAGCATAAGATGTTTTGTGATGTGTTTGTTTTGTGTGTTTATGTATTACATGTATATACTTGTTTTGAGGTGTTTTGAGCTTCATTTAATGTATTAGTATAGCATTTAGGTCATACTTGTGCATATTAGGGTCTACACGTTCATAGTTGAAGTTAGGACTTAAATGCTACACTAATGTACGTTTGTTGCTTGTTCAAGGTGTGATTTGGGAAGATAATTGGAGCTTAATTGAGGGTGATTGAAGTGTGGAACAAAGCCAAGGGTGTTTTGGACGCGAAGGAATGAAGAAAAGTGCTTTTGGAAGTGGTCGGACGAAAGAAGGAGCAACCGAGGCAAAACTGAGCGCAACATGAGCCAAATTCGGATCTTGCAAACTAAAAAGGACATGGACAAATTTTGGATACATTTTAGGGTGCAAAATATGGCTTGGGAGATCCCCCACGATGATACAAAGCCATAGAAAAAAATGGTGCGCGAATCGGAGCTAAAACGAGCAAGATATGACCATTTTACTATCAAGATCGGCTAGGTCGACCGGCCGGATCAGAACCTGGGCCAATTTTGGCTGGTCGACTTAGGCCCAATGCCGGTCGACCGGCTGGGCCCCCGGCTGGGCGCGTTAATAGCTCTATTTAAGCCATTTTTCAGCCCTTTTTGAAGGGGAATAACACCCAAATCAAACACCCATTTCCCTAAACCTAAAATCCACCAAAAATCACCTCACACACTCATTTCTAAACACATTTAACACTTAGAATCAAGGATCTAAGAGGATCAAACACTAGGATTTGGGGCATAGTTCATGGTTTGTAAAGCTTGGCTATGGATAGAAGGGTATCTCTCTTTTATCCTAAGTCTAATTATGTTTAATTAAAGCTATGTAGGGTGATCATATCTTGTATTTACGGATTGATTACTACTTTATATTAATGGAAACTTGATGGATTTATGTATATATGCCTTATGCTTATGGCTTCAAAGGCTATTTTACATACATGTCTATGTGTTTGTTGAAATGCCTCAATGATGTAGCATATATATATTGAAGTCTATTGTGCTATTAACCATTTCTAAATCATTATGCTAGTATGTCTATGTGTTTGTGTGGTGACTACATGAAGTGGGTATGACTATATACATGTCTATGTGTGTGTTAGCATACTTAATAGCATAACTAGCTTCTATTGCATGCATGTCGGGTGCTATTGCTTAAATTGGTGTAATCTAAACATGTCTATGTGTTTAGTAGTAGAATATACCAGTGTATTCTCAAATGTCATGCCTTAGATGTGTTTGCCATGCGCTTTAATGTCAATTTCTGCTAATTGTGATGCGATCGATGGTGCACAACTAGTATCTAGCCTAGGTTGAGTCCCCTTTGGCTTTAAATCCAGCCAATAGGAGTCCGATAGGTTTAGTTGACCTTAGTTCACTTAGGAAGGCTAGTTAGTCCACCCTAACACCCTAGGTTCATAAGGACCATGCCGTAGCTCTGAGTGAGGCGAAGCTTAGGGATGGACTCGCACCGAGTCCTAAGGCCAGATTGGGGAACTAATTAGAGGACTAAGTGCTAAGGTTAGATCGATCTAAACTCACCTAGAATCTTATTGGCTAGCCCTAATTCCTAAGTCATAAAGACCATGCCGTACTACTAGGCATCGCCACCTAGGGACGGACCCGCACTGAGGCTTAGGGTACCAATTAAGAGGCTAATTATAGGTTTAGATTAGAGCTCTTAGTATAATCCATCAAGTAACCCTAGAAAGACGTAGTAATCACCATAAACAAGATGTAATCACCTTAGTCTCCCATTTCCAACATTTGAATCCCCTTAGATCACTTGATTCCCTCATCACACACATACCACTTTTTTTTTTTTTTTTTCTTGCGTGTAGCTTAGATTTATCTTTCTCGAGCTCCCCTCAAACCAAAAACCCAAAAAAAAAACATTGTAGTTAGGACCTCAGCACGTATCTTTTAGGATGCACTTAGCTTAGGACACTATACATTTTAGGCCTCCCCGTGGATTCGACCCCGCACTCGCACACACCGTACTACACACGACCCGTGCGCTTGCGGGCTATTTAGGCTTGTGCTCAAATAGCGATATCATTTTGATATCTTTGCAATGTTTCTTTATAAAGCTTGTATTAGCAATAGCAAAGTGTATTATTGTAATCTTTAAAGACCAAGGAGAAAAACAAGAAAATAGCATAGAGGAACACTTTGCCGGGTGAGCTTGCCGATCGACCAGATAAGGCAGAAAAAGCAATTAATTGTGCTGTTTTGTTAAAGATTATAGGGAGCCATTAAAAAGGGATTCTAACGTATTTTGGTGGATGTTTATAATGCATTGATTTATGTTTTAATATATTTGCATAAGCATGATTGCCACCTAGAAATATGTCCACTCATTAGGGTTTACAAAAATCGGTCAAACCTATGAGCTGATTCTCAAAGATAGTTAAGTTTAATAAAATGGCTTAGATAAGATAATTGTAAGTGTTATGTCTATAGATGCCGTGCAATCTAATGACAACATCAAAAGAACTTAACTTGGCATTTACAAATATATATCAACCTAAGGGTCTATGCACCCAGATCTAGGCAAGTAATCTATTATGGAATTGCAATGTTTTAGTAACACAGAGGGGATTCACAAAAACCAAAGGGTTTTGCAAATCCAAAGCATGTTTAGATCTAAAACAAAAGCAAGAATACCAAAAATAGAGAAAACGCTTATGTTAAAATATTGAGTGGGAGAAGGGACTGGAAATACCCCACGGCTTTCCATATCTGATTCATGCTAATAGTAAATGTCATTAACTTCCCCGTCGGAAGGTGACACTTTATCTAGATTTAACACGGTGAAACATAAAATGTTTATTCAAAAGGGTGTTAGTAAGTTTGGCCATCCCATCGGTAGAGTTCTTCACTAAAGATCGCCTTATGCAACATTGATTAAAGTCAGCACCCCGTTAAAGGCTTAAATCAAGAATGTTACGGGGAATAAACATTAGGAATGGGTGTACACTCAACTTAAATGATAGGCTCAACTATTCTATCGATAGAGTTCGCTACCGGATTTAAGAAGCCAAACAAAACAGTGATTGAATTATTCAATTGGATCATATCCAGATAATCGTTAATTCAAATAAGCGGTGGCACTTAACTTAACGTTCACAAGTTCGGCCATCCCATCGGTGGAGTTCTTGTGAAGACGTTGAGACACTGTTACATTAAGTAGTTTAAAGGGTTGATCTACTCAAAAGCAAATGATGTAAAAAAGTACTTGTATGTTTTATTTCCAAGGATAGCATATATATTACACATGCATCAATTCTATACTCATAAATTAATTATGATTATATTGTTGTATCCAAAAAAATGTCTTCGTTCAGTTCACTAGCTATAATTCTCAAAGAGCACAAGCTCACTGGACTGAATTTTGTGGACTAGGAACGAAACTTGGACATAGCACTCATCGTAAAAGAATACAAGTATGTCCTAACAACTCCTTGTCCTGTTGTAAAGGCTAACTCTTCTGAAGCCTAGAAAGATGTGAGGCAAAATGGCAGAAAGCCAATAGTATGGCCAAGTGCTATATGATAACTTCTATCTCAGATATTTTGCAGAGCAAGCATCATCATATGGAAACTGCAAAAGAAATCATGACCTCACTGTCTTGTATGTTTGCTGAAAAGAGCAAGCCCTCAAGGCAAGGTGCTCTTAGACAAATTATGAATCAAACGATGGTAGAAGGAGCAACTGTCAGGGAGCATATGCTCAAAATGATGGATTACTTGAATACTACCAGGATCCTAGGAGCAAACATAGATGAACAGTCAAAGGTAGACATGATTTTAGAGATCTACCACCATCTTATACCCAGTTCAAGCTTAATTATAATATGAGCAAGATAAACATGGATATGATAAAATTAATAAAAGAGCTCCTACCTACAGAAGCCATAATGAGAAATAAAGGCCACATAAATATAATTTAAGCATCCACTTCTTGACATAACCCAAAAGGGAGAAAGTTCAAAAGAAAGGGGAAGCAAAAACGTGGACAAGGCAAATAGAAGAGAAATGATGAATAGCTCAGGCAGTTAACAAGTGAAAAGCCCAAGGGCAAATGATTTAAATGTGGCCTAAAAGGACACTGGAAAAAGGATTGCCTGATTTACTTGGCACGAGGCAGATAGGTACGCCTCTTTTGTTCTACATTGAAACCTACTTAGTGGTTGGTTCTACTGATTCTTGGATTGTAGACTCTGGAGCCACTAACCATTTGGATTCAGGAAATGAAGGAACTAGCTAAAGGGTAGTTTACTCTGAGAATGGGTAATGGAGCAAAAGTATAAACTGCTGCAATAGGAGGAATGTGTTTAAATTTTCCATGTAATAGAAAGTTATTTTTGAACAACATTTATTATGCTCCAGATGTACATAAAAAACTTATTTCTATTTTGCAATTAGTATTAGATGGTTTTTGCATTAATTTCCATTTTGGTGTTCATATCAGTAGAGATAGAAATATTATTTGTGCCGATCACATGCATGATAACTTGTTCTATACAAAACCTATTATAAACTCACTGCATAATATAGAGTAAACTAATTCCCCAAAAAGAAAGGTCTCTTTGACCAATGATACTTATCTTTGGCACCTATACTTTGGACATATTAGTCTAAAGCGAATTCAAAGATTAGTAGAGGATGGGCATCTTAGCTCATTAGATCTCGAAGATCTACCTCCGTGTGAATCTTGTCTCAAAGGGAAGATGACTAAACGGTGATTTTCTTCTAAAGGAGAAAGGACCAAAGAAGTATTGGAATTGGTTCACACTGATGTGTATGGTCCTATAAGCAAACCAACACGATGAGGTTATGAGTATTTCATTACTTTTACTGATGATTACTCTAGGTATAGATTTTATATCTGATGCGATGCAAATCTGAATCCTTTGAGAAATTCGAAGAGTTCAAAGCTGAGGCGGAGTGGAAATTAGATAACATATCAAAGCCCTTCGGTCTAATTGAGATGGCGAATATCTCTTGAGTGAGTTCAGAGACTATCTTACATAAGAAGGGATAGTATCTCAATTGACTACACCACGGACTCCTTAGTAAAATGGTGTAGCAGAGAGAAGAAATTGTACCCTATTAGATATGGTTAGGTCAATGATAAGTCATGCATCATTACCTTTATCTTTTTGGGGGTATGCCCTTGAAACAGCAGCATACATCCTGAACTTGGTACCATCTAAATCAGTACCTAAGACACCTCAAGAAATATGGATTAGGCGTAAGCTTAGTTTACATCATCTCCACATTTGAGGCTGTCCAGCTTATGTACTTAATAGTAATGCTTCAAAATTGGAACCAAGATCCAAGTTATGCTATTTTATTGGATATCCTAAAGGAACCAAAGGTGGGATTTTTATAATCCTAAGG
The DNA here is from genome assembly GCA_028554755.1 of Cordia subcordata. Classification (NCBI taxonomy): domain Eukaryota; kingdom Viridiplantae; phylum Streptophyta; class Magnoliopsida; order Boraginales; family Cordiaceae; genus Cordia; species Cordia subcordata. The sequence goes on from JAPTOF010000005.1 coordinate 1,018,044, forward strand.
AGTAAAAGTTGTTTATAAGCACCCATGCTAGATACTTAAAGAATGATGAATGGTTTAGATAACACCAAAGTTTAAAGTTGTTCTAGATAAGATTTCACAAGAATCTCTAGTAACACTTGTGGTAACTGTGAATGGAAAAAAATAGCATATTACACCTCATATATTAGAGCCTCATTGTAGTGGGAGGATATCCAGGCCTCCTGATAGATACTATGGAGAGTCTTTTCAAACTTCTTTACAGAATCAGATGGTGGATCCTACAAGTTAGAATCTATGTACTATAAAAAGTCTAGGATCTTGTAGTTGCACCTGAAGGTGTAAAACCTATAGGGTGCAAATAGGTCTGCCAGCGGAAAAAAGAAGTTGATGGAAAAGTTGAAATCTTTAAAGCAAGGTTGGTGGCGAAAAGTTATACTTATAAAGAAGGGATCGATTATGAGGAAACTTTCTCACCAGTAACCAAGCTTAAATCCATCAAGATACTTCTTGCCATCTCATGTCATTATGACTATGAGAATTGGCAAATGGATGTCAAGACAGCTTTTCCTAATGGACAGCTTAACGAGACCATTTAAATGACACAACCAGATGGATATGTTGCTAAAGGCTAGGAACAAATGGTTTGTAAGTTAAAAAAGTCTATTTATGGACTAAAGCAGGCATCTAGAGTATGGAACAGCAAATTTGATCAGGCAATTAAATCCTATTGTTTTGATCAAAATATTGATGAACTTTGCGTGTATAAGAGGCGTAATGGAAATGTTGTAGCTTTTTTTGGTTCTGTATATGGATGATATTCTACTAATTGGAAATGATGTGGGGATGTTATCATCCATCAAGGTTTGGCTTTTTCCTCAATCTCAAATGAAGGATTTAGGAGAAGCTAGTTATGTTCTAGGTATCAAACTTATGTGAGATCGTAAGAACAGAAGGCTAGCCCTATCCCAAGCTTCATTTATTGAGAAGATATTGGTCAGGTTTAACATGCAAAACTCTAAGAAGGCCTCATTACCTTCTAGACATGGAGTTTATCTATCTCAGAATCAATGTCCTAAAACACCTGAGGAAATAGAGAGCATGAAGCGAGTTCCTTATGCTTCGGCGGTTCGAAGCCTCATGTATGCCATGTTATGTACTAGACCAGATATCTACTTTATTGTTGGCATGGTTAATAGATATCAGTCAAACATTGGATCGGCACATTGGGTCATAGTTAAGCTTATATTCAAGTTCTTGCAAGGAACTAAGGATTACGTGTTAGAATACCGTACAGATGATCTAACGCCATTAGCCTATACAGACTCAAATTTTCAGTCCGACAGAGATCTAGGAAGTCTACTTCTGGATATGTTTTCACTCTGTCAGGAGGAGCTATTTCATGGAGATGTATGAAGCAAAATTGGATTACTGACTCTACCAAGGAGGCCAAATATGTAACAGCATCTGAGGCTGCGAAAGAGGCCATATGGCTAAGAAAGTTCTTTTTAGACTTAGAGGTTGTGCCGACAGCTCACAGACCGATAATGTTGTATTGTGACAACAATGATACTATTTCACAGTACAAAGAGCCCAGGAATCACAAAAAGGGTAAACAAATTAAAAGGAAATATCACTTGATCTGTGAGTTTATCCAGACAGGAGATGTAATAGTTGAAAAGATAGCTTCAACAAAAAATTTGGCAGACCCATTAATAAAGACTCTTCTAGAGAAAATTTTACCACAGATTTGGAGTCCATGGGTGTTAAGTTGTGCAGAAGTGATCTTTAGTACAAGTGGGAGATTATTAGGATTAGTATGCCCTAAAGCTCACTAGTACATGGCATTTTGGATGTTAAATAATGAATAATCATTTTTGTTAAATGGCATTATGAGTTTCTTACATATTATCTCTGTTATGTTTTATTGATACATGTATAAAGGTCCTTTGACTTGAACTAATGACTTGGGTGCACAGTGAGGCTGGACACAGAGTAGGTCCAATTCTAGATTTAGTCACATTATAAATTGAATCCATCACTGAATAGTAGTGTTTGGCACTCTACAGGGATAAGGCTATATTGAGCAAGTCTCCTCTTTGAGGGTGATCTACCTAGGTCATTGGAGAACTGTCCAGATTTGTCTCAATTGTACGTGTGTTACGTATTGAACAAGACCATTGTTAGCATGTTTCCTAGAGACGTACTATCAAAGAAAGTAAACAAGACATTCACTGCTACTAAATGATCATTTCTCTTAATCTTTAGTATATGTAGATGAACTAATAAAGTTAGGGTTTGCTACTTTGATTCACTGTGGGTGAGATCTAACTTTATTAAGATCAACAGCCTTGTACATTGAGTGCTAAGTTCTAATAAATTGGAACATGTATATGCAATATGGAATCTATGTGCCCCATTTGGGATTGTCCAAATTTATCATCCGAATCTAGATATAGTGATACTACCTTTATAGGTGTATCGGTCATATAGCTTAAGGGTCATTTTCGAGATCAAGAGAATCCATGACCAAGGATGGTTGGCAATAGGACAAAAAACCCAACAGAAAAAGATACAGCTAAGGAGGTGATAGTACACAGGCCAAAAGATCGGTCTTCACTGTGGGTATACTTAGAGAGGCATTATGATCGGTTATTTAGTAGGTCAAATATGAAGTTCACATTCTTTTGTGATAAGCTTCTATGTAATAGCAATTATTCTTGGAGTGCAACTTTGATCTTATGGTGTAATAGATTGGAGTTAAAAATAATTATTATGTCGCCTAGATCAGGGAAGGGCATTTTTAATTATTTTTTGAAGCCAAGGTTAATTGTGCCTTCTTGGTCACTTCCCTAGTTGAAATGACTTTGAGAGAGTAATCTTGAAAGAGCAAATTCCATATTTTGGTAGTAGCCTTATTGCCCCAAAGCTTGGAATTAGGTTTGGGCTTTCTTTGGAGTCCAAGATAACCTAATTGGGCTAGGATGATTTACTGTTATGTTTGGGCCTCCACATGGATTATGGACTATGTGTTGGGCTTGGATGGTAGGCTTGGCCCAAGTCTTCCAAGACAAATGGACAACTTGCAAAAGACTACAAAAACAAGTGGACAACTTGCATAAGTCTTCCAAGACAAGTGGGCAACCTGCAAAAGACTACAAAAACAAGTAGACAACTTTCGTAAGTCTTCCAAGACAAGTGAACAAGTTCCATAAAGAAAATTACTACATGGAAATTTTCTCCCACATGGAAAGATTAGCAACTGGGGGTGCCAAGGTTCTCTCTATAAATAGACAAGACCCTATTCCTTTTATGTAATCCACTTTGTAGATAATTTTTTCCTCTTTGGTAAGAAAATACTACAACACATAGTACACACTTATTATGTGATTTTTGCTCTAGTTTTCAAGAGCAGATTACATTGCTTCTTCCCACACAAGAAGCTATTCTCTCAAGATAAGTCTCTTTAATCGTAGAGAAGAAGACTAGGGAGTTGCCTATTGCGACACCCTTATAGTAAATTTTTGGTGGCCTTGTTCATGAGTAAAAACAAAGCTCATGATGGTTATAGCTTTATCAAAGGCCCCACATTTCAAGAGGTTAGCTTTACATATTTTGCAAATACTAGTTATGTTCTTGTGTGTGCTATGTTGATGTATTATTTTCCTAGCATGTTTTCTTAGTTAAATTTTTGAAATATATAAACTAAGATACACCACACTTAATAATATCAATCCTACACTTACACAAAAGGAATGACCTCTTATACCCCTTGGAGGTGAAAAGATAGCAAGTCAATACAACTGGCAACTCTTTGAAAAGCATAAGGATAGACTTGGTTCAAGCTTGCTTGGGGACAAGCAAGGGAAAGGTTTAAGGGTGTTAATGTGTGTCATTTGTGCATGCTTATACATAGTTTTGGTATGCACATTTGAGGGTGTTCTAGAGCATAATTAAGTGCATTTGGTATAGAGTTTATGCATAATTGTTAATATTTGTACATAATATATTTAGACGCATAAATACTATAATAAGTGTTATATCTTGTGTTTTAAGTGAGTTTTGGGATGGTTCGAGCTTAAACAAGGAAGAAACAAACTAAATCTTGAAGGCCGAGAGAATAAAGAATTAAGATTGAAGGTCAAATGGAGCTACTGGCTGGGCAGAAGAAAGAACCGGCAGACCAGTATGATCACTAAAACTAGAGAACAGAGGTCTGTACCGTCGGTCTGCCAGTTGATCCGGAGAGAATGAGAAGGAACCGGTCAACCCTTCTTGTTACCGACTAGCCAGTAAGGTCCCCCCGGTACTCGTGCTGAAAAGTCTATAAATAGCCTGGATTAGTTCACTTTTTAGGGAGGAACTTTATTTTCTTAAAACCCCAAGAATCCTTAACCGTTTACCCACTTCACTAAATGGCCAAAACTACCATCCTACACCAAACTAATCAAGGATTGAAGCTTATAAAAAGAGATTGAAGGGTTTTGCTTTGGATTTGAGCAAGGATTTGAATAGGAGTTTCTTATTCCTTTTCTTATTTTTGTAAATATGCTTTGTATTTGAGTTAGATCTAGGGTTGATTGATGTTGTATATTAGATTTGGGCTTTGAATAAAGGATTTGTGTGTATCTTTGGCAGTTGTTATATGCCTGTTTACATTGATTAATGGCATGAATCAATGTCTATGTGTTGAAATCGAATAAGTCTATGTGTTTGATAAAATGCCTAGACAAACTTGCATGTGTTATTCATGCTGAAATGCTATCAGTAACGGTGTCACTTTAGCCTTAATCCATGCTAATGGCATGAGCGCTATTTGCAACTATATGTGCTGATTAATATGCTTAATTAATGACTTAGTGTGGTAGGAGTATAACTCTAGTCTGAAACAATACTAAAAGGGTATCTACTATTACTGGTTAATGCTCTAGAAGTCTAACTTCTAGTCTGAAACAATACTAATAGGTTAGTCTTGAGTAGAACATTAATCAACACCAAAGAGAGCAACCGAGCCATAGATAGACTGAACCGTTATCATAGCCTGAGTCCAGTTGCAACACAATCACCCAAGATCCCCTTCAACCTTGTAGTGCTTTATTTCCTTAGTTTGGCACCCTTAGTTCCTCCACTGGTTTAAGTTTAGATTTAGGTCTTATTTTAGAGCCCCTTCAATCAAAAAGACCAAAAAAAATATTTCAACACATGCTTGATGTATTGTGTTTGTGTGTGTGTTTGCATTGTAATTTACCTATATTTAAGAAGTATTAAGCGCTCAAAAAGATGCATTGGTGTAGTACTTTTGATACGAATAGGCTTAAGCATAAACAAATATACATATCAATTTTTAGAGACAAATTGCTACACTAATTGCTTGTTTTCAATGATTTAGGTGAACTTTGGGTTAAGATCGAGATTTGGCGATGATAGGTAATAAAGATGGGAGACGGACAAGCCAAAAGGAGAAGATCGGAGGCTGAAAAGACAAAGAATGGAGGAAAGAAGCCAGCTGGACGACCAAGAAGAAAGAGCCGGTCGACCGGCCACTCCAGAGAGGTGCCAAAAATAGCTGGACGACCACCAAGCCGGTCAACCGGCCAGTCCAGAGAGCATCACCAAAAAGCCGATCAAGCTAAGAGAAGAAGCCAGTCAACCGACTAGGTCGACCGACAGATCGTGAAAATTCGATATAAAAGCCCAATTTTTAGACTAAAAAGGGGGATCTTTTAGAGGACTTTTTGGAAGATTAACACGCACTTCACACCTAAAATTCTCACACACTTAACCCTAGATTCCACCCATCTCACACACACTTTTCACACATTCCTCACTAAGAACCAAGCTTGATTTGGAGGGTTCAAACATTTGGAATGAAATTTGCTCAAAAGCTTTGTACAAGATTAGCTAGAATGAAAGGGAACCTTCATTATCTCTCTTTCATTCTATTTCCTATTATGATTGAGAAAACTTGTGTAGGGTGGTTTAACTTATGTAATGGGTTAACTATATACTCTTATGATATGGGATATGACGGCCGAATATATATACATGTTTTGAATTTTCTTGTTCAACTAGGTATTTTCTCATTCATGTCTAAGTGTTCGACAAAATGCCTAGATGAGTAACATGTGTATAAATTGAAGTTTGTTTGTTACTAAACACATCTAATCCATGTTATAATCATGTCTATGTGTTTATATATGGATGCTATGAAGTGGGTAATGCTTTTATTCATGCCTATATGTATATTTTCATGCCTAGTAATGAGTATAACTTCAATAATGCATACATATTGGTTGTTAATTATTTCTAATAGTGTGAACTGAACATGACGATGTTTGGTAGTCGAATAGGTTCCATTATTCACGAGCACCTTGGCCTTGAACATGTATGACCGCACTAGCAAGTCAAATCCTACTATAGTGACCTTAGAATGATGAAGCGTAATTTAGAGCTAGTCTAGACTGAGTCTCCTTTGGCTTTAAATCTAGCCAATAGGTTTTTGGATTGGTTTAGCCGACCTTAGCAACACTAGGTCTTGACTTTAAATCCAACCAAAGGTTTAGGCATTAAGGTACATTCATTCTAAGTCACCTAGGAAGTTAGTCAGTCATTCTTAAGGCCCTAGGTCATAAGGACCACGCCGTAGCTCTAGGAGGCGGCGCCTAGGAACGGACCCACACCGAGTCCTACGGGGAAATTAGGACACTAACTAGCAACCTAGTTAAGAGCACTCATGATACTTAGCCATCATCCCTTAATCCCATAGCATTTGAGTATAGAATTACCCATTCATAATTCGAAGTCACCCTAATCCCTTCTCAATTGTTAGTTCCCTCTTGACCAACTTGTGTTCCCATTTTTCATATTCAGAGTTTAGTTTTATTTTCTTTACCTAGAGCTCCCGATAATCCAAAACCCCAAAAATATCTAGTTTAGATCTTTCTTTTTGGCACTTTCAGCACCAAGCATAGAATTCACCCACATTATTCACGCCTCCCTATGGTTCGACACCCGCACTTGTACATTCTATATTGCACGATCCATACGCTTGCGGGTCTTTTAGAGCTTGCACTCGAAAGACGCATCAAGTTCTTGGAGCCGTTGCCGAGAAGGCACGGTGATTTGCATTCTTTGTTTGTGTGTTTTGGTAGTTGATTTTCTTACTTTCTTGCTTTTCCTTTATAGTTTATGTAGTTTTTGCTTATCTTGTTTATTGTTTATATTATCTTGCTTTGATCCTTGCTTATCTATTTCAGCTTTTGTCTTTATTTTTAGTAGACTTTTTAGGATTGTGGTTTATTTGTTGTAGTTTTAGGAATATTGAAGTTTTCAGGGGTTGCTGTGGTTTATTCACTCCTCGACTAGATTTATCCATAGCCAAATTTTGGAAAGAGTTCTCGGCCAACAAATCCATTTTCTCCCACACCTCACTCATCTTCAAATTATAAGATCCACCACTAGAGGTGGTGATGTGACTGTAAGGTGCAAACCCTAAAAGATCTGCAAGCATATAAATCGTGCAATATAGTGTGTACAAGTGCGGGTGTTGAACCACAAGGAGGCTAATGTGTGGAAAGAATCCTATGCGTGTATGCTTTAAAAGATGCCTAAAGAAACCTAGACTAAGCATTCTTTTTGTACTGTTTAGATTATAGGGAGCTAAATGATGGAAAAAGGAACTAAAGGAACTACACTATAAGAATGGGAATGGGAAAAAAGGAATTAAGCTAATCTTGAAGGGATTTAACCAATGGAAAGGTGTTAAGGTGACATATGCTTGCTAATGGATGATTCTCAACTCGTATGCTATAGGATTAAGCGAATTATTTATCTATGTGATGCTCTAATACTAGGTTGCTAGCTAGTATCCAAATTAATCCCTAGGACTTAGTGTGGGTCCGTCCCTAGGCATGCACACTTAGAGTGACAGCATGACCCTTATGTACCTAAGGCCATAAGAGGGACTAGAAAGCTGCCTAGGTATCCTAGAATGATCCTAACCTAGCTCCTAGACCATTGGTTGGATTTAAAGCCAAGACCTAAGGTCACGAAGGCCGATTAAACCCCACCCAGACTTCTATTAGCTAGATTTAAAGCTAAAGAATCTCAAACTAGGCTAGTCCTAACTTGTGCACCGTTGTTCTAGGGACATTATAATGGGCTGATGTCTAATAAGCACAATCCTACATGTTCTAGGACAAGTTGTTGTGAATATGTCGACCTATTCACTACCAACATGTAAGCAAGATTAAAGTTATATTCACCGTAAAGCATGCTTATACTCACATAGACATGAACATAGCAAACCCACTTTATACTATCCATAATAAGCATATAGTGATGCATATTAGATGGATTAGAGGTGTTTTATAGCAGAAAAACTCTAATTTATACACATACTACTCATCTAGGCAATTAATCAAACATATAAACATGTATTGAGAAAAAGCCATTACATGAAGAATAAAGAATGTATATACATATATATATAAGCCATAAAAAATCCCATAACATAGAGCATAAAATCAACTTATTATACAAGCTTAGTCACCTTAATCTATTCTACTCAAACATTAAAGTAAATAGGATGTAAGAGTGTTAAGAAAACTTCCCTTCCATCCTAGCTTGTTCTTGTACAATCTTGAGCAAATCCCTTACCACATACTGTTAAAATCCTCCAAAAGAGATTAGATCTAATTGGGTATGTATGTGTGTGTGTGTGTAAAGTGGTTGTGAAGTGTATGTGTATTGATAATTAAACTGTTGAAACATTTAGTACTATTTATAGCCTCTAGTGTCATTACCGATCGACTTTACTGGCTGGCTGATAAATGGGGAGGGCCGACTAGCACCAAAGCATTCTCTTTGGAGTTACCAACTAACCAGCGTTTGGCTGAGCTAGTTCTGCTCTTCTGTGCTCTGGAATTACCAACTGAGCTAGCTAGTCAGTTGGTAGGCTCTGGGGGTTGACCAGTTCTTCTTTACTACTTCAATCTTCATCTTCTTTGCTTTCGGCCTCTTTTCCACGACCCGCACACCTTTTATCTTCATCACCCTTCATCGTGTAATCCTTGTTTTCAACTTAAGTCTTACCTAAATCACAAAATCAAGCAATTAGTGTAGCTTTTATCTACCAAACTCATCTATGTACAATTATCTTTGCTTAAGCTTATCTCTAGCAAATGTACTACACTAATGCCATTAAATATGCACATAATACCTCTAAAATATATAGAAAATGCAATACAAACATACACGAAATCAAAGTACATTAATGTATATGCAACAACAGAGTCTATGTGCCCCCTTGGATTTGTCCACTTAATCACTAAAAATCTAGTATTAGTGATATTGCCTTTTAGGGGTATATCGGTCTTTTGGCTTGTTGGCGATCTCTAGATCAAGAGATCCACGACTAGTGGATGATCATATATGGGTCCAAGGTTTAGATATAGTCTTGGAGGTGATGGTACTTGTAAGGACTGACCTTGACTATGGGTATACATGGAGGGGTATCTTGGTCATTTCACTCTATTGGTTAAAGACAAAGGTCACTAGAGTAGGTGACAAGCTCCTGCTTAGCTAGTAATTATCCTTGAAGTACAGCTTTGGTCTTCTGGTTGAAATAGACTAAGGTCAAAATGGCCTTAGTGTCGCCAAAGTGGTGGCGTAGGGCATTTTGGTCGTTTTGGGAGCTTAGGATAATTATGTCTTTTGGTCTCTCCACTAGCCATACTCTATTGGATGCATTACTTGAGCAAAATTAATTATGTGGATTGCTTAATTAAGATTTGAGTTTAAAATTAAAAAGGGATTTGATTATCCAGGTCTTCTTAATATAATTCAATAATATCTTAATTAGATAAGCGGGTCCCACATGAAAGATATTTAGTGTGTGAAGTGGAATATTTGGGATAGCCTTATACCTAGGGAATATTCCATTTCTCATGGATGGAGCGAAAAAATCCATTTTGCATCTAGGTCACACTATAAGGGTAACCAGTCTTAACTTTACTTTTGAATTTTGCTTGAATGTGATACCCATGTCTATAATAAGCTTTATTTATGCTATGTTTCCACTCCCATTATTGTTAATATGTTTTGATTTTTAAAATTCAAAATAACAACTAGCCATAAGAATAACATCTAGATCCAACATAAAGGAATGATATCTCGACCATAGGTAATTAGCCATGTTAGAGATTCTGGATATAGTCTGAAGGCATTAACCATATCAAAGGCCTGGTAAGCGGGAAACAAGTCTTTCCTTATGTCCTTTAGAGTATTATATCTCTCTTTTTTTCTTCGAGTGAGTCTGGGAACTCTGCTAAGCTTTTTTTCGATCCCCTGTGTAGCATCTAACTGGGATCGTTCTAATTTGACTCCCCATGGGCTGAGACAACTTACAAAAACATACCTATGATGCTAACCCTTGTGGGAAGAAGGGTTCCCTTTCAAAAGCACTGGCTGATTCTACATAGCTATATAATACCAACCCTTTTCTCGATCTTGGGCCAAGCAGAACATGTAGCAAAAGAGGTTGACAAAAGGCTTAATCCTATTTGCCCTTAAGCATGAGTACCACCCGATAAGGGCAGCCCAACCATTCAGGTACAACTGGCTAGGACAAAGCCCATAATTGTTTAGGTAATCTCGAATGAACCTAGGAAGAGGCAACCTAAAGCCCAAGGTGAAGAAATCCTCATAGAATGCAATCTCACCCCTCTCCCTTTCACAAGCATACTCTTAGGGATTAGGAAGTCTGACCACATAACCCTTAAGAACCCCCTGAAAAAGCGTTATGTTCTCCAGGATATGGTGATCCAGTACAATTCCCTGACTAAAGTGTTAAAAGGGGTGATCATGTCGAGTTTTACACTTACAAACGTATGGATTGTTCGTGGTATAGCGAATTCGAATGCAGGTATTGTCTCCATGGGAATGTTACCTTAGTTTGGTCTCTATATGCGCAGGTGCCTAAAACTAGTTACATATGTGTGAGTGAATATTTAGGATGTGAAGTGAGCTTGGGAAAAGGAAAATAATCCTAAACTACGGAGAAGCTTAACGGTGCCAAGCTAAGGATAGAAACGTAATAAGAAAGAAAGGGACCTAGGGTGATTGCGTTGAACAAGACTTGGGCTACGATAACGGATTAGGTCTATCTATGGCTGGGGACTTCTATTGTCATTGGGTTGATTGGGGGTCTCTTAACCAATACTAGTGGTTCAACTTGTTAGCTGTGTTTAAAGCTAAGGACTAGTATCTAAACACTACGTGACATTAAGGCTCGATGAACTAACACTAACGTGGGTGAGGGATACTTTAGTCTAGGTTAACTTATCCGTTTGGCTGGGTTTAAAGCCAAAGATTAGCACCTAAACTCAATTAAACATAGCATGTAACCTATTAGCTAGATTTAAAGCTAAAGCCTACTCTACTAAGCAAAACCTTGAATTAAGAACAATCACATCACCAATATAAATAGATAAAGGCATTTGAAGTACAAATAACACATCCAAGTTCACTTAGGCATTTTAACAAATACATAAACAAGTTAGATTTTCAATACATAGACAAATTGAATCATGCCATAGATTAATGTGAAAAAGTGTGTATTAAGTGCCAAAGACACATACAAATCCTTTATTCAAAGCACTAATCTAAAATACAACATCAATCAACACTAGATCTAACTCAATTATAAAGCATATTTACATGAATAAGAAAAGGAATAAAGAACTCCCTTTCAAACCCTTACTCAAATCCAAAGCAAAATCCTTCAATCACTTGCTACAAGCTTCAATCCTAGCTTGGTTTTACATGGAATTATGGTTTTGGGTGTTTGGTGAAGTGGGTAGAGGGTTAGGGTTCATTAGGGTTTTATAAAATAAAGTTCCTCCCCCAAAAATGACCTAAAACGGGCTATTTATATACATTTCAACATCAGTATCGGGGGACCTTACTGGATAGCCAGTAACAAGGACGGTCAACCGGTTCCTTCTTATGCTCGCTGGATCAACCGGTCAAATGTTATGCTCTACCGGTACAGACTTCTGTTCTATGATTTTACCAGCTAACTGGTACTTTCTTTAGCCCAGCCAAAGCTTCATTTGATCTTCAATCCTTAATTTTTGTTCTCCTGACGTTCAATATTTAGCTCGTTTCTTTCTCATTTAAACTCAACCCATCCCAAAACTCACCTAAAACACGAAATATAACACTTAGTATAGTATTTATACATCTAAATACATTATGTACAAATATTAACAATTATGCACAAACTCTATACTAAATGAACTCAGTTATGCTCTAGAACACCGTCAAGTGTGCATGCAAAAACTATGTATAAAACATGCACAAATGACACACATCAAGACCCCTAAACCTTCCCTTTGTTTGTCCCCAAGCTAGCCTGAACCAAGTCTATCATCATGCTTTTCAAAGAGTTGCCAGCTGTATTGACTTGTTATGTTTTTGCCTCCAAGGGGTACAAAGCATCATTCTTTTCATCTAAGGGTTTCCCTAGTCTTTTTTGGATCCTCCTCTCAGTCACAAGGGATCTTGTATCTCTTGGAAAGTTACTAAGTAGCTATAACTACCACAAACCTAGGATTTCAACTCACGTGCTCGAGATATTGATACTTCGTGCCATTTCAACTAACATGGCCTCTCAACATGTACTTAGCCCTTAAAAGATAAAAGGAGAAGAAGAATACTTCACAATGAGTTACAAATAACGTAAGAGCCTTATTCACAATACAACGAAATAACAAAAGGGAATACTTGTGTCAGATTGACATTGTGTCACTTGAAACTTATTCAACATACTTCATTTTTTTCATCTTTTTGTCACCTTTTTGGTTTTTTCTCATTTTTCATTTTTTTTTAATTTTTGCATTTTTTTTCAAATCATAACATAGAACGAAAAAAAAAAGAAAAGGCTAAGGCATACTAAAAGAACCAATCAACGTAAGGGCACTCATGTCGACAACCCTTTAGAAACACTTTTTTCAACCAAGTTGTGGGGTAACTACAAGGTGCATTCTTAGAAATACTCACTCCCCATAGTTTTCAAAAGTATTCTCTTCAAAGTTTGGGTCACACCCTACACTCCGTTTACTCTCTACAATACACCCTCATCTTCTCCAATTAATTAAGTCAATAGCAAAGGTCAACTTTCCAATTGACATAGAGATGAATAACTCGAAACATGTAAAAAATTGAAAAATTAAACATATTTTGATCTAAAACAAGGCATTCTATAAAAATCTACCCTGAACATGATATAAACAATAAAGAAATGGCCATAGCCCCAAACCTATACTAGTATTAATTGATCTCGGGAGTGACCCTCAAGCCATATGACCGATACACCCATAAAGGTAGTATCATTAGATCTAAATTCAGATGATAAATATGGACAATCCCAAAGAGGGCACATAGATTCCATATTGCATATGCATGTTCCAATTAATTAGAACTTAGCACTCAATGCACAAGGCTATTGATCCTAATAAAGTAAGCTCTCACCCATAGTGAATCAAAGTACCAAACCCTAACTTCATTAGTTCATTCACATATGCTCAAGATTAAGAGCAACGATCATTTAGCAGCAGTGAATATCTTGTTTTCTTTCTTTGATAGTATGTCTCTAGAAAACAGACTCACAATGGTCCTGTCAAATACGTGACATACCTATTATTGAGACAAATCCAGAAAGTCCTCCAATGACCTAGGTAGATTACCCTCAATGAGGAGACTTGCTCAATATAACCTTATCCCGATAGAGTGCCCAACACTACCATTTGGTTACGGACTTAATTTATGACATGACTAAATCTAGACTTGGACCTACTATGCGTCCAGCCTCACTACGCACCCAATTCATTAGTTCAAGTCAAGGGACCTTTGTGCATACATCAATAAAACATACCAGATATAATATGTAAGGAACTCATAATGCCATTTAACAAAATGATTATACATTATTTAACATCCAAAATGTTATATACAAATGAGCTTTAGGGAATACTAATCCTAACATAGATAATCAACACTAGCTATGATCTCATCAACTGCTTTCATAAATTCATCACTAGTGCTCGCCATCTCCTCATCACGCTCTTTACAAAGGGTAGGCACAAATATAGGGGATAAAAGAGACTCCAAAGATTCCTCATCTTGTATGCATGAATGCTCAAAGGAAGAATGCACGCTAAACTCCCTAAATGTAGACTCAGAATGCAATTGAGTACTATTGACATGAGACTCTACCTCCATGTGTATAGAAGTATGGGAAGAGAGGAAAGGTTAGGCTCACATAACTCAATGGGCAGCGAAAGCATGGGAGGATAGGGTACTGCTTCCTCTAAAACATGGCCAAAGAAGTCATCAAGAACCAAATTATCATCAAGCTCATTCTCATCCTCATTACAAGAAGTTATCTCTCCATCGACCTCTCTTTTTAATTTTCTCTCCAAAACATCAGCATTTTCACCACTATTTCCCTCATCTCTAGGCCTTTCTCCTATGTCTTCAACCTGGTCTAAAGGTATCTCAAGACCCCCAACCACGGGTTGCTCACTCTCAATCTCTCTCTTCAAGCACTCACCTAGATAGTCAACTTGTTTCATATGCTATCTAGTTTCTCCTGATTAGATTGGAGGAGGGATAGGACATAGGCAATCTTTTCATCATTACTTAAGAATGACCTAAAAGAAAAGGGCTCAACAAAGTGGAAATGGTAATCATGGTGGAAATCATTTTGGGCATAACCATAAAAAAACTAGGGAGAGGAATGGGTAGGAAAAGAAGGTATTAGAGGTGGACAATCAAAACTAAAGGGTGAATGGAATTAACAGTCATCTTGACCCCATGGTGAAAATGCATTATGTTGCTCCCTAGAATCATAATTATAAGATGTTGATGCATGCATGGGCACATGATTCCTAGAGGCATTCTTGGGCGTTGCATGCAATCGAGGATAAAGGTGGAAGGTAGGACAAGAATTGGAATCATGATCACGTCTCTAACATAGATTGCAATGATACGAATATGAATCCCTATAGTCATGATTTCTAAGTGAACATGCATGAAACGATGTATGACTATAGTGATCATAATTAGCACCAACTCCAGATTGGCGATTTTCATGGGGACAAAAGACAGTTGGATACATACAACTTCTACACAAGCGATATGCATTAGGAACAAATTCGGGTGGAGGGAAAGAGGATACTACTGACCACCAAGAAGCATTAGAATCGGTCATGAATCACAAATAATACCTCTTCATAATTCAATTTTTTTTTTGAATTTTCAAAGTTTTTTTTCAAGATTTTTCAATTTTTTTGGTAGCTTTTGAATAATGGAAAGCAAGTAATCACACACACAAAAGAAACAAAGAACCAAAACCGTACCTCCCCAGCAACAGCAGCAAAAACTTGATCGCGTCGAGTTTTACACCCTCATGCGTATGGATAGTTGGTGGCATAGCAGATTAGAGTGTAGGTATCATCTCCACAGAGAGGCAACCTTAGTTTGGTCTCTATGTGCTCAGGTGCCTAAAACTAGCTACGTATGTGTGTGTGAATATTTAGGATGTGAAGGGAGTTTAGGAAAAGCAAAATAAACCTAAACTACAGAGGAACTTAAGGGTGCCAAGCTAAGGAAGGAAACTTAACATGAAGAAAGAGACCTAGGGCAATTGCATTGCAACTAGACTTAGGCTAAAATAAGGAATTAGGTCAATCTATGGCTTAGGACTTCTATTGTCATTATGTTGATTGGGGATCTCTTAACCAATACTAGTGGTTCAACCCGTTAACTGGGTTTAAAGCTAATGGACAATCCCTTCTAGCCTACGCAATCCATGATGAGAACTTATCCTCTTGGTTGAGTTTAAAGCCAAGAACTAGCACCTAGACACTACGTGACATTAAGGCTCGATTAACCAACACTAACATCGGTGAAGAATACTCTAATCTAGGTTAGCTCATCCGCTTGGCTAGGTTTAAAGCCAAGGATTAGCACCTAAACTCGACTAAGCATAGCATGTAACCTATTAGTTGAATTTAAAGCTAAAGCCTACTTTACTAAGCAAAGCCATGAATGAAGCACAATCACATCACCCATAAAAGTAGATAAAAGAATTTGAAGCACAAATAACACATGCAAGTTCACTTAGGCATTTTAACAAACAGATAGACATGTTTAATTTTTAATACATGGACATATTGAATCATGTCATGGATTTTTGTAAACAAGCATGTATTAAGAGCCAAAGATACACACAAATCCTTTACTGAAAGGTCTAATCTAAAATATAACATCAATCAACCGTAGATCTAACTCAATTACAAAGCATATTTACCAAAAAATAAGAAAAGGAACAAGGAACTCCCTTTCAAAACCTTGCTAAAATCCAAAGCAAAATCCTTTAATCTCTTGGTAAAATCTTCAATCTTAGCTTGGTTTGGTGTGGAATTGTGGTTTTGGTTGTTTGATGAAGTGGGTAGAGGGTTAAGGTTTATTAGAGTTTTATAAAATAAAGTTCCTCCCCCAAAAATTACCTAAAACAGGCTATTAAAAGATTTTTCAGCTCGAGTACTGGGGGACCCTACCGACTAGTTGGTAACAAGAAGGGTCATGTAAGATCAATATTATTAAGTGTGGTATATCCTAGTCCATATTTTCAAAAATTTAACTAATAAAACATGCTAGGAAAACAATATATCCACATAACACACACAAAAATGTGCTTAAGAACATATAGACCATAACTAGTATTTGCAAAATATGTAAAGCTAACCTCTTGAAGCGTGGGGCCTTTGATGAAGCTATAACCATCACGACTTGTTTTTACTCACTAACAAGGCCACTAAAAATTTACTATAAGGGTGTCACAATAGGCAACTCCCTAGTCTTCCTCCCTCTGATTGAAGAGACTTATCTTGAGAGAATAGCCTCTTGTGTAGGAAGAAGCAAAGTAATATACTCTTGAAAATTAGAGTAAAAATCACACAATAAGTGTGTACTATGTGTTGTAGTATTTTCTTACCAAAGAGGAAGAAATTAACTACAAAGTGGATTACATAAAAGATGTAGGGTCTTGTCTGTATAGAGAGAACCTTGGCACCCCAAGTTGCCAATCTTTCCATGTGGGAGAAAATTTCCATATAGTAATTTCCTTTCCGTAATTTGTCCACTTGTCTTGGAAGACTTATGCAAGTTGTCCACTTGTTTTTGTAGTCTTTTGCAAGTTCTCCACTTGTCTTGGAAAACTTGGGCCAAGCCTACCATCCAAGCCCAACACATAGTCCATAATCCATGCGGAGGCCCAAGCCCAATAGTAAACCATCCTAGCCCAATTAGGTTATCTTGGACTCTAAAGAAAGCTCAAACCCAATTCCAAGCTTTGGCCCAATAAGGCTACTACTACAATATGGAATTTGCTCTTTCAAGATTACTCTCTTAAAGTCATTTCAACTAGGGAAGGGACTAAGAAGACATAATTAACCTTGGCTTTCAAAAATAATTAAAAATGTCCTTGCTTGATCTAGGTGACATAATAATTATTTTTAACTCCGATCTATTCCACCATAAGATCAAAGTTGCACTCCAAGAATAATTGTTATTACCTAGGAGCTTATCACAAAAGAATGTGAACTTTGTCTTTGACCTACTAAATAATGCCCTTCTATGTATACCCACAGCTAAAACCGGTCCTTTGGCCTGTGTATTATCACCTCCATAGCTGTATCTTTTTCCGTTGCGTTTCTTGTCCTATTGCCAACCATCCTTGATCATAGAATCTCTTGATCTTGGGAGTGACCCTTAAGCCATATGACCGATACACCTATAAAGGTAGTATCACTAGGTCTAGATTTGGATGATAAATTTGGACAATTCTAAAGGGGGCAAATAGATTCCATATTGCATATGCATGTTCTAATTAGTTAGAACTTACCACTTAATGCACAAGGCTATTGATCTTAATAAAGTAAGATCTCACCCACAGTGAATCAAAGTACCAAACCCTAACTTCATTAATTCATCCACATATAATCAAGATTAAGAGCAATGATCATTTAGTAGCCGTGAGTGTCTTATTTTCTTTCTTTGATAGTACGTCTCTAGAAAGCATACTTACAATGGTCATGTCCAATACGTGACACACATACTATTGAGACAAATCTGGAAAGTCCTCCAATGACCTAGGTAGATCACCCTCAAAAAGGAGACTTGCTCAATATAACCTTATCCTAGTAGAATGCCCAACACTACTATTCGGTTATATATTTAATCAATGATGTGACTAAATCTAGACTTGGACCTACTATGCGTCCAGCCTCAATTTGCACCCAAGTCATTAGTTCAAGTCAAAGGACCTTTATCCATGCATCATAAAACATAACAGAGATAATATGTAAGAAACTCATAATGCCATTTAACAAAAAATGATTATACATTGTTTAACATCCAAAATGTCATGTACAAGTAAGCTTTAGGGCATACTAATCCTAACTGGTCGACCAGTTCCTTCTTATGCTCTCTGGATCAACCAACTGACTCTTACCCTCAATTGATACAAACTTCTATTCTCTGGTTTTACTGGCTAATGCTACCAGTCAGTCGGTACTTTCTTCAGCCCAACCGATAGCTCTATTTAGTCTTCAATCTTGAATATTTGTTCTCCTAGCCTTTCTTTATTCAACACATGAAAGAACAAAATAGATACTTGTGTCAAATTGACATTGTGTCACTTGACACTTATTCAACATACTTAACTTTTCAATCTTTTTATTGCCTTTTTGGCTTTTTCTTTTTTTTTTCTCATTTTTGCATTTTTCATTTTTTTGCATTTTTTCTCAATACATAACATAGAACAAAAAGAAAAGAAAAAGAAGAGGCTAAGGCATACTAAAAGAACCGATCAAGGAATGGGCACTCATATCAACAACCCTTTAAAAACACTTTTTACAACTAAGTTGCGGGGAAACTACAAGGTGCATTCTTAGAAATGCTTACTCTCTATAGTTTTCAAAAGGATTCTCTTCGAAGTCTAGGTCATACCCCACATTCCATTTACTCCTCACAATACACCCTCATCTTCTCCAATGAATTAAGTCAATAGCAAAAGCCAACTCTTCAACCTACGTGGAGATAAACCAACACAAAATATGCAAAAAATTGATAAATTTGAACACATTTTAAGCAAAAATAAGATATGGCAAGCAAATCTATCCCATATATGATATAAACAATAAATAAGCAATAACACCCCCGAACCTAAACTTTGCTTGTCCTCAAGCAAATAACATCCAAGCATAACAAGCAAGCACATGAAACACATATGGGGAATGTGGAGGGGGATAGATAGGGACAAGTAAATTATGGAGAGATACAACCTTGTTTGCATAGAAGTCCTAAATGCCAACGATGTTTGATCATCTACTAACCCTGTCTTTATAAAAAGCACTAATGCTCAAAAAACAAAGAAGAAGATAATGCTATGCAAGCTCACATTGACACTTGAAATTAAAAACAAGGATATATATAAGGGGTAAAGGATTGATGCACAAATGAACAAAAGGAGCAAGAACAAGTAAGGGAGCAAAAATCTAACCTACTAAGAATGAAAACAAACAAACGAAATCCTAAACTATCAAAAGGTAAGATAAACAAAAGAAATCTAATCTATTATATACAAAGCAAGAATGAGTACAACAGAACTAATCTACTACATGCAAAGGCAAAGGCAAATAAATACAAGAAAAATAAGAAAAATATGAACAAGCCTAGGGTGCCTCCTAGTAGCGCTGGATTTAACGCCCCCAGCCGGGTGCCAATGTTATAGTAAAACATGTTTAAAGTTGCGTGGCATAAATTGTTTGATAATCGTCAAAGACCAAAAGCTAAAAGGAAAGGGATCATGCAATGAATGATACACAAAGACAAGAAGAAAGAATATACAAATACAATGGCTTATAAAAAGCCTTATTCACGTATCTACAAAGATGATAACTTGTGCTAAGTTGACATTGTGTCACTTATGCACTTATTCACTAACTTTTTTGTGCCTTTGGCTTTTTCTTTTTTTCTCATTTTTTTTGATATTTTTGCACCTTTTTGCCTTTTTCAATTTTTTTTTTTGATATTTCATGCTTTGTATTGTATTCACAAAAAGAACGAAAAAGAAAGGCTTAGGCACATAAAAAAACCAATCAAGGAAGGGGCACTCACATCAACAACCTTTTTCCAACAATATTTCCTACCAAGCTATGGGGTGGCCACATGAGTCATTCTTAAAGGTCCTCACTCCCCACAGCTTTGAAGGGCATCCTCTCCAAGACTTAGTTTTCAATTCACTCCATTCATTCCCCACACTGCAACTCATATTCACCAATCAATTGAATCAATCACAAAAGCCAACACAATTATCAACCAAGAAATAAACAACTCTATATACATGAAAATTGAAAAATTTTCACCATTTTAAAGCACATAATGCACATCTACCCTATACGAAGCATAAAACAATATAAGCAAACTCCCACATCCCCAAACCTAAACTTTGCTTGTCCTCAAGCAAATAAAACAATACTACTCAACAAGCAAATAGGCAACACAAAGCAAGTAAGGGTGGTGGGGATGGGGTAGATAAGAGGGAACAAGTGGAGAAAGGATAGATACAACCTTATGTTCCTTTTGAAGCTCTTTGATGCCAATGATCAATAATTTGTCAACTAACCTTTTTTCTCAACAAATGACAAATACTCAAAGCACATGATTAGTAGCATATGCCATGCGAGCTTGCATTGGCATCATCAAATAATAAACAAGGGGTATGAAGAATGGGAAATAATAGAAGTAAGGATCAACACTTGGGAGGATGAAAAAGAAAGCAAACAAAAAGAAAAATGGAAATCAAGGAAAGTAAACAAGAAAGTAGGTATAATAAGTAGAAAAAAGAAAAATGAAAACAAGTAAAAGACAAGGAAAACAAGAAAAGTACACACATGTCTAGGGTGCCTCCTAGTAGCGCGAGATTTAACGCCTCCAGTCGAGCGCTCGTGTTAGAGCAATACTTGTTTAAAATTGCAAGGCACAAATTGCTGGATATTCAACCAAGCATAAGCAGTAGAAGGAAAAGGGTCATGCATTATATGATGAGGTAATGAATGCACAATGCATCGCTTTTCAAGATCCCACCCCAAAACATCAAATAAGAATGTGTGTGCAAGTGTAGAAGGCGTCATGCATAAACGTGAAAGATCATGCCCCACTTGCTCTCTAAGTAACCACCCCATGGCATTCTTTTCATAATTAAGAGCTAGGAACACACCCTCCCCATGGGTCAAAGATAGGTCTAACGTATGCAACATGGGAAATGTGCTTTCTAACTCTAGATGAAAATGTTCTATGCATGATGGCACAAATGTGAGCTCCAAAGAAGGAGACTTAGCGGAATGGGAAAAGGAGGTTGGAACCACTCTCGAAGAAGGAATGGCAAGGGTAAGGGATGATGTAGTACTACACTTTTCCTCTCCATAAGATATAACATGTTCAAGCCTAGGTTATTCTAACTACTCACGAAGGGTGGATTCAATCTTAATGGACTTTATTTCCATCAATAATTCATCAAACATCCAAAGAGACCCAGAGATCATTCTTCCAAGCACACCAATTTCTTTTTTATGTGTCTTCTTAGAGTTGCTATTTTCTTCAACATCATGATTTTTAACTCTCAGAAACTTATCTTCTAAAATCTCAGAAATTGATATCTTGTTTTGCCCAATGGATGACTTTAAACCATCACTAGCTACAGTTTCTTTAAATTCAACAATACATTCATTACTAGTAGGTGTCATCTCATCATCATGCTTTTCGTACGGGGTAGACACACATAGAAGGGACAATGAAGACTCAAAGGATTTTGGATCATGGATGTGTGATTGCTCAAGGGAGATGTGTACCCTAGACTCTCTAAATGTAGACTCGAAATGCAAATGAGTGCTATGATAATAAGACTCAACCTCCAAGTGTGTGGAATGTGTGGGATGAGGAAAAGAAAAAGGCTCACGTGACTCAATGGAAGATGTTGAAAGCTTAAGAGGATAGGGTACTACTTCTTCTAAAACATATTCATTAGAGTCATCAAGAACCAAATTATCATTAAGCTCATCCTTATCCTCATTACAAGATGTGATCTCTCCATCAACCTCTTTTTCTAATCGTCTCTCCAAAACATCATCTTTTTCACCACTATTTCTCTCATCTCTAGGTTTCTCTCCTATCTTTTCAACTCGTTCTAAAGGTATCTCAACATTCTCGCTCATGTGTTGCCTACTCTCAATCAATATCTCCAAGGACACACCTAAAGATTTGGTGTCTCGCTTCAAACTCTCTAGTTGTTCTTGGTTAGATTGAATGAGGGATAGGAGATAGTCAAGTGTTTCCTCTTAAAAAGAAGACCAAAAAGAAGATGGCTCAACCGAGTGGAAATGGGAAGCATCTTGATTTGGATCACTATAGGCATAACCATTATAGTACTCGGGAGAAGGGTAGGTGAGAAACGATGGTGCGGGAGATAGATTTTCAAAGCAATAAGGTGGAAAAAATGAAAAGTCATCTTGATCCCAATATGAATATGCATGTTGTTGCTCCCTAGAATCGTAATAACTAGATGTGGATGCATGCATAGGCATATGATTACTAGGGGCATTGGACGTTGTATGCAATCGAGAACGCTGGCAGAGGGTAAAACAAACACTAGAAAAATGATCATGGCTTATGTAATGATTGCATATACAAGCCGATTGGGGATCATCATGGGGGCAAAAGAAAGTTTGATGCTAATAACTTCCACACACGTGACAAGCAATAAAAACACATTCGGGTAGTGGGGAAGATGATACAAGTGACCACCATGATGCATTAGGATCATTCATGACTAATTGACACAAGTAAGCCTTTTCACAATGCTTAACAACTTCTTTTTTGATTTTTTTTTATTAATCAAAATAAATAAAACATGAAAAGAAAAGATAAAACAACACGCAACGAGCTAAGACACACAAAAACTAAGAAACCAAACAACTATTGCCTCCCCGACAACGGCACCAAGAACTTGATCGCTCTTTGTAAGTACAAGCCTAAATAGCCCGCAAGTGCACGGGTCGCATGTAGCACAGTGTGTGCGAGTGCGGGGTCGAATCCATGGGTAGGCCTAACGTGTAAGGTGTCCTAAGCTATGTGCGTCCTAAGAGCTACATGTTGAGACCTAAACTACACTTTTTTAGGGGATGTTTGGTTTAAAGGGAGCTCGAGAAAAGTAAACCTAATCCAAGAACAAGGAAATAAAAAGGCGGTGTGTGTATGTAATAGGGGAATCAAGCAATCTAAGAGAGTCAAACATCGAAAATGGGGGACTAGGGTGATTATGTCTTGCTTATAGGTGATTACTACGTCTTTCTAGGGTTACTCAATGGATTATACTAAATGCTCTAATCTAGACCTGTAATTAGCCTCCTAATTGGTACCCTAAGCCTCAGTACGGGTCCGTCTCTAGGTGGTGATGCATAGCAGTACGACGGGTCTTTATGACTTAAGAATTAGGGCTGCCAATAAGATTCTAGGTGAATGTAGATCGATCAAACCCTAGCACTTAGTCCACTAATTAGTTCCCCAATCTGACCCTAGGACTCGGTGCGAGTCCGTCTCTAAGCTTCGCCTTACTTATAGCTACAGCGTAGTCCTTATGAACCTAGGGTGTTAGGGTGGACTAACTAGCCTTCCTAAGTTAACTAAGGTCAACTAAACCTATCTGGACTCCTATTGGCTGGATTTACAGCCAAAGGAGACTCAATCTAGGCTAATTTGTGCACCATCGATCGCATCACAATAGCGAAAATTGACATTAAAGCGCAAAGCAAACACATTTATGGCATGGCGTTCGAGAATACTCCGGAATATTCTACTACTAAAATAGACATGCTTAGATTATACCAATTTAAACAATGGCACCTGACAAGTATACAATAGAAGCTATTTATGCTATTTGATATGCAAACACATACATAGACATGTATATAAGCATACCCACTTCATAAAATCACCACATAAACACATAGACATACTAGCATAATGATTTAGAAATGGTTAATAGAAAAATAGACTTCAATGTACATATGTTACATCATTGATGCATTTCTACAAACACATAGACATGAATGTAAATTTGTCAATCAAAACCCTAAGCATAAGCATATATATATAAATCCATCAAATACCCATAACAATAATGTAATAATCATCCATACTACAAGAGTAAATCAGCCTACATAGCTTTAATCAAACATATATAACTTAGGATAAAAGGGAGACAAAGAAGCTACCCTTTTATCTAAAGCCATATCTTTACAATCCAAGATCTAATGCCCAAATCCTTGTGTTTGATCCTCCTAAGATACTTGATTCCAAAGTGTTTTTTATGTGTGGAAGAGTGTGTGAGAGATGGGTGATAAGAGGATTAGGGTTTAGGGAGATGGGTGTGAAAGAATATGACTTGTTTTTTATAAAATGGCCAAAAACAAGCTTATATAGCCAATTTTTGCGACTAATGAAACACTTAACCAGAGCACTGATACCAAGGGGTCTCTATTCCGCTAATAGAAGCTTGCTCTCTATTTTTGGTGGAATAGTGAACTAGTGCATCGGTACCAAAGGCCCTCTATTCCTATAGTAGAAATATGCTTTCTGTTTTTGGCAGAATAGTGAGCCGGTACATCAGTACTTTGAAGCCAGTGTTCCGGTAGTGTCTCTTTACTTTCTTTTGGCTTCATTTTAGCTCTATTCTGCTTCCAATTGTCTTGACCTTTGTCTAGAAGTCTCCAAATTTGATTTTCTTCCACTTTTCCTCTTCAATATGCTTCCAATCCTTGCTCAAAATATCTCCATCTTTGTTGATCTTCAAATAATCTTCAATCTCACGTATAACAGCCAAAACAAGTCATTAATGTAGCATTTACCTTTTAAACTCAACTATGTACAGTTGTATATGCTTAAGCCTATACCTAGCACAAATACTACATTAATGCAACTATTAAGCTCAATATACCTCCAAAATATAGACAAATAACAATTCAAACACATACAAAAACACAACACATCAGTATTCATACCTCTCTTCTTCATGTGAGGGAGACCTAAGAGAAGAGGATTCAACTGAGTGGAAATAGTGTGCATTTTGAAAATAATTTTGAGCATTACCATAAAAAAACTGGCAAGAATAAGTGGGAAAAGATGGTGCAGGAGATGGACTCTCAAAACAAAGAGGTTGGTAGAATGAAGAGTCATCTTGACACCAAGACCAATGTGCATGATGTGGACTGGACTAGAAGCCTAGAGACAAAGCCAACAAGCCTAAAACCATTTTAAACCAATTCTAACTCATTTTCACAACATGAAATCAACTCCAAACAAGTTTTAAATGTTCAATTGAAGCTTAAAATCATTCCAAAACATGTGTTTGAAGAATTTCATGTGTTTTATGTAATCAAATCAAGTTTTTCATTTGTAAATCAATGTCCATGATGTTTTGAAATGAAGATAAGATGCTTGAGGTATTAAAAACGAATCTAAGGCTATTCACAAGGGAGCATGACATCTGGTAGCTCTTTTGACGCTTTGCCTCTGCCTTATGACTTTTCATCTTCTTCTTTTTCATGCTTGAGCTCTAATCTTTGATAGATGAATCTTCCATGTTGTCAAGCTCAAAGCTAAGCATATTCTCCTATCTTTCAAGCACCTATCTGATGATATTCATTTCAAACTCACAAGATGCTTTTTAGTAAATTAATCATAATTTTCATCATCAAAATCAAAATAATAATGATTATTTAGCCAACAGAGTCCTAGGGTATAATTAGGAAACTACTTAGTTGCTTAGTATTAAAGCATCACTTAGTAAGTGAATCCCCGAATGCCATAGCAAAAAGGTAGACAGTTATACATTCATAAGTGTAGGTCACCCTATCACTTTCTCGTTGGTCTAATCCTTCTTAGGTTAGCTTAGTTCTCACTTTTTCTTTCTTGCATTCATAGTGTAAACCTTTTTACTTTCCCTTAGCTCCTAAAAATCTAAAAGTACCAAAAAATGCTTAACTTAGGTTCCTTTTTAGGCTTCTTCTAGAACACAGTAGCATAGGATTCTTCGACATTTCACACATCTCTGTGGTTCAATACTCGTATTAGTACTTATTATATTGCACAATATGTATGCTTGCAAGACCTTTTAGGGTTTACACTTTCAAGACACATCAAGCATCATGCCTATCTTTGATTCTACGATCGATGAATCCATTAGAGTTGTTGATTCCAGTGTTGCAGTAAATGACCAATGTATGAAGACTCTTAGGATTATGATATATAGGTCCTTAGGTATTTTTGATGAGTCATTGCTAGAACCTTCTTCAAAACTCTCTACTAGGGAATTACTTGATAAGGTGAATTGTTTCTTGGATGAACACAAGCCGTCCCTTAGTGAGATTGAGTCCATGACCCTTACTTCCGATTCTTTCTCTTTCGAGTCGATCTCTTCATGCTCTCCCATTGACTCCATCCCATCCAACCCTATGCTCTCCCATTGATTCCATCCCACCCAACGCCACTCCATTGGATGACTCTTTCCTCCTTTCTTCCATTGAGTCTCCCCTTAGTGAGCACATTTTTATGCCAACTCATTTGGAACACGTTCATGTAAGGGTTGTTCACACTCCTCCCATTCTCAGTACTTCGGATTCTTCATTGACCCATAGGTACGAGGCATAGGTAGATCATGATCATCAAACGAAGGCAATAGGATGGTTAGTGGCAAAGACCAAGCTTGCTAGGTTACTATAGGAGAAGAACATAAAACCTAGAGCTTTAGATTTTTCTATGACCTATGACACCTTCGAGCATTCTCCTTCTATATTTGATGTGTTGGGTTTTTCATTTGTCCCTTTTTCATTTGTGCTTGAAAATCATTGTGATGTGCATGATTTGATTAATCTTAAACCACATGATCCTTTTTCTTCTGAGTTTTTCCTTCATAGGTTTGAATGTCGATCCGTACTCAAGGACTACAAGTATCGTTAACCCTAACATTACCGCCTAGCTGGAGGCATTAAATCTAGTGCTACTAGAAAGCACCTTAGACATTTAGTCATGAGTTAATGATTGTTGGCTGACGGCGTCGTGGTTAGCACCACTAAGAGGCAACTTAGGTTAATTTTAGTACTTTTGTTCTTATTTCATTTCTATTTCATTTATGTAGTGATTCTACGAAGTGGGTCTTGTAACTATGCATGTCTATGTGTCTTTTTACGTGCCTTAATAGCAATTTTAGCTTCTATGACATACATGTTGGATTATAGTGCCTAAATTTGTATGACCTAAATATATCTAAGTTTTTAGGGCAAGAATATGCTATATATTCATTCGTACCATGCTTGAGAACATCTATGATATGCTTATTGCCAAGCCCCTCTTATGCGATGTTATAGTTGGTGGTTTTTTGTTAATAATTAGGTCTAGTTTAGTCTTCTTTGGCTTTAAACCTAGCCAATAGGTACGGGGCTAGCTTAATTGACCTTAGAAAATCTCGTTCTTGGCTTAAAATATAGTAAATGAGTTAGAACCTAAGGTAAGACCAATTACCATCACCTAAGAATATAATTAGCTAATCCGTGCCCTAGTTCATAAGGACCACGCTATGCCTCTAGGTACCTAGCACCTAGGGATAGATGCACATCAAGTTCTAGGGATTGTAAGAGAGATTGATTAGATTCGTAGCTTAGAGCACCTCTCTTAGAGCAATACCATTGAACTTAATCCCATAGTGAAGCAAGTACCCAAATCACTTGTGGTTAAGTGAATTTCACCCAATGTCCCATTGCTTGTGTCAATTCCCTTCTACTAGCTTAATCTCCCTTGCTTTTATTTCCCTTAGCTTGTTTAGATTAGTTTAATTTACTTTGAGCTCCTTAAAATCTAAAACAACCAAAAAGAATTCTTAGTTTAGCTTTTTTTCTTTCTTGCTTTCTGGCACATATACTTAGCTTTCATTCCCTATTTCTTGCCTCCCTTAGGGATCAACCCTACTCTTGCACATTAGACTACACGACCTATGCACTTGTAGGCTTTTAATTAAGGCTTAGTACTTAATTAGCTTGCATTAGAGTCATTTATCCCCTGGTCAATGAGAGTGTTGGCTTTTGTGATTAACTCAATGGATTGTTGAATTTAAGTTTGCATTGTGCGGAGTGAATAGAGTGGAGGGAGAGCCGAGTCTTGGAGGGAACGCCCTTGAAAGTTGTGGGGAGTGAATGGAGTGAAAAGAAAGCTGAGTCTTGGTGGGGACGCCCTTAAAAGTTGTGGGGAGTGAATGGAGTGAAAGGAAAGCTGAGTCTTGGTGGGGATGCCCTTGAAAGTTGTGGGGAGTGAATAGAGTGGAGGAGAGCCGAGTCTTGGAATAGATGCCCTTAAAAGTTGCGAAAAGTGAGTGCCTGTAAAACTACACCTTATAGCTACCCCATGGCTTGGTTGGAAAGAGTGGTTGAAAAGGGTTATTGATATAAGTGCCTCTTCCATGATTGGTTCTTTTTAATGTGCCTAAGCCTTTCTTTTTCTTTTCTTTTTGTTATGTAATGCAAAAGCATGGAAAATCCTAAAAAAATTAAAAAAGGCAAAAAAGGTGCACAAAGATGAGAAAAAAGTTGAAAAATCAAAAAAATATAAAAGAGTAAAAGCCAAAAGCACAAAAAAAGAGAGTTGAATATATAAGTGGTTAAGTGATACAATGTCAACTTAGCACAAGTTATCCTCTTCGTTCTTTGGTGTTGTGAGAATAAAGCTTTTACATCAATTTGTGAGCCATCATGTTTGTACATTCTTTCTCTCTTATCTTGAGGCTATGGGCATATTAGAGAGGTCATGTTAGTTGAGGAGGCATAAAATATCAACATCCCTCATGCATGCATAGGACTCCTAAGCTTGTGGTGGTTTAGCTACTTGGAAATTTTCTTCAAGGTGTAAGGCCCTTTATGAGTAAAGGAAGGTTCCAAAAAGACTTAGGGACCACTCTACAATAGGAATAACCCTTTCATGCTCCTTAGGTTCACCTTGATAACGAGTCAATCCCTTAGGCATCCCATTTTTATCGTCCTTAAGATACACTTAGGTTTGGACTTGCTTGGGAACAAACAAGGAGGTGGTTTAGGGGTTTTGATGTGTTGGTTTTATGTGTGTATTTTCATTTTATTTCTATATCTTTGTAGAGGTGTTTTTGAGCTTATTAGATAGCTTTAATGTAGTGTTTATATTATATTTGTGTATATAAGAATGTAAGTGTATGTAGTGAGTTTCAAGGTCAAATGCTACAATAAAAGCTTAATTTTGTGCCATAGGTGAGTTATAGGGTGAAGCTTGAGCTTGCACGATGATGGGTAAAAAAGATAGAAGGTGTACAGGTCGTGGGGAGGAAGTCAGAAGCAAAGAAGATAAAGAATGAAGACCAAAAGAGCTAGCCGATCAGCCAACAATTCCAGAGAAGACAATTCTATACTGGTTGAGCTAACCGATTAACAATAGAAAGCCTCAAAATGAACTGTCAACCCCCCATCTATTGGCTAACCGGTAAGGTCGACCGATAGTGAAACTTGAGGCTATGAATAAGGCTTGATGTTTCAAAATTTGGAGGAATCGATTCACACCCCCTTTTCACACACAGTAAACCCTAGTCCACCCACCTCACACGCACCTTTTTACACACTTCCCACCAAGACTCAAGCTTGGTTAGAGGGAATTAACAACTTTGGAGTGAGGATTTACTCAAGGATTGTACAAAGATTTGCTAGGATGCAGTAGGAGTTTCCTATTCTCTTTTTCACCCTATTTTATATCATGTTTGAATAGACTTGTTTAGGGTGATTTAGCTTGTGTCATAGGTTGATTATGTACTCTTACGTTACGGGATTTGATGTCTTAATATATATATATATATATGTGCTTTGATTTTATTGTTCAAATTGCTATTTTCTCATTCATGTCCAAGTCTTTAATAAAATGCTTAGATGAGTAGCATATATGTAAATTGATGTCTATCCACTACTAGACATTTCTAATCCATTCTACAATCATGTGTTTGTGCTTATGTGTGGATTGTATCAAGTGGGTAATACTTTTATCCATGTCTATGTGTATGTTTGTATACCTAGTAGTAAATATGATTTCAATATTGCATACATGTTGGTTCCAACTTGCTGTTAATAGTGTAATCTGACTATGACAATGTTTGGTAGTCGAATAGGTTCCTTTATTCAGGAACACCTTGGCTTAGAACAAGTATGAATGCATTAATAGGTCAAATCCCACTATAGTAACCCTAGAGTGACGATGCATAATTTAAAGCTAGCCTAGATCAAGTCTCCATTGGCTTTTAACCTAGCCTATAGGTTTCTAGGTAGGTTTAGTCAACCCAAGCTACACTAGGTTTTGGTTTTAAACCCAGCCAATGGTTTAGGTACTAAGTGGGTAGGAGCTAGTTAGTCAATCCTAAGGCCCTAGGTCATAAAGACCATGCTGTGACTTTAGGTAGACGTCGCCTAAGGTAAGACCCATACCGAGTCCTAGGGAGAAATTAGGGCACTAATTAGCAACCAATTAAGAGCAATCAATAGTTAAGCCATTCCTCATAATCATATAGCATTTGAGTCTTGAATCACCCATTAGCAAGCAAAAGTCACCCTAACCCATTCCAAATGTTAAGTTCCCTCTAGATTAGTCTATTTTCCTGCTTTTCTTTCCTATAATATAGTTTTATTTCCTTTAGTTTGAGCTCTAGTAAATCCAAAAACCTAAAAGTATGGTTAGTTTAGGTTTTCTTTTAGACACTTTCTAGGACACATAAATATAAATGAATTCCACAATTTGCCTCCCTATGGTTCGACACCTATTTTCGCACATACTACAATGCAACGATCTGTGAGCTTGTGTGTCTTGAGGGCTTGCATCTCTAGAGAGACATCACTTCCAGCGTCATTACTGGTCAACCTTACAGGCTAGCCAGTAAATTGGAAGGGTTGACTGGTTCCAAAGTATGCTTTCTGGAGTTATCGAATAACCATATCAGTACCGATACTAGTTGGCCCAGCCGATTTTGGTCTTCTGTGCTCTGGAATCATTGGCTGACTTAGCCGATCAGCCGGTAAGCTCTTGAGGTTGACCAGTTCCTCTTTATTGCTTCAATCTTCATCTTCTTTGCTTCCAGCTTCTCTCCCACGACCCATATGGTGTGTCTTTTGAGTGCAAGCCTTAAAAGACCTGTAATCATATAGATAATGTAGTATAGTATGTATGAGTGCAGGTGTCAAACCGTAGGGAGGCGTGAATTTGTAGAAGAAATTCTATGCTAGCATTCTCTAGAAGAAGATTAAAGAGAAGACCTAAACTAACAAGTTTTTGTACTTTTTGGATTTTTGGGAGCTAAGGAAAAAGATGAAAGACTACACTATAAATGCACTAAGGAAACGAAGGAAAGAACCAAGCTAACTTCAGGGATTGAAATAAGGGAATGGTGATCAGGTGACCTACACTTGGGATGGGTGATTTAGTGCCTCTATGTTATGGGATTTGGGGATTGGCTTCCTAGATAAAGCTTCTAATACTAAGCAACTAACTAGTGTCCTATTTACACCCTAGGACTCAGTTTAGGTCCGTCCTATGTGTGCACACTTAGAGCTACAGCGTGGTCCTTATGTACCTAAGGCCATAGGAGGGACAAAAAAGCTACCTAGGTGCCTTAGAACAATCCTACCCTAGTTCCTAAACCACTAGCTGGATTTGAAGCTAAGACCTAGGGTTCTTAGGGTCGACTAAGCCTATCTGAACTCTTATTAGCTTGATTTAAAGCTAAAGGGGACTCGACCTAGACTAGTCCTAACTTATGTACCATTATTCGAGGGACACTAAAGCGGATTAATACCTAGTAAGTATAGTCCTACATGTTCTAAGGCAAGGTGTTGTGAATATGATGTCCTATCCATGAGACAAACACTAGTGAGTTGGATTTACGCCATTGAAAGCATTCAAGTATCAACATGTGGCATTGATTGAGCAAATATTCACTATAAGTCATATTTCATACTCACATAGACATGAATAGAATCAACCCACTTCATAATCTCCATAAACACACACATAAACATGCATAATCTAAGGATTAGAAGTGTTCTATAGCAAATACAACCCAATCTATATACATACAACTCATTCAAGCCTTACATCAAACACATGGACATGAATTGACATAAAGCTTCTAAAAATAAGAACAAAGTATGCATATATATGAGCCAATAAATTCCTAAATAAATAGTATGTATATCATCCCATTACACAAGTTAGGTACCCTAAATCATCTACTCAAGCATGAAGTAAATAAGAATGAAAGAGATTGAAGAAATCTCCCCTGTCATCCTTTTTTGTCTCTTTGCAAACTTGAGGAAATCTTTGCCAAGTAGTGTTTGAATCCTCCAAAATCAACTTAATTTCAAGTGGGTATGTGTGTTAGTGTGTGAATCAGAGTTGGGTGAGAATAGGGTTTTGTGTGTGAGAAGTGGGTGTGTGTATGGGTATATAAAAATTCCCCTTTAAAAGCTGAAAAATCGAGTTTTTATAACATCTACTTCCAGCAACCAGTCGACCTAGCTATCGACCAGCTTCTCTTCTTAACTCATCCAGCTTTTCAAATGATGCTCTCTGGACTGGCCGGTCACCTAGCCGGTCGACGGCTCTTTAGGGGAACTCGATCGACAATTTTTGGGCTCCTCTCTAGAGTGGTCGACAATTTTCTAAGTCGACTGGCTCCTCCAATTGGCCTTCTATTATCTCTTTCTTGATCTCGGCCTTCGTCATACAACCCGTACCTTTTCTATCTTCATCGTCCATCCTCGTTCAAGCTCAATTTCAACCCTATAGCTCACCTAAGGAACAAAATTAAGCATTTAGTATAGCATTTGACTTAGAAACTCAACTATGCACATTTGTTTATGCTTAAGCCTAACTTCAGAATAAGTACTATACTAATGCATCTTTTAAAGCTCAAGATACCTCTCAAACATGGGCAATTAACAACATAATCAGGCACAAAAACACAACACATCAACACCCCCAAACCTTCTCGTTGCTTGTCCTTGAGCAAGCCCAATCTCAAGTTTATTTCTAAAGCCGATGCAATGGATTTCCTAAAGGATTGACTCGCTATCAAAGTTAGTCTAAGAAGCATGAAGGGGGCATTTTTATTGTAGAGAAATCCCCAAGCCTCTTTGGATCTTTCCTCTACTCATAATCGATCTCGTTCCTCTTAGAAATTTCCCAAGTAGACAATCCACCACAAACCTAGGATTCTAACTCACACACTCGGGATGTTGATATTTCATGCCCTCTTAACTCACATGGCCTTTTCAATATGCACAAAGCCTCATAGACAAGATGAGAGGATATACAAAAGTAATGACTTATAAAAGCCTTAGTCATATATCTACAGAGATGATAGCATGTGCTAAGTTGACATTTGTGTCATTTATGCACTTAGTCACAAAAATTTTTGATGCCATTGGCTTTTTCTCTTTTTTTTCAAATTTTTTTTTATCTTTTTGATATTTTTGCACCTTTTTTCCTTTTTCAATATTTTTTTTGGATTGTTTATGCTTTGCATTGTATTCACACAAAAAGAAAAGAAAAAGAAAGACTTTGGCACATCAAAAAGAACCAATCAAGGAAGAGGCATTCATGTCAACAACCCTTTTTCAACATTTTTTCCTACCAATCTATGAGGAGGCTGCAAGGGTCATTTTTAAAGGTCCTCACTCCCTGCAACTTTCAAGTGTGTCTTCTCCAAGTCTCGGTTCTCTCTCCAATCCATTCACTTCCCGACGATGCTACTCATATTCACTTAACAAATTGAGTCAACAACAATAGCCAGCATTACATCAACCAAGAAATAATCAACTCAACATGCATTAAAATTTGAAAATTTTTCACTGTTGTTAATCAAATAATGCAATCTACCCTAAGAAAAACATGAAATCAATAAGAAAAACATGAAAATAGTAAGACCAAACTCCCACACCCCCAAACCTAAACTTTGCTTGGCCTCAAGTAAATAGAGCAAAGAACAAAAAGAAGCAAATTGGCATTACAAATCAAGTAAGGGTGATGGGGATCAGGTAAAAACATGGGGAACAAGTGGAGAAAGGATAGATACAACCTTGTGTTTTCTTTAAAGTTCTCCATGCCAATGATACATCACCATACTATTAACCCTGTAACTTACAATCAAAACACTCAAAGAAGACAAGGTTAGTAACATTGCCTATGCATGCTTGCATTGGCATGTTTAATAATGAGCAATGGTGTATCTTAATAGACAATGGATCGGGATTCAACACTTTGGTGTAGGTGCAAGAAAGATTAAAAAAGGAAAATGAAATAAGTGCAAAATCACAAAATTAAACCTAGGTTGCCTCCTAGTAGATCTAACTACCATGCCGTCAGCCAGGCAAACACCAATTCTTCTTCAATCTCCATGTATGGGATCTTGAGGCATTAAAACTTCTATACGAGCCATGCTTGAATCATATGCATGCTTTAGGCGTTGCCCATTCACCGTTAACACTCAGCCATCCTTCAAGTCCTTAATCTTGATCGCTCCGAAAAGGTAGGCAACCAACACTTCATGCGGACCATCCCATCTTGACTTGAGCTTACCTGGAAAGAGCTTTACACGTGAGTTAAATAACCAAACTTTATCGGAGCTAGAGAATGATTTCTTAAGAATATGTTTATCATGAATTCTCTTTTTCCTATCCTTATAAAGCTTAGCATTCTCATATGCCTCAAACCTAAACACCTACAATTCCGTTAGCTCAAGCTTTCTCTGCTCACCTGCTCTTGCCAAATCAAAATTTAAAGCCTTAATGGCACAATAAGCCCTATGCTTTAGTTCTATCGGCAAGTGACAAGCTTTTCTATAAACCAATCGAAATGGAGATATACCAATGGGAGTTTCAAAAGTGGTATGGTAGGCCCACAAAGCATCATTTAGCCTAATAGACCAATCTCCTCTATCGGCCTAGCCATTTTCTCTAAAATGTGCTTGATCTCTCTATTGGATACCTCTACTTGTCCATTAGTTTGTGGGTGATGAGGAGTAGTTAGTTACCTTATGGGTTAATGAATATCTTCTCAACAAGGCCTCTAAAGTCCTATAGTAAAAATGCGAACCCCCATCACTAATTCAGACCCTAGGGACTTCAAATCTAGAGAAAATATTTTCGTTAATAAATTTTACCACTACCCTATGGTCATTAGTGCGAGTGGGAATAGCCTCAACCCATTTGGATACATAATCAATGGCTACTAAAATGTATTGGTACCCAAAGAAATGTGGAAATGGACCCATGAAATGTATACCCTAAACATCAAATAACTCACATAGAAGAATAGGGGATAAAGGCATCATGTTTCTCCTAAAGATAAATTGTTGACATTTAAAACACTTTTTGCTATATTCTTGGGCATCCTAAAGAGAATGGGCCAAAATAATCCACATTGCAAGACCTTCGGGCAGTCTTCTTCCCATAAAATGGCCTCCACACCCCTCATCGTGACATGTACTCAACACGCTCTCAAACTCATCCTCGGGCACACACCAGTGAATCATTTGATCCACACAAACTTTGAAAAGATAGGGATCCTCCCAAAATAAATGTCTAACTTGTGCTACGAACCTGTCCCTCTCTCTTCTCCAAATGGGAGAGAAATCGCCCTGTAGCAAGATAATTAACTATGTGAGCAAACCAAGGGATGTGATGAGAGATGGCAAACAATTGCTCATCGAAAAATGAATTATGAAAAAGGGATAGATCACTAGAAGACTCACTAACAAGATGGGAAAGATGATCCACAACTAAATTTTCTTTTCCCTTTTTATCTTGGATCTCAACATCGAATTCTTGAAGAAAAAGCAACCACCTAATCAAGCGGGGCTTACATTCTTTCTTAGCTAACAAATACCTCAATGCCACATGATCGGTGTATATAATCACTTTGGACCCTAGGATGTATGACCTAAACTTGTCAAGGGAGAAGACTACTGCTAGAAGCTCTTTTTCTGTAGTGGTATAGTTCTTTTGGGCTTCATCAAAAGTCTTGCTAGCATAGTACACTACATGGGGAAACTTATCTTACCATAGACCTAAAACAACTACAATTACATAATCAGATGCATCACACATAAGCTCAAATGGAAGAATGTAATCAGGCAGCTGAATGATCAGGGACATACACAATAAGGATTTAAGCCTATCAAAAGCTAACACACTCATCATCAAATTTGAAAGAGATATCTTATGCTAAGAGCCTACACAAGGGGCTCGCTATATGGCTAAAATCCCTAATGAACCTACGGTAGAATCCTGCATGCCCTAGAAAAGATCTAACATCCTTGACACACTTAAGGACATACAACTTTTCAATTAATTCTACCTTAATAAGGTCAACTTGAATTCTACAAGATGGAACAACATGACCCAACACTATCCCTCATTGCACCATGAAATGGGATTTCTCCCAACTTAACACTAGATTCTTCTCCATACATCAGTCTAAGACTAAAGAGAGATGACTCAAGCATTCATTAAAACTATCTCCAAAGACTGAGAAGTCATCCATGAAAATCTCTAAATGCTTTTCTATCATGTCAATAAAAATGGCCATCATACATCTCTGAAATGTCGCTGGGGCATTACATAGACCGAAGGGCGCCCTCATATAGGCAAAAGTGCCATAGGGACAAGTAAAGGTTGTCTTCTCCTGGTCCTAAGGAAACACAGGATCTGGTTATAACTCAAACAGCCATCTAGAAAAGAATAGTAGCTATGCCCAGCTACTCTATCTAGAATTTGATGTAGAAAAGGCAATGAGAAATGATCCTTCCTAGTTTTGGAGTTGAGCTTTCTATAATCAATACTTATAGGAGAAAGGTATTTGAAGCTGCTGGTCCAGAGTTTGTGATAAATAATTAACCCAGTGAAGCACCAAATTGGGAATCACAACCTTTTTATAACCTATTGAAGGCTGCTAATGAGGCATTGTGGACTGGTTACAAGAAACATACTTGCTTGTCTGCTGTGTCTCTTTTGATAAATATTAAGTCTAAGGAGAACATAACCAAACGTGCTTTCAATCGAATGATTGAAGCATTTCGAGAAATGTTACCAGAAGATCATAATTTGCCTGAAAATTTTTACAGATTGAAGCAGCAAATGGCTCTTCTAGGATTGGGATATGAGAAAATAGATGTATGTATCAATGGCTGTACATTGTTTTTCAAAGATAAAAGTGAATTAGATTGTTTTCCTCGTTGTCTCCAACCACAATTCAACCCTTCAGAGGTTGGTAAAAAGCGAGGTAAACCTATACCGTATAAACAATTGAGATGGTTACCACTAATTCCAAGGTTGAAGAGACAATACCTTTCAGAGGCAACAGCTGAACATATGCAATGGCACATGAAACACAAAGCAGATGATGGAAAGATATGTCATCCATCTGATGGTGAGGCATGGAAACACTTTGATAGAACATATCCTGAATTTGCCACTGAGCTGAGGAATGTTTGCCTTGGACTTTGCTCAGACGGATTTAGTCCTTTTGGCACCAATTCTCAACCTTATTCTTGTTGGTCAATTATCGTCACGCCGTATAATCTGCCACCTTGGTGGTGTACGAAAAATCTAGTGACATTTCTAACACTTGTTATCCCAGGCCCAAAAAGTCCCAGTAAGAATGTTGATATATTCTTAGAACCTTTAATAGACGAGTTGATAACATTATGGGAAGTTGGAGTGCCTTGTTATGATGTGTCGTCAAAACACAATTTTCAAATGAGAGCAGCTTTAATGTGGACGATTAACGACTTCCTAGCACTTGGCATGTTGGCTGGTTGGAGTACACATGGAAGGTTATCATGCCCTTATTGCATGGAGAATTCTAAGGCTTTTCAGTTGACTATAGGAAGAAAGACATGCTTCTTTGATTGTCATCGACAGTTCTTACCACAAGGAAGCTCCTTAAGGAAAGACAAGAAGAATTTCTTGAAGGGTAAGGTCCAGAAATCTGATCCTCCACCAATATTAAATGGTGATCAGATATGGCAACGTGTGATGAATTACCCAAGAGTAAATGAGTTACTAGGAAACAAAATAGATGGCTTTGGCGATTGGCATAATTGGACCAAGCGAAGCATATTTTGGGATTTGTCTTATTGGCATTCACACCTCTTACATCATAATCTTGACTTAATGTATATAGAGAAAAACTTTTTTGATAACATTATTAACACAGTGATGGATGTGAAAGGCAAGACAAAAAATAATGTCAATGCAAGAAAAGATATTGAGAATTTTTGTGACCGACCTGAATTATGTATTGAGAAGACATCTAGTGGTGGTTTTTCCATGAAAATGGGTGTTTACACACTCTTAGTTGCGAGTAAAAAAGTAGTTCTTGGATGGGTGCGGGATTTACGACTTCCAGATGGCTACACATCCAATTTAGCAAGGTGTGTTGACGTGAATGATTTGAAGTTGGCACATTTGAAAAGCCATGATTGCCATGTTTTCATGGAAAGGTTATTACCTATTACTTTCTGTGAGTTACTACCTAAACATGTTTGGGAAGCTTTCACTAAAATAAGTTTGTTTTTCAAAAATATTTGTTGTACAACTCTCCAAAAACATGAATTGGAAAAGATGCAAGGAAATATTGTCACCTCTATATGTAATTTGGAAAAGATATTACCTCCAGCATTCTTTGATTCCATGGAGCATTTTCCAATCCATTTGGTGTATGAGGTACTTTGTGGTGGTCCTATACAGTATAGATGGATGTACCATTTTGAGAGGTAATTGTTACTTTTAACTCTTTAACACATGTTGCCTTAACATGGAATGGATAAACTCATTTTCTATGTCCATCTTATATAGGTTTTTACATCTTCTCAAAGTGAGAGTCAGGAATAAAGCACGCATTGAGGGATCATATGCGAGGCATATATTGTTCTTGAAACATCAACATTTTGTTCATATTATTTTGAGCAGCATACGCAAACTAAAGCAAGAAATATAGGTCGAAATGAGCATAATTTGGATGCAGACTAACCTGAAGGATGTTTATCCATATTTATTGGGTTGGGATGTCCATTAGGGAAGGAACGTTATCGTCACTTGGAGGATCAAGAGTTGAGTGCATCACACTTATACATGTTGATGAATTGCTAAGAGGTTTCTCCTTATATTGAATAAGGTCACAACTTGTATTCCATAGTTTTATGTTGTTGTTAATTACACTTTAATAAAATACAAACATGCATATGTGTAGGATATTTCGAGATCATCTTCTCAAGGATGAACCTAAATTGACCGAAGCACAAATTCAATACAATATAGACAATATTTTCCTGAAATGGTTACATGACCATGTAAGTGTATACTATATATATCCTCTAAAAATATTGAATGTACTAATACTTAATAATGCATAACCATTTATTGAAGCCAACTTTCTTATATAATTGGTAGCTAGCAAGCAATAATAATTTGGATGAGCGCATACAATATCTTGCTATGGGACCAAGTAGAAAGGTATGCACATGGACCAAGTATTTGGTCAACGGGTATAGGTTCCACACTTTGGCATACGGGTCATTCAAGTCTACAATGAATAGTGGAGTGTTTGTCAAAAGGACGTATGATGGCAATAATGAGGATGATGATTATTTTGGTGTGTTGAATGACATTATTGAGTTAGAGTATCATAATGGCACATTACAACATACTAGAGTTGTTCTTTTCAAGTGTGATTGGTACGATTCAAAAAAGAATAGAGGTCTAAAAATACACCCTAAGTATTAACTAATTGATATAAATGTGAAGAAGAGATTCCCAAAGTACGAACCTTTTGTGTTGGCTTCATAGGCACAACAAGTTTACTACTATAGTTATCCCGGGACTAAGAGAGACAAAGCAGATTGGTAGGCTATATGCAAGATGAAAACAAGAAACTACTATGATGTATCTTGGGTTGATGATGAAGTAAGTGATTAACACCTTGCATTTCAGATAGATAAGATGGAGGTGCCGTTGGTACTCCCGAATGATGAAGAGATGCCTCAACATTGTCACGAGTTAGGTAAAAATATTGGTGTGCTTATAGATGTTGTAGAAGACGTAGATGATTCTGAAGTTGGGTAAGATGAATGTGGAAGTGAATCTGATCTTGATGTAGAATTTGAAAATGATGAATTATCTGATTAACAAGTAGTAAGGTATGCTATATGAACATGTTAACGATTAATTGTCATATTATTTCTTCTTAATTTTTAATACACTATTGGTTCTTATTTATTTTGTAATATGTATAATTAAATGTGTTTTTTTCTTAATGTAGAGATGCCGCCCCATAAAAACAAAGGCAAGGGCAAGCATATGGTCAAATGTACTTGCCCATCTATGCCACAACATCCTTCTAGTCTATCATCAGTATCTTCAGTAGTAGAATTAAGCCATGGCCACACTACTTACATAGCAACACCACCATTATCCAATACACATGATGACTCTCCTGCATCTAGTGATTCGCATGGCATATCACGACACTTAGATAACATGTGCGTTAGTAGTGGTGTTCAATCTTTCGAGGTGCCAGAATCATCTTCACATGGTGATCAGCTTCCAGAGACTGATGCACTCACAGACATAGATTGGCAGACATGGGGTTTTCAATCATTACAGGAGTACAATACTTAGCTACGTGACCAATGAGTACATCTTTGGTTTTATGATGGGGGGTAAGATCTTATGGAGTTTTATACATTGTCATATGTGATATAATTCTTATGTCAACATTCACTTATAACTTAATGTTGCTAGGTTTGTATCGTATACTGCTGCTTCTTACATGTTAGAGGTTATGAGTGCTAGATACATTGAGCCATGGATTTCATGGGGAGAAATTTCATCTCATATGAAGGATGCTTGGTTTATTACATTTAAGGTATGTACTAGTTAATTATGTACATTTATTTATCCATATATACATATACTTTTCTTAATTAAGTTGAAATATGATTCGAGAGAAAGTACAAGTGGTACCCTTGCGATGAAGCTGAAATGGTCAATCAATTCAATGTACATGCTGCCTTGCGATTAAAAGACATTTTCGGTAAAGCCCAAAGCAAGAAACGAAAACCAAATTTTATAGGGGACAAAGTATGGGAAAGATTGCTTGCGAGATGGCAAGATCCAAATTGGCTAAAGCAATTTGCATAAAACAAGCTAAATAGGGCCAAAAACACCGCCATGCAAAATTCTGGCCCTATCCCATACCACGAGCAAAAGAGGCTAGAGGTAAGTCTTAATTAATGAGCGTTTACATTTTATAGTGACTTTTGTTTAATGCCTGGTAAAGGAGTTTTTTGTAGTGCTAATTTCATATCTAGTTAGGGTAATATGGGTGTATTTGTATGTGCATTTGAATATGGAAGAAATAGAGAAAATATAGGGAGGAGAGAGAGAGAGAGAGAGACAGAGGGTGTAGCCTCTTCTCCTCTCTGTTTCTTGCTTTTATCATTTTTTGTGTCTATTTTTTTGGAATTGTTTCTGAATTTTCACTCTTTAATGTCAAATAGGCCAAAGTGTTAGCAAGCTTGTAGTCTAGTCTTAAATTGCTTAATGCTTTCAAAACAAATGTTTCACAGTATACTACTATGGGATTTAATTTAGAGTCTGAATTGCTCAGGGAATTAAATGGGTTTATATTCTTATGAGTCATGTTGGTATTGCATCTATTTTACAACTAAGTTTTTATTACTTTTCTGTAGTCACTAATATAATTAAGCTTTTTGTCTTGTTTGAGTAGCAAATAATTGTATATACTTATGGGCGTTTGAGAGAGGAATGGCAGCCGATTTAGCTTAAAATGAGAGAGACAGAGAGAGAGAGAGAGAGCTATTGTGATTTGGTAGAAATCTGATTATAGCATATTGTTTGGTGCTACTGCTTTGGTCTGTATAAGCTGTGATGTGAGAGGTTGGCTTGTGCTGATGTATATGTTTTGGGAAATTTATGCATTAGGGGTCCAGGTTAGGGATTGATGCAGGGTCTACAAGCCTAGTGACCTCGGATTTCACTTAACAAACTGATGTGTTGCTGTTGTATTGTGTTGGAAAATACTAAGTTTAAACCTAAACCTACATACGAGGTCTACATTAACTGTACTAATGTGACATATTTCCTAGATTGCTTAGTTATATGAGAATCTATAAAAGAAAAATTCCTAATTTACATAATCTAATTCATGAAAATACTAAGTATAAACCTAAGTTAAGAATTCACTTTATTAGAACTGCCATTAGAATAATCCACTGCTTTCAATCTAGACCTTTCAATGTTCTCTTTGTTCTTCAGATGAAGAATCTAATGTGAAACTCTAGCAGCTCTACATTTAATGTTCTCTTTGCTTTTCTGGCAAATAAGTTTTCCTGTTTCAGTGCTAAATTATAAGGAAAGGGGATGGGCATCTATCATTGATCTTCACTCTTATTAATTATTTTTTTTCTTTCTATTCTTGTTTACCATTTTCACACTGTCCTACACACTCTTAATCATGCGTTTCACTTCCTAATCATGCACACACAACTCTAAATATCATTTCTACATGTGTTCTAAATTGTAACTTGCTTGTGGTAATGTGTTTTATGAAAATTGGAGTAGTGCCTTAAAAGACTTCATAAATGATTATGAGCTCTAAATTTTAACTTTGTTATGCTAATATGTATCATGAAAGGAGGAGTCATGCCTTAAAGACTCCATATATGATTTTAGTTTTATTGAAATATGAATTACAGACTATTCGGCTTGGTAGGGAGGTGACACAGACTAAGATCTTTGATAAGAATTATCGTAAAAGGGTCGATGGCAATTACTCTGTCCCTAAGGCAGCAGAGGTCATGGTAAGTGAATTACTTATATATAACATTAGTATGATATATATTATAAAGATTTAATATCATAATAAATAGTGAGTTTATATTTTTGTTTACAGGATAAGTATAATGCACTTCTTCAGGAGAAAGTATCTGAGACACAAGGAGATCCTAGTGCATCACCTAGTGAACATGATGCACTATTTTTTTAGGCTGTTGATGGGCCAAAGAAAAGGTGCTTGTTTTGTTATGGTGCACGTGGGGTTGTGGAAGCAAGATCAAAACACCAATATAGTCAATCACACCGTTTGTTCACCCAACAGGATGTGGAAAATGCTGTCAGTCGGGCGACTGAAGAATTAAGGCAAGAGTTTAAGCAGAAGCAACAACAAATGCAGCAGTAGAACATGCAACAAATGCAGAAGATGATGGAGCAGATTGCTGCATTACATGACTTAATCCATGCACGTCAGCATAATCCAGCAGAGCCCTAGGGTGATGACTCTTAAATTGTAGATATTTGCTATATTGTGGACAAACTAGACTTTTGTTTATATAGTTCTTGAGTAATGACTCTTAGAGATTTAAGCTAGACTTTTGTTTGTGTAGTTCTTAAGTAATGACTATTAGAGATTTAATATGTTCTTTACATATTAAACTTTAGTTTATGTAATATTATGTAGCTATTTAATTTTCTTAATTATTATGTGCATTTTGCAATTTTATGGTTAAACTTGTTGTTTTTAAGACAAATTTTAAATGTACAAGATAAAATCAATGATCAATGGTTTAAACAAAAATACTGGTGACGGAATGGCTACGAAAGTAATATTA
Source organism: Cordia subcordata (assembly GCA_028554755.1). Classification (NCBI taxonomy): domain Eukaryota; kingdom Viridiplantae; phylum Streptophyta; class Magnoliopsida; order Boraginales; family Cordiaceae; genus Cordia; species Cordia subcordata. The sequence goes on from JAPTOF010000005.1 coordinate 1,061,944, forward strand.
TAGGAGATTAGCGATGGATGGGATTTGGCAAATATGGAGATGGAATGGCTACGGAACTCGATAGCTACGAAATAGCGACGGAAAGTTGGCGTCAGACAATAATTTTAATAATAGTGTATACTGGCGACGAAATTATGACCAACCTAGGCTATGGCTGTAGCGACGAAGATCAAATTAATTAAAAAAAGTAACTGGCGACGAAAATTTCACTTGGTGATGAAAAATTTGGTTGCCACCTAGCGACGGACTGGCTACGAAACCAAAATGGCTACGAGGCTGATAGCAACGGTACGTTTCCATCGCCCATCCCTCGCCAAAAAGGGATTGGCTCCCAACATGATTTTCTTCCACGTTTCATCTTTAAAAATCTTCTTCAATACTTTGTTCAGCTCAAGACATTCCTCAAACTCACCTAGAACACAAGATAAGTGCACTTTAGTGTAGCATTTATTCTTTGAGCTCAACTATAGACACCAAAAGCTTATTATGCTCAAGTATAATATAAATGCTATACTAATACACCTTATAAAGCACAAAACATCTCAAAATAGATATAGAAATACAACGCAAAATCACACACGACCCCAACACATCACTCCTCATGCTCACTAAAAAGATTAGAAGTTATGATCACCAGAAAGGTCTTACTAGGGCCCAGGAATGCTTATTTAAAATGCTTGTGAAGGGGTTTAAGCTCTAAAGACAGACTAAGCTCAACTACAGAGCACTCAACCTAAACATCATCAGCGTGGACATCATTAAAATCAAAACTAGAAGGAATAACCTCAAGCGACTTATCAATCATGAAATTATCAACTAAGGAGGTGGAAGCTACATAGTTTTGCTCTAAGGTCTCCTAAACAAAGCTAGATATCAATTCCTCAAATATCCTCAAATCTTCTCCATCGGTCATAGTTCTCTCAACAAAGACCTCAACACACAAATCAACAGCGTCAACTCTAAAGCACTCTTCTTCTTCTTTTTCTCCTCCTACATTGGTCTTATTCACTATCTCAGTAAACTTCATAGTGAGCCTCAAGTTCCCAAATTTCATTTCTAACAACCCTAACCTATAATGAATAATGGAAACCACGGTAGCAAGGAAGGGGTGACTTAAAAAGACGGGTGTAAAATGTCTAGAATCGTGAAACTGAATCCATATATAAAACTATGAAGTCTACAAGGTACACAAATTCTCGTACTTGAACTAGCACATCTTCCACTACACCCCTAGGTATTCTCCCAAACTTATCAGCTAGCTAAAGGGTAACGTGCATGAAGGACAAGTCTTCTAGACCTAGCTGCTAGTAAACTGACGAAGAAATAAGGTCTATATCGGATCTTAAGTCTACCAAGGCATGATCAATCTGGGTCTCTTGAATATTACAAGAAATGGTGAAAGCTACGGGGTCACTCATCTTGGCCAAAAGGCCCGACGTACAAATACTACTCAGCTTCTCCATGACCTTCACCTTCTTAGGCATGATCAAGGTTTTACGCTTCCTCGTGCAGAGATCCTTAAAAATTAGGAGTAGAAGGTAATAGAATAAATGGCAGCTATGAAAGGAAGATTAACCTTAAGGTGCCTAAGATGCTCTAGGACTCTGAGAAACCTATTATCTTCACTAAGTGATGACCTCTCTAAGGCAAATGGGTAAGGAACTCTAGGCTCAACACCTCTAGACTTATGGGAATCATCAATAGGCTCCTATTCTTCCCGATGTGGGTAGTAAGTACTACTCTCACCATGGTCTCTCGTAGGCTCAACTCTCTCTGCAAGTCTCTCTCTATGATCTCTCTCTATAGGGCTACTATCAAGGTCTCTAAATCCAGGGAGACTACTATGTGTATGGACTGCATAGTCAACTCTTACCCTATTGTCCATTATCCTACCACTCCTAAGAGTGGTGATGGTCTTAGCCTGGGCCTAAGGGGGATAAGTGATGTCAGTGGAAGAGCAGGACTGAACTCTAAGTTCACCTCCAGCTGGGAAGGTAATTTGTCTGGATCTCTAATGCTCAACTAATTGGCAATCTACCCTAACTATAGCTAGCACTTACCTATTATCCACTAAATCTTACTACTAACTAGCTAATGCCTACCGCTGATTCTGAATAAATTGCATCATTTTCATTTAATCAATGATAGGGGACTGGTAACTAGAAGGAGCAGGGAGTGCCTGGGCTGAGGAGTACTAGTGAGCCTAGGTTGATTTATATGGTAAAACCCTGGAGGAATAGGAGGACACTGTCTCTGTTAGAGTAGGACCTAGGGTTTGGAATAGAAAAGCTAATGCTGACCTTGTTGTTAGGATTAGTATACCCTTAAGCTTACATATGTATATGACATTTTGATATTAAAAAAAATATAATTATTTTGTTAAATGGCATTATGTGTTTCTTACATATTATCTCTAGCATATTTTATTGATGTATGTGTAAAGATCCCTTGACTTGAACTAATGACTTGGGTGCACAGTTAGGCTGGATGCATAGTACGTCCAAGTTTAGATTTAGTCACGTCATAAATTGAGTCCATAACCAAATGGTAGTGTTGGGTACTCTACTAGGATAAGGTTATATTGAGCAAGCCTGCTTATTGAGGGTGATCTACCTAGGTCATTAGAAGACTTTTCGGTTTGTCTCGATAATACGTGTGTCACGTATTCAATAGGTGATATATTGGTTTTGTGTATGTTTATGTATTATATTTTTATTCTTGTTTTGAGGTGTTTTGTGCTTCATAAGGTGTATTAGTATAGCATTTAGGTCATACTTATGCATAATAGGGTTTACATGTCCATAGTTGAGCCTAAGAAGTAAATGCTACACTAATGCGTGCTTATTACTTGATTTAGGTAAGATTTAGAGTGACGCTCAGAGCTCAAAAGGACGATTATTTGATGATCGAGCAAAGCTAGGTTGATTGGGATAGAAAGATGAAGAAAAATGGCCTTGAAGGTGCCCAAAATCGATAATGAGCGAGTTATGGCCAAAACACTTTTTCTGCCAATTATCCCCTAGGTTTTGCGGGTTGACTAGCAAGGGACGACCAACAAAACAAGAACGCCCCATTTTGTGCCGGTCACCTAAGTTCTAGTACTGGTCGACCGGTAAGGTCGACTGGCAGTACACTACAACTATTTAAAGGCCTGATTTTGCTGTAATTTCATGATCTTTCACCCCATATTCACACACCTACTTCCTAAAACCCTAAATCCAACTAAAACCACCTCATACACTCACTTTTGAACACAAAAACACCTTGGAGTCAAGCTTCTAAGAGGATCAAACACAAGATTTAGGCATAGCTCATGGATTGTAAAGCATGGATTTGGAATAAAGGGTATATATCTTTCGTCCTAAATATAACTATACATGATTAGAGCTATGTTGGGTGGTTATGTCTTATATTATGGATTGATTACTACTTTTTATTAATGGAGACTTGATGGATTTGTATATATATGTGTGTGTGTGTGTGTGTGTGTTCATGCTTGTGCTTAAGGTTTGTATGGCAAATTTACATACATGTCTATGTGTTTGTAGAAATGGCTTAATAATTTAGCTTATATATATTGAAGTCTATTTTGCTATTAAGCATCTCTAAATCATTATACTGGCATGTCTATGTGTTTATGTGGTGATTACATGAAGTGGGTATGATTATACACATGTCTATGTGTTTGTGTGGTGACTACATGAAGTGGGTATGATTATATACATGTCTATCTGTGTGTTTGTGTACTTAATAACATAAATAGCTTCTATTGCATACATGTCGAGTGCCATTGTTTAAATTGGTGTAATCTAAGGATGTCTATGTGTTTAGTGGTAGAATATTCCAGAGTATTCTCAAATGTCATGCCCTAGATGTGTTGTCTTTGTGCTTAAATGTCAATACCCACTATTGTGATGCGATCGATGGTGTACAACTAGTAACTAGCCCAGGTCGAGTCCTTTTTGGCTTTAAATCTGCCAATAGGAGTCCAGATAGGTTTAGTTGACCTTAGTTCACTTAGGAAGACTGGTTAGTCCACCCTAATGCCCTAGGTTCATAAGGACCATCCCACTACTCTAGCAAACTCAGTTACATTCATAGCATTGAACAAATAATGTAAAGCCTTTTGATTTAACTTTCTCTTTAGAAAACTGACTTTTTTCCAAACCAGGTAAAGAAGAGGGAAGGGGTCTATTCCGATCCAATGGACAATGAATCCCTTTTTCTTTTCTAAGTGTGGCCTACACACAGCTAAGGGGAAAAGAAAAAAGAGGTAGGTGAGGTAAAAAAGAAAGTACATGCGAAATTTAGCACCATCACAAGAGGTATGAGATTGGAGACAAGGACACTTTTACAATTGGCAAGATCTCTGTTCGTAGAAAGCCCGTCAAATAATCTAAAGCCATTTGATTTAACTCAAACAATTTAATATCCTCACCATTCCATTCATTTTCAGGTTTAGGATCTCTCTTATCTCCTTCCATTTTAGTGGGCAAAGTAGGCCAATTTTCAATTATCTTCCAAGCCTTATAATCATGTGATTGAATGAAAACCTGCATCCTCATTTTCAAAAAGACATAGTTGGTTCCATTAAAAGGGGGTGCTTGCTTAATAGAAATACCATCCATATTTATCAAATATAATTCGACTAGTTGTTAAAGGTAGAACCCTAGCTTTGATACCAATTCTAAGGGCAAATATCTTAAGGGGGGTGAGTTAAGATATTGGACAATTTTTGCAAATAAAAATTTATCACACAAATTCTCTTAAGCAATTAGTTAAACACCAAATGATGTGTTGTGTTTTTGAGTATGTTTGCATTGTTATTTGCCTATCTTTAAGAGGTGTTAAGTTCTCAAAAAAATGCATTAGTGTAATGCTTTTGATAAGAATAGGCTTAAGCATAAACAAATGTACATATTGAGTTTAAGAGACAAATTGCTATACTAATTGCTTATTTTCAATGATTTAGGTGAACTTTGGGTTAAGATCGAGATTGAACGATGATAGGTGATGAAGATGAGAGATGTACGGGTCAAAAAGAGCAGATCGAAGGCTGGAAAGACAAGGAATGGAGGAAGAAAATAGCCGAACGACCTAGAAGAATGAGCCACACTCTAGAGAAGTGCTCAAAATAGCCGAACAACCACCAATCTAGAGCCGGTCGACCGGCTAGTCCAGAGAGCATCACCAAAAAGCCGGTCAAGCTAGAAGAAGAAGGTCGACCAGCAGTTTGTAAAAAGCTGATATAAAAGCCCAATTTTCAGACTTAATAAGGGGGATCTTTTAGAGAATTCTAAGGGGGATATCAACACGCCCATCACACACACACACATACTTAACCCTAGTCTTCACACACATCCCACACACTCTCTCACATATTTCATCACTTTGAATCAAGAGAATTTAGAGGGTTTCAACATTTGGATTCAAGTTGCTCAAGAGCTTTGCACAAGATTAGTTAGGATGAAAGGGAAGCATCATAAACTCTCTTTCATTCTATCTCTTATTATGATTGAGTAAACTTGTGTAGGGTGATTAACTTATGCAATGGGTTAGCTATATACTCTTATGATATGGGATTAAATGACTGAATATATACATGTTGGATTTTCTTGTTCCAGTGGTTATTTTCTCATTCATGTCTAAGCGTTCGATTAGATGCCTAAATGAGTAGCATATGTATAAATTGAAGTCTATTTATTTCTAAACACATCTAATCCATGCTATAATCATGTCTATATGTTTATATGTGGATGTTATGAAGTGAGTAATGCTTATATTCATGTCTATGTGTATATTTACATGTCTAGTTGTGAATATGACTTCAATAATGCGTACATGTTGGTTGTTAATTGCTTTCAATGGTGTAATCTGAGCATGACGATGTTTGGTAGTTGAATAGATCCTTTTATTCACAAACACCTTGGCCAAGAACATGCATGAATGTGCTATCAAGTCAAATCTCGATGTAGTGACCTTAGAATTACTGTAAGAAATTTAGGGCTAGCCTAAGCCAAGTCTTCTTTGGCTTTAAATCCAGCCAATAGGTTATAGGATAGGTTTAGTCAACCTTAACGACACTATATCCTGGCTTTAAATCTAGCCAATGATTTAGGTACTAAGGTAGGCTCATTCTAAGTCACCTAGGAAGCTAATTGGTCACTCTTGAGGCCTTAGGTCATAAGGACTACGCCGTAGCTCTAGGAGGCGCCGCCTAGGGACGGGCCTGTACCGAGTCATAGAGGGAAATTGGGACACTGATTTAGCAACCTAGTTAAGAGCAATTATGAAAGTCAGCCATCTTTCTTTAATCCCGTAGCTTTTGAGTATAGAATCGACCAATCATAAGTTGAAGTCACCCTAACACCTTTCCATTTGTTAATTCTTCTATATTAGCTTGTTTCCCACTTTCCATTCCCATAGTTTAGTTTAATTCATTTTAGTTAGAGCTCCCGACCATAAAAAATCCAAAATCCCAAAAATAGGTAGTTTAGGTTTCTTTTTTTAAGCACACTCTAGAACACACACGTAGAATCCATCTCCTAACATAGCCTCCCTATGGAATCGACCCTGTACTTGAATACACTTTGCCACACTGACCTGTGTACTTGCTGGTCTTTAGAGCTTACACTTGAGAAAAGACGCATCAAGTTCTCGGCGCCATTGCCGGAGAGGCACGATGGTTTGCATTTTTTGTTTGTGCGTTTTGGTAGTTACTTTTCTTGTTTTCTTGCTTATCCTTTATAGTTTGTTTAGTCTCTATTTATCTTGTTTATTTTTTATATTATCTTGCTTTAGTTTTTGTTTATTTACTTAAGCTTTTGTCTTTATTTTTAGTAGACTTTCTAGGATTGTGGTTTATTTGCTGTGGTTTTAGGAATATTGAAGTTTTTGGGGGTTGAAGTGGCTGGAGTTAGGATAGTTTGTGCATGCTTGGTAGGCGATCCTTTAGAAATCCCCTAGTTCCTCTTAATCCCAAACCCAATAGAATTGCTAGACATTTTAGGAATTTAGGAGATCTTCTTGAAGAGATGGCCGATCCCAATCATCTTCCTAATTCTCCCAATCACCTAATAAATCCCATTCCACGTCATGATCACCTTGGGCATCAAGCCCAAGATCATTTTAGACGAGAACCCCGTAGACCAGACCACTTATAGATGAGGAACCTACTCTTAGGCAATTCTTTCTCCCCAAAGCTTTTAAGCCTAATTTGGCTATTCAAATTCCAGGTTTGGGGGAGACGAACTTCAAGATTAAGCCTAATATGTTGGCTATGCTTCTTTCTTTCTACGGGGGAAGCAATGAGAGTCATCTAGATCATATCACTGATTTTGTTGAGACGAGTTCCACTTTCCATGTCCCCAATATCTCCCAAGTGGTCATACGTCTAAGATTGTTTCCTTTCTCTCTTAAGGACAAGGCTAGGGCTTGGTTGTATTCCTTACGTAATGGTTGCATTACTACATGGGCTGAGTTTCAATCTAACTTCTTTCAAAAATTTTATCCCATGGCCAAGACGGCTGACCTTAGGACCGCCATTATGACTTTCTCCCAACATGATCTAGAATCCTTTCATGAGGCTTGGAAGAGGTTCAAGGATCTTCTTAGACAATGTCCATACCACGGGTACGGCAATCATGACTTGGTGCAATACTTTTTTCAAGGTTTAAATGAACAAAATAGAATGATGGTTAATGCTACCTCCAGTGATGGCTTCTATCTTTTGAGATCGACCGAGGCATGGGAGAAAATAGAAATGATGGGTGAAAGTTCTTTTCAAAATTTTGCCATGGAAAGGTCTAGTTAGGGAGGTGACAAGAAAAGTGTTAGTGAGGTTGGAGTTTCTTTAGATTTACCCACTAAGGTTGAGGCTTTGATGAATAAGCTAGATCAATTCATTTCTTTGTCTCTTTTATCCTAAGGTCATTAGACTAGTTCTATAGGTTCTTCCTCCACTCCATTAGTTGTTGAAGTTTGTGCATTGTGTTTCGAATCATCTCATGAGACCATAGCTTACCCTTTAGCATCTCAATTTCCTGAATTCATGAAAGAGCAAGTGTGTGCCACACAAGGTTATTCTTGTGAGTATAATCCATACTTGAACATATACAATTCGGGTTGGAGGGAACCCAAAATTTTCTTGGAGACAAGGCTAGCATGAGTCTAGTTTACATTCTCAGGTTCCACCTCAGCAGCGACCCTGTCCTCAATATCCCCCAGGTTTCTATCATGTTAATTAGCCCCGTCTCACTAGTACTCCTCAACCTCAGGCTTTACCTGCTCCCTCTAGTAGCCAGACTCTTAGCAATGATGTGATGAAGTTAATGTAGTTGATTTAGAATCAGCAGCAGGCATTAGCTAGTTAGCAGTAGGAGTTAGCTGATAATGGGCAAGAGATAGCTAGCTATAGGCAACAAATGGCTAGGTTTGAGACACAGTTAGGATAGATTGCTACACAGTTGAGCGCTAGAGACCCCAGGAAATTGCCTTCTCAACTAGAGGTAAACCTTCGAGTCCAGTCTTGGTCTTCATACCACTTATCCCCTTCAGGCCCAGGCTAAGGCTATCACCACTCTTAGGAGTAGTAAGGTAGTGGATAATAGGGTAAGAGTTAACTTTGCAGTGTCTACACCTAGTGGTCCTTTGGAGTTTAGAGCACCACATAGTAGCCTTATTGAAGGGAATTCTAGAAAGGGTCCTGTTGATAGAGTTGAACCTACCAGGGACCATGGAGAGAGTAATACTTCCCGCCCACATCGGGAGGGAAAGGAGCCTATTGATGATTTCCATGTGTCTAGAGGTGTTGAGCCTAGAATTCCCTTTCCTTTTACCTTAGAGAGGCCTACAACTAGTGAGGATTCTAGGTTTTTTAAGGTTTTAGAGCATCTTAAGGACCTTAAGGTCAATCTTTCTTTGATAGGTATGATCCTTTCCATCTCTTCCTATTCTATGTTCTTTAAGGATCTTTGTACAAGGAAGCGTAGATCATCGAACATTCCTAAGAAGGTGAGGCTTACGAAGAAGGTGAGTAGTATTTGTACTTTGGGCCTTCTGCCCAAGATGAGTGACCTGGAGCTTTCACCATTCCTTATAGGATCCGAGAGATCCAGATTGATCACGCCCTGTTAGATTTAGGATCTAGTGTGAATCTTATTCCCTACTCTATTTATCAACAACTAGGTCTAGGTGAATTGTCCTCTACACATGTTACTCTTCAGCTAGCTGATAGGTCCGAGCGTAGACCTAGAGGTGTGATAGAGGATGTTATGGTACAAGTAGATGAGTTCGTGTATCTTATGGACTTCATAGTGTTAAATATGGATTCGGGACATGACTCTAGACATTTTACACCCATTCTTCTAGGTCGCCCCTTCCTTGCCACTGCAGATACCATTATTCATTGTAGGTCGGGGTTATTGGAGATGAAATTTAGGAATTTGAAATCCACTATGAAGGTTGCTGAGGTGGTGAATAGGGTGAGTATAGGAGGAAAAGATGGAGAAGAGTGCTTTAGAGTTGACATGATTAATTCTTGTGTTGAGGATCTTATAGAGAGAACTATGGCCGATAGAGCAGATTTTAGGAAATCTGAAGAATTGATGTCTAGCTTTGATTTAGACACCTTCAAGTGGAAAAGTGTAGCTTTTACTTCCTTGATTAAGAGCCATTTGATTTATAAGTCACTTGAGGTAAATTCTTCTAGTCTCAATTCTATTGATGTCCCCGTTGATAATGTTGAGGTTGAGTCCCTCTTAGTAGAGCTTACTCCCTTTTTAAAGCTCAAACCCCTTCTCGATCATATGAAGTATGCATCCCTAGGCCCTAATGAGACCCTTCCAGTCATTATTTCTTCCGATCCTTCTAGTGAGCAAGAGGAGCGTCTTAGAGGTTCTTAGGAAACATAAGAAGGCTATAGGGTGGAAAATTGATGATTTGAGAGGTATTGACCCTTCGATTTGTATGCATCATATTCGCCTTAGGGATGGAGCCATTCCTTCTAGGGAGATGCAAAGGAGGCTAAACCTATACATGAGCAAAGTAGTTAAGAAAGAGATCATTAAGCTTTTAGATGCAAGCATTATTCATCCGATCTCCGATCGTGAGTGGATTAGCTCGGTCCAAGTTGTCCCTAAGAAGTTTGGGATCACGGCTGTGGAAAATGATGGAGGAGAGCTTATCCCTACATGTACTCCCACGGGATGGAGAATTTGTACTGATTATAGGAAGCTTAACTCCAAAACTAGGAAGGATCATTTCCCATTGCCTTTTCTAGATCAGATTTTAGATAGAATGGCTGGGCATAGCTACTATTGTTTTCTAGATGGCTGTTCGGGTTATAATCAGATCCCGTGTTTCCCGAGGATTAGGAGAAGACCACCTTTACTTATCCCTATGGCACTTTTGTCTATAGGAGAATGCCTTTCGGTCTTTGTAATGCCCTAGCAACTTTCCAGATATGTATGATGGCTTTTTTTAGTGACAAGATTAAGAGGCATTTAGAGATATTCATAGATGATTTCTCAGTCTTTGGTAATAGTTTTGAAGAGTGCTTGAGTCACCTCTCTTTAGTCTTAGACCGATGTGCGGAAAAGAATTTAGTGTGGAGTTTGGAGAAATCCCACTTCATGGTGCAACAAGGTATAATATTAGGTCATATAGTTTTATCTAGTGGTATTCAAGTTGACCTAGCTAAGGTAGAATTAATTGAAAAGTTGCCTGTTCCTAAGTGTGTCAAGGATGTTAGATCTTTTCTAGGACATGCAGGATTCTACCGTAGGTTCATTAAGGATTTTAGCTACATTGCAAGTCCCTTGTCTAGGCTCTTAGCACAAGATGTCCCTTTAAACTTTGATGATGAGTGTGTTAGGGCTTTTAATAGGCTTAAATCCTTATTGTCTCTATCCCCGATTATCCAACCACCTAACTACAGTCTCCCATTTGAGGTTATGTATGATGCATCCAATTATCCGATAGGAGCTGTCCTAGGTCAAAGAAAAGATAAATTGTCCTATGTTGTATACTGTGCTAGCAAGACTCTTGATGAAGCCCAAAAGAACTATAACACCACGAAAAAGGAGCTTCTAGTAATAGTCTTCTCCCTTGACAAGTTTAGGTCATACATCCTAGGATCCAAAGTGATTGTCTACACTGATCATGCAGCATTGAAGTATTTGTTGTCTAAGAAAGAGTCTAAGCTCCGCTTGATTAGGCGGTTGCTCCTCCTTCAAGAGTTTGACATCGAAATCCGGGATAAGAAGGGTAGAGAAAATTTAGTTGCGGATAATTTTTCCCATCTTGTTAGAGAGTCTTCTAGTGATCCATCTCCTTTTCATGATTCATTCCCCGATGAACAATTGTTTGCCATCTCTCATCACACACCTTGGTTTGCTAATATTGTCAATTATCTTGCCACAGGGCATTTTCCTTCCCATTGGGAGAAGAGAGAAAAAGATAGGTTCCTAGCACAAGTTAGGCATTTCATTTGCGAGGATACCTACCTTTTTAAAGTTTGTGTAAATTAAATGTTTCGCCGGTGTGTGCTCGAGGACGAGTTTGAGAGCATTTTGAGCATGTGTCATGATGAGGGGTGTGGGGGTCATTTTAGTAGGAAGAAGACCACCGCGAAGGCCTTGCAATGTGGATTATTTTGGCCTACTCTCTTTAGGGATGCCCAAGAGTATTGTAAAAAGTGTTTTAGATGTCAACAATCTGGGTCCATCTCTAGGATAAACATGATGCCTTTATCCCCTATTCTTCCATGTGAGTTATTTAATGTTTAGGGTATAGATTTCATGGGTCTATTTCCACCTTCTTTTTGGGTACCAATACATTTTAATGGCCATTGATTATGTGTCCAAATGGGTTGAGGCAATTCTCAAACGCATTAATGACCATAGGGTAGTGGTTAAGTTCATTAAGGAGAACATTTTATCTAGATTTAGAGTCCCTAGGGTCTTGATTAGTGATAGGGGTTTGCATTTCCACCATAGGACTTTGGAGGCCTTGTTGAGAAGATATTCGGTCACCTATAAAATAGCTACTCCTTATCACCTGCAAACTAGTGGACAACTAAAGGTGTCCAATAGAGAGATCAAGCACATTTTAGACAAAATGGTTAAGCCCGATAGGAGAGATTGGTCTATTAGGCTAAATGATGCTTTGTGGGCCTACCATACTGCCTTTAAGACTCTCATTGGTATGTCTCCGTATAGATTGGTTTATGGAAAAACTTGTCACTTGCCAGTAGAACTTGAGCATAAAGCTTATTGGGCCATTAAGGCCTTAAACTTTGATTTGGCAAGTGCGGGTGAGAAAAGGAAGTTAGACCTAGCAGAATTGGAAGAGCTTAGATTTGAGGCGTATGAGAATGCCAAGCTTTATAAGGAAATGATAAAGAGAATTCATGATAAACACATTATTAAGAAATCATTCTCTCCCTCCGATAAAGTTTGGTTGTTTAACTCACGATTGAAACTCTTTCCAGGTAAGCTTAAGACAAGATGGGATGGTCCATACGAGGTGTTGGTTGCCTACCCTTTTGGAGCAGTCAAGATCAAAGACTTGAAGGATGGCCGACAGTTGACGGTGAATGGGCAATGCCTGAAACATGCATATGATCCTAGCATGGCTCGTGTGGAGGTTTTAATGCTTCAAGACACCATCTATGGAAGTTGAAGATGAGTTGGTGTTTGCCCGGCTGACGGCATGGTGGTTAGCACTGCTGGAGGCAACCTAGGTTCAATTTTGTAATTTTGCATTTATTTCACTTTCTTTCCTTTTTATCTTCTTCCTTTTTCTTTCACCTACATCAAAGTGTTGAATCTTGATCCTTTGTCCCATAAGATATACCATTGCTTATTATTGCACATGCCAATGCAAACATGCATAGGCCATACTATTAATATTGTTTTCTTTGTGAGTGTTTGTGAATTGTAAGTCACAGGATTAGTAGTATGGTGATTTATCATTGGCATGGAAATCTTTGAAGAAGAAGCAAGGTTGTATCTATCCTTTATCCATTTCTTCCCCATGTTTTTATCCCATCCCTACCACCCTTACTTGCTTTGTAGTGTGAACTTGCTTGTTTATGTATTTTGATCTATTTGCTTGAGGACAAGAAAAGTTTAGGTTTGGGGGTATGGGAGTCTGGTTTTATTGCTATAGATTTTGTTTTGGGTAGATTGCATTATGTGATTAAAAATGGTGAAAATTTTTCAATTTTGATGCATGTAGAGTCATTTATTTCTTTGTTGACCATTATGATTAACTCTATTCATTGGTGAATATGAGATGCATCGTGGGGAAATGAATATGGTGGTTTGAAAAAGGGATGCCCTTCAAAGTTGTGGGGAGTGAGGACCTTTAAGAATGACTCATGTAGCCACCCCATAGTTTGGTAGGAAAAAGTGTTAAAAAAGGGTTATTGATATTAGTGCCCCTTCCTTGATTAGTTTTTTTTTATGTGACAAAGCTTTTTTTTTATTTTCTTTTTGTGTGAATACAAAGCATGAAAATTCCAAAAAAAATTGAAAAAGGCAAAAAGGTGCAAAAATATCCAAAAAAAAAAGTGAAAAAGAGAAAAAGCCAAAGGAACCAAAAATTTTTGTGAATAAGTGCATAAGTAACACAATGTCAACTTAGCACAAGTTATCCTCTATGTAAATATGTGAATAAGGGTTATTTTATGCCATTGTCCTTGTATATTCTTTCTTTTCTTGACTTTGAGGCTTTGTGCATATTGGGAAGGCCATGTTAGTTGAGGGGGCGCGAAATATCAACATCCCAAGTGCGTGAGTTAAAATCCTAGGATCGTGATGGTTTGGATACTTGGGAAATTTCTACAAGGAACGAGACTCCTTATGAGTAGACGGAAGATCCAAAGAGGCTTAGGGATCTTTCCACAATAGGATGGCCCCCTTTATGTTTCTTAGACTAACTTTAATAAAGAGTCAATTCCTTAGGTAACCCTTGGCATTGCCTTTAGAAATAAACTTAAGATTGGGATTGCTTGTGGACAAGCAAGGAGAAGGTTTGGGGGTGTTGATGTGTTGTGTTTTTTAGTGTGTTTGCATTTTTATTTGCCTACGTTTAAGAGGTGTTAAGTGGTAAAAAAAATGCATTAGTGTAATGCTTTTGATAAGAATAGGCTTATGCGTAAACAAATGTACATATTGAGTTTAAGAGACAAATTGCTATACTAATTGCTTGTTTTCAATGATTTAGGTGAACTTTGGGCTAAGATCGAGATTGAACGATGATAGGTGAAAAAGATGGGAGATGTACGGGTCAAAAAGAGAAAATCGGAGGCCGGAAAGACAAAGAATGGAGGAAAAAAATAGCCGAACGACCTAGAAGAATAAACCGGTCGACCGGCCACTCCAGAGAGGTGCTCAAAATAGTTGAATGACCACCCCCTCAGAGCCGGTCTACTGGCTAGGTCAACCGGCCAGTCTAGAAAGCATCACCAAAAAGCCGGTCGAGCTAGAAGAAGAAGCCAGTCGACCGGCTAGATTGATTGGCCGTTCGTAAAAAGCTGATATAAAAGCTCAATTTTTAGACTTAAAAGGGGGATCTTTTGGAGAATTCCAAGAGGGATCTCAACACACCCATCACATACACATACACTTAACCCTAGTCTTCACCAACATCCCACACACTCTCTCACACATTTCATCACTTTGAATCAAGAGAATTTAGAGGGCTTCAACATTTGGATTGAAGTTGCTCAAGAGCTCTGTACAAGATTAGTTAGGATGAAAAGGAAGCTTCATAAACTCTCTTTCATTCTCTCTTGTTATGATTGAGTAGACATGTGGAGGGTGATTTAACTTATGTAATGGTTTAGTTATATACTCTTATGATATGGGATTAAACGGCTAAATATATACATGTTAGATTTTCTTATTCTAATGGTTATTTTCTTATTCATGTCTAAGTGTTTGATTAAATGCCTAAATGAGTAGCATGTGTATAAATTGAAGTATATTTATTACTAAACACATCTAATCCATGCTATAATCATGTCTATACGTTTATATATAGATGTTATGAAGTGGGAAATGCTTATATTCATGTCTATGTGTATATTTGCATGCCTAGTAGTGAATATGACTTCAATAACGCATGCATGTTGGTTGTTAATTGCTTCTAATGGTGTAATCCAAGCATGACGATATTTAGTAATTGAATAGATCCTTTTATTCACAAACACCTTGGCCAAGAACATGTATGAATGTGCTATCAAGTCAAATCTCGTTGTAGTAACCTTAGAATGACGGTTAGCAATTTAAGGCTAGCGTAGGCCGAGTGTCCTTTGGCTTTAAATCTAGCTAATAAGTTTCAAGATAGGTTTAGCCATCCTTAGCGACACTATATCTTGGCTTTAAATCCAGCCAATGATTTAGGTACTAAGGTAGGTTCATTCTAAGTCACCTAGGAAGCTAATTGGTCACTCTTAAAGCCTTAGGTCATAAGGACCATGCTGTAGCTCTAGGAGACGCCGCCTAGGAACGGACCGCACTGAGTCGTAGGGGAAATTAAGACTCTGATTGAGCAACCTAGTTAAGAACAATTATGAAATATGAAAGTAAGCCATCTTTCTTTAATCCCATAGCAATTGAGTATAGAATCGCCCATTCATAAGTTGAAGTCACCCTAACACCTTTCCATTTGTTAGTTCTTCTAGATTAGCTTGTTTCCCACTTTCCATTCCCATAGTTTAGTTTAATTCATTTTAGTTAGAGCTCCCGACCATCAAAAATCCAAAATCCCAAAAATAGATAGTTTAGATTTCTTTTTTTAAGCACACTCTAGAACACACACGTAGAATCCATGTCCCAACATAGCCTCCCTGTGGAATCGACCTTGCACCTGCATACACTTTGCTACACCAATCCGTGCACTTGTGGGTCTTTAGAGCTTGTACTCAAGAGAAGATGCGTCACCAAACAATCAATAATGGCAAGTAACATAAAGTAGAGATAAGGAAGAAGAAGACAAATGATTTTTAGTTGGTTCAACCTTGCCTACGTCCACTGCCTAAGGATGTTCTCCTTAAGAATTCAATCAACTTTACTATGATGCTTCTTCAAGACTTGGTGAAGCAAAAAGCAAGTATACAACTCTTTGAAACGAAATTTCAAAGAACCCAAGAGACACTCTCTATAGGATTTTCCCATACTCTTTCCAAGCCCAATATATATATTTCACAAGATTTTCTAGCTCAAATAGTGTGTATGCATCAAGAATTTGAAGGAATAGATGATAAAAGTGATATAACTTCTCCCAAGTAGATGTGAAAATTTAAAGCTCTTGAATGCTCAAAGATATCATAATAGCTCAAAGATTCTAAAAAATAAATCATGAAGAAAGATTTTTGCAAGCTAAGATTCGAACATTTGAATGTTTAGAAGGTGTACTTAAAGAGATTTGAGAGTTAGGACTTTGGTAGGTGAAAACGGGAGAGAAAAATAGGGTTGAACAGTAATAAACGGCTAGTACATTTTTTGTAGCAGAACGCTCGACTAGTCAACCTGCTTGCCTCTTTGTTCTACTGACTTGGCTAGACGTCTCAGCCTATCGACCATCTAGGGGGTCTGACTAAGTCCCAAAGTTTTTGGTTAGGCCAGGCAACCCTCATGCTTAGCCAGTTGACTAGCTAAGGGGGTTGATGTGTGTTGGTTTTATATGTGTTTGCATTACTTGTTCCTTTGTTTTTAGAGGTGTATTATGCTATATAAAGTGCACTAGTGTAGCTTTACATTAAATTTGTGCATACTAGGATGCCATTGTGTATAGTTGAGATTAAAGAATAAATGCCACACTAAAGTGCACTTATCTAGTGTTTTAGGTGAGTTTGAGGATAGTTTGGAAATTAATGAAGATGGAGATGGGTTGGGCAAGAATTGAAGAAGATTTTAATGATGAAAAGTGGAAGAAAAGCAAGATTGGAGACTTCTGGACAAAGGCCAAAGCAATCAAAAGCAAAACGTAGCAAAAACGAAGCCAAAAGAAAGCAAATAGGCACTACCAGAACACTGGCTTCAGAGTACGGGTGCACCCCCTCTCTATTCCACCAAAAATGGAGAGTTATCTTCTACTATTAGAATAGAGGTCCCTCTGTACTGGTGCACTAATTAGGTATTCTGGTAGTCGCAGAAAAATTGGCTATATATAAGCCCTCTTTTGGCTACTTTTTAGAAGAACAAGTTATATTCTTTCACACCCATCTCTAAAACCCTAAATCCTCTCATTTCCCACATCTCACACACTCTTCCATACACAAAATCACTTTGGAATCAAGCCTCTAAGGGGATCAAGCACAAGAATAAGACCTTTTTAGGCTTGCACTTTCAAGGCACATCAAGCATCATGCCTATCTTTGATTTTAGGCACGATAAGTCCATTGGAGTTGCAGATTCCAATGTTGAAGTAAATGTCAAATAAACGAAGACTTTTAGGGAAGTGATTGAAGAACTTAAGATTATGATATATGGGTCCTTGGGTATCTTTGATGAGTCATTACTAGAACATTCTTCTAAACTCTCTACTAAGGAACTACTTGATAAGGTGAACCGTTTCTTGGATGAACACGAGCCATCCCTTAGTCAGATTGAGCCTATGACCCTTACTCTCATTTCTTTCTCTTCTTAGTTGATTCCTTCATGCTCTCCCATTGATTCCATCCCACCCAACCCTACTTTATTAAATGACTCTCCTCTCGTTCCTTCCATTATGTATCCCCCTAGTAACACATTTTTATGCCATCTCACTTGGAGCACGTTCATGTAGGGTTTGTTCATACTCCTCTCATTTTTAATGATTTAGATTCTTCATTGACCCATAAGTATAGGGTATGGGTAGCTCTTGATCATCAAAAGAAGGCAATAGGATAGTTAATGGCAGAGATCTAAATTGCTAGGTTAGAATTGGAAAAGAGCAAAGGAACTAGAGCTTTAGATTTTTCCATGACCTAAGACACCTTTGAGTATTCTCCTTCTATATTTGATGTGTTGGGTTTTTCGTTTGTCCTTTTTCCATTTATGCTTGAAAAGGATTGTGACAATTAATCTTATACCACACGGTTCTTTTTCTTCTTACTTGTGCTTTGACAAGTTTTTATGTTGATCTGCACTTAAGAACTACAAGTATCATTGGCCCTAACATTATTGCTTGTTGGAGGCGTTAAATCCAGTGCTACTAGGAGGCAACTAAGACATTTAGTCAGGAGTTGATGATTGCCTAGCTGACGGCATCATGTTTAGCACTATTAGGAGGCAACCTAGGTTAATTTTGGTACTTTTGTTTTTTATTTTTAATTTTTCTTTCTTTTCACCCACACTAAGTATTGAATCTCGATCCTTTTTCCCATAGGATACACCTTTTCTTATTATTTGCACATGTCAATGCAAGCCTGCATGGCAATGCTACTAAACTTGTTTGTTATAAGTGTTTGTGGTTTGTTGAGTAACAGGATTAATAGCTGAAATTTGAACCATTGGCATGAAGAGTTTCACAAGAATGCGAGGTTGTATCAATGTCTTCTCCACTTATTTCCCCATTTATCTACCCTTTTCCCCACAACCCTTATTTGCTTTGTATTGCTTATTTGCTTGTTATATTGTTCTATTTTATTTGTTTAAGGACCAGCAAAGTTATAGTTTCAAGGGTGTAGGAGTTTGGTTCTTATTGTTTTATGGTTCATTAAGGTAGATTCCATTATTTTTCTTAAAAATGGTGAAAATGTTTTCGATTTTTATGCATATAGACTTTGATGCATTGTGATTGTGTGTGTGTTTGCATGGCATTTCTATACTTGTTTAAGGTGTTTATGTGCTTTACTAGGTGTGTTAGTGTGGCATTTACACCATACTTGTGCATAGTAGGCTATAAATGTCCGTAGTAGAGTTTAGAATGTAAATGTTGCACTAATAGATACTTGTTTCTTGTGTTAACTAAAGTTTAAGGCTTAGCTTGGGACTTGAATTGATGATGATTTGATGAAAGAGCCAAGCTAATGGTGTTTGGGATGTGACAAAAGCTTGAAGAATGCATTTGGAAATGGCCAGGCAAAGAAAATAGCTACCAAGAAGAAACAAGCTCGTGAGGAGCAAGAGTGGTGCATAATATGAGGAGGCCAGTCGACCTCAACCTTTGGTCAGTCAACCAGCCAAGTCCTAGAGTAACATAAAAAACTTAGCCAATCTAGGCTGGTCGACCTAGCCCAAGGCCGGGCCCCTGGCTTAGTACCTTAGCCCTACATGATAAAAGCCTTATTTAAGGCATTTTTCAGCATTTTTAGAGGGAGATTAGTGACCAACATTTGTACCCACTTTACACATACAAAAACCCTAACTCACCTATCTCTCACATACTAAACCACACACAAATACACCTAGATGCAAGCTCGTAAGGGTTTTGACACTTGTAATTGCAAGATCAAGACAAGGATTTCAAGAGCAAAAGCTAAGCATGAAAAGGAGGTTCATCTTTCTCCTTTTGTACTTAGTTTTCTTTATATTAGAATAGATCTTTTATAGTTGATTTAAGCTTGTATTATGAGTTGATCAAGTACTACTTTCCTATGAGATTTTGATGGTTTAATAGTTATGTTTGCATTTAATGTTTCACTAGCTATTGACATGCATGTCTATGTGATTATTGATATGCCTAGGTGAAAGAACATATATATTTAGAGGCTTGATTGCTATTTAACACTTCTAAATAATTGTATGAGCATGTCTTGGTGTTTATGTAGTGATTCTATGAAGTAGGTGTTGTAACTATGCATGTCTATATGTCTTTTTACATGCCTTAATAGCAATTTTAGCTTCTATGACATACATGTTGGATTATAATGCCTAAATTAGTATGACCTAAATATGTATAAGTTTTTTTGGCTAGAATATGCTTTATATTCGTTTATACCATGCTTGAGAACATCTATGATGCACTTTATTGTCAAACCCCGCTTGTGTGATACCACGGTTGGTGGTTCTTCGTTATTAATTAGGTCTAGTTAGTCTCCTTTGGCTTTAAACTTAGCCAATAGTTGTCGGGCTAGCTTATTGGCCTAGTTATTGGCTTTAAACATAGCCAATGAGTTATAACCAAGGGTAAGACCAATTACCATCATCTAGGAATGTAATTAGCTAATTCGTTCCCTAGGTCATAAGGATCACGCTATGCTTCTAGGTAATTAGCACCTAGGGATAGACCCATACCGAGTTTTAGGGATGACAGGAGAGTTTAATTAGATTCCTAGCTTAGAGCACCCCCTTTTAGAGCAAAACTATTACAGTTAATCCCATAGTAAAGTTTGTACCCAAATTACTTATAGTTAAGCAAATTTCACCCATTGCCCCGTTGTTTGTGTTAATTCCTTTTTACTAGCTTGTTCTCCCTTGCTTTTATTTCCCTTACTTTGTTTAGATTAGTTTAATTTACTTTGAGCTCCTTCAAATCTAAAACGACCAAAAAGAATACTTAGTTTGGCTTGTTTTCTTTCTAGCTTTCTAAGACACATACTTACCTTTCATTCGCTATTTCCTGCCTCCCTAAGGGATTGACTCTACTCTTGTACATTAGACCACATAACCTATGCACTTGCAGGCTTTTAATTACGGCTTAGTACTTAAGTAGCTAGCATTATAGTCGTTTATCCCTTGGTTGATAGGAGTGTTCACTTTTATGATTGACTCAATGGATTAGTGAATTTAAGTTTGCATCGTGGGGAGTGAATAAAGCGGAGGGAGAGTTGAGTCTTGGAGGGGATGCCTTTAAAAGTTGTGGGGAGTGAATAGAGTAGAGGGAGAGCTAAGTCTTGGAGGGGATGCCTTTGAAAGTTGTATAGAGTGAATAAAGTGGAAAGAGAGCTGAGTCTTAGAGTGGATGCCTTTGAAAGTTTAGGGGAGTGAGTGCTTTTAAGAATGCACCTTATAGCTACCCCATGGTTTGGTTGGAAAGAGTCGTTGAAAAAAGGCTGTTGATATTGATATGATTGCCTCTTTCTTGAGTGGTTCTTTTTTATGTGCCTTAGCCTTTCTTTTTCTTTCCTTTTTGTTATGCAATGCAAAAGTATGAAAAATCCTAAAAAAAATTAAAAAAGGAAAAAAAGGTGCAAATAAGTGAGAAAAAAGTTGAAAAATAAAAAAAAATAGAAAAGAGTAAAAGCCGAAAGCACAAAAAAAAAGAGAGTTCAATGAATAAGTGCTTAAGTGACACATGTCAACTGAGCACAAGTTATCCTTTTTGTTCTTTGGTGTTGTATGAATAAGGCTCTTAGATCAATTTGTGAGCCAATGTGTTTGTGCATTCTTTGTCTCTTTATCTTAAGGCTATATGGATGTTAAGGAGGCTATGTTAGTCAAGGAGGCAAGAAATATCAACATCCTGCATGCATGCATGAGACTCTTAAACATGTGGTGATTTAGCTACTTGGAAATTTCCCACGTGGTGCGAGGCCTTTTATGAGTAAAGAGAGGTTCCAAAAAGGCTTAGGGACCTCTCTACAATAGGAATAACCCTTTCATGCTCCTTAGGTTCACCTTGATAGTGAGTCAATCCCTTAGGCATCCCTTTTTATCGTCCTTGAGATAGACGTAGGTTTGGACTTGCTTAGGAATAAGCAAGGAGAAAGTTTGAGGGTGTTGATGTATTGGTTTTATGTGTATCTTTGTATTGTATTTATATATCTTTGTATAGGTATTTTTGAGCTTATTAGATAGCTTTTGTGCAGTGTTTATACTATATTTGTGTATATAAGAGATTAAGTTTATATAGTGAGTTTCAAGGTTAAATGCTACACTAAAAGCTTAATTTTGTGCCATAGATGAGTTATAGGGTGAAACCTGAGCTTGCACAATGATGAGTGATGAAGATAAAAGGTGTATGGGTCATGGGGAAGAAGTCGGAAGCAAAGAATAGGAAGAATAAAGAGGAAAAAAGCTACCCGGTCAGCTGGCAATTCCAGAGAAGACAACCAGCTAAGCTAACTGGCTGACCGATATGGTCAGTTGGTAATTCTAGAGAGCCCTAAAAATGAACCGGTCGACCCCCCATCCATTGGCCAGCAGGTAAGGTCGATCGGTAGTGACACTGGAGGCTATATATAAGACCCGATGTTTCAACATTTAGAGGAATCAATTCACCCCTACTTCTCACGCACACTAAACCTGGTCCACTCACGTCATACACACCTTTTTACACACTTTCCACCAAGATTCAAGCTTTTTTGGAGGGATTTAACAACTTTGGAGTCAAGATTTACTCAAAGATTGTACAAAGATTTCCTCGGATGGAGTGGGAGTTTCCTAATCTCTCTTTCATCCTATTTTATATTATGTTTGAGTAGACTTGTTTAGGGCGATTTTGCTTGTGTAATGGGTTGATGTCTTAAGATATAAATGTGCTTTGATTTTATTATTCAAATAGCTATTTTCTCATTCATGTCTAAGTGTTTGATAAACTACCTAGATGAGTAAAATATATGTAAATTAATGTCTATCTACTACAAAACATTTCTAATCCATTCCATAATCATATGTATGTGCTTGTGTGTGGAATGTGTCAAGTAGTAAATATGATCTTAATATTGCATACATGTTGGTTCCCAATTTCTTTTAATGGTGTAATCTGAGCATGACAATGTTTGGTAGTTGAATAGGTTCCTTTATTCAGGAACACCTTGGCTTAGAACATGTATAAAGGTCAAATCCCACTACAGTGACCCTAGAAAAATGATGCGTAATGTAGGGCTGGCCTAGATTGAGTCGCCTTTGGCTTCAAACCTAGCCTATAGGTTTTTGGGTAGGTTTAGTCAACCCTAGCTACACTAGGTCTTGGCTTTAAACTCAGTCAATAGTTTAGGTACTAGTTGGGTTCAGTCTAAGTCACCTAGGAAGCTAGTTAGTCAATCCTAAGGCCCTAGGTCATAAGGGCCACGCTATGACTCTAGGTTGACATCGCTTAGGGACAGACCCATACTGAGTCCTAGGGAGAAATTAGGGCACTAGTTAGCAACCTAGTTAAAAGCAACTGATAGTTAAGCCATGCCCCATAATCCTATAGCATTTGAGTCTAGAATCACCCATTAGCAAGCAAAAGTCACACTAACCCATTCCAATTGTTAAGTTCCCTCTAGATTAGTGTAATCTCGCTTTCCATTCCCATAGTGTAGTTTTATTCCCTTTAGTTTGAGCTCCCATAAATCCAAAAAACAAAAAATATGGTTAGTTTAGGCTTTCTTTTAGACACTTTCTAGGGAGACACACATAGAATCCATTCCACGATTCGCCTCCTTATGGTTCAACACCCATTCTCATACACACTACACTATACCAATCTATTGGCTTGCAGGTCTTTAGGGCTTTCACCTCTAGAAAGACATCATCTCTAAGATCATTACTAATAAACCTTATCGGCTAGCCGGTAAATTAGGAGGGTTGACTAGTTCCAAAGTTTTCTCTTTGGTGTTACCAGCTGAATGTACTAGTATCAGTCAATTGGTTGGCCCAACTAGTTCTGCTCTTTTGTGCTCTAGAATTATCGTCTAACCTAGTTTATCAGCCGGGAGGCTTTGAGGGTTGAGTGGTTCTTCTTTATTGCTTCAATCTTCATCTTCTTCGCTTTCAGCATCTTTCCCATGGCCTATACACCTTTTATCTTTATCACCCTTCATCAAGCAATCCTCATTTTCAACTTAAGTCTCTCATAAATCATGAAATCAAACAATTAGTGTAGCGTTTATAAACCAAACTTATCTACATACAGTTATCTTCACTTAAGCTTATCTCTAGCAAATGTACTACATTAATGCCAATATGTATGCATATAAACCTCTAAAATATGTAGAAAATGCAATACAACCACACACTAAATCAGAGCACATCAACACCCCCAAAGCAAGACCAATCCTAAGTTTATCTCAAAGTCAATACAAAGGGTTGCTTGAAGGATCGACTCACTATCTTGGTGAACCTAAGAAGTATAAAGGGGTCATTCCTATTGTTGAGCGGCCCCCAATCCTCTTTCGATCCTCCCCTTACTCATAAAGGGCCTTGTAACCTTATATGAATTCCCTTGTCGTTATGCCACCACAAGCCTAGGATTTTAATACACGCACATGGGATGTTGATATTTCATGCCTCCTCGACTAACATGGCCTCCTTAATATGCACAAATCCTCAAAGACAAAGAGAGAAAGATTATACAAACATAAATGACGTAAGAGCCTTAATTACATAACGATAAGAGAACGTAAAGAGAAATATGTGCCAAGTCAACATTTTTTCACTTGAGCACTTATTCAATAAACTTTTTGGTGCCTTCGGCTTTTTCATGTTTTTTTGAATTTTTTTCATCTTTTTGCACCTTTTTGCCTTTTTCAATTTTTTTGGATTTTTCACATTTTGCATTTTATAACAAAAAGAAAAGAAAAAGAAAGGCTTAGGCACATAAAAAGAATCAATATAGGAAATGGCACTCATATCAACAACCCTTTTCAATCCCTCATTCTAGCCAAGCGATGGGATAACTACAAGGTGTATTCTTAAAGGAAATCACACCCTACAACTTTGAAGGGCATCCCCTCTATGACTTGGCTCTGCCCTACTCTATTCACTCCCCATAATGCAAGCCTATGTTCACCAATCAATTGAGCCAATCACAATAGCCAACACAACGATCAACTAATAAATAAACAACTCTATATGCATGACAATTGAAAATTTTTCACCATATTTTAAGAAAATATTGGTATCTACCTTAACAAAGCATAAAACAATAAGAACCAAACCCTCACACCGCTAAATATAAACTTTGCTTGTCCTCAAGCAAATAGAGCAAGACTATATAACAAGCAAGTAAAGGTGGTGGGGATGGGATAGATAGATAGGGAACAAGTGGAGAAAGGGTAGATACAACCTTACTTTCTTTTCAAAGCTCTCCATGCCAATGATCAACCATCCAACTACTAACCTTGTGACTCACAAACCACAATCACTCTTAAAGAACAAGGTTAGTAGCATTTGCTTATGTATGCTTGCATCAACATGTGAAACTAATAGGCAAAGGTGTATCCTATGGGAAAAGGGATTGGGATTCAACACTTTTGCGAGGATGAAAAGAAAAGAAAACAAATGAAAGAAAAATGAGACAAGAAATGAAAATGACAAATTTAACCTAGGTTGCCTCCTAATAGCGCCAACCACTATGTTGCCAGCTAGGCAATCACCAACTCATCTTCAACCTTCATAAATGGGATCCTGAAGTGCTAAAGTCTCCATACAAGCCATGCTCGGATCATATGCATGCTTCAGGGACTGCCCGTTCACCATCAACTCCTGGCCATCCTTCAAGTTCTTGATCTTCAGTTCTTCAAAAGAGTAGGCAACTAACACGTTATACAAACTATTCCATTGTGTCTTGACTTTACCTAGAAAGAGCTTCAAACATAAACTTTAATGAAGGGATCGAATGACTTCTTAGGAATGTGTCTATCATGAATCCTCTTCATCCTATCCTTATAAAGTTTGGCATTCTCATATACCTCATATTTAATCTCCTTTAATTCTGCTAGGTCAAGCTTTCTTTTCTCACCCACTCTTGCCAAATTACAGTTTAGGGCCTTGATTGCTTAATAAGCCTTATGCTCAAGTTTTACCAACAAGTGACAAGATTTCTCGCAAACCAACATATACGAGGACATACCAATAGGAGTCTTAAAAGAGGTACGGTAGGCCCACAAAACATCATTAAACCTAATAGACCAATCTCTCCTATCGAGCGTAAGCATCTTCTCTAAAATGTGCTTGATCTCTCTATTGGACATCCCTACTTGTCCACTAGTTTGCCAGTGATAAGGAGTAGCAAGCTTATGGGTGACTGAAGATCTCCTCACCAAGGCCTCAAGTGTCCTATGACGAAAGTCCAAACTACCATCACTAGTCAAGACTCTGGGGACTCCAAATCTAGAGCAAATGTTCTCCTTAATGAACTTCACCACTACCCTATGGTCATTAGTGCTTGTAGGGATAACCTCAACCCATTTGGACACAGTCTACAGCAACTAAAATGTTTTTGTACCTAAAGAAAGGTGGAAATGGACTCATGAAATCCATTCCCCAAACATCAAATAACTCACATGAAAGAATAGGGGATAAGGGCATCATGTTTCTCCTAGAGATGGACCCGAATTGTTGATATCTAACACGCTTCTTACTATACTCATAGGCATCCCTAAAGAGAATGGGCCAAAAGAATCCACTTTGCAAGACCTTTGCGGTGGTCTTCTTGCCACTAAAATGACCTTTACAATCCTTGTCGTGACACATACTCAATACACTCTCAAACTCATCCTCGGGCACACATCAATGAATCACTTGATTTGCACACACCTCAAAAAGATAGGGATCCTCTCAAAAGCAATGCCTCACTTGTGCTAGGAATCTATCTCTCTCTTTTATCCCAATGGGAGGGAAAATGCCCAGTGGCAAGATAATTAACAATGTAAGCAAACTATGGTGTGTGATGGAAAACGACAAACAGTTGCTCATCAACAAAGGAATCAAAAAATAGGGAAGGATCGCTAGAAGATTCACTAACAAGACAAGAAAGATGATCCACCACTAGATTTTCATTACCTTTTTTGTCTCGGATCTCAACATCAAACTCTTGAATAAAGAGCATCTACCTAATCAAGTGGGGCTCAGACTCTTTCTTAGCTAACAAATACCTCAACGCCGCATGATTAGTGTAGATAATTACTTTGGACTCTAGGATATAAGACTTAAACTTATCAAGGGAGAAGACTACTACTAGAAGCTCTTTTTTCTTAGTGGTGTAGTTGTTTTGAGCCTAGTCAAGAGTCTTACTAGCAAAGGACACTAGGCAGGGCAACTTATCTCTCCTTTGGTCTAAAATAGCTCCTATTGCATAGTTAGATGCTTCACACATAAGCTCAAATGGCAAACTATAATCAAGCGGCTGGATGATCGAGAAGAGGACAGTAAGGATTTATACCTATCAAAAGCTCTAACACATTCATCATCGAACTCAAAGGGGACATCTTATCCTAAGAGCCTAGACAAGGGATGCGGTATGTGGCTAAAATCCTTAATGTATCTATGGTGGAACCCTGTCTACCCTAGAAAAGATCTAACATCCTTAACACACTTAAGGACGGGCAACTTCTCAATCAACTCTACCTTAGCCAGGTCAACTTGAAAGCCACTGGAGGACATTACATAACCCAAGACTATCCCTTTTTGCACCATGAAGTAGGATTTCTCCCAACACAACACCAAGTTCTTCTCCGCACAACAGTCTAAAAATAAAGAGAGGCGACTCAAGCGCTCATCAAAGCTATCATTGAAGACCGAGAAATCATCCATGAATTTTTCTAAGTGTTTCTCTATCATATCACTAAAAATGGCCATCATACATCTTTAAAACATCCCTTGCACATTAGAAAGACCGAAAGGCATCATCCTATAGGCAAAAGTGCCATAAGGACAAGTAAAAGTGGTTTTCTCCTAGTCTGCGAGAAACATGGGGACCTGATTCTACCTAGAATAGCCTTCTAGAAAACACTAATAGTGATGCCCAGCTACTCTATTTAAGATTTGGTCTATAAGAGGCAATAGGAAATGATCCTTCCTAGTTCTAGAGTTGAGCTTTCTATATCTAATACAAACACTCCAACCTATGGGAGTACATATAGGGATAAGCTCTCCTCTCTCATTCTTAACTACTTCGCTTATGTGTGGATTTAGCCTCCTTTGCATTTCCCTAAAAGGAATGGCTCGATCCACAAATATAGACTGAAGGGTCTATGCCTCTCAAATCATCAATCATCTACCCTATTTCCTTCCTATGTTTCCTAAGAACCTCTAAGAGATGCTCCTCATGCTCACTAGAAAGATCAGAAGTTATGATCACTAGAAGGGTCTCACTAGGGCCTAGGAATGCAAATTTCAAATGGTTGGAAAGGGGTTTGAGCTTTAAAGATGGGCTAAGCTTAACCAAAGAACACTCAACCTCAACATCATCAGCATAGACATCACTAAAATCAAAATTAGAAGGAATAACCTCAAGCAACTTATCAATCATTGAATCCTCAACTAAGGAAGTAGAAGCTACAAATTTCCACTCTAATGTCTTCAAATCAAAGCTAGATATCAATTCCTCAAATTTTCTCAAATCTTGTCTATCGGTCATAGTCCTCTCAACAAAGTCCTCAATACACGAACCAATAACATCAACTCTAAAGCATTCTCTTCCATCTCCTTCTCTTCCTACACTAGCTTTATTCACCACATTGGCAACCATCATACTGAACCTCAAGCTCCTAAATTTCATTTCTAACAATCTTGACCTACAATGAATAATGGCATCTGTAGTAGTAAGGAAGAGGCAACCTAAAAGGATGGGTGTAAAATGTCTAGAATCATGACCCAAATCCATATCTAACACTATGAAGTTTAGAGGGTACACAAATTCTCCTTTTCTTCCTAATGTAGATCGGAAGTACTACTTTCTCCATGGTCTCTCGTGGGCTTAACTCTCTACAAGTCTCTCTCTATGATCTCTCTCCATAAGGCTACTATTAGGGTCTCTAAACTCTAAGGGACTACTAGGTACAAGCACTGCATAGTCAACTCCTACCTTATTGTCTATTATCCTATCGCTCTTAAGAGTAGTGATGGCATTAACTAGGCCTAAGGGGGGATAAGTGGTGCCAGTGAAGGAACAGAACTAAACTCTAAGGTTCATCTCCAGTTGGGAAGACAACTTGCCTGGATCTTTATTGCTCAGCTAACTAGCAATCTACCTTAATCGTACCTCAAATCTAGCCATCTACTGCCTATAGCTAGCTAGCACTTGCCTATTATCCACTAACTCTTGCTACTGACTAGCTAATGCCTGCTATTGATTCTGAATGAACTGCTTCATTTTTATCATATCATCACTAGAAGACTAGCTACTAGAAGGAATAGGAAGTGCCTGGGGCTGAGGAGCACTAGTAAGCCTAGGTTGATTTAAATGGTAAAACCTTGGAGAAATAGTAGGACGTTGTCTTTGTTGGAGTGGCACTTGGGGCTGGGAATGCGAAGACAAATACTGACCCCTGTTGTTTGAATTAGTATGCCCTAAAGCTTAACGGTATATGACATTTTGGATTTTAAACATTGTATAACCATTTTGTTAAATGGCATTACGAGTTTCTTACATATTATCTCTGGTATGTTTTATTGATGTATGTATAAAGGTCCCTTGACTTGAACTAATGACTTGGGTGCACACGTAAGGCTGGACGAACAGTATGTCCAAGTCTAGGTTTAGTCACGTCATAAATTGAGTCCATAATTGAATGGTAATGTTGGGCACTATACCAGGATAAGGTTATATTGATCAAGTCTCCTCTTTGAAGGTGATCTACCTAGGTCATTGGAGGACTTTCTAGATTTGCCTTGATAATACGCGTCTCACGTATTCGACAAGACCATTTTGAGTATGTTTTCTAGAAACATACTATCAAAGATAGAAAACAAGATATTCAATGCTACTAAATGATCATTGCTTTTAATCTTAAGCATATATGAATAAACTAATAAAGTTAGTGGTACTTTAATTCACTATGGGTGAGATCTTATTTTATTAGGATCAATACCCTTATGCATTGAGTGCTAAGTTCTAATTAATTAGAGCATGCTTATGTAATATGAAATCTATGTGCCCTTTTCGAGATTGTCTAAGATTGTCCAAATTTATCATCCAAATCTAGATCTACTGAAATTACCTTTACCGGTGTGTCAGTCATATGGCTTAAGGGTTGCTCCCGAGATCAAGAGATTCCAAGGCCAATAATGGTTGGTAATAAGACAAGAGACCCAATAGAAAAAGATACAGCTAAGAAGGTGATAGTTCACAGGCCAAAAGACCAACCCTAGCAATAGATATACATAAAGGGGAATTATGGTCGATTATTTAGTAGGTCTAGAAAAAGTCCACGTTCTTTTGTGATAAGCTTCTGGGTAACAACAATTATTCTTGGAGTGCAACCTTAATATTATGGAAAAGTAGATCGGAGTAAAAAATAATTATTATGTTGCATAGATCAGGCAAAGACATTTTTGATTATTTTTGGTGCTAAGATTAGTATGCCCTAAAGCTCACTTGCATACAATACTTTGGATGTTAAACAATGTAAAATCATTTTTTAAAATGGCATTATGAGTTTTTACATATTATCTTTGGTATGTTTAATTGATGTATATATAAAGGTCCCTTGACTTGAACAAATGACTTGGGTACACAGTGAGGTTGGATGCACAGGAAGTCTAAGTCTAGATTTAGTCACATCATAAATTGGGTCCATAAATGAATGATAGTATTAGGCACTCTATCGGGATAAGGTTATATTGAGTGATATGCCCTTGAAGGTGCAAGCCCTAAAAGATCCTGCAAGCGTACGGACCGTGCAATATAGGTGTACTAATTCGGGGTCAAACCATGGATAGGCTTGAAGTGTGGTAAAATACTAAGCTAGTGCATTCTAGTGGAAGCAAAAAAAAGAAACCTAGACTACTCATTTTTTTGTGCTTTTGGATTTTAGGGAGCTATGAGGGAAATGAAGAGACTATACTACGAATACTAGAAAGGAAAAGTAAGAACTAAGCTAATCTAGGGGGATTAAACCTCTAAGAAGGTGATAGGGTGACCTACACTTATGAATGGGTCACTCTAAAACTCAATGCTACGGGATTCGAGATATTGGCTTACTAAATATGGCTTCTAATACAAAGCAACTAATTAGTGTCCGAATTACTCCCTAGGACTCGGTGCAGGTCTGTCCCTAGGCATGCACACTTAGAGCTACGACGGGGTCCTCACATATCTAAGGCCAAAGGGAGGACTAGGGAGAGACTTAGGTGTCCTAGAACGATCCCACCCTAATTCTTAAACTATTAGCTAGATTTAAAGCTAAGACCTAGGGTTCCTAGCAACTAAGCCTATCCAGACCCCTATTAGCTGGATTTAAAGCTAAAGAGGACTCGATGTAGACTAGTCCCAACTTATGCACCATCATTCTATGGACAATACAGCGAATTGGTATCTAATAGATGCAGTCCCACATATTGTAAGGTAAGACGCTATGAGTATGACATCCTATCCATGACACGAACATAAGCAAGTTTGATTTACACCATTGGAAACATTTAAGCATCAACATGTAGCAATATTTGAGCATGTATTCCCTATAAGGTATGTTTCATACCTACATAGGCAAGAATAGAACCAGCCCACTTCATATTATCTATAATCACACATATAGACATGCATAACCTAAGGATTAGAAGTGTTCTATAGCAAATATGACTCAATTTATATACATACAACTCATTCAAGCATTACATCAAACACATAGATATGAAATGATACAAAGCTTTTCAAAAATAAGAAGAAAGTATTTATATATGTAAGCCAATCAAATCCCATAAAAAAGAATACCAAAATCATCCCATTACACAAGTTTAGTCACCCTAATCTATCTACTCAATCATATAATAAAAGAGAATGAAAGAGGGTTGAGAAAGCTTTTTTTCTACCCTTGCTTGTTTCTTTACAAACTTGAGTAAATTTTCATCAAATTATGTTTGAATCCTCCAAAATCAACTTAATTCTAGGTGGGTATGTGTTAGCATGTGTATTAGAGATGGGTGAAAGTAGGGTTTTGTGTGTGAGAAGTGAGTGTGTGAATGGAAGTTGAAAAAAGGGTTTAAAATCTACTTAAAAAGGGTCAGAGAAGAGCTTAAATAGTGCAGCATACGCGTCCTGCCAGAAGACTTGGCCGGTTAACCAGCCAACCCTTAAGGTCAACCGGCCCAAATGGGCTAACTCTTTGTTTTGGTCGGTCACCTAGGCCAATTGACTAGCCCTGGATGGGGGATCGACTGGCCAGGCCAGAAGCTGGCCAATTTTTCTTGCGTTGCGTCTTTTCGTCCCGATTGCTCTTTTCTTCACCCAGTTCCCTCCAAAAGTTTATTCCATGCTTCTCCCATATCTCGAACACCTTGGGCTTGACTCCAACATCAAATTATCATCAATTCAAGTCCCGATCTTTTGACCTAAACCAATCATGAGAAATAAGCATGCATTAGTGTAATGTTTGTCTTTAAACTCAACTATGTACATTTGCTTATGCTTAAGCCTAACTCTAGTATATGTACTATACTAATGCATCTCTTAAAGTTCAAAACACCTCTTAACATAGTCAAATAACAATACAAAGACACAAAAACACAACACATCAACACCCCCAAACTTTCTCCTTACTTGTCCCCAAGTAAGCCCAATCTTAAGTTTATTTCTAAAGCCGATGCAAAGGGTTACCTTAGGGATTGACTTGCTATTAAGGTTAGTCTAAGAAGCATGAAGGAGGCTTTTCTGTTGTAGAGAGTTCCCCAAGTCTCTTTGTACCCCCCTCTACTCATAAAAGGTCTCAAATCTCATAGGAACTTCCCAAGTACCCAAACTGCCACAAGCCTAGGATTCTAACTCCTGTGCATGCTGTTGATATTTCACACCCTTGCAACTAATCATGGCCTCCCCAATATGCATAAAGCCTTAAAGATAAGAAGAGAAAGAA
The DNA here is from genome assembly GCA_028554755.1 of Cordia subcordata. NCBI lineage: Eukaryota > Viridiplantae > Streptophyta > Magnoliopsida > Boraginales > Cordiaceae > Cordia > Cordia subcordata. The sequence goes on from JAPTOF010000005.1 coordinate 1,094,597, forward strand.
TAACCAAACGTAATGTCTTTTAAAAGCCTTATTCACATATATACAAAGAGGATAGCTTGTGCTAAATTGACATTGTGTCACTTATGCACTTATTCACATAACTTTTTGGTGGCTTTGGCTTATTTCTTTTTCCAATTTTTTTCAACTTTTCCAACTTCTTTTCTCATCTTTTTGCACCGTTTTACCTTTTTCAATTTTTTTTTGGATTTTTCATACTTTGCATTACATAACAAGAAGAAAAGAAAAAGAAAGGCTAAAGCACATAAAAAAGAACCAATTAAGGAAAGGGCACTATTATCAACAACCTTTTTTCTTCACTTTTTTCTACCAAGCTATGGGGCGGCTACAAGAGGCATTGTAAAGGTCCTCACTCCCTATAACTTTAAAGGGCATCCCCTCCAAGACCTGGTTTTCAATCCTCTCCAATCACTTCCACAAAATGTAACACATATTCACTAGTCAATTGAATCGATCACAACAGCCAACACAATGATCAACCAAGAAATAAACAACTCTATTTTTCACCAAATAATTTAATCTACCCTAAGAAAACATAAAACAATAAGACCAAACCACTCCTTCAAACCTAAACTTTGCTTGTCCTTAAGCAAATATAGTAGTAAAGCACATAAACAAGCAAATTGGCATCATAAAGCAAGTAAAGGTGGTGGGCATAGGGTAGAAACATAGGGAACAAGTAAAGAAAGGATAGATACAACCTTGCATTGTCTTCAAAGCTCTCTATGCCAATGATAAATTACCATACTATGAACCTTGTGACTTATAAATCACTAACACTTACAAAGAAAACAAGCTTAGTAGTATTGCCAATGCAAGCTTGCCTTGACATGTACAATAATAAACAACAACATATCTTATGAGACAAAGGATCAGGATTTTACACTTAGGTATAGGTGAAAGAAAAAGTAAGAAAACAAAAAAGAAAGGAAAATGAAACAAGCGCAAAATTGCAAAATTTAACCTAGGATGCCTCCTAGCAGTGCTAACCACCACACAATCAACTAGACAATTATCTTCTTTTCTTAAACCTCCATAGATGGGGTCTTAAAGCATTAAAACCTCCACATGAGCCATGCTCGGATCATATGCATGATTCATGCATTGATCTTGATTGCTCTAGAAGGGTAAGCAACCAACACTTCATATGAATCATCCCATCTTGACTTGAGCTTACCTAGAAAGACCTTCAAATGTGAGTTAAACAACCAAACTTTATCAAAGGTAGAGAATGATTTCTGAAGAATGTGTTTATCATGAAATGTCTTCATCTTATCCTTATAAAGCTTAGTGTTCTCATACGCTTCAAATCTAAGCTTCTCTAACTTCGCTAGGTCTAGCTTCCTTTTCTCACTCGCTTTTGCCAAATCAAAGTTTAAAGCCTTGATGGCCCAATAAGCCTTATGCTCAAGTTCTACTAGCAAGTGACAAGCTTTCCTATATGCAAATCTATATGGAGACATACTAATAGGAGTCTTAAAAGTGGTACAGTAGGCCCACAAAGCATCATTCAACCTAATATACCAATCTCTCCTATTAGGCCTAATCGTTTTCTTTAAAATGTGCTTGATCTCTCTATTGGACACTCTACTTGTTCGCTAGTTTACGGGTCGTAAAAGTTAGCAACCTTATGGGTAATCGAATATTTCCTCAACAAGGCCTCTAAAGCCTTATGGTGAAAATGCAAACATCTATCACTAACCAAGACCCTAGGAACTTCAAATCTAGAGAAAATGTTCTCCTTATTAAATTTCACCACTACCTTGTGGTCATTAGTGCATGTGGGAATAGCCTCTACCTATTTGGACACGTAGTCTACGGCCATTAAAATGTATTGGTACCCAAAGAAAGGTGGAAATGGACCCATAAAATCTATACCCCAAACATCAAATAACTCACATGAAAGAATAGGGGATAAAGACATCATGTTTCTCCAAGAGATGGACCCGGATTGTTGACATCTAGGGCACTTTTCGCAATACTCTTAGCCATCCCTAAAGAGAGTAGGCCAGAAGAAACCACATTGCAAGACCTTCGTGGCAGTCTTCTTTCCACTAAAATAACCTTTAAACCCCTCATCATGACACATACTTAACACACTTTCAAACTCATCCTCAGGCACACATCGGCGAATCACTTGATTCACACACACCTTGAAAAGATAAGGATCCTCCCAAAAGGAATGTCTCACTTGTGCTAGGAACCTATCTCTCTCTCTCTTTTCCCAATGAGAGGGAAAAAGCCTTGTGGTAAGGTAATGGACAATGTAAACAAACCATGGTGTATGATGAGAGATGGTAAACAATTGCTCATCAAGAAATGAATCACAAAAAGGAGATGGATCACAAGAAGACTCATTAACAAGACAAGAAAGGTGATCTGCTACTAAATTCTCACTATGCTTTTTATCCCAGATTTCAATGTCAAACTCTTAAAGAAGGAGCTACCACCTAATCAAGTGGGGCTTAGATTCTTTCTTAGCTAACAAATACCTGAAGGTCGTATGATTGGTATAGACAATCAATTTAGACCCTAGGATGTACGACCTGGTGTAGTTCATTGGGCTTCATCAATAGTCATACTAATATAATACGCTACATGGAGGGAACTTGTCTCATCGTTGACCTAAAACAACTCCTATCGCATAATCGGATGCGTCACACATAACCTTGAATGGGAAACAATATTCAGGTGGCTGGATGATCAGAGATCTAGACAATAAGGATTTAATCCTATTAAAAGCTCTAACATACTCATCATCGAACTCAAAGAAGACATCTTGTGCTAAGAGCCTAGACAAGAGGTATAATATATGGCTAAAATCCTTAATGAACCAACAGTAGAATTTTGCATGCCCTCGATAAGATCTAACATCCTTAACACACTTAGGGATAGGCAACTTGTCTATCAATTCTACCTTAGCCAGGTTAACTTGAATGCCATTAAATGAGACTACATGACCCAAAACTATCCCCTATAGCACCATGAAATAGGAATTTTCCCAACTCAACACTAAGTTATTCTCTACACAATGGTCTAAGACTAAAGAAAGGTGACTCAAGCACTCATCAAAACTATCACCAAAGACTAAGAAGTCATCCATGAATATCTCTAAATGTCTCTCAATCATTTCACTAACAATGGCCATCATACCTCTTTGAAAAGTCGCTGGGGCATTACATAGATCGAATGGCATCCTTTTATAGACGAAAGTGCCATAGGGACAAGTAAAGGTGGTCTTCTCCTAGTCCTCAGGAAACATGGGGATCTAATTATACCCCGTAATTGCCACCTAGAAAGCAATAGTAGCTATGCCCAGCTACTCTATGTAAAATCTGATCTAGAAAAGGCAACGGGAAATGATCCTTCTTAATTTTGAAGTTGAGCTTCTTGTAGTCAATACAAACTCTCGAACCTATGGGAGTACGAGTAGGGATAAGCTCTCCTCTCTTATTCTCTAAAACCATGATCCTGGACTTCTTAGGGACAACATGGACTGGACTAACCCTCTCTCGAACATTGGATAGATAATGCCTGCATCTAAAAGCTTAATGATCTCCTTATTTACTACTTTGCTCATATGTGGGTTTAGCCTCATTTGCATCTCCCTAGATGGAACGGCTTTATCCTCAATATGAATACGATGCATACAAACCGAAGGCTCAATTCCTCTCAAATCATCAATTTTTCACCCTATAGCCTTCCTATGTTTCCTAAGAACCTCTATTAGACACTCCTCATGCTCTCCAAAAAGATCTGGAAGGGTCTCACTAAGGCCTAGGAAAGCATACTTTAAATGCTCAGGAAGGGGTTTAAGCTCTAAAGATAAGCTAGGCTCAACCAGGGGTGACTCAACATCAACATCATCAACAGGGACATCACTAAGATTAAGGCTAGAAGGAATAACCTCAAGTGACTCATCAATCATGGAATCCTCAACTATGGAGGTAGAAGCTACACATTTCCGCTCTAAGGTCTCAAAATCAAAGCTAGTCAAGAAATCCTCAAATTTTCTCAATTCTTCTCCATCAGTCATTGTTCTTTATACAAACCCCCCGACACAAGAATCAATAACATCCACTTTAGAGTACTCTTCTCCATCTTCTTCTCCTCCTACACTAGCCCTATTCACCGTCTCAATAACCTTTATAGTGGACTTAAATTCCCAAATTTCATCTCTAATAAGCCTGAACTACAATGAATGATAGCGTCTACTGTAGCAAGAAAGGGGCTACCCAAAAAGACAAGTGTAAAATGTCTAGAATCGTGACCCAAATCTATATCTAATACCATTAAGTCCATAGGGTACACAAACTCACCTTCCTAGACTTATGCTCGAACCTATCAACTCTCTAAAGAGTAACATGCGTAGGAGATAACTCACCAAGACCTAGCTACTGATAGATGGAGTAGGGAATAAGATTCACACTAGACCCTAAATCTAGCAGGGTGTGATCAATCTAGGTTTCACGGATCCTATAAGGAATGGTGAAAGCTCTAAGGTCACTTTTCATGGCTGAAAGGCTCGAAGTACAAATACTACTCACTTTCTCCATAAGTCTCACCTTTTTAGGAATGTTTGATGATCTACGCTTCCTTGTACAAAGGTCCTTGAAGAACTTAGAATAGGAGGGAACAAAAAAGATCGTATCTACCAAAGAAAGATTAACCTTAAGGTCCTTAAGATACTCTAAGATCTTGAAAAACCTAGAATCCTTATTAGGCATGGGCCTTCTCTAAAGCGGATGGGAAGGGAACTCTAGGTGCCACACATCTAGCCATATAAAAATCATCAGTGGGCTCCTTTCCCTCTCGATGTGGGCAGGAAGTAGTACTCTCTCCATGGTCTCGCATAGGATCAACTCTCTCAAAAGGGCCCTCTCTCAAATCCTCTACAACAGGACTATAATAAGGCTCTCTAGACTCGAAAAGACCATTAGGTATAGGTACTGTGTAGTCAACTTCTATGCTCCTAAGAGTGATGATGGCCTTAGCTTAGGCCTGAAGGGGATAAGTAAGATTGGTAGAGGAACAATACTAGACTCTAGGGTTCATCTTTGGCTGAGAAAGTAGCTTCCTAGGGTCTTTAGTGCTTAACTGACTGGTCAACTGCCTTAACTGTGCCTCAATCCTAGCTATGTGCTGTCTATTTTCTGCTAATTCTTGCTGTTGGTTTTGGATAAACTACATTATCTTTATCATGTCATTGCTAAAAGGCTGGCTATTAGACGAAGCAGGTAAATCCTGAGGTTGAGAAGCACTGGTGAGACGAGGCTAATTAAGATCGTAGAAACCTGGGTGGTATTGAGGACTGGGTCATTGCTATGGTGGAACTTGGGCATATGAACTAGACTCGTGCTGACCTTATTTCCAAGAAAATTTTGAGTTGTCTCTCCAACCTAGATTTTATGTGTTCTAATACAAATTGTACTCACAGGAATAACCTTGAGTAGCATGCTTGCTCCTTCACAAATTCAGGAAACTGGGGTGCTAAAAGATAAGCTATGGTCTTATGAGACGACTCGGAACATAAAGCTTACACTTCAACTACCAAAGAGGCAGAGGACGAACCTATGGAACTAGTCGTATGACTGTGATAGGAAAAAGACAAAGAAATGAATTAATCTAACTTATTTGTTAAGGCCTCTACCTTAACGGCTAAATCTAAAGAAATTCCCATGTCACTAATGCCTTTCTTAGTACCTTCCCGACTAAACCTATCCATGGCAAAGTCTAGAAAAGAATTTTCAACCATCAACTCTATTCTCTGCCATACCTCAGCCAGTCTCAAAGTATAGAAGCCACCACTGGGGACAGCATTGGCCATTATCATATTTTGTTCATTTAAACCCTAAAAGAAGTATTAGATTAGGTCATGACTACTATACCTGTAGTGCAGACATTGTCTAGGAAGATCTTTAAACCTCTTCTAAGCCTTATGAAAAGATTCTAGATCATGCTAGGAGAAAGTCATAATGGCGGTCCTAAGGTCGGCCGTCCTGGCCATGGGATAGAATTTTTGAAAAAACTTAGATTCAAGCTCGGCCCATGAAGTGATGTAACCATTAGATAAGGAATGCAACCAAGTCCTAGCCTTTTCTTAAGAGAGAAAAGGAACAATATTAGATGTATGACCTCTTGGGAGACATTGGGGACATAAAGGGTAGAACTCATCTTAACAAAATCAGTAATATGCTCTAGAGGACTCTTATTGCTTCTCCATAGAAGGAAAAAGCATGGCCAACATGTTATGCTTAATTCATCTCTCCTAAACCCAAAATTTGAATAGCAAAATTAGGCTCAAAGGCTTTGGGTAGGAAGAATTGCCTAAGAGTGGACTCCTCATATGTGGGTGGTTTCGATCTAAGAGGCTCTTGTCTAAAATGATCTTGGGCTTGATGCTCTTGGTGATCATGAGGTGGAATGGAATTCATTGGGGGAATGGGAGGATTATGAAGATGATTGGGATTGACCATCTCCTCAAGAAGATCTCCTAAATTCCTAAAATGTCTTGCAATCCTATCTATTTAGGATTAAGAAGAAATAGGGGATTTCCAAGGGATCTCCTACCAAGCATGTAAAAACTATCCTAACTTTGGTTACTTCAACCCCTGAAAACTTCAACAAACATAAAACTACAGCAAATAAGCCACAATCTTAGAAAGAAGTACTAAAGTAGGGTACTAATGCAAGGTACTAATGTGGGGTACTAATGCGGTGTCGAACCACAGGGAGGCTCAAAATGTGGTAAAATCCTAAGCCAGTGCACTATAGTGGAAGCGTAAAAAGAAACCTAAACTAGTCATCTTTTTGTGCTTTTGGATTTTAAGGAGCTCGGAGGGACATGAAAAGACTACACTACGGATACTAGAAAGAAAAAGTAAGAAATAAGCTAATCTAGGGGGATTAAACTTATGGGAAGGTGATAGGGTGACTAATACTTGTAAACGAGTGACTCTAAAACTCAATGCTATAGGATTCAAGATATTGGCTTACTAAATATGGCTTCTAATACAAAGCAACTAACTAGTGCCCTAATTACACCTTAAGACTTGGTACGGGTCCGTCCCTAAGCATGCACACTTAGAGCTACAGTTGGTCCTTATGTACCTAAGGCCAAATGAGGGACTAGAGAGTTACTTAGTTGTCCTAAAACGATCCAACTCTAGTTCCTAAACCATTAACTAGATTTAAAGCAAAGACCTAAGGTTCCTAAGGGTTGACTAAGCCTATCCAGACTCCTCTTGATTTAAAGCTAAAGGAGACTCTATCTAGACTAGTCTTAACTTGTGTACCATTATTCTAGGGACACTAAAGCGGATTGGCATCTAATAGGCATAGTCTTATGTATTCTAAGGTAAGGGGCTATGAATAAAACATTCTATCCATGATGCAAACACAAGCAAGTTTGATTTACACCATTGGAAACATTTAAGCATCAATATGTCGTAATATTTGAGCATGTATTCACTATAAGGTGTGTTTTTTTAACCTATAGAGACATGAATAGAACCAACCCACTTAATATTATCCATAATCACACACATAGACATGCATAATCTAAGGATTAAAAGTGTTCTATAGCAAATACAACTCAATCTATATACATACAACTTATATACATACAACTTATTCAAGCATTACATCAAACACATTGACATGAAATGATATAAAGCTTTTCAAAAATAAGAACAAAGTATGTATATATATATAAGCTAATCAAATCCTATAACAAAGAATACAAAAATCATCCCATTACACAAGTTTAGTCACCCTAATATATCTACTCAAGCATATAATAAGCGATAGTGAAAACGGGTTGAGAATGCTCCCCTTCGATCCTTGCTTGTTTCTTTACAAACTTGAGTAATTCTTTACTAAGTGAGGTTTGAATCCTCCAAAATCAACTTAATTCTAGGTGGGTATATGTCTTAGTATGTGTATTAGAAGTGGGTAAACGTAGGCTTTTGTGTGTGAGAAGTACGTGTGTGAAAGGGAGGTCAAAAAAGGGGTTCAAAATCTAATCAAAAAGGGCTAGAAAAGGGCTTAAATAGTGCAGCATGTGCATTCAGTCAGGAGCCTTGGCTAGTTGACCGGCCTAGCGTTGAGGTCAACCAGCCCTGGAAGGGGGGTCAACCATCCAGGTCAGAAGCTAGCCAATTTTTCTCGCGTTGCGTCCATTTTGTCCTAGTTGCTCTTTTCTTCACCTGATTGCCTCCAAAAGCTTCTTTAATGTTGCTCCTACATCCTAAACACCTCGGGCTTGACTTCAACATCAAATCATCATCCATTTAAGTCCCAAGCTTACGACCTAACTTCACTAAACACGAGAAATAAGCATGTATTAGTGTTGCGTTTGTCTTTAAACTCAACTGTGTATATTTGCTTACACTTAAGCCTAACTCTAGTATATGTACTATACTAATGCATCTCTTAAAGCTCAAAACACCTCTTAAAGAAAGGCAAATAACAACACAAACACACACAAAAACACAACACATCATTGAGCAAGTCTCCTCGTTAAGGGTGATCTACCTAGGTCATTGGAGGACTTTCCAGATTTGTCTCAATAGTACCTATATCACGTATTTGACAGGACTATTATGAGTGTGTTTTCTAGAGACATACTATCGAACAAAGAAACCAAGATACTTACTGCTACTAAATGATCATTATTCTTAATCTTGAGCATATCTGGATGAACTAATGAAGTTAGGGTTTAGTAATTTGATTAACTGTGAGTGAGATCTTACATATTAGGATCAACAACCTTGTGCATTGAATTCCAAGTTCTAATTAATTAGGACATGCATATGCAATATGGAATGTATGTGCCCCTTTTGGGATTGTCCAAATTTATCATCCAAGTCTAGATCTAGTGACACTACCTTTACATATGAATCAATCAAATGGCTTGAGGGTCACTCCTGAGATTGATTAAGGATGGATGGCAATAGGACCAGAGACCCAAAAAAAAAAAAAAAAAGATGCAACTAAGGAGCTGATAATACACTGGCCAAAGGAGCAGCCTTAGATGTACGTATACATAGAGAGAGGTATTATGGTCGGTTATTTAGTTGGTCAAAGACAAATTTCACATTCTTTTGATATAAGCTTCTGGGTAACAACAATTATTCTTGAAGTGCAACTTTGATCTTATGGTGGAATTGATTGGAGTTAAAAATAATTATTATGTCGCCTAAATTGGACTAGGACACTTTTGATTATTTTTGGAAGCCAAGGTTCATTGTGTCTTTTTGGTCCTTTTTCTAGTTGAATGACTTTGAAAGAGAAAATTCCATATTGTGATAGTAGCCTTATTCGGCCAAAGCTTGGAATTGGGTTTGGGCTTTCTTTAGAATCCAAGATAACCTAATTGGGTTTGGATGGTTTCTTATTAGGCTGGGGCCTCCATATGGATTTTGGACTATGTGTTGTGCTTAAATTGTGGGCTTGGCCCAATCTTCCAAGACATGTGCTAGAACGTTACTCCAAGAAGAATTCAAAGTGTACAAGTAACTTCCATGACATGTGGCAAACATTTACTACAAGGAAAATGTTTCCCACATGGAAAGTTTACAAGATTTAGGTGCCAAACTTTTCCTATAAATAGGCAAGACCCTAAACCATTTTTACCATCCAAAAATTTTGTAGTTGATCTCTTCCATTTTGGCAAGAGAATGCTACAACACATAGTACACACTTATTGTGTGGTTTTTGCTCTAAATTTTTAAGAGCATATTACTTCGCTTCTTCCTACACAAAATGCTATTCTCTTAAGATAAGTGTCTTTAATCATAAGGAAAAAGACTAAGGAGTTGCATGTTGTGACACCCTTATAGTAAAATTTTTGTGGCCTTGTTCGTGAGTAGGAGCAAAGCTCGTGATAGTTATAGCTTCACCAAAGGCCCAACGCTTCAAGAGGTTAGCTTTACATATTTTGCAAATACTAGTTATGTTCTATATTTTCTTAAACATGTTCTTGTGTGTGTTATGTGGTTATTTTACTTTCTTAGCATATTTTCTTAATGAAATTTTTTTGAAAATATAGACTAGGATAGATCACATGCAATATTATTGATCCTACAATTGATATTAGAGCTTAGGCTTACACACAAAATGCTTAGACTATGAAAAACATTGTATTTCCACAAGTATGTTAGTTATCTTGTGGATGGCAAGATTAAGAAATCTTGTGTTGTATATACTTGTGGTTTTATGCTTGTACGTATGGGTGATATAAAAAACCCCTTTGATGGTTCATATGTATGCATGATAAAGCATCGTGTACGGTCAACAAAGCTTAGCCATAGGCGATTTCATGTATATATCTTTGTGGTTGCATATAGCTTCATTTAATAGTTGTAATGTTTCTTTTATGGTTGTAACTTTGTATTAGCACTAGCAAGCATTTTCTTGTGTAATTCCCCAACAAAGAGAAAAGTGCAAGAGAAGGCAAAGGCAAAATATCCAGGAAATGTTGTTGTTTTGTGCTTTTGCGTTGAAGATTGCAGGCAGCTATCAAAGAAGGGTTATAACATGTTTTGGTGGATATTTATATTGCATTGATATAGGTTTTGATCATATTTGCATGAACATGAACATGATTACCACCTAGAAACATGTCCACTCATTGGGGTTTAAAATTGGTCAACCTTTTGTCCAAATTCTCAAGATAGTTAAGTTCATTTAAATGAGATTGGCTTAGACAAAATATTTGTATGCAATTATGTCTAAAGATGCCATGCAATCTCATGACAAAAATGAATAACTTAACTTGAGATTTACAATATGTCAACATAAGGATCTATATATACCCAGATTTAGGTAAATAATCTATTATGGTATTGCAATGTTTTAGTAAAACAAAGGGAATTTGCAAAAACCAAAGTGTTTCACAAATCCAAAGCAGTCTTTAGATTTAAAACAAAACAAGAATACCAAAAAAAGGGAAAATCCTTAAGTTAAAATATTGAGTGGGAAAGGGGACCAAAAATACCCCATGGCTTTCCATATTCAATTCACGCTAAAGGTAAACGTCATTAATCTCCCTATCGGAGGGTGACAAGTTACCTAGATTTAGCAAGGTGAATTTAAAATGTTTATTCAAAAGGGTGTTAATGAGTTCGACCATCCTAATGGTGGAGTTCTTCACTAAAAATTGCCTCGCGCAACATTGATTAAAGTCACTACCCCATCAAAGGGCTTAAATCAAGAATGTTACAGGAATGAACACAAGAAATGGGTATACACTCAACTTAAATGGTAGGTTCAACTATACCATTAATAGAGTTCGTGATCAAATTTAAGAAACCAAATGAAACAGTAATTGAATTATTCAGTTGGATCATATCCAGATAATTGTTAATTCAAATAAGTGGTGGTGTTTAACTTAACATTCATGAGTTAGGCCATCCTATCAGTGGAGTTCTTACAAGGATGTTGAGACACTATTACATCAAGTAGTTTAAGGGTTAATCTACTCAAAGGCAAATGATGTAAAAATATTTGTATGTTTTATATCCAAAGATAGCATACATATTATACAAACATTAATTCTATTCTTATAAATTAATTACGATTATATTGTCATATATCCAAAAAAATGTCTTCGTTCAGTCCACTAGCAACAATTCTCAAAGAGTATAAGGTCACTGGACTGAATTTTGTGGACTGAGAACGAAACTTGGACATAGTACTCACCATAGAAGAGTACAAGTACGTCCTAACAACTCTTGTCCTGTTGTGAGGAAAAACTCATCTAAAGCCTAGAAAGATATTGAGCCAAAATGGCAGAAGGCCAATAGTATGGCCAAGTGATATATGATGGCTTCTACGTCAGATACTTTGTAAAGCAAGTATCATTATATGGAAACTGCAAAAGAAATCATGACCTCTCTATCCATATTATAGTCATGTCTATGTGTTTATATGTGGATGCTATGAAGTGGGTAATGCTTATATTCATCTCTATATGTATGTTTGCATACCTAGTAGTGAATATGACTTTAATAATGCATACATGTTGGTTCTTAATCAATTCTAATGGTGTAATTCCAACACGACGATGTTTGGTAGTTGAAGAGATCCCATTAGTCACGAATACCTTGGCCTAGAACATGTATGAATGTGCCAGCAAGTTATATCCCATTGTAGTGATCTTAGAATGACAGCAAGTAATTTAGGGCTATCCTGGGTCGACTCTCCTTTGGCTTTAAATCCAGCCAATAGGTTTCCAGATAGGTTGAGTCGACCCTAGTGACATTAGGTCCTGGCTTTAAATTCGGTCAATGGTTTAGGTACTAGGGTAGGTTCATTCTAAGTCACCTAGGAAGCTAGTTAGTCACTCTTAAGGCCCTAGGTCATAAGGACCACGTCGTAGCACTAAGACGTGCTGCCTAAGGACGGACCCACAATGAGTCTTAGGGGAAAATTAGGACACTAATTAGCAACCTAGCCAAGAGCAATCACCATAGTAAGCCATCATCCTTTAATCTCATAGCATCTGAGTGTAGAATCACCCATTCATAAGTTAAAGTCACCCTAAAACCTTAATTAGTTCTCTCTAGATTAGCTTGTTTCGCCACTTTCCATTCTCCTAGTGTAGTTTTATTTTCTTACTCTTGAGCTTTCGTTAATCCAAAATTCCCAAAAATCTGCTTGGTATAGGCTTTCTTTTCTGCACCTTTAGGACACACAAGCACAGAATCCACTCTACCAACTAGCCTCCTTGTGGTTCGACACCTATTCCCGCACATATTTTGCTACATTGATTCGTGCACTTGCAGATCATTAGACTTGCACTCGAGAAAAGACACCAATTTCTTGGAGCCATTACTAGGGAAACACGATGGTTTGCATTCTTTGCTTGTGTTCTTGATAGTTGCTTTACTTGTTTTCCTACTTTTTCTTTATAGTTTGTTTAGCTTTTTCTTATCTTGTTTATTGTTTGCATTATCTTGCTTTAGTTCTTATTTATCTATCTTTGCTTTTGTTTTTATTTTTAGTAGACCTTTTAGGATTGTGGTTTATTTGCTATAGACTTAGAATTGTTGAAGTTTTCGGCCGTTGACGTGGCCGGAATTAGGATAGTTTGTGCATGCTTGGTAGGAGATCCTTTAGAAATCCCCTAGTTCCTCTTAATCCTGAACCCCATAGGATTGCTAGACATTTCAAGAATTTAGGAGATCTTCTTGAAGAGATAGCCGATCCTAATCATCCTTCTAATCCTCCCATTCCCCCAATGAATCCCATTCCACCTCATGATCACCATGGGCATCGAGCCCAAGATCATTTTAGATAAGAGCCCTGTAGACCAGATCCACCTATAGATGAGGAACCCACTCTTAGGAAGTTCTTTCTCCCCGAAGCCTTTGAGCCTAATTTGGCTATTCAAATTCTGAGTTTAAAGGGAGATGAACTTCGAGATTAAGCCTAATATGTTGGCCATGCTTCTCCCTTCTACGGGAGAAGCAATGGGAGTTCTTTGATTGTTTCCTTTCTCCCTTAAGGATAAGGCTAGGGCTTGGTTGCATTCCTTTCCTAATGGTTGCATTACTATATGGGTTGAGCTTCAATCTAAGTTTTTTTCAAAATTTCTATCCCATGGCCAAGATGGCCGACCTTAGGATCACTATTATGACTTTCTCCCAACATGATCTAGAATCTTTCATGAGGCTTGGAAGAGATTCAAAGACCTTCTTAAACAATGTCCATACTACAGGTACAGCAATCATGACCTATTGCAATACTTCTTTCGAGGCTTAAATGAACAAAATAGAATGATAGTCAATGTCGCCTTTAATGGTGGCTTTTATCTTTTGAGACCAACTGAGGCATGGGAGAAAATAGAGTTGATGGCTGAAAATTCTTTTCAAAATTTTGCTATGGAAAGGTCTAGTCAGGGAGGTAATAGAAAAAGTGTCAATAAGGTTGGAGTTTCTTTAGATTTACCTGTTAAGATAGAAGCTTTAACAAATAAGTTAGATCAATTCATTTCATTGTCTCTTTAGAGTTGATGGTCATAAGACTAGTTCCATAGGTTCTTCCTTTGCCCCTTTTAGTTATTGAGGTTTGTGCATTGTGTTCCGAGTCATTTCATAAGACTGTAGCTTGCCCTTTAGCATCCCTGTTTCCTGAGTTTAAGAAGAAGAAAGTTTGTGCCACACAAGGTTATTCTTATGAGTACAATCCGTACTCGAACACATATAATCCGGGTTAGAGGGACAACCTAAAATTTTCTTGGAGACAAGGTCAGTACGAGTCCAGCTCATATGCCGAAGCTCTACCCCAGTAGCAACCCTGTCCCCAATATCCCCCAGGTTTTTACTATCTTAATCAGTCTCGTCTCACTAGTGCTACTCAGCCTCAAGCTTTATCTACTCTTTCTAGTAGCCAACCTCCTAGTAATCATATGATGAAGATAGCGCAGTTCGTTCAAAAACCAGCAGCAAGAATTATCAGAAAATAGGTAGCAAATGACGAGGTTTGAGACATAGTTAGGACAGATTGCTAGTCAGTTGAGCGCTAGAGACCCTAGGAAATTGCCTTCTCTATTGGAGGTAAACCCTAGAGTCCAGTCCTGTTCCCTCAGCGATACCACTTATCCACCTCAAGCCCAAGCTAAAGCCATCACTATTCTTAAGAGCGATAGGATAGTGGATAATAGGGTAGGAGTTGACTTTGCAGTGCCTGCACTTAGTGGCCCTTCGGAGTCTAGAGAGCCACATAGTAGCCTTGTTGAGAGGGATTCTAGAGAGGTCCTGTGAGCAGAGTTGAGCCTATTAGAGACCATGGAAAGAGTAGTAGTTCCCACCCCCATCAAGAGGGAAAGGAGCCTAAAGACAATTCCCATGTGTCTAGAGCTATTGAACTTAGAGTTCCCTTCCTATCCGCTTTAGAGGGACTCACACCTAGTGAGGATTCTAGGCTTTTCAAGATTTTAAAGCATCTTAAGGATCTTAAGGTCAATCTTCCCTTGATAGATACGATCCTTTCCATTCCCTCCTATTCTAAGTTCTTCAAGGACCTTTGTACAAGGAAGTATAGATCATCAAACATTCGTAAAAAGACGAGGCTAAATGAGAAACTGAGTAGTTTTTGCACTTCGGGCCTCCTGCCCAAGATGAGTGACCCTGGAGCTTTATTATTCCTTGTAAGATTCATGAGACTTAGATTGATCATGCCTTGTTAGATTTAGAATCTAGTGTGAATCTCATTCCCTATTCCATCTATCAGCAGCTAGGTCTAGGTGAATTGTCCCTTACACATGTTACTCTTCAGCTAACTAATAAGTCCGAGCGTAAACCTAGGGGTGTGATAAAGGATGTTATAGTCCAGGTAAGTGAGTTCGTGTACCCTGTTGACTTCATAGTGCTAGATATGGATTTAGGACATGACTCTATATACTCTATAGCCGTTCTTCTAGGTTGCCCCTTCCTTGCCACCATAGAGACCATTATTTATTGTAAGTCGGGGTTATTAGAGGTGAAATTTAGGAATTTGAGATATACTATGAAGGTTGCCGAGGCAGTGAATAAAGCTAGTATAGAATGAGAAGATGGAGAAGAGTGCTTTAGAGTTGACGTGGTCGATTCATGCATGGAAGACTTTGTAGAAAGGATTATGACTGAATGAGAAGATTTGAGAAAATTTTGAGGAATTGTTGTCTAGCTTTGATTTAGAGACCTTACAGCGCAAGTAAACCCCTTCCCGATCATTTGAAGTATGCTTTCCTAGGCCCTAGTGAGACCCTTCCAATTATCACAGCTTCCGATCTTTCTAGTGAGCATAAAAAACATCTCTTAGAGATTCTTAGGAGACATAGGAAGCCTATAGGGTGGAAAATTGATGATTTGAGAGGAATTGACCCTTTCATTTGCATGTATCATATTCACCTTGAGGATGGAGTCATTCCTTCTAAGGAGATACAAAGGAGGCTAAACCCACACATGAGCGAAGAAGTTAAGAAAGAGATCATTAAGCTTTTAAATACAGGCATTATTTACTCGATCTCCAATAGCGAGTGGGTTAGCCCAGTTCAAGTTATCCCTTAGAATTCCTGGATCACGGTTGTAGAGAATGAGAGAGGAGAGCTTATCTTTACGTGTACTCCTACGGGATAGAGAGTTTGTATTGACTATAAAAAGCTCAACTCCAAAACTAGGAAGAATTATTTCCTATTGCCTTTTCTAGATCAGATCTTAGATAGAGTAGCTGGGCATAGCTACTATTACTTTCTAGATGGCTATTCTGGGTATAATCATATCCTCATGTTTCCCAAATGGTGAGATAAGTTGCCCCATGTAGTGTACTATGCTAGCAAGACTCTTGATAAAGCTCAAAAGAATTATGTCACCACAGAAAAAGAGCTTCTACCAGTTGTCTTCTCCCTAGATAAGAGGTCGAACATCTTACGGTCCAAAGTGATTGTCTACACCGATCACGCGGCATTGAGGTATTTGTTAGCTAAGAAAGAATCGAAACCCCACTTGATTAGGTGGTTGCTCCTTCTTTAAGAATTTGATGTTGAGATCCAGGATAAAAAGGGTAGAGAAAATTTAGTTGCAGATCATCTTTCTCGTCTTGTTAGTGAATCTTCTAGTTTTTATGATTCATTTCCCAATGAGCAATTATTTGCCATCTCTCATCACACACCTTGATTTGCTCATATTGTCAATTATCTTGCCACAAGGCACTTTTCTTCACTTTGAGAGAAGAGAGAAAGAGATATGTTCCTAGCACAAGTTAGGCATTTCTTTTAGAAGGATCCCTATCTTTTTAAAGTGTGTGCAAATCAAATGATTCACCGATGTGTGCCCGAGGATGAGTTTGAGAGCATGTTGAGTATGTGTCACGATGAGGGGTATGGAGGTCATTTTAGTGGGAAGAAGACCATCACGAAGGTCTTGCAATGTGGATTATTTTGGCTCACTCTCTTTAGGGATGCCCAAGAGCATTGCAAAAAGTGTTTTAGATGTCAACAATTTGGGTCCATCTCTAGGAGAAACATGATGCCTTTATCCCCTATTCTTCCTTGCGAATTGTTTGATGTTTAGGGTACATATTTCATGGGTCCATTTCGACCTTCCTTTGGGTAGCAATACATTTTAGGGGTCGTTGATCATGTATCCAAATGGGTTACGGCTATTCCCGCATACACTAATGACCATAAGGTAGTAGTGAAATTTATTAAGGAGAATATTTTCTCTAGATTCGAAGTCTGTCCCTAGTGTCTTAATTAGTGATAGGGGATTACATTTGCCATAGGACTTTAGAGGCGTTGTTGAGAAAATATTCGGTCACCCATAAGGTAGCTACTCCTTATCACCCACAAACTAGTGGACAAGTAGAGGTGTCCAATAGGGAGATTAAGCATAATTTGAACAAGATGGTTAGGCCCGATAGAAAAGATTGGTCTATTATCTCGAATGATACTTTGTGGGCCTACCGTACCATCTTTAAGACTCCCATTGGTATGTCTCTGTATCGATTGGTTTATGGGAAAGCTTGTCACTTACCGATAGAACTAGAGCATAGGGCTTATTCGGCAATCAAGGCCTTAAACTATGATTTGGCAAGAGCGGGTGAGAAGAGAAACCTTAACCTAGTGGAACTAGAGGAGCTTAGGTTTGAGGCATATGAGAACAGTAAGCTTTATAAGGATAGGATAAAGAGAATTCATGATAAACACATTACTAAGAAATCATTCTCTCCCTCCGACAAAGTTTGGTTGTTTAACTCACGTTTGAAGCACTTTCCAGGTATGCTCAAGTCACCTACCCTTCCGGAGCAATCAAGATCAAGGACTTGAAGGATGGCTAAGAATTGAACATAAATAGGCAGCACCTGAAGCATGTATATGATCCAAGCATGGCTCGTGTAGAAGTTTTAATGCTTCAGGACCCCATCTATGGAGGTTGAAGAAGAGTTGATGTTTGCCTGGCTAACGGTATGATGATTAGCGCTATTAGAAGGCAACCTATGGTTCAATTTTGCAAGTTTGCACTTGTTTCATTTTCATTCCTTTTTTTTTCTTTCTTTTTCTTTCACCTGTACCAAAAGTACTGAATCCCGATCCTTAGTCCCATAAGATATACCATTGCTTATTATTGCACATGCCAATGCAAGTATGCATAGGCAAAGCTACTTACCTTGTTTTCTTTGTGAGTGTTTGTGAATTATGAGTTACAGAATTAGTAGTATAGTGATTTATCGTTGGCATGGAGAGTTTTGAAGACAATGCAAGGTTCTATTTATCCTTTCTCTACTTGTCTCCTGTGTTTCTACCCTATCCCCACCACCCTTACTTGCTTTGCAATGCCAATTTGCTTGTTTATATGCTTTACTTCATTCGCTTGAGGACAAGCAAACTTTAGGTTTAGGGGTGTAGGAGTTTGGTTTTCTTGTTATATGCTTCGTGTAGGGTAGATGTACATTATGTGCTTAAAATGCTGAAAATTTTTCGATTTTGACACATGTAGAGTGTTTATTTCTTGGTTGATCGTTGTGTTGGCTATTGTGATTGACTTTATTGATTAGTAAATATGAGTTACATTGTGAGGAAGTGAATGTAGTGGACTAAAAATTGAGTCTTAGAAGGGATACCCTTGAAAATTGTAGGGAGTGAGCACCTTCAAGAACATCCCTTGTAGCCACCCTATAGCTTGGTAAGAAAGAGGGAAGAAAGAAAGGGTTATTGATGTAAGTGCCCTTCCCTTGATTAGTCCTTTTTCTTCTGCCTAAGTCTTTCTTTTTCTTTATTTTTATGTAAATGCAATGCAAAGCATGAAAATCCAAAAAAAAAATTTGAAAAAGGCAAAAAGGTGCAAAAGTAAAAAAATTGAAAAAGAAAAAAAAGCCAAAAGGCACCAAAAAGTTTTGTTAATAAGTGCATAAGTGACACAATGTCAACTTAGCATGTGTTATCATCTTTGTAGATATGTGAATAAGGCTTTTTACAAGCCAATGTGTTTGTATATTCTCTTTCTTTTTGTCTTTGAGGCTTTGTGCATATTGGGGAGGCCATGTTAGTTGAGGGAGCACAAAATATCAACATCCCGAGTGTGTGAGTTAGAATCCTAGGCTTGTGGTGGATTGGCTATTTGGGAAATTCCCACGAATAATGAGACCTCTTATGAGTATAGGGAGGATCCAACGAGATTTGGTGATATCTCTACATAGGAATGCCCCCTTCATGCTTCTTAGATTAACTTTGATAGCAAGCCAATCCTTTAGGCAATCCATTGCATCGGCTTTAGAAATAAACTTGAGATTGGGCTTGTTGGGGGACAAGCAAGGAGAAGATTTAGGGGTGTTGATGTATTGTGTTTTTGTGTGTATTTATGTTATTAATTGCCTATGTTTAAGAGATGTTCTTAGCCTTAGAAGATGCATTAGTATAGTACATATACTAGGGTTAGGCTTGAGCATAAGCAAATGTACATAGTTGAGTTTCTTAGTCAAATGCTATACTAAATGCTTAATGTTGTGCCTTAGGTGAGTTGTAGGGCTGAAATAAAGCATGGACATTGATGGGTGATAAAGATGGAAGATGTATGGGTCGAGGGGAGAAGATTGGAAGCCAAAAAGACAAAGAATGAAGGAAGAAAAGTTAGCTGGACAACTCGAAAGAAAAGTCAGCTAGACGACCCAGAAGAAAAGTCGGTCAACTGGCCGCTCCAGAGGGCAACTAGAAATTGCCGATCGAGTTCTTCCTTTCCAGTCGACCGGCCACTCTAGAAAGCTATCAAAAAATGCCGGTTGACTACCCCTCCGAAACCGGTCAACCAGTAGTACGCAGAAACCTATAAATAGGGCCTGATTTTACAAAGACAGAAAAGAGACTTTAGACCTATCACACACACTTCACACCTATATCTCACACATTTAACCCCAATTCTTACCCACCTCACACATATTTTCTCACACATCTCTCACCTTGAATCAATCTCAATTTGGATGGTTTCAAACATTTGGATTAGAGTTTGCTCAAGGGATTTGTACAAGATTAACTAGAACAAAAAGGAAGCTTCATAATCTCTCTTTTATTCTATTTTCTATCATGATTGAGTAAACTTGTGTAGGGTATTTAGCTTATGTAATGGGTTAACTATATACTCTTCTGATATGGGATTTGATGGCTTAATATATACATGTTTTGATTTTCTTGTTCAAATGGCTATTTTCTCATTCATGTCCAAGTGTTTGATAAAATGCCTAAATGAGTGGCATATGTATAAGTTGAAGTCTATTTGTTACTAAACACATCTAATCCATACTATAATCATGTTCATATGTTTTTATATGTGGATGTTATGAAGTAGGTAATGCTTATATTCATGGCCATATGTTTGTTTGCATACCTAGTAGTGAATATGACTTCAATAATACATACATGTTAGTTCTTCATCAATTCTAATGGTGTAACCCGAGCATGACGATGTTTTGGTAGTTGAATAGATCCCATTATTCACGAACACCTTGGCCTAGAACATGTATGAATGTGCTAGCAAGTTAAATCCCGTTGTAGTAATCGTAAAATGACGGCAAGTAATTTAGGGCTAGCCTAAGTTGAGTCTCCTTTGGCTTTAAATCCAGCCAATAGGTTTCTAGATAGGTTTAGTCGACCTTAGTGACACTAGGTCTTGGCTTTAAATCCAGCCAATGGTTTAGGTACTAGGCTAGGTTCATTCTAAGTTACCTAGTTAGTTACTCTTAAGGCCCTCGGTCATAAGGACCATGCCGTAGCTCTAGAAGGCGCCGTCTAGAGGGAAATTGGGACACTAATTAGCAACCTAGCCAATAGCAATCACTATAGTAAGCCATCATCCTTTAATCCCATAGCATCTAAGTATAGAATCACCCATTCATAAGTCAAAGTCACGCTAACACCCTTGAATTTGTTACAGCTCTCTAGATTAGCTTGCTTCCCCACTTTCCATTCTCCTAGTGTAGTTTTATTTTCTTACTCTTGAGCTCTCATTAATCCAAAATTCCCAAAAATATGCTTAATATAGGCTTTCTTTTCTGCACCTTTGGGACACACGAGCATAGAATCCACTCTACCAACTAGCCTCCCTGTGGTTCAACACCTATTCTCGCACACATTCTACTACACCAATCCATACGCTTGTGGGTCTTTAAAGCTTGCATTTGAGAGACGACATTTATACATGCTTTGTTTTTACATTTCTATGGCTTGAAATTTAACATGTCCATGTGTTTGATGAAATGCCTCCATGAGTTTGCATGTGAAATTTGTGCTTAGGTGCTAATAGTAATATGGCTTTACCTTAGCCTTAATCCATGATAATGGCATGAGCGCTACTTGCAACAACATTTGTGTTGATTAATTATATTCTTAATACCTTTAATATAGTAGGTAATCATCTCTAGCATGAAATATGGCTAAAAGGGTACACCACTATCATTTGCTTAACCTAGGAGACTTAATCTCTAGTTTGAAATATAACTAAAAGGTTAGACTCCTGATTAGAAAATTAATCATCATCTAAGGGACTTAGAACTAGACCCAAAAGCCATAGCTAGCTAGGAAAAACCTATATTTCTAATCGAGCCTGACTAGGGGTTGCACCAATAGTTAGAAGCAGCAAGTCTAGTAAACTAAGCCCTCCATTAGAGTAGACAAACCATCAATAGCGTCAAAACGAGGTTAGCTACCCAAATCCACTCCAAAGGAGCAATCACCCCTATGTTCCCCAAACCCTTGTGGATCCTCACTTCTATAGCTTGTTTATACCATTATTCCAATTAGCTAGGTTTATTTTCCCTTAGTTTTGGTTTAAATTAGAGCTCCAACCAATCCAAAAACTCTTAAAAAAATAGGTAGGACTACACGTAGCTAGCGCAGGACACATTTTCACTTAGAGCCACACACTTAGATAGCCTCCCCATGGACACGGCCCCACACTCGCACACGCTATACTACTGTAACCCGTACGCTTGCAGGTAACACTTTTAAGGTTTACGATCATCCACAAACGCTAAAGATAATCCAATGATCTACCTCTCGACTCTTTAGTAGAAAGTACTAATACTCAAAAAACAAAGAAGAGATTAGTAGTCGATACAGTGCAAGTCCACATTGACATTTCAAAAAGATAAATAAGGATGTATGCAAGAGGTATAGGATCGATGCACAAATGATGGGATGAAGCAAGAACAAGTAAGGGAGCAAAACTCTAACCTACTAAGAACACAAACAAAGTATAACCTAAACTACTAAAAGACAAAGAAAGCAAAAGCAAACAAAAGCAATCCAATCTATTATATGCAAAGTAAGAATAAGTGAAAGAAAACTAAACAACTATATAGAAAAGCAAAGGCAAGTAAAATACAAGAACAATAAGAAAAATTATAAACAAGCCTGGGGTGCCTCCTAGTAATGGTGGATTTAATGCCCCCAGCCGGGCACCAATGTTAAAGTAAAATATGTTTATAATTGCATGACACAAATTGCCAGATAATCATTAAAACACAAAAAGTAGAGGGAAAAGGGTCATGCACTAAGGGTTGGCACGAAAAATGCACGGTGCACCCCTTTCTAAGAACTCACCCTGAAATATCAAATGAATATGTGTGTGCAAGTGTGGAATGAAGTATGCTAAAGCATGAACGATCATGTCCTGCTCTCTCTCTAATTAACCATCCCATCGCCTTTTTCTCATAATCAAGGGTTAAGAACACACCTTCCCCATGAGTCAAAGATAGGTCTAATGCATGCAATGTGGGAGAAGTGTTTTCTAACCCTAGATGAAAGTGTTTTATACAAGAAGGCATGAACATGAGCTCTAAAGAAGGAGGCCCAATGGAATGGAAAAGGGGAGTAGGAACGACATTTGGAGAAAGAGCATCAAAGATGAGGAAGTTTAAAGTGCTACACTTTACTTCTCTACAAATCAGGCCTAAGTAACTCTAACTCCTTACATAAGGTGGACTCAATATGAATAGGCTCACTCATATTAAGGGAAGGTTCATTTTCATCAAGAAAATGTTTAACCTCATCAATCAATTCCTAATGGAGAGGGTAGAAAAGGGTATCAATAACAATTCATCAAACACACCTAAACACCCATAGATCGCAATTTCAAGGTCATCAATTTCTTCCTTAAACGTCTTCTTGGAGTGGCTATTCTTCTCAACATAACAATCCTTAACTCCAAGAGACTTATCATGTAAAAACTCCAAAATTGATGCTTTATTCTCCCTAATAGATGACCCCAAATCAACACTAGCTAAGATCTCATCAAATGTTTTCATAAATTCATCACTAGTGATCATCATCTCCTCATCACGCTATTCACAAAAGGTAGGCACAAATGGAAGGGATAAAAGAGACTCAAAAGATTCCTCATCTTATATGCATGAATGCTTAAGGGAAGAATGCACACTAAACTCCCTAAATGCAGACTCAGAATGCAATTGAGTACTATTGACATGAGACTCAACCTCGATGTGTATAAAAGTATGGGAAGAGAGGAAAGATTAGGCTCACATGACTCAATGGGCAGTGAAAGCATGGGAGGATAGGGTATCGCTTCCTCTAAAACATGGCCAAAGAAGTCATCAAGAACCAAATTATCATCAAGCTCATTCTCATCCTCATTACAAGATGTTATCTCTCCATCAACCTCTTTTTCTAGTTTTCTCTCCAAAACATTAGCATTTTCACCACTATTTCCCTTATCTCTAAGTCTTTCTCCTATGTTTTCAACCTGGTCTAAAGGTATCTCAAGACTCCCAAACACGGGTTACTTACTCTCAATCTTTCTCTTCAAGCACTCACCTAGATAGTCAACTTATTTCATTATGCTATCTAGTCTCCCCTGATTAGATTGGAGAAGGGATAGGACAAAGGAAATCTTTTCATCATTACTTAAGAATGCCCTAAAAGAACAGGGCTCAACAGAGTGAAAATGGTAATCATGGCGGAAATCATTTTGGGCATAACCATCAAAAAACTAAGGAGAGGAATGGGTAGGAAAAGAAGGTATTAGAGGTGGACAATCAAAACTAAAGGGTGAATGAAATTAAGAGTCATCTTGACCCCATGGTGAAAATGCATGATATTGCTCCCTAGAATCATAATTATAAGATGTTGATGCATGCATAGGCACATGATTCCTAGGCATTCTTGGGCGTTGCATGCAATCAAGGATAAGTGTGGAAGGTAGGACATGAATTGGAATCATGACCACGTCTCCAACATAGATTGCAACGATATGAATATGCATCCCTATAGTCATGATTTCTAACATGAAACGATGTATGACTATAGTGATCATAATTAGCACCAGCCCTAGATTGGGGATTTTCATGGGGACAAAAGACAGTTAAATGCATACAACTTCCACACAAGCGATATGCATTAGGAACAAATTTCGGTGGTCAAGAAGCATTAAAATCGGTCATGAATCACAAGTAATACCTCTTCATAATTCAATTTTTTTTTTTTGAATTTTCAAAGTTTTTTTCAGTTTTTTTCAATATTTTTCAATTTTTTTGGTAGCTTTTGAATAATGGAAAGCAAGTAAAGAAAGAGCACATGCAAGCAACTAATCACACACACAAAAGCACACAAAGAACCAATACCATACCTCCTTGGCAACGGTGCCAAAAACTTGATCGCATCGAGTTTTACGCCCACATGCGTAGAATAATTGGTGGTATAGCAGATTAGAGTACGGGTATCATCTCTACAGAGAGGCAACCTTAGTTTGGTCTCTATGTGCTCAGGTGTCTAAAACTATCTACATATATGTGTGTGAATATTTAGGATGTGAAGGGAGCTTGGGAAAAGCAAAATAAACCTAAACTACAGAAGAACTTAAGGGTGCCAAGCTAAATAAGGAAACTTAACATGGAAGAAGGAGACCTAGGGCAATTGCATTGCAACTAGAGTTAGGCTAAATTAATGAATTAGGTCTATCTATGGCTTAGGACTTCTATTGCATTATGTTGATTGGGGATCTCTTAACCAATACTAGTGGTTCAACCCGTTAGCTGGCTTAAAGCTAATGGCCAATCCCTCCTAGCCTACACAATCCATGCTTAGAACTTATCCTCTTAGTTGAGTTTAAAGCCAAGGACTAGAACCTAGACACTACGTGACATTAAGGCTCGATTAACTAACACTAACGTCGGTGAGGAATACTCTAATCTAGGTTAACTTATCTGCTTGGCTAGGTTTAAAGCGAAGGACTAGCACCTAAACTTGACTAAGCATAGCATGTAACCTATTAGTTGGATTTAAAGCTAAAGCCTACTCTACTAAGCAAAGCCATGAATGAAGCACAATCACATCGCCCATAAAAGTAGATAAAAGAATTTGAAGCACAAATAACACATGCAAGTTCACTTAGGCATTTTAAGAAACACATAGACATGTTTAATTTTTAATACATAGAGATATTGAATCATGTCATGGATTTATGTAAACAAGCATGTATTAAGAGCCAAAGATGCACATAAATCCTTTATTGAAAGCCCTAATCTAAAATATAACATCAATCAGCCCTAGATCTAACTCAATTACAAAGCATATTTACAAAAAATAAGAAAAGGAAAAAGGAACTCACTTTTAAAACCTTGCTAAAATCCAGAGCAAAATCCTTTAATCTCTTGCTAAAATTTTCAATCCCAACTTGGTTTTGTGTGGAATTATGGTTTTTCTTGTTTGGTGAAGTGGGTAAAGGGTTAGGGTTTATTAGAGTTTTATAAAATAAAGTTCCTCCCCCAAAAATTACCTAAAACGGGCTATTTAAAGATTTTTCAGCTCAAGTATTGGGGGACCCTACCGACTAGTTGGTAATAAGAAAGATCGTGTAGGATCGATATTATTAAGTGTGGTATATCCTAGTCCATATTTTCAAAAATTTAACTAATAAAACATTCTAGGAAAACAATATACTCACATAACACCCACAAAAATGTGCTTAAGAACATATAGACCATAACTAGTATTTGCAAAATATGTAAAGCTAACCTCTTGAAGCGTGGGGCCTTTGATGAAGCTATAACCATCATGACTTGTTTTTGCTCACGAACAAGGCCACCAAAAATTTACTATAATGGTGTCACAATAGGCAACTCCCTAGTCTTCTTCCCTCTGATTGAAGAGACTTATCTTGAGAGAATAGCCTCTTATATGGGAAGAAGCAAAGTAATATGCTCTTGAAAACTAGAGCAAAAATCACACAATAAGTGAGTACTATGTGTTGTAGTATTTTCTTACCAAAGAGGAAGAAATTAACTACAAAGTGGATTACATAAAAGGTGTAAGGTCTTGTCTATTTATAGAGAGAACCTTAGCACCCCAAGTTGCTAATCTTTCCATGTGGGAGAATATTCCCATGTAGTAATTTCCTTTACGCAACTTGTCCACTTGTCTTAGAAGACTTATGCAAGTTGTCCACTTGTTTTTGTAGTCTTTTGCAAGTTGTCCACTTGTCTTGGAAGACTTGGGCCAAGCCCAACACATAGTCCATAATCCATGTAGAGGCCCAAGCCTAATAGTAAACCATCCTAGCCCAATTAGGTTTTCTTGGACTCTAAAGAAAGCTCAAACCCAATTCCAAGCTTTGGTCCAATAAGACTACTGCCACAATATGAAATTTGCTCTTTCAAGATTACTCTCTTAAAGTCATTTCAACTAGGGAAGGGACCAAGAAGACATAATTAACCTTGGCTTCCAAAAATAATTAAAAATGTCCTTGCCCGATCTGGGCAACATAATAATTATTTTTAACTCCGATCTATTCCACCATAAGATCAAAGTTGCACTCCAAGAATAATTATTATTACCCAAAAGCTTATCACAAAAGAATGTGAACTTTGTCTTTGACCTACTAAATAATACCCCTCTATGTATACCCACAGCTAAGACCAGTCCTTTGGCCTGTGTACTATCACCTCCTTAGCTGTATTTTTTTCCGTTGGGTTTCTTGTCCTATTGCCAACCATCCTTGGTCATAGAATCTCTTGATTTCGGAAGCGACCCTCAAGCCATATGACCGATACACCTATAAACGTAATATCACTAAATCCAGATTTGGATGATAAATTTGGACAATCCAAAAGGGGGCATATAGATTCCATATTGCATATGCATGTTCCAACTAATTAGAACTTACCACTCATTGCACAAGGCTATTGATCTTAATAAAGTAAGATCTCACCCACAGTGAATCGAAGTACCAAACCCTAACTTCATTAGTTCATCCACATATACTCAAGATTAAGAGCAATGATCATTTAGTAGCAGTGAGTGTCTTGTTTTCTTTCTTTGATAGTACGTCTGGTGTCGTTTTTCGAGTGCAAGCTCTAAAAGACCCACAAGCGTACGGATCATGCAATATAGTGTATACAAGTGCAGGTGTCGAACCACAGGGAGGCATGAATAATGTGGGTGAATTCTATGCTTGGTGTTCTAGAAAGTGCCAAAAAGAAAGATCTAAACTAGACATATTTTTTTGGGGTTTTGGATTATCGGGAGCTCTAGGTAAAGGAAATAAAACTAAACTATGAATATGAAAAATGGGAGCACAAGTTGGTCAAGAGGGAACTAACACTTGAGAAGGGGTTAGGGTGACTTCGACTTATGAATGGGTAATTCTATACTCAAATGCTATGGGATTAAGGGGTGATGGCTAACTATCATGAGTGCTCTTAACTAGGTTGCTAGTTAGTGTCCTAATTTCCCCCTAGGACTCGGTGCGGGTCCGTCCCTAGGCGGCTCCTCCTAGAGCTACGGCGTGGTCCTTATGACCTAGGGCCTCAAGAGTGACTAACTAACTTTCTAGGTAGCTTAGAATGAACCTACCTTAGTACCTAAACCTTTGGCTAGATTTAAAGCCAAGACCTAGTGTTGCTAAGGTCGACTAAACCTATCCGGAAACCTATTTGTTGGATTTAAAGCCAAAGGAGACTCAGCCTAGACTAGCCTTAAGTTACACTTCGTCATTCTAAGGTCACTACAGCAAGATTTGACTTGCTACTGCGTTCATACATGTTCAAGGCCAAGGTGCACGTGAATAATGGAACCTATTCAACTACCAAACATCATCATGTTCAGTTCGCACCATTAGAAATAATTAACAACCAACACGTATACGTTATTAAAGTTATGCTCGTTATTAGGCATGCAAATATACATATAGACATGAATAAAAGCATTACCCACTTCATAGCATCCACATATAAACACATAGACATGATTATAACATGGATTAGATGTGTTTAGTAACAAACAAACTTCAATTTATACACATGTTACTCATCTAGGAATTTTATCAAACACTTAGACATAAATGAGAAAATACCCATTTGAACAAGACAATTTGAAACATGTATATATATATACAGCCATCATATCCCATATCATAAGAGTATATAGTTAACCCATTACATTAGTTAAATCACCCTACACAAGTCTACTCAATCATAATAGGAAATAGAATGAAAGAGAGAAAATGAAGCTTCCCTTTCATCCTAGCTAATCTTGTATAAAACTTTTGAGCAAACTTGATTCCAAAATGTTTGAACCCTCCAAATCAAGCTTGGTTCTTAGTGAGAAATGTGTGAAAAATGGGTGGGATCTAGGGTTAAGTGTGTGAGAATTTTAGGTGTGAAGTGTGTGTTATTCTTCCAAAAAGTCCTCCTCCTTTTCTGCAGAATCGGGCCCTATTTATATGTTCTCAGCATATTAGAAGGTCGACCGG
The DNA here is from genome assembly GCA_028554755.1 of Cordia subcordata. NCBI lineage: Eukaryota > Viridiplantae > Streptophyta > Magnoliopsida > Boraginales > Cordiaceae > Cordia > Cordia subcordata. The sequence goes on from JAPTOF010000005.1 coordinate 1,123,354, forward strand.
CCTCTAGACCTAGCTCGACCGGCTTTTTAATCATGCTCTCTGGACTGGCCGGTCAACTTAGCCGATCGACCGGCTCTAGAGGGGTGGTCGTCTGGCTATTTTTGGCACCTCTCTGGAGTGGCCAGTCGACCTAGCCGGTCGACCGGCTCTTTTTCCTTGGTCGTCCGGCTGACTTTCTTCCTCCATTCTTTGTCTTTTAGGCCTCTGGTCTTCTCTCTTAGACCCGTGCATTTCCCATCTTCATCACCTTTCATCGTCCAATCTTGATCTTAACCCAAAATTCACCTAAATCATTGAAAATAAGCAATTAGTGTAGCAATTTGTCTCTTAAACTCGATATGCACATTTGTTTACGCTTAAGCCTATTCTTATCAAAAGCACTGCACTAATGCATCATTATGAGCACTCAACACTTCTAAAATATAGGTAAATGACAATGCAAACACACAAAAACACAACACATCAACGTCTCTAGAAAGCATACTCACAATGGTCATGTCCAATACGTGACATACGTACTATTGAGACAAATCTGGAAAGTCCTCCAATGACCTAGGTAAATCACCCTAAAAAAGGAGACCTGCTCAACATAACCTTATCCTAGTAGAATGCCCAACACTATTATTCGGTTATATATTCAATTTATGACGTGACTAAATCTAGACTTGGACCTACTATGTGTCCAGCCTCACTGTGCACCCAAGTCATTAGTTCAAGTCAAAGGACCTTTGTACATGCATCATAAAACATAACAGAGATAATATGTAAGAAACTCATAATGCCATTTAACAAAAAATGATTATACATTGTTTAACATCCAAAATGTCATGTACAAGCAAGCTTTAGAGCATAATAATCCTAATTGGTCGACCAGTTCCTTCTCATGCTCTCTGGATCAACCGGCTAACTCTTACGCTCAACTGATACAGACTTCTATTCTCTGTTTTTACCGGCTAACGCTACTGGTCAGCCGGTACTTTCTTCAGCCTAACCGGTAGCTCTATTTAGTCTTCAATCTTGAATATTTGTTCTCCCAACCTTTAATATTCAGCTCATTTCTTCCTTGTTTAAGCTCGACCCATCTTGAAACTGACATAAAATGCAGAATATAACACTTAGTATAGTACGCATCTAAATACTTTATGTATAAATATTAATAATTATGCATAAACCCTATACTAAATGCACTCAATTATGCTCTAGAACACCCTCAAATTTGCATGCAAAAACTATGTACAAAACATGTGCAAATGCCACACATCATGGGGCGCCAGCTCCGCCCACCACTGGGGCTTCCTTCATCGAGACATCCTCCTTTAAGGCATCATCTGTGTCCTCGATAGCCTCCCCATTGGCAAGGCTCCCAGTATCATTATTGGCATCTTCCCAATCAAATGCCACAGTGTCATTCTAAACTGAAGAATGGTTTCCCTCCGATAGAGTATCAGCAATGAAGCTGTCACTCTGGGCCATCTCACCCATTTCGGTGACGAGATTCTGGGGAATGGAAAGCTTGGGGTTCCCAATCACACCGGTGGGAATAACATTCTATCTAGCTTTACATTTAAGAGATTGGAGGCTGGGCAAGTGATAAGGGGTCGGGTCATGGCCATGACTCGATAAGAGAATTCATAATACAAAGACAACCCGAATTGAGGTTGTGTCTGGGTTCATATTGGATACTGCCAATAAAGTAGTTTTGATTGATCACCTGCATAGTGAATTGATAAGGCTACATCATCCGATAATTAGTGAGTATAAATAGAACGCAAGCAGCATGTGTCTAGCCATCCCAAAAGCTATAAATAGGACCCTATCGTATTAGATAAAGTTTTGAATTCATCCCTCTCATTTTTTTTCCTAAGGCATGTCCTCAAAAGAAATATTCTAACTCAAGCATCGAAGGCTCTTTGACCAATACCACATTAGTGCCTAGATATTGTTATGTCGTAGGTATCTTCAACTAAGGATTCTGTCAAGAAGATTTAACTGATTCTCTATGGGATCAGATTGGCACCGTATATGGAAAACTCCAACAAGTAATTCCATTAAGTCCACATGGCTATAACTCGAAGCCAAGCCTCATGGCGAAGAGGAGGAAGAAAGTAGTGAACAGCATCTAGCTCAACAATCACCACGAAGGCCATGGTCTCTGATGTGTGTCATTTGTGCGTGTTTGCATCTAGTTTTCTGCATGCACATTTAAGGGTGTTTAGAGCATAATTAAGTGCACTTAGTATAAAGTTTATGCATATTTGTTAATATTTATACATAATGTATTTAGGTGCATAAATACTATACTAAGTGTTATATTCCATGTTTTAGGAGTGTTTTGGAAATGTTCAAGCTTACACAAGGAAGAAATGAGCTAACGGATGAAGACCGAAAGCAAAGGAATAAAGAAGAGATCATTCTGATCCAGCTGGTCAACTTAGAAGAAGAGCCGGCTCCAGAGAATAAAGAATTGAAGCCGGTCGAGTTCCTCAAGGAGCCGGTCGACCGGCATTCCAGAGAGCATCATGATTGAAGCCGGTCAAGCAAGAGCCGGTCGACCGGCTGTGCGCTGAAGAAATCCATAAAAAATCTCGTTTCAGCTCCTTTTCGGAGGAGCAACTTTTATTTCTAAAATCCTAATAAACCCTAACCCTTTACCCACTTCACCAAACACCCTAAATCACCATCTAAACCCCACACCAAGCTAGGATTGAAGCATTAAACAAAGATTTGAAAGATTTGTACGGATTTGGAAGCAAGAATTTAGGGAAGTTCTTCTTATTCTTTCTCTATTTCTTGTAAATATGTTGCTAGATTAGGCTAGATTTAGGGTTGATTGTTGCTGTATATTAGATTAGGGCTTTGAATAATGGATTTGTGTAGATCTTTGGCTCTTAATACATGTTTATTTACAAAAATTTATGGCATGATTCAATATGTCTATGTATTGGAAATCAAACATGTCTATGTGTTTGTTAAAATGCCTAAGTGAATATGCATGTGTTATTTGTGCTTCAAATGCTCTTATCTACTTCTATGGGTGACGTGATTGTGTTTAATCTCATGGCTTTGCTTAGTAGAGTAGGCTTTAGCTTTAAATCCAGCTAATAGGTTACATGCTATGCTTAGTCGAGTTTAGGTGCTAGTCCTTGGCTTTAAATCCAACCAAGCGGATAAGTTAACCTAGACTAGAGTATCCCTCACCCACGTTAGTATTGGTTAATCGAGCCTCAATATCACGTAGTGTTTAGGTGCTAGTCCTTGGCTTTAGATCCAGCCAAGAGGATAAGTTCTAATCACGGATTGCGTAGGCTAGGAGGGATTGGCCCTTATCTTTAAATCCAGCTAATGGGTTAAACCACTAGTATTGGTTAAGAGAGCCCCAATCAACACAACGGCAATAGAAGTCTCGAGCCTTAGATAGACCTCATCCGTTATCATAGCCCAAGTCTTGTTGCAATGCAATCGCCCTAGGTCCCCTTCTTCTTTATTAATGTTTCCTTCCTTAGTGTGGCTCCTTTAAGTTCCTCCATAGATTAGTTTTTATTTTACTTTTTCTGAGCTCCCTTCCATCCTAAAGTAATCACACACACACACACGTAGCTAATTTGAGGAACTCGAGCACATAGAGACTAAACTAAGGTAGCCTCCCTGTGGAGATCATACCCGCACTTGAATACACTATACCATGAACGATCCGTATACTTGCGGGTGTAAAACTCGATACGCACACATCAAGTTTTTGGCACTGTTGCCGGTAGGCACGGTATTGGTTCTTTTGAGCTTTTGTATTTGCGATTGGTTGCTTGCGTGTGCCCTATCTTTACTTGCTTGCCATTTTTCAAAAATAAAAAAAATTAATTAAAAAAATCTTTAAAAAATAAAATATATATATAAAAAAATTTAAAAAATTTTGTGAAGAGGTTTTACTTGTGATTCATTGAATATGACTGATCCTAATGCTTCTTGGTGGTCACTTGTATCCTCTTCCCCACCACCCGAACGTGTCCCTTATGCGTGTCGCTTGTGTAGAAGTTTCATGCATCCTACCATTTTCTGTCCCCATGAGAATTCCCCATCTAGGGCTAGTACTACTAATGACCCCTATAGTCATGCAACATCTCATGCATCTTCATTTAGTAATCATGACTATAGGGATGCATATTCTTGTTATTGCAATCATTGTGGAAGCCGTGCTCATTTTCCTAGTGCTTGTCCCACCTTCCACCCTTATCCCTGATTGCATGTAATGCCCTATGCCCCTAGCAATCATACGCCCATGCATGCATCTACATCTAGCTATCATGATTCTAGGGAGCAACATCATGCATTTTCACAATGGGGTCAAGATGACTCTTTATTCCATTCACCTTCTAGTTTCGATTGTCCACCTCCAACACCTTCTTTTTCCACCCATTAGTCCCCCAAGTTTTTTGATGGTTATGTGCAAAATGATTTTCAACACGACTACCCTTTTCACTCGGTTGAACCCTCTTCCGGTATGTCTACACTCTCGGAGCAACTAGATCAAATGCTTAAGCAATCCCAATCTCTCCTCCAATCTAATCAAAAGGAACTAGAGAGTTTTAAGCGAGAATCCAAATCTCTAGGAAATTGCTTGAAGAGAATGGCTGAGAGTATGCAACTCATTAGTGAGACTTTTGAGATACCTTTAGAACGAGTTGACGGGATAGAGATGAGACCTAACAATGATGTGACTAGGGGTGGAAATGATGATTTATGGGAGAAACAACTAGAAAGAGAGGTTGATGGAGAGATAGCATCTTGTAGTAAGGATGAAGATGAGCTTAATGATAATTTGGCTCTTGATGACTCTTATGGTTATGTTTTAAAGTAAATAGTACCCTATCCTCTTGTGCTTATGTTGCCACCCAATGAATCATGTGAACCTAACCTTCCCTCTCTTCCTACATATCCCACATACATGGAGGTTGAGTCTTATGTCGATAGTACTCAATTGCATTTTGAGTTGGGATTTAGGGAGTTTAGTGTGCATTCTTCCCTTGAGCATTCATGCATACATGATGAGCAATCCTTTGAGTCTTCATTGTCCCCTCCATTTATGCCTACCCCTTATGAAGAGCATGATGAGAAGATGACGACCACTAGTGATAAATTTGTGGAAGCATTTGATGAGATCTTTGCTAGTTTGGATCTAGAGTCATCTATTGGGGAGAATAGAGCATCAATTTCGAAGTCTTTAGATGATAAGTCTCTTGGAGTTAAGGATTGTTGTGTTGAGGAGAATGGCCACTCCAAGAAGACACTTAAGGAAGAAATTGATGAGCTTGAAATTGCGATCTATGGGTCTTTGGGTGTGTTTAATGAATCATTGTTGATACCTTGTACTACCCTCTCCGCTGGGGAATCGATTGATGAGGTTAACCATTTTTTAGATGAACATGAACCTTCCCTTGGTGTGAGTAAGCCCATTAAGATCGAATCCACCCCTTGCGAGGAGTTAAAGTGACCTAGGCTTGAAAATTCTATATTTTATGGAGAAGAAGAGTGTAGTACGTCCAATTCCCTTATCCTTGCTCCTCTTTCTCCCAATGTCATTCTTACTCCCCTTGCCCATTCCATTGAGCCTCCCTCTTTAGAGCTCACGTTTGTGCCTTCTTGCATAGAACACTTTCATCTAGGGTTAGAAAACACGTTTCTTATGTTGCATGCATTTGACTTATCTTTAACTCATGAGGATGGTGTATTTTTAGCCCTTTTGAGAAGATGGCCTTGGGGTGGCTAATTAAAAAGCAACCGGGACATGATTTTTCACGTTTAAGCATGCTTCATTCCACACTTGCACCCACATGCTCATTTGATATTTCAGGGTGGGATCTTGAAAAGGGGTGCATCATGCATTCACCAGCCCAACCCTTAGTGCATGACCCTTTTCCCTCTACGTTCTGTGCTTCGATGATTATTCGGAAATTTGTGCCACGCAACTTTAAACATGTTTTACTCTAACATCGGTGCCTGGCTGGGGGCGTTAAATCCAGTGCTACTAGGAGGCACCCTAGGCTTGTTCATATTTTTCTTATTTTTCTTGCATTTATTTGCCTTTGCCTTTGTATATAGTAGATTAGTTTTCTTGTACTCATTCTTGCTTTGTGCATAGTAGATTAGATTGCTTTTGTTTATCTTACCTTTTGTTAGTTTAGGCTTTCTTTTGTTTGTTTTCATTCTTAGTAGGTTAGATTTTTGCTCTCTTACTTGTTCTTGCTCCTTTCCTTCATTTGTGCATCAATCCCTTTCCCCTTGTTTACATCCTTGTTTATCATTTCAAATGTCAATGTGAGCTTGCATAGCATATCTTCTAATCTCTTCTTTGTTCTTTTTTAGCATTAGTGCTTTCCACAAAAGATAGAGGCTAGTAGATCATTGGATTGTCTTTGGAATTTACGGACTACATGGAAACAAGGTTGTATCTATCCATCTTTTACTTGTCCTTATCTATCCCTCTCCGCTTTCCCCATATGTGTTTCATGTTGATTGCTTGTCATGTAGCTTTGTGATTTTTGCTTGAGGACAAGCAAAGTTTAGGTTTGAGGGTGTGGTTGCTTATTTATTGTTTATATCATATATGGGGTAGATTTGCTTGCCATATCTTATTTTTGCTTAAAATGTGTTCAAAATTTTTAATTTTTTTTGCATATTTTAAGTTAGTTTATCTCCACGTTGGTTGGAGAGTTGGCTTTTGCTATTGACTTAATTGATTGGAGAAGATGAGGGTGTATTGTAGGGAGTAAATGGAGTGTAGGGTATGACCTAGACTTTGAAGAGAATCCTTTTGAAAACAGTGGGGAGTGAGCATTTCTAATAATGCACCTTATAGTTTCCCCACAACTTGGTAAAAAAAAAAGTGTTTTTAAAGGGTTGTTGATATGAGTGTCCATTCCTTGATTGGTTCTTTTAGTGTGCCTTAGCCTCTTCTTTTTCCTTTCTTTTTGTTCTATTTTTGTATTGAAAAAGTGCCCCCAAAAAAAATGAAATGAAAAAAAAAAGAGAAAAAGCCAAAAAGGCAGCATAAAGATTGAAAAGTGAAGTATGTTGAATAAGTGTCAAGTGACATAATGTCAAGTTGACACAAGTATCTCTTTTGTTCTTTCATGTGTTGTGAATAAGGCTCTTACATTAATGTGAACCATTGTGATGTATCTTCTCTTTCTTGTATCTTTGGGGCTAAGTGCATATTGGGAGGCCATGTTAGTTGATAGAGCACGAAGTATCAACATCCCGAGTGCGTGAGTTGGAATCCTAAGTTTGTGGTGGTTCTAGCTACTTGATGACATTCCCAAGAGGTGTGAGGCCCCGTGTGATTGAAAGGAGGATCTGAAAAAGACTAGGGAAGCCCTTACATGAAAGGAATGACCCCTTGTATCCCTTGGATGCAAACAGATAACAAGTCAATGCAATTGGCAACTCTTTGAAAAGCATGAGGATGGACTTCATTTGGGCTTGCTTGAGGACAAGCAAAGGGAAGGTTTAGGGGTGCTGATGTATGTCATTTGTGCATGTTTGCATCTAGTTTTTTGCATGCATATTTAAGGGTGTTTAGAGCATAATTATGTGCACTTAGTATAAAGTTTATGGATATTTGTTAATATTTATACATAATGTATTTAGATGCATAAATACTATACTAAGTGTTATATTCCATGTTTTAGGAGTGTTTTGGAATGGTTCAAGCTTACGCGAGGAAGAAATGAGCTAACGGATGAAGACCGAAAGAAAAGGAATAAATAAGAGATCATTCTGATCCAGCCGGTCAACTTAGAAGAAGAGCCGGTCGACCTAGACGGTGGACCGGCCGCTCCAGAGAATAAAGAATTAAAGCCGGTTGAGTTCCTCAAGGAGCCGGTCGACCTAGCCGGTCGACCAACCATTCCAGAGAGCATCATGATTGAAGCCGGTGGAGCAAGAGCCGGTCGACCGGCTGTGCGCTGAAGAAATCCATAAAAAAGCTCGTTTCAGCTCCTTTTCAAAGGAGGAACTTTTATTTCTAAAATTGTAATAAACCCTAACCCTTTACCCACTTCACCAAACACCCTAAATCACCATCTAAACCCCACACCAAGCTAGGATTGAAGCATTAAACAAAGATTTGAAAGATTTGTACAGATTTGGAAGCAAGAATTTAGGGAAGTTTTTCTTGTTCTTTCTCTATTTCTTGTAAATATGTTGCTAGATTAGGTTAGATTTAGGGTTGATTGTTGCTATATATTAGATTAGGGCTTTGAATAATGGATTTGTGTAGATCTTTGGCTCTTAATACATGTTTATTTACATAAATTTAAAGCATGATTCAATATGTCTATGTATTGGAAATCAAACATGTCTATGTGTTTGTTAAAATGCCTAGTGAATATGCATGTGTTATTTGTGCTTCAAATGCTCTTATCTACTTTTATGGGTGATGTGATTGTGCTTAATCTCATGGCTTTGCTTAGTAGAGTAGGCTTTAGCTTTAAATCCAGCTAATAGGTTGCATGCTATGCTTAGTCAAGTTTAGGTGCTAGTCCTTGGCTTTAAATCCAACCAAGCGAATAAGTTGACCAGACTAGAGTATCCCTCACCCACGTTAGTATTGGTTAATCGAGCCTTAATGTCACGTAGTGTTTAGGTGCTAGTCCTTGGCTTTAAATCCAGCCAAGAGGATAAGTTCTAATCACGGATTGTATAGGCTAGGAGGGATTGGCCCTTAGCTTTAAATCCAGCTAACGGGTTAAACCACTAGTATTGGTTAAGAGAGCCCCAATCAACACAACGGCAATAGAAGTCTCGAGCCTTAGATAGACCTCATCCGTTATCATAGCCCAAGTCTTGTTGCAATCGTCCTAGGTCCCCTTCTTCTTTATTAGTGTTTCCTTCCTTAGTTTGGCTCCTTTAAGTTCCTCCATAGATTAGTTTTTATTTTACTTTTTCTGAGCTCCCTTCCATCCTAAAGTAATCACACACACACGCATGTAGCTAAATTGAGGAACTCAAGCACATAGAGACTAAACTAAGGTAGCCTCCCTATGGAGACGATACCCGCACTCGAATCCACTATACCACGAACGATCCGTACGCTTGCGGGTGTAAAACTCGATACGCAGATATCAGTCTCAAGCTCTCAAAAATCATCTTCAGCCACAAAATGAGCAACTAGAGCAAGCCAATAGGCCTTGCAACTTTTGTACCTCTTTTTCTATCCCTACACAGCTGGCAAACATGCCAGCTAGCAAACATGTTTGTGCCATCTTGCTCACTAGCTCATAAGGCAGTCATTGCTAATATGTTCGCCAACATTCAAAACTACACGAGCCAAATAATTCCCCCACAAACACATCCTTGTAGTCAACCATTTACTTTCCCTTTTCCATACCCAACACCACTAAATACTGCATCTCCTTCCCATATACCATAAAATACCCATCCCACCCTTTTGGATATCCAAAAAGAGTCCTTATGCCAAGGAGATGGCTCTTCTAAACCATATTTACATATAGCCTTCATACAAACTGTACCAAATCCATCGCCTTTATAGGCTATAAATGTCCAAGAATTTGAGAACAGTCCCTTGTTAGAGGAAATAATTAGAGAACTAGTGTCAAAGGACTTTGTAATTCCGAAGCTGCCATACTTTGATGGCTCAGGCAACCCCGCCGACCACGTGTCAGTAATCAATCATAAAATGCTATTCCATAATGCGACTGATGTCGCATGATGCAAAGCTTTCCCTACTACTCTAGCTGGATCAGCCCGAACACGGTATGTTGACCAGCCACCACATTTTATCAATTCCTTTAAAAAGCTGGCTGCAGCCTTCATGAACCAATTTACTAGCAGAAAGAACGCCCTAAAATTGTCCAATTCGGTTATCGGAATGAGGTAGAGGAGTGACAAGACTTTGAGAATATTTGCTAAGAGATTTAATAAGGCAACACTGCGAGTGCTTGACCTTAGCATCTCAGTAGCTATGGAAGATTTCATTCATGGTGTCAGGGATGACAAACAATCTAGTTCTTTGACAAGGAAGAAACCAGCTTCGATGACTAATCTCATTGCTAGAGTCGAGAAGTACATTTTGGCAGAAGATGTACTATTGGCAAAATAAGAATGGGATAGGGAGTATGAAAATGAGAAGGGAAAGGGAAGCAGAAGCAACAGAAGTCGCATCAAGTGAATTGAAGAAGAGAAAGGAGAATCTAGAAGTCTTTAAGAGGCATTTTGACACATACACCTTTGAAAGCATCCCGGTCAGATATCCTAGTTACTATGAAGCGTGAACAAAACGTGAAATGACTAGAAAGGATGAAGAGAAATCTCGATAAGAGGGACAAAAGCAAATATTGCCACTTCCATAGAGACCACGGCCACACTAGTGTTAAAATCTAAAAGATACGATCAAAACCCTTATCAGGAAAGGAAAGCGGACACAGTATGTGAAGCGGTAGGGAACGTTTAGGGGGAATGACCACGCAGCCTTAAGAAAGGAAAAAAGGTCCTCAGCACGGTAGACATGATATGGGGAAGACTAGCTACTGGAGGAGATTCCGCCACCAAGAGAGAGATGTATGTCCACTCTCTGCAGGCTGCTCCGGCAAACAAAATAAGAAGGATGGAAAATGCAACCTTCATTAGCAAGGACTTAACTAGATTACCGGTAAACCATGACGATCCCCTTGTCATTATAGTTATTTTGCTAACTATGAAGTTCACAGGATATTTGTGGATACGGGCAGTGATGCGGTCGTGTCATATTATGAAGCGTTCGAACGCTTGAAGCTGGATCAATCCATTCTCACCCCTTTAAAGCATGAGCTCATAGGGTTTTTTGGCAATAGGGTATGGACTAAAGGGGTGGTAGGGATGGTCAACCTACCCCTCAACAACAAAGATAGAAGTCGGTAGACTGACCTTTAGTCTGACTTGGTAGTGGTAAATTGTCCGAGCACCATCAATGGGATTATCGAGTGAGTTAAGGTAAACCACTTGGGAGCCATTGTATCCACCTATCATCAAATGATAAAGTTCCCAACCAGGGATAAAGTGTTCATAGTCAGAAAAACCAACATGATGCCAAATTATGCCACGCAACAGCACTAAAACCGAAGGAAGACCAAAAGAAGCTCGAGAAAATGATGATAGAATTGTTAAAGAAAGATCCCAAGAGGGGAAGCCCAACCGAAAAGCTCGACCTCGTTCAAATCAAAAGGCTTGATAAGAAAACTTATGTCAGAGCGGAACAAACCGAAGAAGTCTGACGAGGTATCATCCAATTTCTAACTTTAAATTCTAATATATTTGCTCGGGACTTTTCTTATATGACAGGGATAGACCCAAAAGTCATCAAGCATCCACATATTAGGAGATAAAATACTCGATATAGGTCTCCAATATGGTAATGGTCAAAAAGGCCAACATGAATTTGAGACTCTGTGTAGACTTCATTCACCAAAATAAAGCATGTCCAAAGGACAGCTTCCCTATACCAAGGATTGACCAATTGGTTGATTCGACTGCAGGATTCGAAAAGGCTACTTTTGGGTTGAAAAGCGTTGGGGCCACATATTAACGCATGATGGATATGGCATTCAAATACCAGATATGGTGAAAAATGAAAGTCTACATTGACGACATGCTCGTCAAGAGCAAAAGGGCATCTAACTAAGTGTCTAACCTCACCGAAACCTTCCAAACAATGAGAAGGTTTGAGATGAAATTGAACCCGGAGAAGTGTGCCTTTAGGGTAAGAGCAGGGAAATTCTTGGAGTTCATGGTAACACACTGAGGCATCGAGGCTAACCCCGAGAAGATTGAGGCCATACTTAATCTCGAGCCCCAAAAGACCATAAATAATGTACAGTCACTTTTGGTAAAGTCGCGGCCTTGAGCAGATTTATGACCAAATCGACAGATCACTATGCTCTGAGCTTTAAAATCCTTCGAAACTTGAAGGATTCCAAAAGGACACCCAAATGCCAAGACACATTCGAAAAGGTTAAGTCCTATCTTCACAACCACAAATTCTTGCCAGACCCGAAGAAAGAGATACACTGCTCCTGTATTTATCCAATTTCAACCTTAAAGTAGTAGCTGATCTAATCAAAAACACCGACGAAGGCCAGAGACTAGTATACTATGTTAGTAAGACGCTAAAGGGAGAAAGTTAAGATATAGTAGCCTAGAGAGTTAGCACTTGCATTAGTAATATTGGGTCAGAAATTAAAACCCTGTTTTGACGCACAAACGATAACGGTGATAACTAACTAGCCTTTGTGCCAGGTTTTGCATAAGCCAGAACAATTGGGACGATTATTGAAATGGTCCATGAAGCTAAGTCAGTACCACATCACTTATCAACCGAGGACCACAATTAAAGCACGGGCCCTTATCTATTTCATGGTCGAATGCACGCAATCGATGGAGCAAATGGTTGAAGAATGGAGTTTATATGTTGATGGCACGGCAAGTAAAATGGGCTCACGTGTAGGAATTGTAATTTCAAAGCTTGATGGATTTGAACTGAAGTACAATGGTTCACGGATCAAAAGCAATCACACTGATAGAGATCTTATCCCCAACATTGCGAGTTAGACACTTTATAGAGGCAGAAAATGATGAAGTCCTAAGGATTCAGTTAAAATTTCTTGATGAAGTGCGAGAATATGCCCAAGCAAGGAATGAAGCCACAAAAGACGCTTTGTAATGCCAGCTGGCAGGAAAGGTCCAACCAAAGGATATCAAACTTGGAGACTTGGTGCTTCGAAAGCACCGCTTTGCTAAAAACAACCTCAACAAACTTGACGAAAACAAGGAAGGCCCTACTGAGTTGTTACGGTAATCCAACCAGGAACCTTTAAACTGGCTCAACCCGATGGGACATTACTCTCGAATGTGGGGAATTCCAATCATTTGCAAAAATATTATGTTTGATCTCATATGTATTTATTATATTTGATCAATGAATAACAACTCAATATTCCACGCTCTACTATTCACAAGCACTCTTTGAAGATTCTCCTACTTAAATAAGTACATTGTATAATTTTGTGAATCGGTAAAGAAAAGATAAGCCGAGAAAATATACTACAGAACATAACGACGAAAGCAATATAGGAAACATCATTTACTACCAACAGAAATATTCATGAATCATTAAAAAATGACTATCTAAATAGGTCAAAAACTAAAATTGTTCATAGAAGAGAAAAAGATATTTCCATATTGTTTCAATAGGATAAAGATAAAAAAGCAAAAAAAAAGCTGCAGTCAAGCTGCCGGCACCACCTCATGATCAATAACCACCACCTCACCTCCGCCAGCCCCAGGCACCCTTTCACCATCACTTTCCTCAACATCATCGCCGCCATCGCCTCCCGCGTTTGCCCCGACCTCTACCACTTCATCTTCTGGATCAACAATAGCAAGGGGGAACGACCCGTTCCTTCTCCTCTTAGGCTCCCGACTTCTCCAAGGAGGGCTATAATGCCTTTGACGGGAGATCGAGATAGACACTACACAATCCCCCATCAATGGCATTAGGGGGAGCATCTTCAGCAAGTGGAGCAGGAGCAGAGGAAGGAGCCACCATTTCCTCAGGAGTAGCATCCTCGGCAATAGCATCATCGGGAAGAGGGACTATGTCATCCAAGACAGCATCGATCAACGACTCAATGGGGGAAGAGATTCACCTTGAAGCAACTCAACGATTCTCTGAACGCTGGCTTCGATGCCACTTTCATATTGAACGGCCGCCTCCTCAAAGAGTTCGAAAGTATACTTGGCAAAGTCTTTGTAATTCACAATAGCAGAGTCTTGGACATTGCGAAGTTTGGCCTCCATCTAAGTAACCCATTGGAGAGCGGCATCTCTTTCTTGAAGAATAGCTTTCTTCTCTTGCTCATGCAAAGCAATGCATTGAGTAGTCTCTTCCTTGTCTTTTTAAAGGTTCTCCACTCTCATTGAGCTCTTCAAGTGTTATCTGTTGGTTGTTGATGAGCCCCCCCGAGGGTGGTAATCCAATCATCTCTTTTCTTTACTCCTTCTGCAGCTCCCTATGATGGCGCTTTTGAGCATTCTCCCTGGACATCTAGAGCCGCTTCACCTCCTCTATCATATCTTCCTCAACCATATCCTTACCTTCAGTGAGGGCGTTACCACCATCCACAGGGTCGTCGTGATAGGATTCTACCGTCTCCTTTCCTGTTGTTGGCGGATCAACCCCAAGGACCAGTAAATCGACGAACTCACGGTCAATAATACAATTATTAAAGAGAGAGACAGCTAAGTCGACGGCCATTTCTCCACGACCACTATTATGTCTTAACTCATTGTGGAGACCGAAGTATTCAAATATAATTTCTCGCTAGAAAAAACTAAAAGGAAATCTTCCCCAAAATTGAAAGCTAAAGCCTTTTCGAGAATAGTAGGGCTAGTAAGGGCTGAAGTGTTTATGGTTCCAAGATTATCAAAGATATTCAAAAGGTCGAGAGAAATACTAATCTGATGCTCCTGTGGCCTAGAACCTAATGGGTAATTTTCGTCATTCTTGTATGAGTTAAAGAGACTAGACATCAAACGTTTGACCAGAGAGAAGAGAAAGAAAGTAAAAGGGCAGGTACGCAGAAGAGTGAGATTTAGACAAAGAAAAGAAACAGAGAAAGAAGTCAGAAAAGAGATGTACCTGCAAAGAAAGATGTATGGCGGAGCTAAAAGAGAATGGAATTGGAAAAACCTTTAGCAACAGCGGAAGGAGGGAAGGAAAGCTCACACCAAGATTAAGAGAGTAAAAAGAATTCTCAGAAAGCAAAAGAGTAGATGAGCAGAAAATGGGGAAAAAGAAATCAAAACCTCGTATTTATACTCTATATAAAGATATTTGAATTTCAAAAAGGAAAGGACATCAAAAGTGCCAAGTAAGCGAAAGGTCGTGTCCCTAGTGGCAGCTTTGTCGTATTGCAAGAACAGGTGTATCGATTCATGAAAGTCACATGCACGCAGAGAAAACAACACGATCCCTGAGCATGCGCCACAAATCCAAGAAAATGTCTAAGTACAAAACCACATGATCGAAAAGAAACATTTGGTCATATCCCAGATCGGCAAATCTCCAAATGGGGGGCTATTAATAAGGGGTCGGGCCATGGCCATGACCCGATAAGAGAACTCATAGTACAAGGATGACCCGAATTGAGGTTGCGTCGAAGTTCTTATCGGAAATTGCCGATTTGGTAATGCTAATTGATCACCTACATAGTAAATTGATAAGGCGACACCACCCAATAATCAATAAGTATAAACAGAACAAAAGTAGCATGTGTCCAGCCATCCCAAAAGCTATAAATAGGACCTAGTCATATTAGATAAGGTATTGAGTTCATCCCTCTGGTTTTTTTCCTAAGACATATCCTTAAAAGAAATACTCTAACTTCGACATTGGAGGCTCTTTGGCCGGTACCACACCGGTGCCTAGATTTTGTTGTGTTGCAAGTAGCTTCAACTGAGGATTCTGTCAAGAAGAGTTATCGGATTCTCTACGGGGTCAACAAGGTTCCTCTCCAGGAAAGTCTAAGATAAAGTCTTCACTGAAACTAAAGGCCAAAGCCTCTTCAAGGGCATCTAGGCTAACGAAGCGGAGGTCTCAAAATTCCCTAAGTTTTCGAATATATCTAAGAAGTAAGAAGAAACCTTAACCCTATGATTCTTTAGGTTAGGCCTAGGAGACAAAGGTTCTCCCCTGTTATTCTTAGATGGGCTAGGGATTCTAGATATCAAACCCATAAAGAGAATGGTAGAAGAGAGAAAAGGATAAAGGTACGTATGGGCTAACTCGTCAAAAATAACCAAAGAATAAGGAGGTAAACTGAAGGGTTCAAAGGCAAGTGTACCTGAGAAGGAGAAGTTTAAAGCTTTTTGAAGTGAGAGGAAATGACTCCTTGATAAACGAAGGCAGCCAATATGGACACGTTGGAGGTACTCTAGAAAGGGGAGATAGTGAACTATCGAATGCTTGAAAAATGAGAGGAGAAAGCTTGAAAGTGGGAAAAAAGCTACTAAACGAATGTAGAAACAAATAGCAAAGAAATGAAATCAAGATTGTGAAAACAGTATTTATACCTTGTCAATAAAATGATTTCAAATTCAAAAATAAAAATAAAATGCCGTTAAGTGAATAGTCGCAACTGAAAGGGCGGCTCTGTTGCGCATTTCCAAGAGGCACCATCATTGTAGACGAGCGCGTCATTTCATGCAATACAAATGCGGGGGAAACAAGGTGATCTATCTACATGTGTCAGGAGCCCAAGAAAATACCTAAGTATACAATCAACTTATTAGGAAGCATTTGGCAACATCTCAATGCAGTACGTCCCTAAATGTGGGCTAATGATCTCCCCAGGCCAGGTTCGGCCAACCAACTCGATGGCTTCTTCCGACCATGAACTCAGCAAGTCCGATGACCACCTGTACGAACAGTTAAGGTGACACGTGTCCTTTTCCCTAACTATAAATTGGCCCCCTTGCTTCCAAATATGGTAATTCCATTCTACCCCCTCTGCTTCACCCTAAAACTTATCCCAAGAGGAAAACCCTGACTTAGATATCGCAGGCTCTTTGGCCAATACCACACCAATGCCTAACTTTCTTTGTTTTGCAAGTCATATACGCCAAAACAAGTCATACAGTGGATTATCTAATTCTTTGCAAGATCAACATTGAAGAACCATTACAGAAAAATGCCCTCAAACCTGATGCACACGTGCTGCTCAAGTAACAATTCTATTAAAGAAATAACGATTTTTGCTCGAAGGACTAACGACACCCAACTAAAAGAAATTTAGAGATTAAAAGACTTATTTTAATAATCAAAGAAACTAAAATGAGACAAAGTTAATAGTCCAGGACTACAGAAAGAATTAACCCTACTAAAATGGTTCAAGTGGATCTTTAAACTCTCAGGATAAACATAAGGAGTGGCTAGGAAATGAGTTTACATGTCAATTCAACCCGTAGCAAATCAAGAATAATAAAGGGTCAAAAGAAAGAATAATAATAGAGGCAAATGCCAAGTAACACTAATAATGCAACAAAGCAAAAGTGCTTGAATAAGAATATCTTAAATTGCTGAGAATAATATGTGAATAGTCTGGTTGGTGGCGACCATAATATTATAGCATAGATAATCTTCTTAGGGCGTATAAGTTACAATAAGGTCTCACAAAATACTCCTATAAATGTAAGGGATATTTCTGCATAATTAGTTCTCTATTCAAATATCCTAGCCGACAACATTTTCAACAAAAGGAAGAAAAGGAAGATCAAAGGAGAAAATAATCTAATAATCTAAGTTTAAGAATAATTAGCTACCTATAGGAAGTCAAATGGTAAACTGAAAGGTGCTAGGTACGTGGACTAGAGGATAAACAACTAGGAGTGAGTCCGATCTGACTAGTCTCTCTGCAAGGATATGTTGATATCAGTAGCAGACTTTCTTGAGTCATCAGCTGTCGGTAATGGAGCGCCATTTTCCAGGCGAAGTGAAGATGAAGATGCAACACTTGGATTTCCGGCCACAGAGCTGTTGAGACCTTGTGCATTGGAGCTGAGGTGCTCTACATGAGAAGTGTGAGGTAAAGAAGCATAGCCTGTTGCATTAGTCATCAATTTAGGTTCTGGTTTTTGCTTTTTCGGCTTCACTTCGTGATGGTTGCTTGGCAGAAAACTGCCCACCACAACCTGATGCAATTGATGAAAAAGAATGAACCCAGAGAAAAGATAAATAAAGCCACTTGAGGAACATTGAAGAAGACGGGTATCCACAGGCCTCAAAAATCATCAAACCTGCCAACTAAAATTATTTGGCATAATATCATACTAGTAGTGGAAGCAGCAGAAGAGTGGTACTGAAACTTATAGACCAGATTATAATGCAAAAAGAGGAAAACAATTACCTGTACAGAGCTAGCAGCTACCAGTAGTCCTGCAAGCAAGCCCCCCACAACACGACCATCTGGGCTTGCCAGAGATATGCTCATGCCACCAGTTCTGCTTCGAGAACCCCCAAATTCTGTGGGAGTAAATGATCCAGATAAAGAAAGAATTTCAAACCGGCCCTAGAAGAAAGTCACAGGAGATATCAGGTTTCTCTCAAGACCGCTACAAGTATGTGGAGTGAGAACAGAACATAGTGCAATAGTTCAAGGGAAGTTTGATCCTTGGAGAAAATTGGATCACATATTAAAACCTGAGCACTAATTTTAGATTCATAATTCAAGGGGAAACGTAAATATGGGGTGATCTATTACATGTATAAAAGCTCTTTCCCTCAAAGCATTGTCAGAGTGCCACATTAGCACTTACATCGCATTCCTTATTCTATCATCAGTTTATGCATTAATCTATTATCTATTCCAAATTCTATTTTCTATTATATCCATTTATTATCAATATATGTTATTATTTTAATTTTGAGAATTTAATTGTGAATCAGTTAATGTTCTAATCAATATTCATTTGTGAATTCTAAATATTCATGACTAGATTTTTTGTCTACTGTTAAATACTAATTAATCTACTAAATTTAATGCCAACCATTAAAGACAAATCAAGTGCGAAGCACAAAACACGAAAGTGCTAGAACAAGTTAGAAAGAAACACCTACGTTGGATACCACTAAATGTATTTTCATAAGAAATACTATAATGGTTCAGCTTAGCCTAATATGATTTTTTTTTAAAGAAAAGAAAAATGACCTAAGCTCAGAAAATGGAAAAATAATAGTAAGAAGAAATTTAGGATAGTCATGTGAGTTTGATGGTCAAAGTAGCTTAAACTCAAATTCTAAGAGGTTATAAGTCCAAAAAGTAACAAGTCAGTGAGGTAACTTATAAAATAAGATGTTTTCAGGCCTATAAGCTGTAACATGCAGTGAGAAACACTTGTGATAAATTAAATCTTTTATTAATCATCCACAGATTGATTGCTCCGAAATGAAGCTTTACTGGAAAAGTATGATAATAATGAAACCGCAATCCTCTCGAAAGTAGTTTAGCTGATTATACAAAACAAAATTTCTGTACTTTGTTGCATTGAAGGTTATTCATTGTGCAGTGCTTTCAGACTAGTGGTTATCCTCTGCACTAATGTTTGGTGTTGACAAATGATCCAAGAATGCTAGCCCAAAGAAAGGAGGACCTGCATTGGGAATACAAGACCAACCACCTTCAATGCCTTACTCCAGATCTCCACCTAACTCATTTCCACAGCACACTCTGACTGCAAGAATCCAAACAAACATATCTAATTTTTTTCTTTCTTTTTGTTGAGCTCCTATAGATGTTGCTATGAGTGCAATTCTTTTAACTAAATTCTAGTTAGGTTCTTCAAGCAGTCAAGGGAAATGAGATGGTAGCAATAAAGAAGAATAAATTGAAACTAGAGTACATTGTTAAGTTAAAACTACACTAGCTTGCTTTCTAAAAGGCAAAAATGTGCAGAAGCTTTGAAATTCCAGAAGAAAAAATAAAAAAGAAAGAAAAAGAAGAAAATCAGTTTCCAAAAGTCAGCTCTAAAAGAAACTTCTACATTCTGACAATAGGCGCTCTGACCTCTAAGTTACCAAATAGTCCTAATGTTGTCTTAAATAAAGTCAATCAATAAATCATAAAAGATAAACGCATATAGCAAACACTCGTATTGATTTGAGAAACAGAACTGCCTAGAGATGTTAAATAATCAACCTGCAAAAATATCATTAAAGTGGCAAAGTGGTTCAAGTATTGCATTTATTGTGGTTCGACCAACTGTCATCAGAAAGAATTTGAGTATAAAGCTATCTAGCGCACCTCATATGTCAAGGTACCTCCAGATGAATTTGGCTGCTGAAGAGTGACATTGGAAATAAGCCCAACAGCAGAAATTATGCAAATAGCTCGAGGTCCTTGTTGAGAGAAGGAGATGATCTTCATGGTAACATCCTAAAGTGAAAACAAACAACCGGGCAATATTTATTGAGACTAGAGCAATGGAAAAAGATATAATAAGGAGGAGATTTAAATTCTGTCAATAATTTTACTTCTTAGTATGGCGTATTTTTTCCACATCAACGAACAATGTGCCAAGTTAAGATGTAATATGTAGTTATATATATGTCTTATATGCCCGTGCAGAGAGAAATTTTACAACGTTAGATCTGTCACATAATTTGAGAAAAATATTCAACAGTGTTTGAAAGTAGAAGAGGCTATTTTGAATATAAAGAGAATATATTAAACTTTATTATCTCTTCCAACTTGGGCATATACAACTAAAAGCTCTCACCTCTATATATAGGTTATTCCAAAAATCCAAAACTAAATAGGATTTGGTTAAACCAATCCTTTACATATTAAAATAGCTAATAGATCAATCCTAATTTGACTAGGAAAATAACAAATAAACTAATTCTAATATAATTAGGACTTTTAAACATATCCAAATTCTAAATCAAGTTTATTTTCTAACATCCCCCCTTAAACTTGATTTGATTCTCGTAACTCCAAGCAAAGCTCTCAGCTGGATGAATACGTCACTCCTGAGGGGCTTTGTTAAAATGTCAGCAATCTGATCTTGAAACTTCACATGCTCTATCTTCACTTCTTTTCTTGTGATACATTCTCGAACTCTTTCGCCATTGCCTTTTTGAGCTATCACCATAGTCAATGCCATCTCTTTGACTATGGCTTTTTGTAACCCACCTTGTCTTGTATCTTTCTACTTCAGTTTTTATATTCCTCTTTATCTTGCAAACCGGATTTACTCTAATGACTTTGTGTCCTTCGGGTAAAGTTGCAAGCTCCCAAGTCTCATTCTTCTTGATCGCCTTGATCTCTTCATCCATAGCTTCTCTCAATTTTTCATTCTTATCAGCTTTCTTGAATGTTATTGGCTCGCAATTAGCAAGAAGACAAAAGAGAGTTAGTTTATCATTTAAATTTCGAATTACATCATAAATTTCACTCAAATTTCTATATCGAGGAGCTCTTTCTTCAGGACTCAAACTTGTTACAAAGGAGTTTCCTTGACCAATAGTTGGAGATGGAGTTGGAGTTGCAGTTGCAATTGGAACTGCACTTGAAGTTGGAGTAGGAATTTGAGAGATCGAATCCCTATTTGCTTCTACTTCTTGCTCTTAAAGTGGCAAGAATTTATCTTCTTTTTGCTCATTAGTACCCCAATCCCATTCTGCTTCTTCATTAAATTGAACATCTCCGCTAATAATAATCCTTCCACTAATAGGATTGTAAAGCTTGTAACCTTTGGAGCGTCTATTGTAGCCAATAAAAACAATCTTTTGACTCTTGTCGTCAAGCTTGGATCTAACTTGATATGGAATATGAGCATAGGCTATACATCCAAAAACTCGTAAATGCTTGATGCCAGGCTTCTTTTTATACCAGGCTTCCAATGGTGTCTTGTTAGAAAGACTCTTTGTAGCACTACGATTCAAAAGATACACAGCACAATCAACAGCTTCAGCCCAAAATTC
Organism: Cordia subcordata; assembly: GCA_028554755.1. Taxonomy (NCBI): domain Eukaryota; kingdom Viridiplantae; phylum Streptophyta; class Magnoliopsida; order Boraginales; family Cordiaceae; genus Cordia; species Cordia subcordata. The sequence continues at coordinate 1,144,880 of JAPTOF010000005.1, forward strand.
TTTCGGCACTCCTTTGGTCTTCAACATGCTTTATATCATCTCAAGAATAACTCTATTTTTCCTCTCAACAACTCCATTCTGTTGAGGCAATCGAGGAACTGTTAAAAGACGTCGAATACCTTGATCTTCACAAAACCTTTCAAATTCTTTTGATGTGAATTCTCCGTCTCTATCAGATCTCAAAGCTTTTATCTTGTAACCACTTTCCTTTTCAACAAGGGCCTTAAATATCTTGAACTTCTCAAAAGCTTCAGATTTTTCTTTTAGTAAATAGACCCCAAGTTTTACGGCTATAATCATCGATGAAAAGAATAAAGTACTTATTTTTACCATAAGAACTTGGATTTATAGGCCCACAAATATCGGTATGAACAAGTTCAAGTGACCTCCTTGCTCTTGATGTAGCCTCATGTGGAAAACTTTTCCTAGCTTGTTTCCTAAGAAGACAGCCTTCACATATTTGCTCCGAATGATTGATGAGAGGCAATCCATTCACCATATTGTTTTTTGACATCAAAGACAAATTTTCAAAATTTATATGCCCAAATCTCAAATGCCAAAGCCAAGAAGTTTCTTTTACACAAGCTTTAAAACATTTTGTTGTATCATTCTGAATATTTAATACAAACAATCTATTTCTTGTCATTGGCACTTTTGTTATCAAAACATTATTTCCATCCCTTATTACACAATGTTTATCTTCCAATAAAATTGTGTAATTTTTTTCAAGAAGTTGGCCAAGACTCAAAATATTAATTTTTAATTTTGGCACATAATAAACTTCAGAAATAAGACGATGTCTTCCATCTTTCAAACAGATTAGAATCTTACCTTTGCCTTCCACAGAGATCATAGAGCCATCTCCAAATTTTACATTGCCCTTGATAGTTTCATCGAGCTTTGCAAACATACTCCTTTTTCCACTCATGTGACTACTAGCTGCTGTATCAAGATACCATGAAGTCCCATCTCCATTAGGTTCACCTTGATGAGCCATCAACAAGGTTATCTCCTCTTCTTCTTGTTTCTCTATATAATTTGCTTTCTCAGCCACAACTTTTGGATTTTTTCTGCATTCATAAGAATAATGCCCAAATTTCTGACAATTGTAACATTAAATAACTCGTAAATGCTCTGATACCACTTGTTAGGAAATTAGGACGCATAACACATACTCACGCAGCGGAATTAAATCACGAGTAACGAGAAAAGAATACGCACTATTAAACGTGGTTCGGCCCTCTGCCTACGTCCACGATCCCCTCTAGGATAAATTCCACTATTCAACAATAATGAGATTACAACTCAGGTGATGACTTTTTGCACAGACAGAAAAGTCTAAATCCTCTCCACAGAGTTCTTACAATGGTCCTATCCTCAACAGGACTAGAACGAATATAAGACACTCTCGATACTCTCAAGCTCTCTCTCTCACCCACACCCCCTATAGGGTGTGGCCCTAAGGCACTCATTATACAACTACTGCAAGAGTCCTATTTATAGAGGAGATTTCCTTGTCCTCCAAGACAAAGGATTTCCTAATCTATCAATCATACCATAATTAAGACTCTTACCATAACTAGAGTTTTAACTCTCATTAAAACTCTTTCCTAATTTGTATGGGCTCAGACTTTGAGCCATAACCCAACAAATTCCTCTCTCTGCGAAAAGTCTGAAGCTTCTTTGCCGCAAATGGAACCTCTTCACAGTCTTCATGCCGAAGCCCTCGCTCGACAACACTCTTCACGACAACAGCTACCAACACATCCTAGCAAGTTTTCATAGTCATCCCCAACATCCCTCTTCGTGCCATCTAACCTCGACTTCTCAAGGTTGTTTGTGTCCTCCCTCGATATTAGACATCTCGGACGTGGTCTTCTTTCTAACAGTAGCATTCCTTATTAGTCGTCTGGCCAGGACTTTAATCGTTCAGCTACGTAGGCTCTCTTTGCGTGACTCCTCCCTCGAATCGAACCTTCTTCAACTAGTCTACTCATCCAAACTTCTCTCCTCTAGAAGTTTGTTCACTAGTCGGCTAAATGTGTTTGCTCACACAATGCTTCAAAGACTTTCGCAGAATTTCATCACCACTTCATTGTTTTAACCAATTTCAAGGCTCACCCACTATACATCAAGAAATTTGGCAAAACGGAACTCAAAAAACGAACTCAGGACGTCGGAAACGGTGGGGAAACCCTCGGTCAACGCGGTCAAACCCCTGCAGCCCTTCGGCCAACGCTAGTCAAACCTTCTGTTTAACTGTTTGACCACAAACTTACAAAACTTGACCTGCTTGTATCTCACAATCCGACCGTCGGATCGTTGCGAAATTTTAGCAGCTTACTCTCCTCGCCGAGACGAACAAACAGATCGTCGATCGGACTCCGGGGAGGCTGCCAAACGCGACGAGCATATCAGCAATTTTTTTTTACTCTTCTTCGGCGTTTCTTTTTCGTTTTTCGTGCAAACCAGCGTCCTCTCTCCAACCTAGCCCTGATACCACTTTGTTAGAAAGTGAAAGAGGCTATTTTGAATATACAGAGAATATATTAAACTTTATTATCTCTTCTAACTTGGGCATATACAACTAAAAGCTCTCATCTCTATATAGAGGTTATTCCAGAAATCCAAAACTAAATAGGATTTGGTTAAACCAATCCTTTACATATTAAAATAACTAATAGATTAATCCTAATTTGACTAGGAAAATAACCAATAAACTAATCCTAATATAATTAGGACTTTTAAACATATCCAAATTCTAAATCAAGTTTATTTTCTAACACATTGACCTGCTAACCAAAATTATTTTCAAGATTAGATAAAACCTAGGCGATCAGAAAAAGTCAGCAATAGCTCTTGTAACAACTAATAAGAAGCTTCCTACGAACAAAAGTTAACCGTGTTTAGATTTTGTCATCACTATAATGCAAAAATGACTCTGGCAAGATTGGTCACAATGAAAGTTAACCGAATTTAGATTTTGTTATAACTATGATACAGAATGACTCTTGCAAGTTCAGTTACACCCTTTGGAGCAGCTATAATTTGGCTGTTTGAATGGATGCCATGGCAATAGTCATTTTAGATATAATTTTTTGCAATGATTTTAGAAATAAATTTCATCCACAAAGGTGGATTTGCAACTCAATCACAGTAAGGAACAGCTCCTTTTCCCTTTGCTGCTAAAACCATACTGAGAACATGCAAGATATTGATACTAATTTGAAGGGTCCCACAGTATTGTATTCCAAAAACATTACATGCAGAAACCTCATGAAGGTGATAGCTCCTCCCAACTTCTTTTCAGCCCCTTTCTTTACAAATATAGTATGACTTTATGCTTGCCCATTTTCTTAGAAAATTCTCAAATGCTAAATGTTTTTATATCAACAGCATTGAAGGATGGTTAGAACTATCAAAGCATATTTAACAAGAAGCCAGCAATAAATTATACTGGGCAACAAACTTATTTGTAGTTAAATCTAAGGCTTGCATATCCAGTTTGTTCAAAATAGTAAGAAAAATAGGGGGTGACAACAATAGATGCCACATGAAAATAACAAAGGAAAATTACTGCACAATGTGTTTACCAATGTATTCCCAAGATTATACAAATCTATGAAATGACTATCTGCTCCCATAATTGAGCCTTAGAGGAAGCACATTTGCTTTCCAACTTCTGATTCTCCCATTAATACTTTTTACTAGTTTGAAAAACCAATGTTTGCAGATCCCAATATGGAGACACTGGCACATGCCGTAATCACAAAAGTTGAATATGACCAACACATTTCCGGATATCGCTTGCAACCAGAAATATGCAAGGACAATGTAGTAGAGGCCGCAGTGGCTAGAAAAGAAGTCCAAAAACTTCGTATATCTACCGATGAAGCTCACTTATTATCTAAAGATACATACCTCACCAGCATTAACAGTTATCAAGTGGGGCAAAAAGTTTCCACCAGTTGAACATGAAACCCAATCACCTACCGAAGGAACAGCAGAATATTAACAAATAACATTTTTGTTTTGCTTACCCTGAACTAATGATAGATAAATTTCATCAGTAAGATAACAAAGCAAATATGATAATCCCATAGCTCTCAAATTCCCATGCAGAACTAGGACAAAAAGAAACAAATGGCTATGAACACACAGGTCATAGTAGATGTGAAAATAAAGTTTCTCCTTAATCTCATTTGATGAGAAAAGGGATAGTTTCTCTCAAAAGCAAAATGTATAATTAACATACATCTTTTATGGAAAGGGAAAAACATGACCGCTATCATTAGCATTCAAGTTTACCACATTTTATCAGAACTCCCAGTAAAACAAGTCCAACTGGCTTTGACATAGTGTTCCTGAGAATATGAGCTATCGAAACTTGGTGTCATATATGAAGTGTATCTTTTTATGAAAATTCTTTCAAATACATGAATTAAAAAGATAAAATGTGAACGCTATGATATGTATCAGTAGGGATGAAACATAATGACTGGTCTTTATGAGTACAGTTATGACGCAATGGTGTGCTATGTGTATTTAGTGATAAAATAGAAAAATAAAAATATGCTCTTCTTTCTCTTATATATTAATTTAATATCAAATAAATTTATAAGTTGTTGGTAAAGCAAAAGTGAATATTTTTAACATGTGAGAGATAAAGAGAAAGATTACATCAGTGGACGAAGTTCTTGCAGAAGCCCCCATTGACAGTTATACAATAAAGGGATTTTCGCGAACTATGTTTTACCAACGATAATTTCGTTCCCCCAAGCCGGATGCTCGTGTCTAACCTCAAATGATAATCGAAAATGTAAAATCTATAGAATATATCATTGTTGAGCTCCATAGCTCCCAATGGTTATACTGTGAAGGACAGATAAGTAGAGTGCAGAATGATTCAGCCCACGATGATGACTCAAAAACTCTTGACTTCAGCAGAAGCTACCAAAATTTGACAGAGTATGAAGACAGGTTTTATTCAATTAAGTGTATTTCCGGATGCACTTTCAAGTACTAGATGTCTAGACGTGAATGCTCATTGGTAACCAATAGATCAAAAACAAGCATCCACGTAATCATTCTCTCATATCTGGAGAACTCTTGCATTTACAATCCTTACTTATTTTGTAAAGGCCCAGTGTAAAGGCCCAGGAGGCTAAACATCAAGTCCATTGAACTGTCATGAGGTCCCGGAGGGACCATAAGCAACTATTATTTTCATGGCATCCTGTCATACATTGTTTCCTCACGTAGTCACTCATCAGAACTCCAAGCAAAATGCTTAACAGGTCACTGACACATCAACCATACATTTCCTTAAGCAACATTGTTGTCAAGATCTAGAATTATATCTCATAAGATGGTCCCATATCAACTTCAATAATTAGCTTTAGTTCATCGAATAAACTGGAAAAAATTCCCATTCTGAGAAATGTCACAACGTACAATTATGTCAAACTCAATCTTCTAATTGAATGATCCTTAGTACCAAACAATTCTATAATTGAAAGTTGCATCCTTTTAGCTGATATAATTAGATAAATTGACTGTCCAAGATTCTAATTTTGAGTCTAAATTGACACTAGCAGTCACTATATCAAAACTTTTAGTCCCTTAATGAGATAATCAACAAGAGTTTGACAAAATTGTTTATTTATATAACGAAATATGATGGGTTGCCTTTGAGACAATCACGATGATCAATTATAATAATCTAAACTAACAGGAGGTATGTTAACACTGGGAAAGTCTTTATTACCTAAACTTTCTGTTCCCATCCTCTGCTTCTGCTTCTGCTTCTTCTCCGAACTAATTGTACGCAGAACACTTGCTTTCTCCACCAAGAAGTGACCAGTGGCCGGTGGTGCAGAGGCTGATATCGGCATTGGTGAAAGTGCCCTCACATTGGGCCCATCAGGTCCATACTTCCTTGGTCGCCCCCTTTTCTTCTTCTCAGAGGAGACGGTCAACCCTACACTGACTGCCAATGGTGCCACTGGTGGTGTGCCAGCTGCCTGAGTCGAATTTTCGGTCCTTGGTGCCACATGATAGGTTGATGGAGCTTCAGGCGCTAGCACTGTTATACTTGAGCTCATTCCTTCCCTTGATTCCATGCTTTGCTGAGATATTCTTGAACCGTCACCTCAACTATAACCTGCAACACACCATGCATGGGCAATATTCTTAAAAATCAGCAGAAATGCTTTCACAAAACCATCTTTTCCTGCAGTCCGCAGGACTTTCATAATCTTAGACAACCCAGAAAACTGACCACGAAAAAAAGATTACAGAAAAAGACATTCCACTTAAAGAATGATCACTAACACTTCCATTGGGAAGACTAACTTGTGTACATTTCTATGCAAAGATCAGACCTTTACGCTCACAAATGAAGAAAACATAGCAGAAAAGAAGCAAACAAGCACATAAAAAATTCGAGTGTAAGTAGAAATAACATATCATCAACAGCAAATACACTTGCACTAACAGCAAACATTTGCTTTCAGCAGCAAAGATCAAAGCTTGCAACAAAAACACAAACTAAAACAAGAACCTTTCAACCCAAAAAAGAAAAAAAAAATCTTCAAATTCAAGCCATGTACCCAGAAACTTAAATGTAAGATTAACCCAAAAAAGATAATAAAATATGGTAATTCTTTTAAATTTCTTTACACTCAAAAGTTACAGTCCTCACTCGATAAAATGGCCTGAAAAATAAAAACGAAAAGACAAGAATTTGACTTACTTTTAACTGGTGACCCAAAATTTTCTTGGAGCTGTCTGAGCCAAGAGTACCGAGAAACTAAGAGGAAAGTAAAAAAATTATTTTTGTTTATAAATGTCACAATGCATGTAATGTAAAATTTTTTCTAAGTACTTGGTAAAATGTTGGCTGTAATAAATAAATAAATTTTGCTAAACCCAAAAATTGAAATTTGATTAAGAGAAACTTCAAGTCCGGTAAGAAATTAAAAGAAAGCCTTTAAAAAGATTATGAGCATGGGCAATTTCGTAAATGTGGAATTTATTAATGGGATAAATGGGGAAAAGCTAAAGCTTCTTTCGATCTTTTGGATTTTAATTTTAATCTCTTGCTGTTTAAAGCTAAAAAGTGATGTGGGGGACCAAAGGATGTTGTTATTGTTGAGTCAACTTTTTTCTTGTTGCTGACGGGCTTTTTGTCTTTTTATCAGACGGGATATAATGGAGTGAAGAAATTACTTTGCCCTTGAAGTTGAGGTGAATTATTAATTAGTGCCATTGATGGTTTTTGGAGTCTTGTTTGTATCTGGGTTAACAATTGTACGGGAGTCCAAGTACGCGTTTAAGCATGAGCTTAGTATTCGTGCTGTTGAACAAGCGAGTCTGAGTAGTCAAATGATATGTCCCTCACTTTTAGTGTTAGTACGAGTAATTTAAGGATCAATTTCTGTTAATTATATGTAATCAACCTTTAATATCTTTTAAAATAGAAAAAAAAATAACTAATCGAGTGTACTACAACTATAGCACATTAAGGAAAATTTGACCTCCCTTGAAGTAGGAGGAAGAAAAAAGAAAAACTAATCGAGTGTACTATCACCATAGCATGTCCAGGAAAAAAAAGAAAAGAAAAGAATAATTTTTATCTTTTAATATTTTACAAGAAGTCACATATAAAAAAGTGGAGAAAAATAAAGTAAAAATCATTTTAATGTGGGTTATACACACTCTAATCCTACATTATGCCCGAGTTATTAGCACAGTACAAAGAATAATTAAAGCTACTCTAAGGTTTTTTATATGTTGTCTCTTATTCTATCAGTTTTTTTTTCCTTCTTTGGGATTTACACAGAGGTGCGAGAGGTCGAGTCACTTATCTTCCCTTGCCCCCTATTTAGCACAAAAATATGATCACTGGCACGGTTCACCAAACATGATTACTAGCACCGTTCACCGAGGGGGATTTCACGTTCAAATTCATTAATCAATCAATACACTTATTAATTTTTTTTATTTTATACTACGCAAGAAGTTATTTTCGCTTGGTATTTGGTGGATAATGGAAAATACTTGGGCATATAAAATAGAATCTACAAGAGATTTGTCTTTATCATTTGGTCGAAATTTGGGTGGAGATGACATGATGAAAACGAATGCATCTTCCCATATGTTTTTCTCCTTTTGTAATCCCTCTTCTGTATTGGGAAAGTGAAATCTGGATGGAGATTCGTCTTTATTATTTAATCAAAATCTAAATGTATTGAATACACACTTCTATAACTTATTCAAATTGATGAGAATAGTTTTTGTAAATTTTTATCCATTAATACTTGATATTCAATCTTCTATACATGCGGGAATTTTGTTTTAATTTCTCTAAAGTTGACCAATTTAATTACTTATAGTTAAGTTAATTAAATCATAATTTGTTCAATTTTGTCATTTATCAAAATATTTTGTTCGTATACAAGAGCTTCCCTTGAATCAATGCCTCCACATACATCAAGCCACCCCTTGATGTGGCCTTTGGTGTTATTTTGGCATTCAAAGCATTCAGCAACTGAAGAGAACTGATTTGTGCTTCACCGACCTTATCACGTTCATCAATCAACATGTTGAGTGTTTGTCTTCTTGGACTCTCTCCATGGATGGGAACCGAGACAAAAGTAGCACTTGATGGATCTCTTATTTCTCTTCTCGTCCTTGTTGAAAAGTTGTCTCCCATGTCTATCCTTGTCTTGCCCTTTGGGACTCTCGTCCTCCCCACCGTTTTCTATCAAATCTCTCGGGGGTTCAGCGGGGTTGTTCTTTTTCTTTACCTCTATCAAGGACTCGGCCATGGCAACTACTTGAGCTAAGGTTTTGGGCTTTCTCATTCGTACTTCTTGTTGTGCCCATGGCTGCAAACCCTTGATAAAGTCATACATGTGATCATAATCGGGCTTATTACGTACCTGAAGTTTAAGGGAAATGTATTCTTGAACATATTGATGTACGGTCCCTATATGCTTCAGGACTCTAAGCTTGTCACGAGCTTCCCATTCGGCCTCTTCAGGGTACAATTGGACATATACATCCTCCTTGAAAGCAGTTCAAGTTGGAAGCCTCCTCTTGGCCTCTTGGAACTCTTGGTGCTTCATACGTCACCATAGACCTTGTCTTGCCCCTTGGGACTCTCGTCCTCCCCACCGTTTTCTATCAAATCTCCCGGGGGTTCAGCGGGGTTGTTCTTTTTCTTTACCTCTATCAAGGACTCGGCCATGGCAACTACTTGAGCTAAGGTTTTGGGCTTTCTCATTCATACTTCTTGTTGTGCCCATGGCTGCAAACCCTTGATAAAGTCATACATGTGATCATAATCGGGCTTATTACGTACCTGAAGTTTAAGGGAAATGTATTCTTGAACATATTGATGTACGGTCCCTATATGCTTCAGGACTCTAAGCTTGTCACGAGCTTCCCATTCGGCCTCTTCAGGGTACAATTGGACATATACATCCTCCTTGAAAGCAGTTCAAGTTGGAAGCCTCCTCTTGGCCTCTTGGAACTCTTGGTGCTTCATACGTCACCATAGACCTTGTCTTGCCCCTTGGGACTCTCGTCCTCCCCACCGTTTTCTATCAAATCTCCCGGGGGTTCAGCGGGGTTGTTCTTTTTCTTTACCTCTATCAAGGACTCGGCCATGGCAACTACTTGAGCTAAGGTTTTGGGCTTTCTCATTCGTACTTCTTGTTGTGCCCATGGCTGCAAACCCTTGATAAAGTCATACATGTGATCATAATCGGGCTTATTACGTACCTGAAGTTTAAGGGAGATGTATTCTTGAACATATTGATGTATGGTCCCTATATGCTTTAGGACTCTAAGCTTGTCACGAGCTTCCCATTCGGCCTCTTCAGGGTACAATTGGACATATACATCCTCCTTGAAAGCAGTTCAAGTTGGAAGCCCCCTCTTGGCCTCTTGGAACTCTTGGTGCTTCATACGTCACCATAGAACTGCATCTTCTGAGAAGTAGAGTGTTGCTGTCTTCACACGGCTAGCATCCTCCTCGAGCCCAACCGCATAAAAGTATTGTTCAATTTGCCAAAAGAAGTTTTCCACCTCCTTGGCTTCACACTTCCCATTGTAGGGACTAGGCCTTGGCATATCCACCTTTGGTGCTACATGGTGGGTTGACGTGCCACGGGCTATTGCCTCTCTACACATAGCTCAATCTTTCTTCATCTCCTCAATGATCTTGTCTTGTTCAGCCATCTTGCGATCTTACTCGGTAATCTTAACCTGCAACCAATCGGCAATGGTTTCTTTCTCAATTAGTGCATTCTTAGCCGTCTCTTCTGCCGTTTGTACTCGAGTTTGAAGGTTTTTGAGTTCCTGACAGAGGTCCCCCAAACTTAGTGCCTCCTCATCATCAAACCCAAGCTGTTGACATTTTTACATGAAATCAGCAACAACGCCCTTTGCCCTTGTCAAACGTGCTTCAAAAGCAGCTTGCACATCACGAGACTTTCCCCTCTTATTGCCTCCGGTGGCCGCAAGAAGGGGTAGGACTTCCCTTCCCCTCTCGTCATTACCAGCATCAACGCTCTTCTCAATACCTGAAGAAGACATCCTTTAAAGGAGCAAAATTACAAACACCTTGCGTGTAACCTTGGCTCTGGTAACCACTTGTCACGCCCTTAGCCTAACCTAAGTGCTGCGTGCGGCACTTAGACACTTTTCTACAGCAAAAGTGGCTAAGTCAGCCTGAAAACCACGAACAAAAGGTTTCGCAAAGCAAATAATAAAGTAGCGGAAGTAAAGAGTTGAGAGAATAAGACTTTTGTATTGCTCTCAAACTTTTCTCTATTCTTTACAAATGAAAATGCTAGGCTATTTATACATGCTTGTAATCTAACAAATGGCTAAGATCATTTCAATCTAATGGCTAATATGTGCTTCTAGAAGATTCTACCCTAATCATGGGATATTTACAACCAATCTCAAACCATAATCCCTCAATTAAAGGGGATTTAATATTATCCTTATCTAGTGTATCTTTTAGATTCTTCCTGGAGAGAAGTGCCATGTGTATATAACATTGTTAGCTATAACACTAACGATATCAAACTCCGTGTATAATATAAGTCGAAATCTATAATACTTACCCAAAGCCTACTAGTTTTTCAAGTAAAGACTTTGTTGACGTCTCAAGAGTTAATGCATATCTTTTCTCTCCTATTTTGATTTTTAACCATACTAACCTTTGGCCCAATGCTTCAATAACTAGTAGTTAGATTTCCCAATGTTTCAATAGCTAAATTTTATCGTGCAAATTATACCATATGCTCTAGACTACAATGCACTTCCACTCCTCCCATTATAGTGCTTCCTGATTTTTGTTTTCAAAATTTACATTGTTTGTTCACAATGATTACAGTTTTTTATATTATGTGTTATAGTGTTGTATGTTCACAATAGTTATATTTTTTCTTTCAACTTTGCATGAATTATGTTTGTTAAGATATTACATTTAATATTTACAAAAAATGTACTCGTATTTACATAATGTTCCACATTATCGAACAATCCTTGTTGCTCTTCAATAGAGGCACCATTATTCGTTCACCTCTACAGTCAAATGTGCTCGGAGATGGTTAACTGAAGTGGGCAAGGCGAATGAGGAAACTCGCCTCTAAAATGGATGTGCTGAGGACAGACTATAACTTAAACTCTGTATCAGCCAAGAAGCAAGAGAATATGATATAGCAAGCTGATGCAATCACAAACCACAGATTCACGGGAGGCTCCCAAAAATATGTCAGTGTCCTAGTTAAGTAACATTTTTTCATAAGAAATGAAATAACGTGGTTTTCTGAAAGAAAGCCAGCAACAATTGTAGTTCAAATGATTGGAAATGGCCTAGGACATGACTTAGTCTGAAAACCAGCCCTTCTCTCCTCAAAAGAATATTCGATATCTTGGACGACACGAGGAATACCAGGAGTTGCAGGAGTCATGGCAGTCTGCATAGCTACAGACACTGTTGAAGGAGTGGTAGGCACTGGAATCAGTATTGTCTTCGGTGTTGCGTTACCTTCAAAAGCCGAAATGTTCTTCATAGGAGTAGCTGTTGGAGTTCTGTTACCACAAAGTGACTCCTGGAAATCCCCATTCTTCCTGTTCTGATCTTGAATGTTTGCAGCTGAGTTGGAAAGGGATGATAAAAAAGGAGATAAAGGAGAAAGGGGCTTCCTCATCACTTTTGATTCCTTTTCACACAAATTTGATGAATTACCAGAATGTTGCTTGCCCGGGACCCCAGAAATGTCCTTCTTACCTGCTTAAAAATTTCAAAAGGTATCATAATTACCATGGGTCTAGCTTAGCTACCCCAGAGGAAATAGGTAGATGTGGAAGAGAATGACATGAATAATAGCTTCTTTCCTGGAGGAGATAAATTCATTTTAATCCATTTAAGACGCAAAATTGGACCGTTTTTCATTTGAGGTTTTTTTTTTTTTTTTTCCTTTTACCATATACTATCGGATGAACAAATACCATGTAATGAGAACCATATCATTGGACGTTGGTCACAAGCTCGAGTGCCAGTCAGCAAATTTCTCTGATAGCATTCAGACCAGTAAAAGAAAAGGAATATAGAGTGGTACCAGGAGCAGCCATAAAAGCACCATTCTGATGGGGTCGTGGAGTTCGCTGCTTGACAGAATTTTTCTTCTTAAGAAGTGAAGAAGAATGAGCAGCCTTTTCAATATATGGGTTTTGAAGCATAGCTCCTCCTATGGAGAACCGCATACTGCTTGCAACAATACTGGATACTCTAACAGGTTTCCTGCCACTCTTGGAGGGGCTTGGTTTTGACCCAAATAGTGCTTCCTGCTGTGTCATTAACTGTCCTTGGATCTTCTTCTGGTCCTAAACAACAATACGTACATGAGCAAGGAAGGTCATTTTGTAGGCAAAGTCAGAGCTACATCCAGGCACATTACCTTCTTCCTTTGGCGTTCTTTCTCTTTTTCCTGCTTCATTATGCAGTATTGCTCAAGCATAGATAGAAGACTGACCTGAATTTTGCAGTAGGTGATAGCAAATCAGATGAAGATACAAATCATAATCAAGATTGAAACAAACAGATAATGATGTTTACAAATATTTAAGTGTGCTTGTGACTGGCTCAAAAAGTTTCTGAAAGTGACTTACACCATCATAAAGAAATTCAACTCCTCTCCCTTTCTCCCAGGCCTTAACTTTTGAAGTCAAAATCTCCACCATTGCTGCAACAAAATCGAGCAGAACAACTTACATACTAGGCAGACATCTCTAGTAAAAGTCACGTGGAAAAGTGAATTAACCATAATTTTATGAGCAATGCATACACACAAAATAAATTAGATCCTCTATTTTAATTGGTAGCGAGCGAGATCAAATATAAGATTACAGAAGCCATATTGAAGTCATCTTTGTGGCAATGTAGCAAGGAAACCAGCAAACCACATATATACTTCCCTTTCTAGAGGAAAAATGGTTTCACGTAAATAGGGTGGTTATGAGATTGCTGAAGTTTTCAAAGAGCACATTTGCATCTTACCAGAACACACTAAAACAACTAGTATTGTGTTATTCTATATTTTCTAGAATTTAAAATCATTTTCAATTGTACCTTGACAAAGATTTCAACTTTGAATATTTAAATAGCAGACATTATAAACATTGTTGATGGGTTATGAACCACGGGAGTCAAATAACAATTCCAGCAAACAAGGGTACCGGGGGTGGAGATCAATATCAAAGATTTCAACATACACTGACATGTATCTGAATTCTGTAATGGTTCATCTGCAGGAGAAGGCATAGAATAGAGCAAAAACTGTACCAGGAATTTTGTTAAGAAGGGCTCTAGCTTTCTCAGCACGCTTCAACATAAGATGTGTGCCTCTTCCAGCATTGTAGCGGTTGTCATCCTAAAATTTTCAATTGTTTAGGAGAAAAGAAGAGCCATGGAAGAAGTGAAATAAAACCAAGCAAGAGTACATATTTAAATCCAACCCTGTTGTACTCCTCTAGCCAGGACTCCTCTTCACATGCAGTAAACCATTTCTCGACCTTCTCCAGTATCTCTTTCCTACTCAAGGCTTCTTCTTTGACCTTACAGATCTGAAGCTCAATTTTCTCCAGCAGTAATGAAGGATCAATTGCTCCTGCAGAATGGTGATGACTTTGTAAAAGTTAAAAAGATGTGGTAAAAAAAAAGTCAGTAATTCATAAAGCATAAATGGACAAGTTGAACCATTGGAGTTGGATTATTTTCAAGCAACTTCCAAGGAAGACTATCAAAAGATTGGCCAGTGGCTTCGTAACACCATGTTAACAAATCCTGGTACCATCTTCAAAAGGAATTATCAAGCTTTGTGCTTAACCAAAAAGAAGCTCTCTAACAATAAGAAACATCTCCTGTATATTGAGAGGCAATCACCTGACTCTATAGCTTCAACAGGAAAATTGACTGAATCATGAGAGTCAACAACTAAGTGTGAATGCCTGCAGATCTCCTCCAAATCAAATCTCTTTTTCAGAAGAACTTCCTTTATTTTGCTTGATTTGATTTCTTGAAGCCTTGATACTTCTGCTTCAGCCTGTTGAAAAGTAATATTGGCACCTCAGATGCAAACCATGGCTTACTGAGTTGATCATTCTTACATGGAAACACATTTATAAATACCATACCCATTTTAAAAAGTCCGTGGAGAGAGTGTTGGCATCTGTTATTTCATCTTCTGAAGCAGCTATATTCCTTGTAATTTTATGAAACATTTCTTGCTCCTCCAATGGGGTATCCAAAAGAGTCCAAAGCTCTACCATGGCAGTCCCAAGATCTTGAAGCTGAAGAAGATGCAAGAGTTGTAAGACAATCGTCAAAAGAAGTATCATGAGAGCATGAAAAGAACGAAAGATGAGGAAAAAACAATATTGACCCTCTGCATTCTCTGTCTCTTAAGCTCCTCCAGCCTTCGACTAGCTGCAAACAACCTCTCAATTATATCTGTACTAACACCTTTTGTGCCACACGAGTCATCTAGAGATGGATGAATCTCACGAATTGTGAGTTTGAAATCTATTCCAAGTACGGCGCATAGTAAATTCAGGGTATCTAAATGATCAAGCACTTGCTTCACATGATCACTCTGCATGGCAATTTTTTGGATAAGGTTAGTAATCATGTTATGGTTGAAATTGTTGTGGATGGGGACATTCTCAGATTATTTGGTATATTTTCTCAACATTTGCTCCAATTCATCGAGAAACTCGTGCCCATCACAAGATAGAATTTTACTTGATTCCAAATGTCAATATTTCTTGTCTTCCTCTTCTTTTTCTAATTCATGTAACCAGATTTCATGAAAATGTAGATAGGTATATTCAAAGTCAGAAACAAGTACAAAGACAAAAAGGGATACGTACCTTCACTGTTTGCAGTTCATGCAACTGATTTTCTAAATCTTCCAGCCTCTTCAACGATAAGTCACTCTCATCAATGGCAATCACGGAGGAACAATCATCTGAAACTCCAAAGAGCTCCTTCGAGATAATATGCAATTGATTGTGAACCTCTGCGAATTGACTCTTCCTTTCAGTTTTTCTCTTTTGCATCTCTTCTAGTGGTGGTCTGATTGCCTGAAGCTCATCCTTCAAGCTTCCAATATGCTGTCCAAAAAGGTAAATAAGCATGATGACTAAAGAATGATTCTAACTTATAATAATATTGGTCTCAGATCACTTGGATATTGTCGTTGTTTTCTGCTAACCTGCCTGTTATATGCCAGTCGTTCTCCCAACAAGGCACATGTATGTGCAAGTTCTGCTTCAGAATCCGCAACTGCTTGCCGCAGCTGAGCCCTGGAGCGGCTTGCATGATCAACCTTCCTTCTATAAGCATCCAAACACTGTTGTTCAAGTTCCAAAAGCATTTTGTCCCTTTCAATGTCAGGTTCTCCAATTTCATCCCATATTTTCTGATACCAGCAACAATCATAATGGAAAACTGAATGTTACATTCTGAAGAAAGAGAATTCATTACACGAACTGCATATAATTATCCCTAAGAAGAAGAATCAGCTAAAAGTGCACATCAAATAACAACAGTAACGGGCAAAAAGCCAACTAATGTAGTATGCTACAACACTAGGTGGATTTTTCTGAACCTGTAGCTCAGAAAGAAGAGAATCACAAGTTGTCCCCATAGGCAAAGGCTGTCGATCAGGATTGTCGTACATGTCAATGCAATCAACGCTAGATCAGAGAAAAAGTGAGACAGATTAGCTGAAGAAGACTGTGAATAACAAGGACTCGATCAAACATTTCGTGATTAAAAAGTAATGCACGAAAATCCAGAACATATACCACAAAAACGGTTACCAAAGGGCAACAAGAACAGGTCAGACCAAATTCACACACGCAAAACAAGGACAGACACCCTCCATGTAAATAAAAAGCCTAATTGTTTGTGTTTCTTGTATTTCACTATTTTACATCACATAACCTACTCTTCAACAATTGCCTTTCAAATGTGACAGAATAACTTGAAATACAAAACAGCACTGCTTAATGTCCGTATTAGCAGTCCACGTATAGACGCATTTTTATAATAGGCAACACATTCCTATACAGTATACTTACATAATGGACTTGCACATTTCTTTCCCATAACCCTTTATGAAAATAATTTTTAAAAAAGATACAACAAATATACTAAGATTATTAAGTAGAAGACGATACCACTTCTCCTCCATTCAATTCCACGTACACATAATCATGCGAATTTGCCATCTTTCTATTAAGTGTATAAATTACTATTAAACTTCAGATAGCACATGGTTGATCAATATTACTACTTTATGATTTTACATTCAAACACCTACGGAGTTTACATTAATAGACTTCTAATACAACCAATGGCCACTTGGTTTATCCAATACATTCACACGCACACACACACACAATATAAATTTCTGAAAGTGATCGAACTTTAGTCACAACACAAAAAGGGTAATTCGTAAAGGAAACCTGAACATGTGACGTGATCACCGGAATGTGAGACTTCACAATAGCGGAGAGAGTCAATTCGGCCAGAAAATATGCGGGAAAATTATCAAAGTTTCTTGTTTCTTTTGTTTTCTATTGTGCTCCTTTTCTTGACTTGATCAAGAAAGATTTGTTTCGGTGGTTTTATAAGTTGAATAGAACCCTAGAAAAATGCGTAACGTAATGTATGTTTTTTAAGAATTGTGGGGGACATTTAAGAGCATGAGAGAGTTGAAAATTTTTGAAAGGCGGAAAGAGGGAAGAGAAAAACAGAGGAGAATGAGAGAATTCGAAGGTGTTCTTTTAATGGTGCGGTGATGATTGGGTGGGGCCTACTGTTTTTTGAATTTCAAAAAAGATTTTGTCATCTGTGCTCTCTTTTTATTCCCTTTGCTTTGGTCGTCTTCCTTTTCTTCTTTTCCTTTTTTGATTAATTTTGGATAAATTGTATAGAACTTTCTTATATTTTGTTATAAGTTTACATTTACCTCTTGTAATTTAAAAATTATATTTTCTTATAAGTCTGTGTTTACCTCTTGTGATTTAAAAATTAGCTAATTACCCTGCTTCCCAAAATTGAACCGCACTACCCCTCTATCACTTTTTTCATTAGATTTAACCAAACGTGTGGTACACGTGCCAAATCTGTGACTGAGCTTAGTTTTTTTACTGTTCAACTTGATGAGTTTAGTTTTTTTGCTGTTAAACTTAATTTTGGTCAAAAATGCCCTTCCTTTTTTATTTTGAAAAAATATTTGTAAGAGAAACGATTTGAACCCTTGACTTTAGTTTAAAATATATAAATTTTTACCAATTATACTACAAACATATTTGCATTTTATTTCGCCACTACAAGTAAATATTTTTTCATCGAAAAATAAAAAATACGAAAAGAAATTAACCTCCACTGTCATCATGATTGCACAACCACTGTCTCATTAAGTAAATTAATTTTAATTTTTAATTATTTGATTAATTAATTAATCAATTATTTAATTATTAATTAATTAACTAATTATTAATTACTCTACACTTCCAACTAAATAGGGTAAATAGTGTCATACCCCCTGTAGTTTGTCATACGTGCGTCGTACCCCCTTGTAGTTTGTCCTAAGTGTGTCGTTAGTCCCTGGTTTGAAGGTCAAGTTAGTTTTTTTTGCATTTTCGTTAGTCAAAACTAACGGAGTTAGAAAAATGGGCATTTGTACTTCACTTTTGGAAAGTATAGGGCGATAACTAGCTAATTTTTAAATCACAAGGGCTAAACGCACGCTTATGACAAAACACAGGAGGGTTCCGTGCAATTTACTCTTGATTTCTGATCCTCTTTCTTTTCTTTTATAGGAGGATGTTTGGATTGACGTATGGAAAAACACTTAAAAGTATTTTTAAGCTTTAAGTAATTTTTATATCTAAATAGTTACATATTTTAATAAAAATTAAAATTATAAAAATAAGTATTTCACATGTTTAGTTAAAATAAATTAAAAAATAATTTATATTGTTAAAATAACTACTAAGAATATGAAAATAGAATTCAGCTAAAACAAAATAAAAAAATATAGTTATTTCTTTTATGTATTTCTTAAAATATATTATCAAAATATTATAATTTAATAATTTAATTTATATTATATATAATAAAGGTAAACTATAGTAAAGAAATTAGAAGGGTAAGTATATGATAAAATAGTAAAGATATTTTAGTAATAAAGATAAAAAAAAAAGTAAGGATAAGATAGTAAACCATTTAGAGGTTGCTTGATCTAGCTTTTAAGCTAATAAAATCGGACAAGGATTCTTTCCTACCTCTCATTTGGTCCTAATATTCTAACTTCAAATCTCAACTATGAATTTTATATATCAACAAATCTTGACCATTAATTTGAATATCTTACCCCTGCCAAAAATAATTTTCCATTCTTATTTTCTCACTCTTCTTTATTTAAATCACTAATCAAGATTTGTTGATATATAAAATACATGCTTGAGATTTGAAGTTACAATGTTAGGATAGAATAGGAGTTAGGAAAGGATCCTCATTACAATGTTAGGATAGAATAGGAGTTAGGAAAAGATCCTCATTTGAACATATTTAAGCAAGTAGATGCATTTATTTTAATAGAAAAAAAATGTGTTTTAAGTGGCTTCATGTAGAAAAAATATGCTCCCATCCCCAACTTTGTCTTTGACGACTTTAAGTACCTTAAGAAAAGAAAGTTTGAGCAAATCATTTATAATGTTATTCTTACCTTTTTATCTTTATTATTTAATTATCTTAACTTTTTTTATCTTATACTTACCCTTTTATATTTATTTATATAGTTTATTTAATTATTATATACTTATATTATATATAATATAAATTAAATTATTAAATTGTAACATTTGATAATATTTTTTTAAGAAATATATAAATGATTATATTTGTATTGTGTTTTAACTAATCTTCTATTTTCATGTCCTTATGCTCTATTTGGTTAAGCTTATTTTAGATGCTTTTTTATATAGATAATTATAGTTTGGATTGAGTTTTTATAAAATACTTGTGATAATATGTCTTTTCTATAGTAGTAAAAAATAAGATAAGAATGGATTGCTTATATCTTATAAGATAAAAATGTATAGTTTATTTTGAGTTTTCATACTTGTAATAAGATTTTTTTTGGTCTATACAAAGAGTTTTTTTTTTTTCACATTAACAAGAAAAGCATCTTATAATAAGCTCATTCCAAACACACTATTAATAATTTATTTTAAACAATATAAGTTACTTTTAGCATACTTCAACCAAATATGTAGATACTCATTTTTGTAACTATAACTTTTATTCAAACAGGTAGCTACTGAAAGTCAAAAAACAAGTAGCTTAAATCCAAAGGTAAAGTTGAAAAAAAAAATGAGTAGCATAAAGCCAAAAAGGTTTTTTAAGCAGTTTTTTTGATAAGCCAATCCAAACTCAAACTTGCATTTTCTTCAAAGTGCTTCAAGCTATAAAAAACAAAAGTTGGGATGGAGAGCTTTTTATTTTTTGCTTAAAACCACATAAGATAAGCACTTCTTTTTACTAAAACAAACACAGTTTAACCAAGTTTAATCAACTCAAAGTCAAACAAAACACCCTCTTGTCCCCTTGCTGTGTTCGTCATCCTTTTTTCTTTTCTTTTTTAAATTGATTCCTCATCCTTTTTCTTTTCTTTCACTAAAGAAGAAAAATGAATGACACTCAAGGGACGACTCAAATGACAATGTAGGAACAAAAAAATTATATGGAGTGTGGATTTATGTTATGTTTGGCAATAGCTTCTTAAGTAATTTCTAGTGTTTTTTGTCAAAATACTACTTTTTGTGGTTATAGTTGTTCGGTAAAATAGCGTTCAAGGTAATTTTTCAAATAACTTTTAGTGTTTGAGGTAGATGTATTAGCCAAATTCCGTCATCATAATTGGACCACTAATAGTGATAAAGCCCATTAGTCATAATTGGACCACTAATAGTGATAAAGCCCGTTAGGGAAAAGTGTCAGAAGTTATAGGCCTAGGGAAAAGTCAATTGCCTTGGACATGACAAAGGCCAATGTAGAAGGGAAAAGTTGCCATTATTCATGTGGATAATGTGATAGGCAAGATTAGTGGAATGAACATATAGGGATTTATGTAGGATCAATAATATTACATGTTGTCTATCCTAGTCCATATTTTCAAAAATTCTACCAAGAAAACATGCTAGGAAAATAAAATAACCACATAATACAAATAAGAACATGCTTAAGAAAATATAGAATATTATTTGCGAAAATATGTAAAGCTAATCTCTTGAAGCGTGAGGCCTTTGATTAAGCAATAACTGTTATGAGCTTTATTCTCGCTCACAAACAAGACCACCAAAAAATTTTACTATAAGAGTGTCAAAATAGGGAACTCCTTAGTCTTCCTCCATATGATTAAAGAGACTTATCTTGAGAGAATAGCTTCTTGTATGGGAAGAAGCAAAGTAATATGCTCTTGAAAATCTAGAGCAAAAATGTGTACTATGTGTTCTAGTATTCTCTTGCAAAATGGAAGAGATCAACTACAAAATTTTTGGATGCTAGAAATGGTTTAAGATCTTGCCTATTTAAAGGAAAAGTTTGGCACCTAAACCTTGTAAACTTTTCATATGGAAACTTTTTCTTAGTAGTAGATGTTTGTCATATGTCATAGAAGCTACTTGTATAATTTGAATTCTTCTTGTAGTAACTTTCTAGCACATGTCTTGGAAGATTAGGCCAAGCCCACAATCCAAGCCCAACCCATAGTCCATAATCCATGTGGAGGCCCAAGCCTAATAAGAAACCATCCAATCCCAATTAGGTTATCCTGGACTCTAAAGAAAGCCCAAACCCAATTTCAAGCTTTGGCCCAATCAGGCTACTACCCCAATATGGAATTTGCTCTTTCAAGATTACTCTCTCAAATTCATTTCAACTAGGGAAGGGACCAAGAAGACATAATTAACTTTGGCTTCCAAAAATAATAAAAAATATCCTTGCCTGATCTAGGCAACACAATAATTATTTTTAACTCTGATCTATTCCACCATAAGTTCAAAGTTGCACTTCAAGAATAATTGCTATTTCTCAAAAGCTTATCACAAAAGAATGTGAACTTTGTCTTTGACCTACTAAATAATCAACCATAATGCCTCTCTATATATACCCACAGCTAATGCCGACCCTTTGGCTTGTGTACTATCACCTCCTTAGCTGCATCTTTTTTCGTTGGGTTTCTTGTCCTCTTGCCAACTATCCTTGGTCATGGAATCTCTTGATCTAGGGAGCGACCCTCAAGCCATATGACCGATATACCCATAAAGGTAGTATCGCTAGATCTAGATTGGGATGATAAATTTGGACAATCCTAAAGGGTGCACATAGATTCCATAATGCATATGCATGTTCCAATTAATTAGAACTTAGCACTCAATTCACAAGGCTGTTGATCCTAATAAAGTAAGATCTCACCCACAGTGAATCAAAGTACCAAACCTTAACTTTATTAGTTCATCCACATATGCTCAAGATTAAGAGCAATGATCATTTAGTAACAATGAGTATCTTGTTTTCTTTCTTTGATAGTACATCTTTAGAAAACATACTCATAATGGTCCTGTCCAATACGTGATACACGAGTCGTGTGTAGTACAGTGTGTGCGAGTACAGGGTCGAATCCATGGGGAGGCCTAACATTTATGGTGTCCTAAGCTGTACGCGTCTTAAGAGCTACGTGTTGCGACATAAACTACACTCTTTTTGGGGATTTTTGGGTTTAAAGGGAGCCTAGAAAGGTAAAGCTAAACTATGGACAAGGAAATAAAAGATGTATGAGTGTGACGGGGGAATCAAGTAATCTAAGGAGATTTAAACATCAAAAATGGGGAACTAGGGTGATTACGTCCTGGTTATGGGTGATTACTACATCTTTCTAGGATTACTTGATGGGTTATACTAAGTGCTCTAATCTAGACCAATAATTAGCCTTCTAATTGGTACCCTAAGGCTCAGTGCGGGTCCATCCCTAAGTGGCGATGCCTAGCAGCACAGGGTGGTCTTTATGACTTAGCAATTAGGGCTAGCCAATAAGGTTCTAGGTGAGTGTAGATTGATCTAATCCTAGCACTTAGTCCTCTAATTAGTTTCCCAATTTGGCCCGAGGACTCGGTGTGAGTCTGTCCCTAAGCTTCTCCCCACTTAGAGCTATGGTGTAGTTCTTATGAACCTAGGGTGTTAGGGTGGACTAACTAGCCTTCCTAAGTGAACTAAGGTCAACTAAACCTATCTGGATTCCTATTGGCTCGATTTAAAGCCAAAGGAGACTCGACCTGGGCTAGTTACTAGTTGTGCACCATCGATCGCATCACAATAGCGAAAATTGACATTAAAGTGCATAGCAAACATATCTAGGGCATGGCATTTAAGAATACACTAGTACACATAGACATGCTTAGATTACACCAATTTAAGCAACCGCACCTGACATGTAAGCAACAGAAGCTATTTATGCTATTAAGTATGCAAACACACATGTAGACATGTATATAAGCATACCCACTTCATGTCATCACCACACAAACACATAGACATGCTTTCATAATGATTTAGAGATGGTTAATAGCACAATGGACTTCAATATATATATATATATATATATATATATATATATGCAACTTCTTTGAGGTATTTTAACAAACACATAGACATGTATGTAAAATAGCCTTTGAAACCCTATGCATAAAGCATATGTACATAAATCCATCAACTTCCCATTAATAAAAAGTAGTAATCAATCCATAAATACAAGAATAATCACCCTCTAATCATACATATTTAGATTTGGGACAAAAGAGAGATAACCTTCTATCCAAATCCATGCTTTACAATCCATGAGCTATGCCCAAATCCTTGTGTTTGATCCTATTAAATACTTGATTCCAAAGTGATTTTATGTATGGAAGAATGTGTGAGAGGTGGGAGATGAGAGGATTAGGGTTTTGGGAGATGGGTGTCAAAGAATATGACTTCTTGTTACAAAAAATGGCCAAAAGCGGGTTTATATAGCCAATTTCTGCGACTACTGGAACACCTAACCGGGGCACTGGCACCAAGGGGTCTCTATTCTTGTAGTAGTAGCTTGCTTTCTATTTTTGGCAGAATACTGAGCCGGTGCACCGGTACTCTGAAGCCAGTGCTCCGGTAGTGCTTATTTGCTCTCTTTTGGCTTCATTTTAGCTTCGTTTTGCTTCCGGTGGCTTTGGTCTTTGTCCGGAAGCCTCTAATCTTGCTTTTCTTCCACTTTTCATCCTTAAGATCTTCTTTAATTCTTGCCCAAGTCATCTCCATCTTTGTTCAGCTCAAGACATTCTTCAGACTCATCTAAAACACAAGATAAGTGTACTTTAGTGTAGCATTTATGCTTTAAGCTCAACTATAGATGCCTAAAGCTTAGTATGCTCAAGTATGATATAAATGCTACACTAATACACCTTATAGAGCACAAATCACCTCAAAATAGATATAGAAATACAGTGCAAAATCACACACGAAACCAAGACATCAAGCATGACACTAGTTCTTTTGGGGAGACATTTTCTAGCAACAATGACTGCTGTTATAAAATTGTAGGACTGGTATGCTTGAGTTAACTTTTGGAAATTGGAGGACAAGGTTGAAGGTAGCTGAGGCAGCCAACCGAGTGAGTAGAGATTGTGACGAAGAGAAGTGCTTTATGGTAGATGTTATTGACTCATGTGTTGAGAAACATACTCCCTCTATGTCTACTACTGAGGATGAGCTTGAAGAACTTGAGAATATTCCGAATCATTCGTGTGTGAGCTTGTTGCTTCAACTTCAATCTCTACTAAATCTAGTTTTGAAGAGGACCCTTTACGCCCGTTCTTCCCTTTCTGAAGATGTAAGTTTTGATCCTCCTTTTGTTGAGTCTTTACCAACTTTACCAGTGCCTAAGCACCTTAAATATGTATTCTTGGGATCCATTGAGACTATCCCTGTGATAATTGCTTTTGATCTTTTTGGGAGTGTGAGGCAACATTTTTAGAAGTCCTTAGGGAACACAAAAAAGCAATAGGTTGGATGATTACTAATTTAAGGGGAATAGACCCTTCAGTTTATATGCATAGGATTCATCTAGAAAAAGGTACAGTACCTTCTCGTGAGATGGAAAGGAGACTAAACCCACATATGAGTGAAGTTATGAGAAAAGAGGTCATTAAGCTCTTAAATGTAGGTATCATTTATCTGATCTCTGATGGTGAGTAGCTTAGTCCTATTCAAGTTGTACCAAAGAAATCTGGGATTACGAAGGTAGAGAATGATAAGGGTGAGCTGATTCTTACTCGCACTCCCACAGGTTGGAGAATGTGCATAGACTATAGAAAGCTTAACTCTAGACTAGGAAAAATCACTTTCCATTGCCCTTCCTTAATTAGATTTTAGAAGAGTAGTCGGTCACAGTTATTACTTCTTCTTAGACGAGTATTCAGAATATAACCAAATCCCTGTATTTCCCCAAGATCAACAGAAAACCACCTTTACATGCCCCTATGGCACCTTTGCTTATAGGAGAATGCCATTCGGTCTATGCAATACACATGCCACTTTCCAAAGGTGTATGATGTATATCTTTTTTTATGTGATTGAAAGGTACATGGAGATTTTCATGGATGATTTTTTAGTCCTTGGGATGAACTTTGATGAAGATGTGACAAATCATATTTCATGGTGTAAAGAGGAATAGTTTTAGGTCATGTAGTGTTTTCTAGTGGTATCACGGTTGACCCGACCAAGGTAGAGCTTATAAAGGAGTTACCTATCCCTAAGACTGTTAAAGATGTGAGATCTTTCCTTGGACATACATGTTTCTATCATAGGTTCATTAAGGATTTTAGCCACATTGCTCATTCACTATCTAGGCTCTTAGCATAAGATGTTCCATTGCTATTTGATGAAGAGTGCATTGGAGTATTTGATAGGCTTAAATCCTTGCTTTTCTCTTCCCCTATCATCTAGCTACCTAATTACAGTCTCCCTTTCGAGATTATGTGTGATGCATCTGATTATGCCATAGGAGCTATATTAGGAAAACAAAGGATAGGTTCCTATGTGTGATCTATTGTGCTAGTAAGACCTTGGATGACGCATAAAAGAACTACACCACAACTGAAAAGAGTTGCTAGCCCTTGATAAGTTCTGATCATACATTTTGGGATCAAAAGTGATAATGTACACAGATTATACTATTTTATGCTATTTGCTTGCAAAAGGATACCAAGCCTCGATTAATTCATTGGATACTATTACTTCAAGAATTTGATTTGGATATAAGAGACAAGAAGGAAAGTAAGAACTCAGTTACTGATTACTTGTCACATTTAGTCCTTAACTCTCATTGACCATCTTCCGATTAATGATAAATTTCCTAATGAACAACTCTTTACTATTTCTAACCACACCCTCTAGTTTGCTCATATTATTAACTATTTAGCTGCAAAACAATTGCCATCTCATTTGGGTAAGGTAGAGAAGGATCGCTTTATGTCACAAGTGAAACATTTTATTTGGGAGGATCCAATCTTTTCAAAGTGTGTATTGATCAAGTGATCCGAAGATGTGTACTAGAAGAGAAGTTTGATAGCATTTTGAACTTTTGTCATAGAGAGGCCTGTGGTGGCCATTTTAGAGAGAAAAGGACAGCTGCTAAAGTCCTTCAGTGTAGTTTTTTCTGGCTTACCTTATTTATAGATGCCCAAGAATTTTGTAAGAGGTGTTATAGATGTTAGCAATATGGGTCTATCTCTAGGTGAGATATGATGCCTCTTTCACCTATGCTTTTTTGTGAGATATTTGATGTTTGGGGCATCAATTTTATGGGTCTTTTTCCTCTGTCCTTTGGTATACCTACATTCTTGTGGTCGAAGATTACGTGTCCAAGTAGGTAGAGGTGGTGACTACTCGAACTAATGACCACAAAGTTGTGGTCAAGTTTATTAAGGAACATATCTTTTCTAGGTTTGGAGTACCCCGCGTGATTTTGAGTAATGGTGTGGAAAACATTTTCACCATAGGACACTAGAGGCTTTATTGAGGTAGCATTCAGTCCGTCACAAGATTGCAGCAACTTATCACCCGCAGACGAGTAGACAAGTTGTAGTGTCAAATAGGGAGATTAAGTCTATCTTGTAGAAAATGGTTAGGCCTCATTCGTAAGGAGTGGTCAAATAGATTGCATGATGCATTATGGGCCTACAGTACAGCTTTTAAGACCCTTATTGGTATGTCCCCCTGTAGATTGGTATATGGTAAAGCATGTAACCTACCTGTTGAGCTTGAACATTGTGCATATTGGGCTATTAAGACTTTGAATTTTGACATGTAATATGCAGGTGAGGAAAGAAAATTGGCCTTTAGTGAGTTGGAGAAAATGCTCTTTGAAGCTTATAAGAATGCAAAAGTTTAAAAGGAGAGCCTGAAGAGAATTCATGGTAAATTCATTCTTAGGAAATCCTTCGCCCTTTCGGACAAAGTTTGGCTCTTTAACTCAAAATTGAAGTTCTTTCTTGGAAAGTTGAGGACTAGATGGGATAGACCATATGAGGTGCTTGAGGCATACCTTTCTGGAGCAGTCAAAATTAAGCACCTCAAAGAAGGGCGAGTTTTCACAGTGAATGGTCAGAGACTAAAGCATGTACTTGATCCGAATACAACTTTACATGAAATTGAGACCGTGGAACTTACTTGAGCTGTTTGTTCGCTTGGCTAAAGGCATAAAATTTAGCGCTCCCTAGGAGATAGCCTAGGGCATTGGTTAAATTTTTTATTAGTTTTAATGTTTATTTTTTAAAAATTTTTATAACCTTCTAATTTTATCATTTTTGTGAGTTGGCTTAGGTGCCTCTTAGAGTTTGGAGCCTTTGTATGGGGAGGTAAATAGGGTCGGCCAAAAAAAAAAATAATAAAAAATAAGAAAAGGTCTTTTATTTGATTTTTTTATTCATGTTTTTAGTTTGTTATATGTTATTGTGAGTTTTTAATTGTCGTAGCTTGTTTCTGTATCTAAGTTTTATATCCACACTAGCAGCTGAGAGTTTACATGTCTATACGTGGTGTTTTGTACTCTTGTTTCATCTAGTAATCTCTTTGTTGTTTTTGCAAGGTTCTATTGTCTATTGATTTGTAAGAGATTAGAGATAAATCTTACGACATCACAGTTAAAGATGCTGCTATATCATCAGGTTGTCTCGTTCTATGCCTTTTTACCTTCCGTATACCTCTTTTGTGGATTTTTGTTCCTATTCTTTCTTTGCTTGAGGACAAACAAAGTTTATGTTTAGGGGTGCAGAAGCTAAAATTCTTTCTATGTGTTACATGCTTATGAGGCATTAAGAGCATATTTGATGTGAGTTGGGTTTTTACTACGTTAGTTATGCTTTATGTGATTTGTTTTCTCTGAAAAATGGGTGAATTTTTTCAATTTTTGTGTACCTTTGAGGTGCCTTATTAGTTGTTGTGTTGAGTAGACGCATCAAGTATGTATTTTTGTGAGATTTTCTTAGGTGTAATGGTGAACTTCGTTTTAAGGAGAATCCTTGAAAAAAAAAGTTGTGGGGTGTGAACAATTCTAGGAACATACCTTGCTGTTGCCCTATGACTTTGGTAAAAAGTAGATGTACATTAAGAGTGTTGATATGATTGCCCTATCTTATGTGGTTTTCTTGGTGTGTTTTAGCCCTTTAGAGCTTGTTTCATTGTTATGTCTTGAGAAAATGTTTGGAAAAATTGAAAAAGAAAAGTGAAAATTTGATAAAATTATGAAAAAAGTGAAAAGGCAGTAAAAGCCAAAAAAGAAAGAAAAAAGTGGAAAAAAATGAGAAAGTGTTGAATAAGTGTCCAATGACACGAGTTGTTCTTTGCTTTTTTTGTTTCATTCGATGGTGAATAAGCTCTTCCTCATCTGCCTCAATAAATTATGTTATAGTGAGAATTGAGCAAGTGAAGTTATGTCCTTTTCTTTTCCATTTCTTTGTTGTAAAAAGGGAAAACGATGTAATGGAGGGACCATGATAATAGACGGGGCGCGAAGTATCAATGCCTAGCCATGTGCATCTGTTTTGAGTCTTAGTAGTGTGGTGGTTTAAACATGCTTGGTGTGTTCCTAAGGGAGTGAGATCCCTTGATAATTGAAAGGAGATTGAATCACTGCAACTGGTAATCTTTTGAGAAGTATGAGAGTATGTTTTGAGTTAGTGTTGCTTGGGGACAAGCAAGAGATATGTTTAGGGCTGTTGATGTGATTTTTTTTAAGCCTATTTTAGTGATTTTTTTGGATTTAATTAGACGTTAATTAAAAATATTTAATCACTTTATTGTGTTTTTGGTGTAGGTAGAAACTAAAGAAAAAACAGAGCAAATTATAAGTAAAACTTGGAAAGGAGAATTTTTTAGAAAAAAAAAGAAGGCAAAAGAGGAGGATGACTTTTGACCAAGACTTGCCAAAAGAATTGAAGGAAAAAGGAAATTTTTTGTAGGTGAAGAAAAGAAAAGATTTGGAAACAAAATAAAATAATAAAAGAAAGAAAAGAAAAAGGAAAGTGAAATTGGCCAATAAGGCCTATGTGGGTCTTGAAGTAAAAGGCCTTAGGTTTTGCATCCACCATATATATATATATATATGGCATCACACACATATGAAGGAGGAGGGAGAGCATCACGAAGCAGATCAGGCGGCATATCTTTAGCAACAATATTTTTCTTTCTTCTTTATTTCTTCTTTAATTCTTTTCAAATTTGAGTGTGAAAAAATTCAACGGGTTCAGGATCGAGCTGCGACCAATTGAAGACGAGTTTAAGCCAAAATTTTGGGGAAGCTTTCTCAAACTTTGTCTCATATTTTTAGCTTATTTTCGTTAAACATGTCTAAGTAATTTGTTGTTTAGGATAGGATGATTATGTGATAATTGTCATTTTATGGTCTCAAACTTGGATGAAATATTTTGATGTGTTTTATTTATATGATTGATGTTCTTCATTATTTTATTTCTATCATTTCATTATACTTGCAGTTGATGTTTAATAGGATACTTTTGTTCAATCATATAAATACTCTTGTGAGCTTTATCATTAAAAACTATAGGTTGTAACATAGTTTTCTACACATGGTTAACTGATAAATATGTCTTACGATCTTAGGACAAATATGTATTCTGGCTAGATAAAGGACTTGGGAATAGAATTACACCTCTAAACTAGGATTAGTTTATTGATTAATTTTAGGTGTTCAATTAATTAGGCTTGTAGTCTAATTTTCACATCAAAATAGAAAATCCAAAGTTGAGCCTGAAACTTGAATTTCACATAGGAATTCGATCCCTAAACTTGACCCAAAGATGTTTTCAAATTTTAAATTTTGGTTTTTATTTTTAATTAAGTTTTGGTTTTAGTTTAATTCTAGTTTTAGTTTAATTTTCTCAAAATCAAAATTTCATTTAAATTATCAACAATCACTTAGGCACTTTATTAGCACCTTTCTGCGAGTTTTCAAAATTGCCTCTCTGTGGATTCGACCGGCACTTAGGGTGTTATGCTGCAATTACTCGTGCAATGGTGAGTTAAAACTTGGTTTAGAATTTGTACCTAATTTCCTATTGTAAGTCAAACACATCATTATGTATTGAAAAAACATAAAAAATAAGAAAAAGCCAAAAAGACAACAAAAAGATGAAAATTGAAGTATGTTGAACAAGTGCCAAGTGACACAATGTCAATTTGACACAAGTGCTTTATTTTGTTATTTTGTTGTATAAAGCTCTTACATCAATTGTGAGCCATTGTGGTGTATTCTTATCTTCCTTGTATCTTTGGTGCAAAATGCATGTTAAGAGGCCATGTAGTTGATAGGTATGAAGTGTCAACACCCCGAGTGCGTGAGTTGGAATCCTAAGTTTGTGGTGGTTTTAGCTACTTGGCAACTTCCCAAGAGGTGCGAGATTCCTTGTGATTGAAGGGAGGATTTGAAAAAGATTAGGAAAACTCTTACATTAAAGGAATGACCCTTTATACCCCTTGGTGGTGAAAAGATAGTAAGTCAATACAACTGGCAACTCTTTGAAAAGCATAAGGATAGACTAGGTTCAGGCTTGCTTGGGGACAAATAAGGGAAAGGTTTAGGGGTGTTGATGTGTGTCATTTATGGGTGTTTGTACCTAGTGTTTGCATGCATGTTTAGAGGTGTTCCAGAGCATAATTGAGTGCATTTAGTAAAGAGTTTATGCATATTTGTTAATATTTGTACATAATACATTTAGATACATAAATATTATACTAAGTGTTATATTTTGTGTTTTAGGTGAGTTTTAGGATAGGTTAAGCTTAAGTGATGAAGGCCAGGAGAGTAAATATTGAAGACTGAAGATCAAATGGAGCTACCGACTGGGGTTGAAGGAAGAACCAATTGACCAATAGGGTCAGCCGGTTATTCCCAAGGGAAGATTTTGTTACTGGTCGACCACCCTTGTTACCGGCTAGCCGGTAGGATCTCCCGGAACTCGCACTGAAGAGTCTATAAATAGCTTGTTTTAGGTCGTTTTGAGGAAGGAACTTTATTTTAAACCCTACTAAACCCTAACCCTCTAGCCACTTCACCAAACACCCAAAAACACCATCACATTCAAAACCAAGCTAAGATTAAAGCTTATAACAAGAGATTGAAAGATATTGCTTTCGATTTGAGCAAAGGTCTGAAGGAGTATTCCTTATTCCTTTTCTTATTCTTGTAAATATGCTTTGTAATTTAGTTAGATCTAGGGTTGATTGATGTTGTATATTAAAGTAGGGCTCTGAATAAAAGATTTGTGTGCATCTTTGGCTCTTAATACATGCTTATTTATATAAATCTATGGCATAATTTAATATGTCTATGTATTGAAAATCAAACATGTTTATGTGTTCAATAAAATGCTTAAGTAAACTTGCATGTGTTATTTCTGCTTTAAACGCTTTTATCTAATTATAAGGGTGATATGATTGTGCTTAATTTATGGCTTTGCTTAGTAGAGTAGGTTTTAACTTTAAATCTAGCTAATAGGTTGCATGCTTTGCTTAGTTGAGTTTAGGTGCTAGTCCTTGGCTTTAAACCCAGCCAAGCAGAGAAGTTAACCTAGACTAGAGTATCCCACACCCATATTAGTGTTGGTTAATCAAGCCTTAATGTCACATAATGTTTAGGTACTAGTCCTTGGCTTTAAATCCAGTCAATAGGATAAGTTCTAAGCACGAATTGCGTAGGCTAGGAGGGTTGGCCCTTAGCTTTAAACCTAGTTAATAGGTTGAACTACTAGTACTAGTTAAGAGACCCCCAATCAACACAACAGCAACAGAAGTCCTGAGCCTTAGATAGACCTAATTTGTTACCATAGCTCGAGCCTAGTTGCAATGCAATCACCTTAGATCCCCTTCTTCTTCGATTAGATTTCCTTCCTTAGCTTGGCACCCTTATGTTCCTCTATAGATTAGGTTTATTTTCCTGTTCTTGAGCTTTCTTCCATCCTAAAGAAAGCACACACACGAACATAGCTAGTTTTAGACACCCGAGCACATAGAGACCAAACTAAGGTAGCCTCCCTATGAAGATGATACTTGCACTCGAATTTGCTATACCACGAACGATCCATAATCTTGCACGTGTAAAACTTGACATAATAAAAGCCTTCAATGAATTTACTAGATTGTGAAGAAAAAGTGCAAAATGAGAAAGACTATTTTATAAGTTGCATATGTAGCGATAATGGTACAAAATATGTGAACATTTCTTTTATGCATTTTTATGATGAGCATGACATTAAGCATAACTTTTTGGCCCCTCAGACACTTTAACAAAATAGGGTAGTAGAGAGGAAGAATCGTACTTTGCAAGAAATGGCAAGGACCATACTCAAAGAATGCAACTTGCCAACATACTTTTGGAGCGAAGTTGCATGGCATGTTATGTGCAAAATTGTGTACTTATTAGACCTATTTTGAACAAAACTCCTTATGAACTTTGGCATGACAAAACTCCTAAATTCTTCTATTTCAAAGTCTTTTCTTGCAAATTTTTTATATTGAATACAAATGACCACTTGAGAAAATTTGATGCTAAATTCGATGAGGGTATCTTTTTGGGTTATTCCACATAGAGTAAGGCTTACAAAATTTATAATAAGAGAACTCTTATTATGGAGGAGTCAATGCATGTAAAAGTTGATGAGACTAACCGATTTGAGTGGAGAAAGGATGTTGATGATGTAGGTTATCTCTTGGAAAAGACAACACTTAAAGATCAACCATCAACAAGCAAAGAGATTTCTACCAAGCAAGATAATGCATATCCAGGAGAGGACTCATGAAACAAGGTGAATGAAGAACATATTCAAAATCAAGAAAACATCTTGGAGCAAAAAGAGGCTAATGTTGATTTGTTGAGAAGTTGGAAATTTGTGAGACATCACCCTTGTGAGCAAATTATTGGTGATCAAAACGAAGGTGTAAGAACTAGGCATGATCTTAATACTTTTGTGAGCATTATGCATTTATCTCGCATATAAAGCCTAAGAATGTTAGTGAAGCCTTACTAGATAAAAATTGGATAATAGCTATGTAAGAGGGACTTGATCAATTCACTAGAAACAAGGTGTGGGAATTAGTTGAGAGACTTAGAGACCACCCAGTAATTGGTAATAAATGGATTTTTAGAAAAAAACTTTATGAAACCAGTGTAGTAACTAGGAATAAGGCTAGACTTATGGCTCAAGGATATAATCAAGAAGAGGGAGTTGACTATGATGAGACCTATGCCCTCATAGCTAGATTAGAGTCGATTTGCATGTTGCTTGCATTTGCTTGTTATATGGACTTTAAGCTTTACCAAATGGATATGAAAAGTGCTTTTTTGAATGTTTTTAGTCAGGAGAAGGTGTACGTTGAACAACCTCCTGGTTTTGAAGATTCATGTTTTCCAAATCATATAAACTCAAAAGGCTTTATATGGTTTGAAACAAGTCCCTAGGGCTTGGTATGAAAGACTTTGTGATTTTTTTTGTGTTGAAAATTATTTCAAAAGAGGAAAATTATATTCAAGTTTGTTTATAAAAAGAGATAAAGATGATATCTTCCTTGTACAAATTTATGCGGATGACATTATATTTGGTGCTACAATTGTTGCCTTGTATGAAAGTTTTGCTAAGTGTATGAGTATGATATGAGAGTTGACATTCTTCTTTGGACTCAAAAGAATCAAATGAAGGAAGGAATATATGTCAACTAAGCCAAGTACACAAAAGAAGTTATGAAGAAATTTGGGCTTGAAGATGCCAAAGAAATCGACACTCTAATGAATCCCTCTACTAAGCTTGACAAGGATGAGAAGGGTAAGCCTATGGATGAGAAAATGTATAGAGGTACGATTGGTAGTTTGCTTTATTTGATAGCCTTTAGGCTAGACATCATGTTTGCTATATGTTTATGTGCTCATCTCCTACCTATTCCTAAAGAATCTCATTTAGTTGTTGTGAAGAGAATAATTGGATATTTTAAAGACACAATTGATATAGGATCTTGGTATGCTAAAGGAACCTTGTTTGATTTGTGTGGTCATTCCAATGTAGATTTTGCCAGTTGTAATGTTGTCCAAAAGAGTACAAGTGGTACATGTCAATTTCTCGATCAATAGTGTCTTGGTTGAGTAGGAAGCAAAATAATGTTGTTATTTCTATGATCGAGGCCAAATACATTATTGCCAGTTCATGTGTTGCTCAAATTTTGTGGATGAAGCAAAAATTGCTTGATCATGGTTTGCATTATGATCATGTTCCTACCTTTTGCTATAATGCTAATGTTATAAATCTCACTACGAACCCCATCCAACATTCTAGAACTAAACATTTTGAGATTAGGCATCACTTCATTAGGGATTATGTGCATAAAGGTGATATTATGCTTGAATTCATTGACACTTTGCATCAAGTTTCTAACATTTTTACAAAACCTTTGAATAAAGAGCAATATTGCAAAATAAGGAGAGAAATTTGTATGCAAATTTGTACTTAATTTGTGTTTGTATCATTCAAATTTGCTTGTTTTGGATTGAAATTGAATCTAAAAGCGTAATTGAGATGCAAAACTATGTTTTAAGTTCATTTTCATGATAAAAAATGTTATGTTTTTTTTTTGGTGAAAAATGGACTTAAAATTGAGTTAAGTTACACAAAAATTTGGCCAAAAGAGGTCTGCCGATCTACCTCAAGGGGCTTCTAGTCTATTGCCACGGCGCCCGGCACTTCTAGTGAGTAAAACTAGTTTTGCCGGTCGATCGACAGAGTCGGGCACAGCTACTTTAAAACCTAATTTTGGCTCATTCTCTTCATTCTCTCCTACATTTTTGAAACCCCAACCCTAATTTCTCTTAAATCCTAATTCCTAAAAACCCGTTAGCCTAAAAAATCTTCCAAAATTACTTTAAGACTTGCATTACTCATATCGTAAAGACCATTCTTGCATCATTATTTCTACAAAATTTGCATCAAAATGGTATATGCAAGAAAAGGGAAGGCCAAAGCTCTATCTTTTAAAAGACTAAGAACAAGTTCTCCACCATCTCAAACTTAATGACCACCACAACCAGAACCTGTACCACCAGATGATTTGCTAAAAAAGGATGTGCATGGAAAAAAAATTTGTTATGGAAGATACCTTATGGGAACAAGGGTGAGTGAACTTCTCTGAGAATAAGGATGATAGGATTTTACTCATGTTAAATGTGAAGTTTATGCACCTATGGTTTATCAATTCTACTCTCATGTCCAATAAGTTAAAGGTCTTAACTTATTGTTGTTGAATCTTGGTCAATGGCATGCATATATTCATAAATGAGGAAACTTTAAAAAAGATTTTTGGATTGCCAATTGAAGAAGAGAAAGAGTATTTTGTTAAAGGTTGGCCCTTAGGAAAAAGGCTAACAAGATATGCTACTTTAGGATTTATTTGGAAGGATATTGATGGTTTGAGAATTAGAGATCAAACTCCAAATAAAAATGCTTTAGGTCCTGAGAAAAGGATTATGAACAAGATCTTCAATGAATTGTTGATGCCTAGGAAGATGAGTGATAATTGGGTTGGTTATTTTAATACATATAACATGTATTTTGTGTTTGAGAAGCAAAAAATTACATTGTCCTACATCATATTGACTCATATGGTGCATCTTGTTGAAGCAGGTTAACACTTAAGATACGAGATGATCAAATTTTCAAATATTTTAAAGTATCTTTGATAAATGACCCTAAGCCAAAGGGATTCAATTGGTATTTCAACATGGGCTATATCAATCAGATGGAAATCTACTAGTATAATGGAACAATGATAACTGTGGCTCAATTTAAGAATTTATGAGCGGATATCCAAGCGCAAATTAGAGAAAGGACAAGAAACCATACCACTTTCACATTGCCAATTATGGGTCCCATAATTGAGGAGCTTCAGAGACAGGTACATGAAGAGGCTCGAGATGAAGTTCAAGATATTCTAGATGAGGCAGAAAGGTAAGAACGAGCTCGAGAAGGAAATATAAACATTCAAGAACCTATTATTGGTATGCTTATTGATGTGATTTCTTTAAAAGAGGAAGACCCTGACTTGACCACTGAACAATAAGAACTTCAAAGAGCTCTAAGGGAATCAAGAGGGTAAGCTAGATTTGAGGAGCAATAAAGAGAGGAGTTGAGATATGGCATGGGATCCAGTACTAGTGTTCAACAAGGGGTGCCACAAGAAGATCCATCTATTATGGTACAACTCCTGGAGCAAATGAAGATGCTCAACACAAATGTTGAACAAATGACCACTACATGGATTGAGAATTGGCGAGGGTTAACAGAGTGGCGACCCAACATTGATTCTGAGATTAAGCGCATGTGCATAGATATGACCAACTTCTTCAAGCACTACGAAGGCCACAATCCCTAGACCTATTTCCACCATCCATTTCTAAAAAACATTGCACTTTGCATTTGAACTTTTCTTAACTTAGCTTCATGGTTTTTCCTTAACTATCTTAGACAACTTTTAGTTTAACTTGTTGGTTTTATCTCTAGTTTTAGCTTGGTTTTGGATACTTTGTTTTTTGATCGTTATCTATATTCTTTAGTTTTATATCTTTTTCAGTATTATTTGTTTGGTGATGCCAAAGGGGGAGGAGAACATGTGTTATACATATATGGATGATGTTTGTTATACATGAGGATGATGGATGATATATGTTTATTTTGTGGATGTTTGCTATATTTGCTGATATGCCGTTTTGGTGGAAGCCTTAAAAGACCCGCAAGCGTATAGATCATGCAAAATAGTGTGTACAAGTGCAGGTGTCGAACCACAGGGGAGACGTGAATTGTGGAAGAAATTTTATGCTAGTGTGCTATAGAAGAAACCTAAGAAAGGAACCTAAGCTAACAAGTTTTTGTATATTTAGATTTTTGGGAGCTAAGGGGAAAAGTGAAAGGACTACACTATAAATGTAATAAAGGAAAGAGGTAAGAACTAAGTTAACCTAAGGGATTAAAACAATAGGAGGATAATAAGGTGACCTATACTTGTGAATGGGTGATTTTCTACCTCTTTTTTATGGGATTCGAGAATTGGTTTATCTAAAGGAATGCTCTAATACTAGGCCACTAGCTAGTATCCTAATTACACTCAAGGACTCAATGCGAGTCCGTCCTTAAGCATGAACACTTAGCAGTATAGCATGGTCCTTATGTACCTAAGGCCATATGAGGGACTAGAAAGCTACTTAGGTATCCTAGAATGAGCCTACCCTAGCTCTTAAACCATTAGCTGGATTTGAAGCTAAGACCTAAGGATACTAAGGTCGACTAAACCTATTCAGACTCCTATTGCTGGATTTAAAGCTAAAGAGGACTAGACCTAGACTAGTCCTAACTTGTGCATCGTTGTTCTAGGGATACTATAGTGAAGTGATAACTAATAAGCGTTATCCTACATGTTCTAAGGCAAGGCATTGTGAATATGACATCTTATCCATGATACAGACACAAGAAACATTTAAGCACCAACATGTGGCAATATTTGAGCATGCATTCACTATAAAGTGTGTTTCATTGTCACGTAGACATGAGTAGAGCTAACCCACTTCATATTATCCATAATCACACACATATACATGCATAATCTATGGATTAGAAGTGTTCTTTGGAAAATACAACTCAATCTATATATATACAACTCATTCAAGCATTACATCAAACACATGGACATGAAATGATATAAAGCTTTTCAAAATAAGAACAAAGTATGCATATATTTAAGCACATGGAATCCCATAACAAAGAGTATGATAATCAACCCATTACACAAGTTTAGTCACCCTAATATATCTACTCAATCATAAAATAAAAGAGAATGAAAGAGGATTGAGAAAGCTCCCATTCCATCATTGCTTGTTTCCATACAAACTTGAGCAAATCCTTACCAAATGATGCTGTAATCCTCTAAAGTCAACTTAGCTTTAGGTGGATGTATGTGTAAAAATATGTATTGGAGCTAGGTGAAGGTAGGGTTTTGTGTATGTGTGATGTGTGAGAGAAGGGGTGAAAGTTATGCAAAATGAGCTCAAAATGGGCTTAAATAGGCCATTTTGCTGCAAAAACTGGTCATGAACATTCTGACCTAGGTCGGAAGCAAGGCCAGTCAGCCAATTTGGGGCAAGAGTGCAACCGGCTTTCAGTAGTTTTGCTCATAACTATCCCATTTTGGCTCCAATTTGTGCATGATTTTTTTTCTATGGCTTCATATTGCTTCCAAGGATCTCCCAAGCCATATTTCTTCATCATTTGCACTTTATATAAACATATCCAAACTTGATCCACGTCCTTTTTGGTTTCAAGCTCTGAATTTGGCTCTCGTTGCGTTCGATTTGACTCGGTTACTTCTTTCTTCGTCTAGTTGCCTCTAAAAGCTTCTTTCATGCTTATCGTATGTCCCGAACACCTAGAGCTTGACTCTAACATCAAATCATTAGCAATCCAGGCCTCGAGCTTTGACCTAACTATACCAAACATAGGAAATAAGCATGCATTAGTGTACCGTTTGTCCTTAAACTTAGTTATGATGCTTACACTTAAGCCGAACTCTAGTATATGTACTATACTAATGCATCTCTTAAAGCTCAAAACACCTTAAACTTAGACAAATAACAATGCAAACACACAAAAACACAACACATATCTACATAGAGGATAGCTTGTGCTAAGTTGATATTATGTCACTTATACACTTATTCACAAAACTTTTTGGTGCTTTGGGCTTTTTTGCTTTTCCAATTTTTTTCAACTTTTTCAACTTCTTTTCTCATCTTTTTGCACCATTTTTGCCTTTCTGAAATTTTTTGAATTTTTCATACTTTGCATTGCATAACAAAAAGAAAAGAAAAAGAAAGACTAAGACACATAAAAAAGAACCAATCAAGGAAGTGACACTCACATCAACAACCCTTTTTCTTCACATTTTCCTATGAAACAATGGGATGGATACAAGGGGCATTCTTAAAGGTCTTTACTCCCCACAACATTCAAGGACATCCCTTCCAAGACTTGATTTTCAATCCACTCCATTCACTTCCCCACAATGTTTCTCATATTCAATAATCAATTGAGTTAATCACAATAGCCAACAGAATGATCAACCAATAAATAAACAACTCTACATACATCAAAATTGAAAAATTTTCACCATTTTTAACCAAGTAATACAATATACCCTAAGAAAACATAAAACAATAAAACCAAACCCTTACACCCCTCAAACCTAAACTTTGCTTGTCCTTAAGCAAATTGAGTAAAGCACATACACAAGCAAATTGACATGATAAAGCAAGTAAGGGTAGTGGTCATAGGTAGAAATATGGAGAAGAAGTGGAGAAAAGATAGATACAACCTCAAATTGTCTTCAAAGCTCTCCATGCCAATGATAAATCACTGTATGACCAACCTTCTGACTCATAAACCATAACACTTACATAGAAAACAAGGTTAGTAGCATTGCCTATGCAAGCTTGTATTGGCATGTGCAATAATAAACAACGGTGTATCTTATGGGACAAAGGATTAAGATTCAACACTTTGGTGTGGGTGAAAGGAAGAGAAAGAAAACAAAAAGAAAGGAAAATGAAACAAGTGCAAAATTGTATAATTTAACCTAGGCGGCCTCCTAGTAGTGCTAACCATCTCGCTGTCAGCCAGGCGATCATCTTCTCTTCTTCAATCTCCATAGATATACTCCTAAAGCACTAAAATCTCCATAGGAGCCAAGCTTAGATAATATGCATGCTTCAGGCATTGCCCATTCACTATCATCTCTTGGCCATCCTTCAAATCTTTAATCTTGACAGCTCTGGAAAGGTAGGCAATCAACACTTCATTAATTTGTGGATGGTAAGGGGTAGCAACGTTATGGGTAATTGAATATCTCCTTAACAAGGCCTTTAAAGTCCTATGGCAAAAATGCAAACCTCTATCACTAATTAATATCCTAGGGACTCTAAATCTAGAGAAAATGTTCTCCTTGATGAACTTTACTGCTACCCTATGGTTATTAGTGCGTGTGGGAATAGCCTCTACCCATTTGGGCACGTAGTCTACGACCACTAAAATCTATGGGTACCCAAAGGAATGTGGAAATGGACCTATGAAATCTATACTCTAAACATCAAATAACTCACATAGAAGAACAAGGGATAAAGGCAACATGTTTCTCCTAGAGATGGACCTGGATTGTTGATATATAAGACACTTCTTATAATACTCTTGGCCATCCCTAAAGAGAGTGGGCCAAAATAATCCATATTGCAAGACCTTCGTGGCGGTCTTCTTTCCATTAAAATGACCTCCACACTCAATATGCTCTCAAACTCATCTATAGTATACACCGACGAATCACCTGATCTGCATATACTTTGAAAAGATAGGGATCCTCCCAAAAGAAATGTCTCACTTATGATAAGAACCTATCTCTCTCTCTCTCTCTCTTCTCTTAATAGGAGGGAAAATGCCTTACGACAAGATAATTTACAATGTAAGCAAACCATGGTGTGTGATGAAAGATGGAAAATAATTAGTCTTCAGGAAATGTATCACAAAAAGGAGATGGATCACTAGAAGACTTACTAACAAGATGGGAAATGTGATTCGCTACAAAATTCTCACTACCCTTTTTATCCAGGATTTCAATGTCAAAGTCTTGAAGAAGGAGCAACCATCTTATCAAGCGGGGCTTAGATTCTTTCTCAGCTAACAAATACCTCAATGCCGCATAATTGGTGTAGACAATCACCTTGAACTATAGGATAGATGACCTAAACTTGTCAAGAGAGAAGACAACTACTAGAAGCTTTTTTTTTTTTTTTCTGTGGTGGTATAGTTATTTTAGGTTTCATTAAGAGTCTTACTAGCATAATACACTATATAGGGCAACTTGTCTCGTCGTTGACCTAAAACATCTCCTATCGCATAATCGGATACATCACACTTAACCTCGAATAGGAGACCGTAGTCAGGTGGCTAGATGATTGGGGATATAGACAATAGGGATTTAATTCTATTAAAAGCTCTAACACACTCATCATCAAACTCAAAGGAGACATTCTGTGCTAAAAGCCTAGACAAGGGACGCACTATGTGGCTAAAATCCATAATGAACCTACGGCAGAATCCCGCATGCCTTAAAAAAGATTTAACATCCTTAACACACTTAGGTGCAGGCAACTTCTCAATCAATTCTACCTTAGCTGGGTCAACTTGAATGCCACTAGATAAGACTATATGATCGAAAACTATCCCCTCTTGCACTATAAAGTAGGCCTTCTCCCAACTCAACACTAAGTTCTTCTCTACACATTGGTCTAAGATTAAAGAGAGGTGACTCAAGCACTCATCAAAGCTATCACCAAAGACTGAGAAATCATCCATGACTATCTTAAAATGCTTCTCTATCATGTCACTAAAAATGGCCAT
Source organism: Cordia subcordata (assembly GCA_028554755.1). Taxonomy (NCBI): domain Eukaryota; kingdom Viridiplantae; phylum Streptophyta; class Magnoliopsida; order Boraginales; family Cordiaceae; genus Cordia; species Cordia subcordata. The sequence goes on from JAPTOF010000005.1 coordinate 1,186,562, forward strand.
CATACACCTCTAAAACATCGTTGGGGCATTACATAGACCGAAGAGCATTCTCCTAGATACAAAAGTGCTATAGGGACAAGTAAAGGTGGTCTTCTCCTTACCCTTAAGAAACACGGGGATTGGATGATACCTGAAATAGCCATTTAGAAAATAATAGAAGCTATGTGATGTGTGTCATTTGTGCATGTTTGCATCTAGTTTTTGCATGCACATTTAAGGGTGTCTAGAGTATAATTGAGTGCACTTCGTATAAAGTTTATGCATATTTGTTAATATTTGTACATCATGTATTTAAATGCATAAATACTATACTAAGTGTTATATTCCATGTTTTAGGAGTGTTTTGGAACGGTTCAAGCTTACGCGAGGAAGAAATGAGCTAATGGATGAAGACCGAAAGAAAAGGAATAAAGAAGAGATTATTCTGATCCAGCCGATCAACTTAGAAGAAGAGCCGGTCGACCTAGAAGGTCGACCGGCCGCTCTAGAGAATAAAGAATTGAAGTCGGTCGAGTTCCACAAGGAGCCGATTGAGCGACTAGGTTGACTGGCCATTCCAGAGAGCATTATGATTGAAGCCGGTCGACTGGATATGCACTGAAAAAATCCATAAAAAGCTCGTTTCAGCTCATTTTCAGGGGAGTAACTTTATTTTCTAATATCCTAATAAACCTTAACCCTCTACCCACTTCACCAAACACCTTAAACCACCATCTAAACCCCATACCAAGCTAGGATTGAAGAATCTAACAAGAATTTGAAGGATTTGTACAGTTTTGGAAGCAAGATTTAAGGGAGTTCTTCTTATTCTCTTTCTATTTCTTGTAATTATGCTGTTTGATTAGACTAGATTTTTGGGTGATTGTTGTTGTACATTAGATTAGGGTTATGAATATTGATTTGTGAATATCTTTGGCCCTTAATACATGCTTCTTTACATTGATTAATGGCATGAATCAATATGTCTATGTGTTGATAATCAAACATGTCTATGTGTTGATAATCAAACATGTCTATGTGTTTGTTAAAATGCCTAAGTGAAGTTGCATGTGTTATTTTATGCTTAAACGCTATTGGTAGTGGTATCACCTTAGCCTTAATCCATGCTAACGGCATGAGCCCTATTTGTAACTAAGTGTGTTGATTGATATGCTTAATTAATGACTTATGTGATAGGAGTCTAATCTCTAGTCTGAAACAATACTAATAGGTTAGTCTCTGGAGTAGGACATTGATCAACACCAAGGAGAACTTAGTTAATTAAACTCGAGGTTAATTAGTTAAGAACTCTAAAGAGTAACCGAGCCATAGATAGACCTAATCGTTGTAATAACTTGAGTCTAGTTACAATGCAATCACCCGAGATCCCCTTCAACCTTGTAGAGCTTTATTTCCTTAGCTTGGCACCCTAGGTTCCTCCATTAGAGTAGGTTAGCTTAGGTTTATTTTCCTTTCCTCGAGCTCCCTTTGATCCTAAAGAAAGAGCACACATGCACGTAGCTCGTTTTAAGCACCGAGCATGTAAAGATCAACCTAAAGTAGCCTCCCTGTGGAGACGATACCCGTATGCACGTACTACACTAGACACAATCCGTATGCTTGCTGGTGAAAAACTTGGTTGTATTTGTCTTTCATTTTCACATACCACTGAGAACACGATCACTATGCCTAGCAACTTTATCTAGAATCTAGTCTAGAAAAGGCAACGGGAAATGTTCTTTCCTAGTTTTGGAGTTGAGCTTCCTATAATCAATGCAACCTCTTCAACCCGTGGGAGTACACGTGAGGATAAGCTTTTTTCTCTCATTCTCCATAACTGTGATCCGAGACATTTTAGGGACAACTTGGACCGAGCTAACCCACTCACTATCAGAGATCGGATAAATAATACATGTATCTAAAAGCTTAATGATCTCTTTCTTAACTACTTCGCTTATGTGTGGATTTAGCCTGCTTTGTATATCCCTAGAAAGAATGGCTCCATCCTTAAGGTGAATATGATGCATGCAAACCGAAAGATCTATACCTCTCAAATCATCAATTTTCCACCCTATGGCCTTCCTATATTTCCTAAAAACCTTTAAGAGACACTCCTCATGCTTACTAGAAAGATTGGAAGCTATGATAACTGGAAAGGTCTTACTAGGGCCTAGGATAGCATACTTCAAATGCTTGAGAAGAGGTTTGAACTCTAAAGATGGGCTAGGCTTAACCAAGGGGGATTTAATCTCAACAGCATCCGTAGAGACATCACTTGAATCTCGACTAGAAGGAATAACTTCAAGAGACTGATCAATCAAAGAACTCTCAACTAAGGAGGTAGAAGTTGCACATTTTTGCTTTAAAGTATTCAAATCAAAGCTAGTCAACAAATCATCAAATTTTCTTAAATCTTCTCTGTCGGTCATAGTTCTCTCTACAAAGTCCTCAATGCAAGAATCAATCACATCAACTCTAAAGCATTCTTCTCCTCCTATACTAGCCCTTATTCGCTGCCTCGGCAACCTTCATGGTAAACCTTAAATTGCTAAATTTCATCTCTAATAACCTTGACCTACAATGAATAATAGCATCGACAGTAGCAAAGAAGGGGTGACCTAATAGAACGGGGGTGAAATGTCTAAAGTCGTGACCCAAATCCATATCTAACACTATGAAGTCAACAAGGTACATGAACTCACCAACCTAGACCATAAAATCTTCTACCATACCCCAAGGTCTACGCTCGGACTTATCAGCTAGTTGAAGAGTGACATGTGTAAGGGACAACTCACCTAAACCTAGCTACTGATAGATGGAGTAAGGAATGAGATTCATGCTAGACCCTAAATCTAGCAAGACGTGATCAATCTGGGTCTCATGAATCCTACAAGAAATGGTGAAAGCTCTGGGTCACCCATTTTGGGTAGGAGGCCCGAAGTACAAATACTACTCACCTTCTCCGCAAGCCTCACCTTCTTAGGGATGTTCGATGAGCTATGCTTCTTTGTACAAAGGTTCTTGAAGAACTTAGACTAGGAGGAAATGGAAAGGATTGTATCTATCAAAGAAAGATTAACCTTAAGGTCCTTAAAATGTTCTAAGATCTTTAGAAACCTAGAACTCTCACTAAGCATGGGCCTTTCTAAAGTTGATGGGAAGGGAACTCTAGGTGCAATATCTCTCAATAGAACCCTCTCTAGAATGCCTCTCAATAGGGCTACAATGAGGCTTGCTAGACTCGGAAGGACCACTAGGTGCAGGCACTGCATAGTCAACTCTTACTCTGTTGTCCACTATCCTACCACTCCTAAGAGTGGTGACGGCCTTAGTCTGGGCCTGAAGGGGATAAGTGGTATTGGTGGAGGAACAAGACTGGACTCTAGGGTTCACCTTTAGTTAAGAAGGTAATTTCCCAGGGTCTCCAATGCTCAACTACGTGGCAAACTATCCTAACTAGGTATTTGCCCTAGCCTGATAACTCTCTATCTGCCGCCTCCAACTAGCTAACTCCTGCTGTATTGTTTGAAACATCTTCTCAATCTTATTGTCACTAGTAGGTTGATTATTAGAAGGAGTAGGGAGTGCTAGTGGCTGAGCAATACTAGGAAGCCTAGGTTGATTGACGTAGTATAACCTTAGAGGGTCACAGGATAGGGTCACTGCTAGAGTAGGGCTTGGGGATGTGAACTAGACTCATGCTGACCTTGTCTCCAAGAAAATTTTGGGTTGTCTCTCCAACACGAATTATACATGTTCGAGTATAGATTGTACTCATGAGAGTAACCTTGAGTAGTACACACTTGCTCCTTCATAAATTTGGGAAATTACGGTGTTAAAACGCAAGCTACGTTCTCATAAGAGGACTCAGAATACAATGCACACCTTTCAACTACCAAAGTGGCCATAGGGCAAACCTATGGAACTAGTCCTATGACAATGAGAGGAAAGAGACAAAGAAATGAATTAATCTAACATATTTGTTAAAACCTCTACCTTAGTAGGTAAATCTAAAGAAACTCCTACCTTACTAACACCTTTCTTAGCACCCCCTCGAATAGACCTATCCATAGCAAAATTTTGAAAAGAATTTTTGGCCATCAACTCCATTTTCTCCCATGCCTCAGTTGGATTCAAGGTATGCAAGCCACCACCAGAGGTGACATTGACCATTATCCTATTTTGTTCATCTAAACCTTGAAAGAAGTACTGGAATAGGTCATGACTGCTATACTCGTTGAGTGGGCACTATCTAAGGAGGTTCTTGAACCTCTCCCAAGCCTCATGAAAAGATTCTAGATAATGTTGGGAAAAAGTCATAATAGCAGTCCTAAGGTCGATCGTCTTGGCCATGAGATAGAATTTTTGAAAGAGCTTAGATTGATGTTTGGCCCTTGAAGTGATGCAACAATTAGGTAAAGAATGAAACCAAGACTTAACCTTGTCTTTATGAAAGAAAGGGAACAATCTTAGACGTATGACCTCTTGGAAGACATTGGGAACATAGAGAGTGGAGCTCATTTCAACAAAATCAGTAATATGCTTTAGAGAACTCTCATTGCTTCTCCCATAGAAGAAAGGAAGCATGGCCAACATATTATGCATAATCTCGAAATTTGTCTCCCCCAAACCCAGAATTTGAATAGCCAAATTATGCTCAAAGGCTTCCAGAAGAATTGCCTAAGAGTGGGCTCCTCATCTATAAATGGGTCCGGTCTATGAGGCTCTTGTCTAAAATGATCTTGGGCTTGATGCCCATGGTGATCATGAGGTGGAATAGGATTCATTAAGGGAATGCAAAGATTAGGAGGATGATTGGGGTTAGCCATCTCCTGAAGAAGATCTCTTAAATTCCTAAAATGTCTTGCAATCCTATCGGGTTTGGGATTAAGGGAAACTAGGGGATTTCCAAGGGATCTTCTGCCAAGCATGCAAAAACTATCCCAACTCTGGGCACTTCAGCCCCTGAAACTTCAATAAACCTAAAAATACAAGAAATAAGCCATACACCTAGAAAATCAACTGAAAAAAATAGGAAAAACTAATAAAACTAAACAAACTATAAAGAAAAAGCAAGGAAAACAAACAAACATCTACCAAAACACATAAGCAAAGAATGCTAACCACCATGCCTCTCTCGACAATAGTGCCAAGAACTTGATGTGCCTTTTCATTGCAAGACTTAAAAGATTCGCAAGTGTACAGATTGGGCAGAATTGTGTATAAAAGTATGGGTGTCGAACCACAGAGAGGTGCAAATTATGGAAGAAATTTTATGATAGTGTGCTGGAGAAGAAACTTAAAAAAGGAACCTAAGCTAACATGTTTTTGTACTTTTGAGAGCTAAGGGGAAAGTGAAAGGACCACTATATATGCAATAAACCAAAAAGGTAAGAAGTAAGCTAACCTAGGGGATTAAAACAATGAGAAGGTGATAAGGTGACCTATACTTACGAATGGGTGATTTTTTACCTCTTTCATACAGGATTCGGGAATTGGTTTATCCAAAGAAATGCTCTAATACTAGGCCACTGGCTAGTATCCTAATTACACCTTAGGACTCAGTGTGGGTCCATCCCTAAGCATGCATACTTAGGAGTATGATATGGTCCTTATGTACCTAAGGCCATATGAGGGACTAGAAAGCTACCTAAGTATCTTAGAACAAGCCTACCTTAGCTCCTAAACCATTAGTTGGATTTAAAGGTAAGACCTAGGGATACTAAGATCAACTAAACCTATTCGGACTCCTATTAGCTTGATTTAAAGCTAAAAAGGATTTGACCTAGACTAGTCCTAACTTGTGCATCGTCGTCATATGGATACTATAGCGAGTGATAACTAATAAGCACTATCCTACATGTTCTAAGGTAAGGCATCATGAATATGACATCCTATCCATGATACAAATACAAGAAAGTTTCATTAATGCCATTGAAATCATTTAAGCATTAACATATGGCAATATTTGAGCATGCATTCACTATAAAGTGTGTTTCCTGCCCACATAGACATTAATAGAACCAACCCACTTCGTATTATCCATAATCACACACATAGACATGCATAACCTAAGGATTACAAGTGTTCTATAGCAAATACAACCTAATATATATACATACAACTCATTCAACCATTACATGAAACACATGGACATGAAATGATATGAAGCTTTCAAAATAGAAACAAAGTATGCATATATTTAATCCAATGGAATCCCATAAAAAAGAGCATGATAATCAACCTATTACACAAGTTTAGTCACCCTAATCTATCTACTCAATCATAAAATAAAAGAGAATGAGAAGGATTGAGAAAGCTCTCCTTTCATCCTTGCTTATTTCTCTACATACTTAACAAATTCTCACCAAATGATGTTGTAATCCTCTAAAATCAACTTAGCTCTAGGTGGATGTGTGTGTATTAGAGCAAGGTAAGGTAAGGTTTTGTATGTGTGTGATGGGTGTGTGAGAAACGGTGAAAGTTATGCAAAATAAGCTCAAAATGGGCTTAAATAGGTCATTCTACTGCAAAAGCCGATCGTCAGGTTGGTCTCCAGTCCTAAAATCAAGGAAGTCCAACCAAAATTGTTGGTCGGCCAACCTTGGGCAGGGGTGCGACTGGCTTCCAGCATTTTTGCTCATAACTTTCTCATTTTGGCTCCAATTCTCGCACAATTTTTTTCTATGGGTTTGTATTGCTTCTGGGGATCTCCCAAGCCATTTTTTTTTTTTATCTTTTGTGCCCTATAAACATATCCAAACTTGATCCATGTCCTCTTTGGTTTCAAGCTCCGAATTTGGCTCTCGTTGCACTCAATTTTGCCCGGTTACTCCGCTTTTCATCCTGTTGCCTCCAAAAGCTTCTTTCATGCTTCTCCCACATCCTAAACACCTTGGACTTAAGTCCAACATCAAATCATTAGCAATCCAAGCCTCGAGCTTTGACCAAACTTCACCAAACACAGGTAATAAGCATGCATTGGTGTAGCATTTGTCTTTAAACTGAACTATTCAGATTTGCTTATGCTTAAACCTAACTCTAGTATATGTACTATACTAATGCATCTATTAAAGGTCAAATTACCTCTTAGACATAGAGAAATAACAATGCAAACACACACAAAAGCATAACACATTTTCCATACATGAGAATGAAGGATATGTGTTATATATGTGGAGGAGAATATTCTTGATTGGATTGAATAAAATTGCCTATAAGATAATTGCCGATTAGATGTGCACAAATTGAGAGGGGAGTCATGCTTATGGAGACTCTATTTTAATGCATATTTTCTTGATATGATTATTATCTTTTAGATGCTTGTAGTGAGAGGGCGTTAAAAATTTTTAGATTCAACACATATGAATGTTAATTTGTCATAATCAAAGAGACGGAGATTGTTAGCTTAAATATGATTTAAGTGATTGTTTTGATAAAGCAAGTTATAGTTATGTAATGCTTGTTTGAATGAATTGATAATGCTTACTAATAGTCTTTTTAAAAATGCATTTAGTATGTCAGTCTTAGCGAGATGTTGGAGTGTAAAATAAAATTTTTTTAAGTTTATGGAGGACGTCAAGATTGACCATGCCCGAAGCATATCTCATGCCATGGAGGAAGTATTCAAGCAAAGATTATGGAAGAAGAAGAAGAAAGGGGAGTCACAAGGTGGAGAAGAGGTCACGTAAAGGTTACTGGTTATGCTCACTTGTGTTTAGCCTCAATTATGCTTGATATAGCTGTCATTTGCATGATTTCGCTTGTTTGAATGATTTCCTCTATAACTTTCTAATTGCTTTACTTTTAAAAATTGTTTATGAAAATCAAATGTGCTTTAAGTTTTTTTTTAAAATCTTTAACAAAACTCAAATTGATCTTCAAAAGCATGTTCTTGACCTTAAACGCTCTTTTTCAAGTGCTTCTTGAAGTGTTCTTGTTTTGTTTAAATGATTTAAAATTTCAAAGAAGTGTTAGAAACTTATGCAAAGCGAAAAGAGGCTTTTTGATGAAAACTACCAGCCATAAAATAGTTCTGGAATTACCGATCACCCTTTGCTAGTTGACCTACGGAGCCCCGTGGCTGGCCGCCAATTCCAGTGAGAAATGGAAATGCTACCGGTCACTCCTCCGGCCGATCGGACCATCAATCGGCAGCTGTACAGTTTTCTATTTTTTGACCGTTGGTAGTACATTTCTCACTCCTATAAATAGTCCCTTCACCCCTACTTTGCAAATAACCCTAGAATTTGAATTTCAAATATTTCATAAGCTATTTTTCATCTTTTCAAACACTTTTACTTGGGAAACCATTCTCGTGAGCTATAAATTTGCATTAATCTTAAGCAAACTATGAGCCTTTCACTTTCATATCTAGCATTTTAGAAGTTATAGCGATTTAGCTATAAATCGCACTCAACATGTTTGATGAAATGCCTCAACTAAAGTGCTTCTTGTTTTTATGCTAAAAAGTTGGTATTTTTTGCTTGACTGTGTTTGTATCTCTCTAAAGAACATCTTATTTATGCTTTAATTGATTTGGTCTATATTTTGTGAAATTGATTTTTAATTTACAAAAAATCCTCAATAACTAAATTTACCCCCCTTTTTTAGTTATATTGCCACTTACATTAGTGGATAGTAAGGTTAGTTAGCTAAGGTCTCCAATAGAGCAATCAAGCCATAAATAGACCAAATCGTTATCATAGCCCAAGTCTAGTTGCAACACGATAACCCTAGGTCCCCTTCTATATTGTAGAGCTTTCTTTCCTTAGTTTTGCACCTATAGTTTCTCCGTTAGGTTAGGCTAGTTAAGCATTTATTTTCCATTGTTCTGAGCTTCCTTTAATCCTCAAAAGACCAAAAACAGTTCAACACACATGTAGGTTGTCTTAGGCACTCTTGCACATAGAGATCAAACTAAGGTAGCCTCTCCAAGGAATACGACCCTATACTTACAAGCTAAGCTACTAACATGTTGGGATTGTTTGCCTTAAAGACCACTTGCACACGGATATTGAACTTGACAATTAATCATTATTTATATTTATGAGCACTTCTTATATATATTATATCTGGTATCTATGAGTGATACCTTGTATAAAGGTCCAAAGATATAGTCCAATGACTTTGGTGTGTGATGAGGTTGGACACACAGTAGGTCCAAGTCTAGTTTTAGATATATCATAAAGATATCCATAGTTGGATGGTATTGTTGGGCATTCTATTGGGATAAAGCTACAGTGGGCGAGTCTCCCAATATAGGTGATCTAACTAGGTCATTCGAGGGTCTTTCGAGACTTCACTTCTAATACATGTGTCACACATTGGACAGGACCACCATGAATATGTCTTCTAGAACTGTGCCATTGTATATAGTGGACTGAGTGATCGATGCTTTTAATCTTGACCATGGTTGGATGAATGGGTGAAGTTAGGGTATAGCACTATGATGTACCACGAGGAGAGATCTTGAGTGATAAGATTGTTTGCCTCGTACATTGGAGTGTTGTATTCTAATTAATCAGGACATGTATGTGTAACAACAGAGTTTATGTGCCTCCTTGGATTTGTCTTATTAGTCATCGTAAATCTAATCTAGTGATATCACCTTTTAGGGGTATATCTGTCATTTGGCTTGTTGGTCGCTTCTGAGATCAAGAGATCCCTGGCCAGGTGGTGATTACTTATTGGATAGAGATTCCAAGGTTCCAAATGTATTCTTGGAGATGATGGTGCCTTTTGACCGACCTTGACTATGGATGGACATAGAGGCATATTTTGGTCATTTGGCTCAATTGTTCAAAGATAGTAGTTACTTGATGTGACCTATTTCTGCTTAGTCAGTGTAGCTTTGGTCTTTCGGTGGAGATTTCACAAAGCAAAGAGACCATCTACTTGGATCTTCAACTCCTTGAAGGTATATCATTTCATCTACTTGCTTATATGTTTAATCATGCTGTGCTTATGTGTGCAAATAGTTTTTTTTATTGCTTATTCTGCCACAATATTAGATTTGTCTTTTAATAATTTTTTAAAACCATGATGATCTCTGAGCTATAGTGTAGCAATCCCAATCCTAACAATTGGTATTAGAGCTTTGGCTCTATTTGCACATATTTTAAACCAAGAACATGATAATAAGTTGATTAGAGTGAAATATTCTTGTGGGTGGCAAAACTTGTGTGATTCTATGATGATATCCCGTGGGCTAACCTTTGTGGTTGTAGCTTGTGTGTTATATTAGTCATAATTGAAGGTTCAAATGTATGGATTTATTTTCTTGCGTAGAAAGCTATTTTAGTTTCAATTTGAGAGAAGCATAGGAATGGGAAAATGGCTTGTATTTTGTGGCCGATATTTATGTTTCTTGTCATAGATGAAGCTTGTATAGGTTATTTTTCTATATAATTCCTTGTAATGTAATGATTTGAAGCCAAAAAAGTTGTTGTGCATGAAGATCAAGACACTTTGAAGGAACAAGTCAACCTTAATGGTTGACTATAGATGCCCTAGCCCAATTGGTAACACCTGGAGGCTTTTAGGAAGAACGGACTGACCTTATCGATTTGCCAATATTGGTTAGCCAGTATATGTAGAGGGGTTAGTCGGTAGGAGCAGTTTGCAGTTGTCAGAAGTTTTTGGCATTTTGATTGCTTAGCTTTGAGCCTAGGGCTTATTCACAAGTAGCCATTGATTAGAGGCCGTTTAATTTTGTTATGGATGTTTATTTTGCAATATTTACATGAAAGTTTGGTTGTATGTATGGTTATTGCAATCTATTACATAGCAATATGTCTATCCAAATAGGGTTTAAAATTGGCTAACTGTTGGATCTTGTTTTGGCTGGAGTTTGATAAGTCTTTTGAGATTGTTTAGGCTACTTATTTTGATAATTAGAGATCCTAAGAAGCAATGCATGTAATTGGAAATTTACTCATTTTTTCCATGCTAATTAATTAATGGACTTATCAAGATAACTCAAAACATGCCTACCTATGGATTCTAATTCGGATAAAGGTCCAATCCATTTTTGGTATCAAACATGTTTTAGTAACAAAATGTGGAATGTGGCGATTCTTAAGGATGTTAAGATCTAAAATGGAATAGCGAGAGAAATGGAGGACAAGAAAAGCCTCAAAGTTAAAATATTGAGTAAGAGAGGGGAATGGAAAAACCCACGACCTTCCACATCTGACTCACGTCAAAGGTAAGTGGCATTGACCTCCCCATCGGAGGGTGTCAAAGTACCTAGTTTTGACGAGCTGGACTTAACGTGTACATTTATAAGGACATTGATGACATTCAGCCAGCCCATCGACGGAGTTTGATATGCCTTTTCGGTGCAAGCCTTGAAAGATCTGCAAGCGTACAGATCGTGTAGAATAGTGTGTACAAGTGGAGGTGCTGAACCATATGGAGGCGTGAATTATGGAAGAAATTCTATGTTAGTGTGCTCTAAAAGAAACCTAAGAAAAAGGAACCTAAGTCAACATGTTTTTGTACTTTTGGATTTTTAGGAGCTAAAGGGAAAAGTGAAAGGACTACACTATAAATGTGATGTGTTTATTTTGTGTGTGCTTATGCATTATATGTATATGCTTGTTTTGAGGTGTTTTGTGCTTCATTTGTTGTATTAGTATGTATAGCATTTAGGTCATATTTGTGCATAATAGGATTTTCACGTCATAGTTGAGGTTAAGACTTAAATGCTACACTAATGTACATTTATTACTTATTTTAGGTGAGGTCTGAGGAGATGGTTTGAGCTCAACTGATGGAAAGGGGACTTGGATAAAAAATAAAGGTGTTCTAGATGCAAAGGAATGAAGAAAAGTGCTTTTGGAAGTGGCTGGTCGAAAGAAGGAGTGATTGAGGCGAAACCGAGCACAACGTGAGTTAAATTCGGATCTTGCAACCTAAAAAGGGCATGGAAAAACTTCGGATATGTTTTAGGGTATAAAAGATAGCTTGAAAGATCCCCCATGATGATATGAAGCCATGAAAAAAAATGGTGCGCTAATCGAAGCCAAAACGAGCAAGATATGAACATTTTATTGTCAAGACCGCTCGACCTCCTGTCAAGGCCAGTCGACCGGCCGGATTAGAATCTTGGCCAATTTTAGCCGGATGACTTAGCCATAAAGTCAGACGTCCGGTTGGGCCCCCGGCTAGACGCGTTGAAAACTTTATTTAAGCCACTTTTCAGCCCTTTTTAAATGAGAACAACACCCAAATCAAACATCCATTTTCCTTAAACCCAAAATCCACTAAAAATTACCTTACACACTCACTTCTAAATGCATTTTAACACTTGGAATCAAGGATCCAAGAGGATCAAACACAAGGATTTGGGCATAGCTTTTGGATTGTAAAGATATGACTTTGGATAATATATATATATATATATATATATATATATATATATATATATATATATATATATATATGCTTGTGCTAGGGCTTCAAAGGCCATTTTACATACATGTCTATGTGTTTGTTGAAATGCCTCAATGATGTAGCTTATGTATATTAAAGTCTATTGTTCTATTAATCATTTCTAAATCATTATGCTAGCATGTCTATGTGTTTGTGTGGTGATTAAATGAAGTGGGTATGACTATATATATGACTATGTGTGTGTTAGCATACTTAATAGCATAAATAGCTTCTATTGCATACATGTCGGGTGCCATTGCTTAAATTGGTGTAATCTAAGTATGTCTATGTGCTTAGTAGTAGAATACCCCAAAATATTCTCGAACGCTATGCCCTAGATGTGTTTGCTTTGTGCACAAACATTAATACCCGCTATTGTGATGATGATTGGTAGTGCATAACTAATGACTAGCCTAGGTCGAGTCTTCCTTAGCTTTAAATCCAGCTTATGGGTTTCAGGGTAGGTTAGTCGACCTTAGATGGACTAGGTCTTGACTTTAAATCTAGCCAATGGTTTAGACGCTTGGGTTAGATCGATCTAAGTTACCTAGAATCCTAACTAGATAGCCCTATGGCTCTAAGTCATAAAGACCGCCATGGCTCTAGGGGTCAACACCTAGGAACGAATTCGTACTGAGTCTTAGGGTGTAATTAGGAGGTTAATTAGGAGGCTAGACGAGAGCAACTAAATTTAATCCATCAAGCAACCCTAACAACAAGTAGTAATTACCCAGTTGCAAGATGTAATCACTCTATTCCCCATTTCCACATATTAGCATCCCCTTACGTCGCTTGATTCCTTCATCACACACACACACCACCTTTTTTTTCCTTGTCCTTAGTCTAGCTTTACTTTTTCTAGCTCCTTTAAACCAAAAATCCCTAAAAAGAGTGTAGTTTAGGTCCCAACATGTAGCTTTTAGGACATGCATAGCATAGAACACCATACACGTTAGGTCTCTCTGTGAATTCGGCCTTGCACTCGCACACACTGTGCTACACGCGATGTAGGATCGATATTATTAAGTGTGGTGTATCCTAGTCCATATTTTCAAAAATTCTACCAAGAAAAAATGCTAGAAAAATAAAATAACCACATAACACACACAAGAACATGCTTAAGAACATATAGAATATAACTAGTAATTGCAAAAATATATAAAGCTAACCTCTTGAAGCGTGGGGCCTTTGATAAAGTTAAAACCGTCACGAGCTTTGCTCCCGTTTACGAATAAGGCCACCAAAAATTTACTATGAGGGTGTCGCAATAAGCAACTCCCTAGTCTTCTTCCCTATGATTAAAGAGACTTATCTTGAGAGAATAGCCTCTTGTGTGGGAAGAAGCAAAGTAATATGCTCTTGAAAAACTAGAGCAAAAATCACACAATAAGTGTGTACTATGTGTTGTAGTATTTTCTTGCCAAAAAGGAAGAAATCAACTACAAAGTGGATTGCATAAAAGGTGTAGGGTCTTGTCTATTTATAGAGAGAACCTTGGCACCCAAAGTTGCTAAACTTTCAATGTGGGAGAAAATTTCCATGTAGTATTTCCTTTATGCAACTTGTTAGCTTGTCTTGGAAGACTTGTGCAAGCTGTCCACTTGTTTTTGTAGTAATTTGCAAGTTGTCCACTTGTCTTGGAAGACTTAGGCCAAGCCCATTATCCAAGTCCAACACATATTCCATAATCCATGTGGAGGCCCAAGCCCAATAGGAAACCATCCTAGCCAAATTAGGTTATCTTGGACTCTAAAGAAAGCCCAAACCCAATTCCAAGCTTTGGCCCAATAAGGCTACTACCATAATATGGAACTTGCTCTTTCAAGATTACTCTCTCAAAGTCATTTCAACTAGGGAAGGGACCAAGAAGACACAATTAACCTTGGCTTCCAAAAATAATTAAAATGTCCTTGCCCGATCAAGGCGACATAATAATTATTTTTAACTCCAATCTATTCCACCATAAGATCAAAGTTGCACTCCAAGAATAATTGCCATTACCCAAAAGCTTATCATAAAAGAATTTGAACTTTGTCTTTGACCTATTAAATAACCGACCATAATGCCCCTCTATGTATACCCACAGCTAAGACTGGTCCTTTGGCCTGTGTACTATCACATCCTTAGCTGTATCTTTTTCCGTTGGGTTTCTTGTCCAATTGCCAACCATCCTTGGTCATGGAATCTCTTGATCTCGGGAGTGACCCTCAAGCCATATGACCGACACACCTATAAAGGTAGTATCACTAGATCTAGATTCGGATGATAAATTTGGACAATCTCAAAGGGGGCACAAAGATTCCATTTTGCATATGCATGTTCTAATTAATTAGAACTTAGCACTCAATGCACAAGGCTGTTGATCTTAATAAAATAAGATCTCACCCACAGTGAATCAAAGTACTAAACCCTAGCTTCATTAGTTCATCCACATATACTCAAGATTAAGAGCAATGATCATTTAGTAGCAACGAGTGTCTTGTTTTCTTTCTTTGATAGTACGTCTCTATAAAACATACTCACAATGGTCCTATCCAATACGTGACACACGTACTATTGAGACAAATCGAAAAAGCCCTCTAATGACCTAGGTAGATCACCCTCAAAGAGGAGACTTGTTCAATATAACCTTATCCCAGTAGAGTGCCCAACACTACTATTTGGTTATAGATTCAATTTATGACGTGACTAAATCTAGACTTGGACCTACTTTGCGTCCAGCCTCACTGCGCACCCAAGTCATTAGTTCAAGTCAAAAGACCTTCATACATGCATCGATAAAACATAACAGAGATAATATGTAAGAAACTCATAATGCCATTTAACAAAAATATGATTATACATTGTTTCATATCCAAAATGTCATGTACAAGTGAGCTTTAGGGCATACTAATCCTAACACGCGACCCGTGCACTTGCTGCCTATTTAGGCTTGTGCCGTGAGATAGAGTATTAAATTGCAATAAGGAAATAGGTAAGAACTAAGCTAACCTAGGGGATTAAAACAATGGGATGGTGACAGGGTGATCTACACTTGCGAATGGGTGATTTTCTAAGTCAATGTTATGGGATTCGAGATATTGGCTTACTAAGCATGGCTTCTAATACTAAGCAACTACCTAGTGTCTTAATTATACCCTAGGACTCGTTGCAGGTCCGTCTCTAAGCGTGCACTCTTAGAGCTACGACATGGTCCTTATTTACCTAAGGCCATAGAAGGGACTAGGGAATTAGTTAGGTGTCCTAGAACGATCCCACCTTAGTTCCTAAACCATTAACTGGATTTAAAACTAAAACCTATGGTTCCTAGGGTTGACTAAGCCTATCTAGACTCTTATTAGTTGGATTTAAAGCTAAAGGGGACTCGATCTAGACTAGTTCTAACTTATGCACTGTCAAAGTAGGGACACTAAAATGGATTGGTATCTAATAGGTGTAGTCCTTCATATTCTAAGGTAAAGACGTTGTGAATATGACTTCCTATCGATGATACAAACACTATCAAGTTTGATTTATGCCATTGGAAACATTTAAGCATCAACATGTAGTTATATTTGAGCATGTATTTACTATAAGGCATGTTTCATACTCACATAGACATGAATAGAACCAACCGACTTCATATTATCCACAATCACACACATAGACATGCATAATCTAAGGATTAGAAGTGTTTTATAGCAAATACAACTCAATCTATATACATACTATTTATTCTAGCATTACATTAAACACATGGACATGAAGTGATATAAAGCTTTTCAAAATAAGAACATTATGCTTATATATAAGCCAATAAAATCCCATAACAAAGAGTATGTAAATCATCCCATTATACATGTTTAAGCACCCTAAATCATCTACTCAAGCATGAAGTAAATAAGAAAGAAAGAGCTTACAGAAACCTCCTCTTCCGTCCTTGTTTGTCTCTTTACAATCTTGAGTAATCTTCACCAATTGATGTTACAATCCTTCAAAATCAACTTAATTTCAAGTGGGTGTGTGTGTTAGTATGTGAGTTAAAAGTGGATGATGAGAGGAATTAGGGTTTCTAGGCAATGGGTGTGAAAGAGTATGACTTGTTCTTATTTAAAATGGCCAAAAGCGGGCTTGTATAGCCAATTTTTCGCGACTACCGGAACACCTAACTGGTGCACCGGTACCAAGGGACCTCTATTTTGATAGTAGAAGCTTGCTCTCTATTTTTGGCATAATAGAGAGGGCGTGTGTTGGTACTGTGAAGCCAGTGTTCTGGTAGTGCCTATTTGCTCTCTTTTGTCTTTGTTTTAGCTCCGTTTTGCTTTCGATTGCTTTGGCCTTTGTCTGGACGCTTTCCAACATGATTTTCTTCCACGTTTCATCTTCAATTATGCTTCCAATCCTTGCCTAAACCATCTCCATCTTTGTTGATCTTTAAACAATCCTCAATCTCATCAATAATATCCAAAACAAGCGATTAGTGTAGCATTTACCTCTTAAACTCAACTATGTATAGTTGTATATGCTTAAGCCTATATCTAGCATAAGTACTACACTAATGCAACTACTTCAACTCAATACACCTTTAAAATATAGACAAATAACAAACACACACACAAAAACACAACACAATACCCCAAATCTTTTCCTTTTCTTATCCCTAAGCAAGTTCAATCTTAAGTTTATTTCTAAAGCCGATACAAAGGGTTACCTAAGGGATTGAGTCACTAACAAGGTTAGTCTAAGATACATGAAGGGGGCATTCCTATTGTGGAGAGATCCCCAAGTCTCTTTGGATGCTCCCTCTACTCATAAGGGGCCTTACTCCTCATAGGAATTTCCCAAGTAGCCAATCCACCACAAGCTTAGGATTCTAACTCATGCACTTGGGATGTTGATATTTTGTGTGCCCTTAACTAACATGGCCTCCCCAACATGCACAAAGTCTTAAAGATAAGATGAGAGAATATACAAATGGAATGGCTTATAAAAGCCTTATTCATATATCTACAAAGATGATAGCATGTGCTAAGTTGACATTGTATCACTTATTCACTTATTTACAAAATGTTTTGGTGCCTTTGGCTTTTTCTCATTTTCAATTTTTTTTTCAATTTTTAAACTTCTTTTCTCATCTTTTTGCACCATTTTTTTTTCCTTTTTCCAATTTTTTTTGAATTTTTCATACTTTGCATTGCATAACAAAAAGAAAAGAAAAAGAAAGGCTAAGGAATATCAAAAAAGACAAATCAAGGAAGGGGCACTTGCATCAACAACCCCTTTTTTTCTTCACTTTTTCCTACCAAGTCATGGGGTGGCTACAAGGGACGTTCTTAAAGGTCTTCACTCCCCACTACTTCCAAGGGCATTCCCTTCAAGGCCCCATTTTCAATCCACTGCATTGACTTCCTCACAATGCTACTTATATTCACCAATCAATGGAGTAAATCACAATAGCCAATACAATGATCAAAAAATAAACAACTCTTCATGCATCAAAATTGAAAAATTTTTGCCATTTTCAACCAAATAATGCAATCTACCCTAAGAAAACATAAAATAATAAGACCAAACCCCCCACCCTGAACCTAAACTTTGCTTGTCCTTAAGTAAATAGAGCAAAGCACATAAACAAGCAAATTGGCATTACAAAGCAAGTAAAGGTGGTGGGGATAGGGTAGAAACATGGGAAACAAGTGGAGAAAGGATAGATACAACCTTGCATTTTTTTTCAAAGCTTTCCATACTAATGATAAATCACCATACTACTAACCCTGTGACTCACAATCCATAAGCACTCAAAGAAAACAAGGTTAGTAGCATTGCCTATGAAATCTTGCATAATAAGCAACAGTGAATCTTATGCAAAAAATGGATTAGGGATTCAACATTTTGGTGTGGGTGAAATAAAAAGAAAGAGAACAAAAGAAAGGAAAATGGACAATGGCAAAATTGCAAAATTTAACCTAGGTTGCCTCCTAATAGCGCTAACCACCACGCTGTCAGCCAAGCGATCATCTTTTCTTCTTCAACATCCATATATGGGATCCTAAAGCATTAAAACTTCCACAAGAGCCATGCTTGAATTATATGCATGCTTAATGCATTGCCCGTTCACTATCAACACTCGGCCAACCTTCAAGTCTTTGATCTTGACCACTCTAAAAGGGTAGGCTATCAACACTTCATACGAACGATCCCATCTTGACTTGAGCTTACCTAGAAAGAGTTTTAAACGTGAGTAAAACTACCAAACTTTGCCATATTCATGATAGAATATATCTATCATGAATTCTCATCATCTTATCCTTATAAAGTTTGGCATTCTCATACGCCTCAAATCTAAGTTCCTCTAACTCTGCTAGGTCAAGCTTCCTTTTCTCACCTGCTCTTGCCAAATCAAAATTTAAGGCCTTGATGGCCCAATAAGCCCTATGCTCAAGTTCTATTGGCATGTGACAAGCTTTCCCATAAACCAATTGATATAGAGACATATTAATGGGAGTCTTAAATGCAGTTAGGCCCACAAAATGTCATTTAACTTAATAGACCAATCTTTCCTATTGGGCCTAATCATTTTCTTTAAAATGTGCTTGATCTCCCCATTGGACACTTCCACTTGTCTATTAGTTTACGGGTGGTAAGGGGTAGCAACCTTATAGGTAACTGAATATCTTCTCAACAAGGCCTCTAAAGTCCTATGGTGAAAATGCAAACCACCATCACTAATTAAGACCCTAGGGACTCTAAATCTAGAGAAAATTTTCTCCTTAATGAATTTCACCACTACCCATGGTCATTAGTACGTGTGGGATTCGCCTCTACTCATTTGGACACGTAGTCAACGACCACTAAAATGTATTAGTACCCAAAGGAAGGGGGAAATAGACCCATGAAATCTATACCTCAAACATTAAATAACTCACATGGAAGAATAGAGGATAAAGGCATTATGTTTCCTCTAGATATGGACTTGGATTGTTGATGTTTAAGACACTTTTTACAATACTCTTGGGCATCCTTAAAGAGAATTCTTCTTTCCACTAAAATTACCTCGACACTCCTCATCGTGACATATGCTCAATGTGCTTTCAAACTCGTCTTCTGGCAAATATCGGTGAATCATTTGATTCACACACACTTAGAAAAGTTAGGGATCCTCCCAAAAAAAATATCTCACTTATGCTAGAAACCTATCTCTCTCTTTGTCTGCTCTCAATTAGAAGGAAAATGCCCTGTGACAAGATAATTAACAATGTGAGCAAACAAAGATATATGATGAAAGACGCAAACAATTGCTCATCGGGAAAGGAATCATGAAAAGAAGATGGATCTTTAGAAGACTCACTAATAAGATGGGAAAGGTGATCCGAGACTAAGTTTTCACTACCCTTCTTATCCTAGATTTCAATGTCAAACTCTTGAAGAAGGAGCATCCACCTAATTAAGTGGGGCTTAGATTCTATCTTGGACAACAAATATCTCAATGCTGCATGATCGGTGTGGACAATCACTTTGGACCTTAGAATGTACGACCTAAACTTTTCAGGGGAGAAGACAACTGCTAGAAGATCATTTTCAGTGATGGTATAATTCTTTTGGGCCTTATCAAGAGTCTTACTAGCATAATACACAACATGGGGCAATTTATCCCTCTTTTGGCCTAAAACAGCTCTTATCGCATAATTAGATGCATCACACATAATCTCGAATAGGAGGCTATAGTCAGGAGGAAGACAATAAGGATTTAAGCCTATTAAAAGCCCTAACACATTCATCATCAAACTCAAAGGAGACATCTTGTGCTAAAAGCCTAGACAAGGGACGTGTTATTTGGCTAAAATCCTTAATGAACCTATAGTAGAATCTTGCATGCCCTAGAAAAGATCCAACATCCTTAACACACGTAGGGATAGGCAACTTCTCAATCAATTCTAGCTTAGCCAGCTCAACTTGGATACCACTAGATGAGACTACCTGACCTAAAACTATCCCCCCGCTGCACCATGAAGTGGGATTTCTCCCAACTCAACACTAAGTTCTTCTCAACATAACAGTCTAAGATTAAAGAGAGGTGATTCAAGCACTCATTAAAACTATCACCAAAGACTAAGAAATCATCCATGAATATCTAGAAATGTCTCTTAATCATATGACTAAATATGGCCATCATACACCTTTAGAAAGTCACTAGGGCATTACATAGATTGAGGGGCATTCTTCTATAGGCAAAAGTGCCATAGAGACAAGTAAAGGTGGTCTTCTCCTAGTCCTCGGGAAATAGGGGGATCAAATTATACCAAGAATAGCCATCTAGAAAGCAATAGTAGCTATACGTAGCTACTTTATCTAAAATCTGGTCTAGAAAAGCCAATGGGAAATGATCCTTCCTAGTTTTGGAGTTGAGTTTCCTATAGTCAATACAAACTGTCTAACCTGTGGTAGTACATGTAGGGATAAGCTCTCCTATCTCATTCTTCACAATTGTGATCCCGGACTTCATAGGGACAACTTGGACTGGGCTAACCCATTCCCGATTAGAGATTGGATAGATAATGCTTGCTTCTAAGAGATTGATGATCTCTTTCTTAACTACGTCATTCATGTGTAGGTTTAGCCTCCTTTGCATCTCCTTGAAAGGAACGACTCTATCTTCAAGGTGAATATGATGCATGCAAACTAAAGGATCTATTCCTCTCAAATCATCAACTTTCCATCTTATAGCCTTCCTATGTTTGCTAAAAACCTATAAGAGATGCTTCTTATGCTTACTAGAAAGATTGGAAGCTATGATAACCGGAAGGGTCTCATTAAGGCCTAAGAATGCATACTTCAAATGATCGAGAAGGGGTTTGAGCTCTAAAGATGGGCTAAGCTTAATTAAGGAGGACTCAACCTTAACATCATGAATAGGGACATCACTAGAATTAAGACTCGAAGAAACAACCTCAAGTGACTTATCAATCAAAGAATTCTTAAATAAGGAGGTAGAAGCTACATATTTCCGCTCTATGGTCTCCAAATCAAAGCTAGTCGATAAATCCTCAAATTTCCTCAAATCTTCTCCATCGGTCATAGTCTTCTCTACAAAGTCCTCGACACGAAAATCAATAACATCTACTCTAAAGCACTCTTTTCCATCATCTTCTCCTCTTACACTAGCCTTATTCATCGCCTCGACAACTTTCATAGTAGATCTCAAATTCCCAAATTTCATCTCTAATAAACCTGACCTACAATGGGTAATGGCATCTATAATAGAAAGGAAGGGGTGATCTAATAAAATGGGGGTGGAATGCCTGGAATCATGACCGGGATCTATATCTAATACTATGGAGTCAACAGGGTACACAAATTCACCTACGTGGACTATAACATCTTCTACCATACCTCCAGGTCTATGCTGAAAAGTGACATGTGTAGGGGACAACTTACCTAGACCTAGCTACTGATAGATAGAGTAGGGACTGAGATTTATACCGGAGCCTAAATCTAGTAAGGCGTGGTCAATTTGGGTGTCACGGATCCTACAAGGAATGGTAAAAGCTCCAGGGTTAATCATCTTGGTTAGAAGGCCCAAAGTACAAATACTACTCACTTTCTCCGTAAGCCTCATCTTTTTAGGAATATTCGATGATATATATTTCCTTGTACAAAGGTTCTTATTGAGAATAGGAGAGAATGGAAAGGATCACATTTATCAAGGAAAGATTAACCCTAAAATCCTTAAAATGCTCTAGGATCTTTAAAAAACCTAGAATCCTCACTACGCATGGGCTTCTCTAAAGTGGATGGGAAGGGAACTCTAGGTGCAACATCTCTAGACACATTGGAATCATCAATGGGCTCTTTTTTCTCCCGATATGGGGAGGAAGTACTACTCTCTCCCTGGTCTCTAATGGGCTCAACTCTCTCAACAGGACCCTCTCTAGAATTCCTTTCAACAGGGCTACTATGAGGATCTCTAGACTCTAAAATACCATTAGGTACAGGTACTGTAAAGTTAACTCCTACTCTATTGTCCACTGTTCTACTGCTCCTAAGAGTGGTGACCACCTTAGCCTAGGCCTGAGAGGGAAAAGTGGTATCAGTGGAGGAACAAGACTGGACTCTACAGTTCACCTCTAACTGAGAAGGTAGCTTCCCAGGCTTCTTATTACTCAACTGACTGGCCAGTTACCCTAATTGTGCCTCAATCTTAGCCATGTACTACCTGAGAAGGTAGCTTCCCAGGGTCCTTAGTACTCAATTGACTAGCCAATTGCCCTAATCATGCCTCAATCCTACCTATGTGCTACCTATTTTATGCTAATTCCTGCTGCTAGTTCTGAATGAATTGCATTATCTTCATCATATTATTTCTAAGAGGTTGACTGCTAGAAGAAATAGGTAAAGCCTGAGATTGAGGAGCACTAGTAAGATGGGGCTGATAAAGATGGTAGAAACCTGGGGGCTGATGAGGACGGGTTGCTACTGGGGTGGAACTTGGGCATGTGAACTAGACTCATGCTAACCTTGACTCCAAGAAAATTTTAGGTTGTTTCTCCAACCCAGATTGTATGTGTTCAAGTATGGATTGTACTCTCGAGAGTAACCTTGAGTAGCATGCACTTGCTCTTTCATAAATTTGAGAAACTAGGGTGCTAAAAAGTGAGCTACGGTCTTATGAGACGACTCAAAACACAAAGCACACACTTCAACTACCAAAGGGGTAGAGGACGAACCTATGGAACTAGTCCAATGACCGTGAGAGGAAAGAGACAAAGAAATGAATTGATCTAACTTATTTATTAAAGCCTATACCTTAGCAGATAAATTTAAAGAAACTCCCATCTCACTAACACCTCTCTTAGCATCTCCCTGACTAGACCTATCCATGGCAAAGTTTTGAATAGAATTTTTAGTTACTCCATTTTATACCATGCCTCAATCAGTCTCAAAGTATAAAAGCCACCACTAGAGGTGACATTGACAATCATCCTATTTTGTTCATTTAAACCTCAAAAGAAGTACTAGAGTGGGTCATGACTACTATACCCGTGGTGTGGACACTGTCTAAGAAGGTCTTTGAACCTCTCCTAAGCTTCATGAAATGATTTTAGATCATGTTGGGAGAAATTCATAATGGTAGTCCTAAGGTTGGTTGTTTTAGCTATGGGATAGAAGTTTTTAAAGAACTTAGATTGAAGCTTGGCCCATGAAGTGATGCAACCACTAGGTAAAGAATGCAACCAAGTCCTAGCCTTGTCCTTAAGATAGAAAGGAAACAATCTTAGGTGTATGACCTCTTGGGAGACATTGGGGACATGGAGGGTGGAACTAATCTCAACAATATTGGTAATATGCTTTAGAGGACTCTCATTACTTTCTCCCATAGAAGGAAGGAAGCATGGCCAACATATTATGCTTGATTTTGAAGTTTGTCTCTCCCAAACCTAGAATTTGAATAGCCAAATCAGGCTCAAAGGCTTTAGAGAGAAATAATTGCCTAAGAGTAGGCTCCTTGTCTACGAGTAAGTTCAATCTAAGGGGCTTTTGTTTAAAATGATCTTGGGCTTGATGCCGATGGTGATCATGAGGTGGAATGGGATTCATTGGTGGAATATGAGGATTAAGAGGATGATTAGGGTTAGCCATCTCCTCAAGAAGATCTCCTAAATACCTAAAATGTCTATTAATTCTATCTGGTTAAGGGAACTAAGGGATTTATAAGGTATATCATGCCAAACATGCACAAACTATCCTAACTCTAGCCACTTCAACCCCCGAAACTTCAGCAATCCTAATACTATAACAAATAAACCACAATCCTAGAAAGTCTACTAAAAATGAAAATAAAAACAAAGATAGATAAACAAGCAGCAAAGCAAGACAATATAAATAATAAACAAGATAAGCAAAAACTAAACAAACTATAAAAAGAAAGCAAGAAAACAAATAAAGGAACTATCAAAACACATAAGCAAAGAATGCAAAACACCGTGCCTTTCCAGCAATGGCGCCAAGAACTTGATATGCCCTTTCAGTACAAGCGCTAAAAGACCTGCAAGTGTATGGATCGTGTAGAATAGTGTGTACAAGTGCGGGTGTTGAACCACAGGGAGCCGTGAATTGTGGAAGAAATTCTATGCTAGTGTGCTTTAAAAGAAACCTAAGAAAAAGAAACCTAAGTTAACATGTTTTTGTACTTTTGGATTTTTGGGAGCTAAAGGGAAAATTGAAAGGATTACACTATAAATGCAATAAAGGAAAGAGGTAAGAACTAAGCTAACCTAGGGGATTAAAATAATGAGAAGGTGACAAGGTGACCTATACTTACGAATTGGTGATTTTCTAACTCAATCCTATAGGATTTGAGATATTGGCTTACTAAGTATAGCTTCTAATACTAAGCAACTACCTAGAGTCCTAATTACACCCTAAGACTTAGTGCGGCTCCATCCCTAAGCATGCACACTTAGAGCTACAACATGGTCTTTATGTACCTAAGGCCATAAGAGGGACTAAAGAATTACTTAGGTGTCCTAGAATGATCCAACCCTAGTTCCTAAACTATTAGCTGGATTTAAAGTTAAGACCTAGGGTTCTTAGGGTCAATTAAGCCTATCCAGACTCCTATTAGCTGGATTTAAAGCGAAAGAGGACTCGATAAAGACCAGTCCCAAATTATGCATTGTCTTTCTAGGGACATTAAAGTGGATTGGTATCTAATAGGTATAGTCCTATATATTCTAAGGTAAGACATTATGAATATGATGTCTTATCCACGATACAAATACTATCAAGTTTGATTTATGCCATTAGAAACATTTAAGCATTAATATGTAGTAATATTTGAGCATGCATTTACTATAAGGCATGTTTTATACTCACATAGATATCAATAAAACCAACCCACTTCATATTATCCACAATCACACATATAGACATGCACAATCTAAGGATTATAAGTGCACTGGTACTTTAAAGCTAGTGTTCCGGTAATGCCTAGTTGCTCTCTTTTGGATTCGTTTTAGCTTAGTTTTGCTTCCAATTGCTTTGGCCTTTGTCCAAAAGCTTCCTAACATGATTTTCTTCCAAGTTTAATCTTTAGTTATGCTTCTAATCCTTGCCCAAAGTATCTCCATCTTTGCTGATCTCCAAACAATCTTTAATCTCACCTATAATATCCAAAATAAGCGATTACTGTAGCATTTAGCTCTTAAACTCAACTATGTATAGCTATATACGCTTAAGCCTATATCTAGCATAAGTACTACACTAGTGCAACTATTAAGCTTAATACACCTCTAAAATATAGACAAATAATAATAGACACATACACAAAAACACAACACATCAGAGTTCATCATCATAGATTGTTTCACGGCATGGGGATGAGAGTCACTACCCCATCAGAGGACTCAAGTCTAGATACATGACGAAGAATGAGACACTAAGAAGGTAGATAGTTACACTCAACTCAAATTATGGGAGCCACCCTACTGGTAGAGGCCTCACGGAGATTTGAAATGTCAAACAAGTACTGATTAGATTCTATTAGATAGTGTCTATTTAGATAAACATTATTCAAATAGGCTACGCCTAACTTAACTATTCATAGTTCAACCATCCTATCGATAGAGTTCGTATGATAAGGTTGAGACACTATTACATCACTGTACTTTAAGGGTTAAACTACAAAATGGTAAACGATGTAGAAAGTACAATGCACATTGTTTATTGTCGTTACATACATATTACATGTGAATCCAATTTTTGTTGCTCAATTTTGATTGTGATCGATTGTTTGATCTACTAGCTACAATTTTGATAAAGCATAAGCTTACTGGTCCAAATTTTGTTGATTGGAAAAGAAATCTGGACATAATACTCACCGTTGAGGAGTACAAGTGTGTCCTGGCTATTCCTTGTCTTGTTGTAAAGGCAAACTCTTCTAATGCTATATGCAATGCTGAGCAAAAATGACAGAAGGCTAATAGTATGGCCAAGTGCTATATGTTAGCCTCTATGTTGTTTGTTCTGCAGAATAAGCATCAAAACATGGAAACTGCCAGAGAGATCATGACTTTACTATCTTTTATGTTTGTTGACAAAAGTAGGCCTACTAAGCAAGCTATTATGAGAGAGCTTATGACTACTAGGATGGAAAATGATGCACCTGTCAGAGAGTATGTGTTCAAGATGATGGAGTGCCTCAGTACTTCCAAGATCCTAGGTGTAAACATTAATGAGCAGTCGCAAGTGGACATGATCTCAGAGACCCTTCCACCGTTGTTCAATTAGTTCAAGCTCAACTATAACATAGGCAAGTTGAACATGAATCTGACGGAGTTGATTAAGGAGCTCCATGCAGTAGAGGTTATCATAAAGCCTTCAGGTCATGCATATGTCTCTCAAGCTTCCGCTTCTGGACATCACTAGAAAAGGGATGAAAAAGCCCAAGAGAAAGAGAAAGAGAAAGCAGTAGCATGACTAGAAGAAAAAGAAAAGGATCCTTAGGCTAAAGCATAGAGCAGGTGTTGGCAAGCCCAAAGGGAAGTACTTCAAGTGTGGCGAAAAGGGCCACTAGAAGAAGGATCGTCCCAAGTATCGAGCCACTGGGCAAGAAGTTATACCCCTCATGCTCTATGCTGAGACTAGTTTAATGGTGTAATCTACTGATTCTTGGATGGTAGATTTAGGAGTCATTAATCATATTTGCAATTCTTTCCATGGGTTTCAGGTCGTACACGGGAGCTGAGTAGAGAAGAGTTCACTCTTAAAGTCAGCATAGGAGCGAAAGTTTGGGTTCTTGCGGTTGGTCGAGTTCGTTTATCGTTCTCTTGTAGTAGGGTTTTAGTTTTGATTAATGTTTATTATGTTCTAGACATTTGCAAAAGCCTATTTTTCATTTCTCAATTGTTGATAGATGGTTTTTTAGTATGTGTCATTTCTGATGTTGATATCAGAGAGATGGAAATTTTATATAGTCTAGTAGATTACATAATAGTTTGTTCTTTTTATACCTAACTTGTGCAGCAACACATAACACTGAAAGAGTAGAGACCCTTAAAAGGAAGGTTCTTGAAACCAATGATACTTATCTTTGGCATTTGCACTGGGACATATCAATCAAAAATGCATTTAGAGGTTAGTCGAGGATGAGCCTCTTAGCTCATTGGATCTCGAGGATCTACCTTAGTGTATTTCTTGTCTTAAGGGAAAGTGACCAAAAGGTCGCTCTCTTCTAGTGGACGGAGGACTAAAGAGGTATTAGAATTGGTGCATACTGATGTATATGGTCCTATGAGTACGCTGGCTCGTGGAGGTTATGAATATTTCATTTCATTTACGGATAATTACTCTAGATATGGTTATGTTTACCTGATGCGACGCAAGTATGAATCCTTTAAGAAATTCAAGGAATTTAAGGCTGAGGTGAAGTGAAAATTAGATAAACAAACCAAAGCTATTTGGTTTGATCAGTGGTGGTGAATTCCTCTTGGTGGGTTAAGGGGTTATCTCACACAACTGGGGATTATGGCATAGTTAACTACACCAAGTAGTCCGAAGCAGAATTGTGTGGTGGGAAAGAGAAATTGCACCCTCTTAGAAATGGTGAGATTGATGATGTCTCATGCATTATTATCTATATCTGATGTGTGTCATTTGTGCATGTTTGCATATAGTTTTTGCATGCATATTTAAGGGTGTTTAGAGTATAATTGAGTGCGCTTAGTATAAAGTTTATGCATATTTGTTAATATTTGTACATAATGTATTTAGGTGCATAAATACTATACTAAGTGTTATATTCCATGTTTTAGGAGTGTTTTGGAAGGGTTCAAGCTTATGCGAGGAAGAAATGAGCTAACGGATGAAGACCAGAAGAAAAGAAATAAAGAAGAGATCATTCTGATCCAGCCGGTCGACTTAGAAGAAGAGCCGGTCGACCCAAGAAAGAGGAGCCGGTCGACCTGCTAGGTCGACCGGCTGTGCGCTGAAGGAATCTATAAAAAGCTCGTTTCTGCTCAATTTCGGGGGAGGAACTTTTATTTCTTAAATCCTAATAAACCCTAACCCTTTACCCACTTCACAAAACACCCTAAACCACCATCTAAACCCCACACCAAGCTAGGATTGAAGCATTAAACAAAGATTTGAAGGATTTGTACGGATTTGGAAGCAAGAATTTAGGAAGTTCTTCTTGTTCTTTCTCTATTTCTTGTAAATATGTTGCTAGATTAGGCTAGATTTAGGGTTGATTGTTGTTGTATATTAGATTAGGGCTTTGAATAATGGATTTGTGTAGATCTTTGGCTCTTAATACATGTTTATTTACATAAATTTATGGCATGATTCAATATGTCTATGTATTGGAAATCAAACATGTCTATGTGTTTGTTAAAATGCCTAAGTGAATATGCATGTGTTATTTATGCTTCAAATGCTCTTATCTACTTATATGGGTGATGTGATTGTGCTTAATCTCATGGCTTTGCTTAGTAGAGTAGGCTTTAGCTTTAAATCCAGCTAATAGGTTACATGCTATGCTTAGTTGAGTTTAGGTGCTAGTCCTTGGCTTTAAATCCAGCCAAGTGGATAAGTTAACCTAGACTAGAGTATCCCTCACCCACGTTAGTGTTGGTTAATTGAGCTTTAATGTCACATAGTGTTTAGGTGCTAGTCCTTGGCTTTAAATCCAGCCAAGAGGATAAGTTCTAAGCATGGATTGCGTAGGCTAGGAGGGATTGGCCCTTAGCTTTAAATCCAGCTAACGGGTTGAACCACTAGTATTGGTTAAGAGAGCCCCCGATCAACACAATGGCAATAGAAGTCCCGAGCCTTAGATAGACATCATCTGTTATCATAGCCCAAGTCTTGTTGCAATGCAATCGCCCTAGGTCCCCTTCTTCTTTATTAGTGTTTCCTTCCTTAGTTTGGTTCCCTTAAGTTCCTCCTTAGATTAGTTTTTATTTTTCCTTTTTCTGAGCTCCCTTCCATCCTAAAGTAAGTAAACACACGCACGTAGCTAGTTTAAGGCACCCGAGCATGTAGAGACTAAACTAAGGTAGCCTCCCTGTGGATTCGACCCCGCACTTGCACACACTGTACTACACACGTCCCGTGCACTTGCGGGCTATTTAGGCTTGTGCTCAAATAGCTGTATCAAGTTTTTGGCGCCGTTGCTGGGGAGGCACTGTATTGGTTCTTTGTGTGCTTTTGTGTTTGCAATTGGTTGCTTGCGTGTGCACTATTTTTACTTGCTTTTCATTTTTCGGGAAAAAAAATAAAAAAAAAATTTAAATTAAAAAAAAAATGGATTTTTGAAGAGGTTTTACTAGTGATTCATTGAATATGACTGATCCTAATGCTTCTTGGTGGTCAGTTGTATCCTCTTCCCCACCACCCGAACGTGTCCCTTATGCATGTCGCTTGTGTGGAAGTTTCATGCACCCTCTTGTCTGTCCCCACGAGAATTCCCCACCTAGGGCTAGTGCTACTAATGACCCCTATAGTCATGCAACGTCTCATGCATCTTCATTTAGTAATCATGACTATAGGGATGCATATTCTTGTTATTGCCATCATTGTGGAAGCCGTGCTCACTTGTCTAGTGCTTGTCCCACATTTCACTCTTATTCCCGATTGCATGCAATGCCCTATGCCCCTAGCAATCATATGCCCATGCATGCATCTACATCTAGCTATCATGATTCTAGGGAGCAACATCATGCATTTTCACAATGGGGTCAAGATGACTCTTTATTCCATTCACCTTCTAGTTTTGATTGTCCACCTCCAACACCTTCTTTTTCTACCCATTCTTCTCCCGAGTTTTTTGATGGTTATGTGCAAAATGATTTTCAAAATGACTACCTTTTTCACTTGGTTGAGCCCTCTTCTTTTAGGTTTTCTTCTCAAGAGGAAACACTTGACTATCTCTTATCCTCATCCAATCTAACCAAGAACAACTTGAGAGTTTGAAGCGAGACACGAAATCTTTTGGTGTGTCCTTGGAGAGAGTGGTTGAGAGTATGCAACTCATGAGTGAGAATGATGATATATCTTTAGAACGAGTTGAAGAGATAGGAGAGAGACCTAGAGATAAGAGAAATAGTGGTGAAAAAGATGATGTTTTGGAGAGAAGATTAGAAAAAGGGGTTGATGGAGAGATCACATCTTGTAGTGAGAATGAGGATGAGCTTAATGAGAATTTGGTTCTTGATGACTCTTATGAATATGTTTTAGAGGAAACAGTACCCTATCCTCTTGCGCTTTCGTTGCCACCCAATGAGTCACGTGAACCTAACCTTTCCTCTCTTCCTACATTACCCGTACACATGGAGGTTGAGTCTTGTGTTGATAGTACTCAATTGCATTCCAAGTCGGCATTTAGGGAGTTTAGCGCGCATTCTCCCCTCGAGCATTCATGCATACATGATGAGGAATCCGTTGAGTCCCCATTGCCCCCTCCATTAGTGTCTACCCCATATGAAAAGCATGATGGCGAGATGACACCCATTGGTGATGAATGTATTGATGAATTTAAAGAGACTGTAGCTAGTGAAGGTTTAAAGTCATCCATTGGGGAAAACAATACATCAATTTCGGAGATTTTAGATGATAAGTTTCTTGGAGTTAAGAATCATGATGTTAAAGGGAATAGCAACTCTAAGAAGACACATAAGAAAGGAATTGATGTGCTTGGAAGAATGATCTATGGGTCTCTTTGGATGTTTGATGATTCATTGATGGAAATAGAGCCCATTAAGATCGAATCCACCATTTGTGAGGAGTTAGAACGACCTAGGCTTGATCATGTTATATCTTGTGGAGAAGAAGAGTGTAGTACATCCACCCCCTATATCGTTGCTCCTTCTTCTCCAAATGTCGTTCCAACGCCCATTTCCCATTCCATTGAGTCTTCCTTTGGAGCTCACGTTTGTGCCTTCATGCATAGAACATTTTCATCTAGGGTTAGAAAGCACGTTTCCCATATTGCATGCATTAGACCTATCTTTGACCTATGGGGAAAGTGTGTTCCTAGCCCTTGATTATGAGAAGAAGGCATTGGGGTGGCTAATTAAAGAGCAAGCGGGACATGATTCTTCACGTTTGAGCATGCTTCATTCCACACTTACGCATTCATTTGATATTTTAGGGTGGGATCTTGAAAAGGGGTACATCATGCATTCATTGCCCCAACCTTTAGTGCATGACCCTTTTCCTTCTATATTCTGTGCTTTAATGATTATTCGGCAATTTGTGCCACGCAATTTTAAACATGTTTTACTCTAACATTGTCGCCCGGCTGGAGGCGTTAAATCCAGCGCTACTAGGAGGCACCCTAGGCTTGTTCATATTTTTCTTGTTTTTCTTGTATTTATTTGCTTTTGTACATAATAGATTAGATTGTTTTTGTTTATCTTACCTTTTTTATATTTTAGGATTTCTTTTGTTTATTTTCATTCTTAGTAGGTTAGATTTTTACTCCCTTACTTGTTCTTGCTCCTTTTCTTCATTTGTGCATCAATCCCTTACCCTGTGTTTACATCCTTGTTTATCATTTCAAATGTCAATGTGAGCTTGCATAGCATATCTTCTAATCTCTTCTTTGTTTTTTTTAAGCATTAGTGCTTTCCACAAAAGATAGAGGCTAGTAGATCATTGGATTGTCTTTGGCATTTGCGAACTACATGGAAACAAGGTTGTATCTATCCATCTTTTACTTGTCCTTATCTATCCCTCTCCGTATTCCCCATATGTATTTCATGTTGATTGCTTGTCGTGTGGTTTTGTGATTTTTGCTTGAGGACAAGCAAAGTTTAGGTTTGGGGGTGTGGTTGCTCATTTATTGTTTGTATCATATTTGGGATAGATTTGCTTGCCATATCTTATTTTTTGCTTAAAATGTGTTCAAATTTTTCAATTTTTTTTTTGAGTTAGTTTATCTCCACGTTGGTTGGAGAGTTGGCTTTTGTTATTGACTTAATTGATTGGAGAAGATAAGGGTGTATTGTGGGGAGTAAATGGAGTATAGGGTATAACCTAGACTTTGAAGAGAATCCTTTTGAAAACTGTGGGGAGTCAGTGTTTCTAAGAATGCACCTTGTAGTTTCCCCACAACTTGGTTGGAAAAAGTGTTTTCAAAGGGTTGTTGATATGAGTGCCCATTCCTTGATTGATTCTTTTAGTTTGCCTTAGCCTCTTCTTTTTCCTTTCTTTTTGTTCTATTTATGTATTGAAAAAAAAAAACAAAAACGAAAAAAAAAAAGAGAAAAAGAGAAAAGCCAAAAGGCAACAAAAAGATTGAAAAGTGAAGTATGTTGAATAAGTGTCAAGTGACATAATGTCAATTTGACACAAGTATCTCTTTTGTTCTTTAATGTGTTATGAATAAGGCTCTTACGTCAATGTGAGCCATTGTGATGTATCTTCTCTTTCTTGTATCTTTGGGGCTAAGTGCATATTGGGAGGTCATGTTAGTTGATAGAGCATGAAGTATCAACATCCTGAGTGCGTGAGTTGGAATCCTAAGTTTGTGGTGGTTCTAGCTACTTGGTGACATTCCCAAGAGGTGTGAGACCCCTTGTGATCAAAGGGAGGATCCGAAAAAGATTAGGGAAGCCCTTACATGAAAAGAATGACCCCTTGTACCCCTTGGATGCGAAAATATAGCAAGTCAATGCAATTGGCAATTCTTTGAAAAGCATGAGGATAGACTTCATTTAGGCTTGCTTGAGGACAAGCAAGGGGAAGGTTTGGGGGTGTTGATGTGTGTCATTTGTGCATGTTTGCATCTAGTTTTTGCATGCATATTTAAGGGTGTTTAGAGTATAATTGAGTGCGCTTAGTATAAAGTTTATGCATATTTGTTAATATTTGTACATAATGTATTTAGGTGCATAAATACTATACTAAGTGTTATATTGCATGTTTTAGGAGTGTTTTGGAAGGGTTCAAGCTTATGCAAGGAAGAAATGAGCTAACGGATGAAGACCGGAAGAAAAGAAATAAAGAAGAGATCATTCTGATCTAGCCGGTTGACTTAGAAGAAGAGCTGGTCGACCGGCCACTCCAGAGAATAAAAGATTGAAGCCGGTCGAGTTCCTCACGAAGCCGGTCGACCGGCTAGGTCGACCGGCCAGTCCAGAGAGCATCATGATTGAAGCCGGTCGAGCAAGAAAGAGGAGCCGGTCGACCTAGCTGTGCGCTGAAAGAATCTATAAAAAGCTCGTTTCTGCTCAATTTCGGGGGAGGAACTTTTATTTCTTAAATCCTAATAAACCCTAACCCTTTACCCACTTCACAAAACACCCTAAACCACCATCTAAACCCCACACCAAGCTAGGATTGAAGCATTAAACAAAGATTTGAAGGATTTGTACGGATTTGGAAGCAAGAATTTAGGAAGTTCTTCTTGTTCTTTCTCTATTTCTTGTAAATATGTTGCTAGATTAGGCTAGATTTAGGGTTGATTGTTGTTGTATATTAGATTAGGGCTTTGAATAATGGATTTGTGTAGATCTTTGGCTCTTAATACATGTTTATTTACATAAATTTATGGCATGATTCAATATGTCTATGTATTGGAAATCAAACATGTCTATGTGTTTGTTAAAATGCCTAAGTGAATATGCATGTGTTATTTATGCTTCAAATGCTCTTATCTACTTATATGGGTGATGTGATTGTGCTTAATCTCATGGCTTTGCTTAGTAGAGTAGGCTTTAGCTTTAAATCCAGCTAATAGGTTACATGCTATGCTTAGTTGAGTTTAGGTGCTAGTCCTTGGCTTTAAATCCAGCCAAGTGGATAAGTTAACCTAGACTAGAGTATCCCTCACCCACGTTAGTGTTGGTTAATTGAGCTTTAATGT
The DNA here is from genome assembly GCA_028554755.1 of Cordia subcordata. NCBI lineage: Eukaryota > Viridiplantae > Streptophyta > Magnoliopsida > Boraginales > Cordiaceae > Cordia > Cordia subcordata. The sequence continues at coordinate 1,220,823 of JAPTOF010000005.1, forward strand.
CACGTAGTGTTTAGATGCTAGTCCTTGGCTTTAAATCCAGCCAAGAGGATAAGTTCTAAGCACGGATTGCGTAGGCTAGGAGGGATTGGCCCTTAGCTTTAAATCCAGCTAACGGGTTGAACCACTAGTATTGGTTAAAAGAGCCCCCGATCAACACAACGGCAATAGAAGTCCCGAGCCTTAGATAGACATCATCTGTTATCATAGCCCAAGTCTTGTTGCAATGCAATCGCCCTAGGTCCCCTTCTTCTTTATTAGTGTTTCCTTCCTTAGTTTGGTCCCCTTAAGTTCCTCCATAGATTAGTTTTTATTTTTCCTTTTTTAGAGCTCCCTTCCATCGTAAAGTAAGTAAACACACGCACGTAGCTAGTTTAAGGCACCTGAGCACATAGAGACTAAACTAAGGTAGCCTCCCTGTGGATTCGACCCCGCACTTGCACACACTGTACTACACACGTCCCTGTACTTGCGGGCTATTTAGGCTTGTGCTCAAATGGCGGTATCAATATCCTTTTGGGGCAACATTTATTTTAAATTTGTTATCATCAAAATCAGTACCTAAGACACCTCAAGAGATGTGGATAGTGCGTAAGCACAGTTTAAAGTCATTTACACATTTGGGGTTACCCAACTTATGTATTGAGTAGCTCTGTTACAAAGTTGGAACCTAGGTCAGAACTATGCTATTTTGTTGGGTATCTAAGGGAACCAGAGGTGGGGTAATAGCTAGGGAGATCACGACCTCATTATTAGACTTGTTTGTTGATCAAAGCAAGCCTGCCAGGAAAGCTACTTTGAGGGAAATTGTGACTACTAGAATGGCTGAAGGAGCATTTCTCAGAGAGCATTTTCTTAAGATGATGGATTACTTCAATGTAGCCAAAGTTCTAGAGGGCAAATAGACAAACAGTCATAAGTGGACATGATCCTGGAGACTCTGCCTCCATCATACAATCAGTTTAATTTGAATTATAACATAAACATGCTAAACTTAAACTTGACAGAGCTAATGAAGGAGCTTTAAGTAGCTGAGGCTATTTGAAGCCCGAGGGCCAAGCGCATGTTGCACAAGCTTCCTCTTCTGGTTTTAAACCAAAAAGGTAAGAATAACAAGAGGAAGCAACCGCGGGGTAATGGGCCAAATGAGAGGCAAAAGAGTGGTATACGCTCAAAATAGGGAGCAAGCGCTAAACCTAAAGAGAAGTCTGTCAAGTGTGGCCAGAAGGGGCACTAAAAGAAAGACTACCCTAAGATTCAATCCCAAAGGCAAGTTGGTATACCTCGAGCACTCTATATTGAAACTTGTTTAGTGGTTGAATCTACAGATTCATGGATCATAGATTTTGGAGCCACTAACCATATTTGCAATTCTATGCATGGGTTTCAGGTAATAAAGGAGCTCAGTAGATGAGAGTTTGCCCTTCATGTTGGGATTAGAGTGAAGGTCTGGGCAGTTGCAGTTGGAAAAGTTCTTTAAATTTTTCATGCAATAGATAATCAATTCTAAACAATATTTATTATGTTCCAGAATTTCAAAAAAACCTTAGTTTTGTTAATAATGGATGGTTTTTCAGTTAGTTTCCATGCTGGCGTTAGCATCAAAAGATATGGGAATTTAATTTGTTTTGGTAGAATACATGATAATTTATTTTCCTATATCCTATTACAACTGCGGCATTTAATGTAGGCAAACAAATAACTCGCTTAAAAGGAAAGTTCCCTAAACCAATGACACATACTTATGGCACTTGCATTTAGGACACATTAGTCATAAATGTATGAAGAGGTTAGTTGATTATGGACCTTAAGGTTCATTAGTACTCAAGGATCAACCTTAATGTGAGTCATGCTTGAAAGGTAAAATAACCAAAAGGTCTTTTTCATCTAAGGGATTACGTGCCAAAAAAGTGTTGGGATTGGTACATATAGATGTATGTGATCCTATAAGCAAACTAGCTCGAGGAGGATATGAGTATTTCATCATGTTTATGGATGACTACTCAAGGTATGGATACATATATCTAATGCAACATAAGTCTGAATCTTTTGAGAAATTCAAGGAATTCAAAGATGAGGTGGAGCGAAAGTTAGATAAACGTATCATATTCCTACGATTTGATCGTTGTGGGGAATACCTCTCGGGTAAGTTCAGAGACTATCTCACATAGCAAGGGATTGAGGTGCAGTTAACTGCACCAGGTACGCCCCAATAGAATGGTGTAGTTGAAAGAAGGAGCCGTACCCTTTTAGACATGGTTAGGCCAATGATAAGCCATGCATCATTACCTATTTCTTTTTAGGGATATACCCTAGAAAAAGCGGCATATATTCTAAATTTGGTGCCATTGAAGTTAGTCCCTAGGACTCTACATGAGATATAGACGGGAAGCAAACCTAGTTTGAGTCACGTATATATTTGGGGATGTCCAGCTTATGTACTGAGTAACAACCCTCTGAAGTTGGAACAAGATCAAAATTATGCTATTTTATTAGGTATCCTAAGGGAATCAGAAATGGGATCTTTTTCAATCGAGCAAAAAGTGCTAAAAAGCACTCATGCTAGATTCTTGGAAGATGATATAGTGATCTAGAAGACACCAAAATCTGAAATTGCTCTAGAAGAGATTGCTAAAGAATCTCCTAGTACACCTACAACTAGTTTAAACAAGGAAGAACAGCAAATTACTTCAGCTGCACCGGAGCCTCATCGTAGTGAAAAGATGCCAAGCAACCTAATAGGTACTATAGAGTTTGTTCGGACTACTTTAAAGGATTAGGTACAGGACCCTATTAGTTATGACGAAGCAATTGTCTATATAGATGCTAGCCAATGGAATAAGGCAATGGATTCAAAATTAGAGTCTAAGTACTCTAACAAAGTCTGGGAGCTTGTAAAAGTACCCGAAGGGGTTAAACTTTTTGGGTGCAAATGGGTTTACAAGAGAAAAATAGGACCTAATGGAAAAGTGGAAACCTTTAAAGCTAGGTTGGTGGCAAAGGGTTATGCTCAGAAAGAAAGGATCAATTATGAGGAAACATTCTCACCAGTAGCTATGCTAAAATCCATTAGGATACTTCTTGCCATTGCATGTCACTATGACTATGAGATATGGCAGATGGACGTCAAGACATCTTTCCTTAATAGGGAGCTTGATGAGACCATTTTATATGATTCAACCAGATAGATACATTGCCAAAGGTCAAGAATATATGGTTTGTAAGCTTATGAAGTCCGTTTATGGGCTTAAGTAGGTATCTCGTGCATGGAACATCAAGTTTGATCATGCGGTCAAATCTTTTGGCTTTGATCAAAATATTGATGAACCATGTGTATATAAGAAGGGAATAGAAATACTGTAGCTTTCTTAGTACTGTATGTGGATGATATCCTGCTCATTGGTAATGATGTGGGTATGCTGACATCTATAAAGATTTGGCTACCAACTCAATTTCAAATTAAGGATTTGGTGAAGCTAGTTATGTTTTAGGGATCAAGCTCTTGCGAGATCATAAAAATAAGAGGCTAGCATTCCCAAGCTCCCTACATTGAGAAATTGGCGGTCCAGTTTAACATGGCAGATTCCAAGAAGGGTATGTTACCTTCTACAGAGAAGAATCACTCGATCTTGAGATTGATGTCATCTCTCGAGTGTAAGCTCTAAAGACATGCAAGCATGCGGATTGGTATAGTAGACTTTGTGCGAGAACGGGTGTCGAACCACAGGGAAGCTAGTTGGTAAAGTGGATTCTGTGCTCATGTGTCCTAAAGGTATTGAAAAAAAATCCTATACTAAGCAAATTTTTGGGATTTTGGATTAATGAGAGCTCGAGAGTAAGAAAATAAAACTACATTATGAAAATGGAAAGGGGGAAATAAGCTAATCCAGAGGGAATTAACAAATAATGGGTGATTCTATACTCAGACGCTATGGGATTAAAGGATGATGCCTTACTATGTTGATTGCTTTTAGCTAGGTTGTTAATTAGTTTCCTAGTTTTCCCCTAGGACTCAATACGGGTCTGTCCCTCTGCGGTGCCCTCTAGAGCTACGACGTGGTCCTTATGACCTAGGACCTTAAAAGTGACTAACTAGCTCCCTAGGTGACTTAGAATAAACCTGCCCTAGTACCTAAACCATTGGCTGGATTTAAAGCCAAGACCTAATGTTACTAGGGTCGAATAAACCTATCTTGAAACCTATTGACAAGATTTAAAGCCAAAGGAGACTCGACCTAGGTTAGCCCTAAATTACTTGCTGATGTACGTCTCTCAAGTGCAAGCTCTAAAGAATCGCAAGCGTACGAATCGATGCAGTGTAGTGTGTGCGAGAACGGGTGTCCAACCACAGGGAGGCTATGTTGTGAGATGGATTCTACGTGTGTGTTCTAGCATGTGCCTAGAAATAAGAAATCTAAACTATTTATTTTTGGGATTTTGGATTTTTGAATGGTCGGGAGCTCTAACTAAAACGAATTAAACTAAACTATGGAATTGGGAAAAGTCGGGGACAAGCTAATCTACAGAAACTAACAAATGGAAAGGGGTTAGGGTGACTTCAACTTATAAATGGGTGATTCTATACTCAAATGCTATAGGATTAAAGGATGATGGCTTACTATGGTGATTGCTTTTAGCTAGGTTGTTAATTAGTTTCCTAGTTTTCCCTTAGGACTCGGTGCGGGTCTGTCCCTATGCGGTGCCCTCTAGAGCTACGACGTGGTCCTTATGACCTAGGGCCTTAAAAGTGACTAACTAGCTCCCTAGGTGACTTAGAATGAACCTGCCCTAATACCTAAACCGTTGGCTGGATTTAAAGCCAAGACCTAATGTCATTAACGCCGACTAAACCTATCTTGAAACCTATTGACAGGATATAAAGCGAAAGGAGACTCGACCTAGGCTAGCCCCAAATTACTTGCTGATGTACGTCTCTCGAGTGCAAGCTCCAAAGACTCGCAAGCGTATGAATCAATGCAGTGTAGTGTGTGCAAGAACGGGTGTCCAACCACAGGGAGGCTATGTTGTGAGATGGATTCTACGTGTGTGTTCTAGCATGTGCCTAGAAATAAGAAATCTAAACTATTTATTTTTGGGATTTTGGATTTTTGAATGGTCGGGGGCTCTAACTAAAATGAATTAAACTAAACTATGGAATTGGGAAAAGTGGGGGACAAGCTAATTTAGAGGAAGTAACAAATGGAAAGGGGTTAGGGTGACTTCAACTTATGAATGGGTGATTTAATACTCAAATGCTATGGGATTAAAGAATGATGGCTTACTTTAGTGATTGCTCTTAACTAAATTGCTAAATTAGTGTCTTAATTTCCCTCTAGGACTCGGTGCGAGTCCGTCCCTAGTTGGCACCTCCTAGAGCTATGGCGTGGTCCTTATAACCTAGGGCCTTAAGATTGACTAACTAGCTTTCTAGGTGACTTAGAATGAACCTACCCTAGTACCTAAAACATTGGCTGGATTTAAAGCCAAGACCTAGTGTCGCTAAGTTCGACTAAACCTATCCTGAAACCTATTGGCTGGATTTAAAGCCAAAAGAGACTCGGCCTAGGCTATCCCTAAATTATGCTCCGTCATTCTAAGGTCACAATAGCAGGATTTAACCTATTAACACATTCATACATGTTCTAAGCAAAGGTGTTTGCGAATAAAGGGACCTATTTGACTACCAAACATCATCATGCTCGGATTACACCATTAGAAGCAATTAACAACTGACATGTATGCGTTATTGAAGTCATATTCACTACTAGGCATGCAAATATACACATAAACATGAATATAAGCATTACACACTTCATAGCATCCACATATGAACACATAAACATGACATAGAAAGGATTAGATGTGTTTAGTAATAAATAGACTCCAATTTATGCACATTTTACTCATTTAGGCATTTAATCAAACACTTAGACATGAATAAGAAAATAACCATTTGAACAAGAAAATCAAACATGTATATATAATCAGCCATTTAATCCTATATCATAAGAGCATATAGCTAACCCATTACATAAGTAAATTCACCCTACACAAGTCTACTCAATCATAATAAAAGATAGAAAGAAAGAGAGTTCATGAAGCTTCCCTTTCATCCTAGCTATTCTTGTACAAAGCTCTTGAGCAAACTTGAATCCAAATGTTGAAACCCTCTAAATTCTTTTGCTCCAAAGTGATGAAATGTGTGTGTTGTAAGTGAAGACTAGGGTTAAGTGTGTATGTGTGGGTGATGGGTGTGTAAAGATCCTTTCTAAAAATTATCCAAAAGCTCTCCAAAAGATCTCCCTTTTTTGTCTGAAAATCGGGCTTTTATATCGACTTTTTTCTTCTCTTAGCTCGACAGGCTTTTTGGTGATGCTCTTTGGAGTGGCCAGTCGACCTAGCCAGTCGACCGGCTTTGGAGGGGTGGTCGTCCGGCTATTTTTGGCACCTCTCTGGAGTGGCCGGTAGACCTAGCTGGTCGACCGACTCTTTCTTCTTGGTAGTCCGGCTGGCTTCTTTCCTCCATTCTTTGTCTTTTCGGCCTCCAATCTTCTCCTTTTGGCTCGTACATCTCCCATCTTTATTACCTATCATCGCCCAATCTCTATATTAACCCAAAGTTCACCTAAATCATTGAAAACAAGCAATTAGTGTAGCAATTTGTTTCTTAAACTCGATATGTACATTTGTTTACACTTAAGCATATTCTTATCAAAAGTACTACACCAATGCATCTTTTTGAGCACTTAATACTTCTTAAACATGGGTAGATTACAATGCAAACACACACACAAACACAACACATCATTTGCCGTCATTCTAAGGTCACTACAACGGGATTTAACTTTTTTAGCACATTTATACATGTTCTAGGCCAAAGTGTTCGCTAATAACGGGATCTATTTGACTATAAACATTGTCATGCTCGGATTACACCATTAGAATCGATTAAGAGCCACAACATATGCGTTATTGAAGTCATATTTATTACTAGGTATGCAAATATGCATATAGACATGAATATAAGCATTACCCACATCATAGCATCCACATATAAACACATAGACATGATTATAGTGTGGATTAGATGTGTTTAGTAACAAATAGACTTCAATTTATAAACATGATACTCATTTAGGCATTTTATCAAATACTTAGACATAAATGAGAAAATAACCATTTGAACAAGAAAATCAAAACATGTATATCTTAAGCCATCAAATCCCATATCATAAGAATATATTTTTGGCCCATTACATAAGCTAAATCACCCTACATAAGTCTACTCAATCATAAGAGAAAATATAATAAAAAAGAGAGATTATGAAGCTTCCCTTTCATTCTAGTTAATCTTGTACAAATCCCTTGAGCAAGAATCCAAATGTTTGCAACCCTCCAAATTAAGCTTGATTCAAGGTGAGAGATGTGTGAGAAAGTGTGTGTGCGGTGGGTAAGAATTTGGGTTAAGTGTGTGAGATGTGGATGTGAAGTGTGTGTGATGGGTTTAAAGCTCCCTTTGATCTATAAAATTCTGGCTCTATTTATAATTTTTAGTGCACTGTCGGCTGACCTCGCCGGTCGACTGGCTTTGGAAGACCAGTCGACCGGCAATTTCTTGTAGCTCTCTGGCCGGCTTGAAGGAGGAACTCAACCGGTAATTTTTGGTTACTTTCTAGAGCGGCCGATCGACCCAGTCGATCGATTGGCTTTTCTTCTAGGTCGTTTGCTGACTTTGCTTCCTCCATTCTTTGTCTTTTTGGCTTTCGATCTTCTCCTCTCGACCCGCGCATCTTTCATCTTTATCACCCATCAACGTCCAATCTCGATTTTAACCCAAAGTTCACCTAAATCATCGAAAATAAGCAATTAGTGTAGTCAACAATGTACAATTGTCTACGCTTAAGCCTATTCTTAGCATAAGTATTAAACTAATGCATCTTCATAAGCACTTAACATCTCTAAAATGAAGAAAGAATATCATGCAAACTCACACAAAAACACAAAATATAATAGATCAATGTCCTAAATGTTAGGATTAGTATGCCCTAAATCTTACTTGTATATAACATTTTGGACGTTAAACAATGTATAATCATTTTGTTAAATGGCATTATGAGTTCCTCACATATTATCTCTGGTATGCTTTATTGATGTATGTATAAAGGTCCCTTAACTTGAACTAATGACTTGGGTGCGCAGTGAGGCTGCACGCACAGTAGGTCCAAGTCTAGATTTAGTCATGTCATAAATTAAGTCCGTAACTGAATGGTAGTGTTGGGCACTCTACCGGGATAAGGTTATAATAAGCAAGTCTCCTCATTGAGAGTGATCTACCTAGGTCATTGGAGGACTTTTCCGGATTTGTCTCAATAGTACGTGTGTCGTGTATTTGACAGGACTATTGTGAGCATGTTTTCTAGAGACGTACTATCAAAGAACGAAAACAAGATACTCACTGCTGCTAAATGATCATTGCTCGTAATCTTGAGCAAATGTGGATGAACTAATGGAGTTAGGGTTTGGTACTTTGATTCACTGTGGGTGAGATCTTACTTTATTAGGATCAACAGCCTTGTGCATTGAGTGCTAAGTTCTAATTAATTGGAACATGCATGTGCAATATGAAATCTATGTGCCCCCTTTGGAATTGTCCATATCTATCATCCAAATCTAGATCTAGTGATACTACCTTTATGGGTGTACTGGTCATATGACTTGAGGGTCGCTCCCGAGATCAAGAGATCCCATTACCAAGGATGGCTGCGAATAGGACAGAAAACCCAACGGAAAAAGATACAGCTAAGGAGGTGATAGTACATAGGCGAAAGGACCGATCTTAACTGTGGGTATACATAGAGGGGCATTATGGTCAGTTATTTAGTAGGTCAAAGACAAAGTTCACATTCTTTTGTGATAAGCTTTTGGGTTATAGTAATTATTCTTAGAGTGCAACTTTGATCTTATGGTGGAATAGATTGGAGTTAAAAATAATTATTATGTCACCTAGATCGGGCAAGGATATTTTTTTATTATTTTTGGAAGCCAAGGCTAATTGTGTCTTCTTGGTCCCTTCCCTAGTTGAAATGACTTTGAGAAAGTAATCTTGAAAGAGCAAATTCCATATTGTGGTAGTAGCCTTATGTATATCTTAAGCTTGGAATTGGATTTGGGATTTCTTTAGAGTCCAAGATAACCTTATTGGGCTTGAATGGTTTCTTATTGGGCTTGGGTCTCCACATGGATTATGGATTATGTGTTGGGCATGGATTGCAGGCTTGGCCCTATCTTCCAAGTCATGTGCTAGAAAGTTACTACATGAAGAATTCAAATTGTATAAGTAACTTCCATAAAGAATTCAAATTCTACAAGTAACTTCCATGAAGAATTCAAATTGTACAAGTAACTTCCATGGCATATGGCAAACATTTACTACTAGGAAAAAGTTTCCCACATGGAAAGTTTTCAAGGTTTAGGTGCCAAACTTTTTCTATAAATAGGCAAGACCTTAAACCATTTCTAGCATCTAAAAATTTTGTAATTGTTTTATTCCATTTTGGCAAGAGAATACTACAACATATAGTGCACACTTATTGTGTAGTTTTTTTCTCTAGATTTTCAATAGCATATTATTTTGCTTCTTTCCACACAAAAGGCTATTCTCTCAAGAAAAGTCTCTTTAACCATAGGGAAGAAGACTAGGGAATTGCATATTGCGACACCCTTATAGTAATTTTTTTTTGGGTGGCCTTATTCGTGAGCAGGAACAAAGCTTGTGACGGTTTTAGCTTTATCAAAGGCCCCACGCTTCAAGAGGTTAGCTTTACATATTTTGCAAATCCTAGTTATGTTCTATATGCTCTTAAGCATGTTCTTGTGCGTGTTATGTGGTTATTTTATTTTCCTAGCATGTCTTCTTGGTAGTATTTTTGAAAATATGGACTAGGATAGGCCACATGTAATATTATCGATCCTACAATTGGTATCAGAGCTTAGGCTCACACATAACATGCTTAGACTATGCAAGAATATTGTATTTGCATAAAAATGTTAGTCATCCTATGAGTGGCAAGATTAGGAAATCTTGTGTTGCATATACTTATGGTTTTATGCTTGTATGTACAGGTAATATAAAATCCCCTTGATGGTTCGTATGTACGCATGATAGATTTTCGTGCACGGTCAACAAAGCTTGGCCATAGGCGATTTCATGTATAAATATTTATGGTTATTGCTTGTAGTTTCATTTAAAAGAAGCATAGGATATTTTGATATCCTTGTAATGTTTCTTTATGAAGCTTGTATTAGCAATAGCAAAGTGTATTATTGTAATCTTTAAAGACCAAGGAGAAAAAACAAGAAAACAGCATGGAGGAACACTCTGTCGGGTGAGCTTGCTAGTCGAGTGGCTCCTATTGACGGACGACAGGCTGAGGTAGAAAAAGCTATTAAGTGTGCTATTTTGTTGAAAATTGCAGAGAGCCATCAAAGAGAGATTTTTAACGTATTTTGGTGGATGTTTATAATGCATTGACATATGTTTTAACGTATTTGCATAAGCATAAACATGATTACCACCTAGAAATATGCCCACTCATTAGGTTTTTAAAATTGGCCAATCCTATGTGTTAATTTATCAGAGATAGTTAAGTTCATTTAAAAGAGATTGGCTTAGACAAGATAATTATAAGCAATTATGTCTAAAGATGCCATGCAATCTCATGACAAAAATGAAAAAATTAACCTGACATTAAAAATATGACAACCTAAGGGTCCATACACCCAGATTTAGGTAAGTAATCTATTATGGTATTGCAATGTTTTAGTAATACAAAGGGGATTTGCAAAAACCAAAGTGTTTCGCAAATCCAAAGTGTGTTTAGATCTAAAACAAAAAGCGAGAATACCAGAAATAGAGAAAACCCTTATGTTAAAATATTGAGTGTGAGAGGGGGGATACCCCACCGCTTTCCATATCCGATTCACGCTAATGGTAAATGTCATTAACTTCCCCATCGGAGGGTGACACTTTATCAAGATTTAGCAAGGTGAATTTAAAATGTTTATTCAAAAAGGGTGTTAGTGAGTTTAGCCATCCTATCGGTGGAATTCTTCACTAAAGATCGCCTCACACAACATTGATTAAAGTCACTACCCCATCAGAGGGCTTAAATCAAGAATTTTATGGTGAATGAACATAAGGAATGGGTATACACTCAACTTAAATGGTAGGTTTGGCTATCCCATCGATAGAGTTCGCTATCGAATTTAAGAAGCCAAATGAAACAATGATTGAATTATTCAAATTGGAACATATTTAGATAATTGTCAATCAAATAAGCGGTGGCACTTAACTTAACGTTCATAAGTTTGGCCATCCCATCGATGGATTTCTTGTGAAGATGTTGAGACACTGTTACGTCGAGTAGTTTAAAGGTTAATCTACTAAACGGCAAATGATGTAAAAGTACTTGTATGTTTTATTTCCAAAGATAGCAAACATATTATACATGCATCAATTCCATACTCATAAAATAATTATGACTATATTGTTGTATATCCAAAAAAAATGTCTTCGTTCAATCCACTAGCTATAATTTTCAAAGAGTACAAGCTCACTTGACCAAATTTTGTGGACTGGGAACGGAACTTGGACATAGTACTTATCGCAGAAGAGTACAAGTATGTCCTAACAACTCCTTGTCCTCTTGTGAGGGCAAACTCTTCTAAAGCCTAAAAAGATGCTGAGGCAAGATGGCAGAAGGCCAATAGAATGGCCAAGTGCTATATGATGGCTTCTATATTAGATATTTTGCAAAGCAAGCATCATCATGTGGAAACTGCAAAAGAAATCATGACCTCACTGTCTCTTATGTTTATCAATAAGAGTAGGCCCGCAAGGCAAGGTGCTCAAAGAATGGCAAAAGGTGCATCTGTTAGAGAGCATATGATCAAAATGATGGATTACTTCAATACTGCCGAGATCTTAGGGGCAAATATAGATGAACAGTCAAAGGTAGACAAGATTTTGGAGACTCTACCACCGTTTTACGCCCAGTTCAAGCTTAATTATAATATAGGCAAGATGAACATGGATATGATGGAATTAATGAAAGAACTCCTAGCTATAGAAGCCATAATGAAAAATAAAGGCCACGTAAACATAGTTCAAGAATCCACTTCTGGACTTAACCCGAAAGGGAAAAAGTTCAAAGGAAAGGGGAAGCAAAAACGTGGTCAAGGGAAAAAGAAGAAAAATGGTGAACAGCCCAACCAATTAACAGAAGAAAAGCCTAAGGGCAAATGCTCTAAGTGTGTCCAGAAAGGGCACTAGAAAAGGGATTGCCCGAAGTACCTGGCACGAGGCCAGATAGGTACACCTCTTTTGTTCTACATTGAAACCTGTTTAGTGGTTGATTCCACTGATTCTTGGATTGTAGACACTGGAGCCACTAACCATATTTGCAATTTTTTGCATTGGTTTCAGGAAATGAAAGAGCTAGCTAAAGGGGAATTTGCTCTAAGGATAGGTAACGGAGCAAAAGTATGGGTTGCTGTAGTGGGAGGAATGTGCTTAAATTTTCCATGTAATAGGAAGTTATTTTTGAACTACATTTATTCTGTAAAAACCTTATTTCTATTTCACAATTAATATTAGATGGCTTTTGCATTAATTTCCATTCTGGCGTTGATATCAGTAGAGATGGAAATATTATTTATTTCGATAGCATGCATGATAACTTGTTCTATATAAAATCTATTACAAACTCACTGCATAATATAGAACAAACTAATTCCCAAAAAAGGAAGGTTTCTTCGACCAATGATACTTATCGTTGGCATCTACGCTTAGGAAATATTAGTCTAAAGCAAATTCGGAGATTAGTCGAGGATGGGAATCTTAGCTCATTAGATCTTGAAGATCTACCTCTGCGTAAATCTTGCCTTAAAGGAAAGATAAGCAAACGGTCATTTTTTCTAAAGGAGAAAGGGCCAAAGAAGTATTGGAATTGGTTTATACCGATGTGTGTGGTCCTATGAGCAAATATATATTGCATATACTTCTTTGCTCATACTTGTACATATTAGGGTCTACACGTTCATAGTTGAAGTTAGGACTTAAATGCTACACTAATGTACGTTTGTTGCTTGTTTAACATGTGATTTGTGAAGATAATTGGAGCTTAATTAAGGGTGATTGAAGTATGGAACAAATCCAAGGGTGTTTTGGATGCAAAGGAATGAAGAAAAGTGCTTTTGGAAGTGGTCGGACGAAAGAAGGAGCGACCGAGGCGAAACTGAGCGCAACGTGAGCCAAATTCGAATCTTGCAACCTAAAAAGGACATGGACAAATTTTGGATACATTTTAGGGTGCAAAATATGGCTTGGGAGATCCCCCACGATGATACAAAGCCATAGAAAAAAACAGTGCGCGAATTGGAGCTCAAACGAGCAAGATATGACCATTTTACTATCAAGATCGGTTAGCCTTTATCTATGCCGGACGGCAAAGCCGGTCGACCGGCTAAGTCGACCGGCCGGATCAGAACCTAGGCCAATTTTGGCCGGACGACTTAGGCACAAAGACGGTCGACCGGCTGGGCCCCCGGCTGGGCCCCCGGCTGGGCGCGTTAACAACTCTATTTAAGCCACTTTTCAGCCCTTTTTGAAGGAGAACAACACCCAAATCAAACACCCATTTCCCTAAACCTAAAATCCACCAAAAATCACCTCACACACTCACTTCTAAACACATTTAACACTTGGAATCAAGGATCTAAGAGGATCAAACACTAGGATTTGGGGCATAGCTCATGGTTTGTAAAGCTTGGCTATGGATAGAAGGGTATCTCTCTTTTATCCTAAGTCTAATTATGTTTGATTAGAGCTATGTAGGGTGATTATATCTTGTATATATGGATTGATTACTACTTTATATTAATGAAAACTTGATGGATTTATGTATATATGCCTTATACTTATGGCTTCAACGGCTTTTTACATACATGTCTATGTGTTTGTTGAAATGCCTCAATGATGTAGCATATATATATTGAAGTCTATTGTGCTATTAACCATTTCTAAATCATTATGCTAGCATGTCTATGTGTTTGTGTGGTGACCACATGAAGTGGGTATGACTATATACATGTCTATGTGTGTGTTAGCATACTTAATAGCATAACTAGCTTCTATTACATGCATGTCGGGTGCTATTGCTTAAATTGGTGTAATCTAAACATGTCTATATGTTTAGTAGTAGAATATACCGGTGTATTCTCAAATGCCATGCCCTAGATGTGTTTGCCATGTGCTTTAATGTCAATTTCTGCTAATTGTGATGCGATCGATGGTGCACAACTCGTATCTAGCCTAGGTCGAGTCCCCTTTGGCTTTAAATCCAGCCAATAGGAGTCCGAATAGGTTTAGTTGACCTTAGTTCACTTAGGAAGGCTAGTTAGTCCACCCTAACACCCTAGGTTCATAAGGACTACGCCGTAGCTCTGAGTGAGGCGAAGCTTAGGGACGGACTCGCACCGAGTCCTAGGGCCAGATTGGGGAACTAATTAGAGGACTAAGTGCTAAGGTTAGATCGATCTACACTCACCTAGAATCTTATTGGCTAGCCCTAATTCCTAAGTCACAAAGACCACGCCGTACTGCTAGGCATCGCCACCTAGGAACAGACTCGCATTAAGGCTTAGGGTACCAATTAGGAGGCTAATTATAGGTCTAGATTAGAGCTCTTAGTATAATCCATCAAGTAACCCTAGAAAGACGTAGTAATCGCCATAAACAAGATGTAATCACCTTAGTCTCCCATTTCCAACGTTTGAATCCCCTTAGATCACTTGATTCCCTCATCACACACATACCACTTTTTTTTTTATTTTCTTGCCTGTAGCTTAGATTTATCTTTCTTGAGCTCCCCTCAAGCCAAAAGCCTAAAAAAAAAACATTGTAGTTAGGACCTTAGCACGTAGCTTTTAGGACGCACTTAGCTTAGGACACTATACATTTTAGGCCTCCCCGTGGATTCGACCCCGCACTCGCACACACCGTACTACACACGACCCGTGCGCTTGCGGGCTATTTAGGCTTGTGCTCAAATAGCGATATCATATTTCATTACGTTTACTAATGATTACTCTAGGTATGGATATGTATATCTGATGCAATGCAAGTCTAAATCCTTTGAGAAATTCAAAGAGTTCAAGGCTAAAGCGGAGCGAAAATTAGATAAACGTATCAAAGCCCTTCGGTCTGATCGAGGTGGTGAATACCTTTCAGGTGAGTTCAGAGACTATCTTACATAAGAAGGGATCATGTGTCAATTGACTGCACCAAGGACTCCTCAACAAAATGGTGTAGCAGAGAGAAGAAATTGCACCCTATTAGATATGGTTAGGTCAATGATAAGTCATGCATCATTACCTTTATCTTTCTGGGGGTATGCCCTTGAGACAGTAGCATACATCTTGAACTTGGTACCATCTAAATTTGTACCTAAGACACCACAAGAAATGTGGACTGGGCATAAGCCTAGTTTAAATCCTCTCCACATTTGGGGTTGTTCAGCTTATGTACTTAATAGTAATGCTTCAAAGTTGGAACCAAGATCTGAGTTGTGCTATTTTATTGGGTATCCTAAGGGAACCAGAGATGGGATCTTTTATAATCCTAAGAAGTAAAACGTGTTTATAAGCACCCATGCTCAATACTTAGAGAATGATGAAATGATCAAGAAAACACCAGACTCTGAAGTTGTTCTAGAAAAGATTTCACAAGAATCTCCAGTAACACCTGTGGTAATTGTAAATGAAAAGGAACAGCATATTACTCCTAATATATCGGAGCCTCGTCGTAGTGGGAAGATATCCAGGCCTCTTGATAAATACTATGGAAAGTCCTTTCAGACTTTTTCAGAGGATCAGGTGATGGATCCCACAAGTTATGATGAAGTAGTTTCCGACATAGATGCCAACCAATGGCATGAGGCAATAGATTCAGAGTTAGAATTTATGTATTCTAACAAAGTCTAGGATCTTGTAATTACACCTGAAGGGTTAAACCTATAGGGTGCAAATGGGTCTACAACAGGAAAAGAGAAGTTGATGGAAAAGTTGAAACCTTTAAAGCAAAGTTGGTGGCAAAAAGTTATACTCAGAAAGAAGGGATTGATTATGAGGAAACTTTCTCACCAGTAGCCATGCTTAAATCCATCAGGATACTTCTTTCCATCGCATGTCATTATGACAATGAGATATGGCAAATGGACATCAAGACAGCTTTTTCTTAATGGAGAGCTTCACGAGACCATTTACATGACACAACCAGATGGATATGCTGCCAAAGGCTAGGAACATATGGTTTGTAAGTTAAAAAAATCCATTTATGGATTATAGCAGGCATCTAAAGCATGGAATATCAAATTTGATCTTGTAATTAAATCTTATGGTTTTGACCAAATTATTGATGAACCTTGCGTGAATAAGAGGCGTAATGGAAATGCTGTAGCTTTTTTGGTTCTATATGTAGATGATATCCTACTTATTGGAAATGATGTGGGGATGTTATCATTCGTCAAGGTTTGGCTTTCTATTCAATTTCAAATGAAGGATTTAGGAGAAGCTAGTTATGTTCTAGGCATCAAGCTTATGCGAGATCGTAAGAATAGAAGGCTAGCCCTATCTCAAGCTTCATTTATCGAGAAGATATTGGTTAGGTTTAACATGCAAAACTTTAAGAAGGCCTCATTACCTTCTAGACATCGAGTTTATCTATCTTGAGATCAATGTCTTGAAACACCTGAAGAGATAGAGAGCATGAAACGAGTTCCTTTTGCTTTGGCGGTTGGAAGCCTCATGTATGCCATGTTATGTACTAGACCAGATATTTGCTTTGCTGTTGGCATGGTTAGTAGATATTAGTCAAACCCTAGACTGGCACATTGGGTCACAGTTAAGCATATATTCAAATTCCTGCAAGGAACTAAGGATTATGTGTTAGAATACTGTGCAGATGATCTAACGTCATTAGCCTATACAGACTCGGATTTCCAGTTCGACAGATATTCCAGGAAGTCTACTTCTGGATATGTTTTCACTCTGTTAAGTGGAGCTGTTTCATGGAAAAGTGTGAAGCAAAATTGTATTGCTGACTCTACCATGAAGGCCGAGTATGTAGTAGCATCTGAGGCTGCAAAAGAGGCAGTATGGTTAAGAAAGTTCCTTTTAGACCTAGAGGTTGTGACGACAGCTCACAGACTGATAACGTTATATTGCGATAACAACAATGTTGTTTCACAGTACAAAGAGCCCAGGAATCACAAAAAGGGTAAACATATTGAACGGAAATACCATTTCATCCGTGAGTTTATCCGGAGAGGAGATGTTGTAGTTGAAAAGATAACTTCAGCAGAAAACCTGGCAGACCCATTTACAAAGACTTTTCCAGAGAAAATGTTTACCAAACATTTAGAGTCTATGGGTATTAGGTTGTGCAGAAGTGATCTTTAGTGCAAGTGGGAGATTGTTAGGATTAGTACCCTAAATCTCACTTGTATATAACATTTTGGATGTTAAACAATGTATAATCATTTCGTTAAATGGCATTATGAGTTCCTTACATATTATCTTTGGTATGTTTATTGATGTATGTATAAAGGTCCCTTGACTTGAACTAACGACTTGGGTGTGCAGTGAGGTTGGACGCACAATAGGTCCAAGTCTAGATTTAGTCACGTCATAAATTAAGTTCGTAACCGAATGGTAGTGTTGGGCACTCTACTGGGATAAGGTTATATTGAGCAAGTCTCCTTATTAAGAGTGATCTACCTCGGTCATTGGAAGACTTTTCGGATTTGTCTCAATAGTACGTGTGTCACGTATTTGACAGGACTTATGTTTTCTAGAGACGTACTATCAAAGAAAGAAAACAAGATACTCACTGCTACTAAATGATCATTGCTCTTAATCTTGAGCATATGTGGATGAACTAATGAAGTTAGGGTTTTGTACTTTGATTCACTGTGGGTGAGATCTTACTTTATTAGGATTAATAGCCTTGTGTATTGAGTACTAAATTCTAATTAATTGGAACATGCATATGCAATATGGAATCTATGTGCCCCTTTTAAGATTGTCCATATTTATCATCTGAATCTGGATCTAGTGATACTACCTTTATGGGTGTATCAGTCATATGGCTTAAGGGTCACTCCCGAGATCAAGAGGTCCCATTACTAAGAATGGTTAGGAATAGGACAAGAAACCCAATGGAAAAAGATACAGCTAAGGATGTGATAGTGCACAGGCCAAAGGACCGGTCTTAGCTATGCGTATACATAGAGGGGCATTATCGTCGGTTATTTAGTAGGTCAAAGACAAAGTTCACATTCTTTTGTGATAAGCTTTTAGCTAATAGCAATTATTCTTGGAGTGCAACTTTGATCTTATGGTGGAATAGATCGGAGTTAAAAATAATTATTATGTCGCCCAGATTGGGTAAGTGCATTTTTGTATTATTTTTGGAAGCCAAGGTTAATTGTGTCTTCTTGGTCCCTTTCCTAGTTGAAATGACTTTGAGAATGTAATCTTGAAAGAGCAAATTCCATATTGGGGTAGTAGCCTTATTGGGCCAAAGCTTGGAATTGGATTTGGGCTTTCTTTAGAGTTCAAGATAACCTAATTGGGTTTGATGGTTTCTTATTGGGCTTGGGCCTCCACATGGATTATGGACTATGTGTTGGGCATGGATTGTGGGCTTGACCCAATCTTCCAAGACATGTGCTAGAAAGTTACTAAATGAGGAATTCAAATTGTACAAGTAACTTTCATGAAGAATGCAAATTGTACAAGTAACTTTCATGAAGAATTCAAATTGTACAAGTAACTTCCATGAAGAATTCAAATTGTCCAAGTAACTTCCATGGCATATGGCAAACATTTACTACTAGGAAAAAGTTTCCCTCATGGAAAGTTTTCAAGGTTTAGGTGCCAAACTTTTTCTATAAATAGGCAAGACCTTAAACCATTTCTAGCATCCAAAAATTTTGTAATTGATCTCTTCCATTTTGGCAAGAGAATACTACAACACATAGTACACACTTATTGTGTGGTTTTTTGCTCTAGATTTTCGAGAGCATATTACTTTGCTTCTTCCCACACAAAAGGCTATTCTCTCAAGAAAAGTCTCTTTAACCATAGGGAAGAAGACTAGGGAGTTGCATATTGCGACACCCTTATAGTAAAATTTTTTTGGTGGCCTTGTTCGTGAGTGGGAGCAAAGCTCGTGACGGTTTTAGCTTCATCAAAGGCCCCACGCTTCAAAAGGTTAGCTTTACATATTTTGCAAATACTAGTTATGTTCTATATGTTCTTAAGCATGTTCTTATGTGTTTTATATGGTTATTTTATTTTCCTAGCATGTCTTCTTAGTAGTATTTTTGAAAATATGGACTAGGATAGACCACATGTAATATTATCGATCCTATACTAAGACACCTGAAGAGATGGAATACATGAAGAAGACACCATATGGTTCGATGGTAGGTAGTCTTATGTATGCCATGTTATGTACTAGACAAGATATCTATTTTGCTGTTGGCTTAGTTAGCAGATATTAGTCAAATCCTGGACCAAAGCATTAGATCGTGGTCAAGTACATTATCAAGTGTCTTCAAAGAACGAAAGATTATGTGCTAGAGTATTATACAGATGATCTGACACCATTGGCCTATACTGGCCTATACAGACTCAGATTTCCAATCTAACAGAGACTCCAGTAAGTCTTCTTCTAGATACATCTTTACTTTTTCAAGTGGAGCGGTTTCATGGAGAAGCATGAAATGAAATTACATTGTTGATTTGACCGTGAAAGTAAAGTACGTTGCAGCATCTGAGGCTACAAAAGAGGTATTATGGTTGAGAAAGTTTCTGTCCGATTTAGAATTTGTACCTGCTGTCCAGAGGCCTATTGTATTGTACTGTGACAATACCGCTATAATGGCATAGTGTAAGGAGCCTAGAAATCATAAAAAAGGAAGCGCATTGAAAGAAAATATCACTTAATCTGTGAATTCTTTCATAGAAGAGATATAGTGGTGGAAAAGATTGCTTATGCAAAGAGCTTAGTAGACCCATTTACAAAGACTCTTCTAGAGAAATTATTTAGCACTCATGTAGAGTCTAAGGTAGTTAGGTTTAGAGGTAGTGATCTTTAGTGCAAGCGGGAGTCTGTTGGGATTGGTATGCCCTAAAGACCACTTGGACATTGTTTTTCTGGATATTGTTATAATTATTTTTGAATTTCAATTTCGTACATTGTCTCTAGTGTATGATTATGTGGTGCATTAGTAAAGGCCCAATGACATTAACTGAGGACTTGGGTATGTAGCGACATTGGACGTGCAGTAGTCCAAGTCTAGACTTAGTAATGTCATAAATAAGTCCATAACATATGGTAGTACTAGACACTTTACTAAGATAAGGTTATAGTGAGCAAGTCTCCTAGTAATAGCGACCTACCTAGGTCATTGGAGGCCTGTCTAGACTTGTCTCTTTAGTGCGTATATCATGCATTAGATCGGACCACTGTGAGTTAGTTTTCTCATAACTATACTATCAAAGTTAGAAAACATAATATTCACTACTGCTAAGTGGCCAATGCTCTCAATCTTGAGAATATATGGATGAACTGATAGAGTTAGGGTTCAGCAGTTTGATCCACTATGAGTGAGCCCTTACTTGGCCAGGTCAACGGCCTTGTGCGCTGGGTATTGACTTTTAGTCAGTTGGGACATGCATATGTAATAGTAGATTTTATCAACCCTATTGGTCTTGTTCGTATGATCATTTAAATCTAGATTTAGTGGTGTAATGCTTCAAGGGTATATTAGTTATTTAACTTGTAGGTCACTCCCGAGATCAAGAGTAATGTGACCAGAAAATGATCGACATCATAGACTAGCTACTCCAAGGTTTAGAGGTAGTTAAGGAGGTGATGATATAGTCAAAGGACCAACCTTGACTACAGGCGTATATAGAGAGGCGTTTTGGTCATTTTGCTTAGTAGGTCAGAGACAAAGGTCACTCATTACTGTAACAAGCTTCTAGCATCAAGTGATTATCCTTTAAGTGCGGCTTTAGTCTTGTGGTGAAATAGACGAGCGTCAAAATGATTATTATGTCGCCTAAAGGGAGGCTAGGGCATTTTGGTCATTTTGAAAGCCAAGGATAGTTATGTCTTTTAGTCCCTCTGCTAGCCAGATATTGTTTTAAGCATGGGAAGTCTTTTCTTGAATATTTCCTTATTAGTCGATTGCAAATTATGTGTTTTCGTAAGAGTTCTAATTGCGTTAGGATTCTTGGAAATAGGAAATAAGATTTGTTCTTAATTCCTATTAGTCCAAGTTTTAATTTAGATAAATAGAATGTGTCTTAATCTCTTTCCTAAAGCTTCTAGGTATCCAAGACATGACTTTTGAGTAAAGTTTACAAATTAGGATGAAGTTGCCATATTTTTACAAGATAATTCAAATATCTTGAACTCCAAGTTTTCTATTTTGGAATATTCAATTTGTCAAGTCTTCTTGTAGGGAGGTTTCCAAATTTGGAAAGAAGAAAGAGATAGTGGGCCCTGCATATTCTAGAAGATTTGCTGGGATTTAAATTCTAGAAGATTAGGTCAAGAGTTGGTTTAAATTTGGAACTCTTATCAGCCAAAGGTCTTCTACTTGAATTTAAACTCCTTGAGATAAAATCCCAGTCTACCTAGGAGTTCTATTACTAAGAGAACTCTTAAAGGGGGTCAACTAAGTCTAATAAGATGCAGAAGATTATGTACGCCAAAAAAAATTGGAGACACGTACGTTCTTGGTGGACCAAAAATAAAAAATAAACTTCTACAATTCTAAAACCAATTCTTTCACCAAGAATTTGGTTCTTTCTTATTGATAACATCTCCCTAGTCATAGTAGGAGTAGGGAAGATCAAAAATATTTTGGGTCATTCTTATAGAGGTCTTGGAGGGAAAAACACAAGAGAACAGAAATTGTCTTTTCCTGTCATAGTTTGCGCAATCTCAGATCTGGGCTTGATTAGGTGTCCATCACTTATCGAATCGTGTTGAAATTTTAGGAGGATGTTCTACACTTCTAGGGCTTCAAGTCCAATGGTTAGATTGTCAATTAGAGGTCCAAAATGTAGTCCAATAATTAGTAAAATGTATTGGTCATTTTTCTGCTCCTGGACGTAAATTTATTCTAATAATTTTATTTTGTGTTCTTGTTTATCTTTGCATGTGTGGTATTATTGTATGCAAGTTGTTTTTTTCCTACTACGCCTAGGGTTAATAATTTAAAAATTGACCTAGGGTTAGTCTTGCATGCTCCTATTAGATCCTACATAATATACACACTAACACACACACCCACTTGAAATTAAGTTGATTTTGGAGGATTGTAACGACAATCGGTGAAGATTACTCAAGAGTGTAAAGAGACAAACAAGGATGGAAGGGGAGATTCTATAATCTCTCACTCTTATTTACTTCATGCTTGAGTAGATGATTTAGGGTGTCGAAACTTATGTAATGGGATGACTTACATACTCTTCGTTATGGGATTTTCAATTTTTCAACTTTTTGATATGTTTTGCACCATTTTTGCCTTTTTCAAATTTTTTGGATTTTTTATACTTTGCATTGTATTTCAAAAAGGAAAGAAAAAGAAAGGCTAAGGCATATAAAAAAGAACCAATCAAGGAAGGGGCACTCACACCACTAATCCTTTTTCTTCACTTTTTCCTACCAAGCTATGGGGTGGCTCCAAGGGTCATTCTTAAAGGTATTCACTCCCCACAACTTTCAAGGGCATCCCTTCCAAGACTCAATTTTCAATCCACTTTATTCACTTCCCCACAATGCTTCTTATATTCAACAATAAATGAAGTCAATCACAATAGCCAACATAATGATCAACCAAGAAATAAAAAACTTTACATGAATTAAATTTGAAAAATTTTCACCATTTTTAGCCAAATAATGTAATCTACCTTAAGAAAACATAAAACAGTAAGACCAAACCCCCACAACCCCAAACTTAAACTTTAATTATCCTTAAGCAAATAGAGTAAAGCATATAAACAAGCAAATTGGATCATAAAGCAAGTAAGGGTGGTTGGGATGGGGTAGAAACATGGGAAATCTGTTAGGATTAGTATGCCCTAAAGCTCACTTGTACATGACATTTTGGATGCTAAACAATGTATAATCATTTTTGTTATATGGCATTATGAGTTTCTTACATATTATCTCTGTTATGTTTTATTGATGCATGTGTAAAGGTCCCTTGACTTGAACTAATAACTTGGGTACGCAGTGAGGCTGGATGCATAGTAGGTCCAAGTCTAGATTTAGTCATGTTATAAATTGAGTCTGTAAACGAATGGTAGTGTTGGGCACTCCAGTAGGATAAGGTTGTATTGAGCAACTCTCCTCGTTGAGGGTGATCTACCTAGGTCATTAGAGGACTTTTCAGATTTGTCTTGATAGTACGTGTCACGTATTGGACAGGACCATTTTGAGTATGTTTTCTAGAGACATTGTCAAAAAAAGAAAACAAGATACTTATTGCTACTAAATGATCATTGCTCTTAATCTAAAGTATATGTGGATGAACTAATGAAGTTAGGGTTTAGTACTTTGATTCACTGTGGGTGAGATCTTACTTTATTTAGATCAACAACCTTGTGCGTTGAGTGCTAAGTTTTAAATAATTGGAACATGCATATGCAATATGGAATCTATGTGCCCCTTTTGGGATTGTCCAAATTTATAATCTGAATCTAGATGTAGTGATACTACCTTTATAGGTGTATCGGTCATATGGCTTGAGTGTCGCTTCTGAGATCAAGAGATTCCATGACCAAGGATGGTTGGCAATAAGACAAGAAACCCAACTAGAAAAGATACAGCTAAGGAGGTGATAGTACACAGGCCAAATGACCGGTCTTCGCTGTGGGTATACGTGGAGGGGCATTATGGTCGGTTATTTAGTAGGTGAAAGACAAAGTTCACATTCTTTTGTGATAAGATTCTGGGTAATAGCAATTATTCTTGGAGTGCAACTTTGATCTTATGGTGGAATAGATCGGAGTTAAAAATAATTATTATGTCACCTAGATCGGGCAAGGACGTTTTTAATTATTTTTGGAAGTCAAGGTTAATTGTGTCTTCTTGGTCCCTTCCCTAGTTGAAATGACTTTGAGAGAGTAATTTTGAAAGAGCAAATTCCATATTGTGGAAGTAGCCTTTTTGGGCCAAAGCTTGGAATTGGGTTTGGGCCTTCTTTAGAGTCCAAGATAACTTAATTGGGCTAAGATGGTTTTCTATTGGGCTTGGGCCTCCACATGGATTATGGACTATGTGTTGAACTTGGATAATGGGCTTGGCCTGAGTCTTCCAAGACAAGTGGACCACTTGCAAAATACTACCAAAACAAGTGGATAACTTGCCTATGTCTTCCAAGACAAGTGGACAACTTGCAAAATAGTACAAAAACAAGTGGACAACTTGCCCATGTCTTCCTAGACAAGTTAACAAGTTGCATGAAGGAAATATTACATGGAAAATTTCCCCCACATTGGAAGATTAGCAACTTTGGGTGCCAAGGTTCTCTCTATAAATAGACAAGACCTTACACCTTTTTATGCAATCCACTTTGTAGTCGATTTCTTCCTTTTTGGCAAGTAAATACTACAACACATAGTACACACTTATTGTGTGATTTTTCCTCTAGTTTTTTAAGATCATATCACTTTGCTTCTTCCCAAACTAGAGGCTATTCTCTCAAGATAAGTCTCTTTAATCATAGGGAAGAAGACTAAGGAGTTGCCTATTAAAACACACTTATAGTAAAATTTTTGGCAGCCCTGTTCATGAACGGGAACAAAGCTCGTGATGGTTTTAGCTTCATTAAAGGCCCCACGCTTCAAAAGGTTAGCTTTACATATTTTTGCAAGTACTAGTTATATTTTATACGTTCTTAAGCATGTTCTTGTGTGTGTTATATGGTTATTTTATTTTCCTAGCATGTTTTCTTGGTAGAATTTTTTGAAAATATGGACTAGAATACATCACACTTAATAATATCGATCCTACAAAATCAAGTGGAGAAAGGATAGATACAACCTTGCATTGTCCTTAAAGCTCTCTATGCCAATGATACATCACCATACTACTACAGTGTATCTTATGGGACAAAGGATTGAGATTCAAAATTTTGGTATGGGTTAAAGAAAAAGAAAGAAAACGAAAGAAAGGATAATGAAATAGGTTCAAAATTGCAAAATTTAACCTTGGTTGCCTCCTAGTAGCACTAATCACCATGCCGCCAACCAGGTAATGGCCAATTCATCTTCAATCTTCATATATGGGGTCTTGAAGCATTAAAACCTCCACATGAGCCATGCTCAGATCATATACATGCTTCAGGCATTGCCCATTCACTATCATCTCTCAACCATCATTCAAATCTTTGATCTTGGCCGCTCTAAAAGGGTAGGCTATCAACACTTCATTCGGACCGTCCCATCTTGACTTGAGCTTACCTAAGAAGAGTTTCAAATGTGAGTTAAACAACCAAACTTTATCAGAGGAAGAGAATGATTCCTTAAGAATATGTCTATCATGAATTCTCTTCATCCAATCATTATAAAGTTTGGTGTTCTCATACGCCTCAAATCTAAGCTTTTCCAACTTCACTGGGTTAAGCTTCCTTTTCTCACCTGCTCTTGCCAAATCAAAATTTAAGGCTTTAATGGCCCAATAAGCTTTATGCTTAAGTTCTATTAGCAAGTGACAAGCTTTCCCATAAACCAATCGATAAGAAGACATACCAATAGAACTCTTAAAGGTAGTACAATAGGCCCACAAAGTGTCATTCAACCTAATAGACCAATCTTTCCTATTGGGCCTCACCGTTTTCTTTAAAATGTGCTTGATTTCCTTATTAGACACCTTTACTTGTCCACTAGTTTGTGGGTAGTAGGGAGTAGTAACCTTATGGGTAACTGAATATCTTCTCAACAAGGCCTCTAAAGTCCTATGGCAAAAATGCAAACCCCTATCACTAATCAAGACACTAAGGACTCCAAATCTAGAGAAAATGTTCTCCTTAATGAACTTAACCACTACCTTATGGTCATTAGTGTATGTGGGAATAGCATCAACCCATTTGGACACATAGCCTATGGCCACTAAAATATATTGATATCCAAAGAAAGGTGGAAATGGATCCATGAAATCTATACCTAAACATCAAATAACTCATATGGAAGAACAGGGGATAAAGGCATCATATTTCTTCTAGAGATAGACTCAGATTATTGACATCTAAGACACTTTTTACAATACTCTTGGGCATTCCTAAAAAGAGTAGGCCAAAATAATCCATATTACAAAACCGTTGTGGCAGTCTTCTTTTCACTAAAATGACCTCCATACCCCTCATCGTGACACATACTCAACACGTTCTCAAACTCGTTCTTGAAAATGGGAGTGAAAAGTCTAGAGTCATGTCCTGAATCCATACCGAGCACTATGAAATCTACGGGGCACACAAACTTACCTACTTGGACAAGTACTCTTTTACTACTCCCTTAGGTCTTCTCTCAGAGCTATCAACTAGCTAAAGAGTAGCGTGTGCAGGGGACAAGTTTCCTTGACCTAACTGCTAGTAGACTGAGTATGGGATGAAGTTCACACTAGATCCTAAGTCTAGCAAGGCGTGATCAAAGTGGGCTTCACAGATCCTACAAGGAATAGTGAAAGCTTTGGGGTCACTCATCTTGGCCGGAAGGCCCGAGGTACAAATACTACTCACTTTCTTTGTGAACTTCACCTTTTTAGGCATAATCGAGGCTAGACACTTCCTAGTACAAAGATCCTTAAAGAACTTGGCGTAAGAGGGAATAGAACGGATAGCTTCTATTAAAGAAAGATTGACCTTGAGGTCTTTATGATGCTCTAGGACTTTGAGACATGTAGTATCGTCAGAAGGTCTATTTAAAGTAGATGGATAAGGAACTCTAGGCTCAACACTGCTAGACTCATGGGAATAATCAATAGGCTCCTTTCCCTCCCGATATAGGTAAGAAGTACTACTCTCCCTATGGTCTCGCATGGGCTTAACTTTTTTAACGGGGCCCTCTCTAGAATCTCCCTTAATAGGCTACAATGAGGCTCTCTGGACTTAGAAGGACCACTAGGTGCCAGCACTGCTCCTAAGAGTGGTGACAGCCTTAGCCTGGGCCTGGGGGAATGAGTGGTGTCAGTCGAGGAACAGGACTAGACTCTAGGGTTCATTTTTAGCTAAGAATGTAGCTTCCCAGGGGTCTCTAATGCTTAACTAATTGGTCAACTACCCTAATTATGCCTCAATCCTAGCCATGTACTGCCTATTTTTTGCTATTTCTCGTTGTTGATTCTGAATTAACTGTATTATCTTTATCATTTCATTACTAGGAGCCTGGCTACTAGAAAGAGCAGGCAATGGCTAAGGCTGAGAAGCAATAATGAGACGGGGCTGATTATGATTGTACAAACCCATGGGATTTTGAGGACAGGGTCACTGCTGGGGTGGAACATGGGAATGGGGACTAGACTTATGCTAGGTTTGTCTCCAGGAGAACTTAGGATTATCCCTCTATCCCGAGTTGTAATGTTTGGAATATGGGTTATACTTACAAGAATATCCCTATGTAGCACATATTTACTCCTACACAAAATCAGGAAACTAGGGTGCCAAGGGGCAAGCAATAGTCTTATAAGATGCCTCAGAACATAAAGCACACACTTTATCTACCGAAGGGGGAAGAAGAGAACCTACTAAACTAGCTCTACGATTCTAGGAGGAAAGAGTTAAAGAGATAAATTGATCTAACTTATAAGTCAACTCTCTAACCTCAGAAGGCAAATCAGAAGAAACTTTAACCTCACAAACACCTTTCCTATTACTTCCTCGACTGGAGCTATCTATAGAAAAGTTCTTAAAAGTGTTTTTGGCTGTCAAATCTATTTTCTACCATATCTCAGTTGGTCTCAATGTATAGAAGCCATACAGGAGGTGGCATTGACATCATCCTATTTTGTTCATTCAAACTTCAAACAAAATACTGGAGTAGGTCATGACTACCATAACCATGGTCGGGACATTGTCTAAGAAGGTCTTTGAACCTTTCCCAAGCCTTATGAAAGGACTCTAGATCATGTTGGAAGAAATTCATAATAGCCATCCTAAGGTCGGCCATCTTGGCCATGGGAAAGAATTTTTGAAAGAAGTTAGATTAAAGCTTGGCCAATAAAGTGATACATCCATTAGGCAAAGAATGTAACCAAGTCCTATCCTTATCCTTAAAAAAGAAAGGAAACAAACTTAAACGTATGACCTCTTGGGAGACATTGGGAACATGGAAGACGGAACTCATCCTTACAAAGTTGGTAATATGGTCCAAGGGACTCTTGCTACTTTTCCCATAGGAGGAAAAGAGCATAACCAATATATTAGGCTTGATCTTAAAGCTCGTCTCCTCTAAACCCAAATTTTGAAAGGCTAAATCAAGCTCAAAGGTCTCAGGGAGAAAGAATTGCCTAAGAGTAGGCTCTTCACTATGGGTAGGTCCAGGCTTTGAAGCTCTTGTCTAAGATGATCTTAGGCTTGATGCCTATGGTGATCATGAGATAGAATAGGATTCATCAAGGGAATAGAAGGATTAGGAGGATGATTAGGATTGGCCATCTTCTCAAGAAGATCTCCTAAATTCTTAAAATGCCTTGCAATCCTATCAAGTTCGGGATTAAGAGAAACTAAGGGATTTTTAAGGGATCTCCTACTAAGTATGCAAGAACTATCCTAACTCTGGCCACTTCAACCCTCGAAAACTTCAACAATAACCTAGAACTACAGCAAATAAGCCACGATCCTAGAAAGTCAACTTAAAACAAAAACAAACTAATAAATCTAAATAAGCAAGCAAGCTAAATACAGAAAGTAAACTCAATAGGTCAAAAGAAAATAAAAGTGAAGATAGATAAGCGAGTACCAAAGCAAGATAATATAAACAAGAAGCAAGAGAAGTAAAAGCTAAACAAACTACAAAGAAAAAGCAAGGAAAACAAATAAAGTAACTATCAAAACACACCAGCAAAGAATGCAAACCACCGTGCTTTCCCCAGCAACAGTGCCAAGAACTTGGCATTCCTTGAAGTTGCAAGCCCTAAAAAGTCCCACAAGCGTACGGACCATGCAATATCGGGGATACTAATATAAGTGTTGAACCACATGAAAGCTCAATGTGTGGGAAAATCCTATGCTAGTGCATTCTAGTGGAAGCTTGAAAAGAAACCTAAACTAGTCATCTTTTTGGTTTTTTTGGGATTTTAGAGAGCCAATGCGGAAAGTAGAAGACTATACTATGAATGCAATAAATGGAAAAGGTAAGAACTAAGTTAACTTAGAGGATTAAAACAATGGGAAGGTGATAGGGTGACCTATACTTGTGAATGGGGGACTTTCTACCTCTTTCTATGGGATTCGGGGCATTGGCTTACTAAACGAGGCTTCTAATACTAAGTGACTAGCTAGCATCCTAAATACACCCTAGCACTCAGTGTAGGTCCATCCCGAATTATGCACACTTAGCAGTACGCCGTGGTCCTTATGTACCTAATGTCATAGGAGGGACTAGGGAGCTACTTAGGTGTCCTAAATCGATCCTATCTTAGCTCATAAAATATTGGTTGGATTTAAAACTTAAGTCAAGGGTAACTAAGGCTAACCAAACCCCACCTAGACTCTAATTAGCTGGATTTAAAGTAAAGGGTCTCAACTAGGCTAGGTTAGAGTTAGGCTCCGTCGATCAAGGGACATAAAAGCGAATTAGGACATTAATAGCACGATCTATATATTCTAAGGCAATTCATTGCTAATATGACTTCTTATCCATGATACAACCACAAGAAATTTTGATTTATGCCATTGGAAACATTTAAGCATCAACATATAGCAATATTTGAGCATGTATTCACTATAAGGCATGTTTCATACCCACATAGACAAGAATAGAACCAACCCATATTATCCATAATCACACACATAGAAATGCATCTAAGGATTAGAAGTGTTTTATAACAAATATAACTCAATCTACATACATACATTTCGTTCAAGCATTGCATCAAACACATGGACATGAAATGATATAAAGTTTTTCAAAATACAAACAAAGTATGTATATGTATAAGTCAATGTAATCTCATACCAAGAAGTATGAAAGTCAACCTATTACACATGTTTGGGCACCTTAAGTGATCTACTCAAGCATCAAATGAAAAGAAAATGAAAGAGGGTTAAGAAATCTCCCCTTCTATCCTTGCTTGTTTCTCTACAATCTTGAGCAAATATTCACCAAAATGATGTTGTAATCCTCCAAAATCAACTTAGATCTAGGAGGGGGTATGTGTTAATGTATGTATTGAAGGTGGGTGAAGGTAGGGTTTTGTGTGTGAGAAATGGGTATGTGAATGGGAGGTGAAAAAGGGTTCAAAATCTACTAAAAAAGGGCTTAAATATTGCATCTTTCTTGTCTAGCCGAGGTCCTTGGCTAGTCGACAGGCCCAAATAGCCACAATTTCTATTTTGGCCGATCATCTAGGCCAGTCAACTTACTGTGCAAGAGGGGTCAACCTGCCACGTCAAAATGTTGACCAATTTTCTTGCGTTCCGTCTGTTTCATCCTAGTAGCACTTTTCTTCGTCTAGTTGCCTCCAAAAGCTTCTTTTATGCTTTTCCCACATCCTAAATACCTGAAGCTTGACTCCAACATCAAATCACTATCAATACAAGCCTCGAGCTTTGACCTAACTTAACCAAACACAAGAAATAATCATACATTACTACAACGTTTGTCTTTAAACTCAACTATGTGCGTTTATTTATGCTTAAGCCTAACTCTAGTATATGTACTATACTAATGCATCTCTTAAAGCTCAAAAGATCTCTAAAACATAGAGAAATAATAATGTAATCACACACAAAACACAACACATTAGACCCCACTAGTTATGATGAAGTCGTTCCCAATATAGATGCTAACTAGTGGCACAAGGCAATGGATTCTGAGTTGGAGTTATGTACTCTAACAGTGTTTGAAAACTTTTAGAATCACCTGAAAGGGTTAAACTCATGGGGTGTAAATGAGTCTGCAAGAGGAAATGAGAAGTTGACAGGAAGGTTGAAACCTTCAAAGCTAGATTGGTAGCCAAGGGTTATACCCAGAAAGAAGGTATTGATTATGAGGAAACCTTATCACCGATAGCCATGCTTAAATCCTTCAGGATACTACTTGCCTTCACTTTTCATTATGACTACGAGATATTGAAAATGGACGTCAAGATAGCTTTTCTTAATGGAGAGCTTGACGAGACCATTTATATGACCCAACCAAATGGATACATTGCAATAGGCCATGAACACATGGTGTGTAAGCTTAAGAAGTCTGTTATTGGCTTAAGTAAGCATCTAGGGCATGTTTAATCATGTGGTCAAGACCTTTGGCTTTTAGCAAAACATTG
Organism: Cordia subcordata; assembly: GCA_028554755.1. NCBI lineage: Eukaryota > Viridiplantae > Streptophyta > Magnoliopsida > Boraginales > Cordiaceae > Cordia > Cordia subcordata. The sequence continues at coordinate 1,252,450 of JAPTOF010000005.1, forward strand.
ATGAACCATGTGTATATAAGAGGCACAATGGAAATGATATAGCTTTCCTAGTTTTATATGTGGATGACATCTTGTTGATTGGGAATGATGTAGGGATGTTATCATCTATAAAGGTTTGGTTATCTTCTTAGTTCCATATGAAGGATATTGGAAAAGCAAGCTATGTTCTTGGGATCAAGATTATACTAGACCGAAAGAACAGAGGGCTTGATTATCCCAAGCTTTCTACATAAAGAAGATATTGGTGAGGTACAACATGGCAAACTTCAAGAAAGGTTTCTTTCCTTCTAGACATGGAGTTACTCTAACTCAAGACTAATGTCCTAGGACACCTGAAGAGATAGAGAAGTTGAAAAAGGTCCCTTATGCTTCAGCATTGGGAAGCCTATGTATGCCATGATGTATACCAGACTAGATATTTGTTATACTGTTGGCATGGTTAGTTGATATCAGTCAAACCTTGGACTAGATCATTAGACTACTGTTGGCAGAGTGATTGATGCTCTTTGAAGTTAGGGTGCAGCTCTTTGATGTACCATTAGAAGAGGGCTTGAGTGATAAGATTGTTTGCCTAGTACGTTGAGTGTTGTATTCTAATCAATCAGGACATGTATGTGCAACAACAAAGTCTATGTGCCTTCTTGGATTTGTCTTATTATTCATCATAAATCTAGATCAAGTGATATCACCTTTAAGGGGTATATCAGTCATCTGGCTTGTGGGCCACTCCCTAGATCAAGAGATCTATGACCAGGCGGTGATCACTCATTGGACTAGAGATTCCAAGATTCCAAATATAGTCTTGAAGGTATTGGTGCCTTTTGACTGATCTTGACTACCGGTGGACATAAAAGATATTTTGGTCATTTTGCTCAGTTGGTCAAAGATAGTGCTTATTTGACGTGACCTATTGTGGCTTTGGTCTTTTGATGGAAATAGATCGAGCTAAAAAATGGCCTTGATGTCACCAAAGTGGTGGCAAGGGCATTTTGGTCTTTTTAAGAGCCAAGGGTAATCGTCTTTTGGTCTTTTCACTTGTCATATTTCCAATGGATGTAACTAATTGAGATCATCTAATTATGTGGATGCTTTATTGAGATGTAAATTCAATAGAGAAAGGAAAAAGATTTTATCCGAGTTGTTCCTTATTAAATTTATGGGCATCTCAACAAGACAAGCGAGTCCCATGAAATTAGATTTTATAGGGGTACTAATGCAGGTGTTGAACCACGGGGAGGTTATCATTGTGAAGTGAATCCTATGCTTGATGTCTTAGAAAGTGCCGAAAAGAAAACCTAGACTAAACATGGTGTTTTGGATTAGCGAGAGCTAAGAGGGAAATAAAAAGACTACACTATGGATAAGAGAAAGGAAAAGTAAGAACTAAACTAATATAGGGGGATTAAACCTATGGGAAGGTGATAGGGTAACCTATACTTATGAACAGGTGACTTTTTAATTCAATGCTAATGGATTCACGATATGGGCTTACTAAATATGGTTTCTAATTCTAAGCAACTACCTAGTGTCCGAATTATACCTTAAGACTCAATGCGGGTCTATCCCTAAGAATACATACTTAGAGCTATGGCATTGTCCTTACGTATCTAAGGCCATAGAAGAGACTAGGGAATTAAGTAGGTGTCCTAGAGTGATCCCACCCTAGTTCCTAAACCATTAGCTAGATTTAAAGCTAAGAACTAGGGTTCCTAAGGTCGATTAAGCCTATCTAGACTCCTATTAACTTGATTTAAAGTTAAATTTCATGGGCATTTACTAGTATAATGGAGTACCAATAAACCGTGAAACTTATAGAAATTTTCCCAATGATATTAAGAAGTCAATTAAGCAAAAGGCTAGGGATGGACCCGCTTTAAGTAGACAAGTTTTTGGACCTGAGGCTTAACATGTAGGTGAAGTTCAGGAGGCCTTAGGTGAGGCAAAGAGGGAGAAGTAAGATAGAGAAGGCAGGATTGAAATGAATCTGCTAGGCACGTTCCCTAAGGAAGTGAGTTCCTCAAAAGAAGATATTATTCCTAAAGATGTTACACTTGGGAAAGTCTTGAGACAATCCCAAGTAGAGGCACATGTTAAAGATCAAAGACATGCTGAGATGTGAAGAGGTGAAAGCTTCAGTTCCATGGCTCAAGAAGAAGACCCATTGATCATGGCTCAAACCCTCACTCAACTAAAAGCTTTGAATACAGGAATAGGTAAGAACAACACTACAATAGGTGGATGGAATGCACAGTGGGCGGACCTTTCAGAATAGAGGAAGCACATTGATTTCGAGATTACAATGATGCACTAGGATATAAAGAAACACTTCTCAGACCCTAGTGATCGTGCTCCTTGAGTTCACCATGGCCTTTGTGATAAAACTTTTCATGCACTTCCTTTAACCTTCATTAACACAATTTACTTTCATTGCTTTATTATTTGAAACAACTGATGGTTTACTTTGATAATAGTTTAAATTGCTACTCTTGATGATAGTTTAGCTATTTTGGATCATATGTTAGTTTGGCTAGTAGTGCTCTTGAATTGCTAATACTTTGTGCTTTTGGATATTAATTTGCTTTTCTCCTTATGACCATATTGATTTTGATGATGCCTAAAGAGGGTGAAAGAAAAGTGTGTTGATGAAAGTTTGTGACAGTTATAAAGAAAACATGTTTATGATCCTAAACTAAGGGAAAATAGACTTGACTAATGGGAATGATGGAATAAACAAGCTACGGACGTGAGGATCTACAAAGTTTTGGGGAAACTTAGGGGTGATTGCTCCTTTGGAATGGATTTGGGTTCTTAACTTTGTTTTGAGGTTATTGATGGTTTGATTACTCTAATTGTGGGCTTAGATTACTAGACTTACTATCTCTAACTATCGGTGCAATCCTATCCCTAATCGGGCCCAATTAGAAGTATAGGTTTGTCTTAGCTAGCTATGGCTTTTGGGTTTAGTTCTAACTCCCTTGGGTGTTGATTAATGTCTTAAAAGGGAGTCTAATCTTTCAGTTATGTTTCTAACTAGAGATTATGTCCCTTAGGTTAAGCAAGTGATAGTGGTACCCTTTTAGTCATGTTTCATGCTAGAGGTGATTATCTACTACATTAAGGGCACCAAAAAGCACAATTAATCAACACAAATGTAGTTACAAGTAGGGCTCATGCCATTAGCATAGATTAAGGCTAAGGTGAGGCCACTACTATTAGCATCTAAGCACAAATTACACATGCAAACTCATAGAGGCATTTCACCAAACACCTTAACATGTTCAATTTCAAGCCATAAGCATATAAGAACAAAGCACATATATACAACCATCAATATCTCAAAAAAAATGTTAAAATCCTTAATCCATTACAAAAATAGCAATCCTTCCTAATCTAGAGCCAATCTAACATATTATAGATAAGAATAAAGAGAAGAATATAGAGCTCCCCCATTATCCTAGCTTGCTCTTTGCAAATATTGCTCCAAAACCCTCCAAATCCTTGTTTGATCTTCAAATCCAAGTTGTTTATGGATGGAATTGATGTTGGATTTAGTGTGTAAGGTAGGTTTTAAGTGGATTTTAAGTTTTGGCAAGCGGGTGTGAAAAATGGTTGGTGTTCTCTTTCAAAAATGGTTAAAAAGTGGCTTAAATAGGGCTGTTAACGCGTCCAGCCGGGGGCTCAGTCGATCGATCAGCTGGGTCGTCCAGCTTAGATAGAAGCTAATCGGTCTTGATAGTAAAATGTTCATATCTTGCTCATTTTAGCTCCGACTCGCACATTGTTTTTTTCTATGGCTTCATATCGCCATGGGGGCTCTCCCAAGTCATTGTTTCCACCCTAAAACATGTCCAAAATTTGTCCATGCTCTTCTTAGTTTGCAAGCTCTAAATTTGGCTCACGTTACGCATGATTTCGCCTCGGTTGCTCCTTCCTTCGCCCGGCCACTTCCAAATGCACTTTTCTTCATTCCTTTACATCCAAAACACCTTTGGATTTGTTCCACACTCCAAGCACCCTCAATTAAGCTCCAATTATCTTCCCAAATCATACCTTAAATAAGCAACAAACACGCATTAGTGTAGCATTTAGGTCCTAACTTCAACTATGAACATTTAAACCCTAATATGCAGAATTATGACTTAAATGCTATACTAATACATTAAATGAAGCTCAAAACACCTCAAAACAAGTATATACATGCAATACATAAACACATAAAACGAACACATCAACACCCCCAAACCTTCTCCTTGCTTGTCCCCAAGTAATCCCAATCCTAAGTTTACCTCTAAAGTCAATACAAAAGGTTGCCTAATGAATTGACTCGCTATCATGGTTAGCCTAAGAAGCATGAAGGGGGCATTCGTATTGTGGAGAGATCCTCAAGTCTCTTCAGATCCTTCCTCTACTTATAAAGGGCCTCGAACCTTATGGGAAGTTCCCGAGTAGCCAAATCACTACAAGCCTAGGATTCTAACGCACGCACTCAGGGTGTTGAGATTTCATGCCCCGTCAACTAACATGGCCTCCCTAACATGCACAAAGCCTCAAAGAGAAGAAGAGAAAGAATATACTTACACAATGGCTCATAAAAACCTTATTTGCATATAGACAATGATGATAACATGTGCTAAGTTGGCATTGTGTCACTTATGCACTTATTTCAAAACTTTTTGGTGCCTTTGGTTTTTTCTCTTTTTCCTTTATTTTATTTTTGCACCGTTTTGCCTTTTTCAATTTTTTTGGATTTTTCATGCTTTGTATTGTATTCACACAAAAAGAAAGGCTTTAGCACATAAAAAAGAACCAATCAAGGAAGGGGCACTCATATTAACAACCCTTTTTCAACACTCTTTCCTACCAAGCTATGGGGTGGCTATAAAGGTCATTCTTAAAGGTCCTCACTCCCTACAACTTTCAAGGACGTCCCCTCCAAGACCTGATTTTCAATCCACTCTATTCACTTCCCCTTAATGAAACTCATGTTCACCAATCAGTTGAGTTAATCACAATAGCCAATACAATGATCAACCAAGAAATAAACAACTTTGCATGCATCAAAATTTGAAAAATTTTCACCATTTTAAAGCATATAATGCAATTTAACCTAATGAAAGCATAAAACAATAAAACAAAACCCCCTCACCCGCAAACTAAACTTTGCTTGTCCTCAAGCAAATAGAACAATACTACTTAATAAGCAAATCGGCAACACAAAGCAAATAAGGGTGGTGGGAACAGGGTAGATAAGAGGGGACAAGTGGAGGGTGGATAGATACAACCTTGTGTAGCATTAAGCCGTGCATGCCATGTTTTGATGATTGTGTCCATTAACTTCCTTTGCACCCAATTTCCACTCAACTCAAAAGATCTACAAAGGAAATCAACGAACACAACATTAAAAGCTTAATATCACAAGTGTAAATGAAAAGGCTTTATGTATAGAAAGCAACGGACATGAGGGAAACAAAAATGAAAAGAAAAGAAATGAAAAATGAAATGTGCTAAGAAAAACAAAAGTAAAGAACTCATTAATCAAACTGTAACTATCAAAATATCTAGGGTGCCTCCTAGTAGCGCTGGATTTTACGCCCCAGACGAGTGGTAATGTTAGCTAGTGGTGCTTAAAATCCTTGGGCACTTACGGCCAGATAAGTAAATTAGCATAAGAAAAAGCAAATGGATGCAGCACATGAAAAATGCAATCAAAACCATGTATCCGACGCCTTGAAGATCTAAACTCATGCCCTAAGATTATGTACACAAGATTATGCTAGGCATCCTAAAATAAAAGAAATGGATCAAAAAATGTGCATCTCATAGGGTAGGCTGTAACAAATGACGCAACAACACATTCTTCTATGCCTGGGTTGAATACTCGAGTCTCTTCTCTTAAACTCAACTCACTAGTAGCTAACCTAAACTCTAGTGGAATCCAGGGAGAAAATGAAGCATTATCCTCCATCTGATCAAGAACAATGGGCACATATGAGGATTCTGAAAGAGAAGGAAACACACTCGGTGGAAGCTCAGAACTACTCTCAACTAGGGAAGGATCTATAGCAATGGTCTCACTAGATTTAAGAGTAGATGAGACAATGGAAGAGGTACTCTCAGAAATAGAGATTCCAGAGTCTATTAAAGCAATAATCTCATCAAGCTCATCAATATCACTCGGGGCTAAGAGTAAATTGAAGGACTCCTCGACACAGGAATCGAGAGTATCTACTAAGGAAAAGACATCACTTTCTAAGTGAGTCTCACTGAAAGCCTCCAAATTTAACTGCTTGATGATCGTGTCAAGCACAACTCTATTTTCTAAAGACAAGAAAGAAGCATGGGAATCATCATCACTAGAAGTAACAGACTCTATGAACAAATAATTCTCCTTATCACCCACTCTATCCTTAGTAGCAAACTCAGCACCTCTAACCTTTGCCTTCAAATTCCTAAACATGAACTCAATGATCCCTATCCAACAATGAATTGCTGTATCGGTAGTGGCTCAAAATGGTCTTCCCAAAACGATAGTTGTCATATTCCTAGTGTTATGACCTTTATGCATGTCTATAACAATGAAATCCATAGGATAGTAAAATTCTCCAACTTTAACCATGACATCTTCAACTATCCCTCGAGGTCTTCTCTTACTCCTATTGGCCAATTGAAAAACCACATTGGTAGGCTTCAACGCCCCCAAACCTAAGTGTTTATACATCGAAAAAGGAATAAGATTGACTCTAGAACCTAAATCAAGCAAGGCATGGGCTACCGGATTATCATTAATTGCATAAGAGATGGTAAAAGCTCCAGGATTGCCAAGCTTAAATGGAACACCTGTGGTGCAAATGCTACTAACCATCTCCGTAAGCTTTACATTCTTAGGCAAGTAGGTGGTTTTCCTCTTCCTAATGCATAGGTCTTTAAAGAATTTGGCATAAACTGGTATCTTCTAAATGGCCTCAACTAAAGGTAGAGTGACATTAATATCCTTAAGAGGCTCTAAAATCCTCAATGCTTTGTCGTCCTCAACTTTCTTGGATCTCTCTAATGATAAAGGAAAAGGAACTCTAGGAGTACATCATGAGATTCAACAACTTGTTTCCCTTCTCTATATGGTGAATCAATACTCATCTCAATGTGATTTCTCTTTTTCTCTTCAAGTTCTCTAATCTTCTCCTTAGGCATACTAGTCTTTCCATTAACACAAGTCATTTCAGGCCCAGCTCTACTCACAGACTCTCCCACCTGATTATCTATAACCCTACCACTTCTCAAGGTCATGATGGCCTTAGCTTGTGTATAAGTGCTCGGAGAAGGACTCGAATTGCTATACAGATTTTTAGGACTCGACTCATGATGAATAAGTAGCTTTCCTGGATCTTTGTGATAAACATTTCCAGCAAGATGTCCTATTCAATTCTTCAAATCTCTTACTGCACTCCGAAATAATTGCTGTTAGGCCTGTATCATCTTAGCAAGTAAGTCTAACCTACGGTCAACTATAGGCTGAACAGGTGAAGTGGAATAGATAGGAGTAGATTGAAATGACTGCTGTGACAAATTATAATACCTAGGCTCAGAAACTACCTGATAAAACCCTGGAAAACTAGGAAGTGATGGACTAGGATGATTCTGGAATGAATAAGAAGAATTTGTGTTGTTGTGAGACTGCACTATCCTAGAATGATCACGCCACTCGAGTCCAAGTGTGCAAAAAGTAATGGATAAACAATCTTGATTGGCAAGGACGTGTTCTTGTATAAACTCAAGGAACTGTGAGATGAGAAGGCATGCTATAGTGGTATGGCTAGACTTGGAGCACAAAGTACACACCTCTAAAAGACTAGGAGGATGAGGAAGAGATGCACTAGGAGTAGACCTATGAGTGGATGTAGCTCCTAAAGACATAAACTGATCAAACTTCCTAGTGAAAGCTCTTACCTCAGTAGCTAAATCATAATTTGAGTCAACCCCGAACACGCTACTAAGAGTAGTATTCCTAGTTCTCTTCCCTACTCTCTCAAAATTAGCATTCTGGAACGAGTCCTCTGCCATAACCTCTAGTTTAGACTAAACCTTCTTGGGTGTCAAATCTAAGAACCCCCCACCACTCAAAGCATTAACTATTAGCCTATAAGCTAAAGTCAAGCCCAAATAGAAAAATTGGAGCAATTCATGTAAATCATACCCATGATGTGGGCATTGGTGATGAAGCTCATTGAATCTCTCCCAAGTCTCGTGAAGAAGCTCTAATTCTTGTTGTGCCAATGTCATGATCTCTGCCCTAAGAGTGGCTATTCTAGCTATTGGGAAAACTCTATGAAGGAACTTAACTTAAAGCTCATCCTAGCTAGTGATAGACCGATGAGATAAGGACGTGAACCATTGCCCTGCTTTATCTTTTAAAGAGAAAGGGAACAATCTAAGCCTAACGTTCTTGGAAGAGACATCCTTAAAATGAATGGTAGAGCATATCTCAAGAAATACACCTATATGTGCATAGGGATTCTTATTATTACGACAATAGAATGATGGAAGGATTTGTAAGGTCTTGGGTCTAATCTTCAAGGTCGCTTTTCTCCTTATGACCATATTGATTTTGATTATGCCAAAAGAGGGTCAAAGAAAAGTGTGTTGATGAAAGTTTGTGACAGTTATGAAGAATACATGTTTATGATCTTAAACTAAGGGAAAATAAACTTGACTAATGGGAATGGTGGAATAAACAAGCTACGGAAGTGAGGATCTACAAAGTTTTGGGGAAACTTAGGGGTGATTGCTCCTTTGGAATGGATTTGGGTTCTTAACTTTTTTTTGAGGTCATTGATGGTTTGATTACTCTAATTGTGGGCTTAGAGTACTAGACTTACCATCTCTAACTAACAGTGCAATCCTATCCCTAATTGGGCCCAATTAGAAGCATAGGTTTGTCCTACCTAGCTATGGCTTTTGGGTCTAGTTCTAACTCCCTTGGGTGTTAATTAATGTCCTAACAAGGAGTTTAATCTTTTAGTTATGTTTCTAACTAGAGATTAAATCCCCTAGGCCAATCAAGTGATAGTGGTACTCTTTTAGCCATATTTCATGCTAGTGGTGATTACTTACTATATTAAAGGCATGAAAAAACACAATTAATTAACACAAACATAGTTGCAAGTAGGGCTCATGCCATTAGCATGGATTAAGGCTAAGGTGAGGCAACTACTATTAGCATTTAAGCACAAATTACACATGCAAACTTATAGAGGCGTTTCACCAAACACCTTGACATGTTTAATTTCAAGCCATAAGCATGTAAGAACAAAGAACGTATGTACAACCATCAATATCTCAAAACAAGTGTTAAAGTCCTTAATCCATTACAAAAATAGCAATCCTCCCTCTTTATTTGAGATATTGATATTGATAGTAACAGATAGTAATAGGTCATTTAGGCTCTGATTTGTGCACCGCTTTTTTTCTATGGCTTCATATCACCAAGGGGGATCTCCCAGCCATCTTTTGTGCCCTAAAACATGTCCAAAATTTGTCCATGTTGCAAGCTCCGAATTTGGCTCACGTTGCGCTCAGTTTCGCCTCGGTTGCTCCTTTCTTCGCCCAGCCACTTCCAATGCACTTTTCTTCATTCCTTTACATCCAAAACACTTTTGACTTTGTTCCATACTCCAAGGACCCTAAATTAAGCTCCAATGATCTTCCCAAATCACACCTTAAACAATCAACAAACATGCATTAGTGTAGCATTTAGGTCCTAACTTCAACTATGAACGTGTAAACTTTAATATGCATAATTATGACCTAAATGCTATACTAGCACATTAAATGAAGCTCAAAACACCTCAAAACAAGTATATACATGTAATACATAAGCACATAAAACGAACACATCAGTTATAAAGTAGATAGAGGGAGTATTCCCCTTAATATGGTTTTCGTTAATATGTGCTTACATTAAGGGGGAGTAAAAAATACTCATTATTTTATTGATTTTGATGATGAAAAATATGATTAATTTACTAAAAATAATCTTGTGAGTTTTAAATGAATATCATAACACAATTGCTTAGAAGATAGCAGAATATGCTTAGCTTTGAGCTTGACTACATGAAAGATTTATCTATCAAAGATTAGAGCTCAAGCATGAAGGAGAAGAAGATGATGAGAAGTCATAAGGTATGAGCGAGGCATCATTAGGTGTATTGGATGTCATGCTCCCTTATAGACAGCCTTAGATTCATTTTTAATAGCTTAAACATCTCTTCTTCGTTTTAAAATCTCATGGACATTGATTTACAAATGCAAAACTTGATTTTATTACATAAAATGCATGCAATTCTTCAAGCACATGTTTTGGAATGATTTTAAGCTTCAATTGATCTGTTAAAACTTGTTTGGAGTTGATTTGGTGTTGTGAAAATGAGTTAGAATTTATTTTAAATGGTTTTACGCTTGTTTGGCTTTGTTTCTAGGCTTCTAGTCCAGCTAGACCCCCTTAGGCAGTTGACCGACTGAGCATGGGGATTGCCCAATCTAACCAAAAACTTTGGGGCTTAGTCAGATCCCCTAGCCATTCGAACAGTTGAGGCGTCTGGCCAAGTTAGTAGAACAAAGGGTCAAGTCGGTTGACCGGCTGAGCACTCTGCTGTAATAAATGTACTAACTATTTATTACCGTTTAGCCCCATTTTTCTCTTCTATTTTCACCTACCAAAGCCCTAACTCTCAAATCTCTTTAAATACACCATCCAAACATTTAAATGTAGGAATCTTAGCTTGCAAAATCTTTCTTCATCATTCATTGCTAAGAATTATTGAGCTATTATTGTGATATCATTAAGCACTCAAGAGCTTTAAATTTTCATATCTACTTGCGAGAAGTTATATCACCTTTATCACCTATTCCTTCAAATTCTTGATACATACACACTCTTTGAGATAGAAAATCTTGTGAAATATACATATTGGGCTTAAGAAGATTGTGAGGAAATCCTATAGAGAGTGTCTCTTGGTTTCTTTGAGATTTGGGTTCAAAGAGTTGTATACTTTTTTTTTGCTTCACCAAGCCTTGAAGAAGCATCATAGTGGAGTTGATTAACGTAGGAAAGGCTGAACCACCTAACAACCGTTTATCTTCTTCTTCCTTATCTCTACTTTACGTAACTTGCCATTATTGATTGTTTGGCGTTTGACTAATTGCTTAAGAGAATTTGTGTGCCTTATTCGATAAATTTATATTTGCAAAAATTGTCTAATATCTTAATTCACCCCCTACTTAAGATATTTGCCCCTGCAATTGTTATCAAAGCTAGAGTTCTACCTATAGTTTAACAACTAGTAGAATTATATTAGGCAAATATGGATGGTATTTCTATTAAGCAACCATCCCCTTTTGATGAAACTAACTATGCCTTTTGGAATATGAGGATAAAGGTTTTTATTCAATCACATGATTATAAGGCATAGAAGATAATTGAAAATGGACCTACTTTTCCACTAAAATGGAAGGGGATATGAGAGCTTCTAAACCTGAAAATGAATGGAATGATAAGAATATTAAATTGTTTCAGTTAAATCAAAAGGCTTTACATTATTTGTTCAATTCCATGAATGCAATCGAGTTTGCTAGGGTAATGGGGTTTACTTCGACTAAGGAACTTTGGGACCAATTAGAAGTGACCTATGAAGGGACTAGCCAAGTAAAAAAGTCTAGAATTACTATGTTTGCACATAAATATGAATTGTTTAAAATACTTCCTAATGAAAGTATTGGGTAAATGTTTTCCAGATTCGTTGAGATTTCTAATGGCTAAAGGCACTTGGAAAAGATTATTCAAATGTAGAAAAAGTGAGAAAGGTGCTAAGAAGTTTGCCATCATCATCGCTGATTTGCTTTGATTTGGTTTGTGTTTGTATTGCATTTTCTATATATTTTAGAGGTATTATGTGCATATATAGTGGCATTAGTGTAGTACATTTGCCAAAGATAAGCTTAAGCGAAGATAATTGTACATAGATGAGTTTTGTAGATAAACACTACACTAATTGCTTGACTTCGTGATTTAGGTGAGACTTAGGTTGAAAACAAGGGTTACACAATAATGGGTGATAAAGATAAAAGGTATACAGGTAATAAGGAAGAGGCCATAAGCGAAGAAGATGAAGAATGAAGGCCAAATGGAGAAACTGGTCAACCCCCAAAGGCTACTAGTTGACTAGTAGGGTCAGTCGGCAAATCCAAAGAATAAAGAGCAGAATCGGCTGGTAAATCCAGAGAGTAACTCCATGAACTGGTGGACCCCCTTATCCACCGGCCAGTTAGTAAGGTTGACCAGTAATGATGCTGGAAGCTATAAAAAGGGCCCAATTTTAGCATTTTGGAAAAAAGAAAAAGAAAAAAGGAGAAAATACATACACTTCACACCCACTTCTCACACACCTAACCCTAATTCTCACCCATCTCTCAGATACCTTTTCTCACACTTCCTACTTGGATTCAAGCCTATTTGGAGGGATCTAACAACTTTGGAGTGAGGATTTACTTGAGGATTATAAAATATTTGTTCAGATGAAAGGGGATTTTCTTATTCTCTCTTTCATCCAATTTCATATTATGTTTGAGTAGACTTGTTAGGGTGATTTAGCATATGTAATGGGTTGACTATATACTCTTATGTTATAGGATTTAATGGCTTAATATATACATACTTTGTTTTCTTTGTTTTAATGGCTAATATTCAATACATGTCTAAGTGCTTGATAATATGCCTATGTGAGTAGTATGTCTATAAATTGATGTTTATTTGCTACCAAATACTTCTAATTCATTTTATAATCACACCTATATGTTTGTATATGGATTATATGAAGTCGGTAATACCTATATCTATGTCTATGTGTACGTTTGCATGTCTAATAGTAAATATGACCTCAATATTGCATACATGTTGGTTCCCAATTGCTTTTAATGTTGTAATTCAAGCATAATGATGTTTAGTAGTCGAATAGGTTTCTTTATTCGTAAACACCTTGGCCTAGAACATGTATGAATGTGCTAATAGTTCAAATCCCATCATAGTGATCCTAGAATAACGATGCATAATTCAGGGCTAGCCTAGATCAAGTCTCCCTTGGCTTTAACCCGAGCCAACGAGTTTCCGAATAGGTTTAGTCGACCCTAGCGACACTACGTCTTGGCTTTAAACCCAGCCAATAGTTTAGGTACTAGGGTAGGTTTATCCTAGATCACCTAGGAAGCTATTTAGTCACTCCTAAGGCCCTGAGTCATAAGGACCACGTCGTGGCTCTAGGAGGTGCCACTTAGAGATGGACCTGTACCGACTCTTAGGAGAAATTAGGAAACTAGTGAGCAACCTAGTTAAGAGCAACTGATAATTAAGCCATCTCCTGTAATCCCATAGAATTTGAGTCTAGAATCACTCATTATCATGCAAAAGTCACCCTAACCCATTCCATTTGTTAGTTCTCTTTAGGTAGTTTGTTTCCCCACTTTTCATTCCAATAGTGTAGTTTTATTTCATCTAGTTAGAGCTCCCATAAATTCAAAAAATCCAAAAAAAAAAAAAATGGTTAGTTTCAGTTTTCTTTTAGGCACTTTCTAGGACACACACACACATAGAATTCGTTGCACAAAATAGCCTCCTTATGGTTCAATACCCATTCTCGCATACACTACATTGCACCAATCCATGCACTCATGGGTCTTTAAGGCTTGCACCTCTAGAGAAACATTCTTGGCACCATTGCCAAGAAGGCATGGTGGTTTGTGTTTCTTACTTGTTTGTTTTAGTAGTTGCTTCCTTTATTTGTTTTTCTTGTTTTATCTTGTTAATTTTTTTATACCGTCCTATCTTTCTTTTTTTAGCAAGTTTCTTATTTTTTGTTTACTTTTGTTTCCTAGCTTACATGCTCATTGTTTTTGCTTATTTTGAGTGGTTTACTTTCTTGATTTAGTTGTTTTTTGGATTGTGTTTGTTTGTTGTAGTTTTAGGATGTGTGAACTTTTAGGGGTTGCAAGAAGTGAAAGGAGATTAGGTTTGGCTTTATATGATTGCTAGGCATTCTCTTAGGAATTCTCTAGTTCCTTTACATCCTGAACCGAAGAGAATTGTTCATCACTGTAGGAATTTAGGAGATCTTTAAAGAAAAATGGTTGATCCCACTAATCCCCCTCTTAATGCTCCTCCCATTCCCCTAATGCATCCTATTCCTCCACATGAGCACCCTTATGCACAAGAGCTCATTAAGCCAGACCTATCTATAAACAATGAGCCTATGTTTAGGCAATTCTCCTCCCCAATACCTTCGAGCCTAACTTGGCTATTAATGTTCTGGGGTTAGGGGAAGCCAATTTCGATATTAAGCCTAACATGTTGGCTATGCTTCCTTCCTTCTACGGGAGAAGCAGCGAGAGTCCCTTGGACCATATCACGAATTCTATAGAGATAAATTCTATTCTTCATTCCTCCAACATGTCTCAAGAGGTCATTCACCTTAAGTTATTACCATTTCACCTTAAGGGTAAGGCTAGGTCATGGTATCATTCTTTACCTAGAGATTGCATTACATCTTAGAATGAGCTTCAGTCTAGGTATTACCAAAAATTCTTTCCCATGGCCAAGAAGACCGACCTTAAGGCTTCCATTATGACTTTTTCCCAACATGATTTAAAGTCCTTACATGAGGCTTGGGAGATGTTCAATGAACTTCTTAGGCAATGCCCACACCACAGGTATGGTGATCATGACCTTTTTCAGTATTTCTTTAGAGTCTTGAATGAGCAAAAATAAGATGATGGTCAATGCCACCTCCGGTGGTGGATTGTATAATCGGAAACAGAGTGAAGCATGAGAGAAAATGGATTTTTTGGCCGAGAACTCTTTTCAAAACACTGCTATAGATAGCTTTAGTCGGGGAGCAAATAGAAGAGGTGTTTATGAGGTAAATGTTTCTTCTGATTTGCCCGCCAAGGTTAAGGATTTAGTGCATAAGTTAGATCAATTCATTTCATTAAGTCTCTCCTCACAAAGTCGTAGAGCTAGTCCCATAGGTTCATCCTTCACCCTATCAGTAGTTGAAGTACGTGCATTGTGTTTCAAGCCATCTCATGAGACCATAACTTGCCCATTAGCATTGTAGTTTCCCGAGTTCATTCACGAGCAAGTCTATGCCACACAAGGGTACTCACAAGAGTACAACCCTTACTCGATCACATATAATATGGGTTAGAGGGACAACTCAAAGTCTTCCCAGTCCTCGATCCTATTCTAGTAGAGACCTCGTCTTACTAGTCCTCTAGGGTTTCATTGTGTGAATCAGGCTAGACTCCCTAGTATTCCTCAACCGTAGACACTACCTGTCCCATCTAGTAGCCAGTCCACTAGTATTGAGATGATGGAGAAAATGATGAAGTTTATTCAGCTTCGATAGTAAAAGCTAGCTAATCATAGGCAGTAAATGGCTAGGATGAAAGCACAGTTAAGGTAGCTTGCCAGCTAGATTATCGCTAGAGATCTAGGCAAATTGCCTACACAGCCAGAGGTAAACCCTAGGGCCCAGACCTGTTCTTATCTAGCCTAGGCTAAGGCTGTCACTACTCTTAGGAGTGGTAGGATAATGGAAAATAGAATAGGAGTTAAATATGCAGAGCTTGCACCAAGTGGTCCCTCTAAGACTAGAGAGCCATTCGTCACCCTATTGACAGGGATCATAGAGAGAGTCCTGCTGAGAGAGTGAAGCCCACTAAAGACCATGGAGAAAGTAGTTCTCGGCCACATAGAGAGGAAAAGTAGCCTATTGATGATTCCCATGAGTCGAGAGATGTCGTTTCTAGAGTTCCATTCTTATCTGCCTTAGAGAGGCCGTCACCTAGGGAGGATACTAGATTTTTCAAAGTCTTAGAGTATTTAAAAGATCCCAAGGTTAATCTTCCTTTGATAGATATAATTTCTTCCATTCCCTCCTACTCTAAGTTTTCCAAAGACCTTTACACGTAGAAGCGTAACACATTGCATATGCCCAAGAAGGTGATACTCACAGAGAAAGTGAGTAGTATTTATACATCACTCCATCCACCTAAGCTTAATGGTCCGAGAGTATTCACTCTTCCTTGTTGCATTAAAGAAACCCAAATTAACCACGCTTTATAGATTTATGGTCCGTGTGAACCTCATTCCTTACTCCGTCTATTAGTAACTAGGCTTAGGTGAGTTGTTTCCCAAACACGTTACACTCTAACTAGCTGATAGGTCTAAGTGTAGACTTAGAGGTGTAGTAAAGCATGTCATGATTCAAGTAGGTGAGTTTGTGTACCCTGTCGACTTAATAGTGCTTGATATGGATTTTGGTCACGACTCTAGGCACTCTACACCCGTCCTTTTAAGTCACCCCTTCCTTGCCACTGCCGATGCGGTTATCCATTACAAGTCAAGGTAGCTACAAATTAAGTTTGGAAATTTAAGGTCCACTAGAAAGGTAGCTGAGGCCATAAATAAAGCTAGTATAGGTGGAGAAGATGATGAGGAAGGTTGCTTAATGATGAGGAAGGTTGCTTAATGATTCAAGTGATAGACCCTTGTATTGAGGGCAACGTTAAAGAGACCATGATTGATAATGATAAATTGAGAAAACTTATGGGTATCTTACCTAGCATTGATCGAGAGACCTTAGTACTAGGATTTGGGGCCCCTATTTTTAGGGATGATGATTCTAAGCTTGATGAGTCCTTTAAGGTTAATTCTTTTAATCTTAACGTGAAAGGCATAGACCATTATGATTGCACACGTAGGATTTATCTTGAAAGAGGAGATGAAAATAGAGGTTTTAAGATGCATATGATGGAATCTCATATTGATTGAGATGGTTGTGAGAAGATATCCCGTAGCAATGAATTTATTGAAGAATTTGATGAGACATTAGCTAGAGTGGATTTGGAGACACTCGTTGAGAAGAGCATCATGCCTATCCTAGATTCTAGGCCTGATAAGTCCATTGGAGTTGTAGGTTCCACTGTTGGAGTAAATGATCAATCTATGAAGACTCTTAAGGAAGAGATTCAGGAAGTTGAGATTATGATATATAGGTATTTGGGTATCTTTGAAGAGTCTTTATTAGAACCTTCTTCTAAACTCTCTACTAGGGAATTACTTGATGAGGTGAATCATTTCTTAGATGAACATGAGCCATCTGAGCCCATGACCCATACTTCCAGTTCTTCCTCTTCTGAGCCCATTCCTTCTTGCTTTCTCATTTATTCTAATCCTATTTCATTTGATAACTCTGCCCTCCTTCCTTCTATTGAGTTTCCCCCTAGTGAACACATATTTACACCATCTTACTTGAAGCACATTCATGTAGGGTTTGTTGATACTCCTCTCATTCTTTGTGTTTTGGATTCTTTGTTGACCTATTGGCATAGGGGGTGGGTAGCCCTCGATCACCAAAAGAAGGCAATAGGATGGTTAGTAGCTAAGACTGAGCTAGCAAGAATAAGGTTGGAGAAGAACAAGGGACCTAAACCATTAGATTTTTCCATGCCTTATGACACCTTCGAGCATTCTTCTTCTATATTTGATGTGCCGAGTTTTTCATTTGTCCTTTTCATGTATGCCTAAAAAGGATTGTGATGTGCATAATTTGATTGATCTTATACAACATGATCCTTTTTCTTCTGAGTTGTGCCTTGAGAGGTTTGTATGCCAATCCGTGCTCAAGGACTACAAGTATCATTGGCTCGAATATTACCGCCTGGTTGGAGATGTTAAATCCAGCACTACTAGGAAGCACCTTAGACATTAATGACAAGTGGATGATCACCTATCTGATGGCATCGTGGTTAGAGCTACTAAGAGGCAACCTAGGTTCAATTTTGCAAATGTGCAATTCTTAGTTCATTTTCCTTTTATTTGTTTTCTTTCTTTTCTTTTCACCCACACTAAAGTGTTCAATCCCAATCCTTTATCCTATAGAATACACCTTTGCTTTTTATTTTCTCATGCCAATGCAAGTTTAGGCAATGCTACTAACCTTATTTTCTTTGTGAGTGTTTATCGATTGTAAGTCACAGGGTCAATAATTGATTAATCGACCATTGGCATGAAGAACTTCGAAAAGAATGCAAGGCTGTATATATCCTTTCTCCACTTGTTCCCTAGCTATCTATCCTATCCCACCACCCTTACTTGCTTTCTATTACATATTCGCTTATTGATGTGCTTTGTTCTATTTGCTTGAGGACAAGCAAAGTTTAGGTTTGAAGGTGTAGGAGTTTTTTTTTTATTGCTTTATGCTTTTATTATGGTAGAGTGTGTTATGCTCTTAAAATTTATGAATTTTTTTTCAATTTTGATGTATATAGAGTCATTTATTTCTTGGTTGACTATTATGTTGGCTATTGTGATTGGCTGAATTGATTTGTGAAAATGAGTTGCATTATGGGGAATGAATGGAGTGGATTGAAAACAGGGTCTTAGAGGGGATACTCTTGAAAGTTGTGAGGAGTGAGTACCTTTAAGAATGCCCCCTGTAGCCACCCCATGGCTTGGTAGGAAAGAATATTGAAAAGGGGTTGTTGATGTGAGTGTCCCTTCCTTGATTGGTTTTTTTTTATGTACCTAAGCCTTTCTTTTTCTTTTATTTTATTATGAAATGAAAGTATGCAAAATTCAAAAAAATCCAAAAAAATGAAAAAAAAGGCAAAAAAAAGGTGCAAAACATAAAAAAAAAGTTGATAAATTGAAAAAAAATGAAAAAAGAGAAAAATCCAAAAGCACCAAAAATTTTTGTGAATAAATGCATAAGTGGCACAATGTCAACTTAGCACAAGCTATCTTCTTTGTAGATATTTGAATAAGGCTTTTATAAGCCATTATAGTTTTGAATTCTCTCTCGTCTTGGCTTTGAGGCTTTGCGCAAGCTGGGGAGGCGATGTTAGTTGAAGGGGCATGAAATATCAACATCTTGAATGCGTGCGTTGAAATCCTAGGCTCGTGGTGGTTTGGCTACTCGGGAAGTTCCCACGAGATTTGAGGCTCTTTATGAGTAGATAGAGGATCCAAAGAGACTTGGGGATCTCTCCACAATAGGAATGCCCCATTTGTGCTTCATAGGCTAACTTTGATAGTGAGTCAACCCCTTAGCCAACTCTTTGTATGGACTTTGAGATAAACTTAGGATTGGTCTTGCTTGGGGACAAGTAAGGAGAAGGTTTAAGGGTGTTGATGTACTTTGATTTGGTATGTGTTTGTATTGCATTTCCTATATATTTTAGAGGTATTGTGCACATATATAGTGGCATTAGTGTAGTACAATTGCTAGAGATAAGCTTAAGTGAAGATAATTGTACACAGATGAGTTTGGTAGATAAATACTGCACTAGTTGCTTGATTTCGTGATTTAGGTAAGACTTAGCATGAAAACAAGGATTACACAATGATAGGAGATAAAGATAAAAGATGTACAGGTCATGTAGAAGAGGTCAAAAGCAATGAAGATGAAGAATGAAGGCTAGAGGGAGAAACCGGTCGACCCCCAAAGGCTACCGACTGACCTTTCAACTGGTAAATCTAGAGAACAAAGAGCAAAACTGGCTGGGCCAACCAGTTGATCAATACAATTAGGTAGTAAAGCCAGAGAGTAACTTCAAGAATTGGTCGACACCCTTATCTATTGGCCAACCGGTAAGGTCGACCGGTGATGACGCTGAAAGCAACAAAAAGGGCCCAATTTTAGCATTTTAGGGAAAAAAAAGGAGAGAGCACACACACTTCTCACACACCTAACCCTAATTCTCACCTACCTCTCACACACTTCCTACTTGTATTGAAGCATATTTGAAGGGATATAACAACTTTGGAGTGAGCATTTACTCAAGGATTGTATAAAGATTTGCTAGGATGAAAGAGAAATTTCTTATTCTCTCTTTCATCCTATTTTATATTATGTTTGAGTAGACTTGTTTAGGGTGATTTGGCTTGTGTAATGGGTTGATTATATACTCTTGTGTTATGGGATTTGATGGCTTAATATATACATATTTTGTTTTCTTTGTTTTAATGGCTAGTGTTCAATACATGTCTTAGTGCTTGATAATATGCCTATGTGAGTAGTATCTATACAAATTAATGTCTATTTGCTACAAAACACTTTTAATCCATTCTATAATCATGTCTATATAATTTTATGTGGATTGTATGAAGTGGGTAATGCTTATATCCATGTCTATGTGTATGTTTGCATACATAGTAGTAAATATGACCTCAATATTGAATACATGTTGGTTCCCAATTGCTTTTAAACGTGTAATCCGAGCATGACATTGTTTGGTAGTCGAATAGGTTCCTTTATTCGCAAACACCTTGGCATGGAACATGTATGAATGCGCTAATAGGACAAATCCCACTATAGTGATCCTAAAATAATGATGCGTAATTTAGGCCTAGCCTAGATCGAGTCTCCCTTGACTTTAAACCTAGCCAACAGGTTTTCAAATAGGTTTAGTTGATCCTAGAAACACTAGGTCTTGGCTTTAGACCCAGCCAAAAGTTTAGATACTACAATAGGTTTATGCTAGCTCACCTAGGAAGCTAGTTAGTCACTCTTAAGGCCCTAGGTCGATCAAGTTTCCCTTGACTTTAAACCTTGCTAACGAGTTTTTAAATTGATTTAATCCACCGTAGCGACACTAGGTCTTGGTGTTAAACCCAGCCAATATTTTAGATACTAGGGTAGGTTTATCCTAGGTCACCTTGGAAGCTAGTTAGTCACTCCAAAGGCCTTAGGTCATAAGGACCACGCCATGGCTCTAAGAACCGCTGCCTAGTGATGGACCCATACCGAATCCTAGGGAGAAATTAGGACACTAGTTAGCAACCTAGTTAAGAGCAGCTGATAATTAAGCCATCTCCTATAATCCTCTAGCATTTGAGTCTAGAATCACCTATTAGCAAGCATAAGTCACCCTATCCCATTCCACTTGTTTGTTCTCTTTTAGTAGTTTGTTTCCCCACTTTCCATTCCCATAGTGTAGTTTTATATCCTTTAGTTAGAGCTCCCGTAAAACCAAAAAATCCAAAAAAAATGGTTAATTTAGGTTTTCTTTTAGGCACTTTCTAGGACACAAACACATAAAATTTGTTCCACAAAATAACCTCCCTATAGTTCGACACCTATTCTTGCACACACTATACTACACCAATCCATACGCTTGCGGGTCTTTAGGGCTTACACCTCTAGAGATACATCAATGACAACCCAAGGTGACGACCTTCAAGGAAACCAAAGACCTTAGCACATTGGAACTCAACTAGCTTATTGGGTCACTTATGACTCATAAGCTTGAGATAAAGGACCACGAAGAAGAAGACAAGAAGATGAAGAAGTCTATAGCACTTATGGCATCAAAATACACATCAAGTAATGATAAAGATGGTGTGGAGCAACTGAAAGATGAGGAGATTGCACTTGTTGCCCGAAACTTCAAAAAAATTATGAAGTTTGGAAGATGAAGAAAGGAGCCTTTTCTAACAACAACAATTTGAAGAGAAAAGGAAAAAAAAGTGAAGGAGTTTAAGAAGCAAAAAGAAGCAAGAGATGATGAATTAAGGTGATTCAATTGCAACAAGCTGGGACACATAAAGGCCAATTGTCCAAAGCTTGCATAAGAAGGAAGGCAAAGCACTCAAGGCAACTTGAGACATCTCCCAGAGCGAAAAGGACATGGAGGATCAACATTAGGTAGCAAACTGTTACCTCATGGCCAATAAGGATGAGGTACAATCTTCTCCATCTATTTATTACTTATCTAGTGAAGAAGAGAAAGAGGAGTATACTTTTAAGGAACTAAAGGAGGTATTTGCATAGTTACATCATGATTTTGCTAGGAGTAGTATGCTCTAAAGCTCACTTGTACATGACATTTTGGATTTGAAACAATGTATAATAATTTTTTTGTTAAATGGCATTGTGAGTTTCTTACATATTATCTCTGTTATGTTTTATTGATGCATGTATAAAGGTCCCTTGACTTGAACTAATGACTTGGATGCGCAGTGAGACTGGATGCACAGTAGGTCCAAGTCTAGATTTAGTCACGTCATAAATTGAATCCATAACTGAATAGTAGTGTTGGGCACTCTACTAGGATAAGGTTATATTGAGCAAGTCTCCTCTTTAAGGGTGATCTACCTAGGTCATTAGAGGACTTTCTGGATTTGTCTCAATAGTACGTGTGTCACATATTGGATAGGACCATTGTGAGTATGTTTTCTAGAGACGTACTATCAAAGAAAGAAAACAAGACACTCACTGCTACTAAATGATCATTGCTCTTAATCTTGAGTATATGTGGATGAACTAATGAAGTTAGGGTTTAGCACTTTGATTCACTGTGGGTGAGATCTTATTTTATTAGGATCAACAGCCTTGTGCATTGAGTGCTACTTTCTAATTAATTGGAACATGCATATGCAAAATGGAATCTATGTGCCCCTTTTCGGATTGTCCAAATTTATCATCCAAATCTAGATTTAGTGATACTACCTTTATAGGTGTGTCGGTCATATGGCTTGAGGGTCACTCTCGAGATCAAGAGATTCCTTGACCAAGGATGGTTGGCAATTGGACAAGAAACCCAATGGAAAAAGATACAGCTAAGGAGGTGATAGTACACAGGCCAAAGGACTAGTCTTAGCTGTGGGTATACATAGAGGGGCATTATGGTCGGTTATTTAGTAGGTCAAAGACAAAGTTCACATTCTTTTGTGATAAGCTTTTAGGTAATGGCAATTATTCTTGGAGTGCAACTTTGATCTTATGATGGAATAGATCGGAGTTAAAAATAATTATTATTATGTCGCCTAGATCGGGCAAGGATATTTTTAATTATTTTTGGAAGCCAAGGATAATTGCGTCTTTTTGGTCCCTTCCCTAGTTGAAATGACTTTGAGAGAGTAATCTTGAAAGAGCAAATTCCATATTGTGGGAGTAGCCTTATTGGGCCAAGGCTTGGAATTGGGTTTGGACTTTCTTTAGAGTCCAAGATAACCTAATTGGGCTAGGATGGTTTCCTATTGGGCTTAGGCCTCCACATGGATTATGGACTATGTGTTGGACTTGGATAATGGGCTTGGCCTAAGTCTTCCAAGACAGGTGGACAACTTGCAAAATACTACAAAAACAAGTGGACAACTTGCACAAGTCTTCCAAGACAAGATTGACAAGTTACAAAAAGGAAATACTACATAGAAATTTTCTCCCACATTGAAAGTTTAGCAACTTTGGGTGCCAAGGTTCTCTCTATAAATAGACAAGACCCTACACCTTTTATGTATTCCACTTTGTAGTTGATTTCTTCCTTTTTGGCAAGAAAATACTACAACACATAGTACACACTTATTGTGTGATTTTTGGTCTAGTTTTTCAATAGCATATTACTTTGCTTCTTCCCACACAAGAGGCTATTCTCTCAAGATAAGTCTCTTTAATCATAGGGAAGAAGACTAGGGAGTTGCCTATTGCAACACCCCTATGGTAAAATTTTTTGCGGCCTTGTTCATGAACGAGAACAAAGCTCGTGACAGTTTTTAGCTTCATCAAAGGCCCCATGCTTCAAGAGGTTAACGTTATATAATTTTTGCAAGTACTAGTTATATTCTATATGTTCTTAAGCATGTTATTGTGTGTGTTATGTGGTTATTTTATTTTCCTAGCATGTTTTCTTGGTAGAATTTTTTGAAAATATGGACTAGTGATATCACTAATTGAGCACAAGCCTAAATAGCCCGCAAGCGCATTGGTCGTGTGTAGTACGGTGTGTGCGAGTGCGGGGTCGAGTCCACGGGGAGGCCTAATGTGTATGGTGTTCTAAGCTAAGTGCGTCCTAAAGAGCTACTTGTTAGGGTCCTAACTACAATGTTTTTGGTGTTTTTGGTTTGAGGGGAGCTCGGGAATAGTAAACCTCATCTAAGAACAAGGAAATAAAAAGGTAGCGCGTATGTGTGTGATGGGGGAATCAAGCGATCTAAGGGGATTCAAACGTTGGAAATAGGAGACTAAGGTGATTACATCTTGTTTATGGTGATTACTACATCTTTCTAGGGTTACTTGATGGATTATACTAAGTGCTCTAATCTTGACCTATAATTAGCCTCCTAATTGGTACCCTAAGCCTCAGTACAGGTCCGTCCCTAGGTGGCGATTCCTAGTAGTACGGCATGGTCTTTATGACTTAGGAATTAGAGCTAGCCAATAAGAATCTAGGTGAGTGTAGATCGATCTAACCTTAGCACTTAGTCCTCTAATTAGTTCCCCAATCTGGCCCTAGGACTCAGTGCGAGTCCGTCCCTAAGCTTTGCCTCACTCAGAGCTACGGCGTGGTCCTTATGAACCTAGGGTGTTAGGGTGGACTAACTAACCTTCCTAAGTGAACTAAGGTCAACTAAACCTATTCGGTCTCCTATTGGCTGGATTTAAAGCCAAAGGGGACTCGACCTAGGCTAGATACTAGTTGTGCACCATCGATCGCATCACAATTAGCAGAAATTGACATTAAAGCGCATGGCAAACACATCTAGGGCATGGAATTTGAGAATACACCGGTATATTCTACTCCTAAACACATAGACATGTTTAGATTACACCAATTTAAGCAATAGCACCCGACATGCATGCAATAGAAGCTAGTTATGCTATTAAGTATGCTAACACACACATAGACATGTATATAGTCATACCCACTTCATGTAGTCACCACACAAACACATAGACATGCTAGCATAATGATTTAGAAATGGTTAATAGCACAATAGACTTCAATATATATATGCTACATCATTGAGGCATTTCAACAAACACATAAACATGTATGTAAAATAGCCTTTGAAGCCATAAGCATAAGGCATATATACATAAATCCATCAAGTTTCTGTTAATATAAAGTAGTAATCAATCCATAAATACAAGATATAATCACCGTACATAGCTCTAATTAAACATAATTAGACTTAGGATAAAAGAGAGATACCCTTCTATCCATAGCCAAGCTTTACAAACCATGAGCTATGCCCCAAATCCTAGTGTTTGATGCTCTTAGATCCTTGATTCCAAGTGTTAAATGTGTTTAGAAGTGAGTGTGTGAGGTGATTTTTGGTGGATTTTAGGTTTAGGGAAATGGGTGTTTGATTTGGGTGTTGTTCCCCTTCAAAAAGGGCTGAAAAGTGACTTAAATAGAGCTGTTAATGCACCCAGCCGGGGGCCCAGCCGGTCGACTGGCTTTGGGCCTAAGTCATCAGGCCAAAATTGGCCCAGGTTCTGATCCGGCCGGTCGACCTAGCCGGTCGACCGGCTAAGTCATCCGGCCTAGACAGAGGCTAACCAATCTTGATAGTAAAATGGTCATATCTTGCTCGTTTTAGCTCTGATTCGCGCACCATTTTTTCTATGGATTTGTATCATCTTGGGGGATCTCCCAAGCCATATTTTTCACCCTAAAATGTATCCAAAATTTGTCCATGTCCTTTTTAGGTTGCAAGATCCGAATTTGGCTCACGTTGCGCTCAGTTTCGCCTCGGTCGCTCCTTCTTTCTTCCGGCCATTTCCAAAAGCAATTTTCTTCATTCCTTTGCATCCAAAACACCCTTGGCTTTGTTCCACACTTCAATCACCCTCAATTAAGCTCCAATTATCTCTCCAAATCACACCTAAAATAAGCAATAAACGCACATTAGTGTAACATTTAAGTCTTCAATTCAACTATGAACATTTAAACCTTAATATGCACAATTATGACCTAAATGCTATACTAATACATTAAATGAAGCTCAAAATACCTCAAAACAAGTATATACATGCAATAGATAAACACACAAAACAAACACATCAACTAGGATACACCACACTTAATAATATCGATCCTTGAATTGGTATCAGAGTTAGGCTCACACATAACATGCTTAGACTATGCAAGAATATTGTATTTGCATAAATATATTAGTCATCTTGTGAATGGCAAGATTAGGAAATCTTGTGTTGCATATACTTGTGGTTTTATGCTTGTATGTGCAGGTGATATAAAAATCCCTTTGATGGTTCTTATGTATGCATGATAGAGTTTTCGTGTACGGTCAACAAAGCTTGGCCATAGGTGATTTCATGTATAAAATATTTATGGTTATTGCTTTTAGTTTCATTTAAAAGAAACATAGGATGATTTGATATCCTTGTAATGTTTCTATATGAAGCTTGTATTAGCAATAGCAAAGTGTATTATTGTAATCTTTGAAGACCAAGGAGAAAAACAAGAAAATAGCATAGAGGAATACTTTGCCGGGTAAGCAAGCCGGACGACCGGCTGGACCTAACCGGTCAACTGGTAAGGCGTCCGGCTAGGTCGACCAGCTACTCCAGAGAGCAAAAGTTCCTGAAGCAATTGGAGCCAGTCGACCGGCTCTTATTGACGGTCGACCGGCTGAGGCAGAAAAAGATACTATGTGTGCTATTTTTGTTGAAGATTGCAGGGAGCCATCAAAGAGGGATTCTAACATATTTTGGTGGATGATCATAATGCATTGATATATGTTTTAACATATTTGCATTAGCATGATTGCCACATAGAAATATGTCCACTCATTAGGGTTTATAAAAATCAGTCATACCTATGAGTTGATTCTCAAAGATAGTTAAGTTTATGAGAATGGCTTAGACAAGAGAATTATAAGCGGCTATGTCGAAAGATTCCATGAGATCTTATGACAACATTAAAAAAACTTAACTTGAGATTTACATATATATATCAACCTAAGGGTCTATGCACCTAGATTTAGGTAAGAGATCTATTGTGATATTGCAATGTTTTAGTAACACAAAGGGGATTTACAAAAATCCAAAATGTGTTTAGATCTAAAATAAAGCAAGAATATCAAAGGAAATCCTTAAGTTAAAATATTGAGTAGGAGAGGTGATTGGAAATACCCCTCAGCTTTCCATATCCGATTTACGTTAATGATAAATGTCATTAACTTCCCCAACGGAAGGTGACACTTTGTCTAGATTTAACAAGGTGAAACATAAAATGTTTATTCAAAAGGGTGTTAGTAAGTTCGGCCATCCCATCGGTGGAGTTCTTCACTAAAGATCGCCTTACGCAACATTGATTAAAGTCACTACCCTATCGGAGGGCTTAAATCAAGAATGTTACGGGGAATAAACATTAGGAATGGGTGTACACTCAACTTAAATGGTAGGTTCAGCTATCCTATCGATAGAGTTTGCTATCGGATTTAAGAGGCCAAACAAAACAGTGATTGAATTATTCAATTGGATCATATCTAGACAATTGTTAATTCAAATAAGTGGTTGCACTTAACTTAACGTTCATAAGTTCGGCCATCCCATTGGTGGAGTTCTTATAAGGACGTTGAGACACTGTTACATCGAGTAGTTTAAAGGGTTGATCTACTCAAACGCAAATGATGTAACAGTACTTGTATGTTTTATTTCCAAAGGTAGCATACATATTATGCATGCATCAATTCTATACTCATAAATTAATTATGATTATATTGTTGTATCCAGAAAAATGTCTTCGTTCAGTCTACTAGCTATAATTCTCAAAGAGCACAAGCTCACTAGGCCGAATTTTGTGGACTGGGAACAAAACTTGGACATAGTACTCACTGCAGAAGAGTACAAGTATATCCTAACAACTCCTTGTCCTGTTATGAGGGCTAACTTTTCGGAAGCCTAGAAAGATGCTGAGGCAAAATGGCAGAAAGCCAATAGTATGGCCAAGTGCTATATGATGGCTTCTATGTCAGATATTTTGCACAGCAAGCATCCTCATGTGGAAACTGTAAAAGAAATCATGACCTCACTGTCTCGTATGTTTGCTGATAAGAGCAGGCCCGCAAGGCAAGGTGCTCTTAGAGAAATTATGAATCAAAGGATGGCAAAAGGAGCATCTATCAGGGAGCATATGCTAAAAATGATGGATTACTTCAATACTGCCGAGATCCTAGGAGCAAACATAGATGAACAATCAAAGGTAGACATGATTTTAGAGAGTCTACCTTCATCCTATACCCAGTTCAAGCTTAATTATAATATGAGCAAGATGAACATGGATATGATGAAATTAATGAAAGAGCTCCTAGCTATAGAAGCCATAATGAAAAATAAAGGCCACATAAATATGGTTCAAGCATCCACTTCTAGACTTAACCTGAAAGGGAGAAAGTTCAAAGGAAAGGGAAAGCAAAAACGTGGTCAAGGGAAAACGAAGAGAAATGGTGAACAGCCCAGGCAGTTAACAGGTCAAAAGCCGAAGGGAAAATGCTTTAAATATGGCCTAAAAGGACACTGGAAAAAAGATTGCCCGAAGTACTTGGCACGAAGCTAGATAGGTACACCTGTTTTGTTCTACATTGAAACCTGCTTAGTAGAATTTTTTGAAAATATGGACTAGGATATACCACACTTAATAATATCGATCCTTCAGATTTCTTATTAGTTTTAGCAAAAAACAAACAAATGAATAGAAAGCTAAAACTTGCTTTTAATGAAAAAGAAATTTTAGAAAAGAAGAATGCATCTCTTATTGAGAAAATTGGAACTTTGGAAAAGGAAAATAATTCATTTGCCAAAGATTTTGTGAGGTTTGAAAAGGAAATAAAGAATTTGCAAAAGAAAATTGAAGATTTGAATGGAGTTGTTCAAAAATTTACAAATGACAAGGAGAACTTTGAGGAACTCCTTAGGTCTCAAAAAATGGCCTTTGACAAGAGTGAAATTGGCTGTAAGCCAACTGTCAACCAAAAATATTTTAAAACCTATTTTGTCAAGCATCAGCTTCCTCCACCTATCCAAAATCAAACATCACTTGCATATTATGAAAAGAAAGGACATGTGTCAACTCATTACTACATTAGACAACTTTTTGATAAAGGATCACATGTCCCACATTGGTAAAGACCCAAATGGGTTGTCAAGGCCAAAAATCGATACTAATGTCAAGGACCCGAGATGTTGGAGACCCAAAATAAAGAATTTGCATTTAAATTTCATATGTGTAGGTATGCCATGTGAGCAAAACTAGCAAGATGAAGTGGATCTTGGATAGTGATTTTTCCAAACACATGACGGGAAACCCATCACAATTCTATAAATTGAAGAGAACCAAAGGTGGACATGTTACCTTTGGGGACAATAGCAAAGGAAAAATAATTGTTAAAGGTAGCATTGGTAATACATATTCCCTTACTATTTGATGTGTTGTGTTTCTATGTGTGTTTGTGTTGTTAATTGCCTATGTTTTAGAGGTATCTTGAGCTTTAAAAGATGCATTAGTATATTACATATACAAGAGTTAGGCTTAAGCATAAGAAAATGTACATAGTTGAGTTTCTAAGTCAAATGCTTAACTTTGTGCTTTAAGTAAGCTATAGGGCTGAAACGGAGCTTGACCGAGGATGAACAATAAAGATAGAAAAGGTACAAGTCATGCAATAGAGGCCAAGAGCAAGAAAGAGGTCAACTGGAGGAGCCGGCCGACCTAGAAAATTATCGGTCGATCGGCTAGGTCAACCAACTACTCTAGAGAGGAACCCATTTTCAGTTGGTCAACTTCTTTAAAGAGCTGGTCAACTGATTAGGTCAACTGGCCAGTCCAAAGAGCATCACTATGAAAGTCGATCAAGCCGGTTGACCGGCAATGCACAGCAGATGATATAAAAGCACGATTTTCAGCTTTTAAAGGGAATTATCTTTTAGACCCAACACACACACAAAACCCTAGCTACAACACATCTAACACACACACTTCTCACCTAGATTCAAGCTTGCTTGGAGGGTTTCAAACACTTGGATTGAAGCTACTCAAAGATTTTGTACAAGAATTGCTAGGATGGAAGAGGAGTCTTCTATTCTCTCTTTCATTCTCTTTTATATTATGTTTGAGTACATTTGTTTTGGGTGATAGTACTTGTGTAATGGGTTGATTTTATGCTTCTACATTGTGGGATTTAATGGCTTAATGTATATACATATGCTATGTTTTTTGGTTTTAATGGCTATTGTTCAATACATGTCTACATGTTTGATAATATGCTTAAGAAAGTTAAATTGAAGTCTTTTTGCTACTAAACACCTTTAATCCATTCTATAATCATGTCTATGTGTTTATGTATGGATCTTGTGAAGTGGGTAATGCTTATATTCATATCTATGTGTATGTTTGCATGCCTAGTAGTAAATATGACCTCAATATTGCATACATGTTGGCTCAAAAGTGCTTTTAATGGCATAATCCGAGCATGACAATGTTTGGTAGTAGAATAAGCCCCTTTATTTACAAACACTTCGGCCTAGAACATTTCTTGTGGTGTCCTAGGTACTAATTTAGATGGTACCAAGTTCAAGATGTATGCTACTGTCTCAAGGGCATACACCCGAAAAGATAAAGGTGATGATGCATGACTCATCATTTACTTAACCATATCTAATAAGGTGTTATTTCTTCTCTCTGCTAAACCATTTTGCTGGGGAGTCCCTGGTGCAGTCAATTGAGACACGATCCCTTCTTGTGTAAGATAGTTTTTAAACTCACCTAAAAGGTATTCGCCACCTCGATCAGACCAAAGGGCTTTGATACGTTTATCTAATTTTCGCTCCGCTTCAGCCTTGAACTCTTTGAATTTCTCAAAGGATTCAGACTTGCGTCGCATCATATATACATATCCATACCTAAAGTAATCATCAATAAAGGTAATGAAATACTCATAACCTCCTCGTGCTTGTTTGCTCATATGACCACACACATCGGTATGAACCAATTCCAATACTTCTTTGGCCCATTCTCTTTTAGAAGAAAATGACGATTTGGTCATCTTTCCTTTGATGCAAGATTCACACGGAGGTAGATCTTCGAGATCTAATGAGCTAAGATGCCGATCCTCAACTAATCTCCGAATTCGCTTTAGACAAATATGTCCTTGGTCATCTTTCCTTTGATGCAAGATTCACATGGAGGTAGATCTTCGAGATCTAATGAGCTAAGATGCCGATCCTCGACTAATCTCCGAATTCGCTTTAGACAAATATGTCCTAAGCGTAGATGCCAAAGATAAGTATCATTGGTCGAAGAAACCTTCCTTTTTCGAGAATTAGTTTGTTCTATATTATGCAGTGAGTTTGTAATATGTTTTATATAAAACAAGTTATCATGCATGCTACCGGAATAAATAATATTTCCATCTCTACTGATATCAACACCAGAATGGAAATTAATGCAAAAACTATCTAATATTAATTGCGAAATAGAAATAAGGTTTTTACGTACATTCGGAACATAATAAACATTGTTCAAAAATAACTTTCTATTACATGGAAAATTTAAGCACATTCCTCCCACTGCAGTAGCCTATACTTTTGCTCCGTTACCCATCCTCAGGGAAAATTCCCCTTTAGCTTGTTCCTTCATTTCCTGAAACCAATGCAAAGAATTGCAAATATGGTTAGTGGCTCCAGAGTCTACAATCCAAGAATCAGTATAATCAACCACTAAACAGGTTTCAATGTAAAACAAAAGAGGTGTACCTATCTGGCCTCGGGCCAGGTACTTCAGCCAATCCCTTTTCTAGTGCCCTTTCTGGCCACACTTAAAGCATTTACCCTTAGGCTTTTCACCTATTAGTTGTTTGGGTTGTTCACCATTCTTCTTCTTTTTCCCTTGACCATATTTTTGCTTCCCCTTTCCTTTGAACTTTTTCCCTTTCGGGTTAAGTCCAGAAGTGGATGCTTGAACTATGTTTACGTGCCCCTTATTTTTCATTATGGTTTCTACAGCTAGGAGCTCTTTCATTAATTTTTTCATATCCATGTTCATCTTGCCCATATTATAATTAAGCTTGAACTGGGTGTAAAACGATGATAGAGTCTCGAAAGTCATATCTACCTTTGACTGTTCATCTATGTTTGCCCCTAGGTTCTCGATAGTATTGAAGTAATCCATTATTTTGAGCAAATGCTCTCTGATAGATGCACCTTCTGTCATCCTTCGATTCATAATTTCTCTAAAAATGCATTGCCTTGCAGGCCTACTCTTATCGGCAAACATACGAGACAATGAGGTCATGATTTCTTTTGCAGTTTCCATATGATGATGCTTGCTCTGCAAAATATCTGACATAGAAGTCATCATATAGCACTTGGCCATACTATTAGTCTTCTACCATTTTGCCTTAGCATCGTTTTGGGCTTCAGAAGAGTTTGCCCTCACAATAGAACAAGGAGCTGTTAGGACATACTTGTACTCTTTTACGATGAGTACTATGTCCGAGTTCCATTCCCGGTCCACAAAATTCAGTCTAGTGAGCTTGTGCTCTTTGAGAATTATAGCTAGTGGATTGAACAAAGACATTTTTCCAGATTTACAACAATATAATCATAATTATTTTATGAGTATGGAATTGATGCATGTATAATATGTATGCTATCTTTGGAACAAAACATACAAGTACTTTTACATCATTTGCCTTTGAGTAGATTAACCCTTAAACTACTGAAT
The DNA here is from genome assembly GCA_028554755.1 of Cordia subcordata. Lineage (NCBI taxonomy): Eukaryota > Viridiplantae > Streptophyta > Magnoliopsida > Boraginales > Cordiaceae > Cordia > Cordia subcordata. The sequence continues at coordinate 1,285,024 of JAPTOF010000005.1, forward strand.
GTAATAGTGTCTCAACTTTCTCACAAGAACTCCACCAATGGGATGGCCGAACTTATGAATGTTAAGTTAAACGCCACCGCTTATTTGAATTAACAATTATCTGGATATGTTCCAATTTGAATAATTCAATCACTGTTTCATTTGGCTTCTTAAATCCGATAGTGAACTCTATCGATGGGATAGCCAAACCTACCATTTAAGTTGAGTGTATACCCATTCCTTATGTTCATTCGCCATAACATTCTTGATTTAAGCCCTCCGATGGGGTAGTGACTTTAATCAATGTTGTGTGAGGCGATCTTTAGTGAAGAATTCCACCAATAGGATGGCTAAACTCACTAACACCCTTTTTGAATAAACATTTTAAATTCACCTTGCTAAATCTTGATAAAGTGTCACCCTCCGATAGGGAAGTTAATGACATTTACCATTAGTGTGAATCAAATATGGAAAGTGGTGGGGTATTTCCAGTCCCCTCTCCCACTCAATATTTTAACATAAGGGTTTTCTCTATTTTTGGTATTCTCGCCTTTTGTTTTAGATCTAAACACACTTTGGATTTGCGAAACACTTTGGTTTTTGCGAATCCCCTTTGTATTACTAAAACATTGCAATACCATAATAGATTACTTACCTAAATCTAGGTGTATGGACCCTTAGGTTGTCATATTTTAAATCTCAAGTTAAGTTTTTCATTTTTGTCATGAGATTGCATGGCATCTTTAGACATAATTGCTTACAATTATCTTGTCTAAGCCAATCTCTTTTAAATGAACTTAACTATCTCTGAAAAATTAACACATAGGATTGGCCAATTTTAAAAACCTAATGAGTGGCCATATTTCTAGGTGGAAATCATGTTTATGCTTATACAAATATGTTAAAACATATGTCAATGCATATAAACATCCACCAATATACGTTAAAAATCCCGCTTTGATGGCTCCCTGCAATCTTTAACAAAACAACACACTTAACAGCTTTTTCTGCCTCAGCCTGTCATCCGTTAGTAGGAGCCAGTCGACTGAGCCGGTTGGCCAGCAAGCTCACCCGACAGAGTGTTCCTCCATGCTGTTTTCTTGTTTTTCTCCTTGGTCTTTAAAGATTACAATAATACACTTTTCTATTGCTAATACAAGCTTCACAAAGGAACATTACAAGGATATCAAAATATCCTATGCTTCTTTTAAATGAAACTACAAGCAATAACCATAAATATTTACACATGAAATCGCCTATCAAGCTTTGTTGAACGTACACAAAAATCTATCATGCGTACATACGAACTGTCAAGGGGATTTTATATTACCTGCACATACAAGCATAAAACCACAAGTATATGCAACACAAGATTTCCTAATCTTGCCACTCACAAGATGACTAACATATTTATGCAAATACAATATTTTGGCAATTCTAAGCATGTTGTATGTGAGCCTAAACTTTGATACCAATTGTAGGATCGATAATATTACATGTGGTCTATCCTAGTCCATATTTTCAAAAATACTACCAAGAAAACATGCTAGGAAAATAAAATAACCACAAAACACACACAAGAACATGCTTAAGAACATATAGAACATAACTAGTATTTGCAAAATATGTAAAGCTAACCTCTTGAAGCGTGGGGCCTTTGATGAAACTAAAACCGTCACGAGCTTTGTTCCTACTCAAGAACAAGGCCACAAAAAAAAATTTACTATAAAGGTGTTGCAATATGCAACTCCCTAGTCTTCTTCGCTATGGCTAAGGAGACTTTTCTTGAGAGAATAGCCTCTTGTGTGGGAAGAAGTGAAGTAATATGCCCTTGAAAATCTAGAACAAAAAACCACACAATAAGTGTGTACTATGTGTTGTAGTATTCTCTTGCCAAAATGGAAGAGATCAACTACAAAATTTTTGGATGCTGAAAATGGTTTAAGGTCTTGCCTGTTTATAGAAAAAATTTGGCACCTAAACCTTGTAAACTTTCTATGTGAGAAATTTTTTCCTAGTAGTAAATGTTTGCCACATGTCATGGAAGTTACTTGTACAATTTGAATTCTTCATATAGTAACTTTCTAGCACATGTCTTCAAAGATTGGGCCAAGCCCGCAATCCAAGCCCAACACATAGTCCATAGTCCATAATCCATGAGAAGGCCCAAGCCCAATAAGAAATCATCCAAGCCCAATTAGGTTATCTTGGACTCTAAAGAAAGCCCAAATCCAATTCCAAGCTTTGGCCCAATAAGGCTACTACCGCAATATGGAATTTGCTCTTTCAAGATTACTCTCTCAAAATCATTTCAACTAGGAAAGGGACCAAGAAGACACAATTAACCTTGGCTTCCAAAAATAATAAAAAATGTCCTTGCTCGATCTAGGCGACATAATAATTATTTTTAGCTCCGATCTATTCCACCATAAGATCAAAGTTACACTCCAAGAATAATTGCTATTACCCAAAAGCTCATCACAAAAGAATGTGAACTTTGTCTTTGACCTACTAAATAACCGACCATAATGCCCCTCTATGTATACCCACAGTTAAGACCGGTCCTTTGGCCTGTGTACTATCACCTCCTTCGCTGTATCTTTTTCTGTTGGGTTTCTTGTCATATTCCCAACCATCCTTGGTCATGGAATCTCTTGATCTCGGGAGCAACCCTCAAGCCATATGATTGATACACCCGTAAAGCTATCATCACTAGATCTAGATTTGGATGATAAAGATGGACAATCCCAAAGAGGGCACATAGATTCCATATTGCATATGCATGTTCCAATTAATTAGAACTTAGCACTCAATGCACAAGACTGTCCCACAGTAAATTGAAGTACCAAACCCTAACTTCATTAGTTCATCCACATATGCTCAAGATTAAGAGCAATGATCATGTAGTAGCAGTGAGTATCTTGTTTTCTTTCTTTAATAGCATGTCTCTAGAAAACATACTCACAATGGTCCTGTCAAATACGTGACACACATACTATTGAGACAAATCCGAAAAGTTCTCCAATGACATTAGTTCATCCACATATGCTCAAGATTAAGAGCAATGATCATGTAGTAGCAGTGAGTATCTTGTTTTCTTTCTTTAATAGCATGTCTCTAGAAAACATACTCACAATGGTCCTGTCAAATACGTGACACACATACTATTGAGACAAATCCGAAAAGTTCTCCAATGACCTAGGTAGATCATCCTTAATGAGGAGACTTGCTTCATATAACCTTATCCCGGTAGAGTGCCCAACACTACCATTCGGTTATGGACTTAATTTATGACGTGACTAAATCTAGACTTAGACCTACTATGCGTCCAGCCTCACGTGCACCCAAGTGATTTGTTCAAGTCAAGGGACCTTTGTACATACATCAATAAAACATACCAGAGATAATATGTGAGGAACTCATAATGCCATTTAACAAAATGATTATACATTGTTTAACATCTAAAATGTTATATACAAGTGAGCTTTAGGGCATACTAATCCTAACATAGCCTTCCTATGTTTCCTAAGAATCTGTAAGAGACACTTCTCATGCACTCTAAAGAGATCAGAAGCTATGACAACTGGAAGGGTCTTACTAAGGCCTAGGAAAGCGTACTTCAAATGCTCAAGAAGGGATTTAAGCTCTAAAGATAGGCTAGACTCAACCAAGGGGTACTTAATGTCAACATCATCAAAGGAGACATCAATTGAATCAAGAGTAGAAGGAATAACCTCAAGTGACTTATCAATCAAAGAACTCTCAACTAAAGAAGTGAAAGCTACATAGTTCTTCTTTAAGGTCTCCAAATCAAAGTTAGACAACAATTCCTCAAATTTTCTCAATTCTTCTCCATCAATCATAGTCCTTTCTACAAAGTCCTCGACACAAGAATAATCACATCCACTTTAAAGCACTCTTCTCCATCATTTTCTCCTCCTACACTAGCCCTATTCATCACCTTAGCAACCTTCATGGTGGATCTCAAATTCCCAAATTTCATCTCTAACAACCCCGACCTATAATGAATAATGGCATCTACAGTAGCAAGGAAGGGGCGACCTAATAGAATTGGGGTGGAATGCCTAGAATCGTGACCCAAATCCATATCTAACACTATGAAGTCAACAAGGTACACAAATTCACCTACGTGGACCATAACATCCGCTACCATACCTCTGGGTCTACCCTCGGACCTATCAACTAGCTGAAGAGTGACATGTGTTGGAGACAACTCACCTACACCTAACTATTAATAGCTGGAGTAGGGAATCAGATTCACACTAGACCCTGAATCTAGCAAGGCGTGATTAATCTGCGTCTCACGGGTCTTAAAAGGAATGGTGAAAGCTTCAGGGTCAGTCAACTTGGCTAGAAGGCCCGAAGTACAAATATTATTCACTTTCTCCGTAAGCCTCACTTTTTTTGGAATATTCAATGATCTAGGCTTCCTTGTACAAAGGTCCTTGAAGAACTTAGAATATGAGAGAATGGAAAGGATCGCATCTATCACAGAAAGACTAACCTTAAGGTCCTTAAGATGCTCTAAAATCTTGAAAAATCTAGAATTTTCACTAGGCGTGGGCTTCTCTAAAATAGATGAGAAGGGAACTCTGGGCTCAACACCTCTAGACACATGGGAATCATCAATGGGCTCCTTTCCTTCCCAATGTGGGCAGGAAGTACTATTCTCTCCATGGTCTCTAATGGGCTCAACTCTCTTAGTAGGGCCTCTCTCTACAGAGCTATAATTAGGCTCTCTAAACTCAGAAGAACCACTGGATGTAGGCATTTCATCATTAACTCTTACTGTATTGTCCACTATTTTACCGCTCCTAAGAGTGGTGACGAACTTAGCATAGGCCAGAGAAGGATAAGTAGTGTCAGTGGAGGAACAGGACTGGACTCTAGGGTTCACCTCTGGATGAGAAGGTAATTTCCCGGGGGTCTCTAGTGCTCAAATGGGTGACAAGCTACCCTGACTCTAGGGTTCACCTCTAGCTCAGAAGGTAATTTCCCGGGGGTCTCTAGTGCTCAAATGGGTGACAAGCTACCCTAACTGTGCCTCAAACCTAGACATCTCTTGCCTATTATTTGCTAACTCCTGCTGTTGTCTAGCTAATACCTGTTGTTGATTCTGAATAAATTGTATTAACATCATCATATCATTGCTAGAAGTTCAACTACTAGAGGGAGTAGGGAGTGCTTGTGGCTGAGGAGCACTAGAAAACCTGGGTTGATTGACATTGTAAAACCCTAGAGGGTTAGTAAGATGGGGTCGCTACTGGAATGAGGCCTGGGGTTATAAACTAGACTCATGTTGACCTTGTCTTTAAGAAAATTTTGGATTGTCTCTCCAACTTAGATTATACGTGTTCGAGTACGAATTGTACTCATGAGAATAACCTTGAGTAGTAAACACTTGATCCTTCATAAATTCAGGAAACTGGGTGCTAAAGGGTAAGCTATGGTCTCATGAGATGACTCAGAACACAAAGCACATACTTCAACTACTAAAAGGGTAGAGGATGAACCTATGGAACTAGTCCTATGACCATGAAAGAAGAGAGACAAAGAAATGAATTTTTCTAACTTATTTGTTAAGGCCTCTACCTTAGCGGGTAAATTTAAAGAAACTCCCACCTCACTAGCACCTCTCTTAGCACCTTCTTGGCTAGACCTATCTATGGCAAAGTTTTGAAAAGAATTTTTGGCCATGAACTCTATTTTCTCCCATGCCTCAATAAGCTCAAAGTATACAAGCCATCACTGGAGGTGACATTGATCATCATCCTATTTTGTTCATTTAAACCTCGAAAGAAGTACTAGAATACGTCATGACTACCGTACTCGTGATATGAACAATGTCTAAGAAGGTCTTTGAACCTCTCTAAAGCCTCATGAAAAAACTCTAGATCATGCTTAGAGAAAGTCATCATGGCAGTCCTAAGGTCGGTCGTCTTGTTCATAGGATAGATTTTCTAAAAAAACTTCGATTGAAGCTCAGTCCATGAAGTGATGCAACCATTAGGTAAGGAATGCAACCAAGTCCTAGCCTTGTCCTTAAGAGAGAAAGGAAACAATCTTAGACGTATGACCTCTTGGGAGACATTGGGGACATAAAGGATGGAACTCATCTCAACAAAATCGATAATATGCTCTAAAGGACTCTAATTACTTATCCCATAGAAGGAAGAAAGCATGGCTAACATATTATGCTTGATCTCAAAGTTTGTCTCCCCTAAACCCAGAATTTGAATAGCCAAATTAGGCTCAAAGGCTTGGGGGAGGAAGAATTGCCTAAGAGTGGGGTCTTCCTTTATAGATGGGTCCGATCTAAAAGGCTCTTGTCTAAAATGATCTTGGGCTTAATACCCATGGTAATCATAAGATGGAGTGGGATTCATTGGTGGAATGGAACAATTAAGAGGATGATTGGGATCGGCCATCTCCTCAAGAAGTCTCCTAAACTCCTAAAATATCAAGCAATCCTATTGGGTTCAGGATTAAGGGGAACTGGGGGATTTCTAAGGGATCTCCAACTAAGCACAAACTATCCTAACTCCAACTGCTTCAACCATCGAAAACTGTAACAATTCTAAAACTATAACAGATAAGCCATAATCGTAGAAACTCTACTAAAAACAAAAACAATTAATACAGCTAAACAAGCAAGCAATCTAAGTATGGAAAATAAACTTAAAGCTAAAATGAAAAGAAAAACGAAGATAGATAAGCAAGTACTAAAGTAAGATAATATAAACAAGAAGCAAGATAATCAAAAAGTAAAAAAACTGTAAGGAAAAAGCAAGCAAAACAAATAAAGCAACTACCAAAACACACAAGTAAAGAATGCAAGCCACCGTGCCTCCCTAGCTACGGGCCACGAACTTGGTATGCCTTTGAAGGTACAATCCCTAAAAGGTCCTGTAAGTGTACAGATTGTGCAATATAGGGGTACTAGTGAGGGTATCGAACCATAGGGAGGCTATTGTTGTGAAGTGAATCCTATGCATGGTGTCCTAGAAAGTGCCCAAAAGAAAACCCAGACTAAACATATTTTTTGGTGTTTTGGATTAACAGGAGCAGGGATGGAAATAAAAAGACTACACTATGGATAAGAGAAAGGAAAAGTAAAAGCTAAGCTAATCTAGCAGGATTAAACCTATGGGAAGGTGATAGGGTGACCTACACTTGTTGACAGGTGATTCTTTAACTCAATGCTATGGGATTTGAGATATTGGCTTACTAAAGATGGCTTCTAATTCTAAGCAACTATCTCGTGTCCTAATTGCACCCTAGGACTTGGTGCAGGTCTATCCCTAAGTGTGCACACTTAGAGCTACTGTGTGATCTTTATGTACCTAAGACCATAAAAGGGACTAGAGAATTATTTAGGTATCCTACAACAATCCCACCCTAGTTCCTAAACCATTAACTAGATTTAAAGCTAAGACCTAGGGTTCTTAGGGTCGACTAAGCCTATCTAGACTCCTATTAGTTGGATTTAAAGCTAAAGGGGATTCAGTCTAAACTAGTCCTAACTTATGCACCATCATTTTAGGGACACTAAAGCAGATTGGTATCTAATAGGCACAGTCTTACACATTCTAAGGTAAGGCATTGTGAATATGACATCTTACCCATGATACAAATACAAGCAAGTTTGATTTAGACCATTGGAAACATTTAAGCTTTAACATGTGGCAATATTTGAGCATGTATTCACTATAAGGCATGTTAACATTCACATAGACATGAACCTAACTAACCCACTTCATATTATCCTCAAACATACACATAGACATGCATATTCACAAGATTGGAAGTGTTCTATAGCAAATACAACTCAATCTATATGCATACAACTTATTCAAGCATTACATCAAACACATAGACATGAAATGATATAAAGCTTTTCCAAAATAAGAACAAAGTATGTGTATATATAAGTGAACCAAATCCCAAAACAAAGAATACAAAAATCATCCTATTACTCAAGTTTAGTCACCCTAATCTATCTACTCAAGCATATAATAAAGAGAATGAAAGAGGGTTGAGAAAGCTTCCATTCCATCCTTGCTTGTTTCTTTATAAACTTTAGTAAATTTTAACCAGATAATGTTTGAATCCTTCAAAATCAACTTAATTCTAAGTGGGCATGTATGTTAGTATGTGTATTAAAGGTGGGCGAAAGTAGGGTTTTATGTGTGAGAAGTGGGTGTGTGAATGGGAGGTGAAAAAGAGATCAAAATCTGCTCAAAATAGGTTAGAAAAGGGCTTAAATAGTAATTGCGTCCAGCCAAGGGCCTTGGTAGGTCGACTATGTGAGAAATAATGTCCTAAAGTCAGTCATCTATTGTATTTCTAGAATTGTTTACATACGAGTTATCTTAATAATATTTGGCCATTAAATCATATGGCACCATCTTCTCTTATTTTGATCATGATGTAGTTCCTTAGAACAATTATGTGGGATCATATGAATGAGGCTTGGTTCTAATTATTTTTAAAATATGTTTGTAGCCAAATGATAGAATTGGCACTAGCACGTCAATTCCTTTGAGTAGAGGTTATTGTTTGTCACATGGGTTGGTCATCCTCATGACCAATGGGTGTTGAGACACCGGTATGACACACAGATAGGGTATGGAGACAAGCTTACTAAACATGACTCGCTTACAAGCATCCTATGATACTTACCCTACTATCAAAGGATTGCTTATGGTGCACATAGTTGTAGTATTCCCTTCAACCTGAGAGTGCCATAGAGGCTTGCGAATTACTCCTTGTACTTTGGTGCCAGACTACCCAAATTTCTAATTTGGTGACGAAGGGTAACTGGGTGTGAGCAAGTTTCATGAAGCCAATGTGTAGGACAAGATGGGATTGACCCACTCTAGGTATTGGGAGATTAATGTTCCACCTAGTCCTAACTCACTAAGTCTTTGGCCAAAGCTTTCTACGTGATGTATCACAGAGACGTGTCGTGATGAGTTGTGACAAGATTAGGACTTAATATGGAATAAATAATTAGGGGTTTCATAGTTGACCTCGCTTCTAGGGTTATTTCGGAAAATCAAGGGTCATAGGGGATATGCCATAGTGCCCAAGTGCATTGATAGCTGTTTTGCAATTTTGTGGCTTATCCAAACGTCAGGAACCATTGCTAGATGGTATCTTCAATTAGTACAAAGATTTTCCTTATATTATCGGCTTAAGTTTGAAACTACGAAGTCATGCAAAAGGTCGAGAATTTTATTGATAGATTGACCTATTATATTTAATAGAGTATTGAATATTCTATTATTTAATTGTGAATTAAATAAAAGAATTAATAATTATTGTATTTGAATATTTAATTAGAAATTAAATATTTAGTATTAATTATTAAAAGGTCACAGATTTAATTTCATTTATTTTTTGCTAGCACAGAAAATGTGACATGAATTAAATCTTAGGCTAAATGGATTAAGAACTAAATAGAGATTTAATTCCTAATTGGGTTAGAAGGTTTGGGCCTAATTGGGTTGGAGGAATTGAGTTGGGACTTGTGAAGACCTAACTCCTTTTGTACTATAAAAGGAGAGGTATTGTACATATTATGGAATTAGGGTTATTAGTTTCTACAAAAAAAATATATATATATATTCCTCCTACCTTAAAAACCCTAGCTTCCATCAATATTTTTTGGTTGCGTACGACAAGGAGGAAGATCAAGCTTCCGCAAGGCTACTCATCAAGAACACGCGTTATTACTTCAGGTATTTTTCGTGTTCGTCTTAAAAATTTTAATCCTTAAGAGCCTAATCCTAGAATAATTTATGAAAAAGTTTCGCACAATTTCTTCAGACTGGCCTAGCCTTGAGGTCGATCGGCCCAAAAGTGAAATTTTTCTATTTTTGCCTATCACCCAAGGCGATCAACTAGCCCTGGAAGAGGGGTCGACCGGATAAGTCAGAAGCTTGGCCAATTTTCTCACGTTGCATCTATTTCGCTCTGGTTGCCCTTTTCTTTGCCCCGTTGTCTCCATAAACTTCTTTCATGCTCCTCCCACATCCCAAACACCTCGAGCTTGACTCCAACATCAAATCATTATCAATTCAAGCCCTGAGCTTTTGACCTAACTTCACCAAACACATGAAATAAGCATGCATTAATGTAGCATTTGTCTTTAAACTCAACTATGTTCATTTGCTTACGCTTAAGCCTACTCTAGTATATGTACTATACTAATGCATCTATTAAAGCTCAAAACACCTCTTAATCATAGCCAAATAACAACGCAAACACACAAAAAAGCACAAGACATCACCCACTATGTAGCACCACACATCCTAGCTTTGGAAATGTGATCATAGTGAAGAAGACTAATTAGAAGACTATTTTGGTGAAGATTTCACAGACCAAAGAGACCATCTACTTGGAAATGTGATCATAGTGAAGAAAACTAATTAGAAGATATATCACTTCATCTTCTTACTTATATGCTCAATCATGTTGTGCTTATGTGTGCAAATAATTTTTTATTATTTATTCTACCACCATATTAGATATGTCTTTTGACAATTTTTTAAAAGCATGATGTTCTATGTGATACGGTGTAGCAATCCCAATCCTAACATAATGACCCTTGCACCTACGAGCTAATTTTAAGGCTTGTGCTTGGAGTTCATAGCGAGAGCCATCAATCAACATCATAGATGCAAGATATAAGCATTTATGCATAAATAACACATGCATATTCACTTAGGCATTTTAACAAATACTTAGACATATTGAATCTGCCATCAATCAATGTAAACAAGCATGTATTAAGAGCCATAGATACACTCAAATTCTTTATTCATAACCATAATCAAATATACAACATCAATCAACCCGAGATCTAACTCAATTGCAAAGCATATTTCTAAGAATAAGAAAAGGAAGAAGAAACTCCCTTTCAAACTCTTGCTCAAATCCAAAACAAAACCCTTCAATCTCTTGTTACAAGCTTCAGTCCTTGCTTGGTATAATGTACGGATGGTGTTTGTTGGGGGAAAATATCTTAAGAGGGGGATGAATTAAGATGTTAACCACTTTTTGCAATAAAAAATACTCAATAAAAACAAGCAAGTTCACCTTAACAATCATGCACAATGCAACTAGAAGATTTAAAGACAACTCTATGACTTTTATCACACAATTGGCTAATTTTAATCAAGTTAAACTTACAACCTTCAACAAGAAGCACACTATGAATAGCTAAAGACTCTTTATTACCAATGCTCCCTTTACCCACTATTCTCCCCTTACTATTGTCTCCAAAGGTCACATCTCCATCCTTGACCTTCTTAACCTCATAGAACAAGGTGGAATCACCCATCATATGTATGGAATACCCACTATCCAATATCCACTTTTTCTTGCTATGTTGCTCATTTGGCATACCTATATACATCAATAAGCGTAAACGCCTTTATTTTGGGTCCACAAACTCCTTGGGTCTTTGATGTTAGTTTCAATTCTTGGCTTTAGAAACCTATTTGGGTCTTTGCCATTGTGGGACAAGTGTACCTCTATTATGCAACTTCTTATAATAACAATGAGTAGAAACATGTCCATGCCTTTCATAGTAAGTACAAGTTATAACGGATTTTAAAGAGCTAGTGAGGGTTGATGCTTTAGCAAAGTCATTTTTCAAATATTTTTGTTTGATTGAATGATTATACCTAATTCCACTTTTTTCAAATGCCATTTTTTGTGATCCAAGAAGCTTTTCAAAGTTTTACTTTCTATTTGTAAACTTTTCTACAATCTTACTCAAATCATCATTTAGGATTTTACAAATCCTCCACTTGTTTTTCAAAACTTTCAATGTTTTGAACAAGACATACATTTTTTCTTTTCCAAACAATCTTTTTCATTCAAAACATTTTTCAAACTTCTAGCCAAACTCTTGTTTTTGTTCAAAGCAAGTAGATGATCATCATGCAATTTTGGAAAAGCCTCTTGCTACTCTTCAAATGTGTACTCATCCTCTTCTTCACAAGATGAAAAACTAGAATAGTAAGGTGAAAAGTGTACCTCATCCTCATTTGTCATGAGGCATGCAAAGTTGGCTACTTCATACTCCTCTGTCTTTTTTATTTCACTATCATAAGTGTCCCAAGTTGCTTCGAGAGCCTTTCCCTCCTTATGCTTTGTGTGTTTTAGACAATTTGCCTTGATATGCCTAGGCTTGTTGTAATTGAAACACTTTGGATTTTCATTGTTCATCTCCCTTGATCTCTTGACTTCTTTCCCTTTCTTCTTTCAATTGTTTGAGGAAGATTCTTTTCTCCATTTGTTGAACTTCATGAATTTCTTGAAGTTTCTCGCTAGTAGGGCCATCTCTTCATCCAATCCTTCATCATCATCATTATCACTTCAATCTTGTTTTGAAGCAACAAGAACCATGGACCTCTTCATCTTCTTGTCATCTTCCTCATGAACCCTCATCTCAAGTTCATGAGTCATGAGTGACCAAATCAATTCATTCAATAGGTATGTGTTGAGTTCACTCGATTCCTTCAAGACTATCGCCTTTGGTTGCCATGAGAATGGTAGACTCTTTGGCACCTTCCTACCTATCTTTGTATTAGAGTATTCCTTTCCAAGTGCTTTGAGGCCATTAATAATTTCAAGAAATCTAGCAAACATTAATTCAATACTTTCAATTGGTTCCATTTTGAAAGCTTCATACTTTTGAACAAGCATGTTAATTCTTGATTCCTTAACTTGGCTAGTTCCTTCATAAGTTATTTCTAATTGGTTCCAAAGTTCCTTAGCCAAGGCACAACCCATTACTGTAGCAAATTTGGTAGTATTCAAGTCGGCAAACCAGATATACAAGGCTTTAGCATTCAATTATTCAAGCATCATATCATTATCATCCTATTCACTTTCCAGTTTAGGAATCTTTTTATCACCCTCCATTTTCATAGGTATTTACGGTCCATTAACAACAATTTTCCACACTTTGTAATCATTTGATTGCATAAAAAGTTTCATTCTCAATTTCCAAAAGGCATAGTTAGTATCATCAAATACTAGTTATTCACCATGTTTGTAGAAGTTGAATTTACTCAACTTTCTAGCAAATCTTCTAAGTACTTAACAAACTTCATTTCTAACTTGTCAATAAAAAGATACTTGATGTATGCTGAACATTGCTTTAACCCTTTGGTAAAAGTACAGAGCTTACTATCACACCATATCTTATATGGTATCTTGTTCGCTGACTTGCTAAACGTTGTAGCTCAAAATTTAAGCATTTGTCTCAAAAATACATCCAAAGGATATGGTCAAAACCATAAGTTACATAATTAATCAAACTATGTCCAATATTATTTGATTTCTCCTTTCTAACAAACCATTCAATTATGGTAAAGCAATAGAATCCCATTATATAAGAATCTTATTCTCCTCTAGGAAAATTAGAGACTTACTTGAATGATATTTGTTTCCATGACTAGACCATAGAATTATAGCATCCTGGCCAACATATGCTGTGCTAGAAGTATAAGCTTATTTTAGTTTATAGTGCATGATAATAGCATTGTTCATAATAACATTAGTATCATGCTTATCTCTACTTGTCAATAATTCCACTATAACAAGTTACAGGGACTATCTATATCGCGTACAAAGTGATATGCTATTTGTGAGCATAAGCCTAAATAGCACACAAGTGCACAGGTCATGTGTAGTATAATGTGTGTGAGTACGGGGTCGAATCCACGGGGAGGCCTAACGTGTAAGGTGTCCTAAGCTATGTGTGTCCTAAAAGGCTATGTGTTGGGTCCCTCAACTACGATCTTTTTGGTATTTTTTAGATTGAGGGCAGTTTAGGAAGTAAATCTAGTCTAAGTAGAAGAAAATAAAATGGCATGTATGTGTGACGGGGGAATCAAGCGATCTAAAGGGATTCTAACACGTGAAAATGGGGGAATAGGGTGATTACAGCTAGCAAATGGGTGATTACTACTTGTCACTAAGGTTATTTGATGGATTAAACTTGGTTGCTCTCATCTAGACTCCTAATTACACCCTAAGCCTCAGTGCAAATCCGTCCCTAGGCAACAACCCCTAGAGCCACGGCATATGGTCTTTATGACTTAGGGCCATAGGGCTAGCTAGTTAGGATTCTAGATGGTTTAGATCAATCTAACCTGAGCGTCTAAATTGTTGGCTTGATTTAAAGCCAAGATCTAGTCCGTCTAAGGTCGACTAACCTATCCTAGAACCCATTGGTTGGATTTAAAGCTAAAGGGGACTCGACCTAGGCTAGCCATTAGTTATGCACCACCGATCATTATTACCATAGCAGGTATTAACGTTTAAGCGCAAAGTAAACACATCTAGGACAAGGCGTTCGAGAATATTCTAGAGTATTCTACTACTAAGCACATAGACATACTTAGATTACACCAATTTAAGTAATAGCACTCGTCATGTAAGCAATAGAAGCTATTTATGTGATTAAGTATGTAAACACACACATAGACATGAATATAAGCATACACACTTCATGTAATCATCACACAAACACATAGACATGCTCATACCATGATTCAGAGATGGTTAATAGCATAATAGACTTCAATATATATATGCGACATCATTGAGACATTTCTACAAACATGTAGACATGAATGTAAATTTGCCAATCAAAACCCTAAGTACAATATATATATATATATATAAATTCATCAAATACCCATAACAATAATGTAAAAACCATTCATAATATGAGAATAAATTAGCCTACATAGCTCTAATCAAACATAAATTAACTTAGGATAAAAGAGAGATAAAGAGGCTACCCTTTTATCCAAAGCCATATCTTTACAATCCAAGAGCTATGCCCAAATCCTTGCATTTGATCTACTAAGAGGCTTGATTCCTTGTGCTAAAATATGTTTAGAAGTGTTTGCTTCAGGTGGGTTTAAGTGGATTTAAGGTTTTAGGAACTGGGTGTTAGGATAAGTATGCCCTAAAGCTCACTTGTACATAACATTTTGGATGTTAAACAATGTATAATCATTTTTGTTAAATGTCATTATGAGTTTCTTACATATTATCTCTGTTATGTTTTATTGATGCATATATAAAGGTCCTTTGACTTGAACTAATGACGTGCGTAATGAGGCTAGATGCACAGTAGGTCCGAGTCTAGATTTAGTCATGTTATAAATTGAATCCATGACCGAATAGTAGTTTGGGCACTCTACTAGGATAAGGTTATGTGGAGCAAGTCTCTTCTTTAAGGGCGATCTACCAAGGTCATTGGAGGACTTTCCAGATTTGTCCCAATAGTACGTGTGTCATGTATTGGACAGGACCATTGTGAGTATGTTTTCTAGAGACCTACTATCAAAGAAAGAAAACAAGACACTCACTGCTACTAAATGGTCATTGTTTTTAATCTAGAGTGTATGTGGATGAACTAATGAAGTTAGGGTTTGGTACTTTGATTCACTGTGGGTGAGATCTTACTTTATTAAGATCAACAGCCTTATGCATTGAGTGCTAAGTTCTAATTAATTGCAATGTGCATAAGAAATATGGAATCTATGTGCCCTCTTTTGGATTGTCCAAATTTATCATCCGAATCTAGATCTAGTGATGCTACCTTTATAGGTGTATTGGTTGTATGGCTTGAGGGTCGCTCCCAAGATCAAGAGATTCTATGACCAAGGATGGTTGGCAATAAGACAAGAAACCAACAGAAAAAAATACAGCTAAGGAACTGGTCTTAGTTATAGGTATACATAGAGGGGCATTATGGTCAGTTATTTAGTAGGTCAAAGCCAAAGTTCACATTCTTTTGTGATAAGTTTCTGGGTAATAGCAATTATTCTTGGAGTGCAACTTTGATTTTATGGTCGAATAGATCGGAGTTAAAAATAATTATTATGTCGTGTAGATTGGGCAAAAACATTTTTAATTATTTTTTGGAAGCCAAGGTTAATTGTGTCTTCTTGGTCCCTTCCCTAGTTGAAATAACTTTGAGAGAGTAATTTTGAATGAGCAAATTCTATATTGTTGTAGTTGCCTTATTGGGCCAAAGCTTGGAATTGGGTTTGGGCTTTCTTTAGAGTCCAAGATAATCTAATTGGGCTAGGATGGTTTCCTATTAGACTTGGGCCTCCACATGGATTATGGACTATGTGTTGGGCTTAGATGGTGGGCTTGGGCCAAGTCTTCCAAGACAAGTGGACAACTTGCAAAAGACTACAAAAACAAGTGGACTACTCGCATAAGTCTTCCAAAACAAGTGGACAACTTGCAAAGACTACAAAAACAAGTGAACAACTTGCAAAAGTCTTCCAAGACAAGGGGAGAAATTGCATAAAGGAAATTACTACATAGAAATTTTCCCCCACATGAAAAGATTAGCAACTTGGGGTACCAAGGTTCTCTCTATAAATAGACAAGACCCTACACCTTTTATGTAATCCACTTTGTAGTTAATTTCTTCCTCTTTGGTAAGAAAATACTACAACACATAGTACACACTTATTGTGTGATTTTTGCTCTAGCTTTCAAGAGCATATTACTTTGCTACTTCCCATACAAGAGGCTATTCTCTCAAGATAAGTCTCTTCAATCATAGGGAAGAAGACTAGGAGTTGCCTATTGCGACGCCCTTATACTAAATTTTTTATGGCCTTGTTCGTGAGTAAAAACAAAGCTTGTGATGGTTATAGCTTCATCAAAGGCCCCACGCTTCAAGAGGCTGGCTTTACATATTTTGCAAATATTAGTTACGTTCTATATGTTCTTAAGCATGTTCTTGTGTGTGTTTTGTGAATATATTGTTTTTCTAGCATGTTTTCTTACTTAAAATTTTGAAAATATGGGCTAGGATACACCACACTTAATAATATCAATCCTGTAATTGGTATTAGAGCTTAGGCTCACATACAACATGCTTAGACTATGCAAGAATATTGTATTTGCATAAATATGTTAGTCATCTTATGAGTGGCAAGATTAGAAAATCTTGTGTTGCATATACTTGTGGTTTTATGCTTGTATGTGCAGGTGATATAACAATCCCCTTGATGGTTCGTATGTATGCATAATAGAGTTTTGTGTACGGTCAACAAAGCTTGGCCATAGGCAATTTCATGTGTAAATATTTATGGTTATTGCTTGTAGTTTCATTTAAAAGAAGCATGGGATGTTTTGATATCCTTGTAATGTTTCTTTATAAAGCTTGTATTAGCAATAGCAAAGTGTACTATTATAATCTTTAAATGCCAAGGAAAAAAAAAAGAAAATAGTATGGTGGGACACTCTGCCGGGTGAGCTTGCCGGTGTACCGGCTCAATTGGCTAGTTGGAACAGAGAGCTAAAATTTTGAGACAGAGCAAGCTGGTTGGTGTCGTCTTTCGAGTGCAAGCTCTAAAAGACCCGCAAGCGTACGGATCGTGCAATATAGTGTGTACAAGTGCGGGTGTCGAACCACAGGGAGGCGTGAATAATGTGTGTGAATTCTATGCTTGGTGCTCAAGAAAGTACCAAAAAGAAAGATCTAAACTAGACATATTTTTAGGGTTTTGGATTATCGGGAGCTCTAGGTAAAGGAAATAAAACTAAACTATGATTATGAAAAATGGGAACACAAGTTGGTCAAGAGGGAACTAACAATTGAGAAGGGATTAGGGTGACTTCGACTTATGAATAGGTAATTCTATACTCAAATGCTATGGGATTAAGAGATGATGGCTAACTATCATGAGTGCTCTTAACTAGGTTGCTAGTTAGTGTCCTAATTTCCCCCTAGGACTCGGTGCAGGTCAGTCCCTAGGCGGCGCCTCCTAGAGCTACGGGGTGGTCCTTATGACCTAGGGCCTCAAGAGTGACTAACTAACTTCCTAGGTGACTTAGAATGAACCTACCTTAGTACCTAAACCTTTGGCTGGATTTAAAGCCAAGACCTAGTGTTGCTAAGGTCGACTAAACCTATCCGGAAACCTATTGGCTGGATTTAAAGCCAAAGGAGACTCAGCCTAGACTAGCCCTAAATTATACTTCGTCATTCTAAGGTCACTACTGCAGGATTTGACTTGCTAGTGCGTTCATACATGTTCAAGGCCAAGGTGCGCGTTAATAATGGAACCTATTCAACTACCAAACATCGTCATGTTTAGTTCACACCATTAGAAATAATTAACAACCAACACGTATGCATTATTGAAGTTATGCTTGTTACTAGGCATGCAAATATACATATAGACATGAATAAAAGCATTACCCACTTCATAGCATCCACATATAAACACATAGACATGATTATAACATGGATTAGATGTGTTTAGTAACAAACAAACTTCAATTTATACACATGTTACTCATCTAGGCATTTTATCAAACACTTAGACATGAATGAGAAAATACCCATTTGAACAAGACAATTCGAAACATGTATATATATACAGCCATCATATCCCATATCATAAGAGTATATAGTTAACCCATTACATAAGTTAAATCACCCTACACAAGTCTACTCAATCATAATAAGAAATAGAATGAAAGAGAGATAATGAAGCTTCCCTTTCATCCTAGCTAATCTTGTACAAAGCTTTTGAGCAAACTTGATTTCAAAATGTTTGAATCCTCCAAATCAAGCTTGGTTCTTAGTGAGAAATGTGTGAAAAGTGTGTGTGAAGTGGGTGGGATCTAGGGTTAAGTGTGTGAGAATTTTAGGTGTGAAGTGTGTGTTAATCTATCAAAATGTCCTCCTCTTTTCTGCAGAATCGGGCCCTATTTATATGTTCTCAGCATATTGCCGCTGGAGTGGTCGACCGACTTTTTAATGTTGCTCTCTGGAGTGGCCGGTCGACCGGCTCTAGAAGGGTGGTCGTCCGGCTATTTTTGGCACCTCTCTGGAGTGGCTGGTCGACCTAGCCGGTCGATCGGCTCTGGAAGGGTGGTCGTCCGGCTTTTTAATGATGCTCTCTGGAGTGGCCGGTCGACTGGCTCTGGAAGGGTGGTCGTTCGGCTATTTTTCTTCCTCCATTCTTTGTCTTTTCGGCCTCTGGTCTTCTCTCTTAGACCCGTGCATTTCCCATCTTCATCACCTTTCATCGTCCAATCTCGATCTTAACCCAAAGTTCACCTAAATCATTGAAAATAAGCAATTAGTGTAGCAATTTGTCTCTTAAACTTGATATGTACATTTATTTACGCTTAAGCCTATTCTTATCAAAAGCACTACACTAATGCATCATTATGAGCACTCAACACCTCTAAAATATAGGTAAATGACAATGCAAACACACACAAAAACACAACACATCAACACCCCCAAACCTTCTCCTTACTTGTCCTCAAGCAAGCCTAATCTTAAATTTTATCTCTAAAGTCGATACAATGGATTGCCTAAAGGATTGACTCTCTATCAATCTAAGAAGCATAAAGGGGGCATTTCTATTGTGGAGAGATCCCCAAATCTCTTTGGATCCTCCCTCTACTCATAAGAGGTCTCGTCCCTCGTAGGAATTTCCCGAGTAGCCAATCCACCACAAGCCTAGGATTCTAACTCACGCACTCGGAATGTTGATATTTCGTGCTCCTTCAACTAACATGGCCTCCCCAATATGCACCAATCCTCAATGACAAGAAAAGAGAATATACAAACACAATGGCTTATGAAAAGCCTTATTCACGTATTTACAAAGATGATAACTTGTGCTAAGTTGACATTGTGTCACTTATGCACTTATTCACTAACTTTTTGGTGCCTTTGGCTTTTCCTCTTTTTCACTTCATTATATATATATATATATATATATATATATATTTGCACCTTTTTGGCTTTTTCATTTTTTTTTTGAACTTTTAATGCTTTGTATTGTATTCACACAAAAAGAAAAGAAAAAGAAAGGCTTTAGCATGTCAAAAAGAACCAATCAAGGAAAGGCACTCATATCAACAACCCTTTTTCAACACTCTTTCCTACCAAGCTATGGGATGGCTACAAGGGTTATTCTTTCAAGGTTCTCACTCCCCACAACTTTGAAGGGCATCCCCTCCAAGACTTAGTTTTCAAACCACTCTATTCATTTCCCCACAATGCCTCTTATCTTCATAAATCAATATAGTCAATCACAAAAGCCAACACAATGATCAACAAAGAAATAAATAACTCAATATGCATCAAAATTGAAAAATTTTCACCATTTTTAAACGCAGAATGCAATCTACCCTAAGCAAGATATATAACAAGAAAACCAAACTCCCACACCCCCAAACCTAAACTTTGCTTGTCCTCAAGCAAAAAGATCAAAGAACAAAAACAAGCAAATCGTCATTACAAAACAAGTAAGGGTGGTGGGGATAGGGTGTAAACATGGGGAATAAGTGGAGAAAGGATAGATACAACCTTGTATTTTCTTCAAAGCTTTCCATGCCAATGATAAGTCACCATACTACTAATCCTGTGACTCACAATTCATAAACACTCAAAAAGAAAACAAGATTAGTAGCATTGCCTATGCATACTTGCATTGGCATGTGCAATAATGAGCAGTGGTGTATCTTATGGGACAAAGGATTAGGATTCAACACTTTGGTTTGGGTGCAAGAAAGATAAAAGAAAGAAAATAAAAAGAGAAGAAAGTGAAACAAATGCAAAACTACAAAATTGAACCTAGGTTGCCTCCTAGTAGCGCTAACCACCAAGCCATCAGCCAGGTAAACACCAACTCATCTTCAACTTCCATAGATGGGATCCTGAAGCATTAAAACCTCCACACGAGCCATGCTCAGATCATATGCGTGCTTCAGGCGTTGCCCATTCACCGTCAACTCTCGGCCATCCTTCAAGTCTTTAATCTTGACTGCTCCGGAAGGATAGACAATCATCACCTCATATGGACCATCCCATCTTGTCTTAAGCTTACCTGGAAAGAGTTTCAATCGTGAGTTAAACAACCAAACTTTATCAAAAGGAGAGAATGATTTCTTAATAATGTGTTTATCATGAATTCTCTTCATCCTATCCTTATAAAGTTTAGCGTTCTCATACGCCTCGAATCTAAGCTCTTCCAATTCCGCTAGGTCTAGCTTCCTTTTCTCACCCGCTCTTGCCAAGTCAAAATTTAGGGATTTGATTGCCCAATAAGCTCTATGCTCTAGTTCTACCGGCAAGTGACAAGCTTTACCAAAAACCAATCTATATGGAGACATACCAATGGGAGTCTTAAAGGCGGTACGGTAAGCCCACAAAGCATCATTTAGCCTAATAGCCCAATCTCTTCTATCGGGCCTAACCGTTTTCTCTAAAATGTGCTTGATCTCTCTATTGGACACCTCTACTTGTCCACTAGTTTGCGGGTGATAAGGAGTGGCTACCTTATGGGTGACCGAGTATCTTCTCAACAAGGCCTCTAAAGTCCTATGGCGAAAATGCAAACCCCCATCACTAATTAAGACCCTAGGGACTCCAAATCTAGAGAAAATGTTTTCTTTAATAAACTTAACCACTACCCTATGGTCATTAGTGCGTGTAAGAATAGCCTCAACCTATTTGGACACATAATCAACGGCCACTAAAATGTATTGGTACCCAAAGGAAGGTGGAAATGGACCCATGAAGTCTATACCCCAAACATCAAACAACTCACAAGAAAGAATAGGGGATAAAGGCATCATATTTCAACTAGAAATGGACCCAGATTGTTGACATCTAAAACACTTCCTACAATATTCTTGGGCATCCTTAAAGAGAGAAGGCCAAAATAGTCCACTTTGCAAGACCTTCGCGGCGGTCTTCTTCCCACTAAAATGACCCCCACACCCCTCATCATGACACATGCTCAAAACGCTCTCAAACTTATCCTCAGGCACACACCGGCGAATCATTTGATCCGCACACACTTTGAAAAGATAGGGATCCTCCCAAAAGAAATGCCTAACTTGTGCTAGGAACCTATCTTTTTCTCTTTTCTCCCAATGGGAAGGAAAACGCCCTGTGGCAAGATAATTGACAATATGAGCAAACCAAGGTATGTGATGAGAGATGGAAAATAATTGCTCATCAAGGAATGAATCATGAAAAGGAGATGGATCACTAGAAAACTCGCTAACAAGATGGGAAAGATGATCCGCAACTAAATTTTCTCTACCCTTCTTATCCCGAATTTCTATGTCAAACTCTTGAAGGAGGAGCAACCACCTAATCAAGCGGGGCTTAGATTCTTTCTTAGACAACAAATACTTCAATGCCGCATGATCGGTGTAGACAATCACTTTGGATCCTAGGATGTATGACCTAAACTTGTCAAGGGAGAAAACTATTACTAGAAGCTCTTTTTCTGTAGTGGTATAATTCTTTTGTGCTTCATCAAGAGTCTTGCTAGCATAGTATACAACATGGGGCAACTTATCCTTCCTTTGACCTAAAACAGCTCCTATCGCATAATCGGATGCATCACACATAACCTCAAATGGGAGACTGTAGTTAGGTGGCTGGATAATTAGTGATGTAGACAATAAGGATTTAAGCCTATTGAAAGCTCTAACACATTCATCATCGAAGTCAAAAGGGACATCTTGTGTTAGGAGCCTAGACAAGGGGCGTGCAATATGACTAAAATCCTTAATGAATCTACGGTAAAATCCTGCATGCCCTAGAAAAGATCTAACATCCTTGACACACTTAGGGACAGGTAACTTTTCAATTAATTCTACCTTAGCTGGGTCAACTTGAATTCCACTAGATGATACAACATGACCCAACACTATCCCTCGTTGCACCATAAAGTGGGATTTCTCCCAACTTAACACTAGATTCTTCTCTACACATCGGTTTAAGACTGAAGAGAGATGACTCAAGCACTCATCAAAGCTATCTCCAAAGACTGAGAAATCATCCATGAAAATCTCTAAATGTCTCTCAATCATGTCACTAAAAATGGCCATCATACATCTCTGAAAAGTCGTGGGGCATTACAAAGACCGAAGGGCATTCTTCTATAAGTAGAAGTGCCATAGGGACAAGTAAAGGTGGTCTTCTCCTGGTCCTCGGGAAACACAGGGATCTGGTTATATCCCGAATAGCCATCTAGAAAACAATAGTAGCTATGCCCAGCTACTCTATCTAAGATCTGGTCTAGAAAAGGCAATGGGAAATGATCCTTCCTAGTTTTGGAGTTGAGCTTCCTATAGTCAATACAAACTCTCCATCCCGTGGGAGTACGTGTAGGGATAAGCTCTCCTCTCTCATTCTCAACAACTATGATCCCGGACTTCTTAGGGACAACTTGGACCGGGCTAACCCACTCACTATCGGAGATCGGATAAATAATGCCTGCATCTAAAAGCTTAATGATCTCTTTCTTGACTACTTCGCTCATGTGTGGGTTTAGCCTCCTTTGCATTTCCCTAGAAGGAATGGCTCCATCCTCAAGGTGAATACGATGCATGCAAATCGAAGGGTCTATACCTCTCAAATCATCAATTTTCCACCCTATAGCCTTCCTATGTTTCCTAACGACCTCTAAGAGACGCTCCTCATGCTCACGAGAAAGATCAGAAGCTATGATGACCGGAAGGGTCTCACTAGAGCCTAGGAATGCATATTTCAAATGATCGGGAAGGGGTTTGAGCTATAAAAAAGGGCTAGGCTCAACCAAGGGGGACTTAACCTCAACATCATCAATGGGGACATCACTAGAAATGAGACTAGAAGGATTAAACTCAAGTGACTTATTAGTCAAATGGCTCTCAATCAAGGAAGTAGAAGCTACACATTTCCTCTCTAAGGTCTCCAAATCAAAACTAGACATCAATTCCTCAAATTTCCTTAATTCTTCTCCATCGGTCATAGTGTTCTTTATAAGATCCTCAACGCAAGAATCAATCACATCCACCCTAAAGCACTCTTCTCCATCCTCTTCTCCTATACTAGCCCTATTCACCGCCTCTGCGACCTTCATAGTGGATCTCAAATTCCCAAATTTCATCTCCAATACCCCCGACCTATAATGGATAATGGCATCTGTGGTGGCAAGAAAGGGGCGACCTAGAAGAATGGGTGTAAAATGTCTAGAGTCATGTCCCGAATCCATATCTGACACTATGAAGTCAACAGGGTACACAAACTCACCTACCTGGACCATAACATCCTCTATCACACCCTTAGGTCTACGCTGCACCTATCGCCTAGTCAAGAGTAACATGTGTAGAAGACAACTCACCTAGACCTAGCTGCTGATAGACAGAGTAGGGAATAAGATTCACACTAGATCCTAAATCTGATAAGGCGTGATCAATCTGGGTCTCACGGATCCTACAAGGAATGGTGAAGGCTCCGGGGTCACTCATTTTGGGCGGAAGGCCCGAAGTACAAATACTACTCACCTTCTCTGTAAGCCTCACCTTCTTAGGAATGGTCGATGACCTACGTTTCCTTGTACAAAGATCCTTAAAGAACTTAGAATAAGAGGGGATGGAAATGATCGCATCTATCAAAGGAAGATTGACCTTAAGGTCCTTAAGATGCTCTAAAACCTTGAAGAACCTAGAATCCTCACTAGGTGTAGGTCTCTCTAAAGCGGATGGAAAGGGAACTCTAGGCTCTATGCCTCTAGATACATAGGAGTCATCAATAGGATCTTTTCCCTCCTGATGTGGGCGGGAAGTACTACTCTCTCCATGATCTCTAATGGGCTCATCTCTCTCAACAGGACCTTCTCTAGATTTCCCTCAACAAGGCTACCATTTGGTGCTCTAGACTCGGAAGGACCACTAGGTGCAGGCACTGCAAAGTCAACTCCTACCCTATTATCCACTACCCGACCGCTCCTAAGAGTGGTGACGGCCTTAGCCTGGGCCTGAGGGGGATAAATGGTATCGGTGGAGGAATAGGACTGGACTCTAGGGTTCACTTCCGGTTGAGAAGGCAATTTCCCTGGGTCTCTAGTGCTCAATTGGCTAGAAATCTGTCCTAACTGTGTCTCAAACCTAGCCATCTGTTGCCTATAGCTGGCCATCTCTTCCCTATTGTCAGCTAACTCCTGCTGCTGATTAGCTAATGCCTGCTGCTGATTCTAAATAAACTGCATTAACTTCATCACATCATTACTAGGAGTCTGGCTACTAGAGGGAGCAGGTAAAGCCTGAGGTTGAGGAGCACTAGTGAGACGGGGTTGATTAAGATGATAGAAACCTGGGGGATATTGAGGACGGGGTCGCTGCTGAGGTGGAACTTGAGGATGTGAACTAGACTCCTGCTGTCCTTGTCTCCAAGAAAATTTCGGGTTGTCCCTCCAACCCGGATTGTATGTGTTCGAGTATGGATTATACTCATGAGAATAACCTTGTGTGGCACACACTTGCTCTTTCATGAATTCAGGAAATTGGGATGCTAAAAGGCAAGCTATGGTCTCATGAGATGACTCGGAGCACAATGCATAAACTTCAACAACTAAAGGGGCGAAAGGAGAACCTAAAGAACTAGTCCTATGACCTTGGGATGAAATGGACAAAGAAATGAATTGATCTAGTTTATTTGTCAAGGCCTCAACCTTAGTGGGTAAGTCTAAAGAAACTCCAACCTCACTAACACTTCTCTTGTTGCCTCCCCGACTAGACCTTTCCATTGCAAAATTTTGAAAAGAATTTTCAGCCATCATTTCTATTTTCTCCCATGCCTCGGTCGGTCTCAAAAGATAGAAGCCACCACCGAAGGCGGCATTGACCATCATCCTTTTTTGTTCATTTAAGCCTCGAAAGAAGTATTGCATTAGATCATGATTACCGTACCCATGGTGTGGACATTGTCTAAGAAGATCCTTGAACCTCTCCTAAGCCTCATGAAAAGATTCTAGGTCATGTTGGGAGAAAGTCATAATGGCGGTCCTAAGGTCGGCCGTCTTGGCCATGGGATAAAATTTTTGGAAGAACTTAGATTGAAGCTCAGCCCATGTAGTAATGCAACCATTGGGCAAGGAATGCAACCAAGTCCTAGCCTTGTCCTTAAGAGAGAAAGGAAACAACCTTAGACGTATGACCTCTTGAGAAACATTGGGGACATGGAGAGTGGAACTCATCTCAACAAAATTAGTGATATGATCTAGAGGACTCTCATTTCTTCTCCCGTAGAAGAAGGGAAGCATAGCCAACATATTAGGCTTAATCTCGAAGTTCGTCTCCCCCAAACCCAAAATTTGAATAGCCAAATTGGGCTCAAAGGCTTCAGGGAGAAAGAATTGCCTAAGAGTGGGTTCCTCATCTATGGGTGGATCCGGTCTACGGGGTTCTCGTCTAAAATGAGCTTGGGCTTGATGCCCAATGTGATCATGAGGTGGAATGGGATTCATTGGGGGATTGGAAGGATTAGGAGGATGATTAGGATCGGCCATCTCCTCAAGTAGATCTCCTAAATTCCTGAAATGTCTATCAATTCTATCAGGTTTGGGATTAAGAGGAACTAGGGGATTTCTAAGGGATCTCTTACCAAGCATGCACAATCTATCCTAACTCCGGCCTCTTCAACCCCCAAAAACTTCAGTATTCCTAAATCTACAGCAAATAAACCACAATCCTAAAGAGTCTATTAAAAAATAAAAATAAAAAACAAAAGCTGAAATAGATAAGCAAGGATCAAAGCAAGATAGTATGAACAATAAACAAGATAAGCAAAAACTAAACAAACTATAAAGAAAAAGCAAGAAAGTAAGAAAAGCAACTACCAAAACACACAAGCAAAGAATGCAAATCACCGTGCCTTCCCGGCAACGGCGCCAAGAACTTGGTGTCATCTTTCGACTACAAGCTCTAAAAGACCCGCAAGCGTACGGATTGTGCAATATAGTGTGAACAAGTGCGGGTGTCGAACCACAGGGAGGCGTGAATAATGTGTGTGAATTCTATGCTTGGTGCTCTAGAAAGTGCCAAAAAGAAAGATCTAAACTAGACATATTTTTAGGGTTTTGGATTATCGGGAGCTCTAGGTAAAGGAAATAAAACTAAACTATGATTATGAAAAATGGGAACACAAGTTGGTCAAGAGGGAACTAACAATTGAGAAGGGGTTAGGGTGACTTCGACTTATGAATAGGTAATTCTATACTCAAATGCTATGGGATTAAGAGATGATGGCTAACTATCATGAGTGCTCTTAACTAGGTTGCTAGTTAGTGTCCTAATTTCCCCCTAGGACTCGGTGCAGGTCAGTCCCTAGGCGGCGCCTCCTAGAGCTACGGCGTGGTCCTTATGACCTAGGGCCTCAAGAGTGACTAACTAACTTCCTAGGTGACTTAGAATGAACCTACCTTAGTACCTAAACCTTTGGCTGGATTTAAAGCCAAGACCTAGTGTTGCTAAGGTCGACTAAACCTATCCAGAAACCTATTGGCTGGATTTAAAGCCAAAGGAGACTCAGCCTAGACTAGCCCTAAATTATACTTCGTCATTCTAAGGTCACTACTGCAGGATTTGACTTGCTAGTGCGTTCATACATGTTCAAGGCCAAGGTGCGCGTTAATAATGGAACCTATTCAACTACCAAACATCGTCATGTTTAGTTCACACCATTAGAAATAATTAACAACCAACACGTATGCATTATTGAAGTTATGCTTGTTACTAGGCATGCAAATATACATATAGACATGAATAAAAGCATTACCCACTTCATAGCATCCACATATAAACACATAGACATGATTATAACATGGATTAGATGTGTTTAGTAACAAACAAACTTCAATTTATACACATGTTACTTATCTAGGCATTTTATCAAACACTTAGACATGAATGAGAAAATACCCATTTGAACAAGACAATTCAAAACATGTATATATATACAGCCATCATATCCCATATCATAAGAATATATAATTAACCCATTACATAAGTTAAATCATCCTACACAAGTCTACTCAATCATAATAAGAAATAGAATGAAAGAGAGATAATGAAGCTTCCCTTTCATCCTAGCTAATCTTGTACAAAGCTTTTGAGCAAACTTGATTCCAAAATGTTTGAATCCTCCAAATCAAGCCAGGTTCTTAGTGAGAAATGTGTGAAAAGTATGTGTGAAGTGGGTGGGATCTAGGGTTAAGTGTGTGAGAATTTTAGGCGTGAAGTGTGTGTTAATCTATCAAAAAGTCCTCCTCTTTTCTGCAGAATCGAGCCCTATTTATATGTTCTCAGCATATTGCCGGTCGACCGTCTAGGTCGACCGACCTCTGGAGTGGTCGACTGGCTTTTTAATGTTGCTCTCTGGAGTGGCCGGTCGACCGGCTCTGGAAGGGTGGTCGTCCGGCTATTTTTGGCACCTCTCTGGAGTGGCCGGTCGACCGACTCTGGAAGGGTGGTCGTCCGGCTATTTTTCTTCCTCCATTCTTTGCCTTTTCGGCTTCTGGTCTTCTCTCTTAGACCCGTGCATTTCCCATCTTCATCACCTTTCATCGTCCAATCTCGATCTTAACCCAAAGTTCACCTAAATCATTGAAAATAAGCAATTAGTGTAGCAATTTGTCTCTTAAACTCGATATGTACATTTGTTTACGCTTAAGCCTATTCTTATCAAAAGCACTACACTAATGCATCATTATGAGCACTCAACACCTCAAAAATATAAGTAAATCACAATGCAAACACACACAAAAACACAACACATCACTGGTCGATCGGTTGAACCTAACCGGTCGATCGGTAAGGCGTCCGGCTAGGTCGACCAGCCACTCCAGAGAGCAAAAATTCCTGAAGCAATTAGATCCGATCAACCAGCTCCTATTGACGGTCGACCGGCTTAGGCAGAAAAAGCTACTAAGTGTGCTGTTTTGTTGAAGATTACAAGGAGCCATCAAAAAGGGATTCTAATGTATTTTGGTGGATATTTATAATGCATTGATGTATGTTTTAACATATTTGCATAAGCATGATTTCCACCTAGAAATATCACTCATTAGGGTTTATAAAAACCGGTCAAACCTATGAGTTGATTCTCAAAGATAGTTAAGTTTATGTGAATGGCTTAGACAAGATAATTGTAAGTGGCTATGTCTAAAGATGCCATGCAATCTCATGGCAACATTAAAAGAACTTAACTTGAGATTTACAAATACATATCAACCTAAGGGTCTATGCACTCATATTTAGGTAAGTAATCTATTATGGTATTGCAATGCTTTAGTAAGAAAAAGGGGATTTGCAAAAACCAAAGGGTTTTGCAGATCCAAAGCATGTTTAGATCTAAAATAAAAGCAAGTATACCAAAAATAGAGAAAACCCTTATGTTAAAATATTGAGTGGGAGAAGGGACTGGAAATACCCCACGACTTTCCATATCCGATTCATGTTAATAGTAAATGTCATTAACTTCTCCATCGGAAGGTAACACTTTATCTAGATTTAACAAGGTGAAACATAAAATGTTTATTCAAAAGGGTGTTAGTAAGTTCAGCCATCCTATCAGTGGAGTTCTTCATTAAAGATCGTCTTACGCAAGATTGATCAAAGTCACTACCCCATCAGTGGGCTTAAATCAAGAATGTTACAGGAAATAAACATTAGGAATGGGTGTTCACTCAACTTAAATGGTAGGTTTGGCTACCCTATCGATAAAGTTTGCTCCCAGATTTAAGAAGCCAAACAAAACAGTGATCGAATAATTCAATTGGATCATATCCAAATAATTGTTAATTCAAATAAGCGGTGGCGCTTAACTTAACGTTCATAAATTCGGCCATCCCATCGATGGAGCTCTTGTGAGGACGTTAAGACATTGTTACATCAAGTAGTTTAAAGGATTGATCTACTTAAAAGCAAATGATGTAAAAAGTACTTGTATGTTTTATTTCCAAAGATAGCATACAAATTATACATGCATCAATTCTAAACTCATAAATTAATTATGATTATATTGTTGTATCTAGAAAAATGTCTTCGTTCAGTCCACTAGCTATAATTCTCAAAGAGCACAAGCTCACTGGACCGAATTTTATGGATTGGCAACGAAACTTGAACATAGGACTCATCGCAGAAGAGTACAAGTATGTCCTAACAACTCCTTGTCCTGTTGTGAGGGGTAAGTCTTCTAAAGCCTAGAAAGATGCGGAGGCAAAATGCTAGAAAGCCAATAGTATGGCCAAATGCTATATGATGGCTTTTATGTCAAATATTTTGCAGAGCAAGCATCATCATATGGAAACTGCAAAAGGAATCATGACCTCATTATCTCGTATGTTTGCTGATAAGAGCAGGCCTACAAGGCAAGGTGCTTTTAGAGAAATTATGAATCAAAGGATGGTAAAAGGAGCATCTGTCAGGGAGCATATGCTCAAAATGATGGATTACTTTAATACTGTAGAGATCCTAGGAGCAAACATAGATGAACAGTCAAAGGTAGACATGATTTTGGAGACTCTACCGTCATTCTATACCTAGTTCAAGCTCAATTACAATATGAGCAAGATGAACATGGATATGATGGAATTAATGAAAGAGCTCCTAGCCATAGAAGGCATAATGCAAAATAAAGGCCACATAGATAAAGTTCAAGCATCCATTTCTGTACTTAACCCAAAAGGGAGAAAGTTCAAAGGAAAGGGGAAGCAAAAACGTGGTCAAGGAAAAAAAGAAGAGAAATAGTGAACAGCCCAAGCAATTAATAGGTGAAAATCCCAAGGGAAAATTCTTTAAATATGGTCTAAAAGGACACTGGAAAAAGGATTGCCCAAAGTACTTAGCAGGAGGCCAGATAGGCACGCCTCTTTTGTTCTACATTGAAACCTGCTTAGTGGTTGATTCTACTGATTCTTGAATTGTAGACTCTGAAGCCACTAACCATATTTACTTTTCTTTGCATTGGTTTCAGAAAATGAAGAAACTAGCTAAAAGGGAGTTTGTCTAAGGTTGGGTAATGGAGCAAAAGTATGGGCTACTGTAGCGGGAGGAATGTGCTTAAATTTTCCATGTAATAAGAAGTTATTTTTGAAAAACATTTATTATGTTCAGAAGAACGTAAAAACCTTATTTCTATTTTGCAATTAATATTAGACGGTTTTTGTATTAATTTCCATTCTGGTGTTGATATCAATAGATATGGAAATATTATTTGTTCCAGTAGAATGCATGATAACTCGTTATATATAAAACCTATTACAAACTTACTGCATAATATAGAACAAACTAATTCCTGAAAAAGGAAGGTTTTTTCGACCAATGATACTTATCTTTGGCACCTACGCTTAGGACATATTATTCTAAAGTGAATTCGAATATCAGTTGAGGATGGGCATCTTAATTCATTAGATCTCGAAGATCTACCTCTGTGTGAATCTTGTCTCAAAGGGAAGATGACTAAACGGTCATTTTCTTCTAAAGGAGAAAGGGCCAAAGAATTATTAGAATTGGTTCACATTGATATATGTGGTCTTATGAGCAAACCAGTACGAGGAGGTTATGAGTATTTCATTACTTTTACTGATGATTACTCTAGGTATGAATATGTATATCTAATGCAATGCAAGTTTGAATCCTTTGAGAAATTCAAAGAGTTCAAAGCTGAGGTAGAGCAGAAATTAGATAAACATATCAAATCCCTTTAGTCTAATCGAGATGGCGAATACCTCTCGGGTGAGTTCAGAGACTATCTTACACAAGAAGGGCTCAGTTGACCATACTAGGGACTCCTTAGCAAAATGGTGTAGCAGAGAGAAGAAATCATACCCTATTAGATATGGTTAGATCAATGATGAGTCATGCATCATTACCTTTATCTTTTTAGGGGTATGCCCTTGAAATAGCAGCATACATCTTGAACTTGGTACCATCTAAATCAGTACCTAGGACACCTCAAGTAATGTGGACTGGGCGTAAGCCTAGTTTAAATCATCGCCTAGTTTAAATCATCGCCTAGTTTAAATCATCTTCACATTTGGGGCAATCCAGCTTATATACTTAATAGTAATGCTTCAAAATTAGAACCAAGGTCTAAGTTATGCAATTTTATTGGATATCCTAAGGGAACCAAAGGTGGGATCTTTTATAATCCTAAGGAGTAAAAGGTGTTTATAAGCACCCATACTAGATACTTAGAGAATAATGATATGGTCCTAAAAATACCAGATTCTGAAATTGTTCTAGATGAAATTTCACAAGAATCTCTAGTAACACCTGTGGTAACTTTAATGGAAAAGAACAGCATATTACACCTAATATATCAGAGCCTCATCATAGTGGGAGGATATTGAGGCCTCCTGATAGATACTATGGAGAGTCCTTTCAAACTTCTTTAGAGAATCAGGTGGTGGATCCCACAAGTTATGATGAAGCAGTTTCTGACATAGATACCAACCAATGGCATAAGGCAATGGATTCAGAGTTAAAATCTATGTATTCTAACAAAGTTTGTGATCTTGTAGTTGCTGGTAAAACCTATAGGGTGCAAATGGGTCTACAAGAGGAAAAGAAGAGTTGATGGAAAAGTTGAAACCTTTAAAGCAAGGTTGGGGGTGAAAGGTTATACTCAGAAAGAAGGGATCGATTATGAGGAAACTTTCTCACCAGTAGCCATGCTTAAATCCATCAAGATACTTCTTGCCATCACATGTCATTAGGACTACGAGATTTGGCAAATGGACGTCAAGACAGCTTTTCTTAATGGAGAGCTTGATGAGACCATTTACATGACACAACTAGATAGTATGTTGCTAAAGGCCAGGAACAGGTGGTTTGTAAGTTAAAAAAAGTCTATTTATAGACTAAAGAAGACATCTAAAGCATGGAACATCAAATTTGATCAAGCAATTAAATCTTATGGTTTTGATCAAAATATTGATTAACGCCTAATGGAAATGTTATAGCCTTTTTGGTTCTGTATGTGGATGATATCCTACTAATTGAAAATGATGTAGGGATGTTATCATCCATCAAGGTTTGGCTTTCTACTCAATTTCAAATGAAGGATTTAGGAGAAGCCAGTTATGCTCTAAGTATCAAGCTTATGCGAGATCGTAAGAACAAAAGGCTAGCCCTATCTCAAGCTTTATATATTGAGAAGATATTGATCAGGTTTAACATGCAAAACTCTAAGAAGGCTTCATTACCTTCTAGACATGGAGTTTATCTATCTCAGGATCAATGTCCTAAAACACCTGAGGAAATAGAAAGCATGAAGTGAGTTCCTTATGCTTCGGCAGTTGGAAAACTCATGTATGCCATGTTATGTACTAGACCAGATATCTACTTTGTTGTTGGCATGGTTATTAGATATCAGTCAAACCTTGGATCGACACATTGGGTCGCAGTTAAGCATATATTCAAGTTCCTGTAAGGAACTAAGGATTATATGCTGGAATACTATGCAGATGATCTAATACCAGTAGCCTATACAGACTTAGATTTCCAGTCTGACAGAGATTCCAAGAAGTCTACTTCTAGATATGTTTTTACTCTGTCAGGAGGAGCTATTTCATGGAGAAATGTGAAGTAAAATTGTATTGCTGACTCAACCATAGAGGCCGAGCATGTAGCAGCATTTGAGGTTGCAAAAGAGGCAGTATGGCTAAGAAAGTTCCTTTTAGACCTAGAGGTTGTACCGGCAGCTTACAGACTGATAACGTTGTATTGTGACAACAATGGTGTTATTTCACAGTGCAAAGAACCCAAGAATTACAAAAAGGGTAAACACATTGAACGAAAATATTATTTTATCCGTGAGTCTATCTAGAGAGGAGATGTAGTAGTTGAAAAGATAGCTTCAGCAGAAAACCTAGCAGACCCATTAACAAGACTCTTCCAGAGAAAATTTTTACCACACATTTGGAGTCCATAGGTATGTTTTATTGATGCATGAATAAAGGTCCTTTAACTTCAACTAATGACTAGGGTGCGTAGTGAGGCTGGACGCACAGTAGGTCCAAGTATAGATTTAGTCACGTCATAAATTGAATCCATAACCGAATAGTAGTGTTGGGCACTCTACTGGGACAAGGTTATATTGAGCAAGTCTCCTCTTTGAGGGTGATCTACCTAGGTCATTGGAGAACTTTCCAGATTTGTCTCAATAGTACGTGTGCCACGTATTAGACAGGACTATTGTGAGTATGTTTTATATAAACGTATTATCACAGAAAAAACAAGACACTCACTACTACTAAATGATCATTGCTCTCAATCTTGAGTATATGCAGATGAACTAATGAAGTTAGGGTTTGGTACTTTGATTCACTGTAGGTGACATCTTATTTTATTAAGATCAACAGCCTTATGCATTGAGTGCTAAATTCTAATTAATTGCAACATGCATATGTAATATGGAATCTATGTGCCCCCATTTGGATCGTCCGAATTTATCAACTGATTCTAGATCTAGTGATACTACCTTTATAGGTGTATTGGTCATGTGGCTTAAGGGTTGTTCCCGAGATCAAGAGATTCCATGAACAAGAGTGGTTGGCAATAGGACAAGAAACCCAATGGAAAAAGATACAACTAAGGAGGTGATAGTACATAGGCCAAAAAACCGGTCTTAGCTGTAAGTATACGTAGAGGGGCATTATGGTTGGTTATTTAGTAGGTCAAAGACAACGTTCACATTCTTTTGTGATAAGCTTTTAGGTAATAGCAATTATTCTTGGAGTACAACTTTGAACTTATGGTGGAATAGATCGGAGTTAAAAATAATTATTATGTCACCTAGATTGGCAAGGACATTTTTAATTATTTTTGGAAGCCACGATTAATTGTGTCTTCTTGGTCCCTTCCCTAGTTGAAATGACTTTGAGAGAGTAATCTTGAATGAGCAAATTTCATATTATGGTAATAGCCTTACGGGGTCAAAGCTTGAAATTGGATTTGGGCTTTCTTTAGAGTCCAAGATATTCTAATTGGGCTAGGATGGTTTCTTATTAGGCTTGGGTCTCCACATGGATTATGAACTATATGTTGGGCTTCGATGGTGGGCTTGGCCCAAGTTTTCCAAGACAAGTAGACGACTTGCAAAAGACGACAAAAACAAGTGGACAACTTGCATAAGTCTTCCAAGACAAGTGGACAACTTGCATAAGTCTTCCAAGATAAGTGGACAACTTGCATAAGTCTTCCAAGACAAGTGGACAACTTGCATTTGACTTCCAAGACAAGTGGAGAAGTTGCATAAAGAAAATTACTGCATGGAAATTTTCTCCCACATGAAAAGATTAGCAACTTGGGGTGCCAAGGTTCTCTCTATAAATAGACAAAACCCTACACCTTTTATGTAATCCACTTTGTAGTTAATTTCTTCCTCTTTGGTAAGAAAATACTACAACACATAGTACACACTTATTGTATGATTTTTGCTCTAGTTTTCAAAAGCATATTACTTTGCTACTTCCCACACAAGAGGCTATTCTCTCAAGATAAGTTTCTTCAATCATAAGGAAGAAGACTAAGGTTTTGCCTATTGCGATACCCTTATACTAAATTTTTGGTGATCTTGTTCGTGAGTAAAACAAAGCTCATGACGGTTATAGCTTTATCGAAGGCCCCACACTTCAAGAGGTCGGCTTTACATATTTTGCAAATACTAGTCATGTTCTATATGTTCTTAAACATGTTCTTGTGTGTGTTATATGGATATATTATTTTCCTAGCATGGTTAAATTTTTTAAAATATAGACTGGGATACACCACACTTAATAATATTGATCCTACAGTGGGTGTGTGAATGCGGGATGAAAGATTACGAAATTGCAGCAAAATCGGGCCTTTAAATAATTGCAATGTACTGCTGGTTGACCCTACCAGTCGACCGGCACTAGAGCTTAGGTGACCAGCACAAAATGGGGATTTCTGGTTCTGCCGGTCGCCCCTTGCCGGTCAACTGGCAAAGCCTGGGGGGTAATCAGCAGAAACAGTGTTTCGCCCATAACTCACTCATTTTGGATCTGATTTGCACATGATTTTTTTGTATGGGCTCGTATCACTTCTGAGCACCTCCAAGGCCATTTTTATTCATCTTTTTATCCCAATAAACATGTCCAAGCTTTGTCCATTCCTTTTATGGATGCAAGCTCCAAATTCTGGTCTAAGTGTGCTCGATTTCGCCCGGTTACTTCATTCTTCTTCTCGAAGCTTCCAAATAGTTTTTTCTTCATTTCTTCTCATCCAAATTAGCCTTAGCTTCACTCTATCATCAAATTATCGTCCTTTTAAGCTTTAAGCATCGCTCCAAATCTCACCTAAATCAAGCAATAAGCACACATTAGTATACCATTTACGTCCTAAGCTCAACAATGAACATGTAAACCCTATTATGCACAAGTATGACCTAAGTGCTATACCAATACACTTAATGAAACACAAAACACCTCAAAACAAGAATAAGAATGCAATAAATAAACATACACAAAACCAACTCATCAACACCCCCAACCTTCTCCTTGCTTGTCCTCAAGTAAGCCCAAACCTAAGTTTGTCTCAAAGTTGGTAAAGAACGCTGCCTAGAGGATTGATTTGCTATCAAGGAGAGTCTAAGGAGTATGAAGGGGTCGTTCCTTTCGTAGAGGGGTCCCCAAGCCTTTTTAGATCTTCCCCTTACTCACAAAGGGTCTAACACCTTTGAAAGTTCCCAAGTAGCCTTAACCTCCACAAGCTCGAGATTCTAATGCATGCACACAGGATGTTAATACTTCGTGCCCCCTTAACTAACATGGCTTCCCCAATATGCACCAACCCTCAAAGATAAGGAGAAAGAATAGTGTACAAACATAATGGGTCACAAATGATGCAAGAGTCTTATTCACAACACATTAAAAAAATGAAACGATAAACTTGTGCTAAGTCGACATTGTGTCACTTAAGCATTTATTCAATAAACTTCACCTTTTCATGTTTTTGTTGCCTTTTAGCTTTCTCACATTTTTTATTTTTTTGGCTTTTTCAAGTTTTTTGCCTTTTTCAATTTTTTTTGGATTTTTTTCACACTTTTTGTATTACATTACATAACAAAGAGTTAAGCAAAAGAAATGATATAGCACATGAAAAGTAACCAATCAAGGAAAAGGCACCCATATCGAGACTTCCTTTTTCAAACTCTTCTTCCAACCAAACCATGAGGTAGCTACAAGGTGAATTTTTAAAGTCACTTATTCCCCACAATTTTCAAGGGCATCTCCTCCACGTCTCAGACCTCCCTCTACTCTATTCACTCCCCACAATACAACCCTATCTCCATCAATCAATTAAATCAATCACGAGCCAACAATCCAATCAACCAAGAGATAAACGACTTTACATGCATCAAAATTGAAAAATTTTCACCATTTTAAAGAACATAATGCAATCTAGCCTATACAAAGCATAAAACAATAAAAACAAACTCCCACAGCCCCAAACCTAAACTTTGCTTGTCCTAAAAAAATAGAACAATAATATTCAACAAGCAAATAAGCAACACAAAGTAAGTAAAGTTGGTGGGGACGAGGTAGAAATAAAGGGACAAGTGGAGAAAAAATCCTTCCATGGCCCAAATTTAGAAATAGATAATAATAATAATAATAATAATAAAAGAAAGGGTGGGCCAAACCCATGCCTAAAAGTGATTAGGTCAGGTCTAACCCAACCCAAAAAGAAAACCGTAGGTGCCCTTTTTCCAAGTTATGCCGCCAGGCATCTATTCCTGGAAACCCCAGTGTTATCACCACCTATTCTGGAAACTGTAGCGCTACCGAGCATCACAGCTCCCATCATTGATCTACTCTAAATGCCGAACAAGATCCGACCACAAAAAATCTTCACCATTGGCATCATTGCATTCCTTGCGTCGTGAGGATTCAAACGGCATCTTCTTTATAAGCTGTAAAGTCCTCGATGGCCCTCTGCCATCAACGCCATAATCATTATCTTCAAGATCCTTCAATGGCCATATCCGACCACTCCAAGCTGCAACATCAACTGTCGTAGTTCAAAAGGCATAAACTATTCAAGCTTTGAGGCCTCTAATGGTCAGCCACCATTAACAGCCAAACCACAGCTCCAAGCACTTTTCTCGGTCTTCTCTTGTGGCACTAGCAATGGATTTCTCTGTAATAGCGAGTATAGTGGCAGAGTCACCATTTTTATAGACCTAAAAAAGGCCAACACCATAATCACTACGAAGCACCACGGCCACCCATTTTAGCGACACTATCGAAGAGCCTTCTTATGACCATGGCTAACCACGACACTCTAACCATCGAACGCCATATTACCAATAAACCAGTTCCACCGTCTTCGATGGATTTCACCAAAGCCTCCTCAATCACCACTTGTAAGTAGATCTCGTGAATAAGATTGAATAGTTTGCGTCGGGGACAAGACTTATCCCTTTGTTTTCCACAAGCATTATGTGATCTTTTTTTTTTTTAATCATGCCTCTTCGAAACATCAAGAATAAACAGAGACCAAAACCAACCAAACAGCAAATTGGCCGAGTGGTTAATGGTGGTTAAAATGAGTCTTGTGCTGTGAAAAGCCCGGTATCAAATCCCCATGCAAAAATCATGGAGACTTTCTCCGAATTTCTACACATAGGATCGAGCTCTAAAAAAAATTTCAAGAGATTTAGAATTACCTTGTAACTCTTGTACTGAAACCCTTGCCTTACAAAAGCATCGAGCTCCTTCTCTTCGTACGCGTTCAATAACCGTTGAAAGACACTAATTTTTGGTTTTAGGGTATTGGGTGACAACTATTAGGTTTTCTCAAAAAATCCTCGTACAAAAATAATGAGATATCTCTTCATAGATAGGGAGATCTGGGCTTTTCATAAAGCCCACTCCCACAAACCAATAAGCCCAACTCTTTTAAATTAGAATTATGAATTTATAAAATTCATATTAAAGTATAAATTAAATTCATATTTAATTTATAAATAATAGCTTATGAATTAATTTTGATCCATATGTCTAGTGCTAGCTAGACATAGTCAAAATTAATTCCGTAACCCGTAATAAGTAATTAAATATTATAATATTTAATTCTCAATTAAATATTTATAATATTAATTACTTATAATAATATTATTTTAATTCATAATTAAACGTGAGCAATATTATTATAGTAGGGTTAATCCTCCAGTTAATTCCCGACCAAATGCGTGACTCCGCGGGTTCAAACTTAAACTGGTAATACAAGGATTATCCTTGTACTAATTGATGATACCGTCAAGCAACGGTTCCTAGTGTCTGGATAAGCTAAATAGTTGCAAGGAAATATTCAACAAACCTGGGCACTACGGTGGATTCCCTATGACCTAAGATATTCCAAAATAACCCTAGGGGCATGTTAAAACTATCAGGCCCCTGATCAGCTATTTCATATCAAGTCCTAATCTCATCATGACTTATCATGACATAACCATGTGATACATTATGCAAAAAGCTTTGGCCAAAGTCTTAATGTATTAGTACTAGGTAGAATATCATTCTCCTAATACCTGGAGTGGTCAATCCCATATTGACCTACACAATGACTTTGAGGCACTTGCCCACACCCCACAGCCTTTCATCACCAGATTAGAAATCCAAATAGTCTGGTACCAAAGCATGGGGAGTAATCTGCATGTCTATATGGTGGTTACAGGTTTGAGGGAATACGGCATTCATGTGCACCACAAGCAATCCTTTGGTAATAGGGTACATATCATAGGATGCTTGTAACAGAGTTTGGTTCAATGAGCATGTTTACACACCTCATTGTGGGTCACATCAGTGTCTCCACACCTCTTGGTTATGAAGATAACCAACTTATGTGACGCACTACAACGTATGCTTTTATAGAAGTTCAATTTACTAGACATCCTAAGAAATCTTTCAAACACTTAACAAACATCAATTCTAGCTTGCCAATGAAAAGATACTTGATGTATGCTAAACATTGCTTCAACCCTTCAGTAAAAGTGCACAGCTTACTATCACGCCATGTCTTATATGGTATCTTATTCGCTGACTTGCTAGATGTTGTAACTCAACATTTCAGCATTTGTCTCAAATATACCTCCTAATGATATGGTCAAAACCATAAGTAACATAATGGATCAAACTATGTCCAATATTATTAGATTTCTCCTTTCCAACAAACCATTCAATTATGGTATAACAGTACGAGTCCATTAGATAAGAATCTTATTCTTTTCTAGGCAAACGAGAGACTTACTTGAAGGATATTTGCTTCCATGACTAGATCATAGAATTATACCATGCTGGCCAACATATGCTATGCTAAAAGAATAAGCTTATTTTAGTTTACAATGCATGATAATAACATTGTTCATAATAACATTAGTATCATGCTTATCTCTACTAGTCAATAATTCCACTATAACAAGTTATAGGGACTATCTATATCTTACACAAAGCAAATAGGATCAACTGAATTTGTACGATGTTATCATATATGTACCTCATGCAGCAACCACCTGCTACTTTTAGTCTTTTAAGATATAAAAGCACTAGAATTTAAAGACTTTTCTTCTTCTAGTGTTTGGATATTCAAAGCCATATCGCGTGTGAACCAATTGCTATTACTAGTAGGGTTCTAAACATCACTTAGTAATTTATTGGATGAATCACTTCCCACTGAAATAATGTTCTTTCTTGAAGTCGATCATCTTACTAGAAGATTCCTAGCAGCTCAAAAGGTCTACTATAGTCAACAATTGATTTGCATGTCTTGAACCAATTCAAGAAAGAAGGGGATTTTTGAGGGACGAGAACAATATACCTGATTATCTTCTTAAAGAAAGTAATCAAATGATTTTTGCTCCTCTATTTATTTTGTCTTATACAATACATAGACATTCCATCCCTTAAGTAAGTGTCGAAGACAATATATTAGATTTTTATGTCCCTCTATGCCATCAAATGCATAGGAAGGCTCATCCAACTTTTGAATATAGATCTATAAGCTAGCAAGCATACTATCTGCTATGAAGACAATCATTCACTGCAGACCTTACACCTTATCAACTAATTGATGATCATTCTGGCACTTTGTAGCTAATTGGTCTTACTTATGCCAAGTTTTTTTAGAACATGCAAAACTCATCTATGATCATGATTAATTATATACCTACCAAATAGTAATATATTTATAGTGTATTAAGATTTATGAGAGCAAATAACAAATACAAAGAATGTAAACAAGCCATTGTATATGAATCACCATTCCTTGAGACATGGACCAATGTCTAAAGGATTCTCCCACTATTTTATTCAAAACGATGGCCTCTACTTTCAGTCCAAAGATGTTTTTGAATCCAAACCCCTTTAGTGGGTACTGAGATCCAAAACAGCTGAACATAAGCCTGACTGAGGCAGGCCCACCTATGGACATAGCTTGGTAGGTTCATAACAAATCGCTTCTTCAAACAGCTCTCAGTCGTCAATTCTGGCCCAAGCATCTTTTTAGTAGGACTGAGATCCTCCACTGAAAAGCTCAGTTAGGTCAAACCTTTAACATGAGCTCCCAAGGTCTTTCTTTAAGTCCAATGAACAAGCTCGACTGAGGTCGGCCCACCTGCTCATAAGTCTGAAAGGATTCCAAGGGCTTTTTATAATGAATAATAATCCAATATTCTAATAAAAGCTAAGTTTGAGGATTATTATTTGGGCCCATTATTATTTACTTTAGTGGGAGACAATGATTTGAGCACCTCCATGTCCAAACCACTTAATAGACCTAATAATTTAGAGGATTCAGTAGAGATAATTAGTGCATTTGTTTTATAGCCAAATCTTTTAATTAATCGAGTTAATTAATCACAATTGGCATATAAAAACAATATATTTCAACATATATAAGCACAAAAGGGCGGTTATGGACTTTCCTAGTGTGGCCCACTAGAGCCATCATAGGTCACTCTATCATGCAAGAAAGATTATTATCTATTAATATTGGGAAACTTGTAATAGGTCGGACCTTCTAGTTCTTGGTTTTCATCTCCTTGTCTTGATCATGCTTTAAATACTAATTACATTAATTAGAAGAACTCCTTCTAACAAAAGGGGTTACATCACGTGGGGGAGAGAAATTACAACCAAAATTAGAGAGAAGCCTGAGCTCGTAGGCCCAATTTAATCCCAAAAATAATTTCAATAATTAATTAAAAAAACATGTCATAATATGCATGAGATGCAAGCCCATAAACATGCCAAAATATGTCATACATCATAATAAAGTAAAAGCATAAATAATTTCATGATTTTATCGCACAATCATTTGGATCGATTTAATCACATTAGATTAATCTCTCCAATTAATTAAAGCTTTTTCCAATTAATTAGGGTCAAAATCATTATTTTGACTAATTAGGGTGTTTCCAATTAATTAAAATCTCATTTTAAATTAATTGGAGTCAAAATCAAATTTTGACTAGCTTTTGGACGTTATTCATTTAATTAAAAACCTTTTTCTTTTAAATTAATTGGGTCAAAACCACTATTTTGGCCAATTATGGGGCTAATCCAATTAATTAAAACACATTTCAAATTAATTAGGATCAAAATCATAATTTTGACTTACAATTGGACATTTTCCCATTAATTAAAACTTCTTTTAAATTAATTGGAGTCAAAATCTCACTTTTGACTAACATTGGGTCATTATCCAATTAATTAAAACTATTTTTTAGTTAATTGTGTTAAAAATAAAGTTTTAACAAATTAAGGTCATACCCAATTAATGAAAACAATTCTAAAACTAATTGGGGTCAAACACAAATTTTCCCAAATTATTGGTCTTATCCAATTAATTAAAAGCATTTTGACAAATCGA
This sequence comes from Cordia subcordata, assembly GCA_028554755.1. Lineage (NCBI taxonomy): Eukaryota > Viridiplantae > Streptophyta > Magnoliopsida > Boraginales > Cordiaceae > Cordia > Cordia subcordata. Next base: position 1,327,798 of record JAPTOF010000005.1, read on the forward strand.
AGGCTTAAAAATAAATATCATATATTTATTCTAAGATTATAAATATATTTCATCAAATGAAATAACACAAAATTAATAAACTATTTATTAACTTTGATTTAAATTAACTTTTAATTTAAATCAAATAATCTTAATTATAAGTATCCAATACTTAATTTAGGCCAAAGTTCAATAACAAACTTATTTAACTCAAGGAAATTTAAAATATATATATATATATATATATATATATTTATTAATTCCCAATTTAAAATGACATTCATTTTAAATTCCTCTAGGCCAACATAGATTTCAGTTAGTCCAATTACTTAAATCCTGTTTACAATAACCCAAAACTTTTCCTTATTAAATCAATATTTAATAAAGTGACCCAACAAAAAATAAAGCCCCAAATAAATATATTATTTAAGCCAACTTAATTAATTAACAAAACAATCCTATTAACCCATTTTAATTTGTCCTGTGCCCAAACAATGCATGCCTATAAAGAAAAACTAAATCAGACCAAACATCTTTGGCCCAATATAAATTATATCAATGTTATCGATTTAGCCCAAATCTAGAAATAGATAATAATTAGAAAAAAAAAGAAAAAGAAATAGTGGGTCAAACCCATGCCTAAAAGTGATTGGGTTGGGTCTAACCCGACCCAAAAAGAAAACCCTAGGTGCCCCTTTTCCTAGTTGCGCCACCAGGCGTCTATCCCTGGAAACCCTAGCGTCGCAACCACTTATCCTAGAAACCCTAGCGCAGCCAAGCATCACAGCCCCTATCATCCATCTGCTCTAAATGTCGAACATGATCCAGCCACAAAAAATCTTCACCATCGGCACCATTACATTCGTTGCGTCGTGAGGATTCAAACGACATCTTCCTCGCGAGCTATAAAGTCCCCAATGGACCTCTACCATCAACACCATCACCGCTATCTTCAAGATCCTTCCATGGCCACCTCCAGCCACTCCAAGCTACAACATCAGCCATCTCCAGCCACTCCAAGCTACAGCATCAGCCACTCCAAGCTACAACATCAGCCATCTCCAGCCACTCCAAGCTACAGCATCAATGCAAAAGGATTCCTGGTGGTGCCGCAGTTCAAAAGGCGCCAACCATTCGTGCTTTGAGGCCTTCAATGGTCAACCACCATTAACGGGCAGACCACATCTCCAAGCCCTTTTCTCGGTCTTCTCTTATGGCACTCACAATCGAATTCTCTGTAACAGCGAGTGCAATAGCGAAGCCCGCATTTTTATAGACCTAAAAAATGCCAACACCACGATCTCTGTGAAACGCCATGGCCACCCATTTTAGCAACACCATCGAGAGCCTTCTTATGACCATGGCCGACCACGACACTTCAACCACCGAATATCGTACTACCAATGAACCAGTTCCACCATCGTCGATGGATTTTACCCAAGCCTCCTTAATCACCACTTGTGAGCAGATCTCGTGAATGAGATTGACTAGTTTGCTTCAAGTTGAGGGGGACAAGTCTTACCCCCTCGTCTTCCACGAGCATTATGTGATCGTTTTCTTTTTATGTTAATTATGCCTTTTCGAAACATCAATCACAAACAGAGACCAAAATCAACCAACACCAACTTGGCAAAGTGGTTAACGGTAGTTGAGATGGGTCTTGTGCTGTGAAAGGCACGGGATCAAATACCCTTGCAAACATTTTATTTTCCAACGAAAGTCCCTTTCAGGCATTAATGGGATAGAGAAAGACAACATTAGTGGTGCAGGCATTAATAGGTAGATTTAAGTAGCAATAATGGTGCAGGCAATAATGGACAGATTTAGGCATATTAGAATATGCAGTAATGATTTTAGAATTCAATTCGTAATTAAATCTAAAATCCAACACCATAATATATATATAGAGAGAGAGAGATAGATAGATAGAATCATAAAATTAACCCAAAGAGAGCTTTGGCTTTGATACCATGTATGAAATAGTGGAGACTTTTCCCGAATTTTCACATGTAAGATCAAGCTCCAAAACAATTCAAGAGATTTAGAATTACCTCGTCATTCTTGCACTGAAAACCCAATACCCTTGCCTTGCGAAAGCATTGAGCTCCTCCTCTTCATACGTGATCAAGATTTGTTGGAGGAGGCTAATTTTTAGTTTTAGGGTTTTGGGAGACAATTCTAACAACTGTTAGGTTTTCTTAAATATCTTTGTACAAAAATAATGAGAAATCTCCTTATATATAGGGAATCTAGGCTTTCCATAGAGCCTACTCGCACAACCCAATAAGCTTAACTCTTTGGGCTTAGAATTATGGATTTCTAAAATCCATGTTAAAGCCTAAATTAAATTCATATTTAATTTATAAATACTAGCCTATGAATTAATTTTGATCCATATGTCTAGTGCTAGCTAGACACAGTCAAAATTAATTTCGTGACTTGTAATAAGTAATTAAATATTATAATATTTAATTCTTAATTAAATATCTATAATGTTAATTACTTATAATAATATTATTTTAATTCATAATTAAATAATAACACATTTAATTCATAATTAAATGTGAGCAATATTATTATAGTAGGGTCAATCTTGCAGCTAATCCTGACCAATGACTTAGTAGGTTCAAACTTAAATCGTTAATACAAGGACTATCTTGGTTCTAATCAATGACACCGTCTAGCAACGTTTCTTGACGTCCAGATAAGCTGAATAGTTGTAAGGAAATATTCAATGAACCTAGGTACTACGATGGATTCCCTATGACCTAAGATATTCCAAAATAACCTTAGGGACATGGTAAAACTGTCAAACCCCTAATCAGTTATTCCATATCAAGTCCTAACCTCGTCATGACTCATTATGACGTAACCACATAACACATCATGCAAAAAGCTTTGGCCAAAGTCTTAATGTATTAAGACTAGGTAGAATATCATTCTCTTAATGCCCAGAGCAGTCAATCCCATCTTGACCTACACAATGACTTCGAGGCACTTGCCCACACTTAGCAGCCTTTTGTCACCAGATTATAAATCCAGATAGCCCGATACCAAAGCGTGAGGAGTAATATGCAAGTCTCTATGGTAGTCTCATGTCTAAGGGAATACAACATTCATGTGTACCACAAATAATCCTTTGATAGTAGGTACATACCATAGGATGCTCGTAATAGAGTCATATTCAGTGATTATGTCTCCACACCTCACCGTGGGTCATATCGGTGGCTCTACACCCTTTGGTCGTGAGGATAACCAATTCATGTGATGCACTATAACTTATGCTTGAAAGAATTGATGTCCTAGTATCAATTCTATCATTTGGTTACGAACCAGGTTTCAGGAGAATCGAGCTATCCCTCATTCACAAAGCTTTATTAGATCATCCTAAGGACTACGTCATGATCTAACAATTACGGAGAAGATATACGATATGACATAAGGCCATGATTCATGTACAAATCAATGTAAAGTCTACGATTGACGACTGACTTTAGGACACCATTCCCAACACCTCTCACTGATAGGCTCACCAGTACTAATTCCTTATGCCCTATCATGTCCTTATGACCTTGTTCTCAATTAACTTCCTCATCATCAAGTGCCATAGCATCCAACTCTACTTGTACATCATCCACATATAGGGCTTCCAGTCTCCTTAACGGGATATTAAAAGTGGTGCCTTCCCTTATCTCTTCTTGATTACCTCTCCGGTCTCATAGGGCAAATTATTATAAGTAGCCCTATTGATAGGGTTCCTTTTGTACCAATAAATGCCCATAAAATTCATGTAAGACATGTTGAAATTCCAGGAAAATTCTTTAATCTTTTCATTTGGCTTAATCTTAAAATGATGAAATATATGGGTCAAAGCCATTCTATAACCCGGAGTAGTGATCTTTTTTCCATTCTTACCACTAATGTGTAGCATATGATGCAACATAAGAACTGGTAAGGCAAATTTCTTCCACTGATGAAGCATATAGAGCACATAAGCATCCATTAAAGGCATTTTCCTATCATTAATCACCCTAGGCAACAAGACCTCACCAATGACCTTTAATGCAATTCTCTTTTTGACATCAATGTCTTTGAGATAGGGAAGAATTAGGCTGAAAGTATCAGGACCAACCCCTTGCCATATAAAATCAATAATAATAGAGGTGAGATCCTTAGCTCCATCTGGCCATCCTTGACTATTATAGTGTCCTTTTCCTTTAATCAGTATTTTGAAAATCTTATTCAGAACTTCTTCTTTCAAAACTAAAAACTTATTGCATGTGGTTGATCTCAATTCAAGTCTAGGACTTCTACTCTCAATTCAAGGTTTTCATAGAATTCATGAACCATACCAACATATACACCACAATTCATATGCAAAAAATCATCCGAAATTTGCTCCTTGAAAAGTTAAAGAACGTTACTACCTGTGAAATTCGCATCCACAAGACACTTCCCATACACCATTGATTGCTTCTCTTGAATTTTTAACTTTGGTTGTTATGGAGGTGATTGTGTTCTTGCCTTTTTGTTCTTCCCACATTCTTCACCTCTTCCTCTCGGAGTCACCATGGATTTGGATGAAATTTCACAAAATAATCAGTTGAAAGTGGTCTTTTGGTAGTGGGTTTGATGATTTTGAAAAGAATTTTGAGACATTTTGGTGAGACATTGAGTTTTGAAAAGTGGATTTGATGGGTTTAGGGTTTCGGTAAAAAGAAATTGGGAAAAAATGAAAGGAATGAGGTGAAAAACCCTTATATTACCCCATCTGTCTATTATGTCGGTTGACTAGCTGGTCAAGTAGGTCAACTAGCTAGGTCAACCATCTTGGGTAGAATACAAATTATAAAAGCCAGATGTCCTCCTATACAGGTCAGTTGACCAGCTTGCCCAAATTGTGGAAAGATGAAAGTTTCAACATGTCAAAGCCATAAATTTTCACATAAACACATTTTAGCCACAATATTGCATGTCAATCTCTCTCCTAATCTTACAAAATTGATCCTCATGCAAAGGTTTATAAAAATATCTACAAATTGATGCAAAGAATCAACAAATTCAAGAATAATATCACCTTTTTGCACATGATCTCTTAAAAAATAATGTCTAACTTCAATATGTTTAGTTCTAGAATGTTGGATGGGGTTTTTGGCAAGATTAATGGCACTAGTGTTGTCATAATAAATAGGAACATGGTCATAATACATACCATAATTGATGTGTCTTGATTTTGTGTATGTTTGCATTGCGTTTTCTATATGTTTTTTAGCTGCTTTGTGCATGCAAAGTCACATGAATGTAGTGCATATGGTAGAATTAAGGTTAAGCGAAGATAATTGTACATAGTTGAGTTTAATAGATAAATGGTACATTAAATGCATGTTTTGATGATTTAGGTGAGTCTTGGGTTGATGTTGAGCTTGCAAGATGAAGGGTGATACAGATAAAGGTGTACAAGTCGTGGAAAAGAGGTCAAAAGCAAACGAAGATGGAGATTGAAGAAGTTAGCTACCGATTGACCCCCAGAGGCTATTGGCTAGCCAATAAGGGCAGCTAGCAAATCCAAAGAAAAAGAGTGTACCGGCTGAGGCTACCGGCTAATCGGTAAGGTCATCCAGTAATGCCAAAGAGTAGACTTTAGAACCTGTTGATCCCCCTGTTACTAGCCAGCCGGTAAAGTCGACCAGTAGTGACGCTAATGCCTATAAATAGGGCTTGATTTTTAGCATTTATAATAATCAACACACACAAACACCCTTTATATCTAATTTTCACACACATTAAACCCTAGCTCACCTATCTTCCACATACTTCCCACTAGGATTCAAGCTTATTTAGAGGGATTCAACACTTGGCTTTCAAGATTTACTCAAAGGATTGTAAAGTTACGTCAGGATGAAATAAGAATTTCTATATTTCTCTTTCGTCCTATTTTATATTATGTTTGAGTAGACTTGTGCAAGGTGATTTGGCTTGTTAAGGGTTGATTATATACTCTCATGTTATGGAATTTGATGGCTTAATATATATATATATATATATATACATGTATACATATATATATATTTATTTATATGCTTTGTTTTTCTTGTTTCAATGGCTATTATTCAATACATGTGTAGGTTTTTGATAATATGCCTATGTGAGTAGCATATGTATAATTTGACATCTATTTGCTGCTTAACACTTCTAATCCATTCTATAATCATGTCTATGTGTTTGTGTGTAGATTGTATGAAGTGAGTAACGCTTACATTCATGTATATGTGTATGTTTGCATGCTTAGTAATGAATATGATATGGATAATGCATACATGTTGGTACCCAATTGCTATTAATGGTGTAATTTGAGCATGACAATGTTTGGTAGTCGAATAGGTCTCTGTATTTACGAACGCCATAGGTTAGAACATGTATGATTTCACTAATTGATCAAATCCTACTATAGTGACCCTAGAATAACAGTAGATAATTTATAGTTATCTTAGATCGAGTCTCCTTTGGCTTTAAACCTGGCCAACTAGTTTTTTGATAAGTTTAGTTAACCCTAGCAACACTAAATCTTGGCTTTAAACCTAGCCAATGGTTTAGGTACTAGGGTCGGTTCATTCTAGGTTACCTAGGAAGCTAGATAGTCAATCCTAAGGCCTTAGGTCATAAGGACCACACTGTGGCTCTAAGGGCGATCGACCTAAGAAGGACCTGCACCGAGTCCTAGGGATAAATTACGAAGCTAGTTAGATTCCTAGTATAGAGCAACATATTTAGCTAAGCGATCACCCCAAATCCTATAGCATTTGAGTCTAAAATTACCCATGGGCAAGTGAAAATCACCCTAACCCCTTCCACTTGTTCATTCCCTCTAGATTAGCTTGTTTCCCCATCTTCCATTCCCATTTTCCTATAGTGTAATTTTATTTGCTTTAGTTTGAGCTCCCATTAAATCCAAAAAGCCCAACAAGAAGATGGTTAGGTCAGGACTTCTTTTAGGCACTTTCTAGGACACGCATAGAATCCATTCCATGATTTGCCTTCATGAGGATTCGACACCTGCACTTGCACACATTATACTGGACTCAATCCGTGCACTTAAGAGTTTTTAAGGCTTGTGCATTTAGAGATGATCAATAATCAAGCAAGTTTTGTTTCATTCACAATATTTAGGCAATATAACTTCCAGCAGCAATATATTCAGCCTCGGTAGTAGATATAGCTATACTATTTTGCTTCCTAGTAGACCAAGACACCAAGGAATGACCAAGAAATTGACATGTGCCATTAGTACTTCTATGATCAATCTTACAACCCGCAAAATGGGCATCCAAAAAACCACATATATCAAATGAAATTACCTTTTCATACCAAAGCACTAAGTTACTAGTCCGTTTAAGATATCTAATGATTCGTTTTACGAAAATTAGATGTGTTTCCTTAGGATTAGAGTGAAATCTAGCATATAAACACACAGCTAACACAATATCTAGCCTTGAGGCCGTTAAGTAAAGTAAGCTACCGATCATACCTCAATTATTTTTCTCATCTACCAGCTTATCGTTTTCACCCTTGTCTAGCTTGGTTTATTGACTCATAGGGGTTCCAATCTCTTTAGTGTCCTCAAGCCCGAACTTTTTTATTATCTCCTTTGTGTAATTGGCTTGATTTATGAAGATTCCCTCCTTAGTTTGATTGATTTAGAGTCTGAGAAAGAAGGTTGACTTATCTATCATGCTTATCTCAAATTCCTTGTGGATGCACTTAGAGAAACTTTCACATGAAGTAACATTAATGGCACCAAAGATGATATCATCTACATAGATTTGAACAAGAAAAATATCTTTTTGATCTCTTTTTATAAACAAAACGGAGTCAAGTTTGCCTATTTTAAAACCATTTTCAGCAAGAAAACAACTAAGCATTTCATACCAAGCCCCAGGGGCTCGTTATAAACCATATAAAGCCTTTTCAAGTTTAAAAACATAGTTTGGAAAACAAGGATCTTCAAAACTAGGAGATTGCTCAACGTATACCTCTTTTACAATAAAACCATTTGAAAAAGCACTTTTGACACCCATTTGATATAGTTTAAAATCCATATAACAAGCAACATACAAATGAACTCTAATCTAGCTACGGGGCATAAGTTTCATCATAATCTATTTCTTCCTCTTGATCATACCCATGAGCTACAAGTCTAGCCTTCTTCCTAGTTGCAACACCAGATTCATTGAGTTTGTTCCTAAATACCCATTTAGTTCCAATTATCAAGTGGTCTCTTAGTCTTTCAAATAGCTTTCGAACCTAATTTCTAGTATATTGATTTAACTCTTCTTGCATGGAAATTATCCAATTTTCATCAAGTAAAGCCTCATTTACATTTTCAAGTTCAACTTGTGAAGTAAATGCATAATGCTCACAAAATATATTGATATTATGCCTAGTCCTTACTCCTTTGGATGGATTACCAATGATTTGGTCTTGGGGGTGATCTCTTACAAACTTCCAACTTCTTGGCAAGTCAATGTGAGCTTCTTCATTTTCCAAGGTAGTGTTTTGATTTGAACATTGTCCTAACTTTGATCAAACACATTTTGCAAGTATAAAACACATGAAAGAAGTTTTTTAAAGATATTGTAAGTTCAATAGACATGCTAATACATATCTTGGAAGATTTTGAAAGACTTTATGCATGGAAAACATTTCTTCAAAGATGAGGATTATCATCCAAAAATCTTTATGCAAGTGAGGCAATGATAAAAATAATTTGTTTAAGCTATAAGAGTGATTCTAAGGCAATTTACAAAAGAGCACAACCTGGTACCCCTAAAGACGTCTTGTCTCCTCCTTATTTGAGGTGTTTTGTGCTTATTAGATAGCCTTAGTATGGTATCTATATTATATTTATGCATATGAGGATATAAATGTCCATAGTTGAGTTTATAGGAAAAACGCTACACTAAGTGCTTATTGCTTTTAGTGAAATTTGGAGGGATGATCAGAGCTTGAATGATGATGGTTGGGATGTGGAGCAAGGTTTAGAGCAAATTTGAAGATAAAGAAATGAAGAAAAGGCACTTTAAAGGCTCTCAGATGAAGCATAAAGCAAACGGTGAAGATTTGGGCCTAAAACAAAGAAGTCCGATCGACCAGCTAGCCCCTGGCCTAATCAATAACCTTTTTAGTTTGGCTCGTCAACCTCTCTCTTCGGCCGATCCCTCAGCTAGTCCCTCAGCTGTGCGTGAGAAAAGCCCTATTTAAGTACACTTTTCAGCAAAAATTAGGGGAAGAACACCCTAACCTTTGAACCCCCATTTCCCAAAACCCTAATTCCACTCTCACCCATCTCACACACAATTATCCGAACTCACTTTCACTTGGAATCAAGCATCTTTGGTGGATCAAACACAAGAATTTAGGGCTTATGCTTATGGATTGTAAGAAGATAGCTATGGATAAAAAGGTAGAATTTCTATCTCTTTTTTATCCTAATTTAATCTATGATTAGAGCATGTAGGATGATTTACACTTGTATTATAGATTGATTACTAATTATTGTAATAGGTATTTGATGGATTTATGTATACTTTGTTTCTAGGGTTTCCATGGCTATTTTACATACATGTCTTAGTGTTTGACAAAATGCCTCAATGAAGTAACATATATATATATATATATATATATATATATTGAAGCCTATTTTGCTATTAACCATTTCTAAATCATTGTATAAGCATGTCTATGTGTTTGTGTAATGATTCCACAGAGTGGGTTATGTATTCATATATGTCTATGTGTGTGTTTACATGCTAATAGCAAGACTAGCTTTGATTGCATACATGTCAAGTTCTATCCCTTAAATTGGTGTCATCTAAGCATGTCTATGTGTTTAGTAGTTGGATATGTCTATATATTCATGAATGTCATGCCCTAGATGTGTTTACACTTGCGCTTAAATGTTTTACCCGCTAATGTAATGGAGGATTGGTGGTGCTTAATCAATGACTAGCCAAGATCGAGTCTCCTTTGGCTTTAAACCTAGTATTAAGATTAGTCAACCTTATACAAACTAAATCTTGGCTTTAAACCCAACCAACAGTTTGGGCACTAGGGTTTGATCTATCTAAGTCACCTAGAACCCTAAATAGCTAGTCCTAAAACCCCAAGTCATAAAGACCACGCTATGACTCTAGGAATTGACACCTAAGGATAGACCAGCATTGAGGCCTAGGGGATAATAAGGTGGGTACTTAGAAGTCTAGACAAGAGGACACTAGATAATCTGTCAAGTGACCCTAACAAGAATGTAGTAATCACCTATTAACAAGTTGTAGTCACCCTAGTCCCCATTTTTTGGTGTTAGAATCCCCTTAGATTGTTTGATTCCCTCATTCCACACATACATTTTTTATTTTCTTGTCTTTAGGATACATTTACTTTTTCGAGCTCCCTTTAAACAAAAAATCCCCCAAAAACATTGTAGGTTTGGTCTCAACATGTAGCTCTTTTGGATGCACATAACTTAAGATTCCACACCCATTTAGCCTCCTCGTGGATTCGACACCCACACTCGCACACACTATACTACAATTGACCCATGCGTTTGCGGGCTATTTTAGGCCTTGTGCACCGAATAGCATCAGAGCACACGAGCACTCTTCATTTTCTCACAAAGCTTGAAATATGTGTGCAATGACTTCTAAACTTGAAATAACATCTTCACTCCATTAATGCACATCCTCCAAGCTTGGATCATATCATACTTAATATAAAAATGCACTAAAACACTTCCACAATGCTTAGCATTCATAGCACAAATAATGGTAAGAGCATCATAGTGTATAATTATCATTGTTATGCTAATTACCAAGCTTTAAGATTAATTTACATCATCAAAACAATCATTAAAAACAATATTACGCTGACAATCTCTCATTTTTTTAATGATGACAAATTAATCCAATTTGGACAGAGTCTTAAAAACAAAGTGACTCCCTCTCAACCAATGCATAACATTCACAAAAAATAAAACGGAATCTATACTAGGCATGACTCCTTCTCAATTTAGCAATTTATGCATCCTAGCTCAAAACATCAAAACACAATCTCTTCACATATAAGCATGCATATGTTCAATATATTTACATCATTTATCATACCATTTATCTCATCAACATCCATACTACTTCCATTAATATATACTACTTCTCCCCTTTTGGCATCATCAAAACAAGTAAAAGCATTGGAGAATGAGTGAAAGAACAAAGCTACCATTACCAAAGCAAAACATCAACTACCAAAGTTAATCATTAAGCTAAAGAACTAGAAACTAACCAAAGCAAAGTAAAGTAGTAAATGAAGTTCAAAAACAAACAAAATAAACCAATGCTAAAATGTTTGAACATCATGAAAGAAATTGTTTTTAAAAAGATTCATGGTGCTCCAATCCTCAAGGGTTCTCACCATGGTCCTTGAAATACTTTGCAAACTCAAACTTTAGCTCTTCATGGGAGTTCTCAAGCTTGCCTAAGCAGAGGTTCATTTGGCCAAGGGTAGTGTTCGTCTCTTCCTAGTTTATACTTATTTCATTCCAATTAGTATTCATCTGGCCTATGTTCGTGTTCAACTGTTACACATAAACACATTTTAGCCACAATATTGTATGTCAATCTTCCTTCTAATTTTACAAAATTGATTATCATGCAAAGGTTTAGTAAAAATATCCACAAATTGATGCAAAGAATCAACAAATTCAAGAATAATATCACCTTTTTGCATATGATCTCTTATAAAATGATGCCTAATTTCAATATGTCATTGCCATTGCTTGTGCTATGAATGCTAAATAGTGGTTTTGGGGGTTGGTGAAGTGGGAAAAGGGTCAAGGTTTATTAGGGTTTAAGAAATAAAAGTTCCTCCCCAAATGGCCTCAAATAGGCTTTAAATAGGCAAATTTCACGACTAGCAATCAACCTACTCTAGGGCTTCACTTAGCTGATACTGGAGCTCGGTTTACCGATTTTGGTGGCTAACAGAGGTAGTCGACTGCCTAGCTGAAAGCTTCTCAGTCGCCTCATATATTCTTGTTCAATTCGGCTTTGTTTTGCTTTTGTTTCGCCTCATTTTGCCTCAAACCTTCTTCAAAAGCCTCCAAGCTTGTTGTCCTTCATCTTTTCATCCCTAGATGCATCTTCAAGCCTTGCCCATGCCTTTTATATCTTCAATTAAGCTCAATACATCTCCCAAACTTCACCTAAAATATTGAAATAAAGCATTAAGTGAAGTATTCATGCATTTTGACTTCATATGCTCAAATGTCTCTAATTCATGCACAAAAAAACACCAAATGCAATCAATTAAGCTCAAAAACACCTTGTGAAGTGTGTGCAAACACTATATACAAACACACAAAACACACACACATTACAAAGCTTCTTGATTGTGATGATGGATAGTGAGATTGTGATTTGGTTAGTGATACATTTCTACCTAGTTTTAGCAATTATATTATGTCAATGCCCCATCCTCAATCTACCAGTTTGGCTAAGCTAGTTCGGGCACATACCATGGTCTTTTCAAGGTTAAGTCTGAGTCTTGGACATTGAAGGACACCTCTCAAGCTTGGGCTGCTAGTGGTCCCTTTAGATTTGGTCAACCAACTCTTTTGAGGTGGTTTAGATTTCATCTAGAAATTTTCCTTTATGTGTAAAGCATTTTACTTGGCGATTTGTCATGCCCTAGTGATGGAGATGTCACGTGGGTAGCGAGTTGGCAAAGTTGACACTTGCGATGCAACACGTGGCACTTTCCTTTCTTTGAGCACCTAGAAGATACTCTATATAGGGTAGATATGGTAAGGATTTTGAATGAATGTCAACCCTCTTGATTGAGAGATGACTTAATGAAATTGATTGCAAATATCCCGTGATTGGTGTAGAATAGTCTAGGATATAGTTCTAGCCATTAGATCGAAATGATTCTAGCCATTTGTTAACTAAAAGGGATGTATAAATAGCTTAGCTACTTATTTGTACAGAACTAACAAACATTTGAGAGCAATTTAAACATAATTCTCTCAAACTCTTTTCTACTACTTTACATTTTCTCACCTTGCAAGTTCCTTTGTTTGTTGATTTAGGCAGAACATAGCCACTTTTGCCTTAGAAAAGTATCTAACTGGCCACACAGTACTTGGGATAGGCTGAGGGCGTGACAAGTTAGTGTGAGCCTAGCTTTTACCATCAAAGTTGTATCGACATTTCCCTAAGAGTGGCCTTTGTAAAGTCTATAGTGAGAAGCTTGAAAGAGTTTGATGCAAAATTTCCCACTTAGTAGGATGGCTTGGAAATTCTCTCCAACGGCAGCTTGGTAGATCCTTTAACAGCTTTATAACATAATGGTTGGTCAAGGTGATTAAGAATAACATGCAAGTTGGTCATCCATGGAGTTATATTAAATGTATTGCAATGGAATTTTTTTAGTATATTTAGAAATCTAGGAATGCGTTTATGTTTGATGCTCACCAAGTTGTTCCTTCCATTCCCTTCTTCCCTCCCCAAATTGCTATATTGGCTAATCTAATGGTAGCTAAGTTTAGTGCTACTTCTCTAGTGATAGTGCATGATGTTCTGGTTATGGAGTTCTAGTCATCTCACTTGTACTTTTAGGTTAATCTATGTCATTCATGGTGTTTTTTGGTAGAAAGGATGGTCAAGGGTGCATCGGATGCTTCCTTCTCTACCTTAAATCATTCTGCAAGACTTGCTTGTGTTTTTCATAACTCTAGTGAGGTACTATTGTTTGGGGTTGCTAAGCCCTAATTTTCTAAAGACACTACTCAAGTAGAGGCCTTAGCTTTTTATCATGCATGTATTGCATCTCAATCATTTAGCCCAGTTTCAATCATATTTAAGTTGGACTAGGAGATAGTTTTCTATGCAATCATGACAAGATGTTCAAGAAGCACTTAGAGGCTTGATGTAATTTGAGTTGATATCCAAGACAGCTTGGACACCTATTGCTCTATCTTAGTGCCATTGATAAAAAAAACTGCTAATGGGGTTGCCAAGTCATGCCAGGAGGATAATCTGCCCTTTGACTGGGTTACTGACCCTTCGTTTCTCTCTACTGAATATTGTATCTAAGGACCTTGCTTTTGTGCAAATAGGTTGACTATGTTAAATGAAGTTTCCTTTTTTTCAACAAAAAAAATAATTTAATTATTCAAAATCCAATAAAAATCCATTAAAACTCTAATTAAATCCAATAAAGTTATATATAAATGTAACTTCTCTCTCGTTCACTCTCATACATAAACACACAATATATTCAATATTACATGTGATATAATTTTATAATTTAAACTTAAAATTAATCAATTTGATCTATATCTGTTTATAGGGTATTATGTTTAATTAGAAATTACTTTCAACTAAAATGTTGATTAAATTAGATATTGATAATAATCCTGTGAAGAATCAGATAACTTCTTTGTTGATTTGTTCCGGTGTGTTTGACTACAAAATAGAAAAAACCAGGCACCAGTGTGGTAGTGGCCGAAGAGTCTCCGATGCGTAAGTCAATATTTCCTTTTAAAGTGAGCAAAAGCGAGTTACCTTATTTGGAACTAAGGGGTCATATTTATAGTTTGGGGGTAGGGACACATGTCACCTTGTCTATTTATATGATCGGTCAGTGAACAGAATGGGCCTTTCATTGGGCGACACCTATCAGGAGGTCGATGGTACCTGGGCCAGGGAGCTCTCATCGGGATACTCTCAATTAGAATGGCATCATGAGCCGATCCTAGATCATTAGCCCCCATTTGGGGACGTGTCATATTGGGATGTTGCCAAATGCTTCCCAATCATTTGGTCTCATACTTAGGCATTCTCTATGGCTTTTAGCATGTGACAGTGAATCACCTTATTTTCCAACACACACGTGATTGCACGGACTGACGCGTCTGTCAGCAATTATGGCATTTCTTGGAAACGCATGATGAAGGTGTCCATCTCAGTCACATCCTTTTGCCTAACCGGCATTTGGTACCATTTTTTAATTTCAAATATTTTTATTTCAAGGGGAAAATATTGTTTTACTTCTTTTGCTTTCATTTTTATTCTTTCATTTCTACCTTTGCATCTTACTTAGCAAATTTTACTCTTATTTTAAATCCTTTTCCTTCTCCCCCTTACTCTTAGCAGTCTTTCATTGTCTCTTCTTAGAGCGTCACCGACGCATCCATTCCGATAACTTCCCTTCTTCAAGGAGTCGTTTTTCCTATCTTTTAAAAGACCTCTCTATATTCCTTCTCCCAAGTACGCTCGCTTTGAACCTTTCTTTTTGCTTTTTTCTTCTTATATTTTTTTTGCTTCCCTCGTTCAATTCTTTCTCGTGGACCTATTCTTTCTTCCATTTATCTTCATTTTCTCTTTCACGTTTAATGTTTGAGTCCCCTAGTCCGTCTAGGAATCATGGAGAAAACCCCCTGTCATCCGCGTCCAATCTCGATGATCATAGGGTTAGGGTTTCTTTAGGGTTCTCGTGTATTTTTGACAATTTAGGGAACATCGAAACTTCTACCCCTCCTAGCCCCACTACCCTCGACGATTTTTTGGCCTTTATTTTTGGTGAGGATTTTGTCTTAGATCCACCTAGTGAAAGGTTCCTTCTGACTGTTTTTGTTTCCGTCATGGATTCTAACTGTACTGCTATGCCTAGGGAAGTGGTTGAAAACTTTGAAATCCTTTCTCCCGAGGATTGGGTCGTTAAGATGGGTGAGACAACCCAGAATAGTGAGCTTGCCGATTCTTTTACCCTGGGCAAGGATCACCAATCAGAACGAGAGAAAGCTTTGGCGTCCAATCACAAAAATGATGGTGTCAAGGTCCTTGCCAAAGATGAGGGCTTAGAAGATGCAGACATAGTATTTTGAAAAATACAACGCTTTGTCAGGGGGTCTCGAGGACTACGTTATCAGACTTCTCGAACCTAAAAAGTACACTTGCAAAGGGAAGGAGGGCGAATTTACATTCTACGAGGACTTCTTCTCCATGGGCTTAAGGTTACCCATTCCTGGGTTCATCTAAGACTACCTCAACCATTATGGCTTTGTCCTAATCAGTTATGCTCAAATGCCTGGGCCACCCTTATTGGATGGTATTTATACTTAAGAATGAATCGGATCAAACCCTCTGTCAAGCTTTTTTGCAACATGTTCTGCTTTGCCCAAGACTGAGATAGGGGTGGTATTACATAGTGACACAGAATCAGCGGGTTGTTCTAAAAGGGAACTTCTATTCCCATAAGAGCTACCATCACAAATATGTTTTTATAAGCTATCCCATCCCGTGGGGTGTGAACTTAGAATGGCTCCAGTTGGACATTATTCGTGGGATCAGAAAGAATCTCAACCAAGTTTCCTAACTCACCCGAAGAAGGAAGAAAGATATAACACTATGAGGGATATGGGAAGGGACCTGTTTCCCACTTTCAGACCCCTAATATGATTAAGGCCTCTAGACTATATCCTAAATTTTTTCTATGGCCAATCGTCTATGGGCGAAGTCTCATCCTTTAGTGCTTTAGCTACTTGGCCAATCCACTATATGATACTTAATTTTTTATTTCATGTTTTTCCTTTTTAGGAATGGCCAATCGACAAAGGAGGCAGCTTACCCCACAACAAGAAAAGGTGCAGCGCCAGCTTTAGGCACGTTATGGGGGTAGCTAGGCTGCTCGAGCACCCCCGCTTGCAAGGCCAAAATGACCAATCTGATTAGGGCATTATCATTCCGGTAGACAATTGCCCTCCTCGTCCCAGCCTCAGCCGTACTCCTCCGAGTCATTGGAAATCTCCTCGGCATGACACTTGCAAGGCCAAAGCAACCACTCAGATCAAGGCATTATCATTTGGGAAGGTGATCGCCCTCCTTGCCCTAACCCTAGCCGTGATCAGGAAGCAAGCGTCATTTCAAGGAGATTTCCAATGACTCGGAGGGGTATAGGCCCTTACAACACCACAGAAGGGACCCTCCACGTTCCGATGGCTCTAAGTCTTCCTACGCTGCTGAATACAAAGGAAAATCATCATCTTTAGCCTTTTCTAATCTACTAGCAATCGCCGTTACCAACATTGCACGATCAGGATCATATGAGATCCCAATGATCAACCTTAGGGTTCCGGGTCAGAACATTTCTACCCCAGTCACTTCTGCCCAAACATCAGACCTTTACTGCTTATTGGATACCGTGAACAATAAGGTAAGTCCCACTTGTCCACCTTCTATCTTTTCAGACTTAACTTTACTTTTTATTGACTTGACTCTTTTCCTGCTTTAGTTTGGGGATCTTTTATCAAAGGACCTAGAGCTTGTCATGTCCTTGGGCCACACAGTGAACAAACTAGCCAACCACTTTCTGGACGTTGCTGATGCAGTCGCAGTGGAATAACTAAAAATGTCCATAGAGAATGCCAAATCGTGACACCTTTTGGAGCCATAAAACTTGAAGACCCAGCACGCCAAGGATCTGAAGAAGAAGAAGGAGGTAAAGAGAAAGGACAACCAGATCAGCTTTCTGTTGGACTCCATCAACAGTCAACGATCGACTATTCAAAAGCTTCACGAAGAAGTGAAGAGTCTCCGACAAGACAGAGAGTTCGCTGCCTGTCGTATTGCCCAACTAGAGGAAGAAGTCAGAAGAGATAAGGAGTTTATCATCACGGATTAAAAGACATCATCAAAATACCAGGCTAAGCTTTTCGAACAAGCTACGGTTCAATATGAAAGTGGCATAGAGGCTGGCACCCAAAAGGCCGTGGAGCTACTGTAAAGGGGTTCTCTTGCTCCCTTCGAGTCCTTGGTCAATGTTTTTCTAGACGACTTGGTTTATCTGCCTTTACCACCTGCCGCCCTCAATGTCAACGATGGTGGGTCAAAGAATGATGTCCCTGATTCCCAACAGCGACATCTGATGTCGTGATAATGGAGGCTGAGGCTCCCACTGAAAAGCTCCTCCCGATTGTGGTCGTCGAGAAAGAGGTGTAGCTGGAGAATGACGCTAGAGTGATGTTGAAGTTGCTACAATGATGGTCAGTAAAGAGGTGGTAGGGGTGCCTGATGGTCTTGATGTTGCCCCCGCAGCTTGATTTTATTTTTATGTTTTTGAAAAATGATGTGTAAATTTAAACAATATTTATTTTCTATTTTGTTTGTGTTGAACAATTATTGTTTTTCATTTGAATTGCGATATGGCCTTTTATCAGCTATGTAACTTATACATATATTGTATATTTGTTCCTTTGCCTTTGAATTGATGAATGTTTTCTTGTGTTCAGTACACTATTATTTGTGACGGTGAACTTATTATTCCCTTAGCTTTGTTGCATGTTCATTGTAGCTTGTCGATAAAAAACTAACTCTAATGTTTGATTGAATAAACGAAATATTCCGTAATAGTAAGTGTGCATAGAACCACAATTTTTCATTCATTGAACATTTTGAGTACATAAAAAATCTTAAGACAATTATCGTCAAACATAGTACTTTTTCAAGTGTTCTAAGTTCCATTCGTTTGGGAGTAATGTCCCATTAACTCTTGCCAATTTAAAGGTTCCTGGTCGAATGACCTTCACTACTCAATAAGGGCTTTCCCAATTTTCGTTGAGATCATTCATATTTCCTTTGGCAAAATGATGCTTGCGAAGTACCATATCTCTAAGGCTGATGTTTTTTGGCTTGATTCTCCCCGACAGATGTTGCTTCAAGGCCTCTTTTATTGCCTCATTCTTGATTTGGGCATCTTTAAGCACTTCGTCAAGCAACTCTAACTCTACCTTCAAAACTTAATCATTTTTCTCCTTATCAAAGTGCCTCACCTGCAACATAGGAGATAGAATCTCAATCAGGATCACCGCTTCCAACCCGCAGACCATTCTGAATAGCGTTTCTCCAATGCTACTATGCATGGTCGTCCGATAAGCCCATAGAACTTTTGATAGTGCTTCTGGCCACAATTCTTTTGCCCATGAAGTTTCATTTTCAGCGTATTCACTATGGTTCTATTAGTTACCTCCACTTATTAATTCGACTAAGGGTGGGACACTAAAGAAAAGCGCAAATCAATCTTTAACTCACTAGCTTTTTCTCTGAAATACTTTGAATCAAACTGTCAACCATGATCTGTGATTATGGCCTTGGGCACGCCGAATCGGCATACAATGTTCTTCTAAACAAAGTTCCATGCAGCCTTATTGGTTATCATTGCTATTGCTTTTGCCTCGACCCACTTTGTGAAGTAATCCACGGCCACAAATGTGAATTTTCACTGTGCGTTCCCTATAGGCATGAGATTGATTATGTCAAGCCTCCATTTGGTAAACGGCCAAACACTTGTTATCAGGGTCGGGGCGAGGTGTGCCATATGCTAATGTTTGCATTCCTTTGGCAATGGTCATATTTCATAACAATCTCTTTGGCTATTCTTGTAATATTAGGCCAATAATATCCTTGGCAGATGACTTTCTGTGCCATAGTTCTCGCTCCAAAATGATTGCCACACATTCCTTTATGCATTTCTTTGACAATGTATTCTCTTTCTGAATTGCCCACATACTTCAACAACGGCCCCCCAATAATACGCTTGTATAGCTGATCCTCGAGGACGATCAACAGTTATGATAGGTTCACCATTTTTTATGCCTCTCTATCGTCATCTAGCAAACATTGTAAATATTGCACTGCGGCGCCTCTAGTCTATTTCATCAATGATGTTTATGAGTGAAATGTTGACTATGGGACCCATAAGCCTCTCAACGTTAATCACCTCTCCTTTTTTAAATGCGGACGCTATTTTAGACAGCGCATCGACTTGAATGTTGCATCCTTTCGAGATCTGCTGAAGTGAGAACGTCTCAAAGGATGTATTATTTCAACTACTCATTTTCAATAGGCTCTCATCTTGTTGTCTTTGGTCTCAAAGGTTCCATTGATCTATCTTTTAATCAGCTATGAATCAGTGTAAGCCTTGACTATTTTTGCTCCCAGGTATTTGAGCAATCTCATTCCTGATAACATGCTTCATACTCGACCTCATTGTCCATTATCTTCAATTCAAACTTAATGGCATTCTTCAGCTCGGTTCCATCTGGTTTTCTGATCACAATACTGACACCGACCCTACTTTACTAACTACCCCATCTACATACAACCTCCATTCTCTAATCACCTCTTCTGCCGATTGGGTACACTTCATCACAAAATCTGCTAAGGCTTGAGCCTTGATTGTGGTCCTTGCTAGTAATTGATGTGGTGCTATCCCAGCTTAATCGACCATTTCACAATCGGCTCAATAACACCTGCTTGTGTAATACCTACCTTAGAGGCTAATTAATCATTACTGTGATCAGATGTGCCTCAAAATAGGGCTTCAGCTTTTGGGCTGACATCACCAATGTGAGTGCTAACTTTTCAAGCTACTATATCTGAGTTCTGCTCCCTCTAGCGTTTTGCTAACAAAGTAGACTGGTCTTTGGCCTTCTTCAGTGTCTCTAATCAAGACAACTATTACTGCAAAGTTCGAGTTCAACTAGTAACAATGTCTCCCCTTCTTCTGGATTGGCGAGGACTGGAGGCTTGGTGACGTAGGACTTGATTCCTTCAAATGCTTCTTGGCATTCGGGAATCCATTTGAAATCCTTTGGATTTCGAAGAATTTTAAAGAATAGTATGCACCAGTCAACTAATCTCAACATGAAGCTGCTTAGAGCTGCAATCTTTTTGGACAACGACTGTACGTCTTGTACTATTCTAGGAGGCTTCAGATTAAGTATGGCCTCAATCTTCTCAAGGTTAGTCTCGGTTCCACAGCGTGTCACCATAAAGCCAAGGAATTTTCCCGCTCATACTCTGAAGGCATATTTCTCATGGTTCAATTTGATACCAAACCTTCTCATTGTTTGGAAGGCTTCACTCAAGTCGAACACGTGGTCCGATGCCTGCTTACTCTTGACGAGCATCTTGTCGATATACACTTCCATGTTTCAACCAATTTGGAATTTGTAGGTCATGTTGACCATGCGTTGGTACGTTGCCCGATGTTTGTCAACCCGAAAGGCATGACTTTGTAGCAATAGAGTCCTTGATCCGTGATGAATGTGGTGTGCGGCTAATCTGCTGTTGCCATTTTTATTTGATTGTAGCTTGAAAAGGCAACCATAAAAGACAACATCTCAAATCTTGCAATCAAGTCAACTAGTTGGTCAATTCTGAGTAATGCAATGTTCTCCTTTGGACATGCTTTGTTCAGGTCAGTGAAGTTTACACAGTGTCCCCAGCTCCCTTAAAGTTCTTGACCATTACCATATTGAAAACCCATGTTGGGTATTTTATTTCTTGAATATTGCCTACTTTCAGTAGTTTTCCACTTGTCCATGGATTGCTTAATTTTTCTCGGCGCTGAATGGTTGGCATTTTTGTCAGACCGACTTATAGCCAGGGTTGATGTTCAAGTGATGCTCAATAATTTTAGGATCTATCCTTGTCATGTCAGTTGGATCACAAGCGAATATATAAGAATTTAAAGTTAAGAATTCGAAAATACCTTGTCAGATTTCCTCAGTCTGCTTGGCTCCGACAAAGGTTTTTCTATCGAGCTGCCCGATCTCAATAGCCTCAAGCTCTTCAGCTGGACTTCCCCTCTTGGGGTCATCTTTAAGCAATTCCATCATCATGTTCTCAATCTTCTTCTGACCATCCTTCGACTTTAATGTGGCAACATAGCACACTCTAGCGTTGTGCTGATTTCCTTTAACAGTAATCACTCTATCGCTGGTTAGGAACTTCATCATCTGGTGATAGGTTGATATTATAGCCCCCAACTTAAGAGAGAAACCTGCCCGATGATTCCATTGATTTCCATCGCTGATGCTAAGAAGGAGGTTGACAACGCATTCGGTTCCAACCTTATTACTAGATTAGCCGATCAACTCATGCTTCAGTGGAGTAAACATGGCGTAATCCAGCTTCAGCCATTCAAGTGCTTCATAGTACAACACATCGGCTGCACTGCCAGTGTCTACCAACATTCTGTGCACTTTATAGTTAGCCAAAATAATTGTAATGACAAGAGGGTCATCATGATTTACTGGGATTCTGATTAGATCCTTACTGGTGAAGATGACATCTTCCATTCTCTTCATCTTTTTTGATGGAGCAGCTTGTAATGATTCGATGTACATCTTCCTTTTGGTGGCCAAATCTTGTCCAATCGCTAGTCCTCCCCAAATCATGTCAAATGTCCCGATCATTTTCTTCCCTCTTTTTGGACTGTGAGGGTGTTCCTTTGGAGCCACACCCTACCGTTTAATGAACTACATCAATCTACCCTTCCTAATCAGTGTCTTGATCTCGTCCTTCAAATTCTGACATTCATCTGTGGTGTGACCATGATCCTTGTCGAAATGGCAATATTTGTTCTTGTCCCTCTTATTAGGATTACTTTCATCTTGTCGGGCCACTTCATGTCCCGCTCACGATTCATTGCTACCAATACCTCAGTCCTGGATACATTCAAGGGTGCCTTCTGAACACATCCGGGTTTTCTCTCCTTCTCTTTAGATCCACCCGATCTTGATACGACTCCTATTGCTTCTGCTTTTGCTTCCCTTTGTTCTTCTCTATCTTATTCTCTTTCTCCCATTCCCTTTTTGACAATATCACATCTTCCGCTAGGATATACTTCCCTACCCTGGCCATGAGGTCGGTTAGTGAAGTAGGTTTCTTCCTAGTCAGGAAAATAGATAATTTGTCGTCTCGAACCCCATGGATAAAGCTTTCACGACTACTAAATCAACTAGGTCAGACACTCATAAGGTTACTTCACTGAATCTCTTGGAAAATGCCCAAAGAGTCTCGTCGCTTCGCTGCTTCATCTCGATAACTGACGTCGATGATTTAGGTGTCACTTTCCCACTAGCGAATCGGTTCATAATGGATGCTACTAACTGCTTGAAAGAATGTATTGCATGCAATGGTTGTTCATCGTACCATGTTTGGGCGAAACCCATTAGTGTCATGGCAAATGCTTTGCATCTGGCAACATCAGTGGCGTTGTGGAACAACATCTTGTGGTTGATCATTGATACATGATCGACAGGGTCTTTAGAACCATCATAATATGGCAACTTTGGAATGAAAAATTTTCTTGGCACTAGCTTCTTAATAATTTCTTCCGACAATGGCTATTAGCAAATTCCTCTACATTGATGGCTTGGATATGCCACGGGTTCAGAACGATTTGCATGGAAGTCATGGCTGTTGTCAAGGCTTTGGTAGACATGTCCCCCTAACACAATGATTCCTCTTGCATATCCAAAGGTGGTTGATGAGTAGGTTGTTGCATGTGAGCAGGGATTTCAGCATTTGTTTGTGGAGTTGGGTTTGGAAAAGGGAAAGCGTATGGTTGAGTGAATGCTTGGGTATATGAAAAGAAGATTTGGTCTATATAGTTTTAAATGTTGGCAAACATGTTTTTTATAGCTACCATTTGCAATGGCGAGCAAGGTGGTGGAGTTATGTTTACCGGCTATGTTGGCCCTAAGAATGACGGAGCAAAAGTAAAAGACTCGAGTATGGACTACGACAGGCGTCTCGGTGGCTGGGGATGATCTCAGGGAGGTTAAGTGTGGTCTAGGTGGTGGTGTGTGTTGTATCTGTTGTTGCTTGTCGGTTTGATCTTCTTCTCCGACATTACTCGTAGGCAGCTTGGCTACGGATAATAGCCATGTGGACTCAGTGGGTATATCAAGTCGATTATTCCCACAAATGGCGTCAATCTAATCTTGCAAAGAATCAGATAACTTCCTCGTTGACTTGCTCCGATGTGTTTAACTTGTAAAATAGAAAGAATTAAGCACCAGTGTGGTACTAGCCGAAGAGCCTCCAACGCCTAAATCAATATTTTCCTTTGAGTAATTTTAAGGAAGTGAATGAGTAAAAGTGAGTTACCTTATTCGGAATTAAGGGCTTCTATTCATAGTTTGGAAATAGAGACGCGTGTCACCTTATCTGTTTGTATGATTGGTCATCGAATCCAGTGAGTCTGTCATCAAGCGAAACCTATCAGGTGGTCTGTAGTACCTGAGTCAAGGAGCTCTCATTGGAATGCTCCGATTAGAGTGGCATTATGATCCGATCCCATATCAAATAATGTTGTATAACATTTATTAATGAAAACCTTTTAGTCATTTTAATTAATACTATTATTTATAAACATTATTTACCAAATAAGTCAACTTATAAGCATGTATTGCCCAAATACTACTCTATTTATTTATTACTTGCTTATAAAGCATTCATGGGCTATAAGCACCTTTAGAATAAGCAAAGCCAAACAGCCACTAGGAGCTGACACGAGTTGCAATCTCAAGACAAGCCACGAGAGGTATGTCTTTATGTTTCCAACGTAACCTGTCCCAGAGAAATCATGGCTTCCCTAAGTTTATTCTCCGTTGACTAGTACACGGAATGTCAACCAGCATATGACTTTGTAGATTATGAAACTTGCACGAATCCGGGGAATAAAATGGCATCCGGCAGCAGGATGTCCGCCCTAGAGAGGGAACGGTGGACTCCTTCATATGTTACCATACCAGATTCCCAGCTTGATGCTTGATAGATGTAAGGAAAACCCATAAAGTAAAACAGTACCGAGCGGAAGTACCCAAAGAATTGACACAGGACTTCACAATCCAACAAACGCTTTAGTTTACAGTTCAGCCAAGCTTCAAAATTACCAACTACTCCAGCATACATCAACTCTTTGGCTGAAACCATCACATATGAATCTAGTGGCCATCCTTGCACTGGTAGATGATTCTGGTAAGATTGATAACAGCGGAAGGATAGTTTTACAGGCAAAATGTTGAAAGACAAAGTAAGATGTTATTAATATAAACAAAGTTAATAGAACAAACCAAGAGGAGACGAGAGGTGAAACCAGAGTTCCTCTGCCAATCATTGTTCCAGAAACTCTGACGGTAATAACATTTGATGAGTACAATCTGATATGAACACAGATACCTAGAACATAGGAAAAGATGATCCAAACTTTTCCTGAAGAACATTAAGGAGCCTAGGAATCGATTCTGTGAAACATAAGAATAGTAGTTTGACAATGACTCTAGATTGAAATTTTCAGAACCTCATTTCAGAAAGATAAAAGATCGGAAATTTCAAGCAGTTCCAGCCATATTGAAATTTTCATAAATTCAATTCAGAAAGATAAAAGATTGGAAATTTCAAACAGTTCCAGCCATATACCACTGGTCACAAATATTTGAATGACAATGGTAAAGAAACAAGGTTTAGAAATTTTTGGCATTCTAATAAAATATACAGATACAAGAAAATGCAAACGAGCAGATTTTCTTCACGCCCCCCTTAATTTACAGTAATGCGTATGCGGGAAATGAATTTCCCTGAAATTGCTTTTCTAAGGATGGAGGAAAAAACAAAGATGCAAAATGTAAAAATCCTGGTAAAAATCTTGTAGCTCATCAGAGAGAAAGAAACTCAGCATTTGAGAATAGTCACGGCAAAAAGAATAAAAGAAAACTTAGTAGTTCATTCCTAGAAACAATTCAAGGCAGCAACATGAAGCAATCATTTTCAAATTTCTCAGTCCTATTAGCTCCAATTCCTACTTTTATTAACCGGTGAGTTTCTAGCATAAACAGATCAAACAGAATACACCATCCATAGAGTGCAATCAGCTCCCCACGAGAAAGATCACTATATGCTCAAGTGAGAAGATCGTGTAATTCTATATTCTAAAATCATCTAATATGTAGAAGACAAGTGTGAACTCTCTGATTCAGACACTAGTCAGGAGGATACAGTTTAAAGTGATGATCAGATTACCAAAAATGTGCATTTTACTTACATCAACTGCCCAATATTTTCTTATATCTCCATTGACAGTATAAGAATTCACATGAATCTCCTAACAGTTACATGATCCATATAATTTCCTAAACCAAATGACAGAAACTTATATATAACTTATTTGTGTTCATTTCAAGGACAACTAGCACAAATATAAGATTAGAAGTAGAAGTCAAGTTTCTACAATGCCAGAAAGCTAACAATATTAAACTTATAGACCTGCCTCTCATGTGACTTGTGAGATTAAATGGACATATTGCTACAACAACAACTGGCATGCCAGGACTAGTTCCTACATGTAATGGACAATTAGATGAAGGCAACAAATTACAAGCAACTAAGTTTTTCAAACCATACAATGTGGAGTCTCACTCAGACAGAAAGCTAACAATATTAAAGTTATAGACCTGCCTCTCATGTGACTTGTGAGATTAAATGGACATATTGCTACAACAACAACTGGCATGCCAGGACTAGTTCCTGCATGTAATGGACAATTAGATGAAGGCAACAAATTACAAGCAACTAAGTTTTTCAAACCATACAATGTGGAGTCTCACTCAGACAGAAAGCTAACAATATTAAAGTTATAGACCTGCCTCTCATGTGACTTGTGAGATTAAATGGACATATTGCTACAACAACAACTGGCATGCCAGGACTAGTTCCTGCATGTAATGGACAATTAGATGAAGGCAACAAATTACAAGCAACTAAGTTTTTCAAACCATACAATGTGGAGTCTCACTCAGACAGAAAGCTAACAATATTAAAGTTATAGACCTGCCTCTCATGTGACTTGTGAGATTAAATGGACATATTGCTACAACAACAACTGGCATGCCAGGACTAGTTCCTGCATGTAATGGACAATTAGATGAAGGCAACAAATTACAAGCAACTAAG
This sequence comes from Cordia subcordata, assembly GCA_028554755.1. NCBI lineage: Eukaryota > Viridiplantae > Streptophyta > Magnoliopsida > Boraginales > Cordiaceae > Cordia > Cordia subcordata. The sequence goes on from JAPTOF010000005.1 coordinate 1,354,626, forward strand.
TTTTTCAAACCATACAATGTGAGTCTCACTCAGACAGAAAGCTAACAATATTAAAGTTATAGACCTGCCTCTCATGTGACTTGTGAGATTAAATGGACATATTGCTACAACAACAACTGGCATGCCAGGACTAGTTCCTGCATGTAATGGACAATTAGATGAAGGCAACAAATTACAAGCAACTAAGTTTTTCAAACCATACAATGTGGAGTCTCACTCAGACAGAGCAAGAAGCGCAGCAGGAAATTAGAAACACAAGAGGCTGGCAATTATTCTATGGTCATTCTTAACTAAACAAATGGAAACTGTTATATCTCTTCAAAGATCTATAAGTGGTTCTCAAAACAAACTTCACTTGCTGGAGATCGTTTAGGGTTTTCTTCAAGTGCAGTTCAGGTCCAACTCATCCTTGTAACTGAGCCTTACTACAACTTCTGAGTCAGATTTAGCTTATATTTCTTCCCATCCCCCATTTTAATTCTCTCTTATTTCTGCTTTTTTAACTTATAATTTAGAATCACAAAGTAAGGAGTACCAACACAAAAATCAGTTAAAAGGCATCAACAAGCTACCAGATAACTCTTCATAACAAGTTGAAGAGCAGTAAGAATTACCATGCCATAAACAATCAAGAGCAAGGATACTTATTCAAGTACCAAATTAGCAATTCTCATCCTACAAACAAAGCAAATACTAGTAGATGGTGGTATTTGTTAGGAAAGGGAAAAGTAGATACAGGCAATAATTGAGAAAGCACGGAGCTATTTACACCAAAAATTAGGATAGGTATAAAACCAAAAGGGGTTTCACAATACACCACCAACTTTGCAGAAAATTAATTATGCATATATGAAAATTCAATACCATTTGATGAATCTATGAAGAGAAATATACTAGCCAACTTATCGTGTGCATTTTTATTTGAATCCCACAAAGATGATACATGTCCACCAATCAGCAATTACTTCATCAGTTATGAATTCTACAACAATTACATCACCAAGAGTGACAAAAGTTGGTCTTGGATTTCTTTGATACAGATCAGAATGCCCAGCAAACAATGTCCATCGATCACAAAAACCTCCTTATCATGGACGAAGAATTTCGTCTTTTTGTCGCATCATCAAGATATAGGAAACCAATATAATTGGGCAACCAACAGAGACAGGTTAAAAACAATAACAAAAATCAAATTGAACAAGAATTGAATGATCCTACCACACAATTTAAAGAATGTATCACTGAGCACTCTTCTTTCCATCACCGTAGTAACTCAGATACCATCTTACGAATTTCTTCAGTCCTGTTTGAAGATCTGTTGTAGGCTTATATCTTAGCTCTCTCTCAGCCAAACTAATATTCGCGTGTGTAAACTGCACATCACCATTCCTTGGTAACTTCATGACCAGCCTCTTTGCCTTCACCTTTAGCAACCTCTCCAAAATGCTCACAAGATCTGAAACTGGCACAGGTGAAGTATTCCCCAAATTGAACACTCGCAACTGAGCTGGCCCTCTCTTCTTCCCACCATTACCAGTACTCTTCTCAGCCGTGTCCAATGCTGCCAAGCAACCCTTAACAATATCATCGATGTAGGTAAAATCTCTAGCAACTGTTCCATGATTCGCTGCCTCAAAGATTGGTATAGACTTCCCCTTCAAAATATCCCTACTGAAAAAGAAATATGCCATGTCTGGCCTTCCCCATGGTCCATAAACTGTGAAGAACCTCAATCCCGTCAATGAAAGCCCATAAATATGATTATAAGTATGAGCAATCTCCTCACCAGCCTTTTTAGTCGCAGCATAAAGACTAGCAGGCTGATCAGTCCTATCCCTTTCTGAAAAGGGAACCTTAGTATTCAACCCATAGACAGAACTACTCGATGCCCACACAATAGCAGGCTGAGGATTTGCACTTTTACAAACCTCAAGCAAACTAACAAAGCCAGCAATGTTACTGTGCACATATGAGCTAGGATTTTCCATAGCATAACGCACACCAGCCTGAGCAGCCAAGTGCATAACATGAGTAAATGCAACAACTTCAAAGAGCTTTTTCAACAATTTCTCATCATTTATATCACCCTCCACAATGTACACACCGGTACGCTCTAGCAGAGCTTGCCGGGCTCTTTTGAGCGAAGGATCATAGTAATCATTGAAATTATCAAGCCCCAGTACCCCATCCCCGCGGCGCTTCAGGGCAGCAGAAACATGGGTGCCAACAAAACCAGCAGCACCCGTGACCAAAACAGATATACCATTACGTGATCTGATCTTAGCGGAGACTCTGACCCTTTTCTCCCAAGCAGGACCACCATAAGAGCTGGTTCTGAGGGATCTGCGGGAGAGATCCGAGGACATAGTTGAAGACGAAGATGGTGATCTGAAGAAGAAAACAAAGATCAAGCCCAAGAATACCAAGGACCAAAATGTAAGCTTGACTAATGAAGAGTGAAGCCTCAGCCTATTGTAAGGTGATTTTTCCATCTTGATCTTGCCAGGTGTTGATGGGGTATTGTCAATGTGCTTCATTTGGGACATTAACCTTCAAGATCTGAGCAATACCCAAATGACTCTTTTCCTTTATTTTCAATTATCTGACCCTAATCCTGCAAAATGTCTTGTTTACTTGATCGGTCTAGGGTTTGAAAGATTCAATCTTTTTGATATTTCTTGGCTTTTCCGTTCAAAGATTGATGGGATTCACGAAAAGGATGAAATGGGTCTCTGGTGGTGGTGGTGGCGGTGGTGGGAGGGTGGTGGTGTTCGGTGTAGGAGGTGGTGGAAGTGTGGGAGTTGTTTTTATTTGACAATTTGTCGAATGAGAATCTTCTGGTTTCTTGGATGGACTTATGGTTTTGTTTACTTACACATATTTGTGAGGATTCTTGAGATAGATTTTGATGATTGTTTGGCAAATGGGTGACTGGAGAGAGAGAGAGAGAGAAATTTGGGGTGAGGAAAGGTAGTGGCAAATGAATGGGAGGGAGAGGAACGAGGTTTGAACAGTTTAAAGAAGTGGAATGATTTAATGGATGATTTTGAGAGTGGATTAATGAGAGATCAAAATGAGTCAACAGTTTAGTGGACCGCGTCAAATTTTGAATTGGGGTTAAGATTAATCATAATTATGCTGACTCTTACATTTAAGAACTTACAACTTATTATACAGTAACTTAGCAAAAAAAGTGCTTACAATGACAGTAACAGAGATGGGAAAAAAAATTTAATGACTATAATAATAGGAATAGGATTGGATTTGTTCATAACAAGCAAGATTGTTATATCTTATTAACAATATTATAATCTTATAAATGATTATATTAAATTAAGTGTGAGATTCTTCTAGTTCTAAAGGATGGGATTAATGAATTAGGTGAACAGGAATCAAGGGTGTAATGATAAAAAGAATGGTCTTTTATTTTCAGTTTTTTCCTATTGATTAGTTGAGAAAGGATCTTCAAAATCAGGCCCTTTTTATTTGTTTTTCAATCATCTTTGCTTTTTTCCTCCAATCATTTGAAGAGGAGCCATTGAGGTAGGGGTTTTGTTTTAAGTGTGCGCGTGGGATTTGCTAAAGATGGTGTTGATGAGATTTTTAGGCTAAATATGAGGAGTTCCTGATTTTCACATCCATTGGAGGATGTGAAAGATTTATGGGGATTTGCTTAATTTTAAAATTCCGATGTAAAAATTTTCATTACTAGATAATATCTTGGTTAAATAAAAGGATTTATTTTTGTTTCCAAATTACTAATATTATGAATTTTCACAAGCAAGAAAATTTTAAGCGCTTTATTTGGGATGACCCCAATAGTTTCTTTGAAGTATACAAAGATGACCTCAATAGTTTCTTTCAAGTATAAATGGTTCTTATCCACTTAATTTGTTTACATTTAGGTTACATTTAGTACGTAGAAATGGCCTGAAATGGAATCGTTATTTCAGCTTCTCATTCTTTTTTTTTTGTTTGGTGGAACTAATTGACATTAGAAAGCCAAATTCCATGGAATGGCCTTTCCAGGAAAAAGTAAAAAAACACATTGCTTAGCCAAACCGAATAAATGAGTATTCTAACTTAAGTTGGAAACGTAAAAAATAAATTCAAAAAAATAATTTATTATTTTTGTTTAAATCTTCAATTGTTATTAAACAAATTAAAAATTAAAAATTAAAAATTAAAAAAGCAAAAAATTAAAAATTTAAAAATTAAATATACACATTTTTTTTTTCGTTTTTAACTCTTTTTCACCCAAAACATAGGTGTAGTTTTTTTGTATGATTAACTAGTCTCTCAATTATGTTAGAAAAGTAACTAAATTGAAATATGGTGATGAAAATAAAAAAATAATTGAATAAATAATGCTATGTTTTATCATTGATCGAAAGACAAAGTATTTTAATTTATGTTAATATTGTATAAAAATAATTGTCACGTATAGGCCTAAATTTATGCCAAATTAAAGAACTAGTGTATTTTGGTTAATTGAATTGATTTTTATTCTATTCTAATTTTGTTTTGAAATAATTTTACCAATTATATCAAATAAGATAATCAGTATATTCTAGTTTTTTTTATAGTTTTAACCAAACATAAGAAAAAGAAAAGGTATTCTATGATGGTAAAGCTTTTTCTTTGGTATATAAGAAACACGAGAGAATTAGTGAGACTGAGATGCAAAACAATGTAGGTATATAAAAAGTCATCAATCAACAAACTAGCATATATAAATTATTTTAAGCGTAATACTTCATACAAATCTTGGTTCTTTCTTAAATTAACCATTTAATAAGAAGTCTGATTTTGTCCAATTAATTTCCTCGAAAATATGTAAAACTAAGGTGTGGGTGCAAATATCTTAAGAGGGGGGTGAATTAAGATATTAATATTAATTTTCGTTATTAAAAATTTACAAAAAATTTACAACTTCTAACAATCAATATATCAAACACAAGATAAGCAAGGTAAGTAAGTATAAAAATAGAAGTGTAAGGAGAAGAGAAACAAACGATTTTAAGATGGTTTAGCCAAGCCTACGTCCACCACCCAAAGAAGCTCCCCTTAGGACTTCAAAGATCTCCACTAAGATGCTTCTTCAAAACTTGGTGAAGCACAAACCAAATTCTTACAACCTCTTTGAAGCCTAACTTCAAAGAACCCAAGAGATATACTCTATAGGATTTCCCCACTTTACAAGCTTTAATGAATAAATCTTACAAAGATTATAGCTCTCAAAGTGTGTATGTACTCAAGAATAAGAAAAGATTGAATCTGAGATTTTCTTCAAGAAGAAGATGAATAAGCTCTTGAAAGCTCAAATATATTGCAAGAATGGCTCAAAGATGGATTGAATGATGATAAACACTTTAGTACACTTCAATTGATGTTTAGAAAGTGTATTAAATGAGTATTTAAAGAGATTTGGGGGTTAGGAATTTGGTGGGTGAAGAAAATTTGGGATTTTCGACCAGAACGGTAATAAACGGCTAGTGCATTTATTACAGATCCCGTTCAGCCGGTCGACCGGCTGGGTCATCCGGCTATCCCCTTTTCTTCTCTGACTAGGCCGGACGCCTTAGTCGGTCGACCGACTAGGGGGTCCGGCTTTTCCTTTAACTTTCTGTTTTGGCCGGGCGACCCTCCTAGGTCAGCCGGTCGACCGGCTAAGGGGTCTGGCCACTCCAGAATGTGAAGTAAAGCCAGAGTTTTGCAGGAAAACATTTTAAGTGCATTTTCACAACTCCAAATCATTTTGAATAAATTTGTAAACACATGTTGTGAATTGAAACACCCCAAAAACTCATTTTATCTCTATGTGTGCATTCAAATACATTTTTGCATATGTTATATCAAATGTACAAGACTTGAAAATTTTGCTATGAATAAGAAAAAAAAGGTTTGAGCCAAGTTCACACAATATATAGACATTTCACAAAAAGAGCAAGAAGTAAACTAATGTCCGGTACCCCTTATGACTTCTCTTCTCCTCCTTATGCCTTCTCTCCTTCTCTTTCTTCAAGTAATGCTTTTTGCACATTTTCTTCAATCTTTCAAAGTTTCAACTAGATATAATCTCATTTTCACAAAAAGCTATTTAGTAAGATAATGCATATATTTTCATCATCAAAACCAATAATGAATATTTAGCTAACATAAGGTATCTCATAAATGAAGTTTTAGCACTAAGAATTACGATCATAAGGGAACTAACAATTCAGATGATTGATATTGCCTATTATATGACTATAAAATTTATACTATACAATAAAGCAAAACCCTATACCCTATGATATTGATATGTGTCACTTGCAATTTTCGTTTTCAACTAATTGATGCCACATGTCAGATGAATAAAAAACGTATGTCTTTTTTTGGTCAAAAAAATTCATAAGTCTTGAAAACGTGTTTTGTGGCATTTTTATTTTTTTGACCCAATTTTTAATATTTTTTGAAAAAATGACCTGTTTTTGGATTGTTTTTCAAAAATGATCCAATCTCGTTCTGGGAACACGTCGGGCGCGTTCCTAGGACGAGACTCGCATTCCGGAACGCGGTTGGTGTTTTTGCAACTTTTTTTTTTAACATACCTTATTTTTTTATTATGTATTTATGGGACGGTATTATACTTTATCATTATGCAGTTATTTATGATCCGTGAATACTTTTATTTCAGCATTATGGACATTATTTCAAGTTGGAGGCCGGTGCATTCGAAACAAGATGGATCGCTAAAACCAAGGTGGACGACGAAGGTGTACAGCATGCGGTCAACAAGGCCACACTGCTCCAACTTGCCCCAATATTCAAAATGCGTAGGTATAGTTGTAATCTTGTAATGTTGTTATGTAATGTGTATTAGTTATAATCTTGAATGTTTTTATGTAATATATATTAATTGTAATTTAAGTAATCCTATTTAGTTGTAATCTTGTTTTGTTTACTTAGTTGTAATTTTGTAATGTTTTGTTTACAATTACAACATAATGTTCACTTGAACAGAAAGAATTAAGTGTATAATGTCCAATTGATAATGTAGTGTCCATAATGCTAAAATAAAAGCATCCACGGATCATAAATAACTGCATAAGAGAAAAGCGTAATACTGTCACATAAATACATAATAAAAAAATAAGGTATTTTAAAAAAAATGTTGTAAAAACACCGACCGCATTCGCGGAACGTGATTAGGTCATTTTTGAAATCCAATCCAAAAGTATGTCATTTTTGCGCAGTATATTAAAAATTGGGTCAAAAAAATAAAAAACCCCGTGTTTTGTTACTTACAATGACCAGCATGTGGGAAAAGACCTTTTTGTCTTTTTCTTTACATGTCATTTACACATTAAAAAGAAAAATTGGAATTAGAACCCTAAATTCTCATTAGTTTTTCTCCACCAAATTCGCTTTGTATGCTTGCATCCGCTCAAATTTTCATTAGTTTGATTTATCACTCTTCTTTTCTTTTTTTCATTATTGATAATCTCTTTTCTTCAATGTCATATTAATCATGTATGTGCAAAAATATTATATTGTGCATCCAATTTTGGTAAGTAGAAAAATCACATACCATGAACAATGATTAGTTGCCTAAAATATGCAATTAGAATAGCAGTCTGGATGCTATTTTTGGCTATGTAATGGCGTATCATTGCCACATATTTTCATCAGTTTGATTTATCACTTTGCTTGTTCTTTCATTGATAATCTCTTATTTTGCTGAATTATTTTGGCCAATTGATCTACAAATCACGATGTAATGAAGATTGCTTCCACCGCATATCTTCATTACTTTCCTTTTTCCAATTTCTTTATCTCTCTTGTGTGCGATATGTCGATTGTTGAAATTAGTAAATTTTCAAATCACACTATGATGGACAATAAACATTTGTTTCCTTTTATCCATTTTTTAATCTTTACTAATATAATTAGGGTTTAATGAATTTCTTTGTCGTGTTGAAAGCTCTTAACATTTGATTCATTACATTTAATTCACTTTATTTCATTACATTCAATTCCTAGCTTAAAGGTACATTTATTACACTCTATCAATCTAATTCACTATCTTTATTTTGATTATTAGGTTGTTGTTAATTTTTTTGATTTTAACATGTTTAAATCAATTTTGTTTAAATCAATCACTGATATGTTTTTTTTTTTAATTACTTACATTTTTTTTCTCATTAGAAATGTAATTGCAGATACTTAACATACATTTAATCTAATTCATTATTGATTTTTTTTCCATTACTTGCAAGCTCTTTTCATTACTGATGATGTTTGTAGGTGGATACTCTATAAACTTCTTTCCCCAGGCTTGCCTTTCTAAACTGTAGTATTTAGCAGTTAGCATTTATATGAAGTAGCACACACGTAGTTATTCTAAATACTACCCCATATGTTGTATCACACAAAAACTTTTAGAAACTTAGCATACGAAAGAGCCCAAAGTACACTAATAGCGTTTTATTGCCAAAGGGTAGAAGGCACAAGTTTGAGCTTCAAAGTTATATTAGTCGATGCAGAAGTATTTTAAATCAAATGGCATAAGAGTAGTTCTAAATGGGTTATTATCCATTCTAAAAGTATTTTGAATGAAAAGCCAGTTGAGTACTTGGTTGATTAATTTCATTCTCTAATGCATAAAACAAGTTATGTCAAGTCTCCTATTTGTTTAATAATCAGATCACCTCATGTGTGTGTGTGTGTGTTTTAAATGTATCTACCATATGGGAGAAAACTTGAATTTATAAGCTAATTTTGATATCACACAAAATTTATTATATATATGTATTTATTTACTATCTGTAACCTAATTTGGGTATCTTCTGGGGATTTCTATACACATAAACATTTGGGTTATCAATGCAAAGCCTATGAGTTGGCTATATTTTTAAAGCTAGCAACAGAAGTTTCTTTTTAGTAGATGTGATGGGTTTATTTATGTTGAAAAGTTCTCTGATCTAATCAGAGAAGAGAATTAGTAACTCATGATTGAAATTTGATTCTATCCTTTGACTTATGTGTGTCTCTTTGGAAATACTTTTTGTTTATCCTTTAACTTCTGTGTATTTTTTTAGTAGTCTTAATGAGAATGAGTTATGAGACTTGTTCTTCTTTTAACTCTTGATAGTAATCAAACCGTTGTGATTAGTGAATTGAGAATCCCGTGTATTATTAGTGACCTTCTGCTAACAATCAAATTTTTGTTTGTCTAATTAGATGGCACCTAACGTTAACTGCATTGCTAATCTCAAGTTGCCAAGGCAAATGTATCATATAATAGTACGCTTTCTCCACGTTAAGGGAGGTGAAAATATTAAGTTGGATATGCATTTGGTTGATGATCATGTACATAATTTATGCAAACTATTTATCATGTTTAATTTTTTTCATATGTGTTTTTATATTTTTATTTAATTTTTTTATATTTTTATGCCAAAGAGATTTAGTTGTAGCGTCTATAAGAAAGGATTTGATTATGAAGTTTGAAAATCAGATTTGGGCTGGTAGATGTTATGTTATCATTAACTTTTGTCTTTATAAGAATGATGGTACATTCAAGATAACTGACCATACTCACCGTATTTTTTTTAATATTTATATGTCTATGAAGGATTACATGACAGATACTTTGCTATTAAGTGTATACAACTTTTTTGAAATTGAAAACATCTTACACTCTAGGCTTAATTATTGTTATAGCTTAGGTTCATACAAATTCATCATTTTCTTATATGTAATTCTATTGGGATTGGTAAGCCCTAAAGACCACTTAGACACTGCTTTCTGGATATTGTTATAATTATTTTAATAATGATTTTTGAATCTTATTTTTATACATTGTCTCTGGTGTATGATTATGTGAGGCATTAATAAAGGCCCAATGATATTAACTAAGGACTTGGATGCGCAGCGAGGCTGGATGCGTAGTTGGTCCAAGTCAAGACTCAGTAATGTCATAAATAAGTCCATAACTGTATGGTAGTGCCGGACACTCTACCAAGATAAGGTTATAGTAAGCAAGTCCCTTTGTAAGGGTGACCTACCTAGGTCATTGGAGGTCTTTTCGGACTTTTCTCTTTAGTATGTGCGTCACGCATTGGACTGGACCATTGTAAGTTAGTTTTCTCATAACTATACTATTAAAGTCAAAAAACACAATACTCACTGCTGCTAAGTGGCCAATGCTCTCAATCTTGAGCATATGTGGATGAACTGATGGATTCAAGGTTCAACATTTTGATCCACTATGAGTGAGATCTTGCTTGGCTAAGGTTAATAGCTTTGTGCATTGGGTGTTGAGTTCTGGATAGTTGGGACTGTTAGGATTAGTATGCCCTAAAGCTCACTTGTACTTGACATTTTGGATGTTAAACTATGTATAATCATTTTTGTTAAATGGCATTATGAGTTTGTTATATATTATCTCTGTTACATTGTATTGATGCATGTATAAAGGTCCTTCGACTTGGACTAATGACTTGGGTGTGTAGTGAGGCTAGACACACAGTAGGTCCAAGTCTAGATTTAGTCAGGCCATATATTGAATCCATAACCAAATAGTAGTATTGGACACTCTACTAGGACAAGGTTATATTGAGCAACTCTCCTCTTTAAGGGTGATCTACCTAGGTCATTAGAGGACTTTCCAGATTTGTCTCAATAGTACGTGTGTCACGTATTGTACAGGACCATTGTGAGAATGTTTTTCAGAGATGTACTATCAAAGAAAGAAAACAAGACACTCACTACTACTAAATAATCATTGCTCTTAATCTTGAGTGTATGTGGATGAACTAATAAGTTTGGTACTTTGACTCACTATGGATGAGATCTTACTTTATTAGGATCAACAGCCTTGTGCATTGAGTGCTAAGTTCTAATCAATTGGAATATGCATATGCAATATGGAATCTATGTGCCCCTTTTGGGATTGTCCAAATTTATCATCCGAATCTAGATTTAGTGATACTACCTTTATAGTTGTATCGGTCATATGGCTTGAGGGTTGCTCCCGAGATCAAAAGATTCCATGACCAAGGATGGTTGGCAATGGGACAAGAAGCCTAACAGAAAAGATGTAGCTAAAGAGGTGATAGTACAAAGGCTAAAGGACCAGCTTTAGCTATGGGTATATATAGAGGGGCATTATGGTCAGTTATTTAGTAGGTCAAAGACAGAGTTCACATTCTTTTGTGACAAGCTTATGTGTAATAGCAATTATTCTTGAAGTTCAACTTTGATCTTATGGTGGAATAGATCGGAGTTAAAAATAATTGTTATGTCACCTAGATCGGGCAAGGACATTTATAATTATTTTTGGAAGCTAAGGTTAATTTTGTCTTCTTGGTCCCTTCCCTAGTTGAAATGACTTTGAGAGAGTAATCTTGAAAGAGCAAATTCAATATTGTGGTAGTAGCCTTATTGGGCCAAAGCTTGGAATTGGGTTTTGGCTTTCTTTAGAGTCCAAGATAACCTAATTGTGCTAGGATGGTTTTGTATTGGGCTTGGGCCTCCACATGGATTGTGGACTATGTGTTGGGCTTAGATAGTGGGCTAGGCCCAAGTCTTCCAAGACAAGTGGACAACTTGAAAAAGACTAGAAAGACAAATTGGCAATTGCAGAAGTCTTCCAAGACAAGTTGACAAGTTGCATAAAGAAAATTACTATATGGAAATTTTTTCCCACATTGAAAGATTAGCAACTTCGGGTGCCAAGGTTCTCTCTATAAATAGACAAGACCCTACACCTTTTATGTAATCCACTTTGTAGTTAATTTCTTCCTCTTTTGTAAGAAAATACTACAACACATAGTACACATTTATTGTGTGATTTTTGCTCTAGTTTTCAAGAGTATATTACTTTGCTTCTTCCCATACAAGAGGCTATTCTCTCAAGATAAGTCTCTTCAATCATAGGGAAGAAGGCTAGGCAGTTGCCTATTGTGACACCCTTATAATAAATTTTTGGTGGCCTTGTTCGTGAGCAAAAACAAAGCTTATGACGGTTATAGCTTCATCAAAGGCCCCACGCTTCAAGAGGTTAGCTTTACATATTTTGCAAATACTAGTTATGTTCTATATGTTCTTAAGCATGTTCTTGTGTGTGTTATGTGGATATATTGTTTTCCTAGCACGTTTTCTTAGTTAATTTTTTGAAAATATGGATTAGGATACACCACACTTAATAATATCGATCCTACAATTGGTATCAAAGCTTAGGCTCACACACAACATGCTTAGACTATGTAAGAATATTGTATTCGCATAAATATGTTAGTCATCTTATGAGTGGCAAGATTAGGAAATCTTGTGCTGCATATACTTGTGGTTTTATGCTTGTATGTGTAGGTGATATAAAAATCCCATTGATGGTTCGTATATAGGCATGATAAAGTTTCGTGTACGGTCAACAAAGCTTGGCCATAGGCAATTTCATGTATAAATATTTATGGTTATTACTTGTAGTTTATTTAAAAGAAGCATAGGATGTTTTGATATCCTTGTAATGTTTCTCTATGAAGCTTGTTTTAGCAATAGCAAAGTGTATTGTTGTAATCTTTAAAGCTACTAGAGGCTGAGGCAGAAAGCTACTAAGTGTGCTGTTTTGTTAAAGATTACAAGGAGCCATCAAAGAGGGATTCTAACATATTTTGGTAGATGTTTATAATGCATTGATATATGTTTTAACATATTTGCATAAGCATGATTGCCACCTAGAAATATGTCCACTCATTAGGGTTTATAAAATCGGTCAAACCTATGAATTGATTCTCAAAGATAGTTAAGTTTATGAGAATGGCTTAGACAAGATAATTATAAGTGGCTATGTCTAAAGATGTCATGCAATCTCATGACAACATTAAAAGAACTTAACTTGAGATTTACAAATATGCATCAACCTAAGGGTCTATGGACCTAGATTTAGGTAAATAATCTATTATGGTATTGTAATGTTTTAGTAACACAAAGGGTTTTGCAAATCCAAAGCATGTTTAGATCTAAAACAAATGCAAGAGTACCAAAAATAGAGAAAACCCTTATGTTAAAATATTAAGTGGGAGAGGGGACTAGAAATACCCCACGGCTTTTCATATCCGATTCATGTTAATGGTAAATGTCATTAAGTTTCCCATTGGAAGGTGACACTCTATCTAGATTTAACAAGGTGAAACATAAAATGTTTATTCAAAAGGGTGTTAGTAATTTGGGCCATCGCATTGGTGGAGTTCTTCACTAAAGATCGCCTTACGCAACATTGATTAAAGTCACTACCCCATCGGAGGGCTTAAATCAAGAATGTTTCGGGGAATAAACATTAGGAATAGGCGTACACTCAACCTAAATGGTAGGTTTGGCTATCCTATCGATAGAGTTCACTACTGGATTTAAGAAGTCAAACAAAATAGTGATTGAATTATTCAATTGGATCACATCCAGATAATTGTTAATTCAAATCAGCGGTGACGCTCAACTTAATGTTCATAAGTTCGGCCATCCTATCGTTGGAGTTCTTGCGAGGACATTGAGACACTGTTACATCAAGTAGTTTAAGGGTTGATCTACTCAAAGGCAAATGATGTCAAAGTACTTATATATTTTATTTTCAAAGATACATACATATTATACATGCATCAATTCTATACGCATAAATTAATTATGATTATATTGTTGTATCTAGAAAAATGTCTTCATTCAGTCCACTAGCTACAATTCTCAAAGAGCACAAGCTCACTGGACCGAATTTTGTAGACTGGGAACGAAACTTAGACATAGTGCTCACCGCAGAAGAGTACAAGTATGTCCTAATAACTCCTTGTCCTGTTGTGAAGGCTAACTCTTCTGAAGCATAGAAAAATGCTAAGACAAAATGACAAAAAGCCAATAGTATGGCCCAAATGCCATATGATGGCTTCTATGTCAGATATTTTGCAAAGCAAGCATCATCATATGGAAATTGCAAAAGAAATCATGACCTTACTGTCTCGTATATTTGCTGATAAGAGCAAGCCCGCAAGGCAAGGTGTTTTTAAAGAAATTATGAATCAAATGATGGTAGAAGGAGCATCTGTCAGGGAGCATATGTCCAAAATGATGGATTACTTCAATACTGCCGAGATCCTAAGAGCAAACATAGATGAACAGTCAACGGTAAAAATGATTTGGAGACTCTATCGTCATCCGATAACCAGTTCAAGCTTAATTATAATATGAGCAAGATGAACATGGATATGATGGAATTAATGAAAGAGCACCTAGCTGTAAAAGACAAAATGAAAAATAAAGGTCACATAAATATAGTTCAAGCATCTACTACTGGATTTAACCCGAATGGGAAAAAGTTCTGTTAGGATTAGTATGCCCTAAAGCTCACCTGTATATAACATTTTGGATGTTAAACAATGTATAATCATTTTGTTAAATGGCATTATCAGTTCCTTACATATTATCTCTGGTATGTTTTATTGATGTGTATAAAGGTTCCTTGACTTGAACTAATGACTTGGGTGCGCAGTGAAGTTGGACGCATAGTAGGTCCAAGTTTAGATTTAGTCACGTCATAAATTGAGTCCGTAACCAAATGGTAGTGTTGGGCACTCTATCGGGATAACGTTATATTGAGCAAGTCTCCTCGTTGAGGGTGATCTACCTAGGTCATTGGAGAACTTTCCGGATTTGTCTCAATAGTCCATGTGTCACGTATTTGACAGGACCATTGTGAGTATGTTTTCTAGAGACGTACTATCAAAGAGAGAAAACAAGATACTCACTGCTACTAAATGATCATTGCTCTTAATCTTGAGCATTTGTGGATGAACTAATGAAGTTAACGTTTGGTATTTTGATTCATTATGGGTGAGATCTTACTTTATTAGGATCAATAGCCTTGTGCATTGAGTGCTAAGTTCTAATTAATTGGAACATGCATATGCAATATGGAATCTATGTGCCCTCTTTGGGATTGTCCATATTTATCATCCGAATCTAGATCTAGTGATACAACCTTTATGGGTATATAGGTTATATGGCTTGAGGGTCACTCCCAAGATCAAGATATTCCATGACCAAGGATGGTTGGCAATAAGACAAGAAACCCAACGGAAAAAGATACAGCTAAGGAGGTGATAGTATACAGGCTGAAGAACCGGTCTTAGCCGTGGGTATACATAGAGGGGCATTATGGTCGGTTATTTAGTAGGTCAAAGACAAAGCTCACATTCTTTTGTGACAAGCTTTTGGGTAATAGCAATTATGCTTGTAGTGTAACTTTGATCTTATGGTGGAATAAATCGGAGTTAAAAATATTTATTATTATGTCACCTAAATTGGGCAGGGACATTTTTTTATTATTTTTGGAAGCCAAGGTTAATTGTGTCTTCTTAGTCCCTTCTCTAGTTGAAATGACTTTGAGAGAATAATCTTGAAAGAGTAAATTCTATATTGTGGTAGTAGCCTTATTGGGCCAAAGCTTGGAATTGGGTTTGGGCTTTCTTTAGAGTCGAAGATAACCTAATTGGGCTTGGATGGTTTCTTATTGGGTTTGGGCCTCCACATGGATTATGGACTATGTGTTGGGCTTGGATTGTGGGCTTGGCCCAATCTTCCAAGACATGTGCTAGAAAGTTATTACAAGAAAAATTCAAATTATACAAGTAACTTCCATGACATGTGACAAACATTTACTACTAGGAAAAAGTTTCCCACATGGAAAGTTTACAAGGTTTAGGTGCCAAACTTTTTCTATAAATAGGCAAGACCTTAAACCATTTCTAGCATCCGAAAAATTTTGTAGTTGATCTTTTCCATTTTGGCAAGAGAATACTAGAACACACAGTACACACTTATTGTGTGGTTTTTTTGCTTTAGATTTTCAAGAGGATATTACTTTGCTTCTTCCTACACAAGAGAGGATATTACTTTGCTTCTTCCTACACAAGAGGCTATTCTCTCAAGATAAGTCTCTTTAACCATAGGGAAGAAGACTAGGGAGTTGCATATTGCGACACCCTTATAGTAAAAATTTTTTTGGTGGCCTTGTTCATGAGTGAGAACAAAGCTCGTGAAGGTTTTAGTTTCATCAAAGGCCTCACACTTCAAGAGGTTAGCTTTACATATTTTGCAAATACTAGTGATGTTCTATATGTTCTTAAGCATGTTCTTGTGTGTGTTATATGATTATTTTATTTTCCTAGCATGTTTTCTTGGTAGTATGTTTGAAAATATGGACTAGGATAAATCACATGTAATATTATCGATCCTATAATTGGTATTAGAGCTTAGGCTCACACACAACATGCTTAGACTATGCAAGAATATTATATTCGCATAAATATGTTAGTCATCTTGTGAGTGGCAAGATTAGGAAATCTTGTGTTGCGTATACTTGTAGTTTTATGCTTGTATGTGCAGGTAATATAAAATCCCCTTGATGGTTCGTATGTATGTATGACAGATTTTTGTGTATGGTCAATAAAACTTGGCCATAGGCGATTTCATGTATAAATATTTATGGTTATTGCTTATAGTTTCATTTAAAAGAAGCATAGGATATTTTGATATCCTTGTAATGTTTCTTTATGAAGCTTGTATTAGCAATAGCAAAGTGTATTATTGTAATCTTTAAGGACCAAGGAAAAAAAAACAAGAAAACAGCATGGAGGAACACTCTGCCGGGTGAGCTTGATGGTCGACCGGCTCAGTCGACTGGCTCCTACTGATGGACGACAGATTGAGGCAGAAAAAAGCTATTAAGTGTGCTGTTTTGTTGAAGATTGTAGGGAGCCATCAAAGAGGGATTTTTAACGTATTTTGGTGGATGTTTATAATGCATTGATATATGTTTTTAACATATTTGCATAAGCATAAACATGATTACCACCTAGAAGTATGCCCACTCATTAGGTTTTAAAATTGGCCAATCCTATGTGTTAATTTTTCAGAGATAGTTAAATTCATTTAAAACAGATTGACTTAGACAAGATAATTGCAAGCAATTATGTCTAAAGATGCCATGCAATCTCATGGCAAAAATGAAAAACTTAACTTGAGATTTAAAATATGACAACCTAAGGGTCCATACACCTAGATTTAGGTAAGTAATCTATTATGGTATTGCAATGTTTTAGTAATACAAAGGGGATTCACAAAAAAAAAAAAAAAAAAAACCAAAGTGTTTCGCAAATCCAAAGTGTGTTTAGATCTAATACAAAAGCAAGAATACAAAAAAAAAATAGAGCAAACCCTTATGTTAAAATATTGAGTGGGAGAGGAGACTGGAAATACCCCATGGCTTTCCATATCCGATTCACGCTAATGGTAAATGTCATTAACTTCCCCATCGGAGGGTGACACTTTATCAAGATTTAGTAAGGTGAATTTAAAATGTTTATTCGAAAGGGTGTTAGTGAGTTTGGCCACCCTATCGGTGGAATTCTTCACTAAAGAGCACCTCACACAACATTGATTAAAGTCACTACCCTATTGGAGGGCTTAAATCAAGAATGTTATGGCGAATTAACATAAGGAATGGGTATACACTCAACTTAAATGGTAGGTTTGGCTATCCCATCGATAGAGTTTGCTATTAGATTTAAGAAGCCAAACGAAACAGTGATTGAATTGTTCAAATTGGAACATATCCAGATAATTGTTAATTCAAATAAGCAGTGGCACTTAACTTAACGTTTGTAAATTCAGCCATTCCATTGGTGGAGTTCTTGTGAAGACGTTGAGACACTGTTACATCGAGTAGTTTAAGGGTTAATCTATTCAAAGGCAAAGGATGTAAAAGTACCTGTATGTTTTATTTCCAAAGATAGCATACATATTATATATGCATCAATTCCATACGCATAAAATAATTATGATTATATTATTGTATATCTAGAAAAATGTCTTCGTTCAGTCCACTAGCTATAATTCTCAAAGAGCACAAGCTCACTGGACTAAATTTTGTGGACTGGGAACGAAACTTGGACATAGTACTTACCGCAGAAGAGTACAAGTATGTCTTAACAACTCCTTGTCCTGTTGTGAGGGCAAACTCTTCTGAAGCCCAAAAAGATACTAAGGCAAAATGGCAGAAGGCCAATAGTATGGCCAAGTGCTATATGATGGCTTCTATGTCAGATATTTTGCAGAGCAAGCATCATCATATGGAAACTGCAAAAGAAATCATGACCTCACTGTCTTGTATGTTTGTCGATAAGAGTAGGCCCACAAAGCAAGGTGCTCTTAGAGAAATTATGAATCAAAGGATGGCAGTAGATGCATCTGTCAGAGAGCATATACTCAAAATCATGGATTACTTTAATACTGTTGAGATCTTAGGGGTAAACATAGATGAACAGTCAAAGGTAGACATGATTTTGGAGACTCTATCACCGTCTTACACCTAGTTCAAGGCTAATTATAATATGGGCAAGATGACCATGGATATGACAGAATTAATAAAAGAGCTCCTAGTTGCAGAAGCCATAATGAAAAATAAGGGCCAAGTAAACATAGTTCAAGCATCTATTTCTGGACTTAACCCGAAAGGGAAAAAGTTCAGAGGAAAGGGGAAGCAAAAACATGGTCAAGGGAAAAAGAAGAAAAATGGCGAACAGCCCAAACAATTAACAGGTGAAAAGCCCAAGCGCAAATGCTTTAAGTGTGGACAGAAAGGGCATAGAAAAGGCATTGCCCGAAGTACCTGACACGAGGCCAGATAGGTACACCTCTTTTGTTCTACATTGAAACCTGTTTAGTGGTTGATTCTACTAATTCTTGGATTGTAGACTCTGGAGCCACTAACCATATTTGCAATTCTTTGCATTGGTTTCAGGAAATGAAGGAACTAGCTAAAGGGGAATTTTCTCTGAGGATGGGTAACGGAGCAAAAGTATGGGCTACTGTAGTGGGAGGAATGTGCTTAAAATTTCCATGTAGTAGGAAGTTATTTTTGAACAATGTTTATTATGTTTCGAATGTACGTAAAAACCTTATCTCTGTTTCGCAATTAACATTAGACAATTTTTGCATTAATTTCCATTCTGGTGTTGATATCAGTAGAGATGGAAATATTATCTGTTCCGGTAGCATGCATGATAACTTGTTCTATATGAAACCTATTACAAATTCACTGCATAATATAAAACGATCTAATTCCCGGAAAAGGAAGGTTTCTTTGACCAATGATACTTCTCTTTGGCACCTATGCTTAGGACATATTAGTCTAAAGCGAATTCGGAGATTAGTCGAGGATGGGCATCTTAGTTCATTAGATCTCGAAGATCTGTCTCCATGTGAATCTTGCCTCAGAGGAAAGATCACTAAATGGTCATTTTCTTCTAAAGGAGAAAGGGCCAAAGAAGTATTGGAATTGGTTCACACTGAAGTATGTGGTCCTATGAGCAAACTAGCACAAGGAGGTTATGAGTATTTCATTACTTTTACTAATGATTACTCTAGGTATGGATATGTATATCTGATGCGACGCAAGTCTCAATCCTTTGAGAAATTCAAAGAGTTCACGGCTAAAGCAGAGCAGAAATTAGATAAACGTATCAAAGCCCTTTTGTCTGATCGAGGTGGCGAATACCTCATAGGTAAGTTCAAAGACTATCTTGCACAAGAAGGAATTGTGTCTCAATTGACTGCACCAGGGACTCCCTAGCAAAATGGTGTAACAGAGAGAAGAAATCGTACCCTATTAGATATGTTTAGGTCAATGATGAGTCATGTATCATTACCTTTATCTTTTTGGAGGTATGCCATTGAGACAGTAGCATACACCTTGAACTTGGTGCCATCTAAATCAGTACTTAGGACACCATAAGTAATGTGGACCGAGCGTAAGCCTTGTTTAAATCATCTCCATATTTGGGGTTGTCCAGCTTATGTACTTAATAGTAATGCTTCAAAGTTGGCACTAGGATTTGAGTTGTGCTATTTTATTGGGTATTCTAAGGGAACCAGAGGTGGGATCTTTTATAATCCTAAAGAGCAAAAGGTTTTTATAAGCACCCATGCCAGATACTTAGAGAATAGTGAAATGATCCAGAAAACACTAGATTCTGAAGTTGTTTTAGAAGAGATTTTACAAGAATCTTCAGTAACACCTGTGGTAACTGTAAATGAAAAGGAATAGCGTATTACACCTAATATATCAGAGCCTCATTGTAGTGGGAAGATATCCAGGCCTCTTGATAAATACTATGGAGAGTCCTTTTAGACTTCTTCAGAGGATCAGGTGGTGGATCCCATAAGTTATGATGAAGCAGTTTTCGACATAGATGCCGACCAATGGCATAAGGCAATGGATTTAGAGTTAGAATCTATGTATTCTAAAAAAGTCTGGGATCTTGTAATTGTACCTGAAGGGGTAAAACCTATAGGGTGCAAATAGCTTTACAAGAGGAAAAGAGGAGTTGATGGAAAAGTTGAAACCTTTAAAGCAAGGTTGATGGCAAAAGGTTATACTCAGAAAGAAGGGATCGATTATGAGGAAACTTTCTCACCAGTAGCCATGCTCAAATCTATCAGGATACTTCTTGCCATCATATGTCATTATGACTACGAGATATGGCAAATGGATGTCAAGACATCTTTTCTTAATGGAGAGCTTGACGAGACCATTTATATGACACAACCAGATGGATATGTTGCCAAAGGCCAGGAATATATAGTTTGTAAGTTAAAAAAATCCATTTATGGAATAAATCAGGCATCTAGAGCATGGAACATCAAATTTGATCGTGCAATTATTGATGAACCTTGTGTGCATAAGAGGCATAATGGAAATGCTATAGCTTTTTTGGTTCTGTATATGGATGATATCCTACTTATTGGAAATAATGTGGAGATGTTATCATCCATCAAGGTTTGGCTTTCTATTCAATTTCAAATGAAGGATTTAGGAAAAGCTAGTTATGTTCTAGGCATCAAGCTTATGCAAGATCATAAGAACAGAAGGCTAGCCTTATCTCAAGCTTTATTTATTGAGAAGATATTGGTTAGGTTTAACATGCAAAACTTTAAGAAGGCCTCATTGCCTTCTAGATACGGAGTTTATCTATCTCGAGATCAATGTCCTAAAACACATGAAGAGATAGAGAGCATGAAACGAATTCCTTATGCTTCGGCGGTTGGAAGCCTCATGTATGCCATGTTATCTACTAGACTAGATATCTGCTTTGCTGTTGGCATGGTTAGTACATATCAATCAAACCCTTGGCCGACACATTGGGTCGCGGTTAAGCATGTATTCAAATTCCTGTATGGAACTTAGGATTATGTGCTGGAATACCGTGCAGATGATCTAACGCCATTCGCCTATATAGACTCAGATTTCCAGTCTGACAGAGATTCCAGGAAGTCTACTTCTGGATATGTTTTCACTTTATCAGGAGGAGCTATTTCATGGAGAAGTATGAAGCAGAATTGTATTGCTGACTCTACCATGGAGGCCGAGTATGTAACGGCATCTGAGGCTGCTAAAAAGGCAGTATGTCTAAGAAAGTTCCTTTTAGACCTAAAGGCTGTGCCGGCAATTCACAAACCAATAATGTTATATTGCGATAACAACGGTACTGTTTCACAGTGCAAAGAGCACAGGAATCACAAAAAGGGTAAACATATTGAATGAAAATATCATTTGATCCATGAGTTTATCCAGAGAGGAGATGTTGTAGTTGAAAAGATAGCTTCAGCAGAAAACCTAGCAGACTCATTTACAAAGACTCTTCTAGAGAAAATGATAGCCACACATTTGGAGTCTATGGGTATTAGGTTGTATAGAAGTGATCTTTAGTGCAAGTGGGAGATTGTTAGGATTAGTATGCCCTAAAGCTCACTTGTATATAACATTTTGGATGTTAAACAATGTATAATCTTTTTGTTGAATGGCATTATGAGTTCCTTACATATTATCTCTGGTATGTTTTATTGATGTATGTATAAAGGTCCTTTGACTTGAACTTATGACTTGGGTGCGCAGTGAGACTGGACACATAGTAGGTCCAAGTCTAGATTTAGTCATTTTATAAATTGAGTCCATAACCGAATGGTAGTGTTGGGAACTTTACCAAGATAAGGTTATATTGAGAAAGTCTCCTCGTTGAGGGTGATCTACCTAGGTCATTGGAGGACTTTCCGAATTTGTCTCAATAAGACGTGTGTCATGTATTTGACAGTACCATTGTGAGTATGTTTTCTAGAGATATGCTATCAAAGAATGCAAACAAGATACTCACTGCTACTAAATGATCTTTGCTCTTAATCTTGAGCAAATGTGGATGAACTAATGAAGTTAGGGTTTGGTACTTTGATTCACTGTGGTTGAGATCTTACTTTATTAGGATCAATAGCCTTGTGCATTGAGTGTTAAATTCTAATTAATTGGAACATGCATATGCAATATGGAATCTATGTGCCCCTTTTGGGATTGTCCATATTTATCATCCGAATCTTGATCTAGTGATACTACCTTTATGGGTTTATCGGTTATATGGCTTGAGGGTCGGCCCCCAGATCAAGAGATTCCACAACTAAGGATGGTTGGCAATAGGACAAGAAACCCAACAGAAAAAATATATAACTAAGGAGGTGATAGTACACAGGCCAAAGTACCGGTCTTAGCTGTGCGTATACATAGAGGGGCATTATGGTCAGTTATTTAGTAAGTCAAAGACAAAGTTCACATTCTTTTTTGATAAGCTTTTGGGAAATCGCAATTATTCTTGGAGTGCAACTTTGATCTTATGGTGGAATAGATCGGAGTTAAAAATAATTATTATAATGTTGCTTAGATTGGGCAAGGACATTTTTTATTATTTTTGGAAGCCAAGGTTAATTGTGTCTTCTTAGTCCCTTAGTCCCTTCCCTAGTTAAAATGATTTTGAGAGAGTAATCTTGGAAAGCAAATTCCGTATTGTGGTAGTAGCCTTATTGGGACAAAGCTTGGAATGGGGTTTGGACTTCCTTTAGAGTCCAAGATAACCTAATTGGCCTTGGATGGTTTCTTATTGGGCTTGGGCCTCCACATGGATTATGGACAATGTGTCAGGCTTGGATTGTGGGCTTGGCCCAATCTTCTAAGACATGTGCTAGAAAGTTACTACAAGAAAAATTCAAATTGTTCAACTCCCATGACATGTGGCAAACATTTACCTCTAGGAAAAAGTTTCCCACATGGAAAGTTTACAAGGTTTAGGTGCCAAACTTTTTCTATAAATAGACAAGACCTTAAACCATTTCTAGCATCCGAAAAATTTTGTAGTTGATCTCTTCCATTTTGGCAAGAGAATACTACAACACATAGTACACACTTATTGTGTGATTTTTTTTGCTCTAGATTTTCAAGAGGATATTGCTTTGCTTCTTCCCACACAAGAGACTATTCTCTCAAGAAAAGTCTCTTTAATCATAGAGAAGAAGACTAGGGAGTTGCATATTGCGACACTCTTACAGTAAAATTTTTTTTGTGGCCTTGTTTGTGGGCAGGAACAAAGTTTGTGACAGTTTTAGCTTAATCAAAGGCCTCACGCTTCAAGAGGTTAGCTTTACATATTTTGCAAATACTAGTTATGTTCTATATATTCTTAAGTATGTTCTTGTGTGTGTTATGTGGTTATTTTATTTTTCTAGCATGTTTTCTTGGTAATATTTTTGAAAATATCGACTAGGATAGACCACATGTAATATTATCGATCCTACAACTGGTATCAGAGCTTAGGCTCACACACAACATGCTTAGACTATGCAAGAATATTGTATTTGCATAAATATGTTAGTCATCTTGTGAGTGGCAAGATTAGGAAATCTTGTGTTGCATATACTTGTGGTTTTATGCTTGTATGTGCAGGAAATATAAAATCCCCTTGATGGTTCGTATTTATGCATGATAGATTTTCATGTACAGTTAACAAAGATTGGCCATAGGCAATTTCATGTATAAATATTTATGGTTATTGATTGTAGTTTCATTTAAAAAAAGTATGGGATATTTTGATATCCTTGTAATGTTTCTTTATGAAGCTTGTATTAGCAATAGTAAAGTGTATTATTGTAATCTTTAAAGACCAAGGAGAAAAATAAGAAAACAGCATGAAGGAACACTTTGTTGGGTAAGCTTGCCGGTCGATCGACTCAGTCAATTGAGGCAGAAAAAGCTATTAAGTGTACTGTTTTGTTGAAGATTGCAGGGAGCCATCAAAGAGGGATTTTTAATGAATTTTGGTGGATGTTTATAATGCATTGATATATGTTTTAACATATTTGCATAAGCATAAACATGATTACCACCTAGAAATATGCCCACTTATTAGGTTTTTAAAATTGACCAATCCTATGTATTAATTTCTCAAAGATAGTTAAGTTCCTTTAAAAGAGATTGGCTTAGACAAGATAATTGTAAGCAATTATGTCTAAAGATGCCATGCAATCTTATGACAAAAATGAAAAACTTAACTTGAGATTTAAAATATGACAACCTAACGGTCCATACACCCATATTTAGGTAAGTAATCTATTTTGGTATTGTAATGTTTTAGTAACACAAAGGGGATTCGCAAAAAACAAAGTGTTTCGCAAATCCAAAGTGTGTTTAGATCTAAAACAAAAAGCGAGAATACCAAAAATAGAGAAAATCCTTATGTTAAAATATTGAATGGGAGAGGGGACTGGAAATACCCCATGGCTTTCCATATCTGATTCACGCTAATGGTAAATGTCATTAACTTCCCTATCGGAGGGTGATATTTTATCAAGATTTAGCATGGTTAATTTAAAATGTTTATTCAAAAAGGGTGTTAGTGAGTTTGGCCATCCTATCAGTGGAATTCTTCACTAAAGATCACCTCACACAACATTGATTAAAGCCACTACCCCATCGGAGGGCTTAAATCAAGAATGTTATGGCAAACGAACATAAGGAATGGGTATACACTCAACTTAAATGTTAGGTTCGGCTATCCCATTGATAGAGTTCGCGATCAGATTTAAGAAGCCAAACAAAACAGTGATTGAATGATTCAAATTGGAGCATATCCAAATAATTGTCAATTCAAATAAGCAGTGGCGCTTAACTTAACGTTCATGAGTTCGGTCATCCCATCGGTGGAGTTTGTGTGAGGATGTTGAGACACTGTTATATCGAGTAGTTTTAAGGGTTAATCTACTTAAAGCCAAATGATGTAAAAGTACTTGTATGTTTTATTTCCAAAGATAAGCATACATATTATAAATGCATTAATTCTATACTCATAAAATAATTATGATTATATTGTTGTATATCTAGAAAAATGTCTTCGTTTAGTCCATTAGCTATATTTCTCAAAGAGCACAAGTTCACTAGACCAAATTTTGTGGACTGGGAATGAAACTTGGACATACTACTCATCGCAGAAGAGTACAAGTATGTCCTAATAACTTCTTGTCCTATTGTGCGGGCAAACTTTTCTGAAGCCCAAAAAGTTGCTGAGGCAAAATGGCAGAAGGCCAATAGTATGGCCAAGTGCTATATGATGGCTTCTATGTCAGATATTTTGCAGAGCAAGCATCATCATATGGAAACTACAAAAGAAATCATGACCTCACTGTCTCGTATGTTTGCTGATAAGAGTAGGCCCGCAAGGCAAGGTGCTCTTAGAGAAATTATGAATCAAAGGATGGCAGAAAGAGTATCTGTTAGAGAGCATTTGCTCAAAATGATGGATTACTTCAATACTGCCGAGATCCTAGGGGTAAACATAGATGAACAGTCAAAGATAGACATGATTTTGGAGACTCTACCACCATCTTACACCCAGTTTAAGCTCAATTATAATATGGGCAAGATGAACATGGATATGATGGAATTAATGAAAGAGCTTCTAGCTGCAGAAGCCATAATGAAAAATAAGGGCCACGTAAACATAGTTCAAGCATCTACTTTTGGATTTAACCCGAAAGGGAAGAAGTTCAAAGGAAAGGGGAAGCAAAAACATGGTCAAGGGAAAAAAAAGAAAAATGGAGAGTAGTCCAAACAATTAACAAGTGAAAAGCCCAAGGGCAAATGCTTTAAGTATGGCCAGAAAGGGCACTGGAAAAGGGATTGCCCGATGTACCTGGCATGAGGCCAGATAGGTACACATCTTTTGTTCTACATTGAAACCTATTTAGTGGTTGATTCTACTGATTCTTGGATTGTAGACTCTAGAGGTACTAACCATATTTGCAATTCTTTGCATTGGTTTCAGGAAATGAAGGAACTAGCTAAAGGGGAATTTGCTCTGAGAATGGGTAATAGAGCAAAAGTATGGGCTGCTGCAATAGGAGGAATGTGTTTAAATTTTCCATGTAATAGGAAGTTATTTTTGAACAACGTTTATTATGTTCCGGATGTACATAAAAACCTTGTTTCTATTCGCAATTAATATTAGATGGCTTTTGTATTAATTTCCATTCTGGTGTTGATATCAATAGAGATGGAAATATTATTTGTTCCGGTAGCATGCATGATAACTTGTTCTATATAAAACCTATTACAAACTCACTGCATAATATAGAACAAACTAATTACCGAAAAAGGAAGGTTTCTTCGACCAATGATAGTTATCTTTGGCATCTACGCTTAGGACATATTAGTCTAAAGCGAATTCGGAGATTAGTCGAGGATGGGCATCTTAGCTTATTAAATCTTGAAGATCTACCTTCGTGTGAATCTTGCCTCAAAGGAAAGATGACCAAACGGTCACTTGCTTCTAAAGGAGAAAGGGCTAAAGAAGTATTGGAATTGGTTCATACCGATGTGTGTGGTCCTATGAGTAAACCAGCACGAGGAGGTTATGAGTATTTCATTACCTTTACTGATGATTACTCTACATATGGATATGTATATCTGATGTGACGCAAGTCTGAATCCTTTGAGAAATTCAAAGAGTTCAAGGCTGAAGCGGATCGAAAATTAGATAAATGTACGAAAGCTCTTCGGTCTGATCAAGGTGGCAAATACCTCTCGAGTGAGTTCAAAGACTATCTTACACAAGAAAGGATTGTGTATCAATTGACTGCACCAGGGACTCCCTAGCAAAATGGTGTAGCAGAGAGAAGAAATCGCACCCTATTAGATATGGTTAGGTCAATGATGAGTCATGCCTCATTATCTTTATCTTTTTGGGGGTATGCCCTTGAGACAGCAGCATACATCTTGAAATTAGTATCATCTAAATCTGTACCTAGGACATCACAAAAAATGTGGACTGAGCGTAAGCCTAGTTTAAATCATCTCCACATTTGGGGTTGTCTAGCTTATGTACTTAATAGTAATGCTTCAAAGTTGGAACCAAGATCCAAGTTGTGCTATTTTATTGGGTATCCTAAGGGAACCAGAGGTAGGATCTTTTATAATCCTGAGGAGCAAAAGGTGTTTATAAGTGCCCATGCTAGATACTTAGAGAATGGTGAAATGATCCAGAAAACACCAGATTCTAAAGTTGTTCTAGAAGAGATTTCACAAGAATCTCCAGTAACACCTATGGTAACTATAAATGAAAAGGAACAACATATTACACCTAATATATCGGAGCCTTATCATAGTGGGAGTATATCCAGGCCTCCTGATAAATACTATGAAGAGTCCTTTCAAACTTCTTCAGAGGATCAGGTAGTGGATCCCACAAGTTATGATGAAGCAGTTTTCAACATCGATGTCGACCAATGGCATAAGGTAATGGATTCAGAGTTAGAATCTATGTATTCTAACAAAGTCTGGGATCTTGTAATTGCACTTGAAGGGGTAAAACCTATAGGGCGCAAATGGGTCTACAAGCGAAAAAGAGGAGTTGATGGAAAAGTTGAAACCTTTAAAGCAAGGTCAGTAGCGAAAGGTTATACTCAGAAAGAAAGGATCGATTATGAGGAAACTTTCTCACCAGTAGCCCTGCTTAAATCCATCAGGATACTTCTTGCTATCGCATGTTATTATGACTACGAGATATGGTGAATGGACGTCAAGACAACTTTTCTTAATGGAGAGCTTGACGAAACCATTTACATGACACAACTAGATGGATATGTTGCCAAAGGCCAGGACATATGGTTTGTAAGTTAAAAAAATCCATTTATGGATTAAAGCAGGCATCTAGAGCATGGAACATCAAATTTGATCATGCAATTAAATCTTATGGTTTTGATGAAAATGTTGATGAACCTTGCATGTATTAGAGACATAATGGAAATGCTGTAGCTTTTTTGGTTCTGTATGTGGATGACATCCTGCTTGTTGGAAATGATGTGGGGATGTTATTATCCATCAAGGTTTGGCTTTCTACTCTATTTCAAATGAAGGATTTAGGAGAAGCTAATTATGTTCCAGGCATCAAGCTTATGCGAGATCGTAACAACAAAAGGCTAGCCCTATCTCAAGCTTCATTTATTGAGAAGATATTGGTCAGGTTTAACATGCAAAACTCTAAGAAGGTCTAATTACCTTCTATACATGGAGTTTGTCTATCTTGAGGTCAATGTCCTAAAACAATTGAGGAGATAGAGAGCATGAAAGGAGTTCTTGATGCTTCGGTGGTTGGAAGCCTCATGTATACCATGTTATGTATTAGACCAGATATCTACTTTGCTGTTGGCATGGTTAGAAGTTATCAGTCAAACCCTAGACCAGCACATTAGGTCGTAGTTAAGCATATATTCAAATTCCTGCAAGGAACTAAGGATTATGTGCTGGAATACCATTAGCCTATACAGACTTGGATTTCCAATCTGACAGAGATTCTAGGAAGTCTACTTCTGGATATGTTTTCACTCTGTCAGGAGGGGCTATTTCATGGAGAAGTGTGAAGTAAAATTGTATTGCTGACTGTACCTTAGAGGCTGAGTATGTAGCAGCATCTGAGGCCGGGAAAGAGGCAGTATGGTTAAGAAAGTTCCTTTTAGACCTAGAGATTGTGCTAGCAGTTCACAGACCGATAACATTGTATTGTGACAACAATGGTGTTGTTTCACAGTGTAAAGGGCTCTAGAATCACAAAAAAGGTAAACATATTGAACGAAAATATCATTTGATTCATGAGTTTATCTAGAGAGGAGATGTTGTATTTGAAAAGATAGCTTCAGCGGAAAACTTGGCAGACCCATTTATAAAGACTCTTCCAGAGAAAATGTTTACCACACATTTGGAGTCTTTGGGTATTAGTTGTGTAGATGTGATCTTTAGTGCAAGTGGGAGATTGTTAGGATTAGTATGCCCTAAAGCTCACATGTATATAACATTTTGGATGTTAGATAATGTATTATCATTTTGTTAAATGGCATTATGAGTTCCTTATATATTATCTCTGGTATGTTTTATTGATGTATGTATAAAGGTCCCTTGACTTGAACTAATGACTTGGGTGCGCAGTGAGGCTGGATGCACAGTAGGTCCAAGTCTAGATTTAGTCACGTCATAAATTGAGTCTGTAACCGAATGGTAGTGTTGGGCACTCTACCGGGATAAGGTTATGTTAAGTAAGTCTTCTTGTTGAGGGTGATCTAACTAGGTCATTAGAGGACTTTTCGGATTTGTCTCAATAGTAAATGTGTCACATATTTGACAGGACCATTATGAGTATGTTTTCTAGAGACGTACTATCAAAGAATGCAAATAAGATACTCACTGCTACTAAATGATCTTTGCTCTTAATCTTGAGCATATGTGGATGAACTAATGAAGTTAGGGTTTGGTACTTTGATTCACTATGGGTGAGATCTTACTTTATTAGGATCAACAGCCTTGTGCATTGAGTGCTAAATTCTAATTAATTAGAACATGCATATGTAATATGGAATCTATGTGCCCTTTTTGGATTGTCGATATTTATCATCCGAATCTAGATCTAGTGATACTACCTTTATGGGTGTATCGGTTATATGGCTTGAGGATCGCTCCCAAGATCAAGAGATTCCACGACCAAGGATGGTTGGCAATAGAACAAAAAACCCAATGGAAAAATATATAGCTAAGGAGGTAATAGTACACAGGCCAAAGGACCGGTCTTAGCTGTAGGTATACATAGAGGGGCATTATGGTCAGTTATTTAGTAGGTCAAAGACAAAGTTCACATTCTTTTGTGATAAGCTTTTGGGTAATAGCAATTATTCTTGGAGTGCAACTTTGATCTTATGGTGGAATAGATAGGAGTTAAAAAAAATTATTATTATGTCGCCTAGATCGGGCAAGGATATTTTTTATTATTTTTGAAAACCAAGGTTAATTGTGTCTTCTTGGTCCCTTCCCTAGTTGAAATGACTTTGAGAGAGTAATCTTGAAAGTGCAAATTCCATATTGTGGTAGTAGCCTTATTGGGCCAAAGCTTGGAATTGGGTTTGGGCTTTCTTTAGAGTCCAAGATAACCTAATTGGGCTTGGATGGTTTCTTATTGGGCTTGGGCCTCCACATGGATTATGGGCTATGTGTTAGGCTTGGATTGTGGGCTTGGCCCAATCATCCAAGACATGTGCTAGATAGTTGCTACAAGAAAAATTCAAATTGTATAAGTAACTTCCATGACATGTGGCAAACATTTACTACTAGGAAAAAGTTTCCCACATGGAAAGTTTACAAGGTTTAGGTGCCAAACTTTTTCTATAAATAGGCAAGACCTTAAACCATTTCTAGCATCCAAAAATTTTGTAGTTGATCTCTTCCATTTTGGCAAGTGAGTACTACAACACATCGTACACACTTATCATGTATTTTTTTTTGCTCTAGATTTCAAGAGCATATTACTTTGCTTCTTCCCACACAAGAGGCTATTCTCTCAAGAGGCTATTCTCTCAAGAAAAGTGTCTTTAATCATGGGGAAGAAGACTAGGGAGTTGCATATTGCGACACCCTTATAGTAAAATTTTTTTGGTGGCCTTGTTTGTGAGCGGGAACAAAGCTCGTGACAGTTTTTGCTTCATCAAAGGCCCCACGCTTCAAGAGGTTAGCTTTACATATTTTGCAAATACTAGTTATGTTTTATATGTTCTTAAGCATGTTCTTATGTGTGTTATGTGCTTATTTTATTTTCCTAGCATGTTTTCTTAGTAGTATTTTTGAAAATATGGACTAGAATAGACCACATGTAATATTATCGTTCCTATAAAAGTATGAAGCGAATGCTTATGCTTTGGCAGTTGGAAGCCTCAAGTATGCCATGTTATGTACTAGACCAGATATCTGCTTTGCTGTTGGCTTGGTTTGTGGATATCAGTCAAACCCTGGACTGGTACATTGGGTCGTGGTTAAATATATATTCAAGTTCTTGCAAGGAACTAAGGATTATGTGCTGGAATACTATACAGATGATCTAATGCCATTAGCCTATATAGACTTGAATTTCCAGTCCGACAGGAATTCCAGGATGTCTACTTCTAGATATGTTTTCACTCTATCAGGAGGAGCTATTTCGTGGAGAAGTGTGAAGCAAAATTGTATTGCTGACTCTACCATGGAGGTCAAGTGTGCAGCAAGATCTGAGGTAGCGAAAGAGATAGTATGGATATGAAAGTTCCTTTTAGACCTAGAGGTTGTGCTGGCAGCTCACAGACCAATAAGGTGCTATTTCACAGTGCAAAGATCCCAAGAATCACAAAAAAAGTAAACACATTGAATGGAAATATCTTTTGATCTGTAAGTTTATGCAGAGAGGAGATGTAATAGTTGAAAAGATAGCTTCAGCAGAAAACCTGGCAGACCCATTAACAAAGACTCTTCTAGAGAAAATATTTTCCACACATTTGGAGTCCATAGGTATTAGGTTGTGCAGAAGCGATCTTTAGAACAAGTGGGAGATTGTTAGGATTAATATGCCCTAAAGCTCACTTGTACATGGCATTTTGGATGTTAAACTATGTATAATCTTTTTTGTTAAATGGCATTATGAGTTTCTTACATATTATCTCTGTTATGTTCTGTTGATGCATGTATAAAGGTCCTTTGACTTGAACTAATGATTTGGGTACGCAGTGAGGCTGGACGCCAGTAGGTCCAAGTTTAGATTTAGTCATGTCATATATTAAATCCATAACCGAATAGTAGTGTTGGGCACTCTACTGGGACAAGGTTATATTGAGCAAGTCTTCTCTTTGCGGGTGATCTATCTAGGTCATTGGAGGTCTTTCCAAATTTGCCTTAATAGTACGTGTGTCACGTATTGGACAAGACCATTATGAGTATGTTTTCTAGAGACGTACTATCAAAGAAAGAGAACAAGACACTCACTGCTACTAAATAATCATTGCTCTTAATCTCGAGTATATGTGGATGAACTAATAAAGTTAAGGTTTGGTACTTTGATTCACTGTGGGTGAGATCTTACTTTATTAGGATCAACAGCCTTATGCATTGAGTGCTAAGTTCTAATTAACTGAAACATGCATATGCAATATGGAATCTATGTGCCTCCTTTGAAATTGTCCAAATTTATCATCCGAATCTAGATCTAGTGATACTACCTTTATAAGTGTATCGGTCATATGGCTTGAGGGTCGCTCTCAAGATCATAAGATTCCATGACCAAGGATGGTTGGCAATGTGACAATATCCCCAACAGAAATGATGTAGCTAAAGAGGTGACAGTACAATGGACACTGGCTTTAGCTATGGGTATACATAGAGGGACATTATGGTCAGTTATTTAATTAGTCAAAGACAGAGTTCACATTCTGTTGTGATAAGTTTCTGGGTAATAGTAATTATTCTTGGAGTGCAACTTTGATCTTATGGTGGAATAGATCAGAGTTAAAAATAATTATTATGTCACCTAGATCGGGCAAGGACATTTTTAATTATTTTTGGAAGCCAAGTTAATTGTGTCTTCTTGGTCCCTTCCCTAGTTGAAATGACTTTGAGAGAGTAATCTTGAAAGTGCAAATTCCATACTGTGGTAGTAGACTTATTGGGCCAAAGCTTGGAATTGGGTTTGGGCCTCCACATAGATTATAGACTATGTGTTGGGCTTAGATGGTAGGCTTGGCCCAAGTCTTCTAAGACAAGTGGACAACTTGAAAAAGACTACAAAGACAAGTTGGCAATTGCACAAGTCTTCCAAGACAAGTTGACAAGTTGCATAAAGAAAATTACTACATCGAAATTTTCTCCCACATTGAAAGATTAGCAACTTTGGGTGCCAAGGTTCTCTCTATAAATAGACAAGACCCTACACCTTTTATATAATCCACTTTGTAGTTAATTTCTTCCTCTTTGGTAAGAAAATACTACAACACATAGTACACACTTATTGTGTGATTTTTGCTTTAGTTTTCAAGAGCATATTACTTTGCTTCTTCCCACACAAGAGGATATTCTCTCAAGATAAGTCTCTTCAATCATAGGGAAGAAGACTAAGGAGTTGCCTATTGTGACACCCTTATAGTAAATTTTTGGTGGCCTTGTTCATGAGCAAAAACAAAGCTCGTGACAGTTATAGCTTGATCAAAGGCTCCACGCTTCAAGAGGTTAGCTTTATATATTTTGCAAATACTAGTTATGTTCTATATGTTCTTAAGCATGTTCTTGTGTGTGTTATGTGGATATATTGTTTTCCTAATATGTTTTCTTAGTTAAATTTTTTAAAATATGGACTAGGATACACCACAGTTAATAATATCGATCCTGCAGGGACATGCATATGCAATAGTAGATTCTATGTGCCCCCTTGGTTTGTATGTATGATCATCTAAATTTAGATCTAGTGGTATAACCTTTCAAAGGTATATTGGTCATTTAACTTGTGGGTCGCTCCCGAGATCAAGAGTAATTTGACCAGAAGATGATTGATATCTTGGACAAGTTATTCCAAGGTTTAGAGGTAGTTAAGGAGGTGATGGTGCAGACAAATGACCGACCTTGACTATGGGGGTACATAGAGGGCCATTTTGGTCATTTTGCTTAGTAGGTCAAAGAGAAAGGTCACTCGTTGTTGTGACAAGCTTCTGGCATCCAGTAATTATCCTAGGAGTGCGGCTTTAGTCTTGTGGGGAAATAGACTAAGGTCAAAATGGTCATTATATCGCCTGAGAGGAGGCAATGGATTTTTGGTCATTTTGGGAGCCAAGGGTAGTTATGTCTTTTGGTCTCTCTACTAGCTGGATATTGTTTTAAGCATGAGAAGTCTATTCTTGAATATTTTCTTATTGGTCGATTGCTAAAAATGTGTTTTCATAAGAGTTCTAATTGCATTAGGATTCTTGGGAATAGGAAATAAGATTTGTTTTTAATTCTTATTGGTCCAAGTTTTAATGTAGATAATTGGAATGTGTCTTATGTTGTGTTTGTTATATGCTTATCTTAAATCTTAAATCTTATAAGATCTTATCTTATAATATCTTAAAAGATATCTTATAAGAAATAAGCATCTTATTAATAAGATTGTTTGGTATGGCACCAATCTTAAATCCTTAAATAAATATACTTGACAATAATGCCCTTTGGGTCAAAACTCATGGTATATTATTGTTAGATGTTAAAACTCTTATAGCTTATATACTCAAATTGTTCAAAACTTTTTGCAACTTTTTTTTGGAAGGTTGCAAGTCATCTAAAATACTCGTATTAGTCAAAACTTTTGTATCTCATTTAACATATTCGTATTTAGAGGGTGTTTGGTTTGGCTTTTTTTCTGGTCAAACCTGCTTAAAGCCTAATTTAAGCTAATAGAAGTGTTTGTTTTAATTAAAAATGTGCTTTTTTTAAATAGCTTTAAGTAGAAAATAAAAAACTCCTCAACCCCAGCTTTTGCTTTTTATGGCTTTAAGCACGTTGAAAAAAAGCAAGTTTGACCAAATCATTTACTATCTTATCCTTACCTTTTTATTTTTATTACTAAAATATCTTCACTCTTTTATCTTATACTTACCTTTTTAAATTATATTTTAATGTCCTTAATAGTTATTTTAACTATATAACTTACTTTTCAACCCACTTTAATCAAACATGTAAATACTTATTTTTATGACTACAACTTTTATTCAAACACGTAACTACTTAAAGTTGACAATAAAAAAAAGTCACTTAAAGCTAGAAGTGCTTTAAGTAGCTTTTTTATAAGCCAATCCAAACACCCTCTTAGTTATATGCTAAAATTAAGAAATTACAAAAATTAACAAATTAAAATAAAAAAACTGCTAGATGTTAAAAGTTTACCATTAAAATGAAAAAAAAATTATTTAGTGATAAATAAATTGCAAAAATAAAATATAGAAGAAATATAAATAAGATAAAAATTCAAAGATCAACAAACTAATTTTGTTTTGTTATAATACCCTCAATTCTTTTAGTCATAACTCATTGTATATTATTAATTTTATGATTACAATGAAAAAAATTAATCATTTAATGACAAATAAATTGTAAAAAATAAAATATACAAAAAAATTAATTATTTAATGACAAATAAATTATAAAAAATAAAATATACATAAAATATTAATAAATTAAAATATTAATCTTGTTTGTCATTGTACATAACAGAAACATTGTTTTAATATAAAATTTTACAATATAAATTCCTTTCCTTACCAAATATTAATACACATTCCATCTCGAGTATGATCCATCTCCCCTTGTCTCGAATTTGTACTAGTACTTCCAATGCTTGTGCTTTCTGTGCCAATATCATTATCCCTCTCAACAACAACTTCCTCAAAAAATATATCATCTAAATTTTGACGGTGAATATAATTGTGAAGGGCGATTGTTGCTGAGACCAATTTCACTTGTGTATCCCAATTATACCCACAACACATTGTTTTCATGATCTGAAATATATTCTTCCATACTCCAAATGTTCTCTCTATTACACTCAATGAAGAATGACAACAATTGAATAACTCTTTTGGATTTTGGAGGACTTGATGTTTATAGTCTTGCAAATGATACCTCTCATTTTTGTACGAAGCAAGGAATCCTTTCATATTTGGATATCCAGAATCCACTAAATAAAATTGATCTATGTGACAAATAAAAAATTAGAAAAGAATAAGATTAAGAAAATAAATGATTTTCTTTTTTATAATAAATAAAAAACTGCATGTTTTATAATAATAATAATAAAAAACTAACCTCCAACAGGCATCTTGAATTTTTTTGTTTCATCGTGAATCATATCGAGAAAGATACGAGTATCTTGCGCTGAACCCTCCCAACCAACCATACAATATGTGAAACACATAAAAATTGCAAGCTGCCATGACATTTTGAGTTAGGTATCCTTTTCTTCCATAAAATAGATATCTCATGTCAGGTGATAAAACAACTTCAACATGTGTTCCAGCTATTGCACCTATGCAATGCTACAAAAAAAAAAAAAGGAATTAAACGAAGAAAAATATTATAAATATAATCTTAACAATAAAGTAAAACTAACCTGAAAATGTGGATGATACTCTGAATTGTTATATATATATGGATGGATCCCTTCCACATCTTCCTATTTGATATTACGAATCGACATGTTTACCAAAGCATCCAAAATCTCATGAAAATGATTATGAATAGTTTCTCCAGATTGTTGGAACCTTTCTTGAGCTGCTCTACTGCTTTGACTTTGCTCAACAATATATAAGAATATAGCAAGTTTCTCCTCAATTCTTACATTTTTACTACATGATACTCCATATTCATTTTTCAATAGTTCACATAAATTCAACAAATTAATCCTATTCATTCAAATATTTTGATAGCACCTATCAGTTTTCGATGTATCATTTAAGAGTTCTTGAATCCATGGCCAGCCTCTTAAAATAGAAGTCCGACAAGGAACCTTTCCAACACGTCTATCAGTAGCATGCACTTGATGAAGATAAAAGATAGTTCCTGCTAACAATAATCTTCTTCTATTATTTTCCACACCTTTGTCATAATCATCATCACCATACATTTCAACACCAGAGGTAAAATCATTGATCACAAAACTATTTTCTACCATTAAACCTGTAAACATTTAAATGACACATATATCATAAATTTGATTTATCAAAAAATTTTAAATTAAAAATTCAGTAGTGTGAGATAATAGTATTCCAAAAAAGCTTATGAGGCCATAAGTAAAAGCAAAACAAATTTTTCCAAACATTATAAGTAAAACCATTACAGTAGTTCACATAATTCATTAAACTATGAAAAGAAAATATGTTCAAAGCATTAAGTAAAAACGCTAAAGTAGTGTAGCACAAAGCTATGGGGAAACACTTCACTCCCATTCTCACTCCCATTCAGACTTAAGAAATGATAATTGAAGATCTTCATCTTTCAAAGCCATGAAAGCCTCTCTCCATGGTGCATCAGCCATCTTACGTGCTCTAAACATTTGCATTTGTGATCCCCGTGCAACACCTGGAAGATTTTTCAATACTAATATTGCAGCTTCAATGTCATTCTTGCACTGTTGCATGCAAGATGATGCCGAGGTGTTCTCAAACACAGATATGAACCGGTCAATGCTATTATTCATTGAAGACGTAGAACTATCTTTTGCTTGCTTCCTCCTTTTGACTCCTTTAGTCATATTACTGCTCCTACTACTTGTTGCCTTGTCATTTGTAGGTAATGTTAGGTCTTCAGAAACAAAATTTTCTTCTACATCTGGGCCACCAATCTATGATTCTGCTGCTTGTTTGGAGACCATGCTTGGATGAGGTAAGCCCGAGTTGGGTGTATAAGCATGATCTCCTGTAGCAACAGTGCCACCAAACACACTCTTCCATCAAATCATAATGCTCTAGTCCCTTGTACTTGAATTTGCTATATCTTTTATCTTTTTGCAATAATAGACAATTATATTAAAATTTTTGAAATTAATAAACATTATAAGAAAACTATAATAAAATTTTTGAGGAGTTGTACATGTATTTTGTCACTCCACTAAGGTTTAGATGCAGAAATGGTACCGCTTGCTCCTTTCTAGCCAACTCCAGATGCCATTCTTTTCAATGTTTGGTAAAGCCTCCAATCATTTTTAAGTGCATCCTAGTGATTTCTAAATTTCTTTTGCGTGTATTCTTTCCCAGTTATCTCATGAAACTTCTTCCTAATATTCTCCCATGCAGCGATATTCAAAGATTTGGGTGACTTTTTTACTTTTCTAATTTCTTCAACACAAAGCTCAAGAAATAATTTGTTGCTATCAGTATCCCAATGAGCTGACATCTTACTATTTTTCTCCAAAAAAAAAAAACAGAAAAAAATCACTTATAAGATATTCACAAAGGAGAACAAAAACCCACTTATAACATATTCACAATCTAAATTTAAAAGAAAATATATAGCATAAGCATAGTCATTCAAATACACAAAAAAGATAAATGAAGGAAAGAAAATTGATTGACAGTATAATAAATTATTTTCATATGATAATATGCACCAACTTGGAGCAAAAGTAATACAAATTGCCCTTGATAGTTACTGATGTTGACGCAATGTGTAAAAGGACCCAAAGAATGTCCAACAACCTATTCCAAAAAAATAAAAGAACAATAAGTTAGAACTGAAAAATGCAATAGGGTAAGTCATCAAATTCATATTAGACTAATTAACCTAGAGAAGTCC
Organism: Cordia subcordata; assembly: GCA_028554755.1. Classification (NCBI taxonomy): domain Eukaryota; kingdom Viridiplantae; phylum Streptophyta; class Magnoliopsida; order Boraginales; family Cordiaceae; genus Cordia; species Cordia subcordata. The sequence continues at coordinate 1,393,177 of JAPTOF010000005.1, forward strand.
AAGTAGAATCTCTATCTGGATCATGCTAGTTGTCCAAATAATCTATAATATCACATATCATAATATATCATGCAACAGGGTAAGTCATCAAATTCACAAATCTTCATTGTTAGAATTCATACTAGTTGTCTAAATAATCTTTAATATCACATATCATAATATTATATCATTGTTTCTGATTTCTTTTGATATAAGTTGAATATATTTAGTCAAATCAAACCATGCACGGATCCCTTATTTCCCCCAACAACCTATGGTTATCATAGTTTATATGGATGATATATGGTGGGATTTTTTCAATATTGTCCTATCTAACCCTATGTTAAACCCTTATAGCTTATAAATGGTGTAATTTAAAGAGACAAGAAAGAGTTCCTAAAACCCATTGACCACTTAAGTGCTAGTGAAGAGATATGGGGATATTGACATTATAGGTTATCACAAAAAATGGTATACAGGATCAAAGGGAAGTCGCAGAGTCAAAATTTACTCAATTCAATGGTTATAACTATTATGTCAAAGTTTAGGAGAAGGAAAAAGTAATGCAATGCTCGTATGAAGCACTAAAACACTTTTGATACAATTAGAGAACCAAATTCCTATAATCTTGATCATATCTTGACCAATTACACTATTTTTCTGGCCTTAAATAGAGTTAAAAAACCATGAAAATGCAATTAGCTAACAAGTACGTCAATTATCTCTATAAGCAATATAATTTTCCAGATAAATCAATGGGGCAGCCTTCTCTAAATCAAATCCAGCAAGCTGTTCCTGAGCCTCTCTATTCAACTTATCAGCAAACTCTCTAGATTCATCAATACTAATCAATTTAGGATAAGTCACTTTATCAACCACCAAGTCTTTGCCTACAGTTTTACCCAACTCTTGCGAAGATTTTGTGACATCAAGAATATCATCCACCACTTGAAACAACAACCCAATATTCCTAGCAAACTTCCTCAATCTCTCAACTTGTTCGTCACTTGCCCCACGCAAAATTGCACCCAACACAACAGAGCCTTCCAATAAAGCTACAGTCTTACATTCGTGTTATTTTACCCTTTTAACTTTTTGTTTTGGTAATGTGAAATTTTTACCCCATTAGGCGGGTGTACTAATTTTTGACAAAAGAAAGCTTTGATTGCTTAATAAGCTCGTAAGCACTGAACAAGCCCAATACAAGTTGCACTTGCATAGTTTTTGCTTTGAAAACTTTGCTTGTGAATGACCAAATCAAATTGAAAGCTAGAATAACCTTATCAATAAAAGAGAAAAAATCTATGGCAGACAAATTCTGGTGCATCATAACTTGTCATAAATTTTAATAACTAACACCCAATTAAAACCTGAGCCAAGATCTCAACTTGTTTATAAAGACGAAACAAAGAATTTTTGAAATTTTTTTCACCTTAGTGCCACGATAGTTGTTGAAAATTTTCCTTGTACCTTTCCAAAGCACGAGCCAGCAATGGTAGCAACACCTCTTTTTCTCTTTTTTTCCTTGCGTGGAGATTGTGGAGGCGACTATGACAACTGTAGAAGAAAAGTTTGAGGGTTTGAGGAGCTCAGCTTTTGAGAGATGAGGGTGCAAGAGCTTTTCTGTTTTCAGTCGAAGAAAAGAATGAGGCCAAAGGGTAATTTGGCTGAGCAAATAGGGATAATTTGGGAAAGAAATGTTTCATTAAACTTTTCATAATACCGAGCGTGTCCCTTGTCTTTATCTTATAAGATTTAAGCAACAGACTTGTATCTTATTTCTTTTAGTTATAAAAATAAGATCTTATCATAAGAATCTTATTATAAGCCCCAAACAAACACTACTTTTTAAAATAAGATCCTATTTCTTATAAGATCTTATGATAAGATCATAACAAACACAGCATTAATCTTTTTCCTAAAGCTTCTAGGTGTGCCAGATGTGACTTTTGAGTAAGGTTTCCAAATTAGGATAGAGTTGCTATATTTTTACAAGAAAATTCAGATATCTTGAACTTCAAGTTTCCTATATATTAGAATATTCAATTTGTCAAGTTGTCTTATAGGGAAGCATCCAAATTTGGAAAGAAGAAAGAAATAGCGGCCCCACGTATTCTAGAAGATTTGTTGGGATTTAAATTCTAGAAGATTAGGTCAAGAGTTGATTTTAATTTGAAACTCTTATCACCTAAAGATCTTTTACTTGAATTTAAGCTCCTCAAGATAAAGTCCTGGTCTACCTAGGAGTTCTATTACTAAGAGAACTCTTAAAGGGGGTCAACTAAGTCTGATAAAATGTAGAAGTTTTTGTACGTAATAAATATTAGAGATACATACATTATTGGAGAAGTTTAAAAAAGAAAGAATTCTCTTCTTCTCTTGATCGACCAAACAAAAATAGACTTCTACAATTCTAAAAACCAATTCTTTCACCAAGAATTTGGTTTTTGTTTATTGATAACATCTCCCTAGTCATCGTAAGGAAGATCAAAAGGTTTTTGGGTCATTCTTATAGAGGTGTTTGGAGAGAAAAACACAAGAGGACAAAAACTATCTTTTCCCGTCACAACCTGTGCAATCTCAAATCCGAGCTTGATCGGGTGTCCATCACTTATTAGATGATTCTAAAATTTTAGGAGGATGTTCTAATCTTCCAAGGATTCAAATCCTATAGTTGGATTGTCGATCAGAGGTCTAGAAGGCAGTCTAATAATCAATAAAAATTTTTGATCATTTTTCTGCTCCAAGAGGTAAATTTGTTCTAACAATTTTACTTTGTGTTCTTGTTTATTCTATGCATGTGTGGTATTATTGTATGCAAGTATTTATTTTTTGCTGTGCCTAGGGTTAATAATTTAAATATTCACCTAGGGTTAGTCTTGCATGCTCCATTTGATCCTTTAAATTCTTTTTTCATAATTTGAATTATCATTGTTATTTTAATATTATCTCTTCTAATTTTATAGATGTTCTTAAAGAAATGGTCAGGGTTAGTGATGTCAATGAGTCATCTTGTGAACAAAGTGCTTCAAAAAGGATTGAGTTGGAGATCCAGGATAACAAGCCTTCTTATCTTCATCCTTACTTTCTATCACATGTTCTGGCATAAATGCATGCTTTAATATTTTTTTTGAATTTTTGTTTGTTGGATTACTAAATTACTTTTCTATTTTGTCTTCCTTTTTTCTTCCCTATAGAGATTCAAGGATTCATTGTACTTTGTGGGGACGTTTTGCGTATCAAGTTATGTCTTATTTAAGAAATCCTGCACTAGGACCTATTGTTTTAGTTCTTCTTACAACCAAATGAAGATTTATAATGGTTATTGATTCGACAAAAAATCAGATGAAGTGATGATGGCCTTCTTTTTTGGCGACGTAGGACCTGCAAGGCAAGGCTTCACGTTGGTGGGGGTCCAGCCTTAGCCCCTCCGAAAATCAAGTTAGTATATATTCATTAATTGTATGTATTATAGAGGAAGAGAGGGGAGAAAAAGAGAGAGAGAGAGAGAGAACAGAGAGATCTTGTATATCTTTCCTAGCCTCTCCTTTTTTTTTTTGATGAAATGACTTACCTTTTTTGTTTATGTGCTTAGGGCTATTTATAAAGTGTCCCCTTGGACATGTGGTCTTCTTGATAATTATTGGGTTGTAAATCCATTATTGGTTTGGGTTGGGGAAAAGCATAGCCCAATCCCTATTATTAGCCCCTTTGTTATAGCTATTCGTGGAGCTTAGCTAGGTTGCGTGTGACTAAACTCATATTTCTAACTGTTTGATCTCTTACATGATTATCTTCTTTGATTTTTTACTACTGATGGTAAAATGTTTGATCCATATTTCTAGTAAAAATTACCTGTCAGGGATTTTGCCAAAGTTTTCTTTGTTTCATAATTCTGAGCCTTTATTTCTTATAGTTTGTTTGTAGACTAAGATCGTGTCAGAAATAGGTTTGGACTAGAAGCCTCTAATATGATCTAACTTGAAAGTTTTAGTCATATCTGAGCCATGAATTTCTTCCATTATGAAGTGCACATACTGATGAGAGTATTTTTTAGTTTTTTTTTTATTGGCTATGGACTCAAGGCTTTGAATTTTAGTAATCCATGTAGCTAAGAGATATTTTCTTTGAGTAATGTGCTTTTCTTCAATAGTATTGGTGTGACTTTTTTAAGTGCAAGCTTTAAAGACCCACAAGCGCATAGATCAGTGTAACAGAATATGTGCGAGAACGGGTGTCAAACCACAGGGAGACTAGTTAGTAGGGTGGATTCTGTGCTCTTGTGTCCTAGAGGTGCTGAAAAGAAATCCTATACTAAGCATATTTTTGGGATTTTGAATTAAAGAGAGCCCAAGAGTAAGCAAATAAAACTACCCTATAAGAATGGAAATCGGGGAAACAAGCTAATCTAGAGCGAACTTAGAAAAGCAAAGGTGTTAGGGTGACTTTGACTTAATGATGGGTGACTCTATACTTAGATGTTATGGGATTAAAGGATGATGGCTTACTATGGTGATTGCTCTTAGCTAGGTTGCTAATTAGTGTCTTAATTTCCCCTAGGACTCGGTGCAGGTTTGTCCCTAGGTGGCGCCTCTTACAGCTACAACATGGTCCTTGTGGCATAATTTTCTGTAAACTCTATTGGTTCTTGATTTTTCATGTTCATTTGTCTTGGTACAAGGTTTCTTGATAGTCCTATAGTCTCATTGGGACTTAATTTCAAATTTCTTCTTTGCTAGCATCTTCTAAGTTACTTCTAATTTTATTTCTTCAAAGGGTTCCTTTATTTGATATATGTCCCCATTCTCTTTGTTTATCTAAGACAGGAGAAAGCTATATGACATAAGTTCAGAAACTTATTCCATGTAAATGTTAGACACTTATGGGGCTCGGGAATTTAATAAAGTGCTACGTCTCTCTAATGGAGAGTGTAGTAGATCTGAAATGGTTAAAGAAATACTTCTTGCATGCTTTCATAATTACCTAAGGATTGCAAGTACATAATTCCCAGGGAAAAAAGGGTATGCTCTGTAATGATATTTGATGTGTGTCATTTGTGCATGTTTGTACATAGTTTTTGCATGTAAACTTGAGGGCGTTCTGGAGCATAATTGAGTGCATTTAGTATACAGTTTATGCATAATTGTTAATATTTGTACATAATGTGTTTAGATGCATAAATATTATACTAAATGTTATATTATGTGTTTTAGGTGAGTTTTGGGAGGGGTCAAGCTTAAACAAGAAAGAAATAAGCTAAATGAGAAGGCTAGGAGAACAAAGATTGAAGATTGAAGATCAAATGGAGCTACTAGCTAGGCTAAAGAAAGTACCGGCTAACTGGTAGGGTCAGCTAGTAAAACCAGAGAATAGAGGTTTATACCGGTTGAGTGTACCAGCTGACTAGGGTCAATTGGTTGATCCAGAGAGTATGAGAAGGAATTGGTCAACCCTACTTTTTACCGGCGGGTCCCCTGGTACTTGCGCTGAAAAGTTTATAAATAGCCTATTTTATGTCATTTTTTGGAGAGGAACTTTAATTTTTCAAACCCTAATAAACCTTACCCCTTTTCCCACTTCACCAAACACCTAGAACCATCATCCCACACCAAACCAAGTAAGGATTGAAGCTTGTAACAAGAGATTAAAGGGTTTTGTTTTGGATTTAAGTAAGGCTTTGAAGGTGAGTTTCTTATTCCTTTTCTTATTCTTGTAAATATGCTTTGTATTTGAGTTAGACCTAGGGTTAATTGTTGTTGTATATTAGATTAGGGCTATGAATAAAGGATTTGTGTATATCTTTGGCTATTAATACATGTTTCTTTGCATTGATTAATAGCATGAATCAATATGTCTATGTGTTCATAATCAAACATGTCTATGTGTTTCTTAAAATGCCAAAGTGAGATTACATGTGTTATTTTGTGCTTAAATGCTACAAGTAGTGGTGTTACCTTAGCCTCAATCCATGCTAATGGCATGAGCCCCATTTGCAACTATATGTGTTGATTAATATGCTCAATAGATGACTTGTGTGGTAGGAGTATACTTCTTGTTTGAAACAACATTAAAAGGGTACTTATCGTAAACCTTTAAGAGTGCTACCTGCAAGTGCATGGGTCGTGATAGTATAGCTTGTGCAAGTGCGGGGTCGTGTCCACAGGGAGGCTATCTAAGTGCAGTTCTAATGTAAAAGTGCGTCTTATACTAGCTACGTGTTGTCCTAACTATACTTTTTGGGTTTTGGATTAATTGGAGCTCTAATTTAAACCTAAACTAAGGGAAAATAAACTTGACTAATGGTAATGGTGGAATAAACAAGCTATGGAAGTGAGGATCTACAGAGTTTTGGGGCAACTTAGGGGTGATTGCTTCTTCAGAATGGATTTGGGTTCTTAACTTTGTTTTTAGTTTATTGATGGTTTGATTACTCTAATTGTGGGCTTAGATTACTAGACTTAACACATATAACTATCGGTGCAATCCTATCCCTAATCGGGCCCAATTAGAAGTATAGGTTTGTCCTAGCTAGCTATAGCTTTTGGGTCTAGTTCTAAATCCCTTGGGTGTTGGGTAATGTCCCAATAGGGAGTCTAACCTTTTAGTTATGTTTCAAACTGGAGATTAAGTCCCCTAAGTCAAGCAAGTGATAGAGGTACCCTTTTAGCCATGTTTCATGCTAGAGGTGATTACCTACTATATTAAAGGCATTAAATTAATCAATACAAATGTAGTTGCAAGTAGGGCTTATGCCATTAGCATGGATTAAGGCTAAGGTGAGGCCACTACTATTAGCATCTAAGCACAAATTACACATGCAAACTCATAGAGGCATTTCATCAAACACCTTGACATGTTCAATTTCAAGCCATAAGAATATAAGAACAAAGCATGTATATACAACCGTCAATATCTCGAAACAAGTGTTAAAATACTTAACCTATTACAAAAATAGCAATCCTCCCTAATCTAGAGCTAATCTAACATATTATAGATAAGAATAAAGAGAAGAATATAGAGCTCCCTCATTATCCTCGTTTGCTGTTTCCAAATCTTGCTCTAAAACCCCCAAATCCTTGTTTGATCTTCAAATCCAAGCTTGTTTATGGATGGAATTGATGTGGGATTCAGTGTGTGAGGTCGGTTATAAGTGGATTTTGGGTTTATGGAAATAGGTGTTTGATTTGGGTGTTGTTCTCTCCAAAAAATGGCTGAAAAGTAGCTTAAAAAGAGCTGTTAACGCGTCCAACCGGGGGCCCAGTCGGTCGACCGGCTTTGGGGCTAAGTCATTCGGCCAAAATTCACCCAGATTTTGATCTGGCCGGTTGACCTAGCCAGTCGACCGGTGAGGTCATCCGGCCTAGACAGAAGCTAACCGGTCTTGATAGTAAAATGATCATATCTTGCTCGTTTTAGCTCCGATTCACGCACCATTTTTTTTATGGCTTCGTATCATCGTGGGGGATCTCTCAATCAATCTTTTGCACCTAAAACATGTCCAAAATTTGTCCATGTCCTTTTTAGGTTGCAAGCTCCGAATTTGGCTCACGTTGGGCTCGGTTTCGCCTCGGTTGCTTCTTCCTTCGCCCGGCCACTTCCAAATGCACTTTTCTTCATTTCTTTATGTTTTAACACCCTTTTCTTTGTTCCAAACTTCAATCACCCTCAATTAAGCTCTAATTATCTTTTCAAATCACACCTAAAACAAGCGATAAACGTGCATTAGTGTAGCATTTTCGTCTTAACTTCAACTATGAACATGTAAACCTTAATATGCACAATGATGACCTAAATGTTGTACTAATACATTAAATGAAGCTCAAAACACCTCAAAAAAAGTATATACAACAATAGATAAACACACAAAACAAACACATCAACACCCCTAAACCTTCTCCTTGCGTGTCCCCAAGCAAGCCCAATCCTAAGTTTACTTCTCAAGTCGATACAAAGGGTTGCCTAAGGAATTGACTTACTATCATGGTTAGCTTAAGAAGCATGAATGGGGCATTCCTGTTGTAGAGAGATCCTCAAGTCTCTTTGGATCCTTCCTCTACTCATAAAAGGCCTCGAACCTTGTAGAAAGTTCCCAAGTAGCCTAACCACCACAAGCCTAGGATTCTAATGCACGCACTTGGGATGTTAAGATTTCGTGCCCCTTCAACTAACGTGGCCTCCCTAACATGCACAAAGCCTCAAAGTCAAGAAAAGCAAGAATATACAAACACAATGGCTTAAAACAAGCCCTATTCACATATCTACATAAAGGATAACTTGTGCTAAGTTGACATTGTGTCACTTATGCACTTATTCACAATTTTTTTTTGTGCCTTTGGATTTTTCTCTTTTTCACATTTTTTTTATATTTTTGCACCTTTTTGCCTTTTTTAGTTTTGTTTTTGGATTTTTCATGCTTTGTATTGTATTCACACAAAAATAAAAGAAAAAGAAAGGCTTTAGCACATAAAAAAGAACCAATCAAGGATTGGCACTCATATCAACAACCCTTTTTTAACACTCTTTCCTACCAAGCTATGGGGTGGCTATAAGGGTCATTCTTGAAGGTCTTCACTCCCCACAACTTTCAAGGGCATCCCCTCTAAGACCTGGTTTTTAATCCACTCTATTCACTTCCCCACAATGCATGTCATATTCACCGATCAATTGAGGCAATCACAATAGCCAATACAATGATCAACCAATAAATAAACAACTTTGCATGCACCAAAATTTGAAAAAATATCACCATTTTAAAGCACATAATGAAATTTACCCTGATCAAAGCATAAAACAATAAAAACAAACCACCTAACCCCCAGACCTAAACTTTGCTTGTCCTCAAGCAAATAAAAGAAGGCAACACAACAAGCAATTAGGCATCACAAAGCACATAAGGGTGGTGGGACAGGGTAGATAAGAGGGGACAAGTAGAGGGTGGATAGATACAACCTTGTGTAGCATTAAGCTCCACATGCCATGTTTTGATGATTGTGTCCATTAACCTCCTTTGCACCCAATTTCTACTTAGCTCAAAAGATCTACAAAGGAAATCAACAAACACAACATTAAAAGCTCAATATGGCAAGTGTAAATGACGAGGCTTTATGTATGGAAAGCAATAGACATGAGGGAAACAAAAATGAAAAAAAAATGAAAAACAAAATGTGCTAAGAAAAGCAAAAGTAAAGAGCTCATCAATCAAACTCTAACTATCAAAATTTCTATGGTGCCTCTTAGCAGCGCTGGATTTTATGCCTTTAGCCGGGCGGTAATGTTAGGGCCAGTAGTGCTTAAAATCCTTGGGCATGTACTGCTAGCATAGGAAAAAGCAAATGGATGCAACACATGAAAAATTCAATCAACACCACGTATTCGACGCCTTGAAGATCTAAACTCACGCCCTAATAATGTGTACACAGGATCATGCTGGGCATCCTTAGATGAAAGAAATGGATCATAAAATATGTATCTCGCAGGGTAGGATGTAACAAATGATGCAACAACACATTCTTCTATGCCTGGGTCGAACACTCAAATCTCTTCTCTCAAACACAACTTACTTGTAGCTAACCTAAACTCTAGTGGAATCCAGGGAGAAAATGAAGCTTTATCCTCTATACATTGGGAACAATGGACACATATGAGGACTCTGAAAGAAAAGGAAGCACACTTGGTGAAAGCTCAAAACTACTCTTAACTAGGGAAGGAACTATGGCAATGGTCTCACTAGATTTAAGAGTAGATGAGAGAATTGAAGCGACATTTAATTTAGAAAGAGAGATATAAGAGTTAATTAGAGCAATAATCTCATCAAGCTCACCAATATCACTCGGGGCTAAGAGTAAATTGATGGACTCCTCAACATAGGAATCAAGAGTATCTACTAAGGAAAGCACATCACTCTCTAAGTGAGTTTCACTAAAAGCCTCCAAATTTAACTGCTCGATGATCGTGTCAAGCATAGCTCTATCTTCTAAAGACAAGAAAGAATCATGGGAATCATTATCACTAGAAGCAACAGACTCTATGAAGAAACAATTCTCCTCATCACCCACTTTATCCTTAGTGGCAGACTCGGTACCCTTAACCTTTACCTTCAAATTCCTAAACGTGAACTCAATGATCCCTGTCCTATAATGAATCACTGCATTAGCAGTGGCTAAAAATAGTCTCCCCAAAGAGGCAGGTGTTATATTCTTAGTGTTATGACCTAGATGCATGTCTAGAACAATGAAATCTACAGGATGGTAGAATTCTCTAACTTTAATCATGACATCTTCAACAATCCCTCGAGGTCTTCTCTCACTCCTATCGGCCAACTGTAAAACCACACTGGTGGACTTCAATGCCCCTAAACCTAAATGTTTATACACCAAAAAAGGAATAAGATTGACACTTGAACCTAAATCAAGCAAGGCATAGGCTACTGAATGATCATTAATAGCAGAAGAGATGGTAAAAGTTCTAGGATCACTAAGCTTAGGTGGAACACCTATGGGGTAAATGCTACTAACCCTCTCTGTAAGCTTTACCTTTTTAAGTAGGTAGGTGGTTTGCATCTTCCTAATGCATAGATCTCTAAAGAATTTGGCATAAGCTGGTATCTTCTTAATGACATTAACTAAAGGTAGAGTGGCATTAATATCCTTAAGAGGCTTTAAAATCCTCGATTCATCGTCGTCCTCAACTTTCTTAGACCTCTCTAATGCTAAGGGAAAAGGAACTCTAGGAGTAACATCATGAGATTCAACAACCTGTTTCCATTCTCTACATGGTAGATCAATACTCACCTCAATGTGATTTATCTCTTTCTTTTCAGACTCTCTAGTATTCTCCTTAGACATTCTAGTCTCTCTATCAACACATGTTGTTTCAGGCCTAGCTCTTTTCACGGACTTTCCCACCTGATTATCAATAACCTTATCACTTCTCAAGGTTGTAACGACCTAAGCCTATGCATAATCACTCAAAGAAGGGCTAGAAAGAAGGGCTAGAAGTGCTACACGGATCTCTAGGACTCGGCTCAGAATAAACAGGTAGCTTCCTTGGGTTTCTATAGCAGCAAGATGTCCTACTTGGCTCTTTAACTCCCCAATCGCACTCTAAAACATCTGCTTTTGGGACTCTATCATCTGTTGCTGAGCGTACATCATCTTAATGAGTAAGTCTATCCTAGTCAACTATAGGCTGGACAGGTGGAGTAAAATAGACAGGAGTAAACTGGAATGACTACTGTGACAAACTAGGATACCTAGGCTAAAAAACTGCTTGATAAAACCCTAGAGGACTAGGAAGTGATGGACTAGGATGATTCTAGAGTGAGTAAGAAGAATTTGTGTTGTTGTGAGACTGCACTATCTTAGAATGATCACGCTACCCGAGTCCAGGTGGGTGAGAAGGAGTGGATGAGCGACCTTGATTAGCAAGAACGTGTTCTTGTATAAACTCAGGGAACTGTGGGGCGAGAGGGCATGCTATGGTGGTATGGCTAGACTCAGAGCACAAAGCACACACCTCTACAAGACTAGGAGGATAAGGAAAAGATGCACTAGGAGTAGGCCTATAAGTGGATATATCTCCTACAGACATAAACTAGTCAAACTTCCTAATGAGTGCTCTTACCTCTGTAGCTAAATCATAATTAAAGTTAACCTCGAACAAACTACTAAGAGTGATATTCTTATTTCCCTTCCCTACTCTCTCAAAATTAGCATTCTGGAATGAGTCCTCCGCATAACCTCTAGTTTTGACCAAGCCTCTTTTGGTGTCAAATCTAAGAACCCCCCACTACTCGAAGCAATGACTATTAGCCTATAAGGTGAAGTCAAGCCTAAATAGAAAAACTAGAGCAATTCATGTAAATCATACCCATAATGTGGGCATTGGCGACAAAGCTCATTGAATCTCTCCCAAGTCTTGTGAAGGGGCTCTAATTCTTGTTATGCAAATGTCATGATCTCTGCCCTAAGAGTGGCTATCCTAGCTATTGGGAAAAATCTATAAAGGAACTTAACTTGAAACTTATCCCAGCTAGTGATAGACTCATGAGGTAAGGAGTTGACCCATTGCCTTGGTTTATCTTTTAAAGAGAAAGGGAACAATCTAAGCCTAACGCTCTCGGAAAAGACATCCCTGAAATGAAGATAGAGCATATCTCAAGAAATGCGCCTATATGCGTATAGGGATTCTCACTATTACGGCCATAGAGTGATGGAAGCATTTTCAAGGTCTCGGGCCTAATCTTCAAAGTCGCATCTTCTAAGGTTGGTAGTTGAATAGGCATGCAAGGTTGATAAGTGTTGAGCTCAAGATATTGCCTTAAGGTCTTGGCTCTAGAAGGAGGATTGGGATTAGGATTAGCCATCTATTCAAGAATGCAAAGTAACCTAATTCTCCGTCCACACTTCAACCCCCAAAACTTCAATTCAATAAGCAACTATCTACCACAAATACCTAAGTCCTAAGAAAAACACAAAAGGAAAACACAAACACAAGAAGCAATCCAAACTAGCAATATCAAAATAAGTAAAAGCAACACACAATGAAAATAAATATGTACATGATAAACAAACAAGAAATGTATATACAACACGTGACTAATGAAAAACACACAAAAACAAAGAAACCAATAGTCGTGCCTCCTCGGCAACGGCACCAAAAACTTGATCATAAACCTTTAAGAGTGTTATCCACAAGCGCACGGGTCGCGGTAGTGTAGTGTGCGGGGTCGTGTCCATGGGGAGGCTATCTAAGTGTGGTTCTAATGTAAAAGTGCGTCTTACACTAGCTACGTGTTGTCCCACTTATACCTTTTTGGGCTTTTGGATTGATTGGAGCTTTAATTTAAACCTAAACTAAGGGAAAATAAACTTGACTAATGGGAATGGTGGAATAAACAAGCTATAGAAGTGACGATCTACAGAGTTTTAGGGGAACTTAGAGGTGATTGCTCCTTCAGAATGGATTTGGGTTCTTAACTTTGTTTTGAGGTTATTGATGGTTTGATTACTCTAATTGTGGGCTTAGATTACTAGACTTACCATATCTAACTATTGGTGCAATCCCATCCCTAATCGGGCCCAATTAGAAGTATAGGTTTGTCCTAGCTAGCTATAGCTTTTGGGTCTAGTTCTAAATCCCTTGGGTGTTGGGTAATGTCTCAATAGGGAGTCTAACCTTTTAGTTATGTTTCAAACTGGAGATTAAGTCCCCTAGGTCAAGCAAGTGATAGTGGTACCTTTTTAGCCATGTTTCATGCTAGAGGTGATTACCTACTATATTAAAGGCATTAAATTAATCAATACAAATGTAGTTGCAAGTAGGGCTTATGCCATTAGCATGGATTAAGGCTAAGGTGAGGCCACTACTATTAGCATCTAAGCACAAATTACACATGCAAACTCATAGAGGCATTTCATCAAACACCTTGACGTGTTCAATTTCAAGCCATAAGAATATAAGAACAAAGCATGTATATACAACCATCAATATCTCAAAACAAGTGTTAAAATCCTTAACCCATTACAAAAATAGCAATGCTTCATAATCTAGAGCTAATCAAACATATTATAGATAAGAACAAAGAGAAGAATATAGAGCTCCCTCATTATCCTTGCTTTCTGTTTGCAAATCTTGCTCTAAAACCATCCAAAACCTTGTTTGATCTTCAAATTCAACCTTTTTTATGGATGGAATTGATGTGGGATTTAGTGTGTGAGGCGGGTTTTAAGTGGATTTTGGGTTTATAGAAATAGGTGTTTGATTTGGGTGTTGTTCTCTCCAAAAAATGGCGGAAAAGCGGCTTAAAAAGAGCTGTTAACGCGTCCAGCCAGGGGCCCAGCCGGTTGACCGGCTTTGGGGCTAAGTCATGCAGCCAAAATTGTCTTAGATTCTGATCCAGTCGGTCGACCTAGCCGGTTGACCGGCTAGGTTGTTCGGCCTAGACAGAAGCTAACCAGTCTTGATAGTAAAATGATCATATCTTGCCCATTTTTGCTCCGATTAGCGCACTTTTTTTTTATGGCTTTGTATCATTGTGGGGGATCTCTCAAGCAATCTTTTGCACCTAAAATGTGTCCAAAATTTGTCCATGTCCTTTTTAGGTTGCAAGCTCCGAATTTGGCTCACGTTGTGCTCGGTTTCGCCTCAGTTGCTTCTTCCTTGCCCGGCCACTTTCAAATGCACTTTTCTTCATTTCTTTATGTTGTAACACCCTTTGCTTTGTTCCACACTTCAAGCACCCTCAATTAAGCTCCAATGATCTTCTCAAATCACACCTAAAACAAGCAAAAAACGTGCATTAGTGCAGCATTTACGTCTTAACTTCAACTATGAACATGTAAACCTTAATATGCACAATGATGACCTAAATGCTATACTAATACATTAAATAAAGCTCAAAACATCTCAAAACAAGTATATACATGCAATAGATAAACACACAAAACAAACACTTCAGGTACCAATTAGCACTAGTTAATCTCTAGTCTGCAACAATACTAATAGGTTAGCCTCTCGAGTAGGACGTTAATCAACACCAAAGAGAGCAATCGAGCAATAGATAGCCCAAACCATTATAATAGCCTGAGCCTAGTTGTAATGCAATCACCTTAGATCCCCTTCCATCTTGTAGAGCTTTCTTTCCTTAGTTTGGCACCCTTAGTTCCTCCATTAGCTTAGGTTTAGATTTAGGTTTTGTTTTAGAACCCCCATCAATCAAAAAGACCAAAAATACTTCAACACATGCTTGTAACTAGTTTTATGCTCCTAATGCTTGTGTTCTATATGGAAGTTATGAGCGTCATATTACATGTTGCCCCCTTGCAAATGGAAATCCCCAATATCGGGCTAAAGCAAGTTATGGCCCCTATAGTCATGCATCCACTCATGCATCTCCATCAAGCTATCATGATTATAGAGACTCATATTATTATTTTTGTGATCTTTGTGGAAGCTGTAACCATGATTTTAATTCTTGTCCCATTTTTCTTGCAACACCCAATAGTACCCTTGTAATCATGTGCCCATTCATACATCTATATCTAGTTATCATGATTATAGGGAACCACATCATGCACCTTTATCTTGGGGTCAAAATGACTCTTCATTCTACCTACCTCCTTGTTTTGAGAGACCATTTTCCGCACCATCTTTTCCCATTTATTCTTCTTCTAAATTTTTTGATGGTTATGTTCAAAATAATTTTCAAAATGATTACCATTTCCATTTGGGTGAGCCCTCTACTCTTAGGTCTTTACATGAAGATGAGAAGTATGAATACATCAATCCCTAATTCATTCCAACCTTAAATGACTAAAGGAGATGAACAAACAATTCTCTGGAATGGTCAAGTACTTGAATAGAGAAGTTGAGAATGAATGACCCGTGAGTGGGGGAGTTGAGATACCTGTAGACCGGGTTGGGGAGATGTGAGTGAGACTTTTAGATGAGGGAAATAGTGATGAAACAGATGATATTTGGGAGGAAGCAATAGAGAGAGAAGTGGATGGGAATTTATATCTTGTACTGAGGAAGAAGATGAGCTTGATAGCATTTTGGTTCTTAATGACAACTCTGGGTATGTTTTGGAGGAAGTGGTATCTTATCCTCCCGTGCTTTCACCATCCCCATTGAGTCATGTGACACTATTTTTCCCTTTCTTTCTATGTCTCAACCATGTTTGGAGGACGAACTTGATGTTACTATTGCTCAATCCCATTGCACTTACTTGTTTGCATGATGAGTCATTTAAGTCTCTTTTACCAGCACTATGTATGTCTACCCCTTACGAGAAGTTAGAGAGACCCTTTTTTGATCACATCATATCTTATAGAACGGAAAAGTGTAGCACTTCCATGTATTCTTCAATTGACCTTCCTTCTCCAGATGTTTCCCAAACTCCCCCTTTCCATTCTCTCAAGTCTTTCATCTAGGATTAAGGCATACACTTCCTATATTGCGTGTATTTGACTTTTCATTGACCATGGGGAGGATGTGTTCTTAGTCTTAGATAATGAGAAAAAGGCCATGGAGTGGTTAGTTAGTGACCAAGGGGAGCATGATCTTTCACGTTTGCATATGACACCTACCACATTTGAGCATACCTCCATTTTTCATACTTTAGGGTGGACATTTTGGAAAGGGCTTGCACTGTTCATTCTTTGCCCTATCATTTATTGCATGATCCCTTTTCTTCTATGTTTTGTGCTTTAATGATTACTCTACAATTTGTGCCACGCAACTTTAAACATGTCTTACTCTAGCATTGGTGCCCGGTTGGGAGCGTTAAATCTAATGCTACTAGGAGGCACCCTAGGCTTGTTCATATTTTTCTTGTTCTTTTTGTATTTACTTGCCTTTACTTTTGTATATAGTAGATTAATTTTCTTGTACTTATTCTTGCTTTGTATACAGTAGGTTAGATTGCTTTTGTTTCTCTTACTTTTTGATAGCTTAGGTTTGTTTTTTGTTTGTTTTTGTTTTGAGCAAGTTAGATTTTTGCTCCCTCACTTTGTTCTTACCCTTTTGCATCATTTGTGCATCAATCCTTTACCCCTTGCATACATTCTTGTTCATCATTTCAAATGTCAATGTGAGCTTCCATGATATTATCTTCTAATCTCTTCTTTGTTTTTGAGCATTAGTGCTTTTTATAAAGACGGGGGCTAGTAGATCATCAAACATTGTTGGCATTCATGGACTGCTATGCAAACAAGGTTGCATCTATCCATTCTTTACTTGTCCCTATTTATCTCCTCTACATTCCCCATATGTGTTTCATGTTGAGTGCTTTTGTGTGGTTTTGTGCTATTTGCTTGAGGACAAGCAAAGTTTAGGTTTGGGGGTGTAGTTGTTCCTTTATTTTTTATATCATGTTTGGGGTAGATTTGCATAGCATGCCTTGTTTTTACTCAAAATGTGTTCAATTTTTTTGATTGTTTGCATATTTTGAGTTGGTTTATCTCTATGTTGGTTGGTGAGTTGGCCTTTGCTATTGACTTAATTGATTGGAGAAGATGCAGGTGTACTATGAGGAGTGAATAGAGTGTGGGCTAGGACCTACACTTTGAAGAGAATTCTTTTAAAAACTATGAGGAGTGAGTACTTCTAAGAATGCACCAGATAGTTGCCCCACAACTTTGTTTGGAAAAGTGTTTTTAAAGGGTTGTTGATATGAGTGGCTCTTCTTTGGTTGGTTCTTTTAGTGTGCCTTAGCCTCTTCTTTTTCTCTTCTTTTTGTTTATCTTATGTATTGAGAAAAAAATGCAAATAAATGAAAACAAATACAAAAAAAATTTAAAAAAAGGTCAAAATGAGAAAAGCCAAAAAGGCAACAAAAAGATGAAAAAGTAAAGTATGTTGAATAAGTGTTAAGTGAGACAATGTCAATTTGACATAAGTATTCCCTTTTGTTATTTCACTGTACTGTGAATAAGGCTCTTACATCAATTGTAAGTCATAGTGATTGTATCTTCTTTTCCTTGTATCTTTGGGGTTAAGTGCATGTTGGGAGACCATGTTAGAGGATAAGGCATGAAGTATTAGCATTCTGGGTGCGTGAGTTAGAATCCTAAGTTTGTGGTGGTTGTAGCTACTTGGTAACTTCCCAAGAGGTGCGAGATTCCTTGTGATTGAGAAGAGGATCCGAAAAAGGCTAGGGAAACCCTTACACAAAAAGAATGACCCCTTATACCCCTTGGAGGTGAAAAGATAGGAAGTTAATGCAACTGGAAGCTCTTTGAAAAGCATGAGCATAGACTTGGTTCAAGGTTGCTTGGGGATAAGCAAGGGAAAGGTTTGGGGATGTTGATATGTGTTATTTATGTATGTTTGTACATAGTTTTTATATGCACATTTGAGGGTGTTCTAGATCATAATTGAGTGCAGTTTAGTATAGAGTTTATGCATAATTGTTAATATTTGTACATAATGTATTTAGATACATAAATACTATAATAAGTGTTATATTTTGTGTTTTAGGTGAGTTTTGGGATGGGTCGAGCTTAAACGAGGAAGAAACGAGCTAAATATGAAGGCTAAGAAAACAAAGACTGAAGAGTAAAGATCATATGGAGCTGCCGGCTGGGTTGAAGAAAGTATCGACTGACTGGTAAGGTCAGCCAGTAAAACCAAAGAATAGAAGTCTGTACCGGTCGAGTGTAGGTCACCCAGTTGATCCAAAGAGTATGAAAAGGAACCGATCAACCCCTCTTTTTGCTGGCTAGCAAGTAGGGTCCCATGGTACTCACACTGAAAAGTCTATAAATAGCCCACTTTAAGTCATTTTTTGGGGAGGAACTTTAATTTTTCAAAACCCTAATAAACCCTACCCATTTTCCCACTTCATCAAACACCCAAAACCACTATCCAACACCAAACCAAGCAAGGATTGAAGCTTGTAATAAGATATTGAAGGGTTTTGCTTTGGATTTAAGCAAGGGTTTGAAAGGGAGTTTATTATTTCTTTTCTTATTCTTGTAAATATGCTTTGTATCTGAGTTAGATCTAGGGTTGATTGTTGTTGTATATTAGAACAGGGTAATGAATAAAGGATTTGTGTATATCTTTGGCTATTAATACATGTTTCTTTACATTGACTAATGGCATGAATTAATATGTCTACGTGTTGATAATCAAACATGTCTATGTGTTTGTTAAAATGCCTAGGTGAAGTTGCATGTGTTATTTTGTGCTTAAATGCTATCAGCAGTGGTGTCACCTTAGCCTTAATCCATGATAACGGC
Source organism: Cordia subcordata (assembly GCA_028554755.1). NCBI lineage: Eukaryota > Viridiplantae > Streptophyta > Magnoliopsida > Boraginales > Cordiaceae > Cordia > Cordia subcordata. The sequence goes on from JAPTOF010000005.1 coordinate 1,411,899, forward strand.
ATGAGCCCTATTTGTGACTATGTGTGTTGATTAATATGCTTAATGGATGACTTGTGTGATAGGAGTATACCTCTAGTCTGAAACAATACTAAAAAGGTATCCACTAGCACTAGTTAATGTTCTAGGAGTTTAATCTCTAGTCTAAAACAATACTAATAGGTTAGTCTCTTGAGTAGGACGTTAATCAATACAAAAGAGAGCAATCGAGCCATAGATAGCCCAAACCACTATAATAGCCCGAATCTAGTTGCAACGCAATCACTCTATATCCCCTTCCACCTTGCACAGTGATATGTTATGTTTTTTAGTGTGTTTGCATTGTTAATTGCCTATGTTTTAGAGGTTTCTTGAGCTTTAAAAGATGCATTAGTATAGCATATATACTAGAGTTAGGCTTAAGCGTAAGCTAATGTACACAGTTGAGTTTCTAAGTCAAATGCTATACTAAATGCTTAACTTTGTGCCTTAGATGAGCTATAGGGCTGAAACGAAGTGTGAACGAGAATGGATGGTGAAGATAGAAGATGTACAGGTCATGTGATGAAGGCCGAGAGTAGGGAAGAGGAAATTCAAGGTCAACTGGGGGAGCCGGTCGACCTAGAAAATATTGCCGGTCGACCGATCACTCCAGAGAGGAGCCCAAAATTGCTGGTCGAGCTTCTTGAAAGCCAGTCGACCGACTAGGCTGACTGGCCAGTTTAGAGAGAATCACTTCGAAAGCTAGTTGAGCTAAGCAGAAGAGCCAATCGACTGACTAAGTTGACCGACAGTGTGCAGTAGCTGATATAAAGCTCGATTTTCATCCTTCAAAAAGGGAGATATGGGGATTATGTTTAGAGCCAACTCACACATACAAAACCCTAGCTACACCACCTCCACCACACACACAATCACACACTTTTCACCTAGATTCAAGCTTACTTAGAGGATTCAAACACTTGGATTGAAAACTACTCAAAGATCTTGTATAAGAATTGCTAAGATGAAAGTGGAGTCTTCTATTCTCTCTTTCATCCTCTTTTATATTATGTCTGAGTAGAGTTGTTTAGGTTGATGATGCTTGTGTAATAGGTTGATTCTATGCTTCTGTATTATGGGATTTAATTGTTAAATATATATATATATATATATATACATACATATGCTATGTTCTTCTTGTTTCAATGGAAATTATTTAATACATGTCTAGGTGTTTGATAATATGCCTAAGAGAGTTGCATATGTAATAATTGAAGTCTATTTGCTACTAAACACCTCTAATCCATTCTATAATCATGTTTATGCGTTTATGTATGGATCTTGTGAAGTGGGTAATGCTTATATTCATGTATATGTGTATGTTTGCATGCCTAGTAGTAATGTGACCGTAATATTGCATACATGTTGGCTCAAAAGTGCTTTTAATGGTATAATCCAAGCATGACAATGTCTGGTAGTTGAATAAGCCCCTTTATTTGCGAACACCTTGGCTTAGAACATGTATGAATGCACTAATAAGTCAAATCCCGTTATAGTGACCCTAGAATGTCGAGGCATAATTTAAGGCTAATCTAAATCGAGTCTCCTTTGACTTTAAATCTAGCCAATAGGTTTCTGCATAGATTTAGTTGACTCTAGCGACACTAGATCTTGGCTTTAAATCTAGCCAACGATTTAGGTACTAGGGTAGGTTTATTCTAGGTCATCTCGAAAGCTAGTTAGTCACTCTTAAGACCATAGGTCATAAGGACCACGCCGTAGCTCTAGAAGGCGTCACCTAGAGATGAAAATGAGCCTAGTCCTAGGGAGAAATTAAGACACTAACTAAGCAATCTAGTTAAAGAGCAATTGCTGATTAAGCCGTCTTATGTAATCCCATAGTATTTGAGTCTAGGATCACCCATTAGCAAGTAGATGCCACCTTAATCCCTTCCATTTTTTAGTTCCCTTTAGATGGTTTGTTTCTATATTTTTCCACTCCCATAGTTTAGTTTTATTTTCTTTAGCTAGAGCTCTCGATCATCCAAAAACACCAAAAATAGTTAGTTTATGTTTCCTTTTAGGCATTCTCTAGGACACACACACACGTATAATCCATCCACAATATAGCCTCCCTATGGTTTGACACTCGTTCTCACATACATTACATTGTATCGATCCGTGCACTGCGAGTCTTTAGAGCTTGTACTCGAAAGACGATCATCAAGTTCTTGGCATCATTGTCGGGGAGGCAAGGTGGTTTGCATTCTTTACTTGTGTGTTTTCGGTAGCTGCTTTATTTATTTTCTTCACTTTTTCGTTATAGTTTGTTTAGTTTTTGCTTAGCTTATTTCTTGTTTATATAATCTTACTTTGGTACTTGTTTATTTATTCTTGTTTTTTTTTCTTTTATTTTTAGATGACCTTCTAGGATTGTGGCTTATTTGATATAGACGTAGGTTTGTTGAAGTTTTCGGAGGTTGAAATGGACGGACTTAGGATAGTTCTGCATGCTTGGTAGGAGATCCCTTAGAAGTCCCCTAGTTCCTTTTAATCTTGAACTCGAAAGGATTGCTAGACATATAAGGAATTTAGGAGATCTTTTTTAGGAGATAGATGATCCAAATCATCCTCCTAATCCTCCTATTCCCCTAATGAATCCTATTCCACCTCATAATCACCATAAGCATCAAGCCCAAGATCATTTTAGACAAGAACCCCTTAGATCGAACCCACCTATAGATGAGGAACCCATTCTTAGGCAATTCTTTCTCCTCGAAGCATTTGAGCCTAATTTGGCTATTCAAATTCTAGGTTTAGGGGAGACGAACTTTGAGATTAAGCCTCATATATTGGCCATGCTTCCTTCCTTCTACAGGAGAAGTAATGAGAGTCCTCTAGAGCATATTATTGACTTTGTTAAGATGAGTTCCACCCTCCTTATCCCAAATGTCTCCCAAGAGGTCATATGTCTAAGATTGTTCACTTTTTCTCTTAAGGACAAGGCTAGGGCTTGGTTGCATTCTTTACCTAATGGTTGTATTACTACGTAGGCTGAGCTTTAATCTAAGTTTTTTCAAAAATTCTATCCTATGGCCAAGACGGCCGGCTTGAGGACCGCCATTATGACTTTCTCCCAACATGATCTAGAATCTTTTCATGAGGCTTGGGAGAGGTTTAAAGACCTTCTTAGACAATGCCTATACTATGGGTATGGTAATCATGACCTATTGCAATACTTCTATCGAGGCTTAAATGAACAAAATAGGATAATGGTAAATGTCGCCTTTAGTGGTGGCTTTTATATTTTGAAACTGGTTGAGGCATGGGAGAATATGAAGTTGATGGCCAAAAATTCTTTTCGAAACTTTGTTATAGAAAGGTCTAGTCAGGGAGGCAACAAGAGAAGTGTTAGTGAGGTTGGAGTCTCTTTAGATTTACATGTAAGGTAGAGGCCTTGAGAAATAAGTTAGATCAATTCATTTCCCTATCTCTTTCATCCCACGGTTATAGGACAAGTTTCGTAGGTTTTTCCTTTGTCTCCTTGGTCGTTGAGGCTTGTGCATTGTGTTTCGAATCATCTCATGAGACTGTAGCTTGTCTTTAGCATCCCAATTTCCTGAGTTTATAAAGGAGCAAGTATGTGCCACTCAAGGTTATTCTCATGAGTACAATCCATACTCGAACACATACAAATCGGGTTAGAGGGATAACCAAAAATTTTCTTAGAGGCAAGGTCAACATGAATCTTCTTTTTCCCAACCCCAAGTCTCACTCCAGCCACAACCCCATCCTGCTAATTCTCCAAGGTTTTACCATGTCAATCAACCTAGGCTTCCTAGTGCTCCTCAACCGCCAGCACTCCCTACTCCTTCTAGTAGCCAGTCTCCTAGCAATGATGTGATGAAGCTAATGCAATTTATTCAGAATCAGTAACAAGCATTAGTTAATTAGCAGTAGGAGCTAGCCAATAATAGGCAAGAGATGGCTAGCTAGAGGTAGCAGATGGCTAGGTTTGAGGCATAATTAGGGCAGGTTGTCACGCAGTTGAGTACTAGAGACCTCGGGAGATTGCCTTCTCAATCGGAGGTGAACCCTAGAGTCCAATCTTATTCCTCCACTGACACCACTTATCCTTCTCAGGCCCAGGCTAAGGCTGTCACCACCTTAGAAGTGGTAAGATAGTGGATAATAGGGTAGGAGTTGACTTTATAGTGTCCGGACCTAGTGGTCCTTTCGAGTTTAGAGAGCCTCATTATAGCCCTGTTGAGAGAGATTCTAGAGAAGGTTCTTTTGAGAGAGTTGAGCCTATTAGAGACTATGGAGAGAATAGTACTTTCTGCCCACATCAGGAAGGAAATAAGCCTATTGATAATTCTTATGTGTCTAGAGACATTGCACCTAGAGTTCCCTTCCCATCCGCTTGAGAGAGGTCTACACCTAGTGAAGATTCTAGGTTTTTCAAGATCTTAGAGCATCTTAAGGACTTTAAGGTTAATCTTCCTTTGATAGATGCAATCCTTTCCATTCCCTCTTATTCTAAGTTCTTTAAGGACCTTTGTACAAGGAAGTGTAGGTCATCGAACTTTCCTAAAAAGGTAAGGCTTACGAAGAAAGTGAGTAGTATTTGTACTTGGGGCCTTCTGCCCAAAATGCGTGATCCCGGAGCTTTCACTATTCCTTGTAGGATCTATGAAACCCAGATTGATCACGCCTTATTAGATTTAAGGTTCAATGTGAATCTTATTCCCTACTCTGTCTATCGATAGCTAGGTCTAGGTGAGTTATCCCTTACACATGTTACTCTTCAGCTAGCTGATAGGTCCGAGCATAGACCTAGGGGTATGGTAGAGGATGTTATGGTCTAGGTAGGTGAGTTCGTGTACCCTGTTGACTTCATGGTGTTAGATATGGATTCAGGACATGTCTCTAGGCATTTCACTCCCGTTCTATTAGGTCGTCCCTTCCTTGCCACCATAGTTGGTATTATTCATTGCAGGTTAGGGTTATTAGAAATGAAATTTAGGAATTTGAGATCTACCATGAAGGTTGTCGAGGCAATGAATAGGGCTAGTATATGAGAAGAAGAGGATGGAGAAGGATGCTTTAGCGTAGATGTGATTGATTCTTGTGTCGAAAACTTTGTAGAGAACATTGTGATCGATGGAGAAGAATTGAGGAAATTTGAAGAGATGTTGTCTAACTCTGATTTGGAGACCTTAGAGCGAAAGAGTGTAGCTTCTACCTCCGTAGTAGAGGATTCCATGATTGATAAGTCACTTGAGGTTGTTCCTTCTAGTGTTAATTGAAGTGGTACCCCCATTGATGATATTGAGGTTGAGTCCCCCTTGGTTGAGCCTAGCCTTTCTCTAGAGCTTAAACCCCTTCCTGATCATTTAAAGTATGCATTCCTAAGCCCTAGTGAGACCCTTCCGATTATCATAGCTTCTGATCTTTCTAGAGAGCATGAGGAGAGTCTTTTAGAGGTTCTTAGGAAACATAGGAAGGCTATAGGGTGGAAAATTGATGATTTGAGAGGAATTGACCCTTCAGTTTACATGCATCGTATTCACCTTAAGGATGGAGCCGTTCCTTCTAGGGAGATGCAAAGGAGGCTAAACCCACACATGAGTGAAGTAGTTAAGAAAGAGATCATTAAGCTTTTTGATACAAGCATTATTTATCTGATCTCCTATAGTGAATGGGTTAGCCTGGTCCAGGTTGTCCTTAAGAAATTCGAGAACACGATTGTAGAAAATGAGAAAGGAGAGCTTATCCTTACAAGTACTCCCACAAGTTGGAGAGTTTGTATTGACTATAGGAAGCTCAACTCCAAAACTAGGAAGGATCATTTCCCGTTGCCTTTTCTAGATTAGATTTTAGATAGAGTAGCTAGGCATAGCTACATTTGCTTTTTAGATGGTTATTCCGAGTATAATCAGATCCCCGTGTTTCCCGAGAACCAAGAGAAGACTACCTTTACTTGTCCCTATGGCATTTTTGCCTGTAGGAGGATGCCCTTTGGTCTATGCAATGCCCATCAACTTTTTCGAGGTGTATGATGGCCATCTTCACTAATATGATTGAGAGGCATTTAGATATATTTATGGATGATTTCTCAGTCTTTGGAGATAGTTTTGATGAGTGCTTGAGTCACATTTCCTTAGTCATAGACCATTGTATGGAGAAGAACTTAGCGTTGAGTTGTGAGAAATCCCACTTTATAGTGCAGCGAGGGATAGTGTTAGGTCATGTAGTCTCATCTATTGGCATTCAAGTTGACCCGGCTAAGGTAGAATTGATTGAGAAGTTACTTGCCCTTAAATGTGTTAAGGAAATTAGATCTTTTTTAGGGCATGCAGGTCTCTACCGTAGATTCATCAAGGATTTTATCCATATAATGCATCCCTTGTCTAGGCTCTTAGTACAAGATGTTCCCTTTGAGTTTGATGATGAATATGTTAGAGCTTTTAATATGCTTAAATCCTTCTTGTTTATGTCCCCAATCATCTAGTCACCTAACTACAGTTTTTCATTTGAGGTTATGATTGATGCATCCGATTATGAGATAGGAGTTATTTTAGGTCAATGGTGTACGTCTTTCGAGTGCAAGCTCTAAAACAGCCACAAGCGTACGGATCGTGCAATATAGTGTGTACAAGCGCGGTTGTCGAACCATAGGGAGGCGTGAATAATGTGGGTGAATTCTATGCTTGGTGCTCTAGAAGGTGCCAAAAAGAAAGATCTAAACTAGACATATTTTTGGGGTTTTGGATTATCGGGAGCTCTAGGTAAAGGAAATAAAACTAAACTATGAATATGAAAAATGGGAACACAAGTTGGTCAAGAGGGAACTAACAATTGAGAAGGGATTAGGGCGACTTCGATTTATGAATGGGTAATTCTATACTCAAATGCTATAGGATTAAGGGATGATGGCTAACTATCATGAGTGCTCTTAACTAGATTACTAGTTAGTGTCCTAATTTTCCCCTAGGACTTGGTACAGGTCCATCCCTAGGCGGCGCCTCCTAGAGCTGCGGCGTGGTCCTTATGACCTAGGGCCTTAAGAGTGACTAACAAGCTTCCTAGGTGACTTAGAATGAACCTCCCCTAGTACCTAAATCATTGGCTAGATTTAAAGCCAAGACCTAGTGTCGCTAAGGTCGACTAAACCTATCCTGATTTGCTGGATTTAAAGCTACAGGAGACTCGGCCTAGACTAGCCCTAATTATGCTTCGTCATTCTAAGGTCACAATAGCAGGATTTAACCTATTAACACATTCATACATGTTCTAAGCCAAGGTTTTCGAGAATAAAGGGACCTATTCGACTACCAAACATCGTGATGCTCGGATCACACCATTAGAGCAATTAACAACCGACATGTATGCATTATTGAAGTCGTATTCACTACTAGGCATGCAAATATACACATAGACATGAATATAAGCATTACCCACTTCATGGCATCCACATATAAACACATAGACATGATTATAGTATGGGTAAGATGTGTTTAGTAATAAATAAACTTCAATTTATACACATGTTACCCATTTGGGCATTTAACCAAACACTTAGACATGAATGAGAAAATAACCATTTGAACAAGAAAATCAAACATGTATATATAATCAGCCATTTAATCCCATATCATAAGAGTATATAGCTAACCCATTACATAAGTTAAATCACCCTACGCAAGTCTACTCAATCATAATACGAAATAGAATGAAAGAGAGATAATGAAGCTCCCCTTTCATCCTAACAAATCTTGTACAAAGCTTGTGAGCAAACTTGATTCCAAATGTTTGAACCCTTCAAATCAAGCTTGGTTCTTAGTCAGGAATGTGTGAAAAGTGTGTGTGAGGTGGGTGGAATCTAGGGTTAAGTGTGTGAGAATTTTAGGTGTGAAATGCGTGCTAATCTTCCAAAAAGTCCCCCTCTTTTTTGCATAATCGAGCCCTATTTATATGTTCTCAGACGGTCGACCAGATTCTGGACCTAGTTCGACTGGCTTTTTGATGATGCTCTCTGGACTGGCCGGTCGACCTAGTCGGTCGACCGGCTTTGAAGGGGTGGTCGTCCGACTATTTTTGGCACCTCTCCGGAGTGGCCAGTCGACCTAGCCGGTTGACCGGCTCTTTTTCCTTGGTCGTCCGGCTGACTTTCTTCCTCCATTCTTTGTCTTTTCGGCCTCCGATCTTCTCTCTTTGACCCGTGCATTTCCCATCTTCATCACCTTTCATCGTCCAATCTCGATCTTAACCCAAAGTTCACCTAAATCATTGAAAACAAGCAATTAGTGTAGCAATTTTGTCTCTTAAACTCGATATGTACATCTATTTACGCTTAAGCCTATTCTTATCAAAAGCACTACACTAATGCATCATTATGAGCACTCAACATCTCTTAAATATAGGTAAATGACAATGCAAACATACACAAAAACACAACACATCAGTCAACAATGGGATAAGTTGCCCTATGCAATGTACTATGCTAGCAAGACTTTTGATGAAGTCCAAAAGAACTATACCGCCACAAAAAAAGAGCTTCTAATAGTAGTCTTCTCCCTTGACAAGTTTAGGTCGTATATCCTAGGGTCTAAAGTGATTGTCTACACCGATCATGCGACATTGAGGTATTTGTTATCTAAGAAGGAGTCTAAGTCTCGCTTGATTAGGTTGTTACTCCTTCTTCAAGAATTTGATGTTGAAATCCAGGATAAGAAGGGTAGTGAAAACTTAGTTGCGGATCACCTTTCCTATCTTGTTAGTGAGTCTTCTGAGGATCCATTCGTGATTCATTTCCTGATGAGCAATTGTTTACCGTCTCTCATCACACACCATAGTTTGCTCACATTGTCAATTATCTTGCGACAGGGCGTTTTCCCTCCTATTAGGAGAAGAGAGAGAGAGAGAGAGAGAGAGAGAGAGAGAGAGAGAGATAGGTTCCTAGCACAAGTGAGACATTTCTTTTAGGAGGATCCTTATCTTTTTAAAGTGTGTGCAGATCAAGTGGTTCGCCAGTGTGTGCCTGAAGATGAATTTGAAAGCGTGTTGAGTATGTGTCACAATGAGGGCGTAGAGGTCATTTTAGTGGAAAGAAGACCACCACGAAGGTCTTACAATGTGGATTATTCTAGTCCACTCTCTTTAGGGATGTCCAAGAGTATTGTAAAAAGTGTTTTAAATGTCAACAATCCTGGTCTATCTCTAGGATAAACATGATGCCTTTATCCCCTATTCTTCTATGTGAGTTATTTGATGTTTGGGTATAGATTTCATGGGACCATTTCCACCTTCCTTTGGGCATCAATATGTTTTAGTGGTTGTGGACTATATGTCTAAATGGGTTGAGGCAATTTCCACGAGCACTAATGACCATAGGGTAGTGGTAAAGTTCATCAAGGAGAACATTTTCTCTAGATTTGGAGTCCTTAGGGTCTTGAATAGCGATAGGGGTTTGTATTTTCGCCATAGAACTTTGGAGGCCTTGTTGAGGAGATATTCAGTTACCCATAAGGTTGTTACCCCTTATCACCCACAAACTAGTGGACAAGTAGAGATGTCCAATAGGGAGATCAAGCACATTTTAGAGAAAAAGTTTAGGCCCAATAGGAGGGATTGGTCTATTAGATTGAATGATGCTTTATAGGCCTACCATACCGCTTTTAAAACTCCTATTGGTAAGTCTCCATATCGATTGGTTTATGGGAAAGCTTGTCACTTGCCAATAGAACTAGAGCATAGGGCTTATTGGGCAATCAAGGCCCTAAACTTTGACTTGCAAGAGTTGGTGAGAAAAGGAAGCTTGACTTAGTGGAATTAGAGGAGCTTAGGTTTGAGGCGTATGAGAATGCCAAGCTTTATAAGGTTAGGATAAAGAGAATTCATGATAGACATATTCTTAAGAAATCATTCTCTCCTCTGATAAAGTTTGGTTGTTTAACTCACATTTGAAGCTCTTTCGAAGTAAGCTCAAGTCAAGATGGGGTGGTCTATACGAGGTGTTGGTTGCCTATCCTTCTAGAGCAGTTAAGATCAAGGACTTGAAGGATGGTCGAGAGATGATGGTGAACGGGCAATGCCTACAGCATGCACATGATCCGAGCATGGCTCGTGTAGAGGCTTTAATGCCTCAGGACCCCATCTATGAAGGTAGAAAATGAGTTGGTGTTTGCCTGGCTGACGATGTGGTGGTTAGCGCTAGTAGGAGGCAACCTAGGTTCAATTTTGCAATTTTGCACTTATTTCATTTTCCTTTCTTTTATTTTCTTTCTTTTTCTTTCACCCACATCAAAGTGTTGAATCCCAATCCTTTGTCCCTTAAGATACACCGTTGCTATTTATTGCACATGCCAATGCAAGCATGTATAGGGAATGCCACTAACCTCATTTTCTGTGTAAGCGTTTGTGAATTATGAGTCATAGGGTTAGTAGTATATTGATTTATCATTGGCATGGAGAGTTTTGAAGACAATACACGGTTGTATCAATCCTTTCTCCACTTATTCCCAATGTTTCTACCCCATCCTCACCACCCTTACTTACTTTGTAATGCCAAAGGTTGTTTATGTGTTTTCTTTTATTTGCTTGAGGACAAGCAAAGTTTAGGTTTGAGGGGGTGGAGGTTTGGTTCTATTGTTTTGTGTTTTCTTAGGGTAGATTGCATTATTTGGTAAAAAAAGTGAATTTTTTTTTCAAATTTTCAAATTTTAATGCATGTAGGATTGATTATTCCTTTGTTGATCATTGTATTGGCTATTGTGATTGACTTTATTGATTGGAAAACATGAGTAGCATTGTGGAGAACTAACTATAGTGAAGAGAGAACAAAGACTTGGAAGAGATGCCTTCGAAAGTTGTGGGGAGGGAGGAAATTTAAGAATGACCCTTGTACCCATCCCATAGCTTGGTAGGAAAGAGTTAAAAAAAGGGGTTGTTGATATGAATGCCTCTTCCTTGAATGGTTCTTTTTTATGTGCCAAAGCCTTTCTTTTTCTTTTCTTTTTGTGTGAATACAATACAAAGCATGAAAAAATCCAAAAAAAATTGAAAAAGGCAAAAGGTGCAAAAATATAAAAAACTTTTGAAAAAGAGAAAAAGCCAAAGGCGTCAAAAAGTTTTGTTAATAAAGTTTTGTTAATAAGGGCACAAGTGATACAATGTCAACTTAGCACATGCTATCATCTTTGTATATATGTGAATAAGGCTTTTATAAGCCATTACATTTGTATATTCTCTCATCTTGTCTTTGAGGCTTTGTGCATGTTGGAAAGGCCATGATAGTTGAGGGGACATGAAATATCAACATCTTGAGTGCGTGAGTTAGAATCCTAGGCTTGTGGTGGATTGGCTACTTGGGAAATTCCCATGAGGATTGAGGTCCCATATGTGTAGAAGGAGGATCCAAAGAGACTTGGGGATCTCTCTACATAGGAATGACCCCTTCATGCTTTGTAGACTAACTTTGATAGTGAATCAATCCCTTAGGTAACCTTTTGCATTAGCTTAAGAAATAAATTAAAGATTGGGCTTGCTTGGGGACAAGCAAGGATACGGTTTGGGGGTGTTGATGTGTTGTGTTTTTGTGTGTGCTTGTGTTGTTAATTCCCTATGTTTTAGATGTATCTTGAGCTTTAAAAGATACATTAGTATAGTACATATACTAGAGTCAGGCTTGAGCATAAGCAAAAGAACATAGTTTGAGTTTCTAAGTCAAATGTTATACTAAATACTTAACTTTGTACCTTAGCTGAGCTATAGGTCTAAAAGAAAGCGTGAACAAGGATAGACAATGAAGATAGAAGAGGACGGGTCATGTGATAAAGACCGAGAGCAAGGAAGAGGAAATTCAAGGTCAACTGGATGAGCCGATCGACTTAGAAAATATTGCCGGTCGACTGGCCACTCCAGAGAAGAGCCAAAATTGTCGGTCGCGCTTCCCAAAAAGCCAGTTGATCTAGTCGGTACAGAGAGCATCACTTTGAAAGTCAGTAGAGCTATGTAGAGGAGCCAGTTAACCGAATAGGTTGATCGGCAGTACGCAGTAGTTGATATAAAAGCTCGATTTTCAGCCTTCAAATAGGGAGATCTGGGGATTATCTTTAAACCCAACGCACACACACAAAACCTTAGCTATACCACCTCCACCACGCATACAATCACACACTTTTCACCTAAATTCAAGCTTACTCACAGGATTAAAACACTTAGATTGAAAGCTACTCAAAGATCTTATACAAGAAATTGCTAGGATGGAAGGGAAGTCTTCTATTCTCTCTTTCATCCTCTTTTATATTTTATTTGAGTAGAGTTGTTTAGGGTGATGATACTTGTGTAATAGGTTGATTCTATGCTTCTGTATTATGGGATTTAATGGTTTAATATATATATATATATATCTATATATATATATACATACATATGCTATGTTCTTCTTGTTTCAATATACATGTCTTGGTAATTAATAATATGCCTAAGAGAGTTGCATATGTATAAATTGAAGTCTATTTGCTACTAAACACCTCTATTCATTCTATAGTCATGTCTATATATTTATGTGTGGATCTTGTGAAGTGGGTAATGCTTATTGATTTGTGTCATTTATGCGTGTTTGCATCTAGTTTTTGCATGCACATTTAAGAGTGTCTAGAGTATAATTGAGTGCACTTAGTATAAAGCTTATGCGTATTTGTTAATAATTGTACATAATGTATTTAGATGCATAAATACTACACTAAGTGTTATATTCCATGTTTTAGGAGTGTTTTGGAAGGGTTTGAGCTTACATGAGGAAGAAATGAGTTAACGGATGAAGACCGAAAGAAAAGGGATGAAGAAAGGAGCATTCTGACCCAGCCAGACGACCCTAAAAAAGAGCCGGTCGACCGGCCAGGTCAACCGACCAAGTCAAAAAGCCCCCATTATTAAGCCGGTCGAGTTCATCAAGGAGCCGGTTGACCAGCTGTGCCCTGAAGCTGTTTATAAATTATCCGTTTCAGCTCATTTTCAGGGAGGAACTTTATTTCTTAAAATCCTAATAAACCCTAACTTTTTACCCACTTCACCAAACACCCAAAACCACTATCCTACACCAAAGCAAGAAAGGATTGAAGCTTGTAACAAGAGATTGAAAGGTTTTGCTTTGGATTTGAACAAGGCTTTTAAGGGGAGTTTCTTATCCCTTTTCCTATTTTCGTAAATATACTTTGTATTTGAGTAAGATCTAGGGTTGATTGATGTTGTATATAAGATTAGGGTTATGAATATTGATTTATTAATATCTTTGGTTATTAATACGTGCTTCTTTACATTGATTAATGGCATGAATCAATATGTCTATGTGTTGATAATCAAACATGTCTATGTGTTTGTTAAAATGTCTAAGTGCAGTTGCATGTGTTATTTTGTTCTTAAATGCTTTCGGTAGTTGTGTCACCTAAGCGTTAATCCATGCTAATGGCATAAGCCCTATTTGCAACAAAGTGTGTTGATTGATATGCTTAATTAATGACTTGTGTGATAGGAGTATACCTCTAGTCTGAAACAATACTAAAAGGGTACCCATTAGCACTAGTTAATGCTCTAGGAGTCTAATCTCTAATCTAAAACAATACTAATAGGTTAGTCTCTCGAGGAGGACATTGATCAACACCAAGGAGAACTTACTTAATTAAACTCTAGGTTAATTAGTTAAGAACTCTAGAGAGCAACCAAGCCATAGATAGACCGAATTGTTATAATAGCCCAAGTCTAGTTGCAATGCAATCGCCTGAGATCCCCTTCAACCTTGTAGAGGTTTATTTCCTTAGTTTGGCACCTTAGGTTCCTCCATTAGACTAGCTTAGCTTAGGTTTATTTTCCTTTCCTTGAGCTTCCTTTGATCCTTAAGAAAGCACACACACGCACATAGCTAGTTTTAGGCACGGAGCACGTAGAAGTCAAACTAAGGTAGCCTCTCTGTGGAGACGATATCCGTACGCACGCATTATACTAGACACGATCCGTACGCTTGCGGGTGTAAAACTTGGTTGTATTTGTGATTCATACTACCGAGAGCACGATCAAGTTTTTGGTGCCGTTGCCGGGGATGCATGGTATTTTTTCTTTGTGCGCTTTTGTGTTTTTGATTAGTTGCTTGTGTGTTGTTCTATCTTTTGTTGCTTTCCTGTTTTTGAAAAAAAAAAAAGAACCACCAAAAAAAATTTGAAAATCCAAAAAAAATAAAAAAATAAAAAATTTTGAAAAATCAAAAAAAAAAATTGAATTGAGAAGAGGTTTACTTGTGCTAATTTAGTATGGATAGATGCAATGATTCTTGGTGGTCACTTGTATCCTCTTTTCCACCCCCTATATATGCTTCTAATTCTTGTGTTTTATGTGGGAGAAATAAGCATCGTTTTCCTGATTGTCCCCTTTCATACCAAAATCCACAATCTTGGGTTAACCCAAGGCATGATCCTTATAGTCATACAACCATTCATGCGTTAACATCTAGTTATTATGGTTATAGGGAGCCACATCATGCACATATGTCTTGGGGTCAAGATGACTTTTTATTCTACCCACCCTTTGTTTTGAGAGTCTATCTTCTGCACCATCTTTTTTCACTTATTCTTCTCTGAAGTTTTTTTATTGTATGCTCAAAATGATTTTCAAAATGCCCACTGTTTCCACTCGGTTGAATCCTCTTCTCTTAGGTCTCCCTCACGTGAAGAAGAGAGGTATGGATACCTCAAATCCCTAATTCATTCCAACCTTGAGAGACTAAAGGAGATGAACAAACAATTCTTTGGAATAGTCAAGTGCTTGAATATAGAAGTTGAGAATGAGCAACCCATGAGAGAGAGTGTCAAGATACCTTTAGACCAGGTTGAAGGGACGAGAGTGAGACCTTTAGATGAAGAGATTAGTGGTGAAAAAGATGATGTTTGGGAGGAAAAGATAGAGAGCGAGGTGGATGGAGAGTTTACATCTTGTAGTGAGGAAGAAGATGAGCTTAATAGTGCTTTGGTTCTTGATGACGATTGTAGGTATGTATTAGGGGAAGTGGTACCTTATCCTCCCATGCTTCCACTTTCTTCTATCAAGTCTCTTGAGCCTACCATTCCGTCTTTTCCACATCTTAACCATGTTTGGAGGATGAATTTGATGTTATTATTGCTCAATTCAACTCTGATGCCTTTTAGAGGGAGATGAGTGCGCACACTCCCATTGCACTTACTTGTTTGCATGATGAATTGTTTAAGTCTACCTTACCACCTTCATGCATGTCCACCCCTTTTGTGGAGTTAGTGCGACCCTTGTTTGATAATGCCATATCTCATAGAGAGGAAGAGTTTAGCACTTCCACATCTTCTTCAATTGACCTTCCTTCTCTGGATGTCGCCTAAACTCCCCATTCCCATTCTGTCGAGTCTCCCCTTTTGTTGGAGCTCATATTTGTGCCTTCTTGCATGGAACACTTTCACCTAGGACTAGGACACACACCACTCACTTTGTATGCATTTGACCTTTCATTGACCCATGAGGAGGGTATGTTCTTAGCCCTAGATAACGAGAAGAAGATTATGGGGTGGTTAATTAGTGAGCAAGTAAGGCATGATATTTTACACTTGCATATGGCACCTACCACATTTGAGCACACATCCATATTTAACATTTTGGGATGGGATATTTTCGAAAGGGCTTGCATTGTTCATTGTTGAGTGCTCATAATGATGCATTAGTGTAGTACTTTTGATAAGAATAGGCTTAAGCGTAAACAAATGTGTATGTCGAGTTTAAGAGACAAATTGCTACACTAATTGCTTGTTTTCAATGATTTAGGTGAACTTTGGGTTAAGATCAAGATTGGACGATGAAAGGTGATGAAAATGGGAAATGCATAGGTCTAAGAGAAGACCAAAGGCCGAAAAGACAAAGAATGGAGGAAGAAAGTCAGCCGGACAACCAAGGAAAAAGAGCCGGTCGACCGGCCACTCCAGAGAGGTGCCAAAAATAGCCGGACGACCACCCCTCCAGAGTCGATCGACCGGCTAGTCCAGAGAGCATCATTAAAAAGTCGGTCGAGCTAGGTCCAGAGGCCGGTCGACCGTCTGCTGAGAACATATAAATAGGGCCCGATTCTGCAGAAAAGAGGGGGGGGACTTTTGGAAGAATAACACACACTTCACACCTAAAATTCTCACACACTTAACCCTAGATTCCACCCACCTCACACACGCTTTTTACACATTTCTCACTAAGAACCAAGCTGATTTGGAGGGTTCAAACATTTTGGATTCAAGTTTGCTTAAAAGCTTTGTACAAGATTAGCTAGGATGAAAGGGAAGCTTCATTATCTCTCTTTCATTCTATTTCCTATTATGATTGAGTAGACTTGTGTAGGGTGATTTAACTTCTGTAATGGGTTAACTATATACTCTTATGATATGGGATATGATGGCTGAATATATAGACATGTTTCGAATTTTCTTGTTTAAATGGGTATTTTCTCATTCATGTCTAAGTGTTTGATAAAATGCCTAGATGAGTAACATGTGTATAAATTGAAGTTTGTTTTTTAATAAACACATCTAATCCATGTTATAATCATGTCTATGTGTTTATATGTGGATGCTATGAAGCGGGTAATACTTTTATTCATATCTATATGTATATTTGCATGCCTAGTAATGAGCATAACTTCAATAACGCTTACGTGTTGCTTGTTAATTATTTCTAATGGTGTGAACTGAACACGACGATGTTTGGTAGTTGAATAGGTTCTATTATTCACGAGCACCTTGGCCTTGAACATGTATGAACGCACTAGCAAATCAAATCCTGCTGTAGTGACCTTAGAATGACGAAGTGTAATTTAGGGCTAGTCTAGACCGAGTCTCCTTTGGCTTTAAATCCAGCCAATAGGTTTCCGAATAGGTTTAGTCAACCTTAGCAACAATTGGTCTTGGCTTTAAATCCAGCCAAAGGTTTAAGTACTAAGGTAGGTTCATTCTAAGTCACCTAGGAAGTTAGTTAGTCACTCTTGAGGCCTTAGGTCATAAGGACCACGCCGTAGCTCTAGGAGGCGCCGCCTAGGGATGGACCTGCACCGAGTCCTAGGGGGAAATTAGGACACTAACTAGCAACCTAGTTAAGAGCACTCATGATAGTTAGCCATCATCCCTTAATCCCATAGCGTTTGAGATAGAATTACCCATTCATAAGTCGAAGTCACCCTAACCCCTTCTCAATTGTTAGTTCCTTCTTGACCAACTTGTGCTCCCATTTTTCATATTCATAGTTTAGTTTCATTTCCTTTACCTAGAGCTCCCAATAATCCAAAACCACAAAAATATACCTAGTTTAGATCTTTCTTTTTGGCACTTTCTAGAACACCAAGCATAGAATTCTCCCACATTATTCACGCCTCCCTGTGGTTTGACACCCGCACTTGTATATACTATATTGCATAATCCATATGCTTGTGGGTCTTTTAGAGCTTGCACTTGAAAGACGACAACAAGTTCTTGGCGCTGTTGCCGGGGAAGCACGGTGATTTGCATTCTTTACTTGTGTGTTTTGGTAGTTGCTTTATTTGCTTTTCTTGCTTTTCCTTTATAGTTTGTTTAGTTTTTGCTTATCTTGTTTATTGTTCATATTATCTTGCTTTGATCCTTGCTTATCTATTTTAGCTTTTGTTTTTATTTTTAGTAGATTTGTTTTAGGATTGTGGATTATTTGCTGTAGTTATTGGAATTTGAAGTTTTCGGGGGTTGAAGTGGCCGGAGTTAGGATAGATTGTGCATGCTTGGTAGGAGATCCCTTAGAAATCCCCTAGTTCCTCTTAATCCCGAACTTGATAGAATTACTAGACATTTAAGGAATTGAGGAGATCTACTTGAGGAGATGGCCGATCCTAATCATCCTCCTAATCCTCCCAATCCCCCAATGAATCCCATTCCACCTTATGATCACATTGGACATCAAGCCCAAGCTCATTTTAGACTAGAGCCCCGTAGACCGGATCCACCCATAGATGAGGAACCCACTCTTAGGCAATTCTTTCTCCCCGAAGCCTTTGAGCCCCAATTTGGCTATTCAAATTCCGGGTTTGGGGGAGACGAACTTCGAGATTAAGCCTAATATGTTGGCTATGCTTCCCTCCTTCTACGGGAGAAGCAATGAGAGTCCTCTAGATCATATCATTGATTTTGTTGAGATGAGTTCCACTCTCCATGTCCCCAATGTCTTCCAAGAGGTCATACGTCTAAGATTGTTTCCTTTCTCTCTTAAGGACAAGGCTAGGACTTGGTTGCATTCCTTAACCAATGGTTGCATTACTTCATGGGTTGAGCTTCAATCTAAGTTCTTCCAAAAATTTTATCCCATGGCCAAGACGGCCGACCTTAGGACCGCTATTATGACTTTTTCCCAACATGACCTAGAATTTTTCATGAGGCTTGGGAGAGGTTCAAGGATCTTCTTAGACAATGTCCACACCATGGGTACGGCAATCATGACCTAATGCAATACTTTTTTCGAGGCTTAAATGAACAAAATAGGATGGAGGTCAATGCCGCCTCCGATGATGGCTTCTATCTTTTGAGACCGACCGAGGCATGGGAGAAAATAGAAATGATGGTTGAAAATTCTTTTCAAAATTTTGAAATGGAAAGGTCTAGTCCGGGAGGCAACAAGAGAAGTGTTAATGAGGTTGGAGTTTCTTTAGACTTACCGCTAAGGTTGAGGCTTTGACGAATAAGCTAGATCAATTCATTTCTTTGTCCATTTCATCCCAAGGTCATAGGACTAGTTCTTTAGGTTCTTCCTCCGCCCCTTTAGTTGTTGAAGTTTATGCATTGTGCTCCGAGTCATCTCATGAGACCATAGCTTGCCCTTTAGCATCCCAATTTCCTGAATTCATGAAAGAGCAAGTGTGTGCCACACAAGGTTATTCTCGTGAGTATAATCCATACTCGAACACATACAATCCGGGTTGGAGGGATAACTCAAAATTTTCTTGGAAACAAGGACAACATGAGTCTAGTTCACATCCTCAGGTTCCACCCCAGCAGCGACCCTGTCCTCAATATCCCCCAGGTTTCTATCATGTTAATCAACCCCGTCTCACTGGTGCTCCTCAACCTCAGGCTTTGCCTGCTCCCTCTAGTAGCCAACCTCCTAGTAATGACATGATAAAGATAATGTAGTTCATTCAGAACCAACAACAGGAATTGGCAGAAAATAGGCAGCAAATGGCGAGGTTTAAGGCACAGTTAGGACAAATTGCTAGTCAGTTGAGTGCTAGAGACCCCAGGAAATTGCCTTCTCAGCCGGAGATGAACCCTAGAGTCCAGTCCTGTTCCTCCACCGATACCACTTATCTTCCTCAGGCCCAGGCTAAGGCCGTCACTACTGTTAGGAGTGGTCGGGTAGTGGATAATAGGGTAAAAGTTGACTTTGTAGTGCCTGCACTTAGTGGTCCTTCTGAGTCTAGAGCACCACATTGCAGCCCTGTTGAGGGAAATTCTAGAGAAGGTCCTATTAGAGAGATGAGCCCATTAGAGATCATGGAGAGAGTAGTACTTCCCGCCCACATCGGGAGGGAAAAGAGCCTATTGATGACTCCCATGTATCTAGAGGTGTAGAGCCTAGAGTTCCCTTTCCATCTGCCTTAGAGAGGCCTACACCCAGTGAGGATTCTAGGTTATTCAAGGTTTTAGAGCGTCTTAAGGACCTTAAGGTCAATCTTCCTTTGATAGATGCGATCATTTCCATCCCCTCTTATTCTAAGTTCTTTAAGGATCTTTGAACAAGGAAACGTAGGTCATCGAACATTCCTAAGAAGGTGAGGCTTACGGAGAAGGTGAGTAGTATTTGTACTTCGGGCCTTCCGCCCAAGATGAGTGACCCCGGAGCCTTCACCATTCCTTGTAGGATCCGGGAGACCCAGATTGATCACGCCTTGTTAGATTTAGGATCTAATGTGAATCTCATTCCCTACTTTGTCTATCAGCAGCTAGGTCTAGGTGAGTTGTCTTCTACACATGTTACTCTTCAGCTAGCTGATAGGTCTGAGCGTAGACCTAGGGGTGTGATAGAGGACGTTATAGTCCAGGTAGGTGAGTTTGTGTACTCTGTTGACTTCATAGTATTAGATATGGATTCGGGACATGACTCTAGACATTTTACACCCATTCTTCTAGGTCGCCCCTTCCTTGCCACCGCAGATGCCGTTATCCATTGTAGGTTGGGGGTATTGGAGATGAAATTTGGGAATTTGAGATCCACTATGAAGGTTGCAAAGGCGGTGAATAGGGATAGTATAGGAGGAGAGAATGGAGAAGAGTGCTTTAGGGTGGATGTGATTGATTCTTGCGTTGAGGATCTTATAGAGAAGACTATGACCGATGGAGAAGAATTGAGGAAATTTGAGGAATTGATGTCTAGTTTTGGTTTGGAGACCTTAGAGAGGAAATGTATAGCTTATACTTCCTTGATTGAGAGCCATTTGACTAATAAGTCACTTGAGGTTAATCCTTTTAGTCTCATTTCTAGTGAAGTCCCCATTGATGATGTTGAGGTTAAGTCCCCCTTGGTTGAGCCTAGCCCTTCTTTAGAGCTCAAACCCCTTCCCGATCATTTGAAATATGCATTCCTAGGCTCTACTGAGACCCTTTCGGTCATCATAACTTCTGATCTTTCCAATGAGTATAAGGAGCGTCTCTTAGAGGTCCTTAGGAAACATAGGAAGGCTATAGGGTGGAAAATTGATGATTTGAGAGGTATAGACCCTTCGGTTTGCATGCATCGTATTCACCTTGAGGATGGAGCCATTCCTTATAGGGAAATGCAAAGGAGGCTAAACCCATACATGAGCGAAGTAGTTAAGAAAGAGATCATTAAGCTTTTAGATGCAGGCATTATTTATCCAATCTCTGATAGTGAGTGGGTTAGCCCGTCCAAGTTGTCCCTAAGAAGTTCAGGATCACGGTTGTTGAGAATGAGAGAGGAGAGCTTATCCCTACACGTACTCCCACAGGATGGAGAGTTTGTATTGACTATAGGAAGCTCAACTCCAAAACTAGGAAGGATCATTTCCCATTGCCTTTTCTAGACCAGATCTTGGATAGAGTAGCTGGGCATAGCTACTATTGTTTTCTAGATGGCTATTCGGGTTATAACCAGATCCCTGTATTTCCTGAGGACCAGGAGAAGACCACATTTACTTGTCCCTATGGCACTTTCGCTTATAGGAGAATGCCCTTTGGTCTTTGTAATGCCCCAGCGACTTTTCAGAGATGTATGATGGCCATTTTTAGTGACATGATTGAGAGCTATTTAGAGATTTTCATGGATGATTTCTCAGTCTTTGGAGATAGCTTTGATGAGTGCTTGAGTCATCTCTCTTTAGTCTTAGACCGATGTGTAAAGAAGAATCTAGTGTTAAGTTGGGAAAAATCCCACTTCATGGTGCAACAAGGGATAGTGTTGGGTCATGTTGTATCATCTAGTGGAATTCAAGTTGACCCAGCTAAGGTACAATTAATTGAAAAGTTGCCTGTCCCTAAGTGTGTCAAGGATGTTAGATCTTTTCTAGGGCATGCAAGATTTTACCGTAGATTCATTAAGGATTTTAGTCACATTACACGCCCCTTGTCTAGGCTCCTAGCACAAGATGTCCCTTTTGACTTTGATGATGAATGTGTTAGAGCTTTCAATAGGCTTAAATCCTTCTTGTCTACATCCCCAATTATCCAACCACCTAACTACAGTCTCCTATTTGAGGTTATGTGTGATGCATCCGATTATGCAATAGGAGTTGTTTTAGGTCAAAGGAAGTATAAGTTGCCCCATGTTGTGTACTATGCTAGCAAGACTCTTGATGAAGCACAAAAGAATTATACCACTGCGGAAAAAGAGCTTCTAGCAATAGTTTTCTCCCTTGACAAGTTTAGGTCATACATCCTAGGATCCAAAGTGATTGTCTACACCGATCATGCGGCATTAAAGTATTTGTTGTCTAAGAAAGGATCTAAACCCCGCTTGATTAGGTGGTTGCTCCTCCTTCAAGAGTTTGACAAAGAAATCTGGGATAAGAGGGGTAGAGAAAATTTAGTTGTGGATCATCTTTCCCGTCTTGTTAGCAAGTCTTCTAGTGATCCATTTCCTTTTCATGATTCATTCCCCGATGAGCAATTGTTTGCCATCTCTCATCACACACCTAGGTTTGCACATATTGTCAATTATCTTGCCACAGGGCGTTTTCCTTCCCATTGGGAGAAGAGAGAGAGAGATAGGTTCCTAGCGCAAGTTAGACATTTCTTTTGGGAGGATCCCTATCTTTTCAAAGTGTATGCGGATCAAATGATTCGCTGGTGTGTGCCTGAGGATGAGTTTGAGAGCGTTTTGAGCATGTTTCGTGATGAGGGGTGTGGGGGTCATTTTAGTGGGAAGAAGACCGTCGCGAAGGTCTTGCAAAGTGGACTGTTTTGGCCTTCTCTCTTTAAGGATGCCCAAGAATACTGCAAGAAGTGTTTCAGATGTCAACAATCCGGGTCCATCTCTAGGAGAAACATGATGCCTTTATCCCCTATTCTTCCTTGTGAGTTGTTTGATGTTTGGGGTATAGACTTCATGGGTCCATTTCCACCTTCCTTTGGGTACCAATACATTTTAGTGGCTGTTGATTATGTGTCCAAATGGGTTGAGGCTACTCCTACATGCACTAATGACCATAGGGTAGTGGTTAAGTTTATTAAAGAAAACATTTTCTCTAGATTTGGGGTCCCTAGGGTCTTAATTAGTGATAGGGGTTTGCATTTTCGCCATAGGACTTTAAAGGCCTTGTTGAGAAGATATTCGGTCACCCATAAGATAGCCACTCCTTATCACCCGCAAACTAGTGGACAAGTAGAGGTGTCCAATAGAGAGATCAAGCACATTTTAGAGAAAACAGTTAGGCCCGATAGAAGAGATTGGTCTATTAGGCTAAATGATGCTTTGTGGGCTTACCATAGCGCCTTCAAGACTCCCATTGGTATGTCTCCATACAGATTGGTTTATGGTAAAGCTTGTCACTTACCGGTAGAACTAAAGCATAGAGCTTATTGGGCAATCAAAGCCCTAAATTTTGACTTGGCAAAAGCGGGTGAGAAAAGGAAGCTAGACCTAACGGAATTGGAAGAGCTTAGATTCGAGGCGTATGAGAACGCTAAACTTTATAAGGATAGGATGAAGAGAATTCATGATAAACACATTATTAAGAAATCATTCTCTCCTTTTGATAAAGTTTGGTTGTTTAACTCACGATTGAAACTCTTTTCAGGTAAGCTTAAGACAAGATGGGATGGTCTATATGAGGTGATGGTTGCCTATCCTTCCGGAGCAGTCAAGATTAAAGACTTGAAGGATGACCGAGAGTTGACGGTGAATGGGCAACGCCTGAAGCACGCATATGATCCGAGCATGGCTTGTGTGGAAGTTTTAATGCTTCAGGATCCCATCTGTGGAAGTTGAAGATGAGTTGGTGTTTGCCTGGCTGAAGGCATGGTGGTTAGCGCTACTAGGAGGCAGCCTAGGTTCAATTTTGCAATTTTGCATTTGTTTCACTTTCTTTTCTTTTTATTTTCTTTCTTTTATCTTTCTTGCACCCAAACCAAAGTGTTGAATCCCAATCCTTTGTCCCATAAGATACATCATTACTCATTATTGCACATGCCAATGCAAGTATGCATAGGCAATGCTACTAATTTTGTTTTCTTTGTGAGTGTTTATGAATTGTGAGTCACAGGATTAGTAGTTTGGTGATTTATCATTGACATGGAAAGCTTTGAAGAAAATGCAAGGTTGTATCTATCCTTTCTCCACTTGTTCCCCATGTTTACACCCTATCCCCACCACCCTTGTTTTGTAATGACGATTTGCTTGTTTTTGTGTTTTGATCTTTTTGCTTGAGGACAAACAAAGTTTAGGTTTGGGGTGTGGGAGTTTGGTTTTCTTTTCATATATCTTGTTTAGGGTAGATTGCATTATGCGTTTAAAAATGGTGAAAATTTTTCAGTTTTGATGCATATTGAGTCATTTATTTCTTTGTTGATCATTGTGTTGGCTTTTGTGATTGACTATATTGATTTATGAAGATAAGAGGCATTGTGGGGAAATGAATAGAGTGGTTTGAAAACTAAGTCTTGGAGGAGATGCCCTTCAAAGTTGTGGGGAGTGAACCTTGAATAACCCTTGTAGCCACCCCATAGCTTGGTAGGAAAGAGTGTTGGAAAAGGGTTGTTGATGTGAGTGCCCCTTCCTTGATTGGTTCTTGTTGATGTGCCTAAGCCTTTCTTTTTCTTTCTTTTTGTGAATACAATACAAAGCATTAAAAGTTCAAAAAAAAAATGAAAAAGGCAAAAAGGTGCAAATATATATATATAAAAAAAATGAAGTGAAAAAGAGGAAAAGCCAAAGGCACCAAAAAGTTAGTGAATAAGTGCATAAGTGACACAATGTCAACTTAGCACAAGTTATCATCTTTGTAGATACGTGAATAAGGCTTTTTATAAGCCATTGTGTTTGTATATTCTCTCTTCTTGTCTTTGAGGCTTGGTGCATGTTGGGGAGGCCATGTTAGTTGAGAGAGCACGAAATATCAACATCCCGAGTGCGTGAGTTAAGATCCTACGCTTGTGGTGGATTGGCTACTCGAGAAATTCCTACGAGGAACAAGACCCCTTATAAGTAGAGAGAGGATCCAAAGAGATTTGGGGATCTCTCCACAATAGGAATGCCTCCTTTATGCTTCTTAGACTAACTTTGATAGAGAGTCAATCCTTTAGGCAATCCATTGTATCGACTTTAGAGATAAAATTTAAGATTGGGATTACTTGAGGACAAGCAAGGAGAAGTTTTGGGGGTGTTGATGTGTTGTGTTTTTGTGTGCGTTTGCATTGTCATTTACCTATATTTTAGAGGTGTTGAGTGCTCATAATGATGCATTAGTATAGTGCTTTTGATAAGAATAGGCTTAAGCGTAAACAAATGTGCATATCGAGTTTAAGAGACAAATTGCTACACTAATTGCTTGTTTTCAATGATTTAGATGAACTTTGGGTTAAGATCAAGATTGGACGATGAAAGGTGATGAAGATGGGAAATGCACAGGTCTAAGAGAAGACCAGAGGCCGAAAAGACAAAGAATGGAGGAAGAAAGTCAGCCGGACAACCAAGGAAAAAGAGCCGGTCGACCGACCACTCCAGAGAGATGGCAAAAATAGCCGGACGACCACCCCTCCAGAGTCAATCGACCGGCTAGTCCAGAGAGCATCATTAAAAAGTCGGTCGAGCTAGGTCCAGAGGCCGGTCGACCGTCTGCTGAGAACATATAAATAGGGCCCGATTCTGCAGAAAAGAGAGGGGGGACTTTTGGAAGAATAACACACACTTCACACCTAAAATTCTCACACACTTAACCCTAGATTCCACCCACGTCACACACGCTTTTTACACATTTCTCACTAAGAACCAAGCTTGATTTGGAGGGTTCAAACATTTTGGAATCAAGTTTGCTTAAAAGCTTTGTACAAGATTAGCTAGGATGAAAGGGAAGCTTCATTATCTCTCTTTCATTCTATTTCCTATTATGATTGAGTAGACTTGTGTAGGGTGATTTAACTTCTGTAATGGGTTAACTATATACTCTTATGATATGGGATATGATGGCTGAATATATAGACATGTTTCAAATTTTCTTGTTTAAATGGGTATTTTCTCATTCATGTCTAAGTGTTTGATAAAATGCCTAGATGAGTAACATGTGTATAAATTGAAGTTTGTTTGTTACTAAACACATCTAATCCATGTTATAATCATGTCTATGTGTTTATATGTGGATGCTATGAACTGGGTAATACTTTTATTCATGTCTATATGTATATTTGCATGCCTAGTAATGAGCATAACTTCAATAACGCATACGTGTTGGTTGTTAATTATTTCTAATGGTGTGAACTGAACACGACGATTTTTGGTAGTTGAATAGGTTCCATTATTCACGAGCACCTTGGCCTTGAACATGTATGAATGCACTAACAAGTCAAATCCTGCTGTAGTGACCTTAGAATGACGAAGTGTAATTTAGGGCTAGTCTAGACTGAGTCTCCTTTGGCTTTAAATCCAGCCAATAGGTTTCCGGATAGGTTTAGTCGACCTTAGCAACAATAGGTCTTGGCGTTAAATCCAGCCAAAGGTTTAGGTACTAAGGTAGGTTCATTCTAAGTCACCTAGGAAGTTAGTTAGTTACTCTTGAGGCCCTAGGTCATAAGGACCACGCCGTAGCTCTAGGGGGCGCCGCCTAGGGACGGACCCGCACCGAGTCCTATGGGAAAATTAGGACACTAACTAGCAACCTAGTTAAGAGCACTCATGATAGTTAGCCATCATCCCTTAATCCCATAGCGGTTGAGTATAGAATTACCCATTCATAAGTCAAAGTCACCCTAACACCTTCTCAATTGTTAGTTCCCTCTTGACCAACTTGTGCTCCCATTTTTCATATTCATAGTTTAGTTTCATTTCCTTTACCTAGAGCTCCCGATAATCCAAAACCCCAAAAATATGCCTAGTTTAGATCTTTCTTTTTGGCACTTTCTAGAACACTAAGCATAGAATTCTTCCACATTGTTCTCACCTCCCTGTGGTTCGACACCCGCACTTGTGTACACTATATTGCACTATCCGTACGCTTGCGGGTCTTTTAGAGCTTGCACTTGAAAGACGACAACATTCATTCTTGCCCATCTCATTTATTACACGATCCCTTTCCTTATACCTTTTGCGCTTTGATGATTATTAGGAAATTTGTGCCATGCAACTTTAAACATGTTTTACTCTAACATTGGCGCCCGGCTAAAGGCGTTAAATCCAGCGCTACTAGGAGGCGCCCTAGGCTTGTTCCTTTTTTCCTTATTTTTCTTGTATTTATTTGCCTTTGCCTTTGTATGTAGTAGATTAGTTTTCTTGTACTTATTCTTCCTTTGTATATAATAGATTAGATTGCTTTTGTTTATCTTACCTTTTAATAGTTTAGGCTTTCTTTTGTTTGTTTTCATTCTTAGTAGGTTAGATTTTTGCTCTCTTACTTGTTCTTGCTCCTTTTCTTCACTTGCGCATCAATCCTTTACCCTTTGTATACATCCTACTTTACCATTTCAAATGTCAATGTGAGCTTGCATCATATTATCTTTTAATCTCTTCTTTGTTTTTTTTTGAGCATTAGTGCTTTTTATAAAGATGGGGCTAGTAGATGATCAAACATCATTGGCATTTAGGACTTCTATGCAAACAAGGTTATATCGCTTCATTCTTTACTTGTCCCTATCTATCCCTCTCCATATTCCCTATATGTGTTTCATGTGCTTGCTTGTTATGCTTACATGCTATTTGCTTGAGGAAAAGCAAAGTTTAGGTTTGGGGGTGTGGTTGCTCATTTATTGTTTATATCATATATGGGATAGATTTGCTTGCCATATCTTATTTTTGCTTAAAATGTGTTCAAATTTTTCAATTTTTTGCATATTTTAAGTTGGTTTATCTCCATGTTGGTTGGAGAGTTGGCTTTTGCTATTGACTTAATTGACTAGAGAAGATGAGGGTGTATTGTGCCGAGTAAATGGAGTGTGAGGCATGACCTAGACTTCAAAGAAAATCCTTTTGAAAACTATGGGGAGTGAGTATTTCTAAGAATGCACCTTGTAGTTTCCCCACAACTTAGTTGGAAAAAGTGTTTTTAAAGGGTTGTTGATATGAGTGCCCATTCCTTGATTGGTTCTTTTAGTGTGCCTTAGCTTCTTCTTTTTCCTTTCTTTTTGTTCTATGTTATGTATTGAGAAAAAGTGCAAAAAAAAATGAAAAATGCAAAAATGAAAAAAAATGAGAAAAAGCCAAAAAGGCAAGAAAAAGATTGAAAAGTGAAGTATGTTGAATAAGTGTCAAGTGACACAATGTCAATTTGACACAAGTATCTCTTTTGTTCTTTCATGTATTATGGATAAGGCTTTTACGTCAATGTGAGTCATTGTGATGTATCTTCTCTTCCATGTATCTTTGGGGCTAAGTGCATATTGTGAGGCTATGTTAATTGATAGGGTATGAAGTATCAACATTTCGAATGCGTGAGTTAGAATCCTAAGTTTGTAGTGATGTTAGCTACTTGGTAAGTTCCCAAGGGATGAGAGACAGTTATTAAAAGGAAGATCCGAAAAAGACTAGGAAGGCCCTTATAGGAAAGGAATGACCCCTCATAACCCTTGAAGCCGAAAAGATAGCAAGTCAAAGCATTTGGCAACTTTTTCAAAAGCATGAGGATAGACTTCATTTAGGCTTGCTTGAAGACAAGCAAGGGGAAGGTTTGAGGGTGTTGATGTGTGTCATTTGTGCGTGTTTGCATCTAGTTTTTGCATGCATATTTAAGGGTGTCCAGAGTATATAATTGAGTGCACTTAGTATAAAGTTTACGCATATTTGTTAATATTTGTACATAATGTATTTAGATGCATAAATACGACACTAAGTGTTATATTTCATGTTTTAGGAGTGTTTTGGAAGGGTTCGAGCTTACATGAGGAAGAAATGAGCTAACGAATGAAGACCGAAAGAAAAGGGATAAAGAAAGAAGCATTCTAACCCAGCTAGACGACCTTGAAGAAGAGCCGGTCGATCGGCCAAGTCAGAAAGCCCCTATTATTAAGCCATTCGAGTTCATCAAGGAGCCAGTCGACCGGCTGTGCAATGAAGCTGTTTATAAATTACCCGTTTTAGCTCATTTTCTGGAAGGAACTCTATTTTCTTAAAATCCTAATAAACCCTAACCTTTTACCCACTTCACCAAACACCCAAAACCACTATCCCACACCAAAGCAAGCAAGGATTGAAACTTGTAACAAGAGATTGAAAGGTTTTGCTTTGGATTTGAACAAGGGTTTGAAGGGGAGTTTCTTATCCCCTTTCCTATTTTTGTAAATATGCTTTGTGTTTGAGTAAGATCTAGGGTTGATTGATGTTGTATATTAGATTAGGGTTATGAATATTGATTTATGAATATCTTTGGTTATTAATACATGCTTCTTTACATTGATTAATGGCATGAATCAATATGTCTATGTGTTGATAATCAAACATGTCTATGTGCTTGTTAAAATGTCTAAGTGAAGTTGCATGTGTTATTTTGTGCTTAAATGCTTTCGGTAGTGGTGTCACCTTAGCCTTAATCCATGCTAACGGCATGAGCCCTATTTGCAACTAAGTGTGTTGATTGATATGCTTAATTAATGACTTGTGTGATAGGAGTATACCTCTAGTCTAAAACAATACTAAAAGGGTACCCATTAGCACTAGTTAATGCTTTAGGAGTCTAATCTCTAGTCTGAAACAATACCAATAGGTTAGTTTCTTGAGTAGGACATTGATCAACACAAAGGAGAACTTAGTTAATTAAAATCGAGGTTAATTAGTTAAGAACTCTAGAGAGCAACCAAACCATAGATAGACCGAATTGTTATAATAGCCCGAGTCTAGTAGCAATGCAATCGCCTGAGATCCCCTTCAATCTTGTAGAGCTTTATTTCCTTAGTTTGGCACCCTAGGTTCCTCCATTAGACTAGCTTAGCTTAGGTTTATTTTTCTTTCCCCGAGCTCCCTTTGATCCTAAATAAAGCACACACACGCACGTAGCTAGTTTTAGGCACCGAGCACGTAGAGATCAAACTAAGGTCGCCTCCCTGTGGAGACAATACCCGTTCACACGCACTATACTAGACACGGTTCATACACTTTCGGGTGTAAAATTTGGTTATATTTGTGATTCATTTTCACATACTACTGAGAGCACGATCACTTATATTCATGTCTATGTGTATGTTTGCTTGCCTAGTAGTAAATATGACCTCAATATTTTCATGCATGTTGGCTCAAAAGTGCTTTTAATGGTGTAATCTAAGCATGACGATGTTTGGTAGTTGAATAAGCCCCTTTATTCACGAACACCTTGGCTTAGAACATGTATGAATGTGCTAATAAGTCAAATCCCGCTATAGTGACCTTAGAATGACAAGGCATAATTTAAGGCTAGTCTAAATCGAGTCTCCTTTGACTTTAAATCCAGCCAACAGGTTTCCGTATAGATTTAGTCGACTCTAGCAACACTAGGTCTTGGCTTTAAATCTAGCCAATGATTTAGGGACTAGGGTAGGTTCATTCTAGGTCACCTAGGAAGCTAGTTAGTCACTCTTAAGGCCCTAGGTCATGAGGACCACGTCGTAGCTCTAGGAGGTGGCACTTAGGGACGGACCTGCATTGAGTTCTAGAGAGAAATTAGGGCACTAACTAAGCAATCTAGTTAAAGAGCAATTGCTGATTAAGCCATCCTATGTAATCCCATACTATTTGAGTCTAGGATCAACCATTAACCAGTGGATGCCACCCTAATCCCTTCCATTTGTTAGTACCCTTAAGATAGTTTGTTTTAATACTTTTCCACTCCCATAGTTTAGTTTTATTTTTTTTAGCTAGAGCTCCAAATCATTCAAAAACACCAAAAATAGTTAGTTTCGGTTTCCTTTTAGGTATTCTCTAGGACATAGACACAGAATCCATCCCACAACATAGCCTCCTTATTGTTCGACACCCGTTCTTGCATACATTACACTGCAACAATCCATGCACTTATGGGTCTTTAGAGCTTGCACTCGAAAGACGATCATCATAGAGTTTTTGTTCCTTAGCTTGGCACCCTTTGTTCCTCCATTAGCTTAGGTTTGGATTTAGGTTTTATTAGAGCCCCCTTCAACCAAAAAGACTAGAAATACTTCAACACACACTTATAGCTTGTTTTAGGCACCAAGCACATGAGGCCCGAACTAAGGAGCCTTCTTGAGGAAGAATGACCCCGTACTTGCATGCTTCACTACGCACGACCCATGCCTTTGCAGGTGTAAAACTAGACACACCAAATTCATGTTGTGAATACTGGCAGTAATGTTATGTAATGCTCTATGATCACAATTCCATCGTTTAAAATGCTCAAATTTGATGCATGATATAACTGCAAGTTCCTATTTTATTCCTCTATTATGCCAACATGATATAATTACGATGCTATTGGTTTATGCTAACGGACATGCCACATATACCCATAATGATGTATATCCACAATAAATCCAATCCATGATCTATTTGATACCATCGTAATAAATGATAGCTTAATAAATAATGTCATGGTGAATTCAAACATTAGTATATAATAACTATTTTTTATGCATGATATCGGGATAGGTCTAGAAACACCAATTTAAGCATATATTTGGATGATCGTTCTACTTATGACTAGAGAAATGGATTAAAGATATCACATGTAACAAAGTCGCAAGTTAAATCGTCAATATAAGATCTTGACATGCACACTAATCTCTAGGTTTAACATGTTTTCAATAGTAACCAAATTTAAATTACTAAGGTAAGAACTTATCTCGAACTTGGTCTCTTCGAGCCTTGTCTGGAGTCTTTCCTACCACCTTGACCCCCGGTCCACGTTGGGTGATAATTTGAGCAGAAGAACCATGACTCTCATAAGTCGTTCATCAATAGCTAGCCACGTTGTTAACAACTTCTGTCCATTAAACGTAATGAAAAAGCATTTTAATTTGTCAAGGACAGAGGCAATGCGCCAAATCATATTTGTATCTAACTTAATAGTGCTATTTTTGCAATATTCTTGAGGACCTTACACATAAGTCGACCAAGTTCTTGATCTGGAAATTCATTATACCTAAACATTAACAAAATGCTTACAATTTCTAGAGAGAAAAGATTCTCTACGAAGTAATTTCTTGCAACAGGACTCGTATAATCAGATAACACTAGGTTTGGACATGAGATCTTAATCTCAATCTCAATCCCATTATAACCATTCCCATATTCATCAATGTTACCTGATGAAATACAATAAGATGTTTAAGATTGCAAAGGTAATATCAATCACTTCTATATTTCTAACAGTACAATCTGACAACTTCAAATTTTCAAGAAGAAAACGTCGAGAAAAGAGGCTTCGAGTCAAGTCCTTATTAGGGAGCCTTTCATGGGGGATATGCTATTATTGCTAATGCTTTTCTCAATGTTGTTATTGATGTCCTATTGCTATCATTTCAAGAACTCACTGTCATCGAGGCCACTGCAGACCAGTTTGGTTCGCATCATTTGAACCGAGTTGCGGAACATCTTTTGCAGATGGTTATTTATTGAAGAGCTCTATAACGTTCTCTCTTGATGATGTTCTTTATCAAGAAGTCAAAGATGGTTGTATGTGGCAATATAACTAAAGAGGGGGAGGGGGTGAATTTTGTTATATATGATTTTTAATTAAAATTAATTACACAAAATGCAAACTAAATCAATTTAAAGAACAAATATGATGTTCCTTAGATAGATATAAATATAATCTAGCAAAATAACCAACTTTTTAGCGTAAAAACAATAAGCACATTAGTTGAGGCATTTCATCGAACATGTTAAGTGCAAAAGTGAAAATGGCTAAAAATCAAGAAATGAGAGAGAGAAGATAACCCATTTTCAGGTGGTTTGGCAAAGCCTATGTCCACTGCCTAAGGATTCTCCCCTTAGGACTTGAATTAATCCTCTACTATCAAGCTTTTTCAAATGTTGGTGAAGCTTAAACCAACTCTTTACACCTATTTAGATCCAATCCAAACAACCCAAGCAAAAAACCTCTTTTTGTAAGGATTTCCTTGCACTCAAAGAGCTTTGCAATCTTCCCAAGATAATCAAGCTATGGTGTGTATGTATTAACAATAAGAGAAGAGTTTCTTTAAGCTAAATCACTATAGCTTTTAAAAAGCTAGATATGAAAATGAAAAGCTCAAAGTTTGCTTAATATTAATGCAAATTTATAGCTCACAAGAATGATTTCCCAAGCAAAATGTGTTTGAAAAGATGAATAATAGCTTAGGAGATATTTGAAATTCAAAATCTAGGGTTATTTCCTAATTGGGAGTGAAAAAGGTATTTATAGGAGTGATAATTATACTGTCAACACTCAAAAATAGCAAATTTGCCCAACTGTCAGTCAATGGTCCGGTCGATTAGATAAGTGACCAGCAGTATACCCATTCCTCTTTGGAATTGCCAGTTGGCCACAGGGCTCTACTGGTCGACCAGCAGAGGGCGACCGGTAGTTCTCGAATGTAATTCTGGCTTCCAGTTTGCTTCAAAAAGTGCCTATTACTTTACAAGTGTTTCTAGCATGTCCTTGAGAGTTTAAAACATTTGAACAAGAAAATAACACATCAAAATTATTTGATAAACAACTTTTAAGATTGAGGACCTGCTTTTGAAGATTAATTTGAAGTTTCTCAAAATTTTTAAAACTCTAAGCACATTTTGATTTTCAAGAATAATTTTGAAAGAGAAGCACTTAGAAAGAGGTAAGGAAATCATGCAATCATGAGCCATAATATTAAGCACAGTAAAGGCTAAACACAAGTAAGCATAACCGGTACCCCTTATGTCATCTCGTCACCTTGTGACTCTCTTTTCTTCTTCTTCAATGATCTTTGCTTGAGTGCTTCCTTCATTCTTTGAACTAAGCTTTGCGTTCAATCAGAATTCACATCCACCACGAGCTTAGATATCAACTTGATAGGACTAATGTGCTAGATGTATTCTAAAAAAGACTATTAGCAAATATAATTAATTCATTCAAATAAATATGTTTTAGCACTAATTTTCATCATCAAAATAATTACTTAAATTGCATTTATGCCTACAATGGCCCTGAAGGACCAGTAGTAACCAAGTAATGATGTAAAGAGATATAGGATTGCCGATAATAGTCAGTGATTATTCTTCTAGCTATTTGGTCGAGAATCTCGTCATCCCGATAATGCTTAACTAACACCATTGTCGGGGGATTGAAGCTTCTGCCAAAGCTTCTCCTAGCTGACTTGAGCTATGCTAATAAGCACAGCCAATAATAGTAAATTACTCTTTAAATGTGGCCATCCAGGTAACTCCTCATGCTTCCCTTTTGGTTGTTTGTCTTAGTAATTAATCCATGCTCATCGATCACAACCTTTGAG
This sequence comes from Cordia subcordata, assembly GCA_028554755.1. Classification (NCBI taxonomy): domain Eukaryota; kingdom Viridiplantae; phylum Streptophyta; class Magnoliopsida; order Boraginales; family Cordiaceae; genus Cordia; species Cordia subcordata. The sequence continues at coordinate 1,445,999 of JAPTOF010000005.1, forward strand.
CCTTTGTGAGTGGTCAACTCATGGAGATGGCATAAGAGTCCCTTATGAAATAAATAAAAAATGCAAAAGAGGACCTCATAGTATACACTAGAAGGTGAATTATTGTAAGTACCTGCTATCCTGACAACCTGCAAAATCTCTTCACCGCGTGCAACGATATGTATAAGCCTCGGCAAAAATGAACCAATCTGATTCACTACCATATCACAAATAAACATTTTTTAAAGGTGCACGCACCAATCTCTTCGCCATATATTTTACCTATAAGCCTCAACATGATAGTAGCTTTGATGTGTTTGTTTTTTGTGTATTTATGCATTATATGTATATACTTGTTTTGAGTTGTTTTATGCTTCATTTGGTGTATTAGTATAGCATTTAGGTCATATTTATGCATAATAGGGTTTTCATGTCATAGTTGAGGTTAAGACATAAATGCACTAATGTACGTTTATTGCTTATTTTAGATGAGATCCGGGGAGATGATTCGAGCTCAATTGATGGCAAAGGGGACTTGGATAAAAGATGAAGGTGTTCTAAATGAAAAGGAATGAGGAAAGTGCTTTTGGAAGTAGCCAAGCAAAGGAAGAAACGACCGAGGTAGAACGAGTGTGCAAAGCGCAACTTTGGAAAGAAAACTGACCCGGCCGGTCGACCTCACTACAAAGCCGGTTGACCGGCCTAGTCGACCGGCTAGGTTAGAAAGGTATCCAGTAAAGCCAGTCGACGTTCATCTGAAGCTGGTCGACCGACTGAGGCCCCCGGCTCTGCGCAATTACAGCTCTTTTTAAGTCACTTTTTCAGCCAATTTGAAGAAATGACCCAAGAGAGAACAACACTCAAATCAAACACCCTTTTCCCAAAACCCAAAATCCACCAAAAGTCACCTCACCCTCTCACTTCTAAACACATTTAACACTTGAAATCAAGGATCTAAGAGGATCGAACATTAGGATTTGGGGCATAGCTCATTGATTGTAAAGCTTAGCTATGGATAGAAGGGTACCTCTCTTTTATTCTAAGTCTAATTATGTGTGATTAGAGCTATGTAGGGTGATTCTATCTTGTATTTATGGATTGATTAATACTTTTTATTAATGGGAACTTGATGGATTTATGTATATATGCTTTATGCTTAGGGTTTCAAAGGCTATGTTCCATACATGTCTATGTATTTATTGAAATGCCTTAATGATGTAGCATATATATATATATATATATATATATATATATTGAAGTCTATTGTGCTATTAACCATTTCTAAATCATTATGCTAGCATGTCTATGCGTTTGTGTGGTGATTACATAAAGTCGTATGACTATATATATGTTTATGTGTGTGTTAGCATACTTAATAGCATAAATAGCTTCTATTGCTTATATGTTGAGTGCTATTGCTTAAATTGGTGTAATCTAAGCATGTATATGTGTTTAGTAGTAGAATATACCGGTGTATTCTCGAATACCATGCCCTAGATGTGTATGCCTTGTGCTTAAATGTCAATACCCGTTATTCTGATGTGATCGATTGTGCACAACTTATAACTAGCCTAGGTCGAGTCCCTCTTGGCTTTAATTCTAGCCAATTTGAGTCTAGATAGATTTAGTTGACCTAGTTCACTTAGGAAGGCCAGTTATTTGACCCTAACGCCCTAGGTTCATAAGAACCACGCCGTAGCTCTAAGTGGGGTAAAGCTTAGGGATGGACTCACGCCGAGTCCTAGGGTCAGATAGGGGAACTAATTAGAGGACTAAGTGCTAGGGTGATGTCTACTTTCGAGTGCAAGCTTTAAAAGACCCGTAAGCGTACGGATCGTGCAATATAGTGTGTACGAGTGCAGGTGTCGAGCCACAGGGAGGCTTGAATAATGTGAATGAATTCTATGCTTGGTGTTCTAAAAAGAGTTAAAAAGGAAGATCTAAACTATGTGTATTTTTTTAAGGGTTTTGGATTGTCGGGAGCTCTATGTAAATGAAATAAAACTAAACTATGAATAGAGACAAATGGAGACGCAAGTTAATTAAGAGGAAACTAATAATTGAAAAGGAATTAGGGTGACTTTGACTTATGAATGGGTAACTCTATACTCAAATGCTATGGGATTAAGGGATGATGGCTAACTGTTATAAGTGCTCTTAACTAGGTTGCTAGTTAATGTCCTGATTTCCCCTAGGACTCGTGCGGGTCCGTCCCTAGGCGGCGCCTCCTAGAGCTACGGCGTGGTCCTTATGATCTAGGGCCTCAAGATTGACTAACTAACTTCCTAGGTGGCTTAGAATGAACATACCTTAGTACCTAAACCGTTGGCTGCGTTTAAAGCCAAGACCTAGTGTTGCTAAGGTCGACTAAATCTATCCTGAAACCTATTGGCTGGATTTAAAGCCAAAGGAGACTCGACCTAGACTAGCTCTAAATTATGCTTCGTCATTCTAAAGTCACTACACCAGGATTTCACTTGCTAGCGCATGCATAAATATGTGATATTGAAGCTATGCTTGTTACTAGGCATGCAAATATGCATATAGACATGAATAAAAGCATTACCCACTTCATAGCATCCATATATAAACGCATAGACATGATTATAACATGGATTGGATGTGTTTAATAACAAACAAACTTCAACTTATATACATGTTACTCATCTAGGCATTTTATCAAACACTTAGACATGAATGAAAGAACACCCATTTAACCAAGAGAAATCAAAACACATAAATATATATATATATATATATATATATATATATTCAGCCATCGTATCCCATATCATAAGAGTATATCATCAACCCATTACATAAGTTTAATCACCCTATACAAGCCTACTCAAACATAATGGAAAATAGAATGAAAGAGAGGTAAGGAAGCTTCCCCTTCATCCTAGCGAATCTTGTACACAACTTTTGAATAGCCTTGATTCCAAAAGAATGTTGAATCCTCCCAATCAAGCTTGGTTTTTGATGAAAAATGTGTGAAGAGGGTGTGTGAGGCGGCTTTTGGTGGATTTTAGGTTTAGAAAAATAGGTGTTTGATTTTGGTGTTGTTCCCTTTCAAAAAGGGCTGAAAAGTGGCTTAAATAGAGCTATTAACGCGCCCAGCCGGGGGCCCAGCCGGTCGACCGGCTTTGGGCCTAAGTCGTCCGGCCAAAATTAGCCCAGGTTCTGATCGCTAGGTCGACCGTCATTGACAGGAGGTCAACTGGTATTGACAGTAAAATGTCCATATCTTCTTCATTTTAGCTCCGATTCGCGCACCGTTTTTTTCTATGGCTTTGTATCGTCGTGGGGGATCTCCTAAGCCATATTTTTGCACCCTAAAATGTATCCAAAATTTTTCCATATCCTTTTTAGGTTGCAAGATCCGAATTTGCCTCACGTTGCGCTCAGTTACGCCTCGATCGCTCCTTTCGTCCGACCACTTTCAAAAGCACTTTTCTTCATTACTTTGCATCCAAAACACCCTTGGCTTTGTTCTACACTTCATTCACCCTCAATTAAGCTCCAATTATCTTCCCAAATCACACCTTAAACAAGCAACAAACGTACATTAGTGTAGCATTTAAGTCTTAACTTTAACTATGAACGTGTAGACCCTAATATGCACAAGTATGACCTAAATGCTATACTAATACCTTAAATGAAGCTCAAAACACCTCAAAACAAGTATATACATGCAATATATAAACACACAAATTGCAACTCATCATAGGGTTAGATCAATCAACACTTACCTAGAACCTTATTGGCTAGCCTATACATCGCCACTTAGGGATGGACCTGCACTGAGGCTTATGGTACTAACTAAGAGGCTAATTATTGGTCTAGATTAGAGCACTTAATAGAATCCATCAAGTAACCCTAGAAAGACATAGTAATCACCATAAACAAGACGTAATCACTTTGATGTCTTCTTTCGAGTGCAAGCTTTAAAAGACCCACAAGCGTACGGATGTGCAATATAGTGTATACGAGTGCAGGTGTCGAACCGCAGGGAGGCATGAATGATGTGAATGAATTCTACGCTTGGTATCCTAAAAGTGCCAAAGAAAAAGATCTAAACTATATATATTTCTTTTCTTTTAGATTGTCGGGAGCTCTATGTAAATGAAATAAAACTAAACTATGAATAAAAACAAATGGAAACGCAAGTTGATTAAGAGGAAACTAACAATTGGAAAGGGATTAGGGTGACTTTGGCTTATGAATGGGTAATTCTATATTCAAATGCTATGGGATTAAGGGATGATGGCTAACTCTCATAATTGCTCTTAACTAGGTTACTAATTAGTGTCCTGATTTCCCCCTAGGACTCGGTGCGGGTCCGTCCCTAGGCGACGTCTCCTTGAGCTACGGCGCGGTCCTTATGACCTAGGGCCTCAAAAGTGACTAACTAACTTCCTAGGTGGCTTAGAATGAACCTACCTTAGTACCTAAACCGTTGGCTGGGTTTAAAGCCAAGACCTGGTGTTGCTATGGTCGACTAAATCTATCCTGAAACCTATTGGCTGGATTTAAAGCCAAAGGAGACTCGACCTAGACTAGCCCTAAATTATGCTTCATCATTCTAAGGTCACTACAGCAGGATTTCACTTGCTAGTGCGTGTAGAAATATGTGCTATTGAAGTTATACTCGTTACTAGGCATGCTAATACGCATATAGACATGAATAAAAGCACTACCCACTTCATAGCATCCACATATAAACACATAGACATGAGTATAACATGGATTAGATGTGTTTAGTAACAAACAAACTTCAATTTATATACATGTTATTCATCTAGGCATTTTATCAAACACATAGACATGAATGAAAGAACACCCAATTAAACAAGACAAATCAAAACATATATATATTCAGCCATCATATCCCATATCACAAGAGTATAAAATCAACCCATTACATAAGTTTAATCACCCTATACAAATCTACTCGAGCATAATGGAAAATAAAATGAAAGAGATATAACGAAACTCCCCTTTCATCCTAGCTAATCTTGACTGCAGCTTTTGAATAGATTTGCTCTAAAAGATTGTTGAATCCTCTAACTCAAGCCTGATTCTTGATGAAAAGTGTGTGAAAAGGGTGTGTGAGGCGGCTAGAGAATAGGGTTAAGTGTGTGTGAGGTTTAGGTGTGAAGTGCGTGTGTGGCTCCTTCGAAATTCTGCTCCGCATCGGGCTTTATTTACAGGTTCGCGCATAGCCAGTCTACCGGCTAGGTCGACCGGCCTCTAGAGTACTCGACTGGCTTTCTACTAGGGCTCTCTGGAGTGGCCGGTCGACCGGATCTTGAAGGGGGGTCGTCCGGCTTTTCGGTGGATCTTTGTGGAGTGGCGCTCTTCTTCCTTGGTCGTCCGGCTGACTTCCTTCATCCAATTTTTCATCTTTTCGGCCTTTAGTCTTCTCTCTTAGACCCGTGCATGTCCTATCTTCATTACCTTTCATCGTCCAATCTTTGTCTTAACCCAAAGTTCACCTAAATCATTGAAAACAAGCAATTAGTGTAGCAATTTATCTCTTAAACTCAATATGCACATTTGTTTACGCTTAAGCCTATTCCTATCAAAAGTACTACACTAATGCATCATTATAAGCATTCAACACCTCTAAAATATAAGTAAATGGCAATGCAAACACACACTAAATCACAACTCATCAACACCCCCAAACCTTCTCCTTGCTTGTCCTCAAGCAAGCTTAATCTTCAATTTTATTTCTAAAGCTGATACAATGGATTTCCTAAAGGACTGACTCGCTATCAGTATTAATTTGAGAAACATGAAGGGGCATTCCTATTGTGAAGAGATCCCTAAGCCTCTTTGGATCTTCCCTCTACTCATAAGGGGTCTCGTTCCTCATGGGAATTTCCCAAGTAGCCAATCCACCACAAGCCTAGGATTCTAACTCACGCACTCGGGATATTGATATTTCGTGCTTCCTCAACTGACATGGCCTCCCTAACATACACCAAGCCTCAAAGATAATAAGAGAGAGTATACAAACTCAATGGCTTTTTATAAGCCTTATTCACATGTCTGCAAAGATGATAGCTTGTGCTAAGTTGACATTGTGTCACTTATGCAGTTATTCACTAACTTTTAGGTGCCTTTGGCTTTTCTTCATTCATAGATTTTTGCACCTTTTTGCCTCTCTCTTTTTTTTTTTTTTCATATGCTTTGTATTGGATTCTCAAAACGGAAGAAAAAGAAAGGCTTAGGCATATCAACAAGAACCAATCAAAGAAGGGGCACTCACATCAATAACCTCTTCTTTTTTTTTTTTTTTTTTTAACACTCTTTCCTACCAGCTATGGGGTGGCTACAAAGGTTATTCTTTTGAGGTTCTCACTCCCCACAACTTTTAAGGGCATCCCCTCCAAGACTTAGTTTTCAAACCACTCTATTCCTTCCCTCACAATGCTTCTCATCTTCATAAATCAATAGAGTCAATCACAAAAGCCAACATAATGATCAACAAAGAAATAAATGACTCTCTATGCATCAAAATTGAAGAATTTTCACCATTTTTATGCATGATGCAATCTACCCTAAGCAACCCTAAGCAAGATATAACAAGAAAACCAAACTCCCACACCCCCAAACCTAAACTTTGCTTGTCCTCAAGCAAAAAGAGCAAAGCACAACCAAAAACAAGCAAGTCGTCATTACAAAACAAGTAAGCGTGGTGGGGATAGGGTGCAAACAGGGGGGACAAGTGGAGAAAGGATAGATACAACCTTGCATTTTCTTCAAAGCTTTCCATGCCAACGATAAATCACCATACTACTAATCCTGTAACTCACAATTCATAAACACTCACTAAAATAACAAGATTAGTAGCATTGCCTATGCATACTTGCATTGGCATGAGCAGTGGTGTATCTTATGGGACAAAGGATTGGGATTCACACTTTGGGTTGGGTGCAAGAAAGATAAAAGAAAGAAAATAAAAAGAAACGAAAGTAAAACCAATGCAAAACTATAAAATTGAACCTAGGTTGCCTCTTAGTAGCGCTAACCACCAAGCCGTCAGCCAGGCAAATACCAACTCATCTTCAACTTCCATAGGCGGGATCCTGAAGCTTTAAAACCTCCACACGAGCCATGCTCGGATCATATGTGTGCTTCAGGCGTTGCCCATTTACTGTCAACTCTCGGCCATCCTTCAAGTCTTTAATCTTGACTACTCCAGAAGGATAGGCAATCATCACCTCATATGGACCATCCCATCTCGTCTTAAGCTTTCTTGGAAAGAGTTTCAGTCGTGAGTTAAACAACCAAACTTTATCAAAAGGAGAGAATGATTTCTTAATTATGTGTTTATCATGAATTCTCTTCATCCTATCATTATAAAGTTTAGCGTTCTCATATGCCTCGAATCTAAGCTCTTCCAGTTCCGCTAGGTCTAGCCTCCTTTTCTCACCCGCTCTTGCCAAGTCAAAATTTAGGGCTTTGATTGCCCAAGAAGCTCTATGCTCTAGCTCTACCGGCAAGTGACAAGCTTTACCAAATACTAATCTATACGGAGACATACCAATAGGAGTCTTAAAGGCGACAAAGAGGCCCACAAAGCATCATTTAACCTAATAGACCAATCTTTTCTATCGGGCCTAACCGTTTTCTCTAAAATGTGTTTGATCTCTCTATTGGACACCTCAACTTGTCCACTAGTCTGTGGGTGATAAGGAGTGGCTACTTTATGGGTGACTGAATATTTCCTCAACAAGGCCTCTAAAGTCCTATGGCAAAAATGCAAACCCCCATCACTAATTAAGACCTTAGGGACTCCAAATCTAGAGAAAATGTTCTCTTTAATAAATTTAACCACTACCCTATGGTCATTAGTCCGTGTAGGAATAGCCTCAACCTATTTGGACACATAGTCAACGGCCACTAGAATGTATTGACACCCAAGGGAAGGTGGAAATGGACCCATGAAGTCTATACCCCAAACATCGAACAACTCGCAAGGAAGAATAGGGGATAAAGGCATCATGTTTCTCCTAGAGATGGACTCGGATTGTTGACATCTAAAACACTTCTTGCAATATTCCTGGGCATCCCTAAAGAGAGTAGGCCAAAAGAGTCCACTTTTCAAGACCTTCGCGGCAGTCTTCTTCCCACTAAAGTGACCCCCACACCCCTCATCATGACACATGCTCAATACGCTCTCAAACTCCTCCTCAGGCACACACCGGCGACTCATTTGATCCGTACACACTTTGAAAAGATAAGGGTCCTCTCAAAAGAAATGCCTAACTTGTGCTAGAAACCTATCTTTTTCTCTTTTCTCCCAATGGGAAGGAAAACGCCCTGTGGCAAGATAATTGACAATATGAGCGAACCAAGGTGTGTGATGGGATATAGCAAATAATTGCTCATCGGGGAATGAATAATGGAAAGGAGTTGGATCACTAAAAGACTCACAAACAAGACGAGAAAGATGATCCGCCACTAAATTTTCTCTACCCTTCTTATCCCTAATTTCTATGTCAAACTCTTGAAGGAGGAGCAACCACCTAATCAAGCGGGGCTTAGATTCTTTCTTGGACAACAAATACTTCAAGGCCGCATGATCGGTGTAGACAATCACTTTGGATCCCAGGATGTATGACCTAAACTTGTCAAGAGATAAGACTATCGCTAGAAGCTCTTTTTCCGTAGTGGTGTAATTCTTTTGCGCTTCATCAAGAGTCTTGCTAGCATAGTATACAACATGGGGCAACTTATCCTTCCTTTGACCAAAAATAGCTCCTATTGCATAATCGGATGCATCACACATAACCTCAAATGGGAGACTGTAGTTAGGTGGTTGGATAATTGGGGATGTAAACAATAAGGATTTAAGCCTATTGAAAGCTCTAACACATTCATCATCAAAGTCAAAAGGAACATCTTGTGCTAAGAGCCTTGACAAGGGACGTGCAATGTGACTAAAATCCTTAATGAATCTACGATAAAATCCTACATGTCCTAGAAAAGATCTAACATCCTTGACACACTTAGGGACAAGAAACTTTTCAATTAATTCAACCTTAGCTGGGTCGACTTGAATTCCATTAGATGATACAACATGACCCAACACTATCCCTCGTTGCACCATGAAGTGGGATTTCTCCCAACTTAACACTAGGTTCTTCTCCACACATCGGTCTAAGACTAAGGAGAGATGACTCGAGCACTCATCGAAGCTATCTCCAAAGACTGAGAAATCATCCATGAAAATCTCTAAATGTCTCTCAATCATGTCACTAAAAATGGCCATCATACATCTCTGAAAAGTCGCTGGGGCATTACAAAGACCGAAGGGCATTCTCCTATAAGCAAAAGTGCCATAAGGACAAGTAAAGGTGGTTTTTTCCTGGTCCTCGGGAAACATAGGGATCTGGTTATATCCCGAATAGCCATCTAGAAAACAATAGTAGCTATGCCCAGCTACTCTATCTAGGATCTGGTCTAAAAAAGGCAATGGGAAATGATCCTTCCTAGTTTTGAAGTTGAGCTTCCTATAGTCAATACAAACTCTCTATCCCGTAGGAGTACGTGTAGGGATAAGCTCTCCACTCTCATTCTCCACAACTGTGATCCCGGACTTTTTAGGGACAACTTGGACCGGGCTAACCCACTCACTGTCAGAGATTGGATAAATAATGCGTGCATCTAAAAGCTTAATGATCTCCTTCTTAACTACTTCGCTCATGTGTGGGTTTAGCCTTCTTTGCATCTCCCTAGAAGGAATGGCTTCTTCTTCAAGGTGAATACGATGCATACAAACAGAGGAGTCTATACCTCGCAAATAATCAATTTTCCACCCTATAGCCTTCTTGTGTTTCCTAAAGACCTCTAAGAGACGTTTCTCATGCTCACTAGAAAGATCAGAAGCTATGATGACCGGAAGGGTCTCACTAGAGCCTAGGAATGCATACTTCAAATGATCCGGAAGGGGTTTGAGCTCTAAAGAAGGGCTAGGCTCAACTAAGGGGGACTTAACCTCAGCATCAGCTATGTGTTCATCACTAGAAATAGGAGTAGAAGAATTAACCTTGAGTGACTTATTAATCAAATAACTCTCAATCAAGGAAGTAGAAGCTACACATTTCTTCTCCAAGGTTTCCAAATCAAAATTTGACATCAATTCTTCAAATTTCCTCAAGTCATCTCCATCAGTCATGGTCTTTTCTATGTAATCCTCAACGCAAGAATCAATCACATCCACTCTAAAGCACTCTTCTCCATCCTCCTCTCCTATACTCGCCCTATTTATCGCCTCTGCAACCTTAATAGTGGATTTCAAATTCCCAAATTTCATCTCCAATACCCCCGGCCTACAATGGATAATAGCATCTGCGGTGGCAAGGAAGGGGCGACCTAGAAGAATGGGTGTAGAATGTCGAGAGTCGTGTCCCGAATCCATATCTAACACTATGAAGTCAACAGGGTACACAAACTCACCTACCTGAACCATAACGTCCTCTATCACACCCTTAGGTCTACGCTCAGACCTATCAGCTAGCTGAAGAGTAACATACGTGAGAGACAACTCACCTAGACCTAGCTGCTAATAGACAGAGTAGGGAATAAGATTCACACTAGATCCCAAATCTAATAAGGCGTGATCAATTTGTGTCTCACGGATCCTACAAGGAATGGTGAAGGCTCCGGGGTCACTCATCTTGGGCGGAAGGCCCGAGGTACAAATGCTACTCACCTTCTCCGTAAGCCTCACCTTCTTAGGAATTTTCGATGACTTACGTTTCCTTGTACAAAGATCCTTAAAGAACTTAGAGTAAAATGGGATGGAAGTGATTGCATCTATCAAAGGAAGATTGACCTTAAGATCTTTGAGATGCTCTAAAATCTTGAAGAACCTAGAATCCTCACTAGGTGTAGGTCTCTCTAAAGCGGATGGAAAAGGAACTCTAGGCTCTATATCTATAGATGCATGGGAGTCATCCATGGGCTCTTTTCCCTTCCTATTTGGTTGGGAAGTACTAATCTCCCCCTGATCTCTAATGGTCTCATTTCTCTCAACAGTACTCTCTCTAGAATTTCCCCCAACAAGGTTACCATGCTGTGCTATAGGCTCGGAAGGACCACTAGGTGCAGGTACTGCAGAGTCAACTCCTACCCTATTATCCACTACCCGACCGCTTTTAAGAGTAGTGACAGCCTTAGCTTGGGCCTGAGAGGGATAAGTGGTATCGGTGGAGGAACAGGATTGGACTCTAGGGTTTACCTCCGACTGGGAAGGCAATTTCCCGGGGTCTCTAGCGCTTAATTGACTAGCAATCTGTTCTAATCGTGCCTCAAACCTCGCCATTTGTCGCCTATTTTCTCGCCAATTCCTTTGGCTAGCTAATACCTGTTGCTGATTCTGAATAAACTGCATTATCTTCATCGTGTCATTGCTAGGAGGTTGGCTACTAGAGGGAGCAGGTAAAGCCTGAGGTTGAGGAGCACTAGTAAGACGGGGTTGATTCAGATGATAGAAACCTGGGGGATATTGAGGACGAGGTCGCTGCTGAGGTGGAACTTGAGAATGTGAACTAGACTCATGCTGTCCTTGTCTCCAAGAAAATTTTGGGTTGTCCCTCCAACCCGGATTGTATGTGTTCGAGTATGGATTATACTCACGAGAATAACCTTGTGTGGCACATACTTGCTCTTTCATGAATTCAGGGAATTGGGATGCTAAAGGGCAATCCATAGTCTCATGAGATGACTCGGAGCACAATGCACAAACTTCAACTACTAAAGGGGCAGAGGGAGAACCTCAAGAACTAGTCCTATGACCTTGGGATAAAATGGACAAGGAAATGAATTGATCTAGTTTATTTGTTAAAGCCTCGACCTTAGAGGGTAAGTCTGAAGAAATTCCAACCTCACCAACACTTCTCTTATTACCCCCTCGACTAGACATTTCCATTGCAAAATTTTGAAATGAATTCCCAGCCATCATTTCTATTTTCTCCCATGCCTCAGTCGGTCTTAAAAGATAGAAACCACCACCGGAGGCGGCATTGACCATTATCCTATTTTGTTCATTTAGGCCTCGAAAGAAGTATTGCATTAGGTCATGATTGTCGTATCCATGGTGTGGACATTGTCTAAGAAGATCTTTGAACCTCTCCCAAGCCTCATGAAAAGATTCGAGGTCATGTTGGGAGAAAGTCATAATGGCAGTCCTAAGATCGGCTGTCTTGGCCATGGGATAAAATTTCTGGAAGAACTTAGATTGAAGCTCAGCCCATGTAGTAATGCACCCATTAGTTAAGGAGTGCAACCAAGTCCTAGCCTTATCCTTAAGAGAGAAAGGAAACAATCTTAGACGTATGACCTCTTGGGAGACATTGGGGACCTGGAAAGTGGAACTCATTTCAACAAAATCAGTAATATGATCAAGAGGACTCTCATTGCTTCTCCCGTAGAAAGAGGGAAGCATAGCCAACATATTAGGCTTAATCTCGAAGTTCGTTCCCCCCAAACCTGGAATTTGAATAGCCGAATTGGGCTCAAAGGTTTCGGGGAGAAAGAATTGCCTAAGAGTGGGTTCCTCATCTATAGGTGGATCCGGCTCACGGGCTCTTGTCTAAAATGAGCTTGGGCTTTATGCCCAATGTGCTCACGAGGTGGAATGGGATTCATTGGGGGATTGGGTGGATTATGAGGATGATTGGGATCGGTCATCTCTTCAGGAAGAGCTCCTAAATTCCTGAAACGTCTAGTGATTCTTTCAGGTTCAGGATTAAGAGGAACTAGGGGATTCCTAAGGGATCTCCTACCACGCATGCACAAACTATCCTAACTCCGGCCACTTCAACCCCCGAAAACTTCAATATTCCTACACTACAAAGAAATAATCCACAATCCTAAAAAGTCTACTAAAAAAATAAAGTCAAAAGCTGAAATAAACCAATAAGAAGAAAAAAAACTAAAACAAGATAATGTGAGCAGTAAACAAAATAAGTAAAAACTAAACAAACTATAAAGAAAAAGCAAGAAAAGCAACTATCAAAACACACAAGCGCAGAATGCAAATCACCTTGCCTCCCCGGCAACGGCACCAAAAACTTGATGTCTTCTTTCGAGTGCAAGCTTTAAAAGACCTGCAAGCGTACGGATGTGCAATATAGTGTATACGAGTGCAGGTGTCGAACCACAGGGAGGCATGAATGATGTGAATGAATTCTACACTTGGTATCCTAAAAGTGCCAAAGAAACAGATCTAAACTATATATATTTATTTTCTTTTGGATTTTGGATTGTCGGGAGCTCTATGTAAAGGAAATAAAACTAAACTATGAATAAAAACAAATGGAAACGCAAGTTGATTAAGAGGAAACTAACAATTGGAAAGGGATTAGGGTGACTTTGGCTTATGAATGGGTAATTCTATACTCAAATGCTATAGGATTAAGGGATGATGGCTAACTCTCATAATTGCTCTTAACTAGGTTACTAATTAGTGTCCTGATTTCCCCCTAGGACTCGGTGCGGGTCCGTCCCTAGGCGACGTCTCCTTGAGCTACGGCGTGGTCCTTATGACCTAGGGCCTCAAGAGTGACTAACTAACTTCCTAAGTGGCTTATAATGAACCTACCTTAGTACCTAAACCGTTGGCTGGGTTTAAAGCCAAGACCTAGTGTTGCTAAGGTCGACTAAATCTATCCTGAAACCTATTGGCTGGATTTAAAGCCAAAGGAGACTCGACCTAGACTAGCCCTAAATTATGCTTCGTCATTCTAAGGTCACTACAGCAGGATTTCACTTGCGAGTGCGTGCAGAAATATGCGCTATTGAAGTTATACTCATTACTAGGCATGCTAATACGCATATAGACATGAATAAAAGCACTACCCACTTCATAGCATCCACATATAAACACATAGACATGAGTATAACATGGATTAGATGTGTTTAGTAACAAACAAACTTCAATTTATATACATGTTATTCATCTAGGCATTTTATCAAACACATAGACATGAATGAAAGAACACCCAATTAAACAAGACAAATCAAAACATATATATATTCAGCCATCATATCCCATATCATAAGAGTATAAAATCAACCCATTACATAAGTTTAATCACCCTATACAAATCTACTCGAGCATAATGGAAAATAGAATGAAAGAGATATAACGAAACTCCCCTTTCATCCTAGCTAATCTTAACTGCAGCTTTTGAATAGATTTTGCTCCAAAAGATTGTTGAATCCTCTAACTCAAGCCTGATTCTTGATGAAAAGTGTGTGAAAAGGGTGTGTGAGGCGGCTAGAGAATAGGGTTAAGTGTGTGTGAGGTTTAGGTGGGAAGTGCGTGTGTGGCTCCTTCGAAATTCTGCTCCGCATCGGGCATTATTTATAGGTTCGCGCACCCGGTCGACCGGCCTCTGGAGTACTCGACCGGCTTTCTACTAGGGCTCTCTGGAGTGGCCGGTCGACCGGCTCTTGAAGAGGGGTCGTCCGGCTTTTCGGTGGATCTTTCTGGAGTGGCCGGTCGACCTAGACGGACGACCGGCTGACTTCCTTCATCCAATTTTTCGTCTTTTCGGCCTTTAGTCTTCTCTCTTAGACCCGTGCATGTCCTATCTTCATCACCTTTCATCGTCCAATCTTTGTCTTAACCCAGAGTTCACCTAAATTATTGAAAACAAGCAATTAGTGTAGCAATTTATCTCTTAAACTCAATATGCACATTTGTTTATGCTTAAGCCTATTCCTATCAAAAGTACTACACTAATGCATCATTATAAGCATTCAACACCTCTAAAATATAAGTAAATGGCAATGCAAACACACACCAAATCACAACTCGTCACACTTCAATCCCCTATTTCTGATGTTTGAATCTTCTTAGATTATTTGATTCCCCCATCACACATAGACATCTTTCATTTCCTCGTCTTTAGATTAGGTTTATCTTTTTTGATCTCCCTTTAAACAAAAACCCAAAAAACATCATAGTTTAGGGACCTAACACGTAGCTCTTAGGACGCGCATAGCTTAGGACACCATACATGCACACGACTCGTGTACTTGCGGGCTATTTAGACTTGTGTTCAGATAGCGTATCAAGTTTTTGGAGCTGTTGCTGGGAGGCAACATTTGTTTGGTTTCTTTGTTTTTCTGTGTCTTAGCTCATTATGTGTTGTTTTATCTTTTCTTTTCATGTTTTCTTTATTTTGATTAATAATAAAAAAAAACTTTCAAAAAAAATTGTTAAGCATTGTGAAGAAGTTTACTTGTATCAATTAATCATGAATGATCCTAATGCGTCATGGTGGTCACTTGTATCCTCTTCACCACTACCCGAACGTGTTCCCATTACATGTCACATTTGTGGAAGTTTTATGCGTCTAACTATTTTCTGTCCCCATGAAAATTCCCCATCTAGGGCTAATGCTAACTATGACCCCTATAGTCATGCATCATCTGATGTATCTTCATAGAAATCATGACTATAGGGATGTATATTCTTGTTATTGCAATCTATGTGGAAGCCATGCTCACGATTCTAATGCTTGTCCCACCTTTCACCCTTATCCTCGATTGCATGTAATGCCCAATGCCCTTAGGAATCATATGCCCATGCATGTATCTTCATCTTATTATCATGATTCTAGGGAGAAACATCACGCATTTTCATATTGGGGTCAAGATGACTCTTTATTTGGTACATCTCTTTGCATTGAGAGCTCATCCTTCCTATTATCTTTTCCCACCCACCTGTCCTCCGAGTCATACAATGGTTGTGCTTATAGTAATCGTAATCAAGATATCCACCATTGCCACTCGGTTGAGCCCTCTTCTTTTAGGTCTTCTTTACAAGAGGAAACATTTGGCTATCTCTTATCCCTCATCCGATCTAACCAAGAGCAACTAAAGAGTTTCAAAAGAGACACCAAATCTCTAGGTGAGCGTTTGAAGAGCATGGTTGAGAGTGTGCAACTCATGAACGAGAATGTTGAAATACCTTTAGAATGAATTGACAGGATAGAGATGAGACCTAACGATAAGGTGAATTAGGGTGAAAATGATGATGTACTGGAGAAACAACTAGAAAGAGAGGTTGATGGAGAGATGACATGATGTAGCGAGGATGAGGATGAGCTTAATGACCATTTGGTTCTTGATGACTTTTATGGATATGTTTTAGAGGAAGTAGTACCCTATCCTCCTAAGTTTTCAACGTGCTCCATTGAGTCGCGTGAGCCTTTCCTTTTTCCTCATCCTTCCCTTCACACACACTTGGAGGTTGAGTCTTATGATCATAGCCTTCATTTGCATTTCGAGTCTACATTTAGGGAGTCTAGGGTACACACCTCCCTTGAGCATTCATGCATTCATGACCCAAAATCCTTTAAGTCCCCATTGTCCTCTCTATGTGTGCCTTTCCCATGTGAAAAGAATGATGGTGAGATGATACCCACTAGCAATAAATGTATAGATGCATTTAAAGAGACTTTAGCTAGTGAAGGTTTAAAGTCACCTATTGGGGAAAACAAGACATCAATTTTAGAGGTTTTAGATGATAAGTCTCTTGGAGTTAAGAATCATGGTGTTAAGGAAAAGCAACTCTAAGAGGACACGTAAGAAATAAATTAGTGTATTTGAAGAACGATCTATGGGTCTTTTTTGATATTTGATGAATCATTATGGAAATAGAGCCTATCAAGATCGAATCCACCCCTAGTGAGGAGTTAGAATGACCTAGGCTTGAGCATGTTATATCTTGTGAAGAAGAAGAGTGTAGTACTTCATCGACCCTCATCCTTGCCCTTTCTTCTCCGAGAGTTGTTCCCACTCGCCTTTCCCATTTCGATGAGTCTCCTTCTTTAGAGCTCACGTTTGTGCCTTCTAGTTTAGAACACTTTCATCTAGGGTTAGAAAACACATTTCCCATATTGCATGCATTAGACCTATCATTGACCCATGGGGAAGGTTTGTTCCTAGCCCTTGATTATGTGAAGAAGGCGATGGGATGGTTAATTAGAGAACACACGGAGCATGATCTTTCATGTTTATGCATGACACCTTTCACACTTATGAACATATTTTCATTTGATGTTTTAAGGTGGAATCTTGAAAAGAGGTACATTGTGCATTTATTACCCCATCATATAGTGTATGACCCTTTGCCTTTTACTGTCTATGTGTGGTTAAAAATCTGGTAATTTGTGCCTCTCAATTTTAAACATTGATTGCTCTAACACTAGCGCCCGGCTGGAGGCGTTAAATCTAGCGCTGCTAGGAGGCACCCTAGACATGTTTATAGTTCATTTGCTTTCCTTGTTTTTCCTTTTCTTTTATTTGCTTTAGTATTATTGCTCTTTCATTTTCAATCGTTTCCTATTTTTCTTTTTCACCCTCTCAAGTGTTGATCCTCACTTCTATCATTTTCCATTCCTTATACACCTTGTTTGTCATTTGACGATGCCAATGCAAACTCGCATGGCAATGCTACTAACCGTGTGCTTTGAGTGTTTGCAATTTGTTGAGAGATAGGGATTAGTAGTTGAATCACTATCTAGTGGCATCAAAAGAGCTTCAATGGAACACAAGGTTGTATCTATCCTTTCTTGACTTGTTCCCTATTCATCTACCCTATCCCCACCACCCTTACTTGCTTTGTGTTGCCGATTTACTTGTTGAGTAGTATTGTTCTATTTGCTTGAGGACAAGCAAAGTTTAGGTTTGGGGGTGTGGGCGTTTGGTTTTCTTGTTATATGCTTTGTGCAGGGTAGATGTGCATTATGTTCTTAAAATGGTGAAAATATTTCGATTTTGATGCATGTAGAGTTGTTTATTTCTTGGTTAATCATTGTGTTGACTTTTGGGGTTCACTTAATTGATTGGTGAATTGGAGTTGCATTATGGGGTGTGAATGGAGTGGATTGAAAATTGGGTTTTAGAGGGGATGTCCCTGAAAGTTGTGGGGAGTGAGGACCTTCAAGAATGACCCTTGTAGGCATCCAATATCTTGGTAGGAAAGAGTGTTGAAAAAGGGTTGTTGATATGAGTGCCCCTTCCTTGATTGGTTCTTTTTGATGTGCTAAAGGCTTTCTTTTTCTTTTCTTTTTGTGTGAATACAATACAAAACATGAAAAATCCAAAAAAATTGAAAAAGGCAAAAAGGTGCAAAAAGATGAAAAAGATTGGAAAAGTTAAAAGAAAATGTGTGAAAAAAGAAATAAAGCCAAAGGCACCAAAAAGTTTTGTGAATAAGTGCATAAGTGACACAATGTCAACTTGGCACAAGCTATCCTCTATGTAGCTACGTGAATAAGGCTTTTTATAAGCCATTGTATTTGTATATTCTCTCTCTTCTTGTCTTTGAGGCTTTGTACATGTTGAGAAGGCCATGTTAGTTGAGGGGGCAAGAAATCTCAACATCTCGAATGCGTGCGTTAGAATCCTAGGCTTGTAATGGTTTGGCTACTCAGGAACTTCCCACGAAGTTTGAGCCCCTTTATGAGTAAAGAAAGGATCCGAAGAGACTTGAGGATCTCTCCACAATAGGAATGCGCCCTTCATGCTTCTTAGGGTAACCGTAATAGCCAATCAATTCTTTAGGCAACCCTTTTTATCGACTTTAAAGGTAAACTTAGGTTTTGGCTTGCTTGGGGACAAGCAAGAAGAAGGTTTGGGGGTGTTAATGTGCTTGTTTTGTGTGGGCTTATGCATTATATGTATATGCTTGTTTTGAGGTGTTTTGTGCTTCATTTGATCTATTAGTATAACATTTAGATCATATTTGTGCATAATATTTTCATGTCATAGTTGAGGTTAAGACTTAAATGCTACACTAATGTATGTTTATTACTTATTTTAGATGAGATCCAGGGAGATTTGAGCTTAATTGATGGCAAAGAGGACTTGGATCAAATATGAAGGTGTCCTAGACACAAAGGAATAAGAAAAAGTACTTTTGGAAGTAGGCGGGCAAAGGAAGGAATGATCGAGGCAGAATGAGTGCGTGAAGCACAACTTTAGAAAGAAGACTGACCCAGCCGGTCGAACTCATTACTAAGTCGGTCGACCGGCCTAATCTACCGGCCAGGTCATAGAGGTATCCAGTGAAGTCAGTCGACCTTCCTCTAAAGCTAGTCCACCGGCTAAGGCCCCCGGCTCTGCTCGATTATAGCTCTTTTTAAGTCACTTTTTTCAGCCAATTTAAAGAGAGGACCCAAGCGAGAACAACACCCAAATCAAACACCCATTTCCCAAAACTAAAAATCCACAAAAAATCACCTCACACGCTCACTTCTAAACACATTTGACAATTGGAATCAAGGATCCAAGAGGATCAAACACTAGGATTTGAGGCATAGCTCATTGGTTGTAAAGCTTGGCTATAGATAGAAGGGTATCTCTCTTTTATCCTAAGTCTAATTATGTGTGATTAGAGCTATGTAGGGTGATTATATCTTGTATTTATGGATTGATTGCTACTTTTTCTTAATGGGAACTTGATGGATTTATGTATATATGCTTTATGCTTAGGGTTTCAAAGGCTATTTTACATACACATCTATGTGTTTGTTGAAATGCCTCAATGATGTAGCATATGTATATTGAAGTCTATTGTGCTATAAACCATTTCTAAATCATTATGCTAGCATGTCTATGTGTTTGTGTGGTGATTACATGAAGCAAATATGACCATATACATGTTTATGTGTGTGTTAGCATACTTATAGCATAAATAGCTTCTATTACTTACATGTTGGGTACTATTGCTTAAATTGGTGTAATCTAAGTATGTCTATGTGTTTAGTAGTAGAATATACCGGTGTATTCTCAAATGCCATGCCCTAGATGTGTATGTCTTGTGCTTAAATGTCAATACTCGCTATTGTGATGCGATCAATGGTGCACAACTTGTAACTAGCCTAGGTTGAGTCCCCTTTAGCTTTAAATCTAGCCAATAGGAGTTCGGATAGGTTTAGTTGAGCTTAGTTAACTTAGGAAGGCTAGTTAGTCCACCCTAATGCCTTATGTTCATAAGGACTATGCCATAGCTCTAAGTGGGGTGAAGCTTAGCAACAGACTCGTACTGAGTCCTAGGCTCAAATTGGGGAACTAATTAGAGGACTAAGTGCTAGGGTTAGATGTATCTAAACTCACCTAAAACCTTATTCGCTTGCCCTAATTCCTAAGTCATAAAGACCACGCCGTACTACTAGGCATCGCCATCTAGGGACAGACCCGCACTGAGGCTTAGGGTACCAATTAAGAGGCTAATTATAGGTCTTGATTAGGGCATTTAGTATAATCCATCAAGTAATCCTAGAAAGACGTAATCACCATAAACAAGACGTAATCACCTCAGTCCCTCATTTCTAACGTTTGAATCTTCTTAGATCACTTAATTTCCTAGTCACATATACACGCATATCTTTTATTTTCTCGCCTTTAGATTAGGTTTATTTTTTTTGAGCTCCCTTTAAACCAAAAACCCAAAAACATCATAGTTTAAGGACCCAACACGTAGCTCTTAGGATGCGCATAGCTTATGACACCATACATATTAGGCGTCCTCGTGGATTCGACCCCACATTCGCACACACTTATTACACACGACCCATGCGCTTGCGAGCTGTTTAGGCTTGTGCTCAAATAGCGTATCAAGCTTCGATAGTCTTTGGCAAAGTCTAAGTGATCCGATGCTATGCTTCTTTTTTTTTTTTGTATTTTTATGAACTTCGAATATGTTGTAACTAAAATATATATTTACACATATATATGAAAGATTTTTCATTGCACCAATGCCAATGGCATTCTTCCTTCTATCACATGTGAAACGAACAGAATATTAGCATAAACCAAAGGAAATTTCAATACATCCCAAAGTGGTTGGTGATAGTTCATTTGCTTTGTCTGAGCAGAGACCCATTACCCCGATCATCTAGCAGAAGAAATTTTAATGCTCATTTTTTTCAAAAGTGTTTTTTTAAACAACTTTTGAAAAATAGCATTTTTTTAGATAGTGAAAATTTTAGCTTCTAAAAAAATTGTATTTGAGCTTTTTTCAGAGTTTTAACTTTTTAGAAAACCAAATCAAATAGTTATTGTAAATTTAATGTAATTTTTTTCAAGAAAAAAAAGTATATATTTTTTTTAAAAAAAGACAATTCAAACAGGCCCTTAATAAGCACGATAAGAGTAACACGCAGGTACAATAAATGAAACTTTTTTGTCATGCAACTTCTGATACAAGAGAAATGACATCAGAACACCGAACACCAGAGCTCGACTATCTTGCATCATGGCGGTGATATTCACATACATTTTTTGTGTAAAAGAGCGAGAAACGGCCGATCTTTTTTTTTCCTTTAATACCAGGTGAGTACATGTGAGTATACCAGCATCAGTAGAACAACACACCATATATCATAGCATGTACATATCCATTTCTTTTATGTAAGAAAGAACAAGAGCAGTATCACGACTTGACCCCATTGTACACAACTTGCAGGCACCACCCCATGGGAAAGTTTGAGCAATGATAAAACCATGACAAGGATGATCATCAGCGTTGCCAAGGTTACGAGTGTTTTCATCTACCATCGGTGGCTCGATAAAAAGCTTCGGAGCCAAGCGTTCCTGCCTTAGCTGCATAACTGAAGTATTTACCATATGACCATCGAGCATTGTGGTGATAAACGGAGCTATGCACTATAACTCCGGGAGAATAAAGCTTCTGAATACCCGATCAAGTGTCAGTGCGAAGATGGCAGCAAGATCTCATCCGTACCATATTGATAAAGCTGTCCATGGCTCTTGCATATTTCATTTGAAAATGTCAACGCAAAAACGATTGTTTCTTCGTCTTGATGGTTCTCAATGAAAGACCATCACGAGTTACTAACTTTCTTCAGAGTGGATATGCCGTTGATGTCATCCAAGAGTTGTGCCCATTGTCGTGGGCACACATGCAGTAATCAAAAGTTTTTTTTTTATTGTCAAACATATTATAATATAAGATGGCGTTCTTTAAAACAAGTGCTATAATCTTCGATCTTACATGTTGCAGAGAGTACATGATATAATGATTTTGCATGTAATATATGCTACAGTGAAGATTGGCAACAAACAAATGATGCAGACGTGAGAACTACAGTATTGCAAAGAGAAAGAGTTGACTATGGTGTTCTTTACCGTAACATGTGGTTCTCAATGGGAATATTTTTGGATGATTCCCATAGACAACGCTAATCTAAACCGGCAAAAAATCAGATGAAGTGATGACGACCTTCATCTTTGGCGATCTGTGGCCTACAAGGCAAGGCTTCATGTCGGTGGGGTTCTGGCATTAGCTCCTTTGATGATCAAGCTAGTATGTATTTATTAATTGTATGTATTAAAGAAGAAGAGAGGAGAGAGAGAGAGAAGAGAGCTTGTATATCTTTCTAAGCCTCTCCTTTTTTTGATAGAATGACTTACCTTTTTTGTTATTTGCTTTGGTTTTCTTGATAATTATTGGGCCATAAATTCATTATTGGTTTAGGTTGGGGAAGGGCATAGCCTATTCCCTATCAATTATCTCTCAAAGACTTCTTCTTTTTGATTCGTATGTTAATATTTAATCATTTTAATTGATAATCTCTAACTAAATATTGTAGGCAGTATTGCTATTACCAGTGCTTTCAATGCTTCTAGACTTTTTCTCCATTTTGACATTGTTGCATTTAAAAGGAGGTATATTCTTTGTTATAATTGTGTAATTTAAATTATTTGATTGCCAGATATCTAATTCTATCCTTTATGTATAGTCTAAACTCGGATCATGGCATGAAATCACATAGAATTAGCCATATGACTTCATCTCGCCCAGCTTCAAGTGATGATGCGTTTTAATCTCCAGGCACTTTCAAGGCAGTCAATGAGATAAAATCTATTGGCAAAGTAATTTCTTTTTTCAAAACTTAGCTTGTTATTCTTTCCTCCAATCAATTTTGTAAATAAGTCTTTTTGTTTTATTTTGACTTAACACATACGACCTACACAGGAAGCACTGTTTGTTGTTATGGTGGAACTATTAACCATACTGACCGACAATGGATGGTCACACATTTCATGTACAAGGTTTAAGACAGGTTTTACCTCAAGGGGGCAAATTTTGGTGTGATAAGTGTAAAAGTGTGATTCATGATATAGATTTGAGGTGTTATAGTTGGATGCTTAACTTTTATTTGAATAAACTGCATTTATTTCAAACAAAACTGAAAATGTTGTATTCAAAGAAATTTTTCAAATTTGTCTTAGTTCATTGTTTCATTTTTGTATTGTACAATTTAATTAATATAATGTGCAATTATTATATACACTTATATTTATATTATTATTGCTTTATTTTCCATACTGATACACATTTGTTAAATTCATACTATATAATTTGATTGAAATATAAAGTCAGATGAAAAAAAAATCTATTCTTTTAATATCCTCAATTAGATATGTCGCTTCCTGAGCATGACATGAGTGTCACACTAATAAGTAAATAAATTAAGACGATGAGAAGTATGTGGATCTTAAGACAATGAGAAGTATGTGGATCTGGCAAATTATACCATGTACCACTAACATCATGCACCACATTTGCATTGTAGATGACCTTACTTTAGAAAAAAAAAAAAAAGAGAAAAAATTCTGAAATACAAACACATACACACTCTGTACATGCTCATGCACCAACATCCATCACAAACAAAATCTCTACACACACAAATGCACCTACACACTCATGTATATATATATATATATATCAGCAACTAGTGGGCTTTCCATTGAGTTGATTAATTTAAGCAGTTGTATGATTAAAATGTGTTTACTTGGTGGTTTAATTTTACGCCATATGACAATGGGCTCGTATGTCTTTGGATGCCATCTGGCATCTGTCTCCAGTTTGATTTGAAATAGAAAAAACCTTACATTATATATATGCATGCGTTAGCCTTGGCCAGTCAAATTTCCAATAATAGCCTTACTTTGTGTTGGCATTTTGCGGTTATGCCCTCTATTTATTATCCCTTAGCGTTCTAATTTTTTTTAAAAGAGCCGCTTTGCCTCATTTTTTGTATACAGTTTGCAGTGTCCAAATTTTTTCTTGAAAGAGCTAGTTTGCCTTTTTTTTTTGTTTGTAAATTTATGGTTGATGTGTCTTGACTTGTGGGTGTCTATTGAGGTCATTTGAATGCAATTTAGGGGTATTTAGAGCTTTTTAAAGTGCAATTGCATGTCATTGTGTGCGTAAGTGTTAATATTGCTTGATTGATGGTGTGTGCACACTTTAGTGCTTAGTTGTGCTATTTTTTAATGCATGGAGTGCTTGTTTTGGCTTGTTTCGAGTCTTTTTGAAAGGTTGGTGTGTCCCAGTTTGTAATTCGAGCATGGTTTAGTGCACGTGCAATCTTCGAGCAATAAATGCATGCGTTTGAGAATGTGTACGTGTGTGTTTCAATGTTAGTGTTGATTACTTGGTGACTTTTAGCACGTATTGCTTGTGTGTGGAGTTTACATTTATTCTTACTTTTTGTATTCTTTTTTGCTTGTTTTACTTTTAATCTAATGCAAATTAGTTAGTAGTCATTGTAATATTAAGTTATATAGTATTATGTAGTAATTTATTTACGTTTTCTACGATATAAGTAGTATTATAACATATTAATTTTGTAGAGTTAGTTAGTACATTAGTAGTTACATTAGGTAGTATTATTAGTAATTATATTATTGTATTAGCAGTTATACTTAGTAATATGTATATTATTAGTATAGTATTAAGTTAGTATAATATTATACTATATGGTATTATATAAGTATAATAATATAGTAATATAGGTTTAGTATTTCTATTGTATTAACATCAGTATAATATATTTGTAGCATTAGGTTATAATATATTATAGATTAGCTTTTATCTTACCTCACAAAAGCACACAAGACCCGTGTTCTTTTAAGTAAATCAGCAAATGCCACCTTACGAGCTTTATACTAACTCAAATTTTGACCAAGAGCGCTCAATTCCTGACCCATTTTAACCAACCCACCTACCCCCAGGACCCCACACGAGCAGCTTACACAAGAAAATAAGCAAAGCTTCCACAAGCACCTCTCATCAGCACACACATACATAAGCAGCAGCGTTTCTTTTTTTCTTAAGAAGCTCATGTGCCCTCCCTGCCTACCCGATTGCTTCTGGACCACAACTCACACCATAAACACACAACACAGAACATTATACATCATATATCAGTAGTAGCAAGCATATTTGGAGGGAGGCTAAGTAACGAACAAAGGAAAAAAAAGAATCAGCAGCCAAGATAAGCCCAAGCACTCACTCCCTATCCCCACACACATATTAACGCTTACTTATCAGCTCATGAGCTGTAGAGGGAACGAAAGAACGAAGCAAAATAGCAAAGCCTCTCGGCTCAAGCCTTACCCGAACCCCGTACCCCACATTAAAACTGAGCTAGACTTTACTTAATTTGTTTTCTTTTTGTGTTTGCAGATGAAACGAGCTGCCAAGGAGCTTAAGTGAGCTAAAAAGAAGCCAAGCATGAGCTAATTTCAAGCTAAAAAGGAAGGGAGCAGCTGGAAAATTAAAAAGGGCAAAGCTAAGGGCTCGTTTGGTAATGCTGTAAAAAATTTATAAAACGGAAACTAGAATCATAAAAAAAAAATTATCAACAACAATTAAAAATAGAAACTGTAAATGCGTTTGGTTAAATTATAGAATCTATAAAAAAGCTAAGAATATTTTGTAAAAGAATAATGAGAATATTCTTTGTTTATCAAAGTTGCAAAAACAGGTTGTTAGTTTTTGTTTTTCTAGAAAACGAAACTGGAAACAAATATACTGGTTTTCAAATTTTGATCAACAAAAACAAAAAACCAGAAACAGCAACGATGTCAAACGAGCCCTAAGCTAAGCAAGAAAGCTGATTTGGGGGCTTAAAATCAAGTTGGGTAGCAGCTATTTAAAGGGGACTTCTTTCATATACTTGTTCATCTCACTTCACATGCCTCTCACACATCTTCACACACAAAAACCTTTCATCTCACACACTTTCTGCACACACTAAATCATACACATAACTGCAAAATTCAAGCTCTTGGAGTGGATTTGTACATAACTTGAAACAGGGGTTTGCAAGCTTTGTAAAGGAATTGAAGCAAGGATATGAGGGTGTTTTCTAACTTTCTCCCTATTCTTGTTTTTATTATGTTAGTTTAGATCTTTTTTAGGTGATAAATACTTGATTTGTGGGCAACTATTAGACTTTTTGTATGGGATTCAATGATGGATGAACATATATTTTGTTTTTTATGGATTCAATGACTATTTCTTCTTACATTTCAAGTGTTTGATGAAATGTTCTTAGAAAGTATATGTTATTTCATGGCCTGCTTGTTCTTCATAACTTAATAACTCTATTCTCTAGTATGTCTTTGTGCTAGATCTAGGGTTTCCATATAAAAAGGGCCTTGTAACTACAATCATGTCCATATGTTTAAGTTATAACTCTTTTGGATGAAAGCATGCTTAGTCACCATGTATGCAAGTTATTGCTCAAGTTTACGGCTTCAAATCAACTTGTCTATGAGTGTTTTATAAGTTTCCCATTTGACCATACATGAAATTGAGCTTGAAGTGCCATCATTGCTTGAAGTAATGCTTATTTGTTGATTCATAATTGATGTTTAGGCTAGGTTGAGGATTCTTTAGTTTTAAACCCAACTTATAAGGCTCCAAATAGTCTAATAGAACTTGGAATGGACTAGGTCTTATTTTTAAACCCAACTAATGACTTAGGCACTAAGTTAAGAACAACCGGCATTGCCGAGAAACCTAAAAAGCTAGCTCGAAACCCTTAGGCCATAAGGACCACGCTATGCTCTAGGAGGGCCTATCTAGGGAAAGACCCGCACTGAGGCCTTTAAGATAGTACAATGGCTTGTTAGGACTTCTAGAAGGAAGAGCTAGTTTTCCCTTTTAATCCATTAGTTAACCCTAACAAAAGAGTGTAATAGTGTCCACAATCAAGGAGGATTTACCCTAAACCTCCATTAATGTTTAATTTCCCTCTAAGTAATATGGATTCACCCTCTTCCCATCACAGACACATACTTTTTAGCTTTATAGTTTTGTAGTTTAGATTTGAATTCAAGCTCTATCAACCCAAAACCCACAAAAAAGAGATAAGTAGATTAGGGCTTTTCTTTAGTAGCTTCCTAGGACACATAGCTTAGAGCCATCCTCCATTTTCGCCTCCTTGTGGATACGACCTCGTATTTGCATGCTTTGTTACCAATGACCTAAGCGTTTATGGGCTAATTTTAAGACTTTGTGCTTAATTGCACATCAAGTTTTTGGCATTGTTGCTGGAGAGGCATGGTGGTTTGCTTATTTGATTTTGTGTGTCTTTTGGTTAGTTGCATATCTTCTTTTGTTTCTCTTGTTTACTTGCGTCTTTAGTTAGCCTTTATTGCATATTTACTTTCTTATCTTGTTGCGTAGTTGTCTTTGCTTTCTAGTAGTAGTGTTTACACCTAAAATCCGCAATCAGTCAGTCTAATAGCCTAAGAGATGGATACAAGGCGAAAAGAGTTATTCAACATGTGAAGTTTACAAATAATCAACCTGGTGGTTAAAGAAGAGGGTACAGGACAAAGGAGGTTTAAGTCCTGGTGGTTGAAGAAGAGGGTATAGGACAAAGGAGGTTTAAGGCTGACACTACAGCTGACAATGATTTCGAGGTCGATCTTCAACCATCAATAATAAATCGATGCATGAGGAGCACATGCCTAATTTGAATAAAGAAGACCAAGTCTGATGAAACGCGCAACGCCAAAACTGAAGAGACAAAAATGGAACAAGAAACATGGTCATCTCCAACAACCTAGAAGAAGCTGGAATCATCGACTGAACATTAAGATTTCGGGAGCAACAGCTGTAAAACCTGATCGAGGCCAAGAAGAAAGGGGTACCACAACCACCGTGCTTTGATCATATATCTATCTCTTAGCTTCATAGCTCCATAGCTTAGTCCTATCCTTAGCCTAGCTTATAGCTTAGTCTTAGATAGTGTAGTGTTAACTTAGTTGTATGCCAAACACCACTGTAATTCACTCTACGACCTAGATTTTTCTTTTTTTTTTTTGTAATTTAGTTTGTGGTTTTGTTGTAATTAAGTTTATGGCTATCTCAAATGTAGCTGCAATTAGCTTTGTGGCTCAGCTTTATCATTATTTCAAGCTCTAATTAAGTTTATGGTAGGAGCGATTCATTGCAATTTGCTTTGTGGTGCAATCTGGTAATCCTTTACTTCGTATTCTATTCATTTGTTTGAGAGTCCATCTTATTCTCATTCGCCATTTTGATTGTAATAAAAGTTCATGATTTGATTTCATTGTGATTCAATTGTTATTGCTTTGACTCTAGTTTATTTTATTACAATTGAGTTTCCCATTTCCCGTTCTTTACAAAGCCTCTAGACAGAGTTCCAAGTAGGGGATAAAGAACCCACAATCATAAAATTGTTTGCGAAGACTCCTAGGTCAAAAAAGCATTGCTGTAAGATTCGACCTTCGTGCTCTAGACGCACCTGGTCGAGGTTGTGGCCCTGGGTGTATGGCCTGGTGAAGGTTTTTACAAGCAAACAATTTATGGACGCTTAGTGGGACTCGATTTCGATATGGGTCAAAATACTTGAAGCAAAGCATTACCCACAAACACTAAAGAGGGGATTGATATGATGGGCATCCCTTCCACGTCCAATGAAGATGTAAACGTGGCCAATCTTTTGGACATAGAACATGTTGTTGTCTCCCCTTTCCCATTAAACTGACATCTAAGAAGCACAGTCACTTGATAGACAGATACTAAGGTCGGAGTTGGAAGACCAAGTCTTGGCACGATTACAAGAATATCTTTTGACTTCTATGCAAGATGTCATTGCTAAGGTCAAAGATAAAACATCCGTAAAGGTGTTGATGGAGTCTAATAAGATGATCATCAACACTCTAGCTCCTTTGGTTGATGTCTCTATTAGGATTAGTATGCCCTAAAGCTCACTTGTATTGACATTTTGGATGTTACACAATGTACAATCATTTTGTTAAATGGCAATAAGAGTTTCTTACATATTATCTCTGGTGTGTTTTATTGATGTATGTATAAAGGTCCCTTGACTTGAACTAATAACTTGGGTGTGCAGTGAGGCTGGATGAATAATAGGTCCAAGTCTAGTTTTTTTTCACATCATAAATTGAGTCCGTAACCGAATGGTAGTGTTGTGCATTTTACCGGGATAAGGTTATATTGAGCAAGTCTTCTCGTTGAGGGTGATCTATCTAGGTCATTGGAGGACTTTCTGGATTTGTCTCAATAGTACGTGTGTCACATATTTGACAGGATGATTGTGAGTATGTTTTCTAGAGACGTACTATCAAAGAAAGAAAACAAGATACTCACTACTACTAAACGATCATTGCTCTTATTCTTGAGCATATGTGGATGAACTAATGAAGTTAGGGTCTGACACTTTGATTCACTTTGGGTGAGGTCTTACTTTATTAGGATCAACAGCCTTGTGCATTGAGTGCTAAGTTCTAATTAATTGGAACATGCATATGTAATATGAAATTTATGTGCTCTGTTTGGGATTGTCCATATTTATCATCCGAATCTAGATTTAGTGATACTACCTTTATGGGTGTATCGGTCATATGGCTTGAGGGTCGCTCCCGAGATCAAGAGATTCCATGACCAAGGATGGTTGACAATAGGACAAGAGACCCAAAAGAAAAGATGCAAATAAGGAGGTGATTGTACATAGGTCAAAGGATCGGCCTTAGTTATAGGTATACATAGAGGGGCATTATGATCGGTTATTTAGTAGGTTAAAGACAAAGTTCACATTCTTTTGTGATAAGCTTTTGGGTAATAGCAATTATTCTAGGAATGCAACTTTGATCTTATGATGGAATAGATCGGAGTTAAAAATAATTATTCTGTCGCCTACATCGGGTAAGAACATTTTTTATTATTTTTGGAAACCAAGGTTAATTGTGTCTTCTTTGTCCCTTCCCTAGTTGAAATGACTTTGAGAGAGTATTCTTGAAAGTGCAAATTCCATATTGTGTTAATAGTCTTATTGGGCCAAAGCTTGGAATTGGGTTTATGTTTTCTTTAGAGTTCGAGATAGCCTAATTAGGCTTGGATGGTTTCTTATTGGGCTTGGGCGTCCACATGGATTATGGACTGTGTGTTAGGCTTGGATTGTGAGCTTGGCCCAATCTTCCAAGACATGTGGTAGAAAGTTACTGCAAGAAGAATTCAAATTGTACAAGTAACTTCCATGCAGAATTCAAATTATACAAGTAACTTCGATGACAGTGGCAAACATTTACTACTAAGAGAAAGTTTCCTACATGGAAAGTTTACAAGATTTAGATGTCAAACTTTTTCTAAAAGTAGGCAAGACCTTAAACTATTTCTAGCATCCAAAAAGTTTCCCACACTTCAAGAGGTCAGCTTTACATATTTTGCAAATACTAGTTATGTTTTATATGTTCTTAAGCATGTTCTTGTGTGTGTTATGTGGTTATTTTATTTTCCTAGCATGTTTTCATGGTAGAATTTTTTGAAAATATGGACTAGGATAGACCACATGTAATATTATTGATCCAACAATTGGTATCAAAACTTAGGCTCACACACAACATGCTTAGACTACGCAAGAATATTGTATTTGCATAAATATGTTAGTCATCTTGTGAGTGGAAAGATTAGAAAGTGTTGTGTTGCATATACTTGTGATTTTATGCTTGTATATGCAGTTGATATAAAATCTCTTTGATGATTTGTATGTATGCATGATAGAGTTTCGTGTACAGTCAACAAAGCTTGGCCATAGGTGATTTCATGTATAGATCTTTATGGTTATTGCTTGTAGCTTCATTTAAAAGAAGCATAGGATGTTTTGATATCCTTGTAATGTTGCTTTTATGATTGTAAGCTTGTATTAGCAATAGCAAAATACATTATTGTTGTAATCTTTAAAAGACCAAGGAGAGAAGCAAGGAAAGATAGAAAACGAGAGCAAATATGTCTCAGTTGGTCGATCAGCTCCTCCTCTGTGATCGACCAGCTCTGGCAAAAATTGCAATAAATATTGCTATTTTATGCTTTTTGAATTGAAGATTGCAGAGAGCCATCAAAGAGGGATTCTAATGTATTTTGGTGGATGTTTATAATGCATTGACATATTAACATATTTGCATAAGCATAAACATGATTACCACCTAGAAATATGCCCACTCATTAGGTTTTTAAAATTGGCCAATCCTATGTGTTAATTTCTCAGAGATAGTTAAGTTCATTTAAATGAGATTGGCTTAGACAAGATAATTGTAAGCAATTATGTCTAAAGATGTCATGCAATCTCATGACAAAAATAAAAAACTTAACTTGAGACTTACAATATGACAACCTAAGGGTCCATACACCCAGATTTATGTAAATAATCTATTATGGTATTGCAATGTTTTAGTAATACAAAGGGGATTCACAAAAACCAAAGTGTTTCACAAATCCAAAGTGTGTTTAGATCTAAAACAAAAAGCAAGAATACCAAAAATAGATAAAACCCTTATGTTAAAATATTGAATAAGAGAGGGGACTGGGAATACCCCACGACTTTCCATATCCGATTCATGCTAATGGTAAATGTCTTTAACTTCCCCATCAGAGGGTGACACTTTATCAAGATTTAGCAAGGTGAATTTAAAATTTTTATTCAAAAGGGTGTTAGTGAGTTTGGCGATCCTATTGGTGGAATTCTTCATTAAAGATCGCCTCACAAAACATTGATTAAAGTCACTACCCCATCGGAGGGCTTAAATCAAGAATGTTAGGCAAATTAACATAAAGAATAGGTATACACTCAACTTAATGGTAGGTTCGGCTATCCCATCAATAGAGTTCATTACCGGATTTAAGAAGCCAAATAAAACAGTGATTGAACTATTCAATTGAATCATATCCAGATAATTGTCAATTCAAATAAGCGGTGGCGCTTAACTTAACATTCATAAGTCCGGCCATCCCATTGGTGGAGTTCTTGTGAGGACGCTGAGACACTGTTACATTGAGTAGTTTAAGGGTTGATCTACTTGTAAAAGTACTTGTATGTTTTACTTCCAAAGATAGCATACATATTATACATGCATCAATTCTATACTTATAAAATAATTATGATTATATCATTGTATATCTAGAAAAATGTCTTCGTTCAGTCCACTAGCTACAATTCTCAAAGAGCACAAGCTTGTTGGACCGAATTTTGTGGACTGAGAACGAAACTTGGACATAGTACTCAATGCAGAAGAGTACTAGTATGTCCTAACAACTTCTTATCCTGTTGTGAAGACAAACTCTTCTGAAGCCTAGAAAGATGTTAAGGCAAAATGGCAGAAGGCCAATAGTATGGCCAAGTGCTATATGATGGCTTCTATGTCAGATATTTTGCAGAGCAAACATCATCATATGGAAACTGCAAAAGAAATCATGAACTCATTGTCTTATATGTTTGCCGATAAGAGTAGGCCAGCAAGGCAAGGTGCTCTTAGAGAAATTATGAATCAAAGAATGGCAGAAGGAGCATTTGTCAAGGAGTATATGCTCAAAATGATAGATTACTTCATTACTGCTGAGATCCTAGGGGCAAACATAGATGAACAATCAAAGGTAGACATAATTTTGGAGAATGTACCACCGTCTTACACCCAGTTCAAGCTTAATTATAATATGGCAAGATGAACTTGGATATGATGGGATTGATGAAAGAGCTCCTAGCTACGGAAGCCATAATGAAAAATAAGGTCCACGTAAATATAGTTCAAGCTTCCACTTCTGGACTTAACCCGAAAGGGAAAAGTTCAAAGGAAAGGGGAAGAAAAAACATGGTCGAGGGAAAAGGAAAAAAAACAGCGAATAGCCCAAACAATTAGCAGGTGAAAAGCCCAAGGGTAAATGCTTTAAGTGTGGCCAGAAAATACATTGGAAAAGGGATTGCCGAAGTACTTGGCACAAGGCCAGATAGGTACACCTCTTTTGTTCTACATTGAAACCTGTTTGATGGTTGATTCTACTGATCCTTAGATTATAGATTTTAAATCCATGAACCATATTGCAATTTTTTGCATTGGTTTTAGGAAATGAAGAAACTAGCTAAAGGGGAATTTGCTCTGAGGATGGGTAATGGAGCAAAACTATGGGCTGCTGTAGTAGAAGGAATAGGCTTAAATTTTCCATGTAATAGGAAGTTATTTTTGAATAATGTTTATTATGATCCAGATGAACGTAAAAACCTTATCTCTATTTCGCAATTAATATTAGACGATTTTTGCATTAATTTCCATTCTGGTGTTGATATTAGTAGAGATGAAAATATTATCTGTTCCGGCGGCATGCATGATAACTTGTTCTATATGAAACCTATTACAAATTCACTAGATAATATAGAATGAACTAATTCCCAGAAAAGAAAGGTTTTTTCGATCAATGATACTTATCTTTGGCACCTATATTTAGGACATATTAATCTAAAGCAAATTCGAAGATTAGTTGAGAATAGGCATCTTAGCTCATTAGATCTCAAAGATCTACCTCTGTGTGAATCTTGTCTCAAAGGAAAGATGAACAAATGGTCATTTTCTTCTACAGGAGAAAGGGCCAAAGAAGTATTGGAATTGGTTCATACCGATGTGTGTGGTCCTATGAGCAAACCAGCACAAAGAGGTTATAAGTAATTTATTACCTTTACTGATGATTACTCTAGGTATGGATATGTATATCTGATGCGACGCAAGTTTGAATCCTTTGAGAAATTCAAAAAGCTCAAGGCTTAAGCAGAGCAGAAATTAGATAAACGTATCAAAGTCCTTCAGTCTGATCGAGATGACGAATACCTCTCGGGTGAGTTTAGAGACTATCTTACACAAGAAGGGATTGTGTCTCAATTGACTGTACCAGGGACTCCCCAGCAAAATGGTGTAGCAGAGAGAAGAAATTGCACCCTATTAGATATGGTTAGGTCAATGATAAGTCATGCATCATTATCTTTATCTTTTTAGGGGTATGCCCGTGAGACAACATCATACATCTTGAACTTGGTACCATCTAAATTAGTACCTAAGACACCACAAGAAATGTGGATCAGGCGTAAGCCTAGTTTAAATCATCTCCATATTTGAGGTTGTCCAACTTATGTACTTAATAGTAATGCTTCAAAGTTGGAACCAAGATCTGAGTTATGCTATTTTATTGGGTATCCTAAGGGAACCAGAGGTGGGATCTTTTATAATCTGAAGAAGCAAAAGGTGTTTATAAGCACCCATGCTAGATACTTAGAGAATGGTGAAATGATCTAGAAAACACCAAATTTTGAAGTTTTTCTAGAAGAGATTTCACAAGAATCTCCAATTACACCTGTGGTAACTGTAAATGAAAAGGAATAGCATATTACACCTAATATATCAGAGCCTCATCGTAATGGGAGGATATCCAGGCCTCTTGATAGATACTATGGAGAGTCAT
The DNA here is from genome assembly GCA_028554755.1 of Cordia subcordata. Classification (NCBI taxonomy): domain Eukaryota; kingdom Viridiplantae; phylum Streptophyta; class Magnoliopsida; order Boraginales; family Cordiaceae; genus Cordia; species Cordia subcordata. Next base: position 1,480,611 of record JAPTOF010000005.1, read on the forward strand.
TTCAGACTTCCTTAGAGGATTAGGTAGTGGATCGCACAAGCTATGATGAAGCAGTTTTCGACATAAATGCCAACCAATGGCATAGGGCATGGATTCAGAGTAAGAATCTATGTATTCATACAAAGTCCAGGATCTTGTAATTGCACCTGAAGGGGTAAAACCTGTAGGGTGCAAATGGGTCTACAAGAGGAAAAGAGGAGTTGATGGAAAAGTTGAAACCTTTAAAGCAAGGTTGGTGGCAAAAAGCTATACTGAGAAAAAAGGGATCAATTATGAGGAAACTTTCTCACCAGTAGCCATGCTTAAATCTATCAGGATACTTTTTGCCATCGCATGCCATTATGACTATGAGATATGGCAAATAGACGTCAAGATAACTTTTCTTAATAGAGAGCTTGACGAGACCATTTACATGACACAACCAGATGGATATGTTGCCAAAGGCTAGGAACATATAGTTTGTAAGTTAAAAAAGTCCATTTATAGATTAAAGCAGACATCTAGAACATGGAACATCAAATTTGATCGTGCAATTAAATCTTATGGTTTTCATCAAAATATTGATGAACCTTGCGTGTATAAGAGGCGTAAAAGAAATGCTGTAGCTTGGAAATGATGTGGGGATGCTATCATTCATCAAGGTTTTGCTTTCTACTCAATTGAAATAAAGGATTTAGGAGAAGCTAGTTATGTTCTAGGCATCAAGCTTATGCGAGATCGTAAGAATAAAAGGCTAGCCCTATCTCAAGCTTCATTTATTAAGAAGATATTGGTCAGATTTAACATGCAAAACTCTAAGAAGGCTTCATTACCTTCTAGACATGGAGTTTATCTATCTCAAGATCAATGTCCTGAAACACCTAAGGAGATAGAGAGCATGAAATGAGTTCCTTATGCTTTGGCGGTTGGAAGCCTCATGTATGCCATGTTATGTACTAGACCAGATATCTGCTTTGTTGTTGGCATAGTTAGTAGATATCAGTCAAACCTTGGACTGGCACATTGAGTCGTGGTTAAGCATATATTCAAGTTCTTGCAAGGGACTAAGCATTATGTGCTAGAATACCATGTGAATGATCTAATGCCATTAGCCTATACAGACTCGGATTTCCAGTCTGACAGATATTCTAGGAAGTCTACTTCTGGATATGTTTTCACTCTGTCAAGATGAGCTATTTCATGGAGAAATGTGAAGCAAAAGTGTATTGCTGACTCTACCACAGAGGCCGAGTATGTAGCAACATCTGAGGCTACGAAAGAGATAGTATGGCTAAGAAAGTTCCTTTTAAACCTAGAGATTGTACTGACAGTTCATAGACTGATAACATTATATTAAGACAACATAGGTGTTGTTTCATAGTGTAAAGAGCCCAGGAATCACAAAAAAGGTAAACACATTGAATGAAAATATCATTTGATTCGTAAGTTTTTCTAGAGAAGAGATGTTGTACTTGAAAAGATAGCTTCACCGGAAAACCTAGCGGACCCATTTACAAAGACTTTTCTAGAGAAAATGTTTACCACACGTTTGAAGTCTATAGGTATTATGTTGTGTAGAAGTGATCTTTAATTTCACATCAAGTTTTTGGCATCGTTACCAGGGAGGCATGGTAGTTTTCTTATTTGACTTTGTGTGTCTTTTGGTTAGTTGCATATCTTCTTTTGTCACTCTTGTTTACTTGCATCTTTAGTTAGATTTTATTGCTTATTTACTTTCTTATCTTGTTGTGTAGTTTTCTTTGCTTTCTAGTAGTAATGTTTACACATAAAATCTGCAATTAGTTGGCCTAATAGCCGAAGAAGGCGAAAAAAGTTATTCTACAAATGAAGTCTACAAATAATCGACCTGGTGGTTAAAGAAGAGGGTACAGGACAATGAAGGTTTAAGACCAGGTGGTTGAAAAGAGGGTACAAGACAAAGAAGGTTTAAGGCTGACACTACGGCTAACACTGGTTTTGAGGTCGATCTTCGGCCAGCAGTAATAAATTGGCGCATGAGGAACACATGCCTGATTTGAAGAAAGAAGACCAAGTCTGATGAAACGTATAGCGCCGAAACTAAAGAGACAAAAATGGAACAAGGAACTTGGTTAGCTCCAACAACCCTGAAGAAGCTAGAATCATCGACTTAATGGGAAGATTGCGGGAGCAACAGTTGTAAAACCTGATCGAGGCCAAGAAGAAATGGGTTCCACAACCACCGTGCTTTGATCATATATCTATCTTTTAACTTCACAGCTCCATAGCTTAGTCCTATCCTTAGGCTAGCCTATATCTTAGTCTTAGTTAGCGTAGTGTTAGCTTAGTTGTATGCCAAACACCACTATAATTCACTCTACGACCTAGATTTTTCCTTTTTTTTGTTGTAATTTAGTTTGTGGTTTTGCAGTAATTAAGTTTATGGCCTTCTCAAATGTAGCTCCAATTAGCTTTGCGGCTCGACTTTATCATTTTTTCAAGTTGTAATTAAGTTTATGGTAGGAGCGATTCATTGTAATTAGCTTTGTGGTGCAATCTAATAATCCTTTACTTTGTATTCTATTCATTTATTTGAAGGTCCATCTTATTCTCATTCGCCATTTTGATTGTAATAAAAGTTCATGATTTGGTTTCATTGTGATTTAATCGTTATTGCTTTGACACTGGTTTATTTTATTACAATTGAGTATCCCATTTCTCGTTCTTTACAAAGTCTCTAGACGGAGTTCCAAGCTGGGGATAAAGAACCCAAAATCATAAAATTGTCTACGAAGACTCCTAGGTCAAAAAAGCATTGCTGTAAGATTTGACCTTCGTGCTCTGGACGCACCTGGTCGAGGTTGTGGCCTGGTGAAGGTTTTTTCCAGGCAAACAATTTTTGGACGCCTAGTAGGACTCGATTCCGATATGGGTTGAAATACTTGAAGCAAAGCATATCCACAAACACTGAAGAAGGGATTGATATGATGGGCATCCCTTCCACGTCCCATGAAGATGTAAACGTAGTCGATCTTTTGGACATACAACATGTTATTGTCACCTCTTTCCCATTAAATTGACATCTGAGAAGCACAGTCACTTGACTGACAGATGCGAAGGTCGAAGTTGGTTGACCAGATCTTGGCACGATCACAAGAATATCCTTTGACTTCTATGCAAGATGTCGTTGCTATGGTCAAAGATAAAACATCCGTAAAGGCATTGATGAAGTCTAATGAGATGATCATGAACGCTCTAGCTCCTTTGGTTAACGTCTCTGTTAGGATTAGTATACTTTAAAGCTCACTTATATTGACATTTTGGATGTTACACAATGGATAATCATTTTTTTAAATAGCATTAAGAGTTTCATACATATTATCTCTAGTATGTGTTTATTGATGTATGTATAAAGCTCTTTTGACTTGAACTAATGACTTGGGTGCACAGTGAGGCTGGATGCACAGTAGGTCCAAATCTAGATTTAGTCACGTCATAAATTGAGTCCGTAACTGAATGGTAGTATTGGGCACTCTACCAGGATAAGGTTATATTGAGAAAGTCTCCTTGTTGAGGGTGATCTATCTAGGTCATTAGAGGACTTTCTGGATTTGTCTCAATAGTACGTGTGTCACGTATTTGACAGGACCATTGTGATTATGTTTTCTAGAGATGTACTCTCAAAGAAAGAAAACAAGATACTCACTACTACTAAATGATCATTGCTTTTAATCTTGAGCATATGTGGATGAACTAATGAAGTTAGGGTTTGGCACTTTGATTCATGATGTGTGTCATTTGTGCGTGTTTGCATCTAGTTTTTGCATGCACATTTAAAGGTGTTTAAAGCATAATTGAGTGCACTTAGTACAAAGTTTATGCATATTTGTTAATATTTGTACATAATGTATTTAGACGCATAAATACTACGCTAAGTGTTATATTCCATGTTTTAGGAGTGTTTTAGAAGGGTTTAAGCTTGTGCGAGAAAGAAATGAGCTAACGGATGAAGACCGGAAGAAAAGGGATAAAGAAAAGATCATTCTGATCCAGCTGGTCAACTTAGAAGAAGAGTCAGTCAACCGTCTAGGTCAATTAGCTGCTCCAGAGAATAAAGAATTTAAGCTGGTCGAGTTCCTCAAGGAGCCAGTTGTCCAGCTAGGTCGACCGGCTGTGCGCTAAAGAAATCCATAAAAAGCTCGTTTCAGCTCATTTTCAAGGGAGGAACTTTTCTTTTTAAAACCCCAATAAATCCTAACCCTTTGCCCACTTCATCAAACACCCTAAACCACCATCTAAACCCCACACCAAGCTGGGATTGAAGTATTAAACAAAGAATTGAAGGATTTGTACGGATTTGGAAGCAAGAATTTAGGGAAGTTCTTCTTGTTCTTTCTCTATTTCTCGTAAATATGTTGCTAGATTAGGCTAGATTTAGGGTTGATTGTTGTTGTATATTAGATTAGGGCTTTGAATAATGGATTTGTGTAGATCTTTGGCTCTTAATACATGTTTGTTTACATAAATATATGGCATGATTCAATATGTCTATGTATTGGAAATCAAACATGTCTATGTGTTTGTTAAAATGCCTAAGTGAATATGCATGTGTTATTTGTGCTTCAAATGCTCTTATTTACTTATATGGGTGTTGTGATTGTGCTTAATCTCATGGCTTTGCTTAGTAGAGTAGGCTTTAGCTTTAAATCCAGCTAATAGGTTACATGCTATGCTTAGTCGAGTTTAAGTGCTAGTCCTTGGCTTTAAATTTAGCAAAGCGGATAAGTTAACTTAGACTAGAGTATCCCTCACCCACATTAGTGTTAGTTAATCGAGCCTTAATGTCATGTAGTGTTTAGGTACTAGTCCTTGGCTTTAAATCCAGCCAAGAGGATAAGTTCTAAGCACATATTGCGTAGGCTAGGAGGAATTGGCCCTTAGCTTTAAATCCAGCTAATGGGTTAAACCACTAGTATTGGTTAAGAGAGCCCCTGATCAACACTACGGCACTAGAAGTCTCAAGCCTTAGATAGACCTCATCCATTATCATAGCCCAAGTCTAGCTGCAATGCAATCACCCTAGGTTCCTTTCTTCTTTCTTAGTTTTTCCTTCCTTAGTTTGGCTCCTTTAAGTTCCTTCATAGATTAGTTTTTATTTTCCTTTTTCTGAGCTCCCTTCCATTCTAAAGTAAACACACTCACGCACGTAGCTAATTTGAGGCACTCGAGCACATAGAGACTAAACTAAGGTAGCCTCACTGTGGAGACGACACCCGCACTCAAATCCACTACACCACGAATGATCCGTACGCTTGCGGGTATAAAACTCGATACGCACATATCAATTCACTTTGGGTGAGATCTTAGTTTATTAGGATCAACAGCCTTGTGCATTGAGTGCTAAGTTCTAATTAATTGGAACATGCTTATGTAATATGGAATCTATGTGTCCCCTATGGGATTGTCCATATTTATTATCTGAATCTAGATTTATTGGTACTACCTTTATAAGTGTATCGGTCATGTGGCTTGAGGGTCGCTTTTGAGATCAAGAGATTCCATGACCAAGGATGGTTGGCAATAGGACAAGAGACCTGGAAAAAAAGTTGCATCCAAGGAGGTGATAGTACATAGGCCAAAGGACCGGCCTTAGTTGTGGGTATGTATAGAGGGGCATTATGATCAGTTATTTAGGAGGTCAAAGACAAAGTTCACATTCTTTTGTGATAAACTTTTGGGTCGTAGCAATTATTCTTGTAATGCAACTTTGATCTTATGGTGGAATAGATCGGAGATAAAAATAATTATTATGTCACCTAGATCGGGCAAGGACATCTTTTATTACTTTTGAAAGCCAAGGTTAATTGTGTCTTCTTGGTCCCTTCCTTAGTTGAAATGACTTTGAGAGAGTAATCTTGAAAGAGTAAATTTGATATTGTGGTAATGGCCTTATTGGGCCAAAGCTTGGAATTGGGTTTGGGCTTTCTTTAGAGTCTAGGATAACCTAATTGGGCTTGGATGATTTCTTATTAGGCTTGGGCTTCCACTTAGATTATGGACTATGTGTTAGGCTTGGACTGTGGGCTTGGCCCAATCTTCCAAGACATGTGATAGAAAGTTACTACAAGAAGAATTCAAATTGTACAAGTAACTTCCATGACATGTGGAAAACTTTTAATACTAGGAAAAAGTTTCCCACATGGAAAGTTTACAAGATTTAGGTGCCAAACTTTTCTATAAGTAGGCAAGACCTTAAACCATTTCTAGCACCCAAAAGTTTTTGTAGTTGATCTCTTCCATTTTGGCAAGAGAATGCTACAACACATAGGACACACTTATTGTGTGATTTTTTGCTCTAGATTTTCAGGAGTATTTTACTTTGCTTCTTCCCACACAAGAGGCTATTTTCTTTAGATAAGTCTATTTAACCATAAGGAAGAAGACTAGGGAGTTGCATATTGCGACACCTTTACAGTAAAATTTTTTTGTAGCCTTTGTTCGTGAGCGGGAACAAAGCCCGTGATGGTTTTAGCTTCATCAAAGGCCCCACGTTTGAAGAGGTTAGCTTTATATATTTCGCAAATACTAGTTACGTTCTATATATTCTTAAGCATGTTTTTGTGTGTTTTATATGGTTATTTTATTTTCCTAGCATGTTTTCTTGGTAGAAGTTTCTGAAAATATAGACTAGGATAGACCACATGTAATATTATCGATCCAACAATCTCGGAGCAGATTGATAGGCAATTAAGACCATGGTAGAAAATCAGGCATATTTACTATAGCAGTTGGCCTTGAACAACTACTGTTCCTAACTGAACAACGACGGGGCTCATGAAGTCGTTGCCTAGGCTAAACAGAAAGCCATATAGATGGAGAATCTTAGCAGGGCCGCATAGCTCAACAATGAGACTCATTTCATGATGACCTAGCAAGTCACGAGTGTGATGCAACCATTCATGACCTAGTTAAGGCGAGACGCTGAACAGAGGATATTTGGTTCGACCTGAGCTGTTGATGGAGCTGGCGGAAGTCAGCAACCAAACCCTTAGGTCACAGCCAACTAAACAGAGCCGATCTGATAATGGCCTAGGGATAATTGATATGAATTCCAAGTACAAGACTTAAAATCAGCCCATATGTGCACAAGTCGTGTGTAGTGAAGCATATTAATTACAATGTTGTTCTTCCACAGGGAGGCTAATCGTGTGTGTGGTCTTAAGCTTTGTGTGTTCTAAAGAGCTACTCTAGGTCCTAAACTACTGATCGTGTCTAAGTTTTACATTGTTAAGTGTACAAATCATTCGTGGTATAATAGATTCGAGTGTGGATATCGTTTCCACAGGGAAGCTACCTTAGTTTGGTCTGTATGTGCTCGGGTGATTAAAACTAGTTACATGTGTGTGTGAATATTTAGGATGTGAAGGGACCTCAGAAAAGAAAAATAAAACATAAACTACGGAGGAGCTAAGAAAAATAAAACGTAAACTACGGAGGAGCTATAGGTGCCAAGCTAAGGATTAACAAGGAAGAAGAAGACTTAGGGTGATTGCGTTGCAACTAGACTTGGGCTATGATAACGAATTAGGTCTATTTAAGGCTTAGGACTTCTGTGGTCATTGTGTTGATCGAGGGGTCTCTAAGCCAATACTAGTGGTTCAACCCATTAGCTGGGTTTAAAGCTAAAGGCCAATCCCTCAAAGCCTACGAAATCCGTGCTTAGAACTTATCCTCTTAGTTAGGTTTAAGGCCAAGGATTAGCACCTAAACACTACGTGACATTAAGGCTCAATTAACCAACACTAACGTGGGTGAGAGATACTCAGTCTAGGGTAACTTATCCGCTTGGCCGGGTTTAAAGCCAAGGAGTAGCACCTAAACTCGACTAAGTATAACATGTAACCTATTAGTTGGATTTAAATCTAAAGACTACTCTACTAAGCAAAGCCATGAATTAAGCATAATCTCATCACCCATATAAGTAGATAAAAGCATTTGAAGCACAAATAGCACATGCAAGTTCATTTAGACATTTTAACAAACACATAGACATGTTTGATTTTCAATACATAGACATATTGAATCATGCCATAGATTTATGTAAACAACCATGTATTAAGAGCTAAAGATACACATAAATCCTTTATTCAAAGCCCTAATCTAATATACAACAACAAACACCCAAAGATCTAGCCTAATCTAGCAACATAGTTACAAAAGATATAAAGATAACAAGAAGAACAACCCTAATTCTTGCTTCCAAATCCTTCAAATCTTTGTTAAATGCTTCCATCCTAGCTTGGTGTGGGATTTAGATAGCAGTTTTAGGTGTTTGGTGAAATAGGAAAAGGTTAAGGTTTTATTAGGGTTTAGAAAATTGAGTTCCTCCCCTCAAAATAAACTGAAATAAGCTATTCATAGTTGTTATTGAGATCTGCCAGTCGACTGACTCTTCTTTCTTACTCGACCAACTAAATGAAGTGGCTTTCTGGACCTATCGGTCAGCCTAGCTAGTCGATCGGCTCTAGGGGCACCTCGACCAGTAAAATTTCTATATTTTCTGTGGTGGCTGGTCGACCTAGCTGGTCGATCGACTCTTTTTCCAAGTCGACAGGTTGGGTCAAAATGCTCCATTCTTCATTCCTTTTCTTCCAGTCTTCATCGTTATCTAATTTCTTCCTTATGTAAGCTTGGAGCCTTCCAAAACTCTCCTAGAACATGGAATACAACACCTATTGTAGAATTTATGCATTCAAATATATCACGTACAAATATTAATAGTTATGCAAAAACTCTATGCTAAGTGCACTCAATTAAACTCTAAATACTCTTAAATGTGCATGCAAAAACTATATGTAAACACGCACAAACGACAAACATCAAGACCCCTAAACCTTCCCCTTGCTTGTCCTAAGCAAGCCTAAACCAAGTCTACTCACATGTTTTTCAAAGAGTTGCCGATTGCATTGACTTGCTATCTTGTCGCCTCTAAAGGAGTATAAGGGGTCATTCCTTTTGTGTAAGGGCTTCCCTACCCTTTTTCGGATCCTCTCTTTAATCATAAGAAGTCTCGCACCTCACGAGAAGTTACCAAGTAGCTAGAACCATCTCAAACTTAGGATTCTAACTCGTACACCCGAGATGTTGATGCTTCGCGCCCTATCAACTAACATCGCCTCTCAACATGCACTTAGCCTCAAAGATACAAGGAAGAGAAAAATACATCACAATGACTCACAATTAATGTAAGAGCCTTATTCACAATACAACAAAATAATAAAATAAAACACTTGTGTCAAATTGACATTGTGTCACTTGACACTTATTCAACATACTTCACTTTTTCATCTTTTTGTTGCCTTTTTGGATTTTTCTCACTTTTCAGTTTTTTTTTCATTTTTTGCATTTTTTCCCATTTTCTTTTTGCATTTTTTTCAATACATAACATAGAACAAAAAGAAAAGAAAAAGAAGAGGCAAAGGCACACAAAAAGAACTAATCAAGGAACAAGTACTCATGTCAACAACCTTTTAGAAACACTTTTTCCAACCATGTTGTAGGATAACTACAAGGTGTATTCTGAGAAATGCTCACTCCCACAGTTTTCAAAAGGATTTTCTTCAAAGTCTAGGTCATACCCCACACCCCATTCACTCCGCAAAATACACCGTCATCTTCTCCAATTAATTAAGTCAATAGCAAAAACCAACTATTCAACCAACATAGAGGTAAACCAACTCAAAACATGCAAAAAATCAAAAAAATTGAACACATTTTGAGCAAAAACAAGGCATGCAAGCAAATCTACCCTACAAATGATACAATCAATAAATAAACAACCATACTGCCAAACCTAAACTTTGCTTGTCCTTAAGCAAATAGCACTAAGCACAACAAGCTAGCATATGAAACGCATATGCAGAATGTGGAAGGGATAGATAGGGACAAATCAAAGATGGATAGATACAACCTCGTTTCTGTGTAGTCCGTGAATGCCAATGACAATCCATTCATCTACTAGTCTCCGTCTTTTGTAGAAAGCACTAATGCTCAAAAAATAAAGAAGAGATTAGTAGATAATACTATGCAAGTGTACATTGACATTTCAAAAAGATAAATAAGGATACTTGCAAGGGGTATAGGATTGATGCACAAATAGTGAAAAAGAGCAAGAACAAGTAAGGGAGCAAAAATCTAACCTACTAAGATTACAAACAAATAAAATAAAGCCTAAACTATAAAAAAGGTAAGGTAAAATAAAAGCAATCTAATCTACTATATAAAAAGCAAAGGAAACTAAAATACAACAAGAATAAGAAAAACATAAACAAGCCTAGGTGCCTCCTAGTAATGTTGGATTTAATGCCCCCAGCTAATCACCAATGTTAGAGCAATACATGTTTAAACTTGTATGGAAAAAATTGTCGGATAATCATTAAAGCATAGAAGGTAGAAGGAAAAGGGTCATGCACTGAGGGTTGGGGCAATGAATGCACGATGCACCCCTTTTCAAGATCCCACCCCAAAATATCAAATAAATATGTGTGTGCGAGTGTGGAATGAAGCATGCTGAAACGTGGAAGATCATGCCCCGCTCGCTCTTTAATTAACCACCCTATGGCCTTCTTCTCATAATCAAGTGCTAAAAACACACCCTCCTTATGGGTCACAAATAGGTTAATTGCATGCAAAGTCAGAGAAGGTTTCTAACCCTAGATGAAAGTGTTCTATGCCAGAAGGTATAAATGTAGGTTCCAAAGAGAGAGACTCAATGGAATGGGAAAAGGGAGTAGGACCACCACATTTAGAGAAGGAGGGTCAAAGATAAGGAAATTTGAAGTACTATACTCTTCTTCTCCATAAGATATGACATTATCAAGCGTAGGTCCCTCCAACTCCTCACATGGAGTGGACTTGATCTTAGTGGGCTCACTCATACTAAAGAAAGGTTCATGTTCATCAAGAAAACACTTAACCTCGTCAATCAATTCCCTTATGGAAAGGTAGAAAAAGATATCAACAATGATTAATCAAACACACCTAAAGACCCATAGATCGCAATTTCAATCTTATCAATTTCCTCCATAAGTGTCTTCTTAGAATGGCTATTCTCGTCAACACAACAATCTTTAATTCCAAGAGACTAGTCATTTAAAAACTTTGAAATTGATGCTTATTCTCCTCAATAGATGACTCTAGATCCACACTATCTAAGATCTTATCAAATGCTTCCACAACTTCACTGCTAGTGGTCGTTATCTCCTCCTCACGCTCTTCACATGGGGTAGGCACAAATGGAGGGGATTAAGGGGACTCAACGGATTCCTCATCATGTATGCATGAATGCTCAAGGGAAAAATGTGTGGTAAACTTCCTAAATGCTGACCTGGAATGCAATTGAGTACTATTAACATGAGACTCAACCTCAATGTGTGTGTGAAGTATGGGATGAGAGAAGATAGGCTTTTGTGACTTAACGGCGGCGATGAAAGCATGGGAGAATAGGGTACCATTTTCTCTAAAACACGGTGAAAGGAGTCATCAAGAACCAAATTACTATCACGCTCACTCTCATTCTCAGTATAAGATGTGATCTCTCTATCTATCTCTCTTTCTAATTTCGTCTCCAACACATCATCATTTTCACCACTATTTCCCTCATCTCCAGGTCTCTCTCTTATCTTTTCAACCCAGTCTAATGATATCTCAAGACTTCCAACCATGGGTTGCTCACTCTCAATCTCTTTCCTCAAGCACTTACCTAGATAGTCAACTTGTTGCATCATGCTATCTAGTCTCTCTCGATTAGATTAGAGGAGGGATATAAGATAGGCAATCTTTTCATCATTACTTACGGAGACCTAAAAGAAGAGTGCTCAACCAAGTAGAAATGATAATCACGTTGGAAATCATTTTGAGCATAACCATAACAAAAACTCAGGAGAGAAATGGGTGGGAAATGATGGTGTTGGAGATGGACAATCGAAAATAGAAGATGAATAAAATGAAGAGTTATCTTGACCCTATGGTGTTGCATGCTGTTTCTCCCTAAAATCATGTTGATAAGATGTTGATGCATGCATAGGAACATGATTGCTAGGGGTATTCTTAGGCATTGTGTACAATAGAGGACAAGGGTGGAATGTAGGACAAGAATTAGAATCATGATCACGACTTCCACATAGATTGCAATGATAAGAATATGTATCTCATTAGTCATGATTTCTAAATAGAGTATGAGATGATGCATAACTATAGGGGTCATAATTAGCATTAGCCCTAGATTGGGGAATTTCATGGGGACAAAAGATGGCTAGATGCTCATAACTTCCACACAAGCGACATGCGTTGGGAACACATTCATATGGTAGGCAAGAAGATACTAGTTACTACCAATAAGCATTAAGATCAATCATATTCAATGAATCACAAGTAAAAGCTCTTCACAATTCAATTTTTTTGAATTTTCAAACTTTTCATTTTTTTTAGATTTTTGAAGATTTTCCAATTTTTTGTAGTTTTCAAATAAGGGAAAAACAAGTAAAGATAGAGCACATGCAAGAAACTAATCACAAAAACAAAAACACACAAAGAACCAAAACTGTGCCTCCTCTAGGAACGGCGCCAAAAACTTGATCGTGTAAGAGTTTTACCCCTACAAGTGTACGGATCATTTGTAATATAGCAGATTCAAGTGTGGATATCGTTTCCATAGGTAGGCTACCTTAGTTTAGTCTCTATGTGCTCGGGTGCCTAAAATTTGTTACGTGTATGTGTGTGAATATCTAGAATATGAAGGGAGCTAAGGAAAAGGAAAATAAAACCTAAGCTATGGAGGAACTATAGATGGCAAGTTAAAGAAGTAAACCTAGCAAGGAAAATGGGGACCTGGGGTGATCTTGTTGCAACTAGACTCGGGCTATGATAACAAATTACGTCTATTTAAGGCTCGGGACTTCTATTGTCGTTGTGTTGATCAGGGAGGTCTCTAAACCAATACTAGTGGTTTAACCGTTAGTTAGGTTTAAAGCTAAGGGCCAATCCCTTCTAGCCTACGCAATCTGTGCATAAAAGTTATCCTTTTGACTGTGTTTAAAGCCAAGGACTAGCACCTAAACACTATGTGATATTAAGGCTTGATTAACCAACACTAACATGGGTAAAGGATACTTTAGTTTAGGTTAACTTATCCACTTGACTGGGTTTAAAGCCAAGGACTAGTACCTAAACTCGACTAACCATAGCATGTAACCTATTAGTAGGATTTAAAGCTAAAGCTTACTCTACTAAGCAAAGCCATAAATTCAGCATAATCCCACCACCCATATATGTAGATAAAAGCTTTTGAAGCACAAATAACACATGCAAGTTTACTTAGGAATTTTAACAAACTCATTGACATGTTTGATTTCTAATACATAGACATATTGAATCATGCCATATATTTATGTAAGCAAGCATGTATTAAGAGTTAAAGATACACATAAATCCTTAATTCAAAGGCCCAATCTAATATACAATAACAAACTCTCAAAAGATTTAGCCTAATCTAGCGACATATTTACAAGAAATAGAATGATAATAAGAACAATCCAAATTCTTGCTTCCAAATCTAAACAAATCCTTCAAATCTTTGTTAAATGTTTCAATCCTAGCTTGGTGTGGGGTTTAAATGGTGGTTTTAGGTGTTTAGTGAAATGGGAAAGAGTTAGTTTTATTAGGGTTTAGAAAATTGAGCTGCTCCCTTCAAAATAAGCTAAAACGAGCTATTTATAATTGTTATCGGGCTCTGCCAGTCGACCTCCTCTTTCTTGCTTGACCAGCTAAATGAAGTGGCTTTGTAGACCTACCGATCGACCGACTCTAGAGGGTACCCCAACCGACAAAATTTCTCTGTTCTCTATGGTGACAAGTAGACTGACGCTTTTTCAAGGTTGACCGGTTGGGTTAGAGTGCTCCATTCTTCATTCCTTTTCTTCAGGTCTTTATCCATTAGCTAATTTCTTCCTCGTGTAAGCTTGAACCCTTCCAAAACTCTCTTAAAATATGGAATATAACAATTAGTGTAGAATTTATGCATCCAAATATATTATGTACAAATAATAATAGTTATGCAAAAACTCTATACTAAGTACAGTCAATTAAGCACTAAATACCCTTAAATGTGCATGAAAAAACTAGATGTAAACACGCACAAATGACACACATCAACTACTAATTTTTTTGGGGATATTTTAGATTGAATAGAACTCGACGAAAAGTAAACTTTGTCTAAGATAACTAAACTAGTGGAATGAAATGAAAGATGGAAGAAATAAACTAACTAAGGAAAATAAGCCAAGGAATTGGAAATTAGGGGTGATCTGCACTTGATTGTGGGTGAGCTAAGACTTTCTTGTTAAGGGATTACTTAAGGGATTGGGTTATGAAGTTGCTCTTGTCTAGACTCTTAATTAGTTGTCTTCTTATCCACTAGATCTTAGTGCAGGTCTATTCCTAGGTTTATCATCCCTAGACAACAACATGGTCTTTAGGATTTTTTGGTTAGTTAATTAAGGGTCTAGGTGTCATTGATTGATCTTACCTTAGTGTCTAAACAGTTAGCTAGGTTTAAAGTCAAGAACTAGTCCATCTAAGGTTGATTAAACTAAATTGGAAATCTATTTGCTGGGTTTAAAGTTATAAGACACTCAACTAAGCCTAATCTTCAGTTACGTGCCATCAATCATGTATCATAATAGCGGGTCATGCTTTAAAGCACAAACTTATACATGTGTTAGGGCATGGCATTCATGAACATATAGACATATTCAACTACCAAGCACATAGACATGCTTGGATTACACCATATTGAGCAGTAAGAGCCAACATGTATACTATTGAAGCATGCTTTGCTATTAAGGCATATAGACACACACATAGACATGTATGAATGAATTATCTACTCTTTAGATTCTTCATGTAAATAGATGGACATGCTTAAATAAAGATATGGAAGTGATTATTAGCAAACATCAAAATAAGTATGCTATTTCATTGAGGCATATTGTCAAACACATAGACATGTAAGAAAATAGCCATGGAAAACCCTAAAAGCAAAACATATATATTAATCTATCAAATATCCCATAACAATATAGTAATAGGTTAACCTATAATACAAGTTTCAATCACCCTATAAATATTTACTCAACCATAGAAGAAACTAAGTAGAAAAGAAGAAAGAAAATCTTTCCTTCCATGCTTAACATCCTCTTTACAATCTTTGCTTCAATCTACAATTCCAAGTGTTTGATTCCTAAAGAGAGCTTGAATCTAAGTGCAAATTTGTGTGGATGAGTGTGTGTGAGGTGGGTGAGAGTGATGGAGGGCTAGGGTATTAAGTGGGATGAAGTGGGTGTGATGGAAGAAGGCTTAATTAACATAAAATGGCCAAAAAGGGGCTTTTATAGCCAAAATTCACAAACTATCGGTTGACAAAACCAGCCTACTGGCACCACAAGGCCTCTAAGCCACCTAGGAAAGTTTTCTCACTATTTTTCTAGCCTAGGGAGCCACCGGGTCCCTATAAGGCATTAGCCAGTTCTTCAAGTTTCACCTTTTTACGCTTTGTTTTCACTTCGTTTTGCTTTTGATTGCTTTGGCCTTCTTCTAGAAGCTTTTGAATTCAATTCTCTTCCACTTTTCATCCACAAATGCTTCTTGAAACTTTGCCCAAGCCTTCTCCATCTTCATTAAGCTCCAATTATTTTCTCATGACTCACCTAAACACAAGATAAATGTACTTTAGTGTAGTGTTTACTCTTTAAAATCAACTATGAATAATTGAATCCTAATATGCACAAATATGACATAAAGATACACTTATGATGCATTTTATATAGTATAATACACCTCAAAACAAGTATAGAAATGCAATGCTAAAGCACACACAAAACAAACACATCAATACCCCTAAACCTTCTCCTTGCTTGTCCTCAAGCAAGATCAAACCTATGTTTATCTCTAAGTGCTAAAGAAGGTTGCCAAAGGTATTGACTTTCTATCTTAGTGAATCTAAGGAGAAGGGGTCATTCCATTGTAAAAGCGATCTCCAATCCTTTTTTGGATCCTCTTCTTACTCACAAGGGTCTTCACACCTCATAGGAAGTTTCCAAGTATCTAGAACTACCATGAACCTAGGATTCCCACTCACGCACCTAGGATGTTGATACTTTATGCCGTAATCAACTAACATAGCCTCCCAATATGCACATAGCCCCAAAGATACAATGAAAAAAAGGTACATCACAATGGCTCACAAATGATGCAAAAGCCTCATTTACAATACATGAAAGAACAAAAGGGGATACTTGTGACAAATTGACATTGTGTCCTTTCACACTATTCTCATTGCTTCACGTTTTCAACTTTTTGTTGCCTTATACCTTTTCCTCATTTTCACTTTTTTTTTTGTATTTTTTTCAATACGTAACATAAACACAAACGTGAAGCAAAAGAAGAGGCTAAGGTACACTAAAAGAACCAATCAAATAAGGGCACTCATATCAATAACTCTTTAAAAACACTTTTTTCTAACCAAGTTGTGGGGTAGCTATTGTTGGATCAAATATGCTATTACCATGTTCAAGGTTAGGCACCGGATGTTAATTTTAATCCATAATCTATACATAGTAGCATAAAATAGCATAGTCACATGTTATACACATAGGAATCAATGGAAAATACGTATATATAAACAAGAACAGGTGTACATTTCATTACCTTTGATGTGTGAGTCGAAGGTCGATGGCCTTTTGCAGCAAATCTTCCTTGAAGTAACTGCCTTGTGGTTTTCTCCATTATGACCACTCTTCTAAAACTAGGATACTTAGCTATGTAGTGGGCAAGCTAAAAAATAATGGCAAAAATGAGGGCGATGATACTAGTATGTGTTCTTGGTGCTAGTGTGTGAAAAATACTGCACACACACCAAGAAAGAAAATATCAAAGAGCTCATCTTGTACTATTTATAGTACCAAACTTACCCTAAAAAGATAAGATCTAGGAAATGTAAAAATTTCCTTAATACCCTTCATTAAACTTTCTAGATAAGGAATATTCCCTTGGGATAAAAGGACATCCAAATATTCCATGTCACACACTAAATATCTCTTATGTGATCCTCGCTCATCTAAATAAGATATCTATGAGTCATATTAAAAATATCTAAATAATTAAATTCCTTCTTATCTTCTAAACTCAAATCTTAATTAAGTAATCTATATCATAAATTCCTTAATTATGTATCCAATAGAGAAGTGGCTAGTGGAGGAACCAAAATACATAATTACTCTTGGCTCTCAAAATGACCAAAATGCCCTTGGCACTACTTTTGCGACATCATGGCCATTTTGACTTCTGTCTACTCCATGAAAAAACCAATAACTGCAATCCAAGAATTAGTACTGGCTAAGCAAGAGCTTGTTACATGTAGTGACCTCTGTCTTTGACCAATCGAGCAAAACGACAAAAACACCCCTTTATGATACCTGTAGTCAAGGTCTATCAAACAACACTAGCTCCTCCAAGACTACATTTTAAACTAATGTATGTCATTTGTGCATGCCCACATCTAGTTTTTGCATGCACATTTAAGGGTGTTTAGAGTATAATTGAGTGCACTTAGTGCAAAGTTTATGCATATTTGTTAATATTTGTACATAATGTATTTAGGTGCATAAATACTATACTAAGTGTTATATTCCATGTTTTAGGAGTGTTTTGGAAGGGTTCAAGCTTATGCGAGGAAGAAATGAGCTAACGGATAAAGACCGAAAGAAAAGAAACAAAGAAGAGATCATTCTGATCCAGCCGGTCGACTTAGAAGAAGAGCCGGTCGACCGTCTAGGTCGACTAGCCGCTCCAGAGAATAAAAGAATTTAAGCCGATCGAGTTCCTAAGGAGCCGGTCGACCGGCTAGGTCGACCGGCCAGGTCGACCGGCCAGTCTAGAGAGCATCATGATTGAAGCCGGTCGAGCAAGAAAGAGGAGCCGGTCGACCGGTCGAGCAAGAAAGAGGAGCCAGTCGACCGGCTAGGTCGACCGGCTGTACGCTGAAGAAATCCATAAAAAGCTTGTTTCAGCTCATTTTCAAGGGAGGAACTTTTATTTCTTAAATTCTAATAAACCCTATCCCTTTACCCACTTCGCAAAACACCCTAAACCACCATCTAAACCCCACACCAAGCTAGGATTGAAGCATTAAACAAAGATTTGAAGGATTTGTACGGATTTGGAAGCAAGAATTTAGGGAAGTTCTTCTTGTTCTTTCTCTATTTCTTGTAAATATGTTGCTAGATTAGGCAAGATTTAGGGTTGATTGTTGTTGTATATTAGATTAGGGCTTTGAATAATGGATTTATGTAGATCTTTGGCTCTTAATACATGTTTATTTTCATAAATTTATGGCATGATTCAATATGTCTATGTATTGGAAAGCAAACATGTCTATGTGTTTGTTAAAATGCCTAAGTGAATATGCATGTGTTATTTATCCTTCAAATGCTCTTATCTACTTATATGGGTGATGTGATTGTGCTTAATCTCGTGGCTTTGCTTAGTAGAGTAGGCTTTAGCTTTAAATCCAGTTAATATGTTACATGCTATGCTTAGTCGAGTTTAGGTGCTAGTCTTTGGCTTTTAGAGTATCCCTCACCCACGTTAGTGTTGGTTAATTGAGCCTTAATGTCACGTAGTGTTTAGGTGCTAGTCCTTGGCTTTAAATCCAGCCAAGAGGATAAGTTCTAAGCACGGATTGCATAGGCTAGGAGGGATTGGCCCTTAGCTTTAAATCCAACTAAGGGGTTGAACCACTAGTATTGGTTAAGAGAGCCCCTGATCAACACAACGGCAATAGAAGTCCCGAGCCTTAGATAAACATCATCTGTTATCATAGCCCAAGTCATGTTGCAATGCAATCGCCCTAGGTCCCCTTCTTCTTTATTAGTGTTTCCTTCCTTAGTTTGGCTCCCTTAAGTTCCGCCATAGATTAGTTTTTATTTTCTTTTTTCCGAGCTCCCTTCCATCCTAAAGTAAGTACACACACGCACGTAGCTAGTTTAAGGCACCCGAGCATATAGAGACTAAACTAAGGCAGCCTACCTGTGGATTCGACCCCGCACTTGCACACACTGTACTACACACGTACCGTGCCCTTGCGGGCTATTTAGGCTTGTGCTCAAATAGCGGTATCAAGTTTTTGGCGCCGTTGCCGGGAAGGCACGGTATTGGTTCTTTTTGTGCTTTTGTGTTTGCGATTGGTTGCTTACGTGTGCACTATCTTTACTTGCTTTCCATTTAAAAAAAAAAATTTTCAAAAAAATTTTAAAAAAAATTTTGACTGTGAAGGGGTTTTACTTGTGATTCATTGAATATGACCGATCCCAATGCTTCTTGGTGGTCACTTGTATCCTCTTCCCCACCACCTGAACGTGTCCCTTATGCATGTCGCTTGTGTGGAAGTTTCATGCATCCTACCGTTTTCTGTCCCCACGAGAATTCCCCACCAAGGGCTAGTGCTACTAATGACCCCTATAGTCATGCAACATCTCATGCATTTTCATTTAGTAATCATGACTATAGGGATGCATATTCTTGTTATTGTAATCATTGTGGAAGCCGTGCTCACTTTTCTAGTGCTTGTCCCACATTCCACCCTTATCCCCGATTGCATGCAATGCCCTATGCCCCTAGCAATCATATGCCCATGCATGCATCTACATCTAGCTATCATGATTCTAGGGAGCAACATCATGCATTTTCACAATGGGGTCAAGATGACTCTTTATTCCATTAACCTTCTAGTTTCGATTGTGCACCTCCAACACCTTCTTTTTCCACCCATTCCTATCCTGAGCTTTTTGATGGTTATGTGCAAAATGATTTTCAACATGACTACCCTTTTTTCACTTGGTTGAACCCTCTTCCATTATGTCTACACTCTCGAAGCAATTAGATCAAATGCTTGAGCAATCCCAATCTCTCCTCCAATCTAATCAAGAGGAACTAGAGAGTTTTAAGCGAGAATCCAAATCTCTAGGAGAGCGCTTGAAGAGAATGGCTGAGAGTATGCAACTCATTAGTGAAACTTTTGAGATACCTTTAGAACGAGTTGATGGGATAGAGATGAGACCTAACGATGAGATGATTAGGGGTGGAAATGATGATGTATTGGAGAGACAACTAGAAAGAGAGGTTGATGGAGAGATAACATCTTGTAGTGAGGATGAAGATGAGCTTAATGATAACTTGGTTCTTGATGACTCTTGTGATTATGTTTTAGAGGAAGTAGTACCCTATCCTCTTAAGCTTTCAACATCTCCCATTGAGTCACATAAGCTTTTTCTTTCTCTTTATCCCACACATTCCGTACACATGGAGGTTGAGTCTTGTGTCGATAGTACTCAATTACATTCTGAGTCGGCATTTAGGGAGTTTAGCGTGCATTCTCTCCTTGAGCATTCATGCATACATGATAAGGAATCCGTTGAGTCCCCATTGCCCTCTCCATTAGTGTCTACCCTGTATGAAAAGCATGATGGCGAGATGACACCCACTAGTGATGAATGTATTGATGAATTTAAAGAGACTGTAGCTAGTGAAGGTTTGAAGTCATCCACTGGGGAAAACAAGACATCAATTTCGGAGATTTTAGATGATAAATTTCTTGGAGTTAAGAATCATGATGTTGAAGAGAATAGCAACTCTAAGAAGACACATAAGAAAGGAATTGATGTGCTTGGAAGAATGATCTATGGGTCTCTTTGGATGTTTGATGATTCATTGATGGAAATAGAGCCCATTAAGATCGAATCCACCCTTCGTGAGGAGTTAGAACGACCTAGGCTTGATCATGTTATATCTTGTGGAGAAGAAGAGTGTAGTACATCCACCTCCTATATCATTGCTCCTTCTTCTCCAAATGTTGTTCCAACCCTTTCCCATTCCATTAAGTCTCCCTTTTGGGAGCTCACGTTTGTGCCTTCATGCACAGAATATTTTCATCTAGGGTTAGAAAGCACGTTTCCCATGTTGCATGCATTAGACCTATCTTTGACCCATAGGGGAAGTGTGTTCCTAGCCCTTGATTATGAGAAGAAGGCATTGGGGTGGCTAATTAAAGAGCAAGCGAGACATGATTCTTCACGTTTGAGCATGCTTCATTCCACACTTGCGCATTCATTTGATATTTTAGGGTGGGATCTTAAAAAGGGGTGCACCATGCATTCATTGGCCCAACCCTTAGTGTATGACCCTTTTCCCTCTACGTTCTGTGCTTTGATGATTATCCGGCAATTTGTGCCATGCAATTTTAAACATATTTTAGTCCAACATTGGCGCCCGGCTGGAGGCATTAAATCCAGCGCTACTAGGAGGCACCCTAGGCTTGTTCATATTTTTCTTGTTTTTCTTGTATTTATTTGCCTTTGCCTTTGTATATAGTAGATTAGTTTTCTTGTACTTTTTCTTGCTTTGTATATAATAGATTAGATTGCTTTTGTTTATCTTACCTTTTTATATTTTAGGCTTTCTTTTGTTTATTTTCATTCTTAGTAGGTTAGATTTTTACTCCCTTACTTGTTCTTGCTCCTTTCCTTCATTTGTGCATCAATCCCTTACCCCTTGTTTACATCCTTGTTTATCATTTCAAATGTCAATGTGAGCTTGCATAGCATATCTTCTAATCTCTTCTTTGTTTTTTTTTAAAGCATTAGTGCTTTCCACAAAAGATCATTGGATTATCTTTGGCATTTGCGGACTACATGGAAACAAGGTTGTATCTATCCACCTTTTACTTGTCCTTATCTATCCCTCTTCGCATTCCCCATATGTGTTTCATGTTGAGTGCTTGTCGTGTGGCTTTGTTATTTTTGCTTGAGGACAAGCAAAGTTTAGGTTTGGGGGTGTGGTTGCTCATTATTGTTTATATCATATTTGGGATAGATTGGCTTGCCATATCTTATTTTTTGCTTAAAATGTGTTCAAATTTTTCTTTTTTTTGCATATTTTAAGTTGGTTTATCTCCACGTTAGTTGGACAGTTAGCTTTTGCTATTGACTTAATTGATTGGAGAAGATGAGGATGTATTGTGGGGAGTAAATGGAGTGTAGGGTATGACCTAGACTTCGAAGAGAATCCTTTTGAAAACTGTGGAAAGTGAGTATTTCTAAGAATGCAACTTGTAGTTTCCCCACAACTTGGTTGGAAAAAGTGTTTTTAAAGGGTTGTTGATATGAGTGCCCATTCCTTGATTGGTTCTTTTAGTTTGCCTTAGCCTCTTCTTTTTCCTTTCTTTTTGTTCTATTTATGTATTGAAAAAAAAAAAGAAAAAAATGCAAAAATGAAAAAAAAATAAAAAAAAGAGAGAAAAAAAGAGCCAAAAGGCAACAAAAAGATTGAAAAGTAAAGTATGTTGAATAAATGTCAAGTGACATAATGTCAAGTTGACACATGTATCTCTTTTGTTCTTTCATGTGTTATGAATAAGGCTCTTACGTCAATGTGAGCCATTGTGATGTATCTTCTCTTTCTTGTATCTTTGGGGCTAAGTGCATATTGGGAGGCCATGTTAGTTGATAGAGCACGAAGTATCAACATGCCAAGTGCGTGAGTTCGAATCCTAAGTTTGTGGTGGTTCTAGCTACTTGGTGACATTCCCAAGAGGTGTGAGACCCTTTGTGATCAAAAGGAGGATCTGAAAAAGACTAGGGAAGCCCTTACAAGAAAAGAATGACCCCTTGTACCCCTTGGATGCGAAAAGATAGTAAGTCAATGCAATTGGCAACTCTTTAAAAAGCATGAGGATAGACTTCATTTAGGCTTGCTTGAGGACAAGCAAGGGGAAGGTTTCGGGGTGTTGATGTATGTCATTTGTGCATGTTTGCATCTAGTTTTTGCATGCACATTTAAGGGTGTTTAGAGTATAATTGAGTGCACTTAATGCAAAGTTTATGCATATTTGTTAATATTTATACATAATTTATTTAGGTGCATAAATACTATACTAAGTGTTATATTCCATGTTTTAGGAGTGTTTTGGAAGGGTTCAAGCTTATGCGAGGAAGAAATGAGCTAACGGATAAAGACCGAAAGAAAAGAAACAAAGAAGAGATCATTCTGATCCAGCCAGTCGACTTAGAAGAAGATCCAGTCCACCGTCTAGGTTGACCAGCCGCTCCAGAGAATAAAAGAATTTAAGCCAGTCGAGTTCCTAAGGAGCCGGTCGCTAGGTCGACCGGCTGTGCGCTGAAGAAATCCATAAAAAGCTCGGTTCAGCTCATTTTCAAGGGAGGAACTTTTATTTCTTAAATTCTAATAAACCCTAACCCTTTACCCACTTCACAAAACACCCTAAACCACCATCTAAACCCTACACCAAGTTAGGATTGAAGCATTAAACAAAGATTTGAAGGATTTGTACGGATTTGGAAGCAAGAATTTAGGCAAGTTCTTCTTGTTCTTTTTCTATTTCTTGTAAATATCTTGCTAGATTAGGCTAGATTTAGGGTTGATTATTGTTGTATATTCGATTAGGGCTTTGAATAATGGATTTGTGTAGATCTTTGGCTCTTAATACATGTTTATTTACATAAATTTGTGGCATGATTCAATATGTCTATGTATTGGAAATCAAACATGTCTATGTGTTTGTTAAAATGCCGTAGTGAATATGCATGTGTTATTTGTGCTTCAAATGCTCTTATCTACTTATATGGGTGATGTGATTGTGCTTAATCTCGTGGCTTTGATTAGTAGAGTAGGCTCTAGCTTTAAATCCAGTTAATAAGTTACATGCTATGCTTAGTCGAGTTTAGGTGCTAGTCCTTGGCTTTAAATCCAGCCAAGCGAATAAGTTAACCTAGATTAGAGTATCACTCACCCACGTTAGTGTTGGTTAATTGAGCCTTAATGTCACGTAGTGTTTAGGTCTTTGTCCTTGGCTTTAAATCCAGCCAAGAGGATAAGTTCTAAGCACGGATTGCGTAGGCTAGGAGGGATTGGCCCTTAGCTTTATATCCAGCTAATGGGTTGAACCACTAGTATTGGTTAAGAGAGCCCCCGATCAACACAACGGCAAGACAAGTCCCGGTCTTAGATAGACATCATCTGTTATCATAACCCAAGTCATGTTGCAATGCAATCGCCCTAGGTCCCCTTATTCTTTATTAGTGTTTCCTTCCTTAGTTTGGCTCCCTTAAGTTCCTCCATAGATTAGTTTTTATTTTCTTTTTTTCAAGCTCCCTTCCATCCTAAAGTAAGTACACACACGCACGTAGCTAGTTTAAGGCACCCGAGCACATAGAGACTAAACTGAGGTAGCCTCCCTGTGGATTCGATCCTGCACTTGCACACACTGTACTACACACGTCTTGTGCACTTGCGGGCTATTTAGGCTTATGCTCAAATAGCGGTATCAGAAACCTTGGAATTTCTAGTCTAATAAGTGATCATCACCTGGTCATGGATCTCCTGATCTAGAGAGTGACCCACAAGCCAAATGACCGATATACCTCTGAAGGGTAATATCATTATATCTTGATTTATGATCACTAATAAGACAATTCAAAGGGGTGCATAGACTCTGCTGTTACATATGCATGTCTTGATTGATTAGAACATAACACCCAATGTACGAGGCAGATAATCTTATCACTCAAGACCTCTCCTTATGGTACATTGAAGTGCTGCACCCTAACTCCACCTGTTTATCCATATACGCTCAAGATTAAGAGCATCGGTCACTCAAAAGCAGTAAGTATCTTGTCCTATATAAATGATGGCACGGTTGCTGAAGGCATACTCATGGTGGTTTTTTCCAATACATGACACACATATTAGGAGTCAAGTCCGGAAAGACCCTCTAGTGAACTAGGTAGATCACCCCTATCAGGAGACTTGTTCACTATAGCGTTATCTCGATAGAGTGCCCAACCCTACCATCTGGCTATGGACATCTTAATGATATATCCAAAACTAAACTTGGACCTATTGTGCGTCCAGCCTCACTGCGCACCTAAGTCATTGGATAATAATATTGGTCCTTTACACAATGTATCATACATATATACTAGAGAAAATATACGAAAGAAGTCCTCATAAATAAAATAAAGGATCAAAAATCTAGTTCAATATCCATGTACAAGTCGTCTTTAGGGTATACAATCCCAACAATTTCCTATTTGCACCAAAAATCATTGCCTACAAACCTAACAACCAAAGACTCTACATGTGTGGCAAACACTCTCTCTAGAAAAGTTTTCGTGATTGTGTCTACTAGGTTCTCAGCTGAAGCAATCTTTTCCACCACTACGTCACCTCTCTAGATGAACTCTTGGATGAAGTGGTACTTTCTCCCTATATGCTTGCCACTGCTATGATTCCTGGGCTCTTTGCACTGTGCAATAGTAGCTGTATTGTCACAGGACAAAACAATGGGTCTCTGTACAGCTGGGACAACCTCTAGGTTAGTGAGGAACTTCCTCAACCACATGACCTCCTTTCCAACCTCAGACGCTACTACATACTCTGCTTCTATGGCTGAGTCTGTGAAGCATTTTTGCTTCATACTTTTCCAGGAAATAGCATCACTTGACAAAGTAAAAACAAAGCTAGAAGTACACCTCCTGGAAACTCTGTCTAACTAGAAATCAAAGTTCATATAGGCCAATGGTACTAGATCATCTGCCTGGTATTCTACCAAAAATTCCTTAGTTCTCCATAGGAACTTGAATCTTTGCTTTACCGCAGTTCAGTGATCTAGTCTAGGATTTGATTGACATCTACTAGCCATGCCAACAGTATAACAGATATCCAGCTCGATACACATCATGGCATACATAAGGCTTCTAATTGCCGAATCATAAGGAATATTTTTGATCTTCTATATCTTCTCAGGTGTTCTAGGATATTGGTCTTATGATATAGTAACTCTATGTCTTGAAAGCAAGCAATCTTTCTTGGAGTTTACCATGTTGTACCTCATCAATGTCTTCTCTATATAGAAAGCTTGGGCTAACGCAAGCCTCTTGTTCTTCTAGTCTTGTATAATCTTTATCCCAAGAACATAGCCTGATTCACCTATATCTTTCCTGCGGAACTGAGAAGATAACTAAAACTTCATGGATGAAAGCATCCCAAAATAATTCCCAATTGACAAGATATCATCCATACACAAAACTAGGAAAGCCATAACATTTCTGTTGTATCTCTTGATCGTGTGTACTCGGTGGTGTGTAAATATGAGAAACAAATACAACCAAGTTTTACAACTGCAAGTGCATGGATTATGTCTAGCACAGTGCGTACATACGGGTATTGATGTCTTCTTACGAGTGCAAGCTTTAAAAGACCCGCAAGCGTACGGATCGTGCAATACAGTGTATACGAGTGCAGGTGTCGAACCACAGGGAGGCGTGAATATCGTGAATGAATCCTATGCTTGGTGTCCTAAAAAACTAAAAAGAAAGATCTAAACTAGGTGTACTTCTTCTTATGGAGGTTTGGATTGTCGGGAGCTCTATGTAAATGAAATAAAACTAAACTACAAACAAATGGAGACACAAGTTAATTAAGAGGAAACTAACAATTGAAAAGGAATTAGGGTGACTTTGACTTATGAATGGGTAACTCTATACTCAAATGCTATGGGATTAAGGAATGATGGCTAACTGTTATAAGTGCTCTTAACTAGGTTGCTAGTTAATGTCCTGATTTTCCCCTAGGACTCGGTGCGGGTCCGTCCCTAGGCGACGTCTCCTAGAGCTACGGCGTGGTCCTTATGACCTAGAAAGAGGGAAGCATAGCCAACATATTAGGCTTAATCTCGAAGTTCGCCCCCCCAAGCCTGGAATTTGAATAGTCGAATTGGGCTCAAAGGTTTCGGGGAGAAAGAATTGCCGAAGAGTGGGTTCCTCATCTATAGGTGGACCTAGTCTACGGGGTTCCTGTCTAAAATGAGCTTGGGCTTGATGCCCAATGGGCTCATGAGGTGGAATAGGATTCATAGGGGGATTGGGTGGATTGTGAGGATGATTGGGATCGGTCATCTCCTCAAGAAGATCTCCTAATTTCCTGAAACGTCTAGCGATACTATCAGGTTCGGGATTAAGAGGAACTAGGGGATTCTTAAGGGATCTCCTACCAAGCATGCACAAACTATCCTAACTCCAGCCACTTCAACCCCCAAAAACTTCAGTATTCCTAGACTACAGCAAATAATCCACAATCCTAAGAAGTCTACTAAAAAAAAGTAAAGTCAAAAGCTGAATTAAACTAACAAAGAGAACTAAAACAAGATAATATGAGCAGGAAACAAAATAAGTAAAAACTAAACAAACTATAAAGATAATATGAGCAAGATAATAGAGCTGTTGAATCCTTTTCACGTTGCGCTCAGTTATGCCTCGGTCGCTCCTTTCGTCCGGCCACTTTCAAAAGCACTTTTATTCATTCCTTTGCATCCAAAACACCCTTGGATTTGTTCTACACTTCATTCACCCTCAATTAAGCTCCAATTATCTTCCCAAATCACACCTTCAACAAGCAACAAACGTACATTAGTGTAGCATTTAAGTCTTAACTTCAACTATGAACGTGTAGACCCTAATATGCACAAGTATGACCTAAATGCTATACTAATACCTTAAATGAAGCTCAAAACACCTCAAAACAAGTATATACATGCAATATATAAACACACAAATCACAACTCATCAACACCCCCAAACCTTCTCCTTGCTTGTCCTCAAGCAAGCCCAATCTTAAATTTTATCTCTAAAGCTGATATACTAGATTGCCTAAAGGACTGACTCGCTATCAGTATTAGTTTGAGAAACATGAAAGGGCATTCCTATTGTGAAGAGATCCCTAAGCCTCTTTGGATCTTCCCTCTACTCATAAGGGGTCTCGTTCCTCATGGGAATTTCCCAAGTAGCCAATCCACCACAAGCCTAGGATTTTAACTCACGCACTCGGGATATTGATATTTCGTGCTCCCTCAATTGACATGGCCTTCCTAACATACACCAAGCCTCAAAGATAACAAGAGAGAATATACAAACACAATGGCTTAAAAAGCCTTATTGACGTGTCTACAAAGATGATAACTTGTGCTAAGTTGACATTGTGTCACTTATGCACTTATTCACTAACTTTTAGGTGCCTTTGGATTTTCTTCATTCATAGATTTTTGCACCTTTTTGCCTCTCTTTTTTTCTCTCTCTCTTTTTTTTCATATGCTTTGTATTGTATTCTCAAAACGAAAGAAAAAGAAAGGCTTAGACATATCAACAAGAACCAATCACGGAAGGGGCACTCATATCAATAACCCTTTTTCAACACTTTTTCCTACCAAGCTATGGGGTGGCTACAAGGTTTATTGTTTTAAGGTTCTCACTCCCCACAACTTTTAAGGGCATCCCCTCCAAGACTTAGTTTTCAAACCACTCTATTTATTCCCCCACAATGCCTCTCATCTTCATAAATCAATAGAGTCAATCACAAAAGCCAACACAATGATCAACAAAGAAATAAATGACTCTATATGCATGAAAATTGAAAAATTTTCACCATTTTTATGCATGATGCAATCTACCCTAAGCAAGATATAACAAGAAAACCAAACTCCCACACCCCCAAACCTAAACTTTGCTTGTCCTCAAGCAAATAGAGCAAAGCACAACAAAAGCAAGAAGTCATCATTACAAAAACAAGTAAGGGTGGTGGGGATAGGGTGCAAATAGGGGGAACAAGTGGAGAAAGGATAGATACAACCTTGCAGTTTCTTCAAAGCTGTCCATGCCAACATCAAATCACGATACTACTAACCTGTGACTCACAATTCATAAATGCTCACAAAGAAAACACGATTAGTAGCATTGCCTATGCATACTCGCATTGGCATGTGCAATAATGAGCAGTGGTGTATCTTATGGGGCAAATGATTGGGATTCAACACTTTGAGTTGCGTGCAAGAAAGATAAAGAAATAAAAAGAAACAAAAGTAAAACAAATGCAAAACTACAAAATTGAATCTAGGTTGCCTCCTAGCAGCGCTAACCACCAAGCCGTCAGCCAGGCAAATACCAGCTCATCTTCAACTTCCATAAGAGGGGTCCTGAAGCTTTAAAACCTCCACACGAGCCATGCTTGGATCATAAGCGTGCTTCAGGCGTTGCCCATTTACCGTCAACTCTCGGCCATCCTTCAAGTCTTTAATCTTGACTGCTCCTGAAGGATAGGCAATCATCACCTCATATGGACCATCCCATCTCGTCTTAAGCTTACCTGGAAAAAGCTTCAGTCGTGAGTTAAACAACCAAACTTTATCAAGAGGAGAGAATGATTTCTTAATAACGTGTTTATCATGGATTCTCTTCATCCTATCCTTATAAAGTTTAGCGTTCTCATATGCCTCGAATCTAAGCTCTTCCAGTTCTACTAGGTCTAGCCTCTTTTTCTCACCCGCTCTTGCCAAGTCAAAATTTAGGGCTTTGATTGCCCAATACGCTCTATGCTCAAGTTCAACCGGCAAGTGACAAGCTTTACCAAATACCAATCTATACGGAGCCATACCAATAGGAGTCTTAAAGGCGGTACGGTAGGCCCACAAAGCATCATTTAATCTAATAGACCAATCTTTTCTATCGGGCCTAACCGTTTTCTCTAGAATGTGTTTGATCTCTCTATTAGACACCTCTACTTGTCCATTAGTCTGCGGGTGATAAGGAGTGGCTACTTTATGGGTGACTGAATATTTCCTCAACAAGGCCTCTAAAGTCCTATGGCGAAAATGCAAACCCCCATCACTAATTAAGACCCTAGGGACTCCAAATCTAGAGAAAATGTTCTCTTTAATAAACTTAACCACTACCCTATGGTCATTAGTGCGTGTAGGAATAGCCTCAACCCATTTGGACACATAATCAGCGACCACTAAAATGTACTGACACCCAAAAGATGGTGGAAATGGACCCATGAAGTCTGTACCCCAAACATCGAACAACTCACAAGGAAGAATAGGGGATAAAGGCATCATGTTTCTCCTAGAAATAGACCCGGATTGGTGACATCTAAAACACTTCTTGCAATATTCCTGGGCATCCGTAAAGAGAGTAGGCCAAAATAATCCACTTTGCAAGACCTTTGCAGCAGTCTTCTTCCCACTAAAATGACCCCCACACCCCTCATCATGACACATGCTCAACACACTCTCAAACTCCTCCTCAGGCACACACCGGCGAATCATTTGATTCACACACACTTTGAAAAGATAGGGGTCCTCCCAAAAGAAATGCCTAACTTGTGCTAGGAACCTATCTTTTTCTCTTTTCTCCCAATGGGAAGGAAAACGCCCTGTGGCAAGATAATTGACAATATGAGCGAACCAAGGTGTGTGATGGGAGACAGCAAATAATTGCTCATCAGGGAATGAATCATGAAAAGGGGCTGGATCACTAGAAGATTCGTTAACAAGACGAGAAAGATGATCCGCAACTAAGTTTTCTCCACCCTTCTTATCCCGAATTTCTATATCAAACTCTTAAAGCAGGAGCAACCACCTAATCAAGCGGGGCTTAGATTCCTTCTTAGATAACAAATATTTCAGTGCCGTATGATCGGTGTAGACAATTACTTTGGATCCCAGGATGTATGATCTAAACTTGTCAAGAGAGAAGACTATCGCTAGAAGCTCTTTTTCCGTAGTGGTATAATTCTTTTGTGCTTCATCGAGAGTCTTGCTAGCATAGTATATAACATGGGGCAACTTATCCTTCCTTTGTCCTAAAACAGCTCCTGCCGCATAGTCGGATGCATCACTCATAACCTCAAATGGGAGACTGTAGTTAGGTGGTGGGATAATCAGGGATGCAGATAATAAGGATTTAAGCCTATTGAAAGCTCTAACACATTCATCGTCAAAGTCAAAAGGAACATCTTGTGCTAGGAGCCTAGAAAAGGGCATGCAATGTGACTAAAATCCTTAATGAATCTTCGATAAAATCCTGCATGTCCCAGGAAAGATCTAACATCCTTAACACACTTAGGGACAAGCAACTTTTCAATTAATTCAACCTTAGCTGGGTCGACTTGAATTCCTTTCGATGAGACAACATGACCCAGCACTATCCCTCGTTGCACCATGAAATGGGATTTTTCCCAACTTAACACTAAATTCTTCTCCACACATCGGTCTAAGACTAGAGAGAGATGACTCAAGCACTCATCAAAGCTATCCCCAAAGACTGATAAATCATCCATGAAAATCTCTAAATGTCTCTCAATCATGTCACTAAAAATGGCCATCATACATCTCTGAAAAGTCGCTGGGGCATTACAAAGACCGAAGGGGATTCTCCTATAAGCAAAAGTGCCATAGGGACCAGTAAAGGTGGTCTTTTCCTGGTCCTCGGGAAACACAGGGATCTGGTTATATCCCGAATAGCCGTCTAGAAAACAATAGTAGCCATGTCCAGCTACTCTATCCAAGATCTGGTCTAGAAAAGGCAATGGGAAATGATCCTTCCTAGTTTTGGAGTTGAGCTTCCTATAGTCAATGCAAACTCTCCATCCCGTGGGAGTACGTGTAGGGATAAGCTCTCCTCTCTCATTCTCCACAACTGTGATCCCGGACTTCTTACGGACAACTTGGACCGGGCTAACCCACTCACTGTCGAAGATTGGATAAATAATGCCTGCATCTAAAAGCTTAATGATCTCCTTCTTAACTACTTCGCTCCTGTGTGGGTTTAGCCTTCTTTGCATCTCCCTAGAAGGAATGGCTCCATATTCAAGGTGAATACGATGCATACAAACAGAGGAGTCTATACCTCGAAAATCATCAATTTTCCACCCTATAGCCTTCCTGTGTTTCCTAAGGACCTCTAAGAGACGCTTCTCATTCTCACTAGAAAGATCGGAAGCTATGATGACCGGAAGGGTCTCACTAGAGCCTAGGAATGCATAGTTCAAATGATCCGGAAGGGGTTTGAGCTCTAAAGAAGGGCTAGGCTCAACCAAGGGGGGCTTAGCCTCAGCATCATCAATGCGTACATCACTAGAACTGGGACTAGAAGGATTACCCTCAAGTGACTTATTAAACAAATAGCTCTCAATCAAGGAAGTAGAAGCTACACATTTCTTCTCCAAGGTCTCAAAATCAAAATTTGACGTCAATTCTTCAAATTTCCTCAAGTCATCTCTATCGGTCATGGTCTTTTCTATGTAATCCTCAACGTAAGAATCAATCACATCCACTCTAAAGCACTCTTCTCCATCCTCCTCTCCTATACTCGCCCTATTTATCGCCTCTGCAACCTTCATAGTGGATTTCAAATTCCCAAATTTCATCTCTAATACCCCTGACTTGCAATGGATAATAGCATCTGCGGTGGCAAGGAAGGGGCGACCTAGAAGAATGGGTGTAGAGTGTCTAGAGTCGTGTCCCGAATCCATATCTAACACTATGAAGTCAACAGGGTACACAAACTCACCTACCTGAACCATAACGTCCTCTATCACACCCTTAGGTCTACGCTCAGACCTATCAGCTAGCTGAAGAGTAACATATGTGGGAGACAACTCACCTAGACCTAGCTGCTGATAGACAGAGTAGGGAATAAGATTCACACTAGATCCTAAATCTAATAAGGCGTGATCAATTTGTGTCTCACGGATCCTACAAGGAATGGTGAAGACTCTGTCTAGAATTTCCCCCAACAAGGTGACCATGCTGTGCTCTAGGCTCGGAAGGACCACTAGATGCAGGCACTGTAGAGTTAACTCCCACCCTATTATCCACTACCCGACCACTCGTAAGAGTAGTGACGGCTTTAGCTTGAGCCTGAAAAGGGTAAGTGGTATCGGTGGAGGAATAGGATTGGACTCTAGGGTTTACCTCCAGCTGAGAAGGCAATTTCCCGGGATCTCTAGCGCTCAATTGATTAGCAATCTGTCCTAATTGTGCCTCAAACCTCGCCATTTGCTGCCTATGTTCTGCCTGTTGGTTCTGAATGAACTACATTATCTTCATCATATCATTACTAGGAGGTTGGCTACTAGAGGAAGCAGGCGAAGCTTGAGGTTGAGGAGCACTAGTGAGACGGGGTTGATTGACATGATAGAAACCTAGGGGATATTAAGGATGGGGTCGCTGCTGAGATGGAACTTGAGGATGTGAACTAGACTCATGCTGTCCTTGTCTCCAAGAAAAATTCGGGTTGTCCCTCCAACCCGGATTATATGTGTTCGAGTATGGATTATACTCACGAGAATAACCTTGGGTGGCACATACTTGCTCTTTCATGAATTCAAGAAATTGGGACGCTAAAGGGCAAGCCATAGTCTCATGAGATGACTTGGAGCACAATGCACAAACTTCAACAACTACAGGGGCGGAGGGAGAACCTAAAGAACCAGTTCTATGACCCTGGGATGAAATGGACAAAGAAATGAATTGATCTAGCTTATTTGTTAATGCCTCGACCTTAGAGGGTAAGTCTGAAGAAATTCCAACCTCACTAACACTTCTCTTGTTACCCCTTTGACTAGACCTTTCCATTGCAAAATTCTAAAATGAGTTCTCAGCCATCATTTCTATTTTCTCCCATGCCTCTGTAGGTCTTAAAAGATAGAAGCCACCACCAGAAGCGGCATTGACCATCATCCTATTTTGTTCGTTTAAACCTCGAAAGAAGTATTGCATTAGGTCATGATTGCCGTACCCATGGTGTGGACATTGTCTAAAAAGATCTTTGAACCTCTCCCAAGCCTCATGAAAAGATTCTACGTCATGTTGTGAGAAAGTCATGATGGCAGTCCTAAGGTCGGCTGTATTTTAAATTTTATAAAATTTTTGGAAGAACTTAGCTTGAAGTTCAGCTCATGTAGTAATGCACCCATTAGGTAAGGAGTGCAGCCAAGTCCTAGCCTTGTCCTTAAGAGAGAAAGGAAACAATCTTAGACGTATGACCTCTTGGGAGACATTGGGGACATGTAGAATGGAACTCATTTCAACAAAATCAGTGATATGATCAAGAGGACTCTCATTGCTTCTCCCGTAGAAGGAAGGAAGTATAGCCAACATATTAGGCTTAATCTCGAAGTTCGCCCCCCCCAAACCCGAAATTTGAATAGCCGAATTGGGCTCAAAGGTTTCGGGGAGAAAGAATTGCCTAAGAGTAGGTTCCTCATCTATAGGTGGACCTGGTCTACGGGGTTCCTGTCTAAAATAAGCTTGGGCTTGATGCGCAATGTGCTCATGAGGTGGAATAGGATTCATAGGGGGATTGGGTGGATTGTGAGGATGATTGGGATCGGTCATCTCCTCAAGAAGATCTCCTAATTTCCTGAAACGTCTAGCGATACTATCAGGTTCGGGATTAAGAGGAACTAGGGGATTCTTAAGGGATCTCCTACCAAGCAAGCACAAACTATCCTAACTCCGGCCACTTCAACCCCCAAAAGCTTTAGTATTCCTAGACTACAGCAAATAATCCACAATCC
The DNA here is from genome assembly GCA_028554755.1 of Cordia subcordata. NCBI lineage: Eukaryota > Viridiplantae > Streptophyta > Magnoliopsida > Boraginales > Cordiaceae > Cordia > Cordia subcordata. Next base: position 1,515,111 of record JAPTOF010000005.1, read on the forward strand.
TAAGAAGTCTACTAAAAAAAAGTAAAGTCAAAAGCTGAATTAAACTAACAAAGAGAACTAAAACAAGATAATATAAGCAGTAAACGAAATAAGTAAAAACTAAACAAACTATAAAGAAAAAGCAAGAAAAGCAACTATCAAAACACACAAGCATAGAATGCAAATCACCGTGCCTCCCCGGCAACGGCGCCAAAAACTTGATGTCTTCTTACAAGTGCAAGCTTTAAAAGACCTGCAAGTGTACGGATGGTGCAATACAGTGTATACGAGTGCAGGTGTCGAACCACAGGGAGGCGTGAATATCGTGAATGAATCCTATGCTTGGTGTCCTAAAAAACTAAAAAGAAAGATCTAAACTAGGTGTACTTCTTCTTATGGAGGTTTGGATTGTCGGGAGCTCTATGTAAATGAAATAAAACTAAACTACAAACAAATGGAGACACAAGTTAATTAAGAGGAAACTAACAATTGAAAAGGAATTAGGGTGACTTTGACTTATGAATGGGTAACTCTATACTCAAATGCTATGGGATTAAGGAATGATGGCTAACTGTTATAAGTGCTCTTAACTAGGTTGCTAGTTAATGTCTTGATTTCCCCCTAGGACTCGGTGCGGGTCCGTCCCTAGGCGGCGCCTCCTAGAGCTACGGCGTGGTCCTTATGACCTAGGGCCTCAAGATTGACTAACTAACTTCCTAGGTGGCTTAGAATGAACCTACCTTAGTACCTAAACCATTGGTTGGGTTTAAAGACAAGACCTAGTGTTGCTAAGGTCGACTAAATCTATCCTGAAACCTACTGGCTGGATTTAAAGCCAAAGGAGACTCGACCTAGACTAGCCCTAATTTATGCTTCGTCATTCTAAAGTCACTACAACAGGATTTCACTTGCTAGCGCGTGCATAAATATGTGATATTGAAGCTATGTTTGTTACTAGGCATGCAAATATGCATATAGACATGAATAACAGCATTACCCACTTCATAGCATCCATATATAAACACATAGACATGATTATAACATGGATTAGATGTGTTTAATAACAAACAAACTTCAACTTATATACATGTTACTCATCTAGGCATTTTATCAAACACTTAGACATGAATGAAAGAACACCCATTTAACCAAGACAAATCAAAACACATATATATATATATATTCAGCCATCGTATCCCATATCATAAAAGTATATCATCAACCCATTACATAAGTTTAATCACCCTATACAAGCCTACTCAAACATAATGGAAAATAGAATGAAAGAGAGGTAAGGAAGCTTCCCCTTCATCCTAGCGAATCTTGTACACAACTTTTGAATAGCCTTGATTCCAAAAGAATGTTGAATCCTCCCAATCAAGCTTGGTTTTTGATGAAAAATGTGTGAAGAGGGTGTGTGAGGCGGCTTTTGGTGGATTTTAGGTTTAGAAAAATGGGTGTTTGATTTGGGTGTTGTTCCCCCTTCAAAAAGGGCTGAAAAGTGGCTTAAATAGAGCTGTTAACGCGCCCAGCCAGGGGCCCAGCCGGTCGACCGACTTTGGCCTAAGTCATCCGGCCAAAATTGGCCCAGGTTCTGATCTGGCCGGTCGACCTAGCCAGTCGACCTAGATGGTCGCTAGGTCGACCGTCCTTGACAGGAGGTCAACTGGTATTGACAGTAAAATGTCTATATCTTTTTCGTTTTAGCTCCGATTCGCGCACCGTTTTTTTCTATGGCTTTGTATCATCGTGGGGGATCTCCTAAGCCTTATTTTTGCACCCTAAAATGTATCCAAAATTTTTCCATGTCCTTTTTAGGTTGCAAGATCCAAATTTGCCTCACGTTGCGCTCAGTTACGCCTCGGTCGCTCCTTTCGTCCGACCACTTTCAAAAGCACTTTTCTTCATTCCTTTGTGTCCAAAACACCCTTGGATTTGTTCTACACTTCATTCACCCTCAATTAAGCTCCAATTATCTTCCCAAATCACACCTTAAACAAGCAACAAACGTACATTAGTGTAGCATTTAAGTCTTAACTTCAACTATGAACGTGTAGACCCTAATATGCACAAGTATGACCTAAATGGTATACTAATACCTTAAATGAAGCTCAAAACAAGTATATACATGCAATATATAAACACACAAATCACAACTCATTAGGTATCATCTCCACAGAGAGGCTACCTTAGTTCAGTCTCTGTTAGTATTGTTTCTAGTTAGAGATTAGACTTCTAGAGCATTAACTAGTGTAAGTAGGTACCTTTTTAGTTTTGTTTCAGACTAGAGGTATACTCCTATTACGCAAGTCATCAATTAAGCATATTAATCAATACACTTTAGTTGCAAATTGGGTTCATGCCATTGGCATGGATTAAGGCTAAGGTGATACCGATAGCATTTAAGCACAAAAGAACATATACATCTTCACATAGGCATTTTAACAACCATATAGACATGTTTGATTATCAATACATAGACATATTGCTTCATGCCATTAATCAATGTAAAGAAGCATGTATTAAGAGCCAAAGATATACACAAATCCTTTATTCAAAGCCTTAATCCAATACACTACATCAATAAACCCTAGATCTAACTTATTCTAGCAATATATCTATAAGATCTAGAGAAATAACAAAAGGAACTCCCCTAAATCTTGCTTCCAAATTCATACAAGTCCTTCAAATCCTTGTTAGATACTTCAATCCTAGCTTGGTATAAGGTTTATATGGTGCATAGAGGTGTTAGTTACATGGGAAAAGGTTAAGGTTAATGTGTGTGAGAGATTATTGGGTTCTTCCCTTGTAAATGAGCTGAAAAGAATGTTTTATAGCTGTTATCGAGCTTTTCTGGTCGACCGGCTTAAGGTGCTCAACCGATAATCAACATGGGTTCTCTGGAGTCATCGATCGACCTAGCCGATTGACTAGCTTCTGGAGAAAGTCAACCGGCTAATATCTTTGCTCTTTGGTCCTGTTGTAGGTCAACCGATTTTACTTCTAGGTTGACTGGTAAGTCTCTTTTGCCTCTATTCTTAATTCTTTTTCTTCTGGTCTTCATCCTTTAGCTCATTTCTTCTTTATGTAAGCTCGAACCCTTCCAAAACTCTCCTAAAACATGAAATATAACACTTAATGTAGTATTTATGCATCCAAATACATTGGGTACAACTATTAATAGTTAAGCATAAACTCTATACTAACTGCACTCAATTAAGCATTAAACACCCTTAAATGTGCATGCAAAAACTAGGTGCAAACATGTACAAATGGCACACATCATCTTTTGTACACACATGGTTCATTAATGTTTTCTTGAATCCAAAGGACTTGACTGCATGATCAAACTTGATATTCTATGCCCTAAATTCCTACTTAAGCCTATAAATGGACTTCTTAAGCTTGCACACCATCTATTCTTATCCTGTTACAATGTATTCGTCTAGCTAAGTCATATAACTAGTTTCATCAAGCTCTCCATTAAGAAAAGCTCTGTTGACATCCATTTGCCATATCTCGTAGTTATAATGACAAGTAATGGCAAAGAGTATCTAGATGGACTTAAGCATGGCTACCGGTGAGAGGGTTTCCTCTTAATCGGTTCCTGTTTTCTGGGTATAACCCTTGGTTACCAATCTAGCTTCAAAGGTTTTAACCTTCCCATTAGCTCCTCTCTTTCATCCAATAGGCTTTACCCCTTCAGGTGTTTCTAAAAGCTCCCAAACGCTATTAAAGTACGTAGACTCCAACTCAGAATCTAATGCCTTGTGCCACTAGTTGGCATTTATGTTAGAAACTGCTTCATCTTAACTAGTGGTATCCTCAACATGATCCTTTTTGGATGTCTTAAAATACTCCCAATAGTATCTATCTGGTTGTCTAGGGATCTTCCCACTAAGACGAGGCACCGGTGTATTAGTAGCAACTGGCTGCTTTTCATTTTCCATATTAACAAGCTCTTCTGTAGACTTATCAGAAATCTCTTCAAAAGTAACTCTAGATTAAAGTATTTTCTGGATCACCATGTCATCCTCAAAGTTTTTAGCATGTGTACTAATAAGCACCTTCTGCTTCTTGGGATTATAAAAGATCCCATCTTTAGTTCCCCTAAGATACAAAATGAAATAGCATAGTCCTAACCTAGGTTCCCCAAATGCATAAATGGCTTAAATTGGGCTTATGCCTCGTCCACATCTCCTTAGACTTCTTAAGTAATAATTTAGATGGTACCAAGTTCAGAATGAATGCTACCATCTCTAGGGCATACCATCTAAAGGATATAGGTAAGAATGCATGAGACGTCATCAACCTTACCATCTTTAAGAGGATACTGTTCCTTCTTTTTGCCACACCATTCTGCTGAGGAGTACTTAGTGTAGTCAACTATGCCACAATCCCTTGCTTTATAAGATAATCCTTGAATTCACCTGAGAGGTATTCACCACCATGATTAGACCAAATGACTTTGATACTTTTATCTAATTTTTGCTCCCTAGTGGAAAGCTCTAATCCTCAAAAAACAAAAAAGAGATTAGTAGTCAATATAATGCAATCTCACATTGACATTTGAAAGATAAGCAAGGATATACATAAAGGTATAAGATTGATGCATAAATGATAGAATGGATCAAGAAAAACAAGTAAGGGAGTAAAAATCTAACCTATTAAGAACGAAAGCAAAGAAAAGAAAGCCTAAACCATCTCAACGTATAAGAAACAAAAGCAATCTAATACACTATATACAAAGCAAGAATAAGTAAAAGAAAACTAGTCTACTATATACAAAACCAAAAGGAACTAAATATAAGAAGAACAAGAAAAATATAAACAAGCCTAGGTTGCCTCCTAGTAGTGCTGGATTTAATGACCCTCGCTGGGTGCCATGTTAGAGCAAGTCATGTTTAAAGTCACATGGCACAAATTGCTGGATAATCATCAAAGCACAAAATGTAGTAGGCAAAAGATCATGCCACGTAAGATAAAGCAATGAATGAACAAGGCATTCTTTTTCAAAATCCCACTTTGAAGTGTCAAGGAAAAGTGTGTGCTCATATGTGGTAGGGATCATGAAACAATGAGAAAGATCATGGCCTGCTTGCTTGCTAACTAGCCACCTCATGGCCTTCTTCTTACAATCAAGGGATAAGAATACATCCTCCCCATGAGTCTATGTAAAGTCCAATACATGTAATGTGGGAAGAATGTTTCCTAATCCTAGGTTAAAGTTTTCCATGTGAGAAGGCACAAATGTGAGCTCCAAAGTAGTGGGAGATTCAATGGAAGGAACGGAGGAATAATCAAATGTAGTGATATGAATTAGAGGAGTTAAAGGAATGGATTTAAAGGTAAAGGAACTAGAATCAAGAATGATGCGTTCAAAAGGGGAATATGAGTCATCCAAAAGTCTCTCAAATTCCTCCATTTCGTCCCCAAATATTACACCTAGAGGAAAGACTGTGCTCTCTCCAACAAATGGCTCCAAATCAACAACTTGCTGAGAGCTCATCAAACTCCTTCAATTCATCACTAGCACTCAACTCAAAGTCTTGCTCCATAACATTCTTTAATGGGATTGGTTCATACATGGGTAGAGGGGAAAAATGGGACTCAACAGATTTCTCATCATGCAAACATGAATACTTGAGGAGGTGTGTACACTAAACTCCCTAAAGGTGGACTCAGAATTCAATTGAGTACTCAAAACATCAAGTTCATCATCCAAGTGTGATGGAAAAGTGGGAAGAGAACTTATTGGGAAGCGATGAAAGTATGTGAGGATAGGGTACCACTTTCTCCAATGCATGCCTACAACTATCATCAAGAACCAAGGTACCATTAAGCTCATCTTCTTCCTCACTATAAGACATAAACTCTCCATCCACTTCTCTCTCTATCTTTTCCTCGCAAACATCATCTTTTTCACAATTAATCTCTTCATCTATAAGTCTCACTCCCATCCCTTCAACCCAGCCTAAACGTATCTCAACTCCCTCGCTCATGGGTCGCTCATTCTCAACTTCTTTATTCAAGCTCTTAACTATTCCAGATACATGTTCAGTTATCTCTTTTAGTCTCTCATGGTTGGAATAAATTAGGGATCAAAGATATTCTGACTTTTCATCTTCGTGTAAGGGAGACCTAACAGAAAAGGGTTTACCCGGAAATGGCAATCATTTTGAAAATCATTTGATGCATAACCATAAAAGAAACTTAGGGAAGTAATAAGTGGAAAAAGACGATGTGGAAGACGAACTCTCAAAACAAGTAGGTAGGTAAAATGAAGAGTCATTTTGACCCCAAGACAAATGTGCATGATGTGGCTCCCTATAATCATGATAACTAGATGTAGAAGAATGAATGGGAACATGATTGTTAAAGGCACTATTGGTCTTTGCAAGAAAAGTAAGACAAGAATCAAAGTCATTGTCATGACTTGCACAAAGAACACAAACATATTAATATGACAACTTATAATCATGATAGCTAGATGGAAATGCATGAATGGATTCTTGACTATAGGGGTCTTGACTTGTATTAGCCTGATATTGGGAATTTCCATATACAAGGGGACAACATGTAGTATGATGCTCATAACTACCACATAGAACAAAAGAATTGGGAGAATGAATAAGAGGTGGGGATAAGGATATAAATGACCATCAAGAAGCATTGGAGTTATCCATACTCAAGCAACACAAGTAAACCTCTTCTCAATTCAGTTTTTTTAATTCTTTTTTCAAATTTTTTATTTTTTTGGATTTTCAAAATTTTTCATTTTTTTTGTCATTTTTCAAATAAAGGAAAGCAAGTAAAGATAGAACAACACACAACCAACTAATCAAAAACACAAAAGCACACAAAGAACAAATACTGTGCCTTCCCGACAATAGTGCCAAAAACTTAATCATGTGTACTCGATACTATATAAAAATGAGGCACAAATACAACCAAGATTAACACCCACAAGTATATGGATCGTGTCTAGTATAGTGTGTGTGTACAAGTATCGTCTCCATAGGGAGCCTACCTTAGTTTGGTCTTTACGTGCTTGGTGCCTAAAACTAGCTACGTGCATGTATGTGTGCTTTCTTTAGGATTAAATACAGCTTGGGGAAAGGAAAATAAACCTAAGCTAACCTAATCTAATGGAGGAACCTAGGGTGCCAAGCAAAGGAAAGAAAGCTCTACAAGATGGAAGAGGATCTCGGGCGATTGTGTTGCAACTAGACTCGGGCTATAATAACGATTTGGTCTATCTATAGCTCGATTGTTTTCTTTGGTGTTGATTAATGTACTAATCAAAAGACTAACCTATTAGTATTGTTTCAAACTAGAGATTAGACTCCTAGAGCATGGGCTAATGCTAGTGGGTACCCTTTCAGTATTGTTTTAGACTAGAGATATATTCCTACCACACTAAGTCATCAATTAAGTATATTAGTCAACACACTTTAGTTGCAAATAGGGCTTATGCCATTAGCATGGATTAAGGCTAAGGTGGCACCATGATCAATAGCATTTAAGCACAAAGGAACACATGCATCTTCACTTAGGAATTTTAACAAACACATAGACATGTTTGATTATCAACACAAAGACATATTGATTCATGCCATGAATCAATGTAAAGAAGCATGTATGAAGAGTCAAAGATACACAAAAATCCTTTATTCGAAGCCTAAATCTAATATACAACATTAATCAACCCTAGATCTAACTTATTCTAGCAACATATTTACAAGATCTAAAGAAAAGAACAAAAGGAACTTCCCATAATCTTGCTTTCAAATCCGTACAAGCCCTCCAGATCCTTGTTAAATACTTTAGTCCTAACTTGGTATGGGGTTTAAATGGTGTATAGAGGTGTCAATTGAAGTGGAAAAGGGTTAGGGTTAATGGGTATCAAAGATTATTAAGTTTCCCCCTTGTAAATAAGTTTAAAGAATGTTTTATAACTGTCATCGGGCTCTGCCAATTGACCTAGTCAGTGGATCGGTTCCTTGGGGTACTTGACCGATAATTAACATAGGTTCTCTAGCGTCACCAGTCGACCTAGCCAGTCAACTGGCTTCTGGAGGAAGTCAAGTAGCTGACATCTTTGCTCTCTGATCCTACCCGGTCAACTCTACTCCTTTAGTAGGTCTCTTTTTCCTCTATTCTTCATTCTTTTTCTTCTGGCCCTCATCCTTTAGCTCATTTCTACCTCATATAAGCTCGGACCCTTCCAAAAATCCCTTAAAACATGAAATATAACAGTTAGTGTAGTATTCATGCATCCAAATACATTACGTACAACTATTAATAGTTAAGCATAAACTCTAATCTAAGTGCACTAATTAAGTTCTAAGCACCCTTAAATGTGTATGCAAAAACTAGATGCAATTATACACAAATGGCACACATTACCTCTTGTACATACATGGTTCATCAATGTTTTACTCAAACCTAAAAGACTTGACTGCATGATCAAACTTGATGTTCCATGCCCTAGATGCCTACTTAAGCCCAGACACTGTTAGAGTACATAAACTCCAATCCAGAATCCATTGCCTTGCGCCATTGGTTCGCATCTATGTTAGAAACAACTTCATTGCAACTAGTGGGATCCTCAACCTAATCTCCTTTCGAAGTCTCAAAATACTCCCCATAGTCTTTCTCGAGTTGCCTAGGAATTCTCCTGTTACGAGGAAGCTCCGGTGTACTAGTAACAACTGGCTATTTTTCTTTTTCCATTGTAATAGGTGCCTTTGGAGACTTATCAGGAATCTCTTCAAGTGTAACATCAAATTCTAGTATTTTTTGGATCACCATGTCATTCTCCAAGTATTTAGCATGTGGGCTAATAAGCACCTTCTGCTTCTCAGGATTAAAGAAGATCCCTCCTCTGGTTCCCTTAGGATACCCAATGAAATAGCATAGTTTCAACCCAAGTTACAATATTGTAGCAAAACTACTCAGCACATAAGCTGGACATCCCCAAATCCATATATGACTTAAATTGGGCTTACACCTTGTCTACATCTGTTGAGACGTTCGGTACTAATTTAGATGGTACCAATCTCAAAATAAATACTACCATCTCGAGGGCATGCCCCAAAAGGATATAGGTAATGATGCATGAGATGTTAGCGACCTTACCATCTCTAAGAGGGTATGGTTTCTTCTTTATGCCACACCATTCTGTTGAGAAGTGTGTAATGTAGTCAACTGTGCCACAATCCCTTGCTATTTGAGATAATCCTCGATTTCATTCGAGAGGTATTCACCGTCATAATTAGACCAAATGGCTTTGATCCATTTAAATAATTTCTGCTCTGCCTCAGCCTTAAACTCCTTGAATTTGTCAAAGGATTCATACCTGCATCATATTAGATAAACATAACCATATCTAGAGTAATTGATGTGTTGTGTTATTGTGTGTGTTTGCATTGTTATTTGCCTATGTTTAAGAGATGCATTAGTATAGTACATATACTAGAGTTAGGCTTAAGCATAAGCAAATGTACATAGTTGAGTTTAAAGACAAATGCTACACTAATGGATACTTATTTCCCATGTTTGGTGAAGTTAAGTTAAAGCTTGAGGCTTTGGACTGATTATAATTTGATGTTAGAGTCAAGCTCGAGGTATTCGGGACATGAGAGAAGCATGAAAGAAGCTTTTGGAGGCAACTGAGATAAAACGAATGCAATGCAAGAAAAAATTGACCAACTTCTGACCTGGCCGATCGACCCCTCATTCCAGGGCCGGTCGATTGGCCTAGGTGATCAGCCAAAATAGAGAGTTAGCCCATTTGGGCCGGTCGACTAGCCAAGGCTCCCGGATGGACGAGTATGCTACATTATTTAAGCCCTTTTTCAGCCCTTTTGAGTAGATTTTGAACCCTTTTTCACCTCTCATTCACACTCCTACTTCTCACACACAAAACCTTACTTTCACCCACCTCTAATACATGCACTAACATATACACCCACATAGAATTAAGTTGATTTTAGAGGATTCAAACATCATTTGGTGAAGATTTACTCAAGTTTGTAAAGAAACAAGCAAGGATGGAAGATGAGCTTTCTTAACCCTATTCATTCCTTTTATTATATGCTTGAGTAGATAGATTAGGGTGACCAAACTTGTGTGATGGAATTATTCTTGTATTCTTTGTTATGGGATTTGATTGTCTTATATATATTCATACTTTGTTCTTAATATGAATGGCTTTTTTTCAATTCATGTCCTTGTGTGTGATTTAATGCTTAAATGAGTGGTATGTATATAATTTGAGTTTTATTTGCTATAGAACACTTTTAATCTTTTGAAAATGCATGTCTATGTATGCGTTTGAGGATAATATGAAGTTGGTTAGTTGGATTCATGACTATGTGATTGTTAACATGCCTTATATTGAATACATGCTCAACTATTACTACATATTGATGCTTAAATGTTTCCAATGGCATAAATCAAACTTTCTTGTGCTTGTATCATAGATAGGACATCATATTCACAATGCATTACGTTATAATATATAAGATTGTGCCTATTAGATAACAATTCGCTTTAGTGTCCCAAGAATGACAGTGCACAAGTTAGGACTAGTCTAGATCGAGTCCTCTTTAGCTTTAAATCCAACTAATAGCAGTCTGGACAGGCTTAATTGACCCTAGGAACCCCAGGTCTTAGCTTTAAATCCAGTTAATGGTTTAGGAACTAGAGTCGGATCATTCTAGGACACTTAAGTAATTCCCTAGTCCGTCTTATGGCCTTAGGTACATAAAGAACACATTATAGCTCTAAGTATGCACGCATAAAGATGGGCCTGCACCAAGCCCTAGGGTGTAATTAGGACACTAGTGGGTTTCTTAGTATTAGAAGCCATATTTAGTAAGCCAATATCTCGAATCCTATAGCATTGATTTAGAGAGTCACCCATTCACAAGTATAGGTCACCCTATTACCTTCCCAAGGTTTAATCCCCCTAAATTAGCTTAGTCCTTACTTTTCCTTTTCTAGCATCCGAAGTGGAGCTGCTTTCTTTCCCTCCTAGCTCCTGGTAATCCAAAGCACCAAAAATATGTTTAGTCTAGGTTTTCTTTTCGACAGTTTCTAGGACATTAAGCATAGAATTCACTTCACAACAATAGCCACCTAGTGGTTCAACACCAACTCTCGCACATACTATATTGCATCAATCAACGTGCTTACAGGTCTTTATGGCTTGTACCACTAGAGACGCATAAAGTTCTTGGCGCTGTTGCCGGGAAGGCAAGGTGGTTTATGTTCTTTGCTTTTGTATTTTGGTAGTTGCTTTATTTATTTTTCTTTCTTTTTCTTTATAGTTTGTTTAGTCTTTGATTATCTTTCTTCTTGTTTATATTACTTACTTTGGCATGCTTATCTATCTTTTTTTTTGTTTTCTTTTGCACTATTTTGTTTATTTTCCACACTTAGCTTGCTTTCTAGGATTGTGGCTTATTTACTGTAGTCTTAGGATTGTTAAAGTTTTGTGGGTTGAAGTGGTTGGAGTTAGGATAGTTTTTGCATGCTTGGTAGGAGATCCCTTGGAAATCCCCTAGTTCCCTTTAATCTCGAACCCAATAAGATTGCTAGATATTTTAGGAATTTAGGAGATCTTTTTTAGGAGATGGCTAATCCCAATCATTCTCCTAATCCTCCTATTTTGTTAATGAATCCCATTCCACCTTATGATCACTATGGGCATCAAGCCCAAGATCATTCTGACAAGAACCCCTTAGACTAGATCCACAGATGAGGAACCCACTCTTAGGTAATTTTTCCTCCTCAAAGCCTTTGAGCCTAATTTGGCCATTCAAATTTTGGGTTTAGGGGAGACGAACTTCGAGATCAAGCCTAATATGTTGGCCATGCTTCTTTCCTATTAGGATTAGTATGCCCTAAAGTTCACTTGTATGTGACACTTTGGATGTTAAATAATGTATAATCATTTTGCTAAATGGCATTATGAGTTTCTTACGTATTATCTCTGGTATGTTTTATTGATGTATGTATAAATGTCCCTTGACTTGAACTAATGACTTGGGTGTACAGTGAGGCTGAACACATAGTAGGTCCAAGTCTAGATTTGATCACATCATAAATTGAGTCCGTAATCGAATGGTAGTTTTGGACACTCTACCAGGATAAGGTTATATTAAGCAAGTCTCGTCATTGAGGGTGATCTACCTAGGTAATTAGAGGACTTTCCAAATTTGTTTCAATAGTACTTGTGTCAAGTCTTGGACAGGACTGCTGTGAGTATGTTTTCTACAGATGTATTATCAAAAAAAGAAAACAAGATACTAACTACTACTAAATGATCATTGTTCTTAATCTTGAGTATATGTGGATGAACTAATGAAGTTAGGGTTTGGTACTTTGATTCACTATGGGTGAGATCTTACTTTATTAGGATCAACAGCCTTCTATGTCAAGTGCTTAGTTCTAATTAATTGGAACATGCATATGCAAAATGGAATCTAGGTGCCCCCTTTGGGATTGTCCAAATTTATCATCCAAATCTAGATCTAGTGATATTACCTTAATGGGTGTCTCAATCATATGGCTTGGGGGTTGTTCCCGAGATCAAGAAATTTTGTGAACAAGGACGATTGGCAATAGGACAAGAAACCCAACGAAAAAAGATACAACTATGGAGATGATAGTACACAGGTCAAAGGACCAGCCTTAGCTGTAGGTATACATAGAGGGGCATTATGATTAGTTATTTAGAAGGTCAAAGACAAAGTTCACATTCTTTTGTGATAAGCTTTTGGTAATGGCAATTATTCTTGGAGTGCAACTTTGATCTTATGGTGTAATAAATTGGAGTTAAAAATAATTATTATGTCGCCTAGATTGGGCAAGGACATTTTTGATTATTTTTGGATGCCAAGGTTAATTATGTCTTCTTGGTCCCTTCCTTAGTTGAAATGATTTTGAGAGAGTAATCTTGAAAGAGCAAGTTCCATATTGTGGTAGTAGTCTTATGAGGCCAAAGCTTGGAATTAGGTTTGGGCTTTCTTAGGGTCCAAGATAACCTAATTGGGCTTGGATGGTTTCTTATTGGACTTGGGCCTCCACATGGATTATGGACTATGTGTTGAGCTTGGATTGTGGGCTTGGCCCAATCTTTCAACACACGTGCTTGAAAGTTACTACAAGAAGAATTCAAATTATACAAGTAACTTCTATGACATGTGGCAAACATTTACTACTAGGTAAAAGTTTCCCACACGGAAAGTTTACAAGGTTTAGGTGCCAAACTTTTCCTATAAATAGGCAAGACCTTAAACCATTTCTAGCATCCAAAAAATTTTCTAGTTGATCTCTTCTATTTTGGCAAGAGAATACTACAACAAATAGTACGCAATTATTGTGTGGTTTTTTGCTCTTGATTTTTAAGAGCACATTACTTTGCTTCTTCCTACACAAGAGGCTATTCTTTCAAGATAAGTCTCTTTAATCATAGGGAAGTGATGTCTTGGTTTTGTGTGTGTTTACGTATTGCATTCTTATTCTTGTTTTGAGGTGTTTTGTGCTTTATTAGGTGTATAACTATTGCATTTATACCATACTGGAGCATATTAGACTTTAGGTGTCCATAGTTGAGCTTAAGGCATAAATGCTACACTAAAAGTGCACTTATCTTGTGTTTTAGGTGAGATTTGGAACAATTCTTAGAGCTTAAAATGATGAAGATGTGATAATGAAGCCAAGCTAAAGTTGTTTTGGATGAGAAGAAAGCAAGAAGATTGCATTTGCAAACTCCCGGACGAAGAACGGTGTAATTAAGCGAAATCGAGCGCAACAAGAGCCAAATTCGGAACTTGCAACCAAAGAGGACATGGTCTAAGTTTGGACATGTTTATAGGGTGAAAAAGATGAATAAAAATGGCTTGGGAGATTCCCAGAGGCGATACAGAGCCAAAACGAAGCTAAACGGAGCAAAACAAGAAGAGCTAGCTGAGTGCCCCTTAGAGAACCGGTGCACTGGCTCACTAGGCCAGTAAAAGCAGCGAGCAACCTTCCTTTGGTGGAATAGAGAGTGCTTGGAGGTGGTGCACTGGATTGGTGTTCCGGTAGTCACGGAAAATTGGCTATATAAGCCCCCTTTTGGCCATTTTATGGAGAACAAATCATATTCTTTCACACTCATCTTCCAAAACTCTAATCCTATCATCTCCCACCTCTCACGCACTCTTCTATACACAAAAACACTTTGGAATCAAGCCTTTAAGAGGATCAAACACAAGGATTTGGGCATAGCTCTTGGAAAGGAAAGATATGGCTTTTAATAAAAGGGTAGCTTCTTTGTCTCTATTTTATTCTAAGTTAATGTATGTTTGATTGGAGCTATGCAGGGTGATTTACTCTTGTAGTATGGATGATTACTACTTTTTATTAAATGGGAACTTGATGGATTTGTATATATCTATATATGCTTTGTGCTTAGGGTTTCAAAGGCCATTTTACATACATGTTCATGTGTTTGTTGAAATGCTTGAATGATGTAGCATATGTATATTGAAGTTTATTTTGCTATTAGCCATTTCTAAAACATTATGCTAGTATGTATATGGAAATCTATTTTGCTACTAACCATTTCTAAAACATTATGCTAGTATGTCTATGTGTTTGTGTGGTGATTGCATGAAGTAGATATGCTTATATACATGTCTATGTGTGTGTTTGCATATCAAACACCATAAATAGCTTCTATTGCATACATGTCGGGTACTATTGCCTAAATTGGTGTAATCTAAGCATGTCTATGTGTTTAGTAGTAGAATATTCTGGAGTATTCTCGAATACCATGCCCTATATGTGTTTGCTTTGCGCTTAATGTCAATTTTCGCTATTGTGATGTGATCGATGGTGCACAACTAGGAACTAGCCTAGGTTGAGTCCTCTTAGGCTTTAAATCCAGCCAATAGGTGTCTGGTTAGGTTTAATTGATCTTAGTTCACTTAGGAAGTCTAGTTAGTCCACCCTATTGCCCTAGGTTCGTAAGGACCATGCCGTAGCTCTAAGTATGGCGAAGCTTAGGGATAAACTTGCACCGAGTCCTAGGGTTAGACTGGGGAACTAATTAGAGGTCTAAACACTAAGGTTGGATCAATCTAAATCACCTAGAACCTTATTAGCTAACCCTAATTCCTAAGTCATAAAGACCACGCCGTACTACTAGGCATCGCCACCTAGGGACAGACCTGCACTGAGGCTTAAGGTACCAATTAGGAGGCTAATTAGAGGTCTAGATTAAAGCACTTTGTATAATCCATCAAGCAACCCTAACAAAAAGTTGTAATCTCCCATGGACAAGACATAATCACCCTAGTCCCTCATTTCTGACGTTTGACTCCCTTAGATTGCTTGATTCCCCTATCACACATACATACACACATTTCATTTTCTTGTTTTACCTTAGATTTTCCTTTCCCATGCTCCTCTCAAACCAAAAACCCAAAAATACCATAGGTAGGAACCCAACACGTAGCTTTTTAGGATGCACATAGCTTAGGACATCTTACGTGTTAGGCCTTCTTGTGGATTTGACCCCATACTTACACACATTATGCTACAAGCGACCTGTGTGTTTGCGGGCTATTTAGGCTTGTATCACGAGATAGCGATCAGGAAGAAGACAAGAGAGTTGCCTATTACATCACCCTTATAGTAAAATTTTTGGTGGCCTTGTTCGTGAATGGGAACAAAGCTCATGATGGTTATAGCTTAATCAAAGGTCCCACACTCCAAGAGGTTAGCTTTACGTATTTGCAAATTCTACTTATGTTCTATATATTCTTAAGTATGTTCTTATGTGTGTTATGTGGTTATTTTATTTTCCTAGGATGTTTTCTTAGTAGAAAGAATTGAAAGTATGGCAATAGGATAAACCACATGTAATATTATCAATATTACACTTCCTTCAATGGGAGAAACAATGAGAGTCTTCCAGAGCATATTACTGATTTTGTTGAGATGAGTTCCACCCTCCATGTCCTCAATATCTCCCAAGAGGTCATACGTCTAAGATTGTTTCCTTTTTCTCTCAAGGACAAGGCTAAGTCTTGGTTTCATTCTTTACCTAATGGTTACATCACTTCATGTGCTGAGCTTCAATCTAAGTTCTTTAAGAAATTTTGTCCCATAGACAAGATGGTTGACCTTATGACCACCATTATGACTTTCTTCTAGCATGACCTAGAATCTTTTCATGAGGCTTGGGAGAGGTTCAAATACCTTCTTAGACAGTGTTCTCACCATGGGTATGATAGGCATGACCTACTCTAGTACTTCTTTCGAGGTTTAAATGACTAAAATAGGATGATGGTCAATGTCGCCTCTGGTAGTGGCTTCTATACCTTGAGACTGATTGAGGTATGGGAGAAAATGGAGTTGATGGCTGAAAATTCTTTTCAAAACTTTGCCATTGATAGGTCAAGTTAGAGAGGTACTAAGAGATGTATCAGTGAGAAGGGAGTTTATTTAGATTTACTCGCCAAGGTAAAGGCCTTAACAAATAAGTTAGATCAATTCGTTTCTTTGTCTCTTTCCTCTCATGGTCATAGGACTAGTTATGTAGAGTCATCTTGACCCCATTGTGAAAATGCATGATGTTGCTCCCTAGAATCATGATAGCTAGATATAAATGCATGCATGGGCATATGATTGCTAGGGGCATAGGGCATTGCATGCAATTGGGGATAAGAGTGGAAGATGGGATAAGCACTAGAAAAGTGAGCACGGCTTCCACAATGATTGCAATAAGAAGAATATGCATCCCTATAGTCATGATTACTACATGAAGATGCATGAGATGTTGCATGACTATAGGGGTCATTAGTAGCACTGGCCCTAGGTGGGGAATTCTCGTGGGGACAAAAAACGGTAGGATGCATGAAACTTCCACACAAGCGACATGCGTAAGGGACACGTTCGGGTGGTGGGGAAGAGGATACAAGTAACCACCAAGAAGCATTAGGATCGGTCATATTCAATGAATCACAAGTAAAACCCCTTCACAGTCAAAATTTTTTTTTTAAATTTTTTTTTCTAATTTTTTTTTTCAAAAAATGGAAAGCAAGTAAAGATAGTGCACACGCAAACAACCAATCGCAAACACAAAAGCACACAAAGAACCAATACCGTGCCTCCCCGGCAACGGCGCCAAAAACTTGATATCGCTATTTGAGCACAAGCCTAAATAGCCCGCAAGTGCACGGGACGTGTGTAGTATAGTGTGTGCAAGTGCGGGGTCGAATCCACAGGGAGGCGACCTTGGTTTAGTCTTTATGTGCTCAAATGCCTTAACTAGCTACGTGCATGTGTGTACTTACTTTGGGATGGAAGGGAGCTCGGAAAAATGAAAATAAAAACTAATCTATGGAGGAACTTAAGGGAGCCAAACTAAGGAAGGAAACACTAACAAAAAAGAAGGGGACCTAGGGCGATTGCATTGCAACAAGACTTGGGCTATGATAACAGATGATGTCTATCTAAGGCTCGGGACTTCTATTGCCGTTGTGTTGATCGGGGGTTCTCCTAACCAATACTAGTGGCTTAACCCGTTAGCTGGATTTAAAGCTAAGGGCCAATCCCTCCTAGCCTACGCAGTCCGTGCTTAGAACTTATCCTCTTGGCTGGATTTAAAGCCAAGGACTAGCACCTAAACACTACGTGACATTAAGGCTCAATTAACCAACACTAACGTGGGTGAGGGATACTCTAGTCTAGGTTAACTTATCCGCTTGGCAGGATTTAAAGCCAAGGACTAGCACCTAAACTCGACTAAGCATAGCATGTAACCTATTAGCTGGATTTAAAGCTAAAGCCTACTCTACTAAGCAAATCCATGAGATTAAGCACAATCACATCACCCAAATAAGTAGATAAGAGCATTTGAAGCACAAATAACACATGCATATTCACTTAGACATTTTAACAAACACATAGACATGTTTGATTTCCAATACATGGATATATTGAATCCTGCCATAAATTTATGTAAATAAACATGTATTAAGAGCTAAAGATCTACATAAATCTATTATTCAAAGCCCTAATCTAAAATACAACAACAATCAACCCTAAATCTAGTCTAATCTAGCAACATATTTACAAGAAATAGAGAAAGAACAAGAAGAACTTCCCTAAATTCTTGCTTCCAAATCCGTACAAATCCTTCACATCTTTGTTTAATGCTTCAATCCTAGCTTGGTGTGGGGCTTAGATGGTGGTTTAGGGTGTTTTGTGAATGGGTAAAGGGTTAGGGTTTAATAGGATTTATGAAATAAAAGTTCCTCCCCTGAAAATGAGCTGAAACGAGCTTTTTATGGATTTCTTCAGCACACAGCCGGTCGACCTAGCCGGTCGACCGGCTCCTCTTTCTTGCTCGACTGGCTTCAATCATGATGCTCTCTGGACTGGCCAGTCGACCGGCTTCTTGAGGAACTCGACCGGCTTCAAATCTTTTATTCTCTGGAGCGGTCGGTCGACCTAAACGGTCGACCGGCTCTTCTTCTAAGTCGACCAGCTGGATCAAAATGATCTCTTCTTTATTTCTTTTCTTCCAGTCTTCATCCATTAGCTCATTTCTTCCTCGCAGTAGCTTGAACCCTTCCAAAACACTCCTAAAACATGGAATATAACACTTAGTATAGTATTTATGCACCTAAATACATTATGTACAAATATTAACAAATATGCATAAACTTTATACTAAGCGCACTCAATTAGACTCTAAACACCCTTAAATATGCATGCAAAAACAAGATGCAAACACGCACAAATGACACGCATCAGACACCATTCCCAATAATCTCCTACTTAGACTAAAGCCAATTAGAACTCTATCTTATACCTATCTTCTCACGATTCCGAGGGCTTTAGCAAGGGGTTGGCAAGACATTCTTTGTTTATACCTTATTTGCAAAAGATCATTACCTCTAGCTTAAAAAAGGTGGTAACATCTCAATACGAGCTTAAAACTATTCTAGCAAACATAATCTTAAATACTGTGGCTATCATCTTTTTCTGACAGAAAGCTAGAATTATTCAAACTAATTAATTTCAAGTCAAACTCTCCGTAATTAGGCCATTGGTACTTTTGCACTCCAAGTGCTAAAGGATGGTCCAACCAACTACCAACACTTCTTAGGATCAGGATGGCACATGTAAGTAGTACTAAGAGAGTATGCCTCATTAGGCCTTGTACATGATAAAATGTACTTAGTAAATCCTATTGTTCAAGTAAGTAGCAATCTATCCATACATTCCTTTCTAAAGAAATTTCTCAAACAAATTTTCTTGAATAATGTATTTCCAAGAACCTCTTAAAATTCAATATGTTGAACTTTTGAACACGAAGTCAATGTACATATACTAGCAAATATCCCAATAACCTCCTTAATCTATCCTCGTAGATTATGATCCCAAGCATATAGGATACCTTACCTAAAATATTTATGGAGAACAAAGATAATGAATATAGTTTTTCCATTTTATAGTATCAAAAATAGCATCCACATTACTATAGTATAAACAATCACAAGACCAATAGCCTACAAGAAGAGATAGAGCATACTTCATTCTTAATGAATGCACACGTCTTATTTTTTTACCAAAACATAAGTACTAACTTAAGAACTTGCACAAATGCACACATAGACCATTGAGGCATATGCTACATAATCTTCCCAATAGATTTGAACTCTTTAAGATGTGTCATATGCATCTTCTTTCAACTAACCATAAAGGAAAGTTGTTTGGACATGTACTAATCATATTTCATAACGCAAGCATGCATGAATAATGCAAATGAACTCAAGCATCACTATGGGTGGAAATGTCTTATCATAATCAAACTACGACATTGACAAAGCCTTGTAGCAACAAGTTGGGCATTGTAGGTCACTGATGTGTTGTGTTTTTGTGTGTATTTAAATCATCATATATTTATGTTTAAGAGGTATTTTGAGCTTTAATAGATGCATTAGTATAGTATATATGATGGAGATAGGCTGAAGTGCATACACTCATATATAGATAAGTTTAATGACAACTGCTACACTAATGCATGCTTATTACTTATGTTTGGTGAAGTTAGGTCAAAGCTTAGGACTTGAATCAATGGTGATTTTATGTTGGATTCAAGATTGAGGCATTTGAGATGTGGGAGAAGCATAAAAGAGGCTTTTGGAGGCAACTAGGCGTAGAAAAGTGCAATCGAGACAAAACGAAAGGAATGCGAGAAAATCAACCAAGTTTCGACCTGGCCGGTCGACCCCTCTTCTAAGGCCGATCAACCAGCTGGGTTGACTAGCCAAACTAGAGAGGAAGGTCCTTAGGCTGGTTGACCTAGGTGCTAGGCCGGTCGACCGGCCAAGGCCCTCAGCTTGTCGAGAAATCAGCTGTATTTAAGCACTTTTTTAGCCCATTTTAAGTAGATTCTAAAACCTTTTTCATCTCCCATTCTCTCACCCACTTCTCACACACAAAACCCTACCTTCACCCACCTCCAATACATATACTGACACACATACACCCTTAGATCTAAGTTGATTTTGGAGGATTACAACGTCCTTTGGTGAAGATTTGCTCAAGATTGTAGAGAAACAAGCAAGGATGGAAAGGGAGATTTCTCAAACCTCTTTCATTCTCTTTTCATTTCATGCTTTAATAGATCACTTAGGGTGCCTAAACTTGTGTAATCAATTGATTTTCATACTCCTTGTTATGGGATTCCATTGGCTTGTAGATATACATACTTTGTTCTTATTTTGAAAAGGCTTTATATCATTTCATGTCCATGTGTTTGGTGTAATGCTTGGATGAATTGTATGTATATAGAATGAGTTATATTTACTATAGAACACTTTTGATCCCTAAATTAATCATGTCTATGTGTGTGATTATGGATAATATGAAATGAGTTGGTTCTATTCATGTCTACGTAGGTATGAAACATACCTTATAGTGAATACATGCTCAAATATTGCTACATGTTGATGCTTAAAGGTTTCCAATGACGTAAATCAAATTTGCTTGTGCTTGTCTCGTGGATAGGATGTCATAATAATACCTTGCCTTAGAATATGTAGATTGCATTATTAACGTCCCAATCAGCTTTTGTGTCCCTAGATCGACAAAGCCCAACTCTAGACTAGCTTAGTTGAGACCCTATAGCTTTAAATCTAGCTAATATGAGTCTGAGTGGGGTTTGGTTAGCCTTAGTTACCTTTGACTTTGGTTTTAAATCCAACCAATAGTTTAGAAGCTAAGATAGGATCAATTTAGCCTAAGTAGCTTTCTAGTCCCTCTTATGGCCTTAGGTACATAAGGACCACGCCGTACTGCTAAGTGTGCACATTTAGGGATGGATCCATACCAAGTCTTAGGGTGTAATTAGGATATTAGTTATTTGCTTAGTGTTAAAATCCCTATTTAGTAAGCCAATACACTGAATCCCATAGCAAAGAGGTAAAAAGTCACCTGTTCACAAGTGTAGGTCACCCTATCACCTTCCCATTGTTTTAATCCCCTAGGTTAGCTTAGTTTTTACCTTTTCCCTTCATTGCATTCATAGTGTAGCCTTTTACTTTCCCTATTAGCGCCTTAAAATCCAAAAACCCCATAAAGATGACTAGTTTAGGTTTCTTTTCAAGCTTCCACTAGAATGCACTAGCATAAGACTTTCCTACACATTGAGCGTCTTTGTGGTTTGACGCCCACATTAGTACCCCTTATATCGCATGATCTGTATACTTGCGGGTGCTTTTAGGGCTTGCCCTTTCAAGGCACACCAAGTTCTTTGGCGCCGTTGTTAGGGAGGCACAGTGGTTTGCATTCTTTGCTTGTGTGTTTTTGTAGTTGCTTTATTTGTTTTCCTTGATTTTTCTTTATCATTTGTTTAGCTTTAGCTTATCTTGCTTCTTGTTTTTATTATCTTGCTTTGGTACTTGCTTTTGTATCTTTACTCTTGTTTTCTTTTGAGCTATTGAGTTTACTTTCTGTATTTAGCTTGCATGTATGCTTAGCTTTATTAATTTGTTTCTATTTTTGTTTTTAGTACACTTTCTAGGATTGTGGCTTATTTGCTATAGATTTAGGATTGTTAAAGTTTTTGGGGGTTGAAGTGGCTAGAGTTAAGATAGTTCTTGCATGCTTGGTAGGAGATCCCTTAGAAATCACCAAATTCCTCTTAATCCTAAACCCAATAGGATTGTAAGGCATTTTAGGAATTTAGGAGATCTTCTTGAGGAGATGGCTAATCCCAATCACCCTTCTAATCCTCCCATTCCCCTAATGAATGCCATTCCACCTAATGATTTCCATGGGCATCAAGCCTAGGATCATCTTAGATAAGAGCCTCATAGGCTAAACCCATCCATAGATAAAGTGCCCATTCTTAGGCAATTCTTTCTCCCTAAGACCTTTGAGCCTAATTTGCCATTCAAATTCTGGTTTAGGGGGAGGCGAGCTTCGAGATCAAGCCTAATATGTTGGCTATGCTCCATTTCTTCTATAGGAGAAGCAAAAGAGTCCTTTAGCCCACATTATTAACTTTGTAGAGATGAGTTCCATCCTCCATGTTCCTAATGTCTCCTAAGAGGTCACACGTCTAAGGTTGTTTCCTTTCTTTCTTAAGGATAAGGCTAGGACTTGGTTACATTCCTTGCTTAATGGATGTATTACTTCATAGGCCAAGAGTCAATCTAAGTTCTTTTAGAGATTCTTTCCCACAGCCAAGATGCCTGACCTTAGGACCACTATTATGACTTTATCCTAGCATAATTTAGAGTCCTTTCATGAGGCATGGGAGAGATTTAAAGACCTTCTTAGATAGTATTCGCACTACAGGTATGGTAGTCATGACCTACTCTAGTATTTCTTTCGAGGATTGAGTGAACAAACTAGGATGATGGTCAATGCCACCTCCATTGTTGGCTTCTATACTTTAAGACTCACTGAGGCATGGGAGAAAATGGAGTTGATGGCTGAGAACTCTTTTCAGAACAATGCTATGGATAAGTCCAGTGAGCAAGTAATAAGAAAGGTGTTAGTAAGGTTAGAGTTTCTTCTGATTTTCCTTCTGAGGTTAAACCATTGAGCCATAAGTTAGATCAATTTATCTCTTTGACTCTTTGCTCCCAGAATCGTAGAGCTAGTTCAGTAGGTTCTTCTTCTCCACCTTCAGTAGTTGAAATGTGTGCTTTATGTTCTAAGGCATCTCATGAGACTAATGCTCGCCTTTTGGCACCTTAGTTTCTTGATTTTATACAGGAGCAAGTATGTGCTACACAGGGATATTCTTATGAGTATAACCTATATTCCAACACTTATAATTGGGGATGGACGGATAATCCCAACGTCTCTTAGAAACAAGGTCAGCATGAGTTTAGTTCACATTTCAAATTTTCATCCCAGCAACGACCTCGTCCTTAATATCATTCAGGTTTTTATAATCTTAATTAGCCCAACTCACTAGTGCTCCTTAGCCTCAGGCATTACCTATTCCATCTAGTAGCCTACCCCTTAGCAATGACATAATAAAGATAATACAGTTCATTCAGAACCAATAGTAAGAGATAGTAGAAAATAAGCAACACATGGCTAGGATTGAGGCATAGTTAGGGCAGTTGACCAATTAGTTAAGCACTAGAGACCATAGGAAGTTTCTTTCTCAACCAGACGTGAACCCTACAGTCTAATTCTTCTTCTCTACTGATACCACTCATCCCCCCAGGCCTAGGCTAAGACTGTCACCACTCTTAGAAGCAGTAGGATAGTGGATAATAGAGTAGGAGTTGACTATGCAGTGCCTACACCTAGTGGTCCTTCTGGGTTTAGAGAACCTAATTGTACCCTATTGGGAGAGTTGAGCCTATAAGAGACCATGGAGAGAGTAGTACTTCCCACCCACATCGAGAGGGAAAGGGGCTTATTGATTATTCCTATCGGTCTAGAGGTGTTGAGCCTAGAGTTCCTTATCCATTTGCTTTAGAAAAGCCTTTACTCAGTGAGGATACTAGATTTCTCAAAGTTCTGGAGCATCTTAAAGACCTCAAGGTCAATCTTCCTTGATAAAAGCGGTCCATTTTAGTCCTTTTTATGCCAAGTTCTTTAAGGATTGTTGTACTAGGAAGTGTTAAGTCTTGATTATGCCTAAAAAGGTGAAGCTGCGGAGAAAGTGAGTAGTATTTGTACCACTGGTCGATGAGTAACCTTAGAGCTTTCACCATTCCTTGTAGGATCCTTAAGGCCAACTTTGATCACCCCTTGCTAGACTTAGGATCTAATGTGAACCTCATCCCTTACTCAGTCTACTAGTAACTAGGTCTAGGAGACTTGTCCCCTATGCACGTTACTCTTCAGCTAGCTGATAGGTCTGAAAGAAAACCTAGGGGAGTGGTAGAAGATGCACTTGTCTAGGTAGGTGAGTTTGTGTACCCCATAGATTTCATAGTTCTCGATATGGATTCGGGACAAGACTCTAAACATTCCATTCTCGTTCTCTTAGGTCGCCCTTTTCTTGCTACCACGAATGCTATTGTTTACTGTAGGTCGAGGTTATTAGAGATGAAATTTGGGAATTTGAGATCCACTATTAAGGTTGCCGAGAAAGTGAATAGGGCAAGTGTAGAAGGACAAGAAATGGAAAAGAATGCTTTGGAGTTGATGTGACTGATTCTTGCATTGAGGACTTTGAAGAGAGGATTATGACCGATGGAAAAGATTTGAGGGAATTTTCAAAAGATGTTGTCTAGCTTTGATTTGAAGATCTTAGAGAGAAAATGCGTAACCTCCACTTCTTTAGTTGAGGATTCTTTGATTGATATGTCACTTGAGGTTGTTCCTTCCAGTCTCGATTCTAGTGATGTCCCTATTGATGTTGTTGGAGTTGAATGCCCTTTGGTTAAGCCTAGTCCATATTTAGAGCTCAAACCCCTTCCTAAGTATTTGAAGTATGCTTTTCTAAGTCCTGGTGAGATATTTGGTTATCATAGCTTCCGATCTTTCTAGTGAACATGAGGAGCATCTTTTAGAGGTTATTAGGAAACATAGGAAGGCTATAGGGTGGAAAATTGATGATTTGAGAGGTATAGATCCTTCGGTTTTCATGCATCGTATTCACCTTGAGGATGGAGCCATTCCTTTTAGGGAAATGCAAAGGGAGCTAAGCCCACATACAAGCGAAGTAGTGAAGAAAGAGATCATTAAGCGTTTAGATGCAGGCATTATCTATCTGATCTCCAATAGTGAATGGGTTAGTCCAGTAAAAGTTGTCCCTAGGAAGTTCGAGATCACGATTGTAGAGAATGAGAGAGAAAAGCTTATCTCTACACGCACTCCCACGGGTTGTAGAGTTTGTATAGACTATAAGAAGCTCAACTCCAAACCAGGAAGAATCATTTCACATTGCCTTTTCTAGACCAGATCTTAGATAGAGTAGCAGGGCAAAGTTTCTATTGTTTTCTAGATGGCTATTCTGGGTAAAATTTGATCCCCATATATCTCGAGGACCAAGAGAAGACCATCTTTACTTGTCCCTATGGCACTTTTGCCTATAGGAGGATGCCTTTCGGTCTATGTAATGCCCTAATAACTTTTCAAAGGTATATGATGACCATTTTTAGTGATATGATTGAGAGACATTTAGAGATTTTCATGAATGACTTCTCAATCTATTGTGATAGATTTGATGAGTGCTTGAGTCACCTCTCTTTAGTCTTAGATCATTGTGTGGAAAAGAACCTAATGTTGAGCTTGGAGAAATAACACTTCATGGTGCAACAAGGGATAGTCTTGGGTCATATAGTTTCATCTAGTGGCTTTTCATGTGATTATATTTTTAGGCTTATCGTAGTTATTTTGGAGTTAATTAGACATTAATTAAAAATATTTAATCACTTTATTGTGTTTTTGGTATAGGCAGAAAGGAAAAGGAGAGCAAATTAGAAGTAAAACTTGGAAAGGAGAGTTTTCTAGAAAAAAAGATGGAAAAAGAGGAAAATGACTTTTGACCAAGACTTGCCAAAAGAATTGAAGGAAAAAGGAAATTTTCTTGCATGCAAAGAAAAAAAAAGATTCGGAAATAAAATAAAATAAGAAAAGAAAGAAAAGAAAGAGGAAAGCCAAATTGGCCAATAAGGCCCACGTGGGTCTTGAAATAAAAGGCCTTAGGTTTTGCCTCCACCATATATATATGTATGGCGTTACACATATATGAAGGATCAGAGAGAGCATCATAAAGCAAATCAGGTGACATACATTCAACAACAATATTTTTCTTTCTTTTTTTATTTCTTCTTTAATTCTTTTCAAATGTAAGTGTGGAAAATTTAATAGGTTTAGGATCAAGATGAGAACAATCGAAGACGAGTTTAAGCCAAATTTATGGTAAAGCTTCCTCAAACTTTCTCTCGTATTTTTTGTTTATTTTTGTTAAACATGTCTGAGTAATTTGTTGTTTAGGGTAGGATGACTATATGATAATATGATAATTCTCATTTTAAGGTCTCAAACTTGGATGGAATATTTTGATGTGTTTTATTTCTATGATTGATGTTCTTCATTATTTTATTTCTATTTATTTCATTATGCTTGCAGCTGATGTTTAATAGGATACTTTTGTTCAATCATATAAATATTCTTGCGAGCTTTATTGCTAAAAACTATAGGTTATACCATAGTTTTTTACACATGGTTAATTGATAAATTTGCCCTAGGATTTTAGGACAAATCTATACTTCGGCTAGATAAAGGACTTGGAGATAGAGTTGCACCTCTAAACTAAGATTAGTTTATTGATCAATTTTAGGTATTCAATCAATTAGGCTTGTAGTTTAATTTTCACATCAAAATAGAAAATTTTAAGTTGAGCCTAAAACTTGAATTTTACATAAGAATTCGATCCCTAAACCTAACCCAAAGAAGTTTTCAAATCTCAAATTTTGGTTTTTATTTTTAATTAATTTTTCTTTTTGGTTTAATTCTAAGTTTAGTTTTCTCAAAATCAAATTTTCATTTAAATTATCAACAATCACTTAGGCACTTTACCTGCACCTTTTCGTGAGTTTTCGGAATTGCCTCTTTGTAGATTCGACCTCACACTTAGCGCAATAGACTGCAATCACTCGTACACTTGCGAGTTAAAACTTGGCTTTGAATTTGCACCTAATTTCCTATCATAAGTTCATATCATCATTCAAGTTGACCCAGCAAAGGTAGAATTGATTGAAAAGTTGCCTGCCCTTAAGTGTGTTAAGGATGTTAGATCTTTTCTAGGGCATACAGGATTCTACCATAAATTTATTAAGGATTTTAGCCATGTAGGACGTCCCTTGTCTAGGATCTTAGCACAGGACATCCCATTTGAGTTCAATGATAAATGTGTTAAGGTTTTTTATAGGTTTAAATCCTTATTGTCCTTCTCTCTGATTATCCAACCACCTGACTACAGTCTCCCATTTGAGGTTATGTGTGATGTATCCGACTATGCGATAAGAGCTGTTTGAGGTCAAAGGTGTGATAAGATGCCCCAAGTAGTGTACTACGCTAGTAATACTTTTGATGAGGCCCTAAAGAACTACATAACCACAAAAAAAAGAGCTTTTAGCTATTTTGTTCTCCTTTGACAAGTTTAGGATATACATCCTAAGGTCTACACCGATCATGCGGCGTTGAGGTATTTGTTAGCTAAAAAAAGTCCAAGCCCTACTTGATTAGGTGGTTGCTCCTTCTTCAAGAGTTTGACATTGAGATTTGGGACAATTTGGTGGCGGATCACCTTTCCCGTCTTATTAATGAGTTTTCTAGCTACCCTTCCCTTTTCATGATTTCTTTCTCAACAAATGTTCACTGTCTCTCATCATACATCTGTTAGGATTAGTATGCCCTAAAGCTCACTTATATATAACATTTTGGATGTTAAACAATGTACAATCATTTTGTTAAATGGCATTATGATTTCTTTACATATTATCTCTGGTATGTTTTATTGATGTATGTATAAAGGTCCCTTGACTTGAACTAATGACTTGGGTATGCAGTGAGGCTGGACGTACAATAGGTCCAAGTCTAGATTTAGTCACGTCATAAATTGAGTCCATAACCGAATGGTAGTGTTGGGCACTCTACCGGGATAAGGTTATATTGAGCAAGTCTCCTCGTTAAGGGTGATCTACCTAGGTCATTGGAGGACTTTTCAGATTTGTCTCAAATGTACGTTTGTCACGTATTTGATAGGACCATTGTGAGTATTTTTTCTAGAGACGTACTATCAAAGAAAGAAAACAAGATACTCACTGCTACTAAATGATCATTGCTCTTAATCTTGAGCATATATGGATAAACTAATAAAGTTAGGGTTTGATAATTTGATTCACTGTGGGTGAGATCTTACTTTATTAGGATCAATAGCCTTGTGCCTTGAGTACTAAGTTCTAATTAATTGGAACATGCATATGCAATATGGAATCTATGTGCCCTTTTTGGGATAATCCATATTTATCATCCGAATCTAGATCTAGTGATACTACCTTTATGGGTGTATCGGTCATATGGCTTGAGGGTCGCTCCCGAGATCAAGAGATTCCATGACCAAGGATGGTTAGCAATAGGACAAAAAACCCAACGAAAAAAGATATAGCGAAGGAAGTGATAGTACACAGGCCAAAGGACCGGTCTTAGCTGTGGGTAAATATAGAGGGGCATTATGGTTAGTTATTTAGTAAGTCAAAGACAAAGTTCACATTCTTTTGTGACAAGCTTTTAGGTAATAGCAATTATTCTTGGAGTGCAACTTTGATCTTATGGTGGAATAGATCGAAGTTAAAAATAATTATTATTATGTCGCCCAGATTGGGCAAGGACATTTTTTAGTATTTCTGGAAGTCAAGGTTAATTGTGTCTTCTTGGTCCCTTCCTTAGTTGAAATGACATTGAGAGAGTAATCTTGAAAAAGCAAATTTCATATTGTAGTAGTAGCCTTATTGGGCCAAAGCTTGGAATTGGGTTTAGGCTTTCTTTAGAGTCCAAGATAACCTAATTAGGCTTGGATGGTTTCTTATTATGCTTGGGCCTCCATATGGATTATGAAATATGTGCTGGACTTGGATTGCGGGCTTGGCCCAATCTTCCAAGACATGTGCTAGAAAGTTACTACAAGAAAAATTCAAATTGTATAAGTAACTTCCATGACATATGGCAAACATTTACTATTAGGAAAAAGTTTCCCACATGGAAAGTTTACAAGGTTTAGGTGCCAAACTTTTTCTATAAATAGGCAAGACCTTAAACCATTTCTAGCATCCAAAAATTTTGTAGTTGATCTCTTCCATTTTGGCAAGAGAATACTACAACACATAGTACACACTTATTGTGTTGTTTTTTTTTTTTTGCTCTAGATTTTCAAGAGCATATTACTTTGCTTCTTCCCACACAAGAGGCTATTCTCTCAAGAAAAGTCTCTTTAACCATAGGGAAGAAGACTAGGGAGTTGCATATTGCAACACCCCTATAGTAATTTTTTTTTGTGGCCTTGTTCGTGAGCGGGAACAAAGCTCGTGACAGTTTCAGATTCATCAAAGGCCTTACGTTTCAAGAGGTTAGCTTTACATATTTTGCAAATACTAGTTATGTTCTATATGTTCTTAAGCATGTTCTTGTGTGTGTTATGTGGTTATTTTATTTTCCTAGAATGTTTTCTTGGTAGTATTTTTGAAAATATGGACTAGGAGAGACCACATGTAATATTATGGATCCTACAATTGGTATCAGAGCTTAGGCTCACGCACAACATGCTTAGACTATGCAAGAATGTTGTATTTGCATAAATATGTTAGTCATCTTGTGAGTGGCAAGATTAGGAAATCTTGTGTTGCATATACTTGTGGTTTTATGCTTGGATGTTCAGGTAATATAAAATTCCCTTGATGGTTGTATGTATGCATGATAGATTTTCATGTACGGTCAATAAAGCTTGGCCATAGGTGATTTCATGTATAAATATTTATGGCTATTGCTTGTAGTTTCATTTAAAAGAAGAATAGGATATTTTGATATCCTTGTAATGTTTCTTTATGAAGCTTGTATTAGCAATAGTAAAGTGTATTATTGTAATCTTTAAAGACCAAGAAAAAAAACAAGAAAACAGCATGGAGGAATACTCTGCTGGGTGAGCTTGCTGGTCTACTAGCTCAGTCGACTAGCTCCTTCTGACAGACGACTAGCTAAGGTCGAAAAAGTTATTAAGTGTGCTATTTTGTGGAAGATTGCAGGGAGCCATGAAAGAGGGATTTTTAAAGTATTTTGGTGGATGTTTATAATGCATTGACATATGTTTTAACATATTTGCATAAGCATAAACATGATTACCACCTAGAAATATGCCCACTCATTAGGTTTTTAAAATTGGCCAATCCTATGTGTTAATTTCTCGGAGATAGTTAAGTTTATTTAAAAGAGATTGGCTTAGACAAGATAATTGTAAGCAATTATGTCTAAAGATGCCATGCAATCTCATGAGAAAAATGAAAAACTTAACTTGAGATTTAAAATATGACAACCTAAGGGTCCATACACCCAGATTTAGGTAAGTAATCTATTATGGTATTGCAATGTTTTATGAAGACAAAGGGGATTCACAAAAACCAAAGTGTTTCGCAAATCCAAAGTGTGTTTAGATCTAAAACAAAAAGTGAGAATACTAAAAATAGAGAAAACCCTTATGTTAAAATATTGAGTGGGAAAGGGGACTGGAAATACCCCACGGCTTTCCGTATCCGATTCACGCTAATGGTAAATGTCATTAACTTCCCTACCGGAGGGTGACACTTTATCAAGATTTAGCAAGGTGAATTTAAAATATTTATTCAAAAAAGGGTGTTCGTGAGTTTGGCCATCTTATCGGTGGAATTCTTCACCAAAGATCGCCTCACACAACATTGATTAAAGTCACTACCCTAACGAAGGGCTTAAATCAAGAATGTTATGGTGAATGAACATAAGGAATGGGTATACACTCAACTTAAATGGTAGGTTCGGCTATCCGTTCGATAAAGTTCGCTATCGGATTTAAGAAGCCAAACGAAACAGTGATTGAATTATTCAAATTGGAACATATCCAGATAATTGTCAATTCAAATAAGTGGTGGCGCTTAACTTAACGTTCATAAGTTCGGCCATCCCATCGGTGGAGTTCTTGTAAGGACATTAAGACACTGTTACATCGAGTAGTTTAAGGGTTAATCTACTCAAAGGCAAATGATGTAAAAGTACTTGTATGTTTTATTTCCAAAGATAGCATACATATTATACATGCATCAATTCCATACGCATAAAATAATTATGATTATATTGTCGTATATCCAGAAAAATGTATTTGTTCAATCCACTAGCTACAATTCTCAAAGAGCACAAGCTCACTAAACCGAATTTTGTGGATTGGGAATGAAACTTGGACATAATACTCACCACAGAAGAGTACAAGTATGTCCTAACAACTCCTTGTCTATTGTGAGGCCAAACTCTTTTGAAGCCCAAAAAGATGCTGAGGTAAAATGGTAGAAGGCCAATAGTATGGCCAAGCACTATATGATGGCTTCTATGTCAGATATTTTGCAGAGCAAGTATCATCATATGGAAACTGCAAAAGAAATCATGACCTCACTGTCTCCGATGTTTGTCGATAAGAGTAGGCCCGCAAGGCAAGGTGGTCTTAGAGAAATTATGAATCAAAGAATGGTAGGAGTATCTGTCAGAGAGCATATGCTCAAAATGATGGATTACTTCAATACTACCGAGATCCTAAGGGCAAATATAGATGAACAGTCAAAAGTAGACATGATTTTGGAGACTCTACCACCGTCTTACACCCAGTTCAAGCTTAATTATAATATGGGCAAGATGAACATGGATATGACAGAATTAATGAAATAGCTCCTAGCTACATAAGCCATAATGAAAAATAAGGGCCACATAAACATAGTTCAAGCATCCACTTTTGGACTTAATCCAAAAGGGAAAAAGTTCAAAGGAAAGGGGAAGCAAAACGCGGTCAAGGGAAAAAGAAGAAAAATGGCAAATAGCCTAAATAATTAATAGGTGAAAATCCTAAAAGGCAAATGCTTTAAGTGTGGCCAGAAAGGCCACTGGAAAAGGGATTGCCCGAAGTACCTGCACGAGGCTAGATAGGTACACCTCTTTTGTTTTGCATTGAAACCTGTTTAGTGGTTGATTCTACTGATTCTTGGCTTGTAGACTCTAGAGCCACTTACCAATTTGCAATTCTTTGCATTAGTTTTAGGAAATGAAGGAACTAGCTAAAGGGTAATTTGCTCTAAGGATGGGTAACGGAGTAAAAGTATGGGCTGCTGTAGTGGGCGAAATGTGCTTATATTTTCCATGTAATAGCAAGTTATTTTTGAACAACGTTTATTATGTTCTGGATGTACGCAAAAACCTTATTTCTATTTCGCAATTAATATTAGATGGTTTTTGCATTAATTTCCGTTCTGGTGTTAATATCAGTAGAGATGGAAATATTATTTATTCCGATAGCATGCATGATAACTTGTTCTGTATAAAACCTATTACAAACTCACTACATAATATAGAACAAACAAATTCCCAAAAAAAGAAGGTTTCTTCGACCAATGATACTTATCTTTGGCATCTATGCTTAGGATATGTTAGTCTAAAGTGAATTCAGAGATTAGTCGAGGATGGGTATCTTAGCTCATTAGATCTCAAAGATCTACCTCCATGTGAATCTTGCCTCAAAGGAAAGATGACCAAATAGTCATTTTCTTCTAAAGGCGAAATGGCCAAAGAAGTATTGGAATTGGTCCATACCGATGTGTGTGGTCCTATGAGCAAACCAGCACGAGGAGGTTATGAGTATTTCGTACCTTTACTGATGATTACTCTAGGTATGGATATGTATATCTGGTGTGAAGTAAGTGCGAATCCTTTGAGAATTTCAAAGAGTTCAAGGTTGAAGCGGAGCAAAAATTAGATAAACGTATCAAAGCCCTTCGGTCTGATCGAGGTGGCGAATACCTCTCAGGTGAGTTTAGAGACTTGCACAAGAAAGGATTGCATCTCAATTGACTGCACCAGGGACTCCCCAGCAAAATGGTGTAGCAGAGAGAAGAAATCGCACCTTATTAGATATGGTTAGGTCAATGATGAGTCATGCATCATTACTTTTATCTTTTTAGGGATATGCCCTTGAGACAGCAGCATACATCTTGAACTTGGTACCATCTAAATCAATACCTAGGACATCACAAGAAATGTGGACCAGATGTAAGCCTAGTTTAAATCATCTCCACATTTGGGGTTGTCTAGCTTATGTACTTAATAGTAATGCTTCAAAGTTGGAACTAAGATCTGAGTTGTGCTATTTTATTAGGTATCCTAAAGGAACTAGAGATAGGATCTTTTATAATCCTAAGGAGCAAAAGGTTTTTATAAGTACCCATGCTAGATACTTAGAGAATGGTGAAATGATCCAGAAAACACCAGATTCTGAGTTGTTCTAGAAGAGATTTCACAAGAATATCCAGTAAAACCTATGGTAACTGTAAATGAAAAGGACCAGCATACTATACCTAATATATCGAAGCCTCATCATAGTGGAAGGATATCCAGGCATCCTGATAAATACTATAGAGAGTTCTTTCAGACGTCTTTAGAGGATCTGGTGATGGATCCCACAAGTTACGATGAAGTAGTTTCCGACATAGATGCCGACCAATGGCATAAGGCAATGGATTTAGAGTCAGAATCTATGTATTCTAACAAAGTCTGGGATCTTGTAATTGCACCTAAAGGGGTAAAACCTATAGGGTGCAAATGGGTCTACAAGAGGAAAAGAGGAGTTGATGGAAAAGTTGAAACCTTTAAAGCAAGTTGGTGGCAAAAGGTTTTACTCAGAAAGAAAGGATCGATTATGAGGAAACTTTCTCACCAATAGCCATGCTTAAATCCATCAGGATACTTCTTGCCATTGCATGTCATTATGACTACGAGATATGGCAAATAGATGTCAAGACAACTTTTCTTAATGAAGGGCTTGACGAAACCATTTACATGACACAACCAGATGGATATGTTGCCAAAGGCCAGGAACATATGGTTTGTAAGTTAAAAAAGTCCATTTATGGATTAAAGCAGGCATCTAGAGCATGGAACATCAAATTTGATCGTGCAATTAAATTTTATGGTTTTGATCAAAATATTGATGAACCTTGCTTGTATAAGAGGCGTAATGGAAATGTTGTAGCTTTTTTGGTTTTGTATGTGGATGACATCCTACTTATTGGAAATGATGTGGGGATGTTATCATCCATCAAGGTTTGGCTTTCTACTTAATTTCAAATGAAGGATTTAGGAGAAGCTAGTTATGTTCTAGGCATCAAGCTTACGTGAGATCATAATAACAGAAAGCTAGCCCTATCTCAAGCTTCATTTATTGAGAAGATATTGGTCAATGCAAAACTCTAAGAAGGCCTTATTATCTTCTAGACATGGAGTGTATCTATCTCGAGATCAATGTCCTAAAACATCTGAGGAGATAGAGAGCATGAAACGAGTTCCTTATGCTTCAGCAGTTGGAAGCCTCATGTATGTCATGTTATGTACTAGACCAGATATCTGCTTTGCTGTTGGCATAGTTAGTAGATATTAGTTAAACCCTGGACCGACACATTGGGTCATGGTTAAGCATATATTCAAATTCCTGCAAGGAACTAAGGATTATGTGCTAGAATACTGTGCAGATGATCTAACGCCATTAGCCTATACAGACTCGGATTTTTAGTCCAATAGAGATTCCAGGAAGTCTACTTCTGGATATGTTTTCACTCTGTTAAGAGGAGCTATTTCATGGAGAAGTGTGAAGCAAATTTGTATTACTAAGTCTACCATAGAGGCCGAGTATGTAGTAGTATTTGAGGCTGCGAAAGACGCAGTATGGCTAAGAAAGTTCGTTTTCAACTAGAGGTTGTGCTGGTAGTTCACAGACCAATAATATTGTATTGCGACAACAACGGTGTGATTTCACAATGCAAAGAGCCCAGGAATCACAAAATGGGTAACCATATTGAACAAAAATATCAATTGATCCGTGATTTTATCCACAGAGAAGATGTTGTAGTTGAAAAGATAGCTTTAATAGAAAACCTGGCTGACCCATTTACAAAGATTCTTCCAGAGAAAATGTTTACCACACATTTGGAGTCTATGGGTATTAGGCTGTGCAGAAGTGATCTTTAGTGCAGGTGGGAGATTGTTAAGATTAGTATGCCCTAAAGCTCACTTGTATATAACATTTTGAATGTTAAACAATGTATAATCATTTTGTTAAATGGCATTATGAGTTCTTTACATATTATCTCTGGTATGTTTTATTGATGTATAAATAAAGGTCCCTTGACTTGAACTAATGACTTGGGTTGCAGTGAGGCTGGACGCACAGTAGGTCCAAATCCAGATTTAGTCACGTCATAAATTGAGTCTGTAATCAAATGGTAGAGTTGGGCACTCTACCGGGATAAGGTTATATTGAACAAGTCTCCTCATTAAGGATGATCTATCTAGGTCATTAGAGGACTTTCCGAATTTGTCTCAGTAGTACGTGTGTCACATATTTGACAAGACTATTATGAGAATGTTTTCTAGAGACGTACTATCAAAGAAAGAAAACAAGATACTCATTGCTACTAAATGATCATTGCTCTTAATCTTAAGCATATGTGGACGAACTAATGAAGTTAGGGTTTGGTACTTTGATTCACTGTGGGTCAGATCTTACTTTATTAGGATGAAAAGCCTTGTGCATTGAGTGCTAAGTTCTAATTAATTGAAACATACATATGCAATATGGAATCTATTTGCCCTCTTTGGGATTGTCCATATTTATCATCCGAATCTAGATCTAGTGATACTACCTTTATGGGTGTATCGGTCATATGGCTTGAGGGTCGCTCCCAAGATTAAGAGATTCCATAAACAAGGATGGTTGGCAATAGCACAAGAAACCCAACGAAAAAAGGTACAGCTAAGGAGGTGATAGTACACAGGCCAAAGGACCGGTATTCGCTGTGGGTATACATAGAGAGGCATTATGATTAGTTATTTAGTAGGTCAAAGACAAAGTTCACATTCTTTTGTGACCAGTTTTTGGGTAATAGCAATTATTCTTGGAGTGCAACTTTGATCTTATGGTGGAATCGGTCGGAGTTAAAAATAATTATTATTATGTCGCCTAGATTGGGCAAGGACATTTTTTATTATTTTTGGAAGCCAAGATTAATTGTGTCTTCTTGGTCCCTTCCTTAGTTGAAATGACTTTGAGAGAGTAATCTTGAAAGAGCAAATTCCATATTGTGGCAGTAGCCTTATTGGGCCAAAGCTTGGATTGGGTTTGGTCTTTTTTTAGAGTCCAAGATAACCTAGTTGGGCTTGGATGGTTTCTTATTGGGCTAGGGCCTCTACATGGATTATGGACTATGTGTTGGGCTTGGATTGTAGGCTTGGCCCAATCTTCCAAGACATGTGCTAGAAAGTTACTACAAGAAAAATTCAAATTGTACAAGTAACTTCCATGACATGTGGCAAACATTTACTACTAGGAAAAAGTTTCCCACATGGAAAGTTTACAAGGTTTAGGTGCCAAACTTTTTATATAAATAAGCAAGACCTTAAACCATTTCTAGCATCCAAAAATTTTGTAGTTGATCTCTTCCATTTTGGCAAGAGAATACTATAACACATAGTACACACTTATTATGTGGTTTTTTTTTTTGGCTCTAGATTTTCAAGAGCATATTACTTTGCTTCTTTCTACACAAGAGGCTATTCTCTCAAGAAAAGTCTCTTTAACCATAGGGAAGAAGACTAGGGAGTTGCATATTGCGACACCCTTATAGTAAAATTTTTTTTTAGTGGCCTTGTTCATGAGCAGGAACAAAGGTCGTGGCAATTTCAGCTTCATCTAAGGCCCCGCGCTTTAAAAGGTTAGCTTTACATATTTTGCAAATACTAGTTATGTTTAATATATTCTTAAGCATGTTCTTGTGTGTGTTATGTGGTTATTTTATTTTCTTAGCATGTTTTCTTGGTAGTATTTTTGAAAATATGGACTAGGATAGACCACATATAATATTATCAATCCTACAACACCATGGTTTGTTCATATTGTTAATTATCTAGCCACTGGGCGTTTTCCCTCCCATTGGGAGAAGAGAGAGAGAGATAGGTTCCTAGCACAAGTAAGACATTTCTTTTGGAAGGATCCCTATCTTTTCAAGGTGTGTGCAAATCAAATGATTCACTGGTGTGCTTCCAAAGATGAGTTCGAGAGCCTGTTGAATATGTGCCACGATGAGGGGTATGAAGGGCATTTTAGTCAAAAGAAGACCACTACAAAGGTCTTGCAATATGGATTGTTTTGCCTACTCTCTTTTGAGATGCTTAAGAGTATTGCAAAAAGTGTGTTAGATGTCAACAATCCAAGTCCATCTCTAGGAGAAACATGATGCCTTTATCCTTTATTCTTCCATGTGAGCTATTTGATGTTTGGAGTATAGATTTCATAGGTCTATTTCCATCTTTATTTGGGTACCAATACATTTTAGTTGCCGTATACTATGTGTCTAAATGGGTTGAGGCTATCCCCACACTCACTAATGACTATAGGGTCGTGGTGAAGTTCATTAAAGAGAACATTTTCTCTAGATTTGGAGTCCCTAGGGTCTTAATTAGTCATAGTGGTTTGTATTTTCACCATAGGACATTAGAGGCCTTGTTGAAGAGATATTTGGTTACCCATAAGGTTGCTACTCCTTATCATTCACAAACTAGTGGACAAGTAAAGATGTCCAGTAGGGAGATTAAGCACATTTTGGAGAAAATGGCTAAGCCCAGTAGGAGAGATTGGTTTATTAGGTTGAATGATACTTTTCTGGGCCTACCGTACCACTTTTAAGACTCCCATTGGTATGTCTTCATATAGGTTGGTTTATGGGAAAGCTTGTCACTTGCTGGTAGAACTTGAACATAGGGCTTCTTGGGCAATCAAGGCCCTAAACTTTGATTTGGCAAAAGTGGGTGAGAAAAAGAAGCCTGACCTAGTGGAGTTGGAAGAGCTTAGGTTTGAGGTGTATGAGAATACCAAGCTTTATAAGGATAGGATGAAAAGGAATCATGAAAACACATTCGTAAGAAATCATTCACTCCTTCCAATAAAGTTTGGTTGTTTAACTCACGTTTGAAGCTCTTTCCAGGTAAGCTCAAGTCACGATAAGATGGTCCGTATGAGGTGTTGGTAACCTACCCTTCTAGAGCAGTCAAGATCAAGGATTTGAAGTATGGCCGAGAGATGATAGTAAATGGGTAGTGCCTAAAGCATGATATGATCCGAGCAAGGCTTATGTGGAGGTTTTGATGCCTCAGGACCCCATCTATGGAGATTGATAAAGAGTTAGTGATCGCTGATGTGTCTTTAGTGGTACAAGCCTGAATGACCCACAAGAACACAGATCGATGTAATATAATGTGCGCGAGAGCGAGTGTCAAACCACAAGGAGGCTTTTGTTGTGAAGTAAATCCTATGCTTGGTGTCCTAGGAAGTGTCGAAAAGAAAACCTAGACTAAACATATTTTTGCTGTTTTGGATTAATGGGAGCTAGGAGAGAAATGAAGAGACTACACTCTGGATGCTAGGGAAGAAATGAAAAGCTATGTTAATCTAGGGGCTTAAACCTATAGGTAAATGATAGGGTGATTCACGCTTGTGAACGGGTGAATTTTTTAACTCAATGCTATAGGATTTAGGAATATTGTCTTACTAAATGTTTCTTCTAACACTAAGCAACTAACTAGCGTCCTAATTACACCCTAGGACTCAGTGCGGGTCTATCCCTAAGCATGCACACTTAGAGCTACGGCATGGTCCTTATGTACCGAAGACTATAGGAGGGAATAGAGAGTTACTTAAGTCTCATAGAATGATCTCATCCTAGTTCCTAAACCATTAGCTGGATTTAAAGCTAAGACCTAGGGTTCCTAGGGTTGACTAAGCCTATCCGGACTCCTATTAGCTTGATTTAAAGCTAAAGGAGACTCGATCTAGACTAGTCCTAACTTATGCACCATCATTCTAAGGACACTAAAGTGGATTGGTATCTAATAGGTGTAGTCCTGCATATTCTAAGGTAAAGCATTGTGAATATGACATCCTATTCACAATACAAATGCACAAAAGGTTTTTTTACGCGATTAGAAGAATCAAGCATCAACATGTAGCATTAATTGAGCATGTATTCACTATAAGGCATGTGTCCGTCTCACATAAACATGAATAGAATCAATCCACTTCATATTATCCATAATCACACACATAGACATGCATAATCTAAGGATTATAAGTGTCCAATAGCAAATACAACTCAATCTATATACATACAACTTATTCAAGTATTACATCAAACATATGGACATGAAATGATATAAAGTTTCTCAAAATAAGAATGAAATATGTATATATATAAGCCAATAGAATCTCATAACAAAGTGTATGAAAAATCATCCTATTACACTAGTTCAGGAACCCTAAATCATATCCTCAAGCATGAAATAGATAAGAATGAAAGAGGTTATAGAAATCTCCCCTTCCATCCTTGTTTGTCTTTTTACAATCTTGAGTAAATCTTCACTAATTGTTGTTACAATCCTCCAAAATCAAATTAATTTCAAGTGGGTGTGTATGTGAATGTATGAATTAGAGGTGGGTAAAGGTAGGGTTTTGTGTATGAGAAGTGGGTGTGTGAATAGGAGGTGAAAAAGGGTTCAAAATCTACTCAAAATAGCCTAGAAAAACGCTTAAATAGTGCAGAAATCACACCCAGTCAAGAGCCTTGCTCGGTTGGCCGGCCTTGGGAGGAGGTCGACCAACCCAAATACGCTAACTCTCTATTTTGGTCAATCCCCCAAGCTAGTTAACCGACCCTGGGAGGGGGGGTCAATCAGCCAGGTCAAAAGTTGGCCAATTTTCTCGCGTTATGTCCATTTCATCCCAGTTCCTCTTTTTTTTTGCCCGGTTTCCTCCAAAAGCTCTTTTCATGCTTCTCCTATATCTCGAATAGTACCGAGATCCAAAATGATGTACATAGGCCTAACTGAGGTCGGCCAACCTATGGACACCGCTTGGTAGGTTCATAACCAATTACTTCCCTAAGTAACTCCCAATATTTTGTTTTGCCTAAGCATCTCTTTAGCAAGACTAAGGTCCTCAACTGAAAAGCTTGATTAGGTCAAACAATTAATATAAACTCCCAAGGTTTTCCTTCGACCCTAATGAGTAGACCCTATTGAGGTTGGCCCACCTATTCATCAGTCTGAAGGGATTCCAAGGGTTTCATTTAGTAAATAGTAATCCCAATATTCCAATAAAAGTTAGGCCTGAGGGCCCCCAACGTTTATTAAAGTATTAGGCCCATTATTATTTACTTCAATAGGAGGGAATGATTTGGACATCACCATGTCCAAGTCACTTGAAGGACCTAATAAATTTTAAGGGATTTATTTGATTAAAAGAGCGTGCTTGTTTAATAGCCAAACCTTTAATTTTCTAGTTAATTAATCGATTGAGATACAAAACAACATATATATCAATATATATAAGCACATGTAGGTAGTTATAGGCTTTCCTAGCCATCATGGGCCACTCTATCATGTAATACTAAATTATTACATTTCAATTTTGGGAAACTTTGACAAGCCCGAGTCTTCAGCTTCTTGGTCTTCAGTTCCTCATCTTGATCGTGCTAAAAACTATTAATTAGATCGTAGTTAATAAGATCTCCTTCTAAAAGAGAGGATACATCACTTGGGAGAGAGATTTTACAACCAGATTTAAGAAAAGGCTAGGCTCACAGGCCCAATTTAAAAACCCATAAAATAATTACAATAATTAATGAATAAAATGCCATAATAAACTTGATATGCATGCCCATAACCACCTCATAATATGTCATACATCAAAATAAAAGAGCATAAATATTTTTTGATTTTATCACACAATAATTATATCAATTTAATCAAATTAAATTGACCTTATCAAATAATTAAAAACCCTTTTAAATAATTTGGGGTCAAAATCCCAATTTTGACAAATTAGAGACTTGCCCAATTAAACAAACTAATTTTGAGACTATTAAGGTCAAAAACAAATTTTCTAAAAATTTTGAGCCTACCCAATTAATTGAAACAATTTTAAAAAATTAATAGGGTGTCAAAAACATATTTTTGACAAATAATGGATTTTAAAATAAATATCAAATATTTATTGAGAAAAAAAATCTATTTTACCAAATAAAATAGTTTGTAAGCAAATAAATAATTCATTAGCAGTTTATTATTTAATTAAATACTGCTATAATGGATTTAATTAGTCATACTAATTAAAATATAGCCATTAATACACATATGTATGTATAGCATGAACAAACAAAACATGAAAGTGTGTAGCCTAAATGGTAAGACATTGAGATTCTTATTCATGATGTCCTAAGTTCAAAATTGGGTGACTATAGTTTTCAGAACATTTTCCTTTTATTTAATGCCAAATAAAAAAATATTTAAATAAAAGAAAACACCTTCCCACTAGGGCTTGCTAGTAGTTGGGCTTGTAAGAGTGACCAAAAACCCAGCATTACACACAAGTTCGAAACTTGTCAACTACTAAATGTGCATTTTTCCTTTAATGTTTTAATGAGTGTAACAATTAATGTAAAACACATTTGGATACCAAGGCACCCTCGTAGCTAGATTGGTAATAGCAAGCATTATCTATTAAAAGCATGTGGGCTAAAAACTTGCTGGCTACAAATTTGAGTAGTTTTTATTTAATTTTTTTAAATTGTTTGAAATCTATCAAAAATAGTTTATACGGTAGACAAAAGCAAGCAAAGAGGATTAGTCTAGTGGTAAAAAGTTTACACAAGGGTGTTGGAGGTTATGAGTTTTAACCTTTCAAGTAGCGATCTTTTTTTTTTTTTTAATTAAAGAACACTTGGAAGTAAACAAGAATAAAAAATCACATTCTTTGACCAAGTCTTCCCAATAGTTGGATTAGTAAAAGTGTCCTAAAGCCAGCTAAACACTCAAGTTCAAAATTTGTTGCTTGCACACATATTTTTATATTTTTATTTTTTATATTTTTTTAATGATTCTAAAATCTGAAAAAAAAACCATCATCTTCTTCGTTTAAAAAATAATAATAACTCTAAAATTCTCAACTAACTCTGAAATCTTATTATGTAACAAAATCCAGCAATCTTCGGGCATATTAAATATGTAGTAAAGATTTCAGACATCAATTCCCAACTAACTCTGAAATCTTATTATGCGATAAAAATGCAAAATCAAAGAAAAATAGCCTTGGCTCTGATACGAATTGAAAGAATTGTGCAAAATTTTTTCACAAATTCTTCGAGGATCCGACTCTTGAAAATTAAATTTTTTCAAGAACACAAGAAATAACTGAAGTAATGACGTGTGTTCTTGACGAGTAGGTTGCGGAAGCTTGATCTTCCTCCTTTTCGTTTGCAGCCAAGATCTACTGATGGAGGCTAGGGTTTTAAGGGAGGAGGAAATTTTTTTCCTCTGTAGACAAACTAATGACCCTAATCGAATAATATGTACAATACCTCTCCTTTTATAGAACAAAAGAAGTCGGCCCTTCACAACCCTTGGCTCAATTCCTCCAACCCGATTGGGCCCAAACCTTTTTAACCCAGTTTGAAATTAAATCGCAATTTAATTCTTAATACATTTAGCCTAAGATTTAATTCACGCCATATTTTCTGTACTAGCAGAAAATAGATGAAATTAAATCTGTGACCGCTTAATAATTAATATTAAATATTTAATTCTTAATTAAATATTCAAACACAATAATTATTAATTCCTTTATTTAATTTGCAATTAAATAATGGAATATTTAATTCCCAATTAAATATAATAAATCAATCTATCAATAAAATTCTCGACCTAGGAGCATCTTCGTAGGTTCAAACTCAATTGGTAATACAAGGAAAATCTTCGTACTAATCGGAGATACTGTCTAGCAATGATTCCTAACGTTTGGATAAGCTAAAAGATTTCAAGGCAACTAACAACAAACCTGGGTAGTATGGCAGATCCCCTATGACCCTCGATATTCCAAAACAAAGCTAGAAGCATGGTCAACTATCAAACCTCCAATTAGTTATTCCGCATTAAGTCCTA
This sequence comes from Cordia subcordata, assembly GCA_028554755.1. Taxonomy (NCBI): domain Eukaryota; kingdom Viridiplantae; phylum Streptophyta; class Magnoliopsida; order Boraginales; family Cordiaceae; genus Cordia; species Cordia subcordata. The sequence goes on from JAPTOF010000005.1 coordinate 1,558,407, forward strand.
ATCTTGTCATGACTCATCACGACACGTCTCCATGCCATATCATGCAGAAAGCTTTGGCCAAAGACTTAATGAGATAGGACTCGGTGGAATATCATTCTCCCAATACCCGGAGTGGGTCAATCCCATCTTGTTCTGCACCTCGACTTCATGACACTTACTCGTACTCAGTAACCCTTCGTCACCAAAATGGAAATTTAGGTAGTCCGGCACCAATGTACGAGGAGTAATTCGTAAGCCTCTATAGCAGTCTCAGGTTGAAGGGAATACTATAACTATGTGCACCACAAGCAATCCTTTGATAGTAGGGTAAGTACCATACGAAACCTGTAAATGAGACATGTTCAGTAAGCGTGTCTCCACACCCTACTTATTTGTCATACCAGTTTCCCAACACCCATTGGTCTCGAGGATGACCAACCCATGTGACAAAAAATAACCTCTACTTTAAGCAATTGACGTCCCACTATCAATTACATCATTTGGTTACAAACAGATTTTAAGAACAATCAAAATCAAGCCTCATTCACATGATCCCAAATAATTATTCTCAGGAACTACATTATGATCAAAATAAGAGAAGATGGTGCGATATAATGCTATGGCCAAATATTACTAAGAAAACTTGTATGTACACAATTCTAGAAATATAGTAGATGACTGATTTTAGGCCACTATTCCTAACAACACCGTAAATATATCTTCTGGGAATTGTACCGTCACATATAGAAGACAAGATACTCACAGCTTCTGAGTGACCAATGCTCTTAATCTTGGGCATGTGTGGATGAACTGACAAAGTTGCAGTGATCGTGTCTCGAGTTTTTCACCAACAAGAGTACAGATCGTTCGTGGTATAGCAAATTCAAGTGTAGGTATCGTCTTCATAGGAAGGCTACCTTAGCTTGCTCTCTATGTGCTCGGGTGCCTAAAACTAGCTATGTGCATGTATGTGCTTATTTAGGATGTGAAGGGAGCTTGGGAAAAAGAAATTAAACCTAAGCTACAGAGGAACTTAAGGGTGCCAAGCTAATGAAGGAAACCTAACAAGAAAGAAGGGGACCTAAGGCGATTGCATTGCAACTAGACTCGGGCTACGATAATAAATTAGGTTTATTTGGAGACTTCTATTGTCATTGTGTTAATTAAGGGTCTTTTAACCTATACTAGTGGTTCAACCCATTAGCTGGGTTTAAAGCTAAGGGCCAATCCCTCCTAGCCTACGCAATCCGTGCTTAGAACTTATCCTCTTGGCTAGGTTTAAAGCCAAGGACTAGCACCTAAACACTACATGACATTAAGGTTTGATTAACCAACACTAACGTGGGTGTAGGATACTCTAGTCTGGGTTAACTTATCCATTTGGATAGGTTAAAAGCCAAGGACTAGCACCTAAACTCGACTAAGCATAGCATGTAACCTATTAGCTAGATTTAAAGCCAAAACCTACTTTACTAAGAAAATCCATGAATTAAGCACAATCTTATCACCTACGTAAGTAGATAAAAGCATTTGAAGCACAAATAACACATGCCTATTCACTTAGGCATTTTAACAAATACATAGACACGTGTGATTTCCAATACATAAGACATATTGAATCATGCCATAGATTTATGTAAACAAGCATCTATTAAGAGCCGAAGATACACACAAATCCTTTTTTAAAAGCCTAATCTAATATACAATAACAAACACCCAATGATCTAGCCTAATCAAGCAACATATTTACAAGAAATACAAAGAGAACAAGAAAAACTCCCCTAATTCTTGCTTCGAATTCTGTACAATCAAATCTTTGTTAAATACTTCAATCCTAGCTTAGTGTGGGGTTTAGATGGTTGTTTTAGGTGTTTAATCAAATAGGAAAGCATTAGGGTTTTACTAGGGTTTAGAAAATTGGGTTTCTCCCCTATAAATGAGCTGAAATGAGCTATTTCTAGATGTTATCGAGCTCTGCTATTCTACCTAGTTGGTTGACCGTCTCCTCTTTCTTTCTCGATTGGCTAAATGAAGTGGCTTTTTGGTCCTGCTGGTTGACCTATTCTCTGTGGTTGCCGGTCGACTGGCTTTTCTTCAAGGTCAACCAATTGGGTCAGAATGCTTTATTCTTTATTCTTTTCTTTCGATCTTGATCAGTTAGCTCATTTCTTCCTTGTGTAAGCTCGAACCCTTCCAAGACACTCTTAAAACATGGAATATAACACTTAGTGTAGAATTTAAGTATTCAAATATAGTATTTACAAATATTAATAGTAATGCAAAAACTCTATACTAAGTGTACTCAATTACGCTTTAAATACCCTTAAATGTGCATGCAAAAATTTCAACACCCCCAAACCTTTCCCTTGCTTGTCCCCAAGCAAGCCTAAACCAAGTCTACCAACAAGCTTTTCAAAGAGTTGGCAGTTGTATTGACTTGTTTTCTTTTCACCTCTAAGGGAGTATAATGGGTCATTCCTTTTGTGTAAGGGCTTCCCTAGCCTCAGTTCGAATTCTCCCCTCAATTACAAGGAGTCTCGCACCTTACGGGAAGTTACCAAGCAGTTAGACCCACCAAAACTTCGGATTCCCACTCACACACTTGGGATGTTGATACTTCATTCCCGATTAAGTAACATGGCCTCTCAACATTTTTCACTTTTTTTTCATTTTTTGCATTTTTTCCCATTTTTTTGCATTTTTTTCCATTTTTTTGCATTTTTTTAAATACATAACATAGAACAACAAGAAAAGAAAATGAAGAGGCTAAGGCACACTAAGACAACCAATCAAGGAAGGGGTACTCATGTAGAAAATCCTTTAGAAACACTTTTTCTCACCAAGTTGTGGTAACTACAAGTTGCATTCTTAAAAATCCTCACTCCCCAAAGTTTTCAAAAGAATTCTTTTCAAAGTCTATATCATACCATACACTCCATTCACTCCCCATAATACACCCCCATCTTCTCTAATCAATTAAGTCAATAGCAAAAGCCAACTCTTCAATCAATACAGAGATAAACCAACTCAAAACATGCAAAAAATCAAAAACATTGAACATATTTTGAGCAAAAATAAGGCATGCAATCAAATCTACCCTACAAATTATACAAACAATAAAGGAACAACCATACCCCCATATCTAAACTTTGCTTATCCTTAAGCAAATAGCACTAAGCACAACTAGCAAGCAAATGAAACGCATATGGAGAATGTGATAAGGATAGATCAGGACGGACAAGTCAAAGATGGATGGATACAACCTTGTTTCCGTGTAGTCCATGAATGTCATGATAATCCATTCATCTACTAGTCTCCGACTTTTATAGAAAGCATTAATGCTTGAAAAAACAAAGAGCAGATTAGTAGTCAATACAATGCAAGTCCACATGAACATTTCAAAAAGATAAACAAGGATGTATGCAACGGGTATAGGATTAATGCACCAATGATAGAAAAGAGCAAGAACAAATACTAGAGCAAAAATCTAACCTACTAAAATTACAAACAAATAAAAGAAAGCCTAAACTAACAAAAAGATAAGGAAAACAAAAGCAATTTAATCTATTATATATACAAAGCAAGAATAAATGAAAGAAAACTAATGTACTATATACAAAAGCAAAGGCAAGTAAAAACAAGAACAACAAGAAAAATATAAACAAGCCTAAGGTGCCTCTTAGTAGCGCTGGGTTTCATGCCCCTAGTCGGGAGCCAATGTTAGAGCAGCACACGTTTAAAATTGCATGGCACAAATTGTCGGATAATTATTAAAGCGTAGAAGGTGGAGGGAAAAAGGTCATGCACTAAGGCTTGGGGCAATGAATGCACGGTACACCCCTTTTTAAGATCCCCCCCAAAATATCAAATGAATACGTGTGTACAAGTGTGGAATGAAGCATGCTCAAACGTGAAAGATCATGGCCCGCTCGCTCTCTAATTAACCACCCCATGGCCTTGTTCTCGTAATCAAAGGCTAAAAACACATCATTCCCATGGGTCATAGATAGGTCTAATGTATGCAAAGTGCAAGAAGTGTTTTCTAACCCTAGATGAAAGTGTTCTGTGCAAAAAGGCATGAATGTGAGCTCCAAAGAAGGAGACTTAATGGAATGGGAATGGGGAGTAGGAATAACATTCGGAGAAAGAGGGTTAAAGATAAGGGAATTTGAAGTACTACACTCTTCTTCTCTACGAGATATGGCATTATCAAGCCTAGGTTACTCTAACTCCTAACTAGGGGTTGATCTTAATGGTCTCATTCACACTAAGGAAAGGTTCGTGTTCATCAAGAAAAGGCTTAACCTCATCAATCAATTCCCTAGTGGAGAGGGTAGGAGAAGGTATCAACAATGACTAATCAAATACACCCAAAGACCCATAGATAGGAATTTCAAGGTCATTAATTTCTTCCTTAAGTATCTTATTGGAGTGGCTATTCTCCTCAATATAACAATCCTTAACTCCAAGAGGCTTATCATCTAAAAACTTTGAAATTGATGCTCTGTTCTCCCCAATGGATGACTCTAGATCCACACTAGCTAAGATCTCATCAAATGCTTCCACAAATTCATCACTAGTTATTGTCATCTCCTTATCATGATTTTCACAAGGGGTAGGCACAAATGGAGGGGACAAAAGAGACTTAATGGATTCCTCATCATGTATGCATGAATGCTTAAGGAAGAATACGCGTTAAACTTCCTATATGCCGAATTAGAATGCAATTGAGTACTATGAACATGAGATTCAATCTCCATAAATGTGTGCAATATGGGATGAGAAGAAAGAATAGGCTCTTATGACTTAATGGGTGGTGATGAAAGCATAGGAAGATCGGGTACCGCTTTCTCTAAAACATGGCCAAAGTAGTCATCAAGAACCAAATTACTATTATGCTCAATCTCATCCTCATTGCAAGATGTGATCTCTCCATCTATATCTCTTTCTAATTTTCTCTCGAACACATCATCATGTTCACCACTATGTCCCTCATCTCTTGGTCTCTGTCCTATCTCTTCAACTCGTTCTAAAGGTATCTCAACATTTTCACTCATGAGTTACACACTCTTGATCGCTTTCTCCAAGCACTCATCTAGTGATTTGGTGTCTTGCTTGAAACTCTCTAGTTGCTCTTAGATAGATTGGATGAAGGATAAGAGATAAGCTATCTTTTTATCTTGTAAAGGAGGCCTAAAAAAAGAGGGTTTGACTCAGTGGAAATGGTAGCCAAGTTGAAAATCATTTTGCACATAACCATCAAAAAACTCAGAGAGGAATAAGTAGGAAAAGAAGGTGTTGGAGGTAGACAATCGAAACTAAAAGGTGAATGGAATGAAGAGTCGTCTTGACCCAATGATGAAAGTGCATGATGGTGCTTCCGAGAATCATGATGATTAGATATTGAAGCATGCATGGGAACATGATTGCTGGGGGCATTGTTGGGCATTATGTGCAATCGGGATAAGAGTGTAAGGTAGGACAAGAATCGGAATCATGATCACAACTTTCACATAGATTGCAATAATAAGAATATGCATCCCTATATTCATGATTTCTAAATAAAGGTTCATGAGATGGTGAATGACTATAGAGGTCATAATAGCACTAGCCCTAAATTGGAGATTTTCATAGGGACAAAAGACGATTGAATGTTCATAACTTTCACACAAGCAACATACCTTGGGAACACGTTTGGGTGGTGGGAAAGAGAATACTAGTAACCACCAAAAAGCATTAGGATCAGTCATATGCAATGAATCACAAGTAAAACCTCTCTTCACAATTCTTTTTTTTTTTGAATTTTCAAAATTTTCAACTTTTTTTGGATTTTTTGGATTTTTCAAATTTTTTGTAATTTTTTGAATAATGGAAAGCAAGTAAAGATAGAGCACACAGAAGCAACTAATGACAAACACAAAAACATACAAAGAACCAATATCGTGCCTCCTAACAACAGAGCTAAAAAATTGATCATGCCTCGAGTTTTACACTCATAAGCATAAGGATCGTTCGTGGAATAGTGAATTTAAGTATGGGTATCATCTTCATAAGGAGGCTACTTAGTTTGGTCTCTATGTGCTCAGGTGCCTAAAACTAGCTACATGCAAGTGTGTGCTTATTTAGGATATGAAGGGAGCTCGGGAAAAGGAAAATAAACTGAAACTACAGAGGAACTTAAAGGTGCCCAGCTAAGGAAGAAAACCTAACAAGGAAAAAAGGACCTAGGGTGATTGCGTTGCAACTAGAATCGGGCAACGATACCTAATTAGGTCTATCTAAGGCTCGGGACTTCTATTGTCATTGTGTTGATTAGGGGTCTTTCAGCCAGTACTAGCGGTTCAACCCATTAACTGGGTTTAAAGATAAGGGCCAATCTTTTCTAGCCTACACAATCTGTGCTTAGAACTTATCCTCTTGGCTGGGTTTAAAGCCAAGGACTAGCACCTAAACAATACACGACATTAAGGCTAGATTAACGAACACTAATATGTATGAGGGATACTCTAGTCTAGGTTAACTTGTTTGCTTGGTTGGGTTGAAAGCAATGGACTAGCACCTAAACTCGACTAAACATAGCACGTATCCTATTAACCGAATTTAAAGCTAAAGCCTACTCTACTAAGCAAATCCATGAATTAAGCATAATCTTATCACCTATATAAGTAGATAAAAGCATTTGAAACACAAAGAACGCATGCATATTCACTTAGGCATTGATGTGTGTGTGTTGTGTGTGCTTGTATATAGTGTTTGCACACACTTCACAAGGTGTTTTGAGCTTATTTGAGTGCATTTAAGGTTGCATTTGTGCACTTTTGAGTCATATTTGTGCATATAGGTTTCAAAATGCATAAATGCTATACTAATGCTTTATTTTGTATTTTAGGCACATTTTGGGAGAAAGAAGTGAGCTTGAAGATACGTGAGCCCAAAGACAAAGCTTGAGGGTGATTTGAAAAGATGAAAAAAACGGCTTTGGAGGTTCCCGGAAATGGTACGAGGCAATAGAAAAAACTAGGGACAAATCGGAGCCAAAACAGCAAGTTATAGGCAAAACTAGTTCTGTCTGCAGCTCTCCTATTCTTATCGATTGACCGGTAGAGGGAGACTGACAAGACCAGGATGCATTGAAATTTTGCTGGTAGACCAAAAGTATCTTGTAGGTCGACCGAATAGGAGTTCGGTAGAGCACGCTAAAGCTTTGAAAGTGCATTTTCAACTTATTTTCAAATAGAGGAACTCAATTTTCAAAACCCTAATAAAACCCTAACCCTTTTCCCATTTCACCAAACACCTAAAACCACCATCTAAACCCTATACCAAGCTAGGATTGAAGTATTTAACAAAGATTTGAAGGATTTGTATAGATTTAGAAGCAAGAATTAAAGGAGTTCTTCTTGTTCTCTTTCTATTTCTTGTAAATATGTTGCTAGATTAGGCTAGATCTTTGGGTATTTGTTGTTGTATATTAGATTAGGGCTTTAAATAAAGGATTTTTTGTATATTGGTTAATCGAGCCTTAATGTCATATAATGTTTACGTGCTAGTCCTTGGCTTTAAACCTAGCCAAGAGGATAATTTCTAAGCACGGATTATGTAGGCTAGAAAGGATTGGTGTTTAGCTCTAAACCCAGCTAACAGGTTGAACCACAAGTATTGGTTAAGAGACCCCTCAATCAACACAACAGCAATAGAAGTCCCAAGCCTTAGATAGACCTAATTCATTATTGTAGCCCAAGTCTAGTTGCAATGTAATCACCTTAGGTTCCATTCTTCCTTGTTAGGTTTCCTTCCTTAGCTTGGCACCCTTAAGTTCCTTCATAGTTTAGGTTTATTTTCCTTTTCCCAAGCTCTCTTCTATCCTAAAGAAAGCACACATGTGCACATAACTAGTTTTAGGCACTTGAGCACATAAAGACCTAACTAATATAGCCTTCCTATAGAGACGATACCTGCACTCAAATCTGCTATACCACTAATGATCCGTACACTTGCGAGGGTAAAACTCAAGACATATATTAGGCATTTTAACAAACACATAGACATGTTTCATTTCCAATACATAGACATATTGAATCATGCCATAGATTTATGTAAACAAGTATATATTAAGAGCCAAAGATACACACAAATCATTTATTCAAAGCCCTAATCTAATATATAACAACAAACACCCAAAGAGCTAGCCTAATATATTAACATATTTACAAGAAATAGAAAGAAAACAAGAAGAACTCCCCTAATTCTTGCTTCAAATTCCATTAAATCAAATCTTTGTTAAATACTTCAATCCTAGCTTGGTGTAGGGTCTAAAAGGTGGTTTTAGATATTTGGTGAAATGGGAAAGGGTTAGGGTTTTATTAAGGTTTAGAAAATTGGATTCCTCCCCTGTAAATGAGCTGAAACAAGCTATTTATAACTATTATTGAGCTCTACAGGTCGACCTACCTAGTTGAACGGCTTCTCTTTCTTCCTCTAAAGGCTAAATGAAGTGGCTCTCTGGTCTTACCGGTTGACCCATAGAGGGCACTACGACTGATAGAAAATTTTTTTTGGGTGTTTTTTATGCCTTTTGGCTTTTTTTGCATTTTCACTTTTTTTCACCTTTTTTTCTTTTTCCATTTTGTTGCATTCTTCATATTTTGGCATTACATAACATAAAACAAAAAGAAAAAGGAAAAGAAAGGCTAAGACACATTAAAAAGAACCAACCAAGGAAAGGGTGCTCATATCAATACATCTTTACAAGCACTTTTTCCACTCAAGTAATGGGATAGCTACAAGGTGCATTCTTAGAAGTGCTCACTCCCTACAGCTTTTAGAAGGCATATCTTTGAAGTCCCAGTTCTCTCACCACTCTATTCACTCCTCACAATACAACCTTATCTTCATTAATCAATTAAGTCAATGACAAGAGCTGACACTCCAATCAACAAAGAGATAAACGACTCTATATACATAAAAAATTTTAAAAAAATTCACCATTTTTACGAAATTAATTCAAATCTACCCTAAATAAAGCATAAATCAAGAAAACCAACATTCCACACCTATAAACCTAAACTTTGCTTGTCCTCAAGCAAATAGAACAAAACTACACAATAAGTAATTAGGCATTACAATGCACGTAAGAGTGGTAGGGAAGGGGTAGATAAAGGGGGAATAAGTGGAGAAAGGATAAATATAACCTTGTGTTTTTTTAAGCTCTTTAATGCCAATGGTTAATGAATTATCTACTAACCCTATTTTTTCATCAAACCACAAACATTCCACAAAACACAAGATTAGTAGCACTGTCATGCAAGCTTGCATTGCCATCGACAAGTAATAAACAAGGTATATGAAAAGGGCCAATGATGGAAATGGGGATCAACACTTGGGAATCCTAGAAAGAAAACAAATGGAAAGAGAGCAAAAATTAAAGAACAAAAATACCCAAAAGGTAAAAACAAGTAAAAGAGAAGGAAAACGAGGAAAATAAATAGAATATAAACATGTCTAAGGTGCCTCCTAATAGTGTTGGATTTAACGTCCCTAGCTGGGTGCCAATGTTAGAGCAATATGTGTTTAAAGTTACATGGCACGAATTGCCATAATCAACAAGGCACAGAAAGTAGAGGGAAAAGGTCTATGCAACATATGATGGGGCAATAAATCCACAATCGACCCTTTTGTAAATCCCTTCTCGAATTATCAAATGAGAATGTGTGCTGGAATGTGGAAGGGATCATGCACCAATACCAAGGATCATGCCCTATTTGCTCTCTAATTAACCACCCCATGGCCTTCTTTTCATTATCTAGGGCTAAGAACATACCTTCCCCCATAAGTCAATGATAAATCAAATATATGTAATATGGGAAGTGGAGGCCTTAATCCTAGGTGAAAATGTTCTATGCAAGAAGGCACAAACGTGAGCTCCAAAGAAGGAGGCTTAATGGAATGGGAAATGGGAGTAAGGATAACATTCAGAGAAGAAAGATAAAATGAGACATTGAAGTGCTAGACTTTTCTTCTCCATAAGACACAATATGATCAAGCAGAGGTTGCTCTAACTCCTCGCACAAGGTGAACTCGATCTTATTAGGGTCATTCACACTAAGGGAAGGATCATGCTCACCTAGAAAATGCTTATCCTCATTAATCAATTCCCTAGTCGAGAGGGTAGAAGAAGTTATCATCAATGATTCATCAAACACACCCAAAGACCCATAGATCAAAATTTCAAGCTCATTAATTTCTTACTTAGGTGTCTTCTTAGAGTGACTATTTTCCTTAACACAAGAATCTATACCTCCAAGAGACTTATCATGTAAAAACTCCAAAATTGATGCTATGTTCTCCCTGATGGATGACTCTAAATCCACACTAGCTAAGGTATCATCAAATTCGTTCACAACTTCATCGCTAGTGGTCATTATCTTACTATCATGCTCTTCAAAAGGGGCAAGCACATATGGTAGGAACAAAGGGGACTCAAAAGACTTCGAATCATGCAAACAAGAATGCTCAAGGGATATGTATGCATCCAACTCCCTAAATGGAGACTCGGAATGTAAATGAATGATATAAACATCAAGATCATCCTCAAGTGTGTGGGAAGTATAGGCTCATATGACTCAATAAGAGGCGTTGAAAGCATAAGAGGATTGGGTACCACTTCCTCTAGGACATACACATAGTTGTCATTAAGAGCCGAAGTATCATCAAGCTCATTCTCATCCTCGCTGCATAAAGTTAACTCTTTACCAACCTCTCTCTTTATTTCTCTCTCTAACACATCATCAATTTCACTACTAATCCTTTCATCTATAGGTCTCATCCCTATCCCTTCAACCCGGTGAAATGGTATCTCAACACTCTTAACAATAGTTTGCTTACTCTCAGTTACTCTCCTCAAGCACTCAACTCAATAATTAATTTCTTGCATCGTGCTCTCTAGGCTCTCTTGGTTAGATTGGAGGAAAGATAGGAGATAGTCAAGCTTTTCATCCTCACTTAAGGATGACCTAAAAGAAAAGGGCTCAACCGAGTAGAAATGGTCAATATCGTTATTCCAATCATTATAAGTATAACCATCATAAAAACTCAGAGGAAGGGTGGGTGAGATGACGATATCTAGACTCCTATGATTGAGTTCCTTAAATAATTCTTAATGTGTAAAGGATAGGCTCTAAATACAAGGAGGTGGATAAAATAAAGAGTCATCTTGGCCTCAATATGAAAATGCATAACAGTGCTCGCTATAATCATAATGATTAGATATAAATGCATGCATGGGCAAATGATTACTAAGGGCACTTGTGGGCTTTACAAGAAAAAAGCGACCAGAATGAAAATCATGATCACGGCTTCCACAAAGTTCACAAAAATAAAAATATGACTCCCTATAATCATAATTACAAAGTGAAGATGTATGGACATATGCATGACTATAGAGATAAGATTGACACTAGAACCTGAATCAAGCAAGGCAAGGGCTACTGAATGATCATTAATAGCATAAGAAATGGTAAAAGCTCCAAGATCACTAAGTTTTGGCGGAATGCCCATAATGCAAATGCTACTCATTCTCTTTGTAAGTTTTATCTTTTTAGGTAGGTGGGTGGGTTGTCTCTTCCTAGTGCACAAATATCTAAAGAATTTGGCATAAGCTAGTATCTTCTCAATTGCCTCAACTAAAGGAAAAATGACATTGATATCCTTAAGAGGCTCTAAAATCCTTGATTCTTTGTCATCTTGAACTTTCTTAGGCCTCTCTAAAGCTAAGGTAAAAAAAACTCTAGAAGTGACTTCATGAGATTCAACAACCTGTTTCCTTACTCTACACGGTGGATCAACACTTACGTCAGTGTGATTTCTCTCTTTATCTTCAAACTCTCTAGTCCCATGTTTAGGCACACTTGTCTCTCCATCAACACGTGTCGTTTTAGGCCTAGGTCTACCTACAGACTCCCACACCTGATTATCTATCACCCTACCACTTCTCAAGGTTGTAATGGCCTTAGCTTGTGCATAATCTCTTGGAGAAAGGATGAAAGCACCACAAGGATCTCTAAGACTCAACTCAGGATAAACAGGTAGCTTCCTTGGGTCTTTATAGTAAACTTGGTTAGCAAGATGTCTTGCTTGAGTGTTTAACTCCCTAATCACGCCCCAAAACATCTACTTTTGGGACTCTATCATCTACTGCTAAGCTTATATCATCTTAATGAGTAAATCAATCCTACAGTCAACTACAGACTGAGCTAGTAGAGTAGAATCAATAGAAGTAAGCGAGAATGGCTGCTGTGAAGAACTATGCTACTTAGGCTCAGAGACTACAAGATGAAAACCTGGAGGACTAGGAATGGACTAGGATGATTTTAGGATAAATAGGAAGAATTTGTGTTGTTATCAGATTGCACTATCATGAAATGATCACGCCACCTAAGTTCGGGTGGGTAAGAAGAAGTGGATGAACAACATTGATTGGCGAGAATGTGTTCTTGCATAAACCTAGGGAATTAAGGGGCAAGAGGGTATGCCATAGTGATATAGCTAAAGTAACAGCACAGGGCACGCCTCTATCAAAGACAAGTAGGATGAGGGAAAGATGCACTAGGAATAGACTTATGAGTGAATGTAGCTCCTAAAGAAAAATTGATCAAACTTTCTAGTGAGAGATCTTACCTCAGCATCTAAATCAAAATTTGAGTTAGCCCTAAACATACTACTAAGAGTGATATTCCTAATTCCCTTCCCAACTCTCTCAAAATTAGCATCCGGGAGGTAGTCCTCCGCCATATTCTCTAGTTTTGACCATGCTTCCCCAGGTGTCATATCTAAGAACCCTCCACAACTCAAAGTATTAACCATTAGCCTAGAAGGTGAAGTTAAGCCTAAGTAGAAAAACTGGAGCAATTCATGTAAATCATACCCATGATATCGGCATTGGGAACAAAGCTCATTAAATCTCTCCCAAGTCTTGTGAAGGGGCTCTAATTCTCGTGGTGCAAATGTCATGATCTTGGCCCTAAGAGTGGTCATCCTAGCTATTAGGAAAAATCTCTTAAGGAACTTGACTTGAAGCTCGTTCCAAGTAGTGATAAACTCAATGGATAAGGACTTGAACCATTGTTTTGCTATATCTTTCAAAGAGAATGGGAATAATAAAGCCTAACATTCTCAAAAGAAACATCCTTTGAAATGAATGGTAAAGCATATCTCAATAAATGCACCTATATGCACATGGGGATTCTCATTATTATGGCCATACAGTGATAGAAGCATTTTCAAGGTCTTGGGCCTAATCTTAAAGGACGCATATCCTAGGGTTGGTAGTTGAATAAGTATGCAAGGTTGATAAGCATCGAGCTTGCCTTAAGATCTTGGCTCTAGGTGGAGGATTAGGATTAGGATTAGCCATCTATAGAAGAATGCAAAATAACCTAATTCTTGTTTCTCACTTCAACCCTCGAAACTTTAGTTTAACAAGCAACTATCTATAACAAACACCTATATCCTAAGAAAAACACAAAACAAAGCACAAATACTAGAAGTAAACTAAACTAGAAAAATCAAATACGTAAAAGCAACAAATAATGACACTAGATATATACATGATAAACAAGCAAGGAAAGTATATACAACACACAACTAATGGAAAACACATAAAAACAAATAAACCAACAACTGTGCCTCCTCGGCAATAGTGCAAAAAACTTGATCATAAACTTTGAGTATTATCTGCAAGCACACAGGTCCTAGTAGTATAGCGTGTACGACTGTAGAGTTATGTCCAAAAAGAGGCTATCTAAGTATGTGGCTCTAAGTGAAAGCGTGTCCTACGGTAGATACGTATGGTCCTACCTACTCTTTTTAGGGTTTTTGATTGATTAGAGCTCTAATTTAAACCTATACAAAAAGAAAACTAAGCCTAACTAATAGGAATAGTGGTATTAAAAAGCTATGAAAGTGATGATCCATAAATTTTTGGGGGAAATTAGAGGTGATTGCTCATTTGGAATGGATTTGGATTCTTAACCTCGTATTGATGCTATTGATGGTTTGTCTACTCTAATGGTAGCGTAGTTTACTAGACTTAACGCTCCTAACTATCGGTGCAACCCTATCCCTAACCAGGCCCAATTAGAAGTATAGGTTTGTCCTAGCTAGCCATGGCTTTAGGTTGTAGCTCTAAGTCCCTTAGGTGTTGATTAATGTTCTAATAGGGAGCCTAACCTTTTAGTTATGTTTCAAATTAGAGATTAAGTCCCATAGGTTAAGTAAGTGATAGTAGTACCCTTTCAGCTATGTTTCACGCTAGAGATGATTACCTACTATATTGAAGGCATTAAGAACACAATTAATCAACATAAATGTAGTTGCAAGTAGGGCTCATGCCAATAGCGTGGATTAAGGCTAACATAAGGCTACTACTGTTAGCATCTAAGCACAAATTACACATACAAACTCATAGAGGAATTTCATCAAACACATTAAAATGTTTAATTTCAAGCCATAGAATAAAAAAGAACAAAGCGTGTATATATAACCATCAATATCTCAAAACAAGTTTTTAAATCCTTAATCCATTACAAAAATAGAAATCATCCATAATTTAGAGCTAATCTAACATATTATAAACAAGATTAAATGGAAGAATGTAAAGCTTTCTCATTATCCTTGCTTGCTTTTTAGAAATCTTGCTCCAAAATCATCTGAATCCTTGTTCGATCTTTAAATCCAAGCTTGTTTATAGATGGAATTGATATGGGATTGAGTGTGTGAGGTAGGTGAGTAATGGAATAAGGTTAGGATTTAGTGGGTGTGAAATGGGTGTGTGAAGATTGGGTGTTAATTCCCTAAGTTTTGCTGAAAACTACACTGAACTAGGGTTTTCTCGCGTGTAGTTTGGGGACTAGCCAGTTGACCAACCTCAGAGAGAGGTCTTGGATAAAATAAGCAACATTTTGATTAGGCCGGGGGAACTAGCCGATCGCCCAGGCTTCAGCCGGGGGACTTATCCTACACAGGGGAAGTCAACCGACATTCTCTGTTTTAGGCCCAAATCTTCATCGTTTTGCACCCAATCTTCTCCATTTGCTTTGTGCTTCATCGAGGAGCCTTTGAAGTGCCTTTTCTTCATTTCTCTATCTTCAAAGCATCTCCTCACTTTGCTCCACATCTCAAGCATCCTCATCAAGCTCTAATCACTCCAATTTACACATAAGACATGAAGTTAAGCATTGAATGTAGCATTTGACCTTCAAACTCAACAATATACAATTAGTTTTAGTAACACAAAGTGAATTTTAATTCAAAGAGGTGTTTAGTGTAGGATCAATAATATTACATGTGATCTATCCTAGTCCATATTTTCAAAAATACTACCAAGAAAACATGCTAGAAAAACAAAATAACTACATAACACACACAAGAACATGCTTAAGAACATATAGAACATAATCAGTATTTGCAAAATATGTAAAGCTAACCTCTTGATGCGTGGGGCCTTTGATGAAGCTAAAACCATCATGAGCTTTGTCCCTGCTCACGAACAAGGCTACCAAAAAAATTTTACTATAAGGATGTCACAATATGCAACTCCCTAGTCTTCTTCCCTATATTTAAAGACACTTTTCTTGAGAGAATAGCCTCTTGTATAAGAAGAAGCAAAGTAATATGCTCTTGAAAATCTAGAGCAAAAAAAACCACACAATAAGTGTGTACTATGTGTTGTAGTATTCTCTTGCCAAAATGGAAGAGATCAACTACAAAATTTTTGGATGCTAGAAATGGTTTAAGGTCTTGCCTATTTATAGAAAAAGTTCGGCACCTAAACCTTGTAAACTTTCCATGTGGGAAACTTTTTCCTAGTAGTAAATGTTTGTCACGTGTCTTGGAAGTTACTTGTACAATTTGAATTCTTCTTGTAGTAACTTTCTAGCACATGTCTTGGAAGATTGGGCCAAGCCCACAATCCAAGCCCAACACATAGTCCATAATCCATGTGGAGGCCTAAGCCCAATAAGAAACCATCCAAGCCCAATTAGGTTATCTTGACTTCTAAAGAAAGCCTAAACCCAATTCCAAGCTTTGGCCCAATAAGGCTATTACCACATTATGGAATTTTCTCTTTCAAGATTACTCTCTCAAAGTCATTTCAACTAGGGAAGGGACCAAGAAGACACAATTAACCTTGGCTTTCAAAAATTATAAAAAAATGTCCTTGCCTGATCTAGGCAATATAATAATTATTTTTAACTTCGATCTATTTCACCATAAGATCAAAGTTGCACTCCAAGAATAATTGCTATTACCCAAAAGCTTATCACAAAAGATTTTGAACTTTGTCTTTGACCTACTATATGACTGATCATAATGCCCTTCTATGTATACCCACAACTAAGGCCAGTCCTTTGACCTGTGTACTATCACCTCATTAGCTGCATATTTTCTTTTGTGTCTTTTGTCCTATTGCCAACCATCTTCGGTCATGGAATCTCTTGATCTCGGGAGCGACCCTCAAACCATGTGATCGATACACCCATAAAGGTAGTATCACTAGATTTAGATTCAAATGATAAATATGGAAAACGCCAAAGGGGGCACATAGATTCCATATTGCTAGTGCATATTCCAATTAATTAGAACTTAACACTCAATGCACAAGGATGTTGATCCTAATAAAGCAAGATGTCACCCACAATGAATCAAAGTACCAAACTCTAACTTCATTAGTTCACCCACAAATGCTTAAGATTAAGAGCAATGATCATTTAGTAGCAGTAAGTATCTTGTTTTCTTTCTTTGATAGTATGTCTCTAGAAAATATACTCATAATGGTCCTGTCAAATACATGACACACGTACTATTGAGACAAATTTGGAAAGTCCTCCAATGACCTAGGTAGATCATCTTTAACGAGGAGACTTGATCAATATAACCTTATCCTGGTATAGTGCCCAATACTACTATTCAGTTACGGACTCAATTTATAATATGACTAAATCTAGACTTGGACCTACTGTGTGTCCAACCTCACTGCGCACCCAAGTCATTAGTTCAAGTCAAGAGACCTTTATACATACATCAATAAAACATACCAGTGATAATAAGTAAGGAACTCATAATGCCATCTAACAAAATGATTATACATTGTTAAACATCCAAAATGCTATATACAAGTGAGCTTTAGGGAATACTAATCCTAACAATCTCCCACTTGCACTATGGATTACTTCTACACATCTTAATACCCATTGACTCCAAATGTATGGTAAACATTTTCTCTAGAAGAGTCTTTGTAAATGAGTCTGCCAAGTTTTCTGCTAAAGCTATCATTCCAACTACAACATCTCCTCTCTGGATAAGCTCATGAATCAAATGATATTTCTGCTCAATGTTTTTACCCTTTTTGTGATTCTTGGGTTCCTTACACTATGAAACAACACCCTTATTGTCGCAATACAACGTTATCGGTCTGTGAACTGCCAGCACAACCTCTAGGTCTAAAAGGAACTTTCTTAGCCATATTGCCTCTTTTGCAGCCTTAGATGCATACTCAGCCTCCATGGTAGAGTCGACAATACAATTTTGCTTTACACTTCTCCATGAAATAGCTCCTCTTGATTAAGTGAAAACATATCTAGAAGTAGATTTCCTAGAATCTCTATCGGACTGGAAATCTGAGTCTATATAGGCTAATGGCGTTAGATCATCTGCACGGTATTCCAGCACATAATCCTTAGTCCCTTGCAGGAACTTGAATATATGCTTAACTGCGACCCAATGTGCTGGTCCAGGGTTTGACTGATATCTACTAACCATGCCAACAGCAAAGCAGATATCTGGCCTAGTACATAACATGGCATACATGAGGCTTCCAACCACCGAGGCATAAGGAACTCGTTTCTTGTTCTCTATCTTCTCAAGTGTTTTAGGACATTGATCTCGAGATAGATAAACTCCATGTCTAGAAGGTAATGAGGCCTTCTTAGAGTTTTGCATGTTCAGCTTGACCAATATCTTCTCAATAAATGAAGCTTGAGATAGGGCTAGCTTTCTGTTCTTACTATCTGGAATAAGCTTGATGCCTAGAACATAACTAGCTTCTCCAAAATCCTTTATTTGGAATTGAGTAGAAAGCCAAACCTTGGTGAATAATAACATCCCCATATTATTTCCAATAAGTAGGATATCCTCCACATACAGAACCAAAAAAGCTACAGCATTTCCATATCTCCTCTTATACATGTAAGGTTCATCAATATTTTGATCAAAACCATAAGATTTAATTGCATAATCAAATTTGATGTTCCATGTTTTAGATGCCTGCTTTAATCCATAAATGGACTTTTTTAAGTTACAAACCATATGTTCCTGGCCTTTGGTAGCATATTCATCTGATCGTGTCATGTAAATGGTCTCATTAAGCTCTCCATTAAGAAAAGTTGTCTTGACGCTTGACGTCCATTTGCCATATCTTATAGTCATAATGACATGCGGTGGTAAGAAGTATCCTAATGGATTTAAGCATGGCTACTGGTGAGAAAGTTTTCTCATACTCGATCCCTTCTTTCTGAGTATAACCTTTTGCCACCAACCTAGCTTTAAAGGTTTCAACTTTTCCATCAACTCCTTTTTTCCTCTTGTAGATCCATTTGCACCCTATAGGTTTTACCCCTTTAGGTGCAATTACAAGATCCCAAACTTTGTTAGAATACATAGATTCTAACTCTAAATCCATTGCCTTATGCGATTGGTTGGCATCTATCTCAGAAACAGCTTCACCATAACTTGTGGGATCCACCACCTGATCCTCTGAAAAAGTCTAAAAGGACTCTCCATAGTACCTATCAGGAGGCCTGGATATCCTCCCACTATGACGAGGCTCCGATATATTAGCTGTAATATGCATTTCCTTTTCATTAACAGTTACCACAGGTGTTACTGGATATTCTTGTGAAATCTCTTCTAGAACAACTTCAGAATCTGGTGTTTTCTAGATCATTTTACCATTCTCTAAGTATCTTGCATGGGTGCTTATAAACACCTTTTGCTCCATAGGATTATAAAAGATCCCACCTCTGGTTCCCTCAGGACACCTAATAAAATAGCACAACTCGGATCTTAGTTCCAACTTTGAAGCATTACTATTAAGTACATAAGCTAGACAACCCCAAATGTGGAGATGATTTAAACTAGGCTTACACCCGATCTACATTTCTTGTGGTGTCCTAGGTACTAATTTAGGTGGTACCAAGTTCAAGACGTATGCTACTGTCTCAAGGGCATAACCCCAAAAAGATAAAGGTAATGATGCATGACTCATCATTGATCTAACTATATCTAATAGGGAGTGATTTCTTCTCTCTGCTGCACTATTGGCTGGGGAGTCCTTGGTGCAGTCAATTGAGACACAATCCCTTCTTGTGTAAGATAGTCTCTAAACTCACCCAAGAGGTATTCACCACCTCGATCAGACTGAAGGGCTTTGATACGTTTATCTAATTTTCGCTCCACTTCAGCCTTGAACTCTTTGAATTTCTCAAAGGATTCAGACTTATGTCGCATCAGATATACATATCCATACCTAGAGTAATCATCAGTGAAGGTAATGAAATACTCATAACCTCCTCGTGCTTGTTTGCTCATAGGACCACACATATCGGTATGAACCAATTCCAATACTTCTTTGGCCCTTTCTCCTCTAGAAGAAAATGACCATTTGGTCATCTTTCCTTTGAGGCAAGATTCACACGGAGGTAGATCTTCGAGATCTAATGAGCTAAGATGCCCATCCTCAACTAATCTCTAAATTTGCTTTAGACTAATATGTCCTAAGCGTAGATGCCAAAGATAAGTATCATTGGTCAAAGAAACCTTTCTTTTTGGGGAATTAGTTTGTTCTATATTATGCAGTGAATTTGTAATAGGTTTCATATAGAACAACTTATCATGCATGCATCCGGAACAGATAATATTTCCATCTCTACTGATATCAATACCGGAATGGAAATTAATGCAAAAACCATCTAATATTAATTATGAAACAGAGATAAGGTTTTTACGTACATCCAGAACATAATAAACATTGTTCAAAAATAACTTCCTATTACATAGAAAATTTAAGCACATTCCTCCCACTGCAGTAGCCTATACTTTTGCTCCATTGCCCATCCTCAAAGCAAATTCCCCTTTAGCTAGTTCCTTCATTTCGTAAAACCAATGCAAAGAATTGCAAATATGGTTAGTGGCTCCAGAGTCTACAATCCAAGAATTAGTAGAATCAACCACCAAGCAGGTTTCGATATAGAACAAAAGAGATGTACCTATCTGACCTCGTGCCAGGTACTTCAGGCAATCCCTTTTCTAGTGCCCTTTCTGGCCACATTTAAAGAATTTGCCCTTGGGCTTTTCACCTGTTAATTGTTTGGGCTGTTCACCATTTTTCTTCTTTTACCCTCGACCATGTTTTTGCTTCCCCTTTCCTTTGAACTTTTCCCTTTTTGGGTTAAGTCCAGAAGTGGATGCTTGAATTATGTTTACGTGGCCCTTATTTTTCATTATGGCTTCTGCAACAAGGAGCTCTTTCATTAATTCTGTTATATCCATGTTCTTCTTGCCCACATTATAGTTAAGCTTGAACTGGGCGTAAGACGATGGTAGAGTCTCCAAAATCATGTCTACCTTTGACTGTTCATCTATGTTTTCCCCTAGGATCTCGGCAATATTGAAGTAATCCATCATTTTGAGCATATGCTCTCTAATAGATGCTCCTTCTGCCATTCTCTGATTCATAATTTCTCTAAGAGCACCTTGCCTTGTAGGCTTACTCTTATCGGTAAACATACGAGACAGTAAGGTCATGATTTCTTTTGCAGTTTCCATATAATGATGCTTGCTTTGCAAAATGTCTGACATAGAAGGCATCATATAGCACTTGGTCATACTATTGGCCTTCTGCCATTTTACCTCAGCATCTTTTTGGGCTTCAGAAGAGTTCGCCCCCACAACAGGACAAGGAGTTGTTAGGACATACTTGTACTCTTCTGCAGTGAGTACTATGTCCACGTTTCGTTCCCCGTCCACAAAATTTGGTCCAGTAAGCTTGTGCTCTTTGAGAATTGTAGCTAGTGAACTGAACGAAGGCATTTTCTGGATATACAACAATATAATCATAATTATTTTATGAGTATGGAATTGATGCATGTATAATATGTATGCTATATTTGGAAATAAAACATACAAGTACTTTTACATCATTTGCCTTTGAGTAGATTAACCCTTAAACTACTCAATGTGACAGTGTCTCAATGTCCTCACAAGAACTCCACCGATGGGATGGCCAAAATTATGAATGTTAAGTTAAGCACCACTGCTTATTTGAATTGATAATTATTTGGATATGATCCAATTGAATAATTCAATCACCATTTTGTTTGGCTTCTTAAATCTGTTAATGAACTCTATCGATGGGATAGTTGTACCTACCATTAAGTTGAGTGTTTACCCATTCCTTATGTTCATTCGCCATGACATTCTTTATTTAAGCCCTCCGATAGGGTAGTGACTTTAATCAATGTTGTGTGAGGCGATCTTTAGTGAAGAATTCCACTGATAGGATGGCCAAACTCACTAACACCCTTTTTGAATAAACATTTTAAATTCACCTTGCTAAATCTTGATAAAGTCTCACCCTCCGATTGGGAAGTTAATGACATTTACCATTAGCGAGAATCAGATATCAAAAGCTGTGGGGTATTTCCAGTCCCCTTTCCCACTCAATATTTTAACATAAGGGTTTTCTCTATTTTTGGTACTGTTTCCTTTTGTATTAGATCTAAACACACTTTGGATTTACGAAACACTTTGGTTTTTGTGAATCCACTTTATATTACTAAAACATTGTAATACCATAATAGATTATTTACCTAAATATGAGTGTATGGACCCTTAGGTTGTCATATTGTAAATCTCAAGTTATCATTTAAATGAACTTAACTATCTCTGAGAAATTAACACATAGGATTGGCCAATTTTAAAAACCTAATGAGTGGGTATATTTCTAGGTGGTAATCATGTTTATGCTTATGTAAATATGTTAAACATATATGTAAATATGTTAAACATATATCAATGCATTATAAACATCCACCAAAAAACATTAGAATCCCTCTTTGATGGCTCCCTACAATTTTCAATTCAAAAAGCATAAAATAGCAATCTTTGTTGCAGTTTCTGTCAGAGCCAGTCGACCATAAAGGAAGAGCCGATCGACCGACTGAGACATATTTGCTCCCGTATTCTATTTTTTCCTCGCTTCTCTCCTTGGTCTCTTGAAAATTACAACAATAATGTATTTTGCTTTTGCTAATACAAGCTTACAATCATAAAAGAAACATTACAAGGATATCAAAATATCCTATGCTTCTTTTAAATGAAGCTACAAGCAATAACCATAAAGATCTATACATGAAATCGCCTATGGCCAAGCTTTGTCGACTGTACACGAAACTCTATCATGCACACATACGAACCATCAAAGGGATTTTATATCAATTGAACATACGAGCATAAAACCACAAGTATATGCGATACAACATTTCCTAATCTCGCCACACACAAGATGACTAACATATTTATGCAAATACAATATTCATGCATAGTCTAAGCATGTTGTGTGTAACCTAAGCTCTGATACCAATTGTAGGATTGATAATATTACATGTGGTCTATCCTAGTCCATATTTTCAAAAATACTACCAAGAAAAGTTGCTAGAAAAATAAAATAACCACATAACACACACAAGAACATGCTTAAGAAAATATAGAACATTACTAGTATTTGCAAAGCTAACCTCTTGAAGCGTGGGGCCTTTGATGAAGCCAAAACTGTCACGAGCTTTGTTCCCTCTCACAAACAAGGCCACAAAAAAAAATTTACTATAAAGGTGTTGCAATATGCAACTCCTAAGTCTTCTTCCCTATAGTTAAAAACACTTTTCATGAGAGAATAGCTTCTTATGTGGGAAGAAGCAAAGTAATATGCTTTTGAAAATCTAGAGCAAAAAAAAACCACACAATAAGTGTGTACTATGTATTGTAGTATTCTCTTACCAAAATGGAAGAGATCAACTATAAAAAATTTGGATGCTAGAAATGGTTTAAGGTCTTGTCTATTTATAGAAAAAGTTTGGCACCTAAACCTTGTAAACTTTCCATGTGGGAAATTTTTTCTAGTAGTAAATGTTTGCCACATGTCATGGAAGTTACTTGTACAATTTGAATTCTTCTTGTAGTAACTTTCTAGCACATGTCTTGGAAGATTGGGGCAAGCCCACAATCTAAGCCCAACACGTAGTCCATAATCCATGTGGAGGCCCAAGCCCAATAAGAAACCATCCAAGCCCATTTAGGTTATCTTGGTCTCTAAAGAAAGCCCAAACCCAATTCCAAGCTTTGGCCCAATAAGGCTAATTTTCTCTTTCAAGATTACTCGCTCAAAGTCATTTCAACTAGGGAAGGGACCAAGAAGACACAATTAACCTTGGCTTCCAAAAATAATAAAAAAATGTCCTTGCCCGATCTAGGCGACATAATAATTATTATTAACTCTGATCTATTCCACCATAAGATCAAATTTGCACTCCAAGAATAATTGCTATTACCTAAAAGCTTGTCACAAAAAAATTTGAACTTTGTCTTTGACCTATTAAATAACTGATCATAATGCCCCTCTATGTATACCCATAACTAAGGTTGGTCCTTTGGCCTGTGTACTATCACCTCCTTAGCTGCATCTTTTCTGTTGGGTCGTTTGTCCTATTTCCAACCATCTTCAGTCATGGAATCTCTTGATATCGGGAGCAACCCTCAAGCCATATGATCGATACACCCGTAAAGATAGTATAACTAGATCTAGATTCAGATGATAAATATGGACAATCCCAAAGGGGGCACATAGATTCCACATTGCATATGCATGTTCCAATTAATTAAAACTTAACACTCAATGCACAAGGCTGTTGATCCTAACAAAGTAAGATCTCACCCGCAGTGAATCAAAGTACCAAACCCTAACTTCAGTAGTTCATCTACATATGCTCAAGATTAAGAGCAATGATCATTTAGTAGCAATGAGTGTCTTGTTTTCTTTCTTTGATAGTACGTCTCTAGAAAAGATACTCACAATAGTCCTGTCAAATACGTGACACACGTATTAATAAGAGAAATCCGGAAAGTCCTCCAATGACCTAGGTAAATCACTTTCAACGAGGAGACTTGCTCAATATAACCTTATTCCGGTAGAGTGCCCAACACTACCATTCGGTTACGAACTTAATTTATGGCGTGACTAAATCTGGACTTGGACCTACTGTGCGTCCAGCCTCACTGCACACCCACGTTGTTAGTTCAAGTCAAGGGACCTTTATACATGCATCAATAAAACATACCAAAGATAATATGTAAGGAACTCACAATGCCATTTAACAAAATGATTGTACATTGTTTAACATCCAAAATGTTATATACAAGTGAGCTTTAGGGCATACTAATCATAACATTTAGATTTAAAGTCAAAGTACCAAAGCTCTAAACACCTCTTTGAATTAAAATTCACTTTGTGTTACTAAGTCATATCCATACCAAAATAGAGAGTCAAACCTAAATTCAGATTATGGAATCCTTAGGTTAATCCTTAGGTTAGCATACTCGAGTTATCTAGATAAGTCCATTGGTTAATTAGTTTTGCAAACAACTAATATCTCTAATCAATTTCATGCATTGCTCTTTTGGATCTCTAATTACCAAATGATTAGCATAAGCAATCTTGAGGGACTTATCAAACTCAAGCCAAACAAGATCCAAGGGTTAGCCAATTTTGAACCCTATTTGGGTGGGCATGTTGCTATGTGATTGCATTATAATAATCCATACGAACGATCAAACATGTATATAAATATTGCAAAATAAACATCCATAGCATAAATAAACAGTCCCTAATCAGTGGCTCCCTGTATTAATGCCCTAGGCTCAAAGCCCAAACCAATCGAACTTTCTAAAACTTCAAAATAGCTACAAACTGCCAGTACTGGTCGAGCTCTACACTCTTACCGGTCAATTGGCTAGGTCGACCAATATATCCAGAATGTCAACTTCTTTTGTCAGTCAAGCACTACCGGTCGAGGTAAGGGCTTCTATCAATCGACCGATTGGGTCGACCAGCTTCTCTAGAATACCTTGAACAACGTGCACAGTAGCTATTTTAGCTTTGAATTGATACATTACAAGGAAGTACATAGAAAGTCAACCTGTACAAGCTTCATCTATGATAAGAAACATAAATTTGACTATAAAATACAAGCCAATACCTATTCCTTTGCTTCTCTTAAATTGAAGCTACATTAACTTTCGATGTAAGAAATTAAATCCATACAATTGAACTATCAATTAGGACCAAACTCAAACATAAGCTACAACAACAAAGGTTAGCCCATAACATATACACCAACGAAACACATAAAGCTTGCTACCGACAAGATTATTACTCATTCTATTATTCCATTGCACAATTTTGTGCCAAAACCATATGTATAACAATACCCAGGCTTTGATACCACTTGTTGGATCTAGATGCTATTCCCATGGGTAGTTGTTATTCTAGAAATATAGAATAAACAAAGTTTATTATACACATGAGCATTACTTTCAAGCAAAAACAAAAAGGTAAAGTTAAGACTCGTCACCTTCATAGTGTGATCCGAATACAAAGTTTTCTTCTTCACTTAATCCCTGCCTTATATTAGCCTTCTAATGGTCTTCTCCACTATTTCCAAAGCTCTATTGCTAGGATACAGTTTGCTATATAGTGGTAAAGCAATTTTTAAAGCGAAATTAGGGTTATCGAATCTAGTGTATGTTCTTTGTGCTAGTGTGTGAAAAATCCAGCACACAAACCAAGAAAAATATCTCACTTTCTATTTTTTCATATGGGTTATGCTTATCTTGTACTATTTATAATATACGGCAACCTTAATAAAGACAAAGTTCCTAGAATATCATGTGATCGTAAAACTTGAAAGTGTTAATCGCAAGTGCACGAGTCGCAGTAGCATAACATGTGCGAGTGTGAGGTCATGTCCACAGGGTGGTTATCTATTTGTGCAGCTCTAAGTGAAAGTGTGTTCTATGCTAGCTAAGAGTGGTCGTACTTTCTTTTTTTAGGGTTTTTTTGGATTGAGTGGAGCTCGAATTTAAACATAAATTATGGGGAAAAGACGTAACTAATGAGAATGATGGTGCAAACAAGCTATGGACGTGAGGATCTACAAGGGTTTGGGGAAACTTAGGGGTGGTTGCTCTTTTTGGAATGGATTTGGGTTCCTAACCTTGTTTCAATGCTATTGATGGTTTGTCTATTCTAATGGCAGGCTTAGTTTCCTAGACTTACCGCTTCCAATGGTGTGACGCTATCCCTAATTGGGCCCAATTAGAAGTATAGGTTTGTCCTAGCTAGCTATGGTTTTTAGATCTAGTTCTAAGTCCCTTGGATGTTAGTTAATGTCCTGATAGGGAGTCTAACCTTTTAGTTATGTTTCACACTAGAGATTAAGTCCCCTAGGTCAAACAAGTGATAGTGGTACCCTTTTAGCCATGTTTCGTGCTAGAAGTGATTACCTACTATTTTAAAGGCATTACGAACACAATTAATCAATAAAAATGTAGTTGCAAGTAGGGCTTATGCCATTAGAATGGATTAAGGCTAAGGTGAGGCCAGCATTATTATCATCTAAGCACAAATTACACATGCAAACTCATAGAGGCATTTCATCAAACACATTGACATGCTTAATTTCATGCCATAGAAATGTAAGAACAAAGCATATATATATAACCATCCATATCTCAAAACAAGTGTTAAAATCCTTAACCCATTACAAAAGTAGCAGTTATCCCTAATCAAGAGCTAATCTAACATAGTATAGACAAGAATAAAAAGAAGAATGTAAAGTGCCCTTATTATCTATGCTTGCTCTTCACAAATCTTGCTCCAAAACCCTTAAATCCTTGTTTAATCTTTAAATCCAAGCTTGTTAGTGGATGGAATTGATGTGGGTATATGTGTATAAGGTGGGTGAGTGATGGAATTAAGGTTTTGTGTAATGGGTATGAGAGTGAGTGAAAAGATGATCCTTATATACTAAAACATCAAGTCCTATTTATGGGTAATAGCAGTGATACTGGTTGACCTTATCGATTAGCCGATGACTTGGAAGGGTTGACCAGTTCTTCACTAAGCTCTCTAGATTAACCAACCGAGCTAGTAAGCTTTTCTGTTCCCTAGATTTAAAGATTGACCTTTTGGGGTCGATTGGTGGCTCTTTTAATCCTTCAATCTTCATATTCTTTGCTTCTGGTCTGTTCCCCACAACCCGTACACCTTCTATCTTCATCGCCCATTATCATGCAAACGACAGTTTCACCCTATAACTCCATTAAAACAAGCAATCAATGTAGCATTTATCCATTAAACTCAACTATATATATTTTTATATTCTTATATGTGCAAATATAGTATAAACACTACACTAAAGCTATCTAATAAGGTCAAAAACACCTCTAAATAGATATAGAAATGCAGTGCAAATACACAAAAAAAATCAGTACATCAACACCCCCAAACCTTCACCTTGCTTGTCCATAGGCAAAACCAATCCTAAGTTTATCTCTAAATTGCTAAAGAGGGTTACCTAAAGTATTGACTTGCTATCTTGGTGAATATAATGAGCATGAAGGCATTATTCCTTTTGTAGAGGGGTCCCCAAGCCTTTTCAGATCGTCCTCTTACTCACAAGAGGTCTCGCAGCTCATATGAAGTTCCCAAGTAGCTATGCCACCCCAAGCCTAGGAATCTAACACACGTACACGAGATGTTGATATTTCATACCCCCTCGACTAACATGGCCTCCCCAATATGCACAAAGCCTCAAAGATAATAAGAGACAGAATGTACAAACACAATAACTCACAAAAGACATAAGAGCGTTATTCACAGCACAGTGAAAGACAAATAGAGAAACTTGTGCCAAGTCGACATTGTGTCACTTATGCACTTATTCAATGAACTTCACTTTTGCATATTTTTTGTGGCTTTTTGGCTTTTTTTCACATTTTTCACTTTTATTCACATTTTTCAAGCTTTTTCAATTTTTTTCTTCATTTTGCCTTTTTGCAATGTTTTTGGATTTTTCATATTTTTGCATCGCATAACAAAAGGAAAAGAAAAAGAAAGACTAAAGCATATCAAAAAGAACAAATCAAGGAAGGGACACCCCTTTAACAACACTTTTTCCAACCAAGCCATGGCGTAGCTACAAGGTGCATTTTTAAAGGTGTTCACTCCTATAGCTTTCAAAAGGCATCTCCTCCAAGTCTCAAATCTCCATCCATTCTACTCACTGCCCACAATACAACCTTATCTCTACCAATCAATTAAATTAGTAATAAAAGCCAACACTTCAATTAACCAAGAGATAAACGACTCTATATGCATAAAAATTTGAAAACAATTTAACCATTTCTACAAAAATAATGCAAATCTACCTATGCAAAGTGTAAAACAATAAAACCAAACTCTCCACAACCCCGAACCTAAAAATTGCTTGTCCTCAACCAAATAGAGAAAAACCACACAACAAGCAAGGGAATCATCAAAAAGCACATAGAAGAGGTGGGATAAGGGTAGATAAGAGAGGACAAGTGGAGGATAGATAGAAATGAAAAACCAAATGCACTAGGAAAAGCAAAAGTAATTAACTCATAAATCAAACTCTTACTATCAAAATTTCTAGGGTGCCTTCTGTAGTGCTAGATTTTACACCCCTAGTCGGGCAGTAATGTTAAAGCCAATGGTGCTTGAAGTCCTTGGGCACGTACTTCGAGATAAGCAAATCAGTATAGAAGAAAGTAGTAAATGGATACAATAAATGAAAAATGCAATCAATACCACACATCTGACGTAGTGAAGATTTGAACTAACGCCTTAAGAATGTGTACACAGGGTCTTGTTGGGCATCCTCAGATAAAAAAAATGGGTCAAAAAATGTGCATCTCACAAGATAGGATGAAAAAATGGTGCAATAACATAGTCTTTTATGCTTGGGTTGAATACTCTAATCTCTTCTCCCACATTTAACTCAATAATGGCTAACCTAAACTCTAGTGGAACTCATGGGGAAAATGAAGCATTATCCATTATATGATTAAGAACAATGAGCACAGATGTGGACTTTGAAAAAGTTGGAAGCATACTCAATGGAAGCTCGGCACTACTCTCAGCGATGGATGGATCCATAGTAATAGTCTTACTAGATCTAAAAGTAGATGAGAGAATGGAAGAGGCATTCAATTCAAAAAGAGAGATGCTAGAGTTAATCATAGCAATAATCTTATCAAGCTCACCAATATCGCTTAGGGCTAAGAGTGAATCATAGGACACCTCGACATAGAAATCAGGAGTGATACATTACCTTACGGCACAAGCCTAAATAGCCCACAAGAGCACAGGACGTGTGTAGCACAGTGTGTGCGAGCACGATGTCGAATCCACGGGGAGGCCTCACGTGTATGGTGTCCTAAGCTAAGTGCGTCCTAAAAGCTACATGTTGAGGTCCTAGCTACAATATTTTTGGGGTTTTTGGTTTGAGGGGAGCTCGGGAAAGATAAATCTAGACTAAGGACAAGGAAATAAAAAGGCGGTGTGTGTGTGTGATGTTGGAATCAAGTGATCTAAGGGGATTCCAGCACGTGGAAATGGGGAATAGGGTGATTATGGCTTGCAAATGGGTGATTACTACTTCTTGTTAGGGTTGCTTGATGGATTAAACTCAGTTGCTCTCGTCTAGTCTCCTAATTAACCTCCTAACTACACCCTAAGACTCAGTGCGAATCCGTCCCTAGGTGTCGACCCCTAGAGCCACGGCGTATGGTCTTTATGACTTAGGGCCATAGGGCTAGCTAGTTAGGATTCTAGGTGACTTATATCGATCTAACCCTAGCGTCTAAACTGTTGGTTGAATTTATAGCCAAGACCTAGTTTGTCTAAGGTCAACTACCCTACCCTGAAACCCATTAACTGGATTTAAAGCTAAGGGAGACTAGACCTAGGCTAGCCATTAGTTATGCACCACCGATCGTCATCACAATAGCGGGTATTAACTTTTGAGTGCAAAGCAAACACATCTAGGGCATGGCGTTTGAGAATATTCTGGTATATTCTACTATTAAGCACATAGACATACTTAGATTACACCAATTTAAGCTATAGCACCCGACATGTATGCAATAGAAGCTATTCATGCTATTAAGTATGTAAACACACACATAGACATGTATATAAACATACCCATTTCATGTAATCATCACACAAACACATAGACATGCTAGCATAATGATTTAGAGATAGTTAATAGCATAATAGACTTCAATATACATATGCGATATCATTGAGGCATTTCAACAAACAAATAGACATGTATGTAAAATAGCCTTTGAAGCCCTAAGCATAAAGCATATATACATAAATCCATCAAGTTTCCATTAATAAAAAGTAGTAATCAATCCATAAATACAAGAACCTACATAGCTCTAATCAAACATAATTAGACTTAGGATAAAAGAGAGATACCCTTCTATCCATATCCAAGCTTTACAATCCATGAGCTATGCCCCAAATCCTAGTGTTTGATCCTCTTGGATCCTTGATTCCAACTGTTAAAATGTGTTTAGAAGTGAGTGTGTGAGGTGATTTTTGGTGGATTTTGGGTTTAAGGAAATGGATGTTTGATTTGGATGTTGTTCTTCTCCAAAAAGGGCTAAAAATTGGCTTAAATAGAGCCTTCAGCGCGTCCAGCCGGGGGTCTAACCAGTTCTCCGGCTTTATGGCTAAGTCATCTGGATAAAATTGACCCAGATTTTGATCCAGCCTTGATAGGAGGTCGAACAGTCTTGATAGTAAAATGTCCATATCTTGCTCGTTTTGGCTCCAATTCGCGCACCATTTTTTTCATGGCTTCGTATCGTTATAGGGGATCTCCCAAGCCATCTTTTGCACCCCAAAACATGTCCAAATATGTCCATGTCCTTTTTAGGTTGCAAGCTCCGAATTTGGCTCACGTTGCGCTTGATTGCGCATCGGTCGCTCCTTCTTTCGCCTAGCCACTTACAAATGCACTTTTCTTCATCCTTTTATGTCCAAAACACCCTTGGCTTTGTTCCACACACCAATCACCCTCAATCAAGCTCTAGTTATCTCTCCAAATCACACCTAAAGCAAGCAATAAACGCACATTAGTGTAGCATTTAACTCATAACTTCAACTATGAACATGTAAACTCACAAGTATGACCTAAATGCTATACTAATACACCAAATGAAGCTCAAAACACCTCAAAACAAGTGTATACTTGCAATACATAAGCACACAAAAAAAACACATCAACACCCCTAAGCCTTCTCCTTGCTTTTCCCCAAGCAAGCCCAAACCTAAGTTTAACTCTAAAGTAGATACAGAGGGTTGCCTAAGGAATTGACTCGCTATCATAGTTAGCCTAAGAAGCATAAAGGGGGCATTCCTATTGTGGAGAGATCCTCAAGTCTCTTCAGATCCTCCCTCTAGTCATAAAGGGCCTTGAACCTCTTGGGAAGTTCCCGAGTAGCCAAACCACCACAAGCCTAGGATTCTAACGCACGTACTCGGGATGTTGATATTTCGTGTCCCCTCAACTAAGGAAGGCTCTCCAACATGCACAAAACCTCAAAGACAAGAAGTGAGAGAATATACATACACAATGGCTTATAAAAAGCCTTATTCACATATCTACATAAAGGATAACTTTTGCTAAATTCACATTGTGTCACTTATGCACTTACTCATAAAACTTTTTGGTGCTTTTGGCTTTTTCTTTTTTTCACTTTTTTTTTATATTTTTGCACCATTTTGCCTTTTTCAAATTTTTTAAAAATTTTTCATGCTTTGCATTGCATTTACACAAAAACAAAGAAAAAATAAAAGCTTTGGCACATAAAAAAAAACCAATCAAGGAAGAGCACTCATATCAACAACCCTTTTTCAACACTCTTTCCTACCAAGCTATGGGGTGATTACAAGGGTTATTCTTAAAGGTCCTCACTCCCCACAACTTTTAAGGGCATCCCCTCCAAGACCTGATTTTCAATCCACTCCATTCACTTCCCCACAATGCAACTCATATTCACCAATCAATTAAATCAATCACAAAAGCTAACACTCTAATCAACCAAGAGACAAATGACTCTACATGCATCAAAATAAATTTTTTTTTGCCATTTTAAGTGCATAATGCACATCTACCCTACACAAAGCATATAACAAGAAAACCAAACTCCCACACCCCTAAACCTAAACTTTGCTTGACCTCAAGTACCACTCAATAAGCAAAATGGCAACACAAAGCAAGTAAGGGTGGTAGGGACGAGGTAGATAAAAGGGGTTAAGTGGGGAAAGGATAGATACAACTTTGCATTCTTTTTGAAGCTCTTCAGATGCCAATGATTAATAATTTGTCCACTAACTCTATTTCTCAACAAATGACAAACACTCACAATGCATAAGATTAGTAGCATTTGCCATATGAGCTTGCATTGGCATCATCAAATGATAAACAAGATATATGAAGAATGAGAAATGATAGAAGTGAGGATCAACACTTGGGAGGGTTAAAAAGAAAACAAAAAGCAATTGAAAATGAAAGAAAGATAACACTAAATGCAAATAAAAGAAAAGGAAAAGCAAGGAAAGAAAATGGAATATAAACATGTCTAGGGTGCCTTCTAGCAGCGCTGGATTTAACGCCTCCAACCGGGCGCTAGTGTTAGAGCAATACATGTTTAAAATTGCGAGGCACAGATTACCGACTATTCAACCTTGCACAGACAATAGAAGGAAAAGGGTCCTGCAATAAATGATTGGGCAATAGATGTTCAATGTACCCCTTTTCTGGATCCCACCCTGAAACATCAAATGAGAATGTGTACGCAAGTGTGGAAGGTGTCATGCATAAACGTGAAAGATCATGCCCCGCTTGCTCTCTAACTAACCACCCCATAGCCTTCTTCTCATAATCAAGGGCTAGGAACACACCTTCCCCATGGGTCAAAGATAGGTCTAATGAATGCAACATAGGAAATGTGCTTTCTAACCCTAGATGAAAGTGTTCTAAACTAGAAGGCACAAACGTGAGCTTTAATTTGGGAGAATCATTGGAATGGGAAAGGGGAGTTGGAACGACTCTCGGAGAAGGAAGGGCAAAGGTAAGGGATGATGAAGTACTATACTCTTCCTCTCCACAAGATATAACATGTTCAAGCCTAGGCCGCTTTAACTCCTCGTGAAGGATGGATTTAATTCTTATGGGCTCTATTTCCATCAATGAATCATGAAACATCCAAAGAGACCCATAGATCATTCTTCCAAGCTTACCAATTTATTTTTTGTGTCTTCTTAGAGTTGCTATTATCTTCAACATCATGATTTTTAACTCTAAGAGACTTATCATCTAAAACCTCCGAAATTGATGTCTTGTTTTCCCCAATGGATGACTTTAAAACTTCACTAGCTAAAGTCCCTTCAAATTCAACAATACATTCATCACTAGTGGGTGTCATCTCCCCATCATGCTCTTCATATGGGGTAGACACACATAGAGAGGACAATGAGGACTCAAAGGATTTCAGGTCATAGATGCGTGAATGCTCACGGGAAGTGTATACCCTAGGCTCCCTAAATAAGGACTCGAAATGCAAATGAGTGCTATAATCATGAGACTCAACCTCCAAGAGTCTGGAATGTGTAGAATAAGAAGCAAGCAAAGGCTCACGCGACTCAATGGAAGGCGTTGAAATCTTAAGAGGATAGGGTACCATTTCCTCTAAAACATATTCATAAGAGTCATCAAGAACCAAATTATCATCAGGCTCATTCTCATCCTCACTACAAGATGTGATCTTTCCATCGACCTCTTTTTCTAATCGTCTCTCCAAAACATCATCTTTTTCACCACTATTTCTCTCATCTCTAGGTCTCCCTCCTATCTCTTCAACTCGTTCTAAAGGTATTTCAACATTCTCACTCATGAGTTGCACACTCTTAACCATGCTCTTCAAACGATCACCTAGAGATTTGGTGTCTTACTTCAAACTCTCTAGTTCCTCTTGATTGGATCAGAGGAGAGATATAAGATAATCAAGCATTTCCTCTTGTGAAGAAGTCCTAAAAGAAGAGGCTTAACCGAATGAAAATGGTAGACATCTTGATTCGGATCACTATAAGCACAACCATTGTATGACTCGATGGGAAGGATGAACTCTCAATACAAGGAGGTGTGCCGAATGAAGAGTCATCTTGACCCCAATACGAAAATGCATGATATTGCTCCCTAGAATCATGATAATAGGATGAAGATGCATGCATGGGCATATGATTGCTACGGGCATAGGGCGTAGCATGCCATCGGGGATAAGGGTGGAAGGTAGGGCAAGTATTGGAATCATGAGCATGACTTCCACATAGATTGTAATAACAAGAATATGCATCCCTATAGTCACGATTTCTAAATGAAGATACATGAGATGATGCATGACTATGAGAGTCATAGTTAACACTAGCCCTAGGTGGGGAATTTTCATGGGGACAAAAAACTGTTGAATGCATAAAAATTCCACAAATGCGACATGCAATGGGAACACATTTGGGTGGTGGGAAAGAGGATACAAGTGACCACCATGATGCATTAGGATCATTCATGATTAATTGACACAAGTAAACCTCTTCACAATGCTCAACAATTTTTTTGAATTTTTTTATTAATCAAAATAATAAAAACATGAAAAGAAAAGATAAAACAACCTGCAACAAGCTAAGACACACAAAAACTAATAAACCAAACAAACGTTGCCTCCCCGGCAACGGCGCCAAGAACTTGATACGCTATCTTGTGCACAAGCCTAAATAGCCTGCAAGCGCACGGGACGTATAGTATAGTGTGTGCGAGTACAGGGTCAAATCCACAAGGGAATCAAGTGATCTAAAGGGATTCTAACAAGTGGAAATGGGGAATAGGGTGATTACGACTTGCAAATGGGTGATTGCTACTTCTTGTTAGGGTTGCTTGATGGATTAAACTCAATTTCTCTCGTCTAGTCTCCTAATTAACCTCCTAATTACACCCTAAGACTCAGTGCAAATCTGTCCCTAGGAGTCGACCCCTAGAGCCATGGCGTATGGTCTTTGACTTAGGGCCATAGGGCTAGCTAGTTAGGATTCAAGGTGACTTAGATCGATCTAACCGTAGCATCTAAATCGTTGGTTAGATTTAAAGCCAAGACCTAGTCTATCTAACGTTGACTAACCTACCCTGAAACCCATTAGCTGGATTTAAAGCTAAGGGAGACTCGACCTAGGCTAGCCATTAGTTATGCACCACCGATCGTCATCACAATAGTGGCTATTAACTTTTGAGCGCAAAGCAAACATATCTAGGGCATGGCGTTTGAAAATATTTTGGGGTATTCTACTACTAAGCACATAGACATACTTAGATTACACTAATTTTAGCTATAGCACCCGACATGTATGCGATAGAAGCTATTCATGTTATTAAGTATGTAAACACACACATAGACATGTATATAAACATACCCATTTCATGTAATTATCACACAAACACATAGAAATGCTAGCATAATGATTTAGAGATAGTTAACAGCATAATAGACTTCAATATACATATGCCACATCATTGAGGCATTTCAACAAACACATAGACATGTATGTAAAATAGCCTTTGAAGCCCTAAGCATAAAGCATATATACATAAATCCATCAAGTTTCCATTAATAAAAACTAGTAATCAATCAATAAATACAAAATATAAACACCCTACATAGCTCTAATCAAACATAATTAGACTTAGGATAAAAGAGAGATACCCTTCTATCCATAGCCAAGCTTTACAATCCATGAGCTATGCCCCAAATCCTAGTGTTTGATCCTCTTGGATCCTTGATTCCAAGTGTTAAAATGTGTTTAGAAGTGAGTGTGTGAGGTGATTTTTGGTGGATTTTGGGTTTAGGGAAATGGATGTTTGATTTAGGTGTTGTTCTCCTCCAAAAAAGGTTGAAAAGTGGCTTAAGTAGAGCTTTCAGCACGTCCAACCGGGGGCCCAACCAGTCATCCGACTTTGGGGCTAAGTCATCTGGCTAAAATTGGCCTAGATTCTTATCCATCCGGTCGACCTCTTTGACAGGAGGTCGACCGGCCTTGACAGGAGGCCGATCTTGACAATAAAATATCCATATCTTGCTCGTTTTGGCTCCGATTCAAACATCGTTTTTTTCATGGATTTGTATCACTATGGGGGGTCCCCCAAGCCATATTTTTCACCCGAAAACATGTCCAAAATTTTTTCATGTCCTTCTTAGGTTGCAAGTTCTGAATTTGGCTCACATTGCGCTCGGTTTTGCCTCGGTTGCTCCTTCTTTTGCCCAGCCACTTACAAATGCACTTTTCTTCATTCCTTTATGTCTAAAACACCCTTGGCTTTGTTCCACACACCAAGCACCCTCAATCAAGCTCTATTTATCTCTTCAAATCACACCTAAAATAAGCAATAAACACCAGATGCCCAAGTATGACCTAAATGCTATACTAATACACCAAATGAAGCTCAAAACACCTCAAAACAAATGTATACTTGCAATACATAAACACACAAAACAAACACATCAAGGAGTATTTACTAAGGAAAGCATATCACTTTATAAATGAGTCTCACTAAAAGCCTTCAAATTCAATTGCTCAATGATTGTGTCAAGCACAACACTACCTTCAAAGGGCAAGAAAGAATCATAGGAATCATCATCACTCGAAGTAACAGACTCTATGAAGAAATAATTCTCCTTGTCACCTGCTCCATCCTTAGTGGCAAACTTGGCACCCCTAACCTTTGCCTTCAAATTCTGAAATGTAAACTCAATGATCCCTATCCTACAATGAATCACTTTATCAGCACCCGCTAAAAATGGTCTCCGCAAAAGGACAAGCGTCATATTCCTAGTGTCATGACCTGGATGCATATCTAGAACAATGAAATCCGCAGGATAGTAAAAGTCTCCAACTTTAACAGTGATGTCTTCAACTATCCCTGAGGTCTCCTCTCACTCCTATCAACTAACTGTAAAACCACACTAGTAGGTTTCAACACCCCAAACCTAAATCTATATATATACATCAAAAAAGGAATAAGATTGACACTATAACCTAAATCAAGCAAGGCATGGGCTATCAGATGATCATTAATAGCACAAGAAATGGTAAAATAAGCAATTAGTGCAGCATTTATCCATTGAACTAAACTATATACTTTTACATTCTTATTTGCACAAATATAGTATAAACACTACATAAAGCTATCTACTAAGCTTAAAAATACCTCTAAATAGATATAGAAATGCAATGCAGATACACAAACAAAACCAACTCATCATTATGTTTCACCATAATACCCCTTCTTATTCCTTCTAGAAATGCAATATTCCCTAGGGATAAGGCTATTCAAAATATTCCACATCACATACTAAATATCTTCCATGTGGGTATTAGGATTAGTATGCCCTAAAGCTCACTTGTATATGACATTTTGGACGTTAAACAATGTATAATCGATTTGTTAAATGGCATTATGAGTTTCTTACGTATTATCTTTGGTATGTTTTATTGATGTATGTATAGAGGTCCCTTAACTTGAACTAATGACTTGGTTGCACAGTGAGGCTGAATGCACAGTAGGACCAAGTCTAAATTTAGTCACGTCATAAGTTGAGTTTGTAACCAAATGGTAGCGTTGAACACTCTACCAAGATAAGGTTATATTAAGGAAGTCTCCTCATTGAGTGTGATCTACCTAGGTAATTGGAGGACTTTTCAGATTTGTCTCGATAGTACGTGTGTCACGTATTAGACAGGACCATTGTGAGTATGTTTTCTAGAGGTGTACTACCAAAGAAAGAAAACAAGATACTCATTACTACTAAATGATCATTGCTCTTAGTCTTGAGCATATATGGATGAACTAATGAAGTTAGAGTTTGGTACTTTGATTCATTATGGGTAAGATGTTAGTTTATTAAGATCAACAACCTTGTGCATTTAGTGCTAAGTTTTAATTAATTGGAACATGCATATGTAGTATGGAATCTATGTGCCCTATTTGGGATTGTCCAAATTTATCATCTGAATCTAGATCTAGTTATACTACCTTTATGGGTGCATTGGTCATATGGCTTGAGGGTCGTTCCCTAGATCAAGAGATTATATGACCAAGGATGGTTGGCAATAGGACAAGAAACCTAACCAATAAAAAGATGCAGCTAAGAAAGTAATAGTACACAAGCCAAAGGATCAGCCTTAGCTATAGGTATACATAGAGGGGCATTATGGTCGATTATTTAGTAGGTCAAAGACAAAGTTCACATTCTTTTGTGATATGCTTTTGGGTAATAGCAATTATTCTTGGAGTGCAACTTTGATGTTATGGTGTAATAAATTGGAGTTAAAAATAATTATTATGTCGCCTAGATTGGGCAAGGACATTTTTGATTATTTTTGGAAGCTAAGGTTTATTGTGTCCTCTTGGTCCCTTATCTAGTTGAAATGACTTTGAGAGAGTAATCTTGAAAGAGCAAATTCCATATTGTGGTAGTAGTCTTATTGGGCCAAAGCTTGGAATTTGGTTTGGACTTTCTTTAGAGTCCAAGATAACCTAATTGGGCTTGAATGGTTTCTTATTGGGCTTGCGCCTCCACATGAATTTTGGACTATGTGTTAGTCTTGGGTTGTGGGCTCGGCCCAATCTTGCACGACATGTGCTAGAAAGTTATTACAAGAAGAATTCCAATTGTACAAGTAACTTCCATGATATATGGAAAACATTTACTACTAGGAAAAAGTTTCCCACATGGAAAGTTTACAAGATTTAGGTGCCGAACTTTTCCTATAAATAAGAAAGACCTTATGCCATTTCTAGCATCCAAAAAATTTTGTAGTTGATCTATTCCATTTTGCCAAGAGAATACTACAACACATAGTACACACTTATTGTGTGGTTTTTGCTCTAGGTTTTCAAGAGTACATTACTTTGCTTCTTCCTACACAAAAGGCTATTCTCTCAAGAGAAATCTCTTTAATCATAGGGAAGAAGATTAGGGAGTTGCCTATTGTACACCCTTATAGTAAAATTTTTGGTAGCCTTGTTTGTGAGCGGGAACAAAGCCCGTGACAGTTATAGCTTCATCAACGGCCCATGCTTCAAGAGGTTAGCTTTACATATTTTTTCAAATACTAGTTATATTCTATGTGTTCTTAAGCATGTTCTTGTGTGTGTTTTGTGGTCAGTTTGTTTTCCTAGCACGTTTTCTTAGTAGAATTTTTGAAAATATGGACTAGGATAGACCCCATGTAATATTATCGATCCTATAATTGGTATCAGAGCTTAGGCTCACACACCACATGCTTAGACTATGCAAGAATATTGTATTTGTGTAAATATGTTAGTCATCTTGTGAGTGACAAGATTATAAAATCTTGTGTTGCATATACTTGTGGTTTTATGCTTGTATATGCGGTTGATATAAAATCCCTTTGATGATTCGTATATATGCATGATGGAGTTTTGTATACGGTTAACAAAGTTTGGCCATGGGCAATTTCATGTATATATCTTTATGGTTATACAAGAGCAAATCTGTCTCAGCCAGTCGTGCTCGCCGGTCGACCGACACCTCCTTTGCAGTCAACCGGCTCTGGCAGAAGTTACAACAAAGATTATTGTTTTGTATTTTTGGATTGAAGATTGTAAGGAGCCATCAAAGAGGTATTCTAACATATTTTGATGGATGTTTATAATGCATTGATATATGTTTTAACATATCTGCATAAGCATAAATATGATTACCACCAAGAAATATGTCCACTAGGATTTAAAAATTGGCCAATCCAATGTGTTAATTCTCAAAGATGGTTAAGTCCATTTAAATAAGATTGGCATGGACAATGTAATTGTAAGCAATTATGTCTAAAAATGCCATGCAATCTCATGACAAAAATGAAAAATTAGCTTGAGATTTACAATATAACAACCTAAGGGTCTATACACCCAAATTTATGTAAATAATCTATTATGGTATTGCAATGTTTTAGTAACAAAAAGGGGATTCGCAAAAACCAAAGTGTTTCACAAATCCAAAGTGTGTTTAGATCTAAAACAAAAAGCAAGAATACCAAAAATAGAGAAAACCCTTATGTTAAAATATTGAGTGGGAGAGGGGACTGGAAACACCCCATGACTTTCCATACCCTATTCACGCTAATGGTAAATGTCACTAACTTCCCAATCGGAAGGTGACACTTTATCAAGATTTGGCAAGGTGAATTTGAAGTGTTTATTCAAAAGGGTGTTAATGAGTTTGGCCATCCTATCAATGGAATTCTTCACTGAAGATCACCTCACGCAACATTGATTAAAGTCATTACCACATCAAAGGTCTTAAATCAAGAATATTACGGGGAATGAACATAAGGAATGGGTATACACTCAACTTAAATAGTAGGTTTGGCTATCCTATCGATAGAGTTCACTATCAAATTTAAGAAGCCAAACCAAATAATGATTAAATTGTTCAATTGGATAATATCCAGATAATTTTCAATTCAAATAAGCAGTGGCGCTTAACTCAACATTCATAAGTTCAGCCATCCCATTAGTGGAGTTCTTGTGAGGACATTGAGACGCTGTTACAGTGAGTAGTTTAACGGTTAATCTACTCAAAGGCAAATGATGTAAAAGTACTTGTATGTTTTATTTCCAAAGATAGCATACATATTATACATGTATCAATTCCATACTCATAAAATAATTATGATTATATTTTTGTATATCCAGAAAAATGTCTTCATTCAATCCATTAGCTACAATTCTCAAAGAGTACAAGCTCACTGGACCAAATTTTGTGAACTGAGAACGAAACTTAGACATAGTACTTACAGGGGAAGAGTACAAGTATATCTTAACAACTCCTTGTCCTATTGTGAAGGCAAGATCTTCTAAAGGCTATATGATGGCTTCTATGTCAGATATTTTGCAGAGCAAGCATCATCATATGGAAATTGCAAAAGAAATCATGATCTCACTGTCTTGTATGTTTGTCGGTAAAAGTAAGCCCGCAAGGCAAAGTGCTCTTAGAGAAATTATGAATCAAAGGATGGCAAAAGAAGGCATCTGTCAGGGAGCATATGCTCAAACTGATGGATTACTTCAATACTATCGAGATCTTAGAGGGCAAACATAGATGAACAGTTAAAAGTAGACATGATTTTGGATACTCTACCACCATCTTACACCCAATTCAAGCTTAATTATAATATGGGCAAGATGAACATGGTTATGACAGAATTGATGAAAGAGCTCCTGGCTACAAAAGCTATAATGAAAAATAAGGGCCACGTAAACATAGTTCAAGCATCCACTTCCAGACTCAACTCGAAAAGGAGAAAGTTCAAAGGAAAGGGGAAGCAAAAATGTGGTCGAGGGAAAAAGAAAAGAAATGGTGAATAGCCCAAACAGTTAACAAGTGAAAATCCCAAGGGCAAATGATTTAAGTGTGGCCAAAAAGGGCACTGGAAAAAGGATTGCCCGAATTACTTGGCACGAGGCCAAATAGGAATACCTCCTTTGTTCTACATTGAAACCTATTTAGTGGTTGATTCTACTGATTCTTAGATTGTATACTCTAAAGGCACTAACCATATTTGCAATTTCTTGCATTGATTTTAGGAAATAAAAGAACTAGCTAAAGGGGAATTTGTTTTGAGAATAGGTAATAAAGCAAAAGTATGGGCTGCTACAGTAGGAGGAACGTGCTTAAATTTTTCATGTAATAGGAAGTTATTTTCTAACAATGTTTATTATGTTTTGCATGTACGTAAAAACCTTATTATGATTTCACAATTAATATTAGACAATTTTTGCATTAATTTCCATTCTGGTGTTGATATTAGTAGAGATGGAAATATTATCAATTCTGGTAGCATGCATGATAACTTGTTCTATATGGAAGCCTATTACAAATTCACTGCATAACACAGAACGAACTAATTCCCAGAAAGAAAGGTTTCTTCGGCATCTGTGCTTAGGACATATTAGTCTAAAGAAAATTTAAAGATTAGTCAAAGATGGGCATCTTAGCTCATTAGATCTCGAAGATCTACCTCCAAGTGAATCTTGCCTCAAAGGGAAGATGACCAAACAGTCATTTTCTTTTCAAGGAGAAAGGACCAAGGAAGTATTAGAATTGGTTCATACCAATATGTGTGGTCCTATGAGCAAACCAGCATGAAAAGGTTATAAGTATTTCATTACTTTCACTGATTATTACTCTAGATATGGATGTGTATATCTGATGCGACGCAAGTCTGAATCCTTCAAGAAATTTAAGAAGTTCAAGGCTGAGGCAGAAAGAAAACTAGATAAACGTATCAAAGCCCTTTGGTCTGATTGAGGTGGCAAATACCTCTCGGGTGAGTTCAGAGATTATCTTACACAAGAAAAGATTGTGTCTCAACTAATTGCACCAGGGTCTCCCCAGCAAAGTGGTGTAGCAGAGAGAAGAAATTGTACCCTATTAGATATGGTTAGGTCAATAATGAGTCATGCGTCATTAACTTTATCTTTTTAGTGGTATGCCTTTAAGACGACAGCATACATCTTGAACTTAGTACCAATAAAAATAGTACCTAGGACACCACAAGAAATATGGACCGAGCATAAGCTTAGTTTAAATCATCTCCATGTTTGGGGTTGTCCAGCTTACGTACTTAATAGTAATGCTTCAAAGATGAAACCAAGATCTGAGTTGTGATTTTTTATTGGGTATACTAAGGGAACTAGAGGTGGGATCTTTTGTAATGCTAAGGAGCAAAAGATGTTTATAAGTGCCCATGCTAGATACTTGGAGAATGATGAAATGATCCAGAAAACACCACATTTTGAAGTTGTTCTAGAAAAGATTTCACAAAAATCTCTAGTAACACCGGTGGTA
Source organism: Cordia subcordata (assembly GCA_028554755.1). Lineage (NCBI taxonomy): Eukaryota > Viridiplantae > Streptophyta > Magnoliopsida > Boraginales > Cordiaceae > Cordia > Cordia subcordata. The sequence goes on from JAPTOF010000005.1 coordinate 1,601,568, forward strand.
ACTATGAATGAAAAAGAACAACATATTACACCTAATATATCGGAGCCTCGTCGTAGTGGGAGGATATTCAGGCCTCCAAATAGAGACTTTGGAGAGCCTTTTCAGACTTCTTTAGTGGATCAAGTGGTGGATCCCACAAGTTATGATAAAGTAGTTTATGACATAAATGCCAACCAATGGCATAAGATAATGGATTCAGAGTTAGAATCTATGTATTCTAACAAAATCTAGGATCTTGTAGTTACACTTGAAGGAGTAAAACCTATAAGGTACAAATGGGTCTACAAAAGGAAAAAAAGAGTTGATGGAAACCTTTAAAGTAGATTGGTGACGAAAGGTTATACTCAGAAAGAAGGGATCGGTTATGAGGAAACTTTCTTACCAGTAGCCATGCTTAAATGCATCAGGATACTTCTTGCCATCGCATGTCATTATGACTACGAGATATGGCAAATGGACATCAAGACAACTTTTCTTAATAGAGAGCTTGACAAGACCATTTACATGACACAACTAGATGGATAGGCTGCTAAAGCCCAAGAACATATGGTTTGTAAGCTAAAGAAGTCCATTTATGGATTAAAGCAGGCATCTAGAGCATGATCAAATTTGATCAAGCAATAAAATCTTATGGTTTTGATCAAAATATTGATGAACCTTGTGTGTATAAGAGGCATAATGGACATGTTGTAGCTTTTTTAGTTTTGTATGTGAATGATATCCTACTAATTGGAAATGATTTGGGGATGTTATCATCTATCAAGGTTTGGTTTTCTACTCAACTTCAAATAAAGGATTTAGAAGAAGCTAGTTATATTCTAGGCATCAAGCTTATGTGAGATTGGAAGAATAGAAGGTTAGCCCTATCTCAAGCTTCATTTCTTGAGAAGATATTGGTCAGGTTTAACATGCAAAGCTCTAATAAGGTCTCATTGCCTTCTAGACATGGATTTTATCCATCTCGAGATCAATGTCCTAAAACACCTAAAGAGATAGAGAGCATGAAGTGAGTTCCTTATGCTTCGGCAGTTGAAAGCCTCGTGCATTCCATGTTATGTACTAGACCAGATATTTGCTTTGCTGTTGACATAGTTAGTAGATATCAGACATGGATTGGCACATTGGGTCGCGGTTAAGCATATATCTAAGTTCCAAAGGACTAAGGCTTATATGCTGGAATACCTGGAAATGATCTAACGCCATTAGCCTATACAGACTTGGATTTCCAATCTGACGGAGATTCCAGGAATTCTGCTTCTGGATATGTTTTCACTCTATTAGGAGGAGCTATTTCATGGAGAAATGTGAAGCAAAATCGTATTATTGACTCTGCCATGGAGGCTGAGTGTATAGTAGCATCTGAGGCTGCGAAAGAGGCAGTATGGCTAAGAAAGTTCCTTTGAGACCCAAAGGGTGTGCCAGTAGCTCACAGGTTGATAACATTGTATTGTGACAACAACTGTGCTGTTTTACAGTGCAAAGAGCCCCAGAATCACAAAAAGGGTAAACACATTGAACGGAAATATCATTTGATCCATGAGTTTATCCAGAAAAAAGATGTAGTAGTTGAAAAGATAGCTTCAGCAGAAAACCTGGAGAACCTTGATGCGTCTCTCAAGTGCAAGCTCTAAAGACCCGCAAACGCATGGATCGGTGTAGCAAATGTATGCAAGTGTGGGGTTGATTCTGAGAAGGCTATGTTGGGAGATAGATTCTTCGTGTGTGTTCTAAAGTGTGCTTAAGAAGAAACCTAAACAATCTATTTTTGGGATTTTGGATTTTTGATGGTCTGGAGCTCTAACTAAAATGAATTAAATTAAACAATGGGAATGGAAAGTGGGAAACAAATTAGTCTAGATGGACTAACAAATGGAAAGGTGTTAGGGTGACTTCAACTTATGAATGGGTGATTCTATACTCAAATGCTATAAGATTAAAGAATGATGGCTTGTTTTCATAATTGTTCTTAACTAAGTTGCTAAATTTGTGTCTTACTTTCCCCCTAGGACTCGGTGCGGGTCCGTCCCTAGGCAGTGCCTCCTAGAGCTACGATGTGGTCCTTATGACCGAGGGCCTTCAAAGTGACCAATTAGCTCCCTAGGTGACGTAGATGAGCCTACCTTAGTACCTAAATCATTGGTTGGATTTAAATCCAAGACCTAGTGTTGCTAAGGTCGACTAAACCTATCCTGAAACCTATTGGCTAGATTTAAAGCCAAAGGAGACTCGGCCTAAGCTAACCCTAAATTGCTTACCGTCATTCTAAGGTCACTAAGCGAGATTTGACTTGATAGCACATTCCTACATGTTCTTCGCCAAGATGTTTGTGAATAAATGAATCTATTCAACTACCAAACATTATCATGCTCGGATTACACCATTAAAAGCAATTAACAACCAACATGTATTTGTTATTGAAGCCATATTCACTACTAGGCATGCAAATATACACATAGACATGAATATAAGATATACCCACTTCATAGCGTCCACATATAAACACATAGACATGATTATAGAATGGATTAGATGTGTTTAGTAATAAATAGACTTCAATTTATACACATGTTACTCATTTAGACATTTAATCAAACACTTAGACATGAATGAGAAAATAACCATTTGAACAAGAAAATCAAACATGTATATATTCACCCATTTAATCCCATGTCATACGAGGATATAGCTAACCCATTACATAAGCTAAATCACCCTACACAAGTCTACTTAATCATAATAAGAGATAGAATGAAAGAGAGTTTATGAAGCTTCCTTTTCAACCTAGCTAATCTTGTACAAAGCTTTAGAGCAAACTTGAATCCAAATGTTTGAAACCCTCTAAATCTTCTTGCTTCAAGGTGATGAGAAGTGTGAGAGAATGTGTGTGATGTGGGTGAATACTAAGGTTAAGTGTGTGTGTGTGTAAAGATCCTCCCTAGAATTCTCAAAAAGATCTCCCCTTTTAGTCTGAAAATCGGGCTTTTATATCGGCTTTTTCACGAACTGCCGGCTGACTGGATTCTCCTCTTAACTCAACCGGCTTTTTGGTGGTGCTTTTTAGACTGACCGGTCGACCGGACTCTGGAGGGATGGTCGTCCGGCTATTTTCACCACTTCTCTGGAGTGGCCGGTCGACCGGCTCCTTCTCTTAGGTCGTCCGGCTGACTTCCTTCCTCCATTCTTTGTCTTTTCGGCCTTCGATCATCTTGTTTTGACTCGTACATCTCCCATCTTCATCACCTATCATCGTTCAATCTCGATCTTAACCCAAAGTTCACCTGAATCATTGAAAACGAGCAATTAGTGTAGCAATTTGTCTCTTAAACTTAATATGTACATTTGTTTACGCTTAACCTTATTCTTATCAAAAGCACTACACTAATGCATCTTTTAGCGCACTAAATACCTCTTAAATATAGGTAAATAACAATGCAAACACACATAAAAACATAGTACATCAATACCCCCAAACCTTCTCCTTGCTTGTCCCTAAGCAAGTCCAATCTTAAGTTTATTTCTAGAGCCACCTAAGGGATTGACTCTCTATCAAAGTTAGTCTAAGAAGCATGAAGGGGGCTTCTTATTGTGGAAAAATCCCTAAGCCTCTTTGGCTCTTCCCTCTACTCATAAGAGGTCTCGTTCCTTGTGAGAATTTCCGAAGTAGCCAAGCCACCACAAGCTTAGGATTCTCACTCACACACACAAGATGTTGATATTTCGTGCTCTCTCAACTAACATGGCCTCCCCAATATGCACCAAGCCTCAAAGACAAGATGAGAGAATATACAAACATAATGGCTTAAAATAAGCCTTATTCACATATTTACATAGAGGATAACTTGTGCTAAGTTGACATTGTGTCACTTATGCACTTATTCACAAAACTTTTTGGTGCCTTTGGCTTTTTCTCTTTTTCATTTTTTTTATTTTTTTATATATATTTTTGCACCTTTATGCCTTTTTCAAAATTTTTTGGATATTTCATGCTTTGTATTGTATTCACAAAAAGAAAAGAAAAAGAAAGGCTTTAGCACATCAAAAAGAACCAATCAAGGAAAGGTACTTCTATCAACAACCCTTTTTCAACACTCTTTCCTACCAAGCTATGAGGTGGCTACATAAGTCATTCTTAAAGGCCCTCACTCCCCACAACTTTGAAGGGCATCCCCTCCAAGACATAATTTTGAAACCACTCTATTCATTTCCCCACAATGCATCTCATATTCACCAATTAATAGAGTCAATCACAATGGTCCATCAAAGAAATAAGTGACTCTACATGTATCAAAATTGAAAAAATTTTCACCATTTTTAAGCACATAATGCAATCTATCCTAAGCAAGATATAAAACAAGAAAACCAAATTCCCACACCCCCAAGCCTAAACTTTGCTTGTCCTCAAGAAAATAGATCAAAACACATAAACAAGCAATTTGGCATTACAAAGCAAGTAAGGGTCGTGGCGATGGGGTAAAAACATGGGGAACAAGTGGATAAAGGAAAGATACAACCTTGTAATTTCTTCAAAGCTTCCCATGCCAATGATAAATCACCATACTACTAATCCTGCGATTCACAATTCATAAACACTGATAAAGACAACAAGATTAGTAGCATTGCCTATGCATGCTTTCATTGGCATATGCAATAATAAGCAATGGTGTATCTTATGGGATAAAGGATCAGGTAGTGTACGTCTTTGAGTGCAAGCTCTAAAGACTCGTAAGCGCACGGATCGGTGTAGTGTAGTGTGTGCCAGAATGGGTGTCGAACCATAGGGAGGCTATGTTGTGAGATGGATTCTACGTGTGTGTTCTAGAATGTGCCTAAAAAAATAAGAAATCTAAACTATTTATTTTTGGGATTTTGGATTTTTGAATGGTCGGGAGCTTTAACTAAAACGAATTAAACTAAACTATAGAATTGGGAAAAGTGAGGGATAAGCTAATCTAGAGGAACTAACAAATGGAAAGGTGTTAGGGTGACTTCAACTTATGAATGGGTGATTCTATCCTCAAATGCTAAGGGATTAAAGAATGATGGCTTACTTTAGTGATTGCTCTTAACTAGGTTGCTAAATTAGTGTCTTAATTTCCCCCTAGGACTCGGTACAGGTTCGTCCCTAGGCGGCGCCTCCAAGAGCTACGGCGTGGTCCTTATGACCTAGGGCCTTAAGAGTGACTAACTAGCTTCTTAGGTGACTTAGAATGAACCTACCCTAGTACCAAAATCATTGGCTAGATTTAAAGCCAAGACCTAATGTCGCTAAGGTCGACCAATCCTATCCTGAAGCCTATTGGCTAGATTTAAAGCAAAAGGAGACTCGGCCTAGGCTAGCCTTAAATTATGCTTCGTCATTCTAAGGTCACAATAACGAGATTTAACTTATTAACACATTCATACATGTTCTAAGCTAAGGTGTTCACGAATAATGGGACCTATTCGACTACCAAACATTGTCATGCTCAGATTACACCATTAGAAGCAATTAACAACTGACATGTATGTGATATTGAAGTCATATTCTCTACTAAGCATGCAAATATACATATAGACATGAATATAAGCATTACCCACTTTATGGCATCCACATATAAACACATAGACATGATTATAGCATGGATTAGATGTGTTCAGTAATAAATAGACTTCAATTTATGCACATGCTTCTCATTTAGGCATTTAATCAAACACTTAGACATGAATGAGAAAATAACCATTTGAACAAGAAAATCAAACATGTATATATTCAGCCATTTAATCCCATACCATAAAAGTATATAGCTAACCCATTACATAAGCTAAATCACCCTATACAAGTCTACTCAATCATAATAAAAGATAGAATGAAAGAAAGTTTATAAAGCTTCCCTTTCATCCTAGCTAATATTGTACAAAACTTATGAGCAACTTGAATCTGAATGTTGAAACCCTCTAAATTCTCTTGCCCCAAAGTGATGAAATATGTGATAGAGTGTGTGTGTTGTGGGTGAAGACTAGGGTTAAGTGTGTGTGTGTGTGTGATGGGTGTGTAAAGATCCTCTGTAAAAATATTGTCAAAAAGCTCTTGACTTTAAGTCTGAAAATCAGGCTTTTATATCAGCTCTTTACACTCTGCAAGTTGACCTAATCGGTCCACCGGCTTCTTCGCTTAGCTCGACCGGCTTTTTTAGGGATACTCTCTGGACTGGCTAGTCGACCGGCTTTGGAGGGGTGGTCGTCTGGGCTAGGTCTACTGGATTTGGAAGGGTGGCCGTCCGGCTATTTTTGGCACCTCTCTGGAGTGGCCGGTCGACCGGTTCCTTCTTCTTGGTCGTTCGGCTGACTTCTTTCCTCCATTCTTTGTCTTTTCGGCCTCCGATATTCTCCTTTTGACTCGTACATCTCCCATCTTTATCACCTATCATCGCCCAACCTCGATCTTAATCCAAAGTTCACCTAAAGCATTGAAAACAAGCGATTAGTGTGACAATTTGTCTCATAAACTCAATATGTACATTTGTTTATGCTTAAGCCTATTCTTATCAAAAGTACTACACCAATGCATCATTTTGAGCACTTAATAATTCTTAAACATAGGTAAATTACAATGCAAAAACACACAAAAACACAACACATCAACACCCCCAAACCTTCTCCTTGCTTGTCCCCAAGCAAGTCCAATCTTAAGTTTATTTCTAAAGCTGATACAATAGATTGCCTAAAGGATTGACTCGCTATCAAGGTTAGTCTAAGAAGCATGAAGGGGGCATTCCTATTGTGGAGAGATCTCCAAATCTCTTTGGATCCTCCCTCTACTCATAAGGGGTTTTATTCCTTGTGGGAATTTTCCAAGTAGCCAATCCACCACAAGCCTAGGATTCTAACTCACGCACTCGGGATGTTGATATTTCGGGCTCCCTCAACTAACACAGCCTCTCCATCATGCACGAAGCCTCAAAGACAAGAAGAGAGAATATACAAATACAATGGCTTATAAAAAGCCTTATTCACTTATCTACAAAGATGATAACTTGTGCTAAGTTGACATTATGTCATTTATGCACTTATTCACTAACTTTTTGGTGCTTTTGGCTTTTTCTCTTTTTCACTTTATTTTTTTTTTCATATTTTTGCACCTTTTTGCCTTTTTCAATTTTTTTGGATTTTTCATGCGTTGTAATGTATTCATAAAAAGAAAGAAAAAAAAGGGCTTAGGCACATTAAAAAGAACCAATCAAGGAAGGGGCACTCACATCAATAACCCTTTTCCAACACTCTTTCCTACCAAGCTATGGGGTGGCCACATGAGTTATTCTTAAAGGTCTTCACTCCCCACAACTTTGGAGGGCATCCCCTCCAAGACTTATTTTCAAACCACTCTATTCATTTCCCTACAATGCATCTCATATTCACAAATCAATAGAGTCAATCACAATAGCCAACACAATGATCAACAAAGAAATAAATGACTCTACATGTATCAAAATTGAAAATTTTTCACCATTTTTAATTGCATAATACGATCTACCCTAAGCAAGATATATGACAAGAAAACCAAACTCCCACACCTCCAAACCTAAACTTTGCTTGTCCTTAAGCAAATAGAGCAAAACACTTTAACAAGCAAATTGGCATTACAAAACAAGTAAGGGTGGCGAGGATAAGGAAAAAACATGGGGAACAAGTGGAGAAAGGATAGATACAACCTTGCATTTTCTTCAAAGCTTTCCATGCCAATGATAAATCACCATACTACTAATCCTGTGACTCACAATTCATAAACACTCACAAAGAAAACAAGATTAGTAGGCATTGCCTATGCATGCTTGCATTGGCATGTGCAATAATAAGCAATGGTGTATCTTATGGAACAAAGGGTCGGGATTCAACACTTTGATGTGAGTGAAAGAAAAAGAAAGAAGATAAAAAGGAAAGAAAGTGAATCAAATGCAAAATTACAAAATTGAACCTAGGTTGCCTCCTAGTAGCGCTAACCACCATGCCATAAGCCGGGCGAACACCAACTCATCTTCAACCTCCATTGATGGGATCTTGAAGCATTAAAACCTCCACACGAGCCATGCTCGGATCATATGCGTGCTTCAGGCGTTGCCCATTCACCGTCAACTCTCGGCCATCCTTAAAGTCTTAAATCTTGATTGCACCGAAAGGATAGGCATCTAGCATCTCATATGGACCATCCCATCTTGTCTTAAGCTTTCCCAGAAAGAGTTTCAATCGTGAGTTAAGCAACCAAACTTTATCGGAAGAAGAGAATGACTTCTTAATAATATGTTTATCATGAATTCTCTTCATCCTATCCTTATAAAGTTTAGCGTTCTCATATGCCTCGAATCTAAGCTCTTCCAATTCCGCTACGTCTAGCTTCTTTTTCTCACCCGCTCTTGCCAAGTCAAAATTTAGGGCTTTGATTGCCCAATAAGCTCTATGATCTAGTTCTACTGACAAGTGGCAAGCTTTACCATAAACCAATCTATACGGAGACATACCAATGAGAGTCTTAAAGGCGGTACGGTAGGCCCACAAAGCATTATTTAGCCTAATAGACCAATCGCTCCTATTGGGCCTAACCGTTTTCTCTAAAATGTGCTTGATCTCCTTATTGGACACCTCTACTTGTCCACTAGTTTGCGGGTGATAAGGAGTGGCTATCTTATGGGTGACCAAATATCTTCTCAACAAGGCCTCTGAAGTCCTATGACAACAATGCAAACCCCCATCACTATTTAAGACCCTAGGGACTCCAAATCTAGAGAAAATATTTTCTTTAATAAACTTAACCACTACCCTATAGTCATTAGTGCGTGTGGAAATTGCTTCAACCCATTTGGACACATAATCAATGGCTACTAAAACGTATTGGTACCCAAATAAAGGTGGAAATGGACCCATGAAATCTATACCCCAAACATCAAACAACTCACATGGAAGAATAGAAGATAAAGGCATCATGTTTCTCTTAGAGATGGACCCGAATTGTTGACATCTAAAACACTTTTTACAATACTCTTGGGCATCCCTAAAAAGAGTGGGCCAAAGCAGTCCATATTGCAAGACCTTCTCACAGGTCTTCTTCCCACTAAAATGACCCCCACACCCCTCATCATGACACATACTCAAAACATTCTCAAAATCGTCCTTTGGCACACACCGGTGAAGCATTTGATCTACACACACTTTAAAAAGATAGGGATCCTCCCAAAACAAATGCCTAACTTATACTAGGAACCTATCTTTTTCTCTCTTCTCCCAATGGGAGAGAAATCACCCTGTGGCAAGATAATTAACTATGTGAGCAAACCAAGGTGTGTGATGAGAGACGACAAATAATTGCTCCTCGGGGAATGAATCATGAAAAGGAGATGGATCACTAGAAAACTCGCTAACAAGATGGGAAAGATGATCCGCAACTAAATTTTCTCTACCCTTCTTATCCCGGATTTCTATGTCAAACTCTTGACGGAGCAGCAACCACCTAATCAAGTGGGGTTTAGACTCTTTCTTAGACAACAAATACTTCAATGCCGCATGATCGGTGTAGACAATCACCCTGGCTCTTAAGATGTATGACCTAAACTTGTCAAAGGAGAAGACCATTATTAAAAGCTCTTTTTCCGTAATGGTATAGTTCTTTTGTGTTTCATCAAGGGTCTTGCTAGCATAGTACACAACATGGGGCAACTTATCCTTCCTTTGACCTAAAACAGCTCCTATTGCATAATCAGATACATTACACATAACCTCAAATGGGAGACTGTAGTTAAGTGGCTGGATAATTAGGGATGCAGAAAATAAGGATTTAAGCCTATTGAAAGCTCTAACACAATCATCATCAAAGTCAAAAGGGACATCTTGTGCTAGGAGCCTAGACAAGGGACGGGGAATGTGACTGAAATCCTTAATGAACCTACAGTAGAATCCTGCATGCCCTAGAAAAGATCTAACATCCTTGACACACTTAGGGACAGGTAACTTTTCAATCAATTCTACCTTAGCTGGGTCAACTTGAATACCACTAGATGAAACTATATGACCCAACACTATCCTTTGTTGCATCATGAAGTGGGATTTCTCCCAACTCAACACTAGATTTTTTTCCTCACACCGGTCTAAGACTAAAGAGAGATGACTTAAGCACTCATCAAAGCTATCTCCAAAGACTGAGAAATCATCCATGAAAATCTCTAAGTGCCTCTCAATCATGTCACTAAAGATGGCCATCATACACCTCTGGAAAGTCACTGGGGTATTACAAAGACCGAAGGGCAGTCTCTTATAGGCAAAAGTGCCATAGCGACAAGTAAAGGTAGTCTTCTCTTGGTCCTTGGGAAACATGGGAATCTGATTATAACCCAAATAACCATCTAGAAAACAATAGTAGCTATGCCCAGCTACTCTATCTAAGATTTGGTCTAGAAAAGGCAACAAGAAATGATCCTTCCTAGTTTTAGAGTTGAGTTTCCTATAATCAATACAAACTCTCCACCCTGTGGGAGTACGTGTAGGGATGAGCTCTCCTCTCTCATTCTCAACAATCGTGATCCCGGGCTTCTTAGGGACAACTTGGACCAGGCTAACCCACTCACTACCGGAGATCGAATAAATAATGCCTACATCTAAAAGCTTAATGATCTCTTTCTTAACTACTTCGCTCATGTGCAGGTTTAGCCTCCTTTGCATCTCCCTAGAAAGAATGGCTCCATCCTCAAAGTGAATATGATGCATGCAAACCAAAGGGTCTATACCTCTCAAATCATCAATTTTCCACCCAATAGGCTTCCTATGCTTCCTAAGGACCTCTAAGCAACGTTCCTCATGCTCATTAGAAAGATCAGAAGCTATGATGGCCGGAAGGGTCTCACTAGGGCCTAGGAATGCATACTTCAAATGATTGGGAAGAGGTTTGACCTCTAAAGAAAGGCTAGGCTCAACCAAAGGGGACTTAACCTCAACATCATCAACGGGGACATCACTAGAAATGAGACTAGAAGGATTAACCTCAAGTGACTTATCAATTAAGGAACCCTCAATCAAGGAAGTAAACACTATACATTTCCGCTCTAAGGTGTCTAAATTAAAGCTAGACATCAATTCCTCAAATTTTCTCAAATCTCCTCTATTGGTCATAGTTCTCTCTACAAAGTCCTCAACACAAGAATCAATCACATCGACACTAAAGCACTATTCTCCATCCTCTTCTCCTCCTATACTAGCTCTATTCACCGCCTCGGCAACCTTCATGATGGACCTCAAATTCCCAAATTTCATTTCTAATAACCCCGACCTACAATAGATAATGGCATCTGCGGTGGCAAAAAAGAGGCGACCTAGAAGAGCGGGTGTAGAATGTCTAGAGTCATGTCCTGAATCCATACCTAACACTATGAAGTCAACAGGGAACACAAACTCACCTACCTGCACCATAGCATCCTCTATCACATCCTTAGGTCTACGCTCGGATCTATCAACTAGTTGAAGAGTAACATATGTAAGGGAAAACTCACCTAGACCTTGCTGCTGATAGACAAAGTAGGGAATGAGTTTCACACTAGATCCTAAATCTAACAAGGCATGATCAATCTAGGTCTCACGGATCCTACAAGGAATGGTGAAAGCTCCAGGGTCACTCATTTTGGCCAGAAGGCCCGAAGTGGAAATACTACTCAGTTTCTCCATAAGCCTCACCTTCTTATAAATGTTTGATAACATACGCTTCCTTGTGCAAAGATCTTTAAAGAACTTAGAATGGGAGGGAATGGAAAGGATCACATCTATCAAAGGAAGATTAACCTTAAGGTCTATAAGATGCTCTAAAACCTTGAAAACCTAGAATCCTTACTAGGTATAGGCCTCTCTAAGGCGGATGGGAAGGGACTCTAGGTGCTACATCTCTAGACACATGGGAATCATCCATAGGCTCCTTTCCCTCCCGATGAGGGTGGGAAGTACTACTCTCTCCATGGTCTCTACTAGGCTCAACTCTCTCAACAGGACCCTCCCTAGGATCCCTCTCAACAAGACCACTATGTGAGACTCTAGACTCGAAAAGACCACTAGGTCCAAGCACTACGAAGTCAACTCCTACCCTATTATCCACTATTTTACCGCTCCTAAGAGTGGTGACGGCCTTAGCCTGGGCCTGAGGGCTATAAGTGGTATCGGTGGAGAAACAGGACTGGACTCTGGGGTTCACCTCTAGTTGAGAAGGCAATTTCCCGAGGTCTCTAGTGCTCATCTGCGTGGCAAACTATCCTAACTGGGTATCTACCCTAGCCTAATAATTCTCTATCTGTCGCCTATAATTGGCTAATTCCTACTGCATCAACTAAAACATCTTCTCAATCATATCATCATTAGTAGGCTGACTACTAGAAGGAGCAGGGAGTGCTTGTGGCTAAGAAACACTAGGAAGCCTAGATTGATTGACATAGTAAAACCCTGAAGGATTAACAAGACGGGGTGGATACTAGAATAGAGCCTGGGGATATGAACTAGACTCATGTTGACCCTATCTCCAAGAAAATTTTGGGTTGTCCTTCCAACCCAGATTATATGTGTCCAAGTATGGTTTGTACTCATAAGAATAATCTTAAGTAGTACGTACTTACTCTTTCATGAATTCGGGAAATTAGGATGCTAAAGGGTAAGCTATAGTCTCATGAGATAACTCAAAACACAATGCACAAACCTCAACAACTAAAGGGGTGGAGAAAGAACCTATAGAGCTAGTCTTATGACCATGAGATGAAAGAGACAATGAAATGAATTGATCTAACTTATTCGTCAAAGCCTCTACCTTAGCAAGTAAATCTAAAGAAACTCCAACCTCATTAACACTTTTTCTATAACCTCCCCTATTAGACCTTTTCGTAGCAAAATTTTGAAAAGAATTTTCAACCATCAACTTTATTTTCTCCCATGCTTCAGTTGGTCTCAAAAGATAGAAACCACCACCGGAGGTGGCATTGACCATTATCCTATTTTGTTCATTTAAACCTCGAAAGAAATATTGCAATAGGTCATGATTGCTATACCCGTGGCATGGACATTGTCTAAGAAGATCCTTGAACCTTTCCCAAGCCTCATGAAAGGATTCTAGATCGTGTTGCGAGAAAGTCATAATGGCGGTCCTAAGGTAGGCCGTCTTGGCCATGGGATAAAATTTTTTAAAGAACTTAGATTGAAGCTTAGCCCATGTAGTAATGCATGTAGGATCGATATTATTAAGTGTGGGGTATCCTAGTCCATATTTTCTAAATTATAACTAAGAAAACATGTTAGGAAAATAAAATAACCACATTACACACACAAGAACATGCTCAAGAACATATAGAATATGACTAGTGCTTGAAAAAATATATAAAGCTAACCTCTTGAAGCGTGGGGCCTTTGATGAAGCTAAGACCGGTTACAAGCTTTGTTCCCATTCACGAACAAGGCCACCGAAAATTTACTACAAGGGTGTCGCAATAATCAACTCCCCAGTCTTCTTCCCTATAATTAAAGAGACTTATCTTGAGAGAATAGCCTCTTGTGTGGGAAGAAGCAAAGTAATATGCTCTTGAAAAACTAGAGCAAAAATCACACAATAAGTATGTACTATGTGTTGTAGTATTTTCTTGCCAAAAAAGAAGAAATCAACTACAAAGTGGAATACATAAAGGGTGTAGGGTCTTGTCTATTTATAGAGAGAACCTTGGCACCTAAAGTTGCTAAACTTTCAATGTGGGAGAAAATTTCCATGTAGTATTTCTTTTTTGAAACTTGTCAAACTTGTCTTGGAAGACTTGTGCAAGTTGTCCACTTGTTTTTGTAGTATTTTGCAAGTTGTCCACTTGTCTTGGAAGACTTAGGCCAAGCCCATTATCCAAGTCCAACACATAGTCCATAATCCATGTGGAGGCCCAAGCCCAATAGGAAACCATCATAGCCTAATTAGGTTATCTTGGATTCTAAAGAAAGCCCAAACCCAATTTCAAGCTTTGGCCCAATAAGGCTACTACCACAATATGGAATTTGCTCTTTCAAGATTACTCTCTCAAAGTCATTTCAACTAGGGAAGGGACCAAGAAGACACAATTATCATTGGCTTCCAAAAATAATTAAAATTATCCTTGCCCGATCTAGGCAACATAATAATTATTTTTAACTTTGATCTATTCCACCATAAGATCAAAGTTGCACTCCAAGAATAATTGTCATTACCCAAAAGCTTATCACAAAAGAATGTGAACTTTGTCTTTGACCTACTAAATAACTGACCATAAGGCCCCTCTATGTATACCCACAGCTAAGACCGGTCCTTTGGCCTGTGTACTATCACCTCCTTAGCTGTATTTTTTTCCGTTGGGTTTCTTGTCCAATTGCCAACCATCCTTGGTCATGGAATCTCTTGATCTCGGGAGCGACCCTCAAGCCATATGACAGACACACCTATAAAGGTAGTATCACTAGATCTATATTCGGATGATAAATTTGGACAATCCCAAAGGGGGCACATAGATTCCATTTTGCATATGCATGTTCTAATTAATTAGAACTTAGCACTCAATGCACAAGGCTGTTGATCCTAATAAAATAAGATCTCACCCACAGGGAATCAAAGTACTAATCCCTAACTTTATTAGTTCATCCACATATACTCAAGATTAAGAGCAATGATCATTTAGTAGCAGTGAGTGTCTTGTTTTCTTTCTTTGATAGTACGTCTCTAGAAAACATACTCACAATGGTCCTATCCAATACGTGACACACGTACTATTGAGACAAATCTAGAAAGTCCTCCAATGACCTAGGTAGATCACCCTCAAAGAGGAGACTTGCTCAATATAACCTTATCCCAGTAGAGTGCCCAACACTACTATTTGGTTATGGATTCAATTTATGACGTGACTAAATCTAGACTTGGACCTACTGTGCGTCCAGCCTCACTGCACACCCAAGTCATTAGTGCAAGTCAAAGGACCTTCATACACGCATCGATAAAACATAACAGAGATTATATGTAAGAAACTCATAATGCCATCTAACAAAAATATGATTATTCATTGTTTCATATCCAAAATGTCATGTACAAGTGAGCTTTAGGGCATACTAATCCTAACAATGCAACCACTAGGTAAGAAATGCAACCAAGCCCTAGCCTTATCCTTAAGAGAGAAAGGAAACAATCTTAGACGTATGACCTCTTGGGAGACATTAGGGACATGGAGAGTGCAACTCATCTCAACAAAATCAGCAATATGCTCTAGAGAACTCTCATTACTTGTCCCATAGAGTGAAGGAAGCATGGCCAACATATTAGGCTTAATCTCGAAGTTCGTCTCCCCCAAACCCAGAATTTGAATAGCCAAATTAGGCTCAAAGGCTTTGGGGAGAATAAATTGCCTAAGAGTGGGTTCCTCATCTATAGGTGGATCTGATCTATAAGGTTCTCATCTAAAATGATCTTGGACTTGATACCTATGGTATTCATGAGGTGGAATGGGATTCATTGGGGGAATGAGAAGATTAGGAGGATGATTGGGATCGGCCATCTCCTAAAGAAGATCTCCTAAATTCCTAAAATGTCTTGCAATTCTATCGGGTTCGGGATTAAGAGGAACTAGGGGATTTCTAAGGGATCTCCTACCAAGCATACACAAACTATCCTAACTCCGGCCACTTCAACCCTCAAAAACTTTAATATTCCTAAAACTATAGCAAACAAACCACAATCCTAGAAAGTCTACTGATGTGTGCTATTTGTATCGAGTTTTACACCCGCAAGCGTACGGATCGTTCGTGGTATAGTGGATTCGAGTGCGGGTATCGTCTCCATAGGGAGGCTACTTTAGTTTAGTCTCTATGTGCTCGAGTGCCTCAAATTAGCTACGTGCATGAGTGTGCTTACTTTAGGATGAAAGGTAGCTCAGAAAAAGGAAAATAAAAACTAATCTATGAAGGAACTTAAAGGAGCCAAACTAAGGAAGGAAACACTAATAAAGAAGAAAGGGACCTAGGGCGGTTGCATTGAAACAAGACTTGGGCTATGATAATGGATGAGGTCTATCTAAGGCTCGGGACTTCTATTGTCGTTGTGTTGATTGGGAGCTCTCTTAACCAATACTAGTGGTTTAATCCGCTAGCTAGATTTAAAGCTAAGGGCCAATCCCTCCTAGCCTACGTAATCCGTGCTTAAAACTTATCCTCTTGGCTGGATTTAAAGACAAGGACTAGCACCTAAACACTACGTGACATTAAGGCTCGATTAACCAACACTAACGTGAGTGAGGGATACTCTAGTCTAGGTTAACTCATCCGCTTGGCTGGATTTAAAGCCAAGGACTAGCACCTAAACTCGACTAAGCAAAGCATGTAACCTATTAGCTGGATTTAAAGCTAAAGCCTACTCTACTAAGCAAAGCCATGAGATTAAGCACAATCACATCACCCATATTAGTAGATAAGAGCATTTGAAGCACAAATAACACATGCATATTCACTTAGGCATTTTAACAAACACATAGACATGTTTGATTTCCAATACATAGACATATTGAATCATGCCATATATTTATGTAAACAAACATGTATTAAGAGCCAAAGATCTACACAAATCCATTATTCAAAGCCCTAATCTAATATACAACAACAATCAACCCTAAATCTAGCCTAATCTAGCAACATATTTATAAGAAATAGAGAAAGAACAAGAAGAACTTCCCTAAATTCTTGCTTCCAAATCCAACAAATCCTTCAAATCTTTGTTTAATGCTTCAATCCTAGCTTGGTATGGGGTTTAGATGGTGGTTTAGGGTGTTTGGTGAAGTGGGTAAAGGGTTAAGGTTTATTAGGATTTAAGAAATAAAAGTTCCTCCCTTGAAAATGAGCTGAAACGAGCTTTTTATAGATTTCTTTAGTGCATAGCCGGTCGACTGGCTTCTCTTTCTTGCTCGACCGGCTTCAATCATGATGCTCTTTGGAATGGCTGGTCGACCAACTCCTTGAGGAACTCGACCGGCTTAAATTCTTTATTCTCTGGAGCGGCCGGTCGACCAGTTCTTCTTCTAAGTTGACTAGCTAGATCGAAATGATCTCTTCTTTATTCCTTTTCTTCTGGTCTTCATCTGTAGCTCATTTCTTCCTCACGTAAGGTTGAACCCTTCTAAAACACTCCTAAAACATGGAATATAACACTTAGTATAGTATTTATGCATCTAAATACATTATGTACAAATATTAACAAATATGCATAAACTTTGTACTAAGTGCATTCAATTATGCTCTAAACACCCTTAAATGTGCATGCAAAAACTAGATGCAAACACGTACAAATGACACACATCATCTACTGAAAACAAAAATAAAGGCTAAAATAGATAAACAAGAACTAGAGCAAGATAATATAGACAGTAAACAAAATAAGCAAAAACTAAACAAACTATAAAGAAAAAACAAGAAAACAAGAAAAGCAACTACCAAAACACACAAACAAAGAATGCAAACCATTGTGCCTCCTCGGTAATGGCACCAAGAACTTGATAGTCTTCTCTCGAGTGCAAGCTCTAAATACCCGCAAGCGCACGGATCGATGCAATATAGTGTATGCGAGTACGAGTGTCGAACCACAGGGAGGCTATGTTGTGGGATGGATTCTACATGTGTGTCCTAGAGAACGCCAAAAAGGAAACTTAAACTAACTCTTTTTGGTATTTTTGGATGGTTGGGAGCTCTAACTAAAGAAAATAAAACTACGCTATGGGAATGGAAAGTTTAGAGACAAGCTATCTAGAGAGAACTAACAAATAGAAGGGATTAAGGTGACATCTACTTGTTAATAGGTGATCCTAGACTCCAATACTATGGGATTACATGAAATGGCTTAATCATCAATTGCTCTTTTACTAGGTTACTTAGTTAATGTCCTAATTTCTCCTTAGGACTAGGTGCGGGTTTGTCCCTAGGCGGCGCCTCCTAGAGCTACAACATGGTCCTTATGACCTAAGGCCTTAAGAGTGACTAACTAGCTTCCTAGGTGACCTAGAACAAACCTACCCTAGTACCTAAATCATTGGCTAGATTTAAAGCCAAGACCTAGTGTCACTAGAGTCGACTAAATCTACCCGAAAACCTATTGGCTAGATTTAAAGCCAAAGGAGACTCAATTTAGACTAGCCTTTAATTATGCTTCGTTATTCTAGGGTCACAATAGCAGGATTTGACCTATTAATGTATTCATACATGTTCTAGGCCAAAGTGTTCGTGAATAAAGGGACCTATTCAACTACCAAGCATCATCGTGCTCGGATTACACCATTAAAAGCACTTTTGAACCAACATGTATGCAATATTGAGGTCATATTTACTACTAGGCATGCAAACATACACATGGACATGAATATAAGCATTACCCACTTCATAAGATCCACACATAAACACATAGACATGATTATAGAATGGACTAGAGGTGTTTAGTAGCAAAAAGACTTTAATTTATACATATGCAACTCTTATAGGCATGTTATCAAACAACTAGACATGTATTGAACAATAGCCATTGAAACAAGAAAAACATAGCATACGTATATACCTTCAACCATTAAATCCCATAATATAGAAGTATAGAATCAACCCATTGAACATGTGTCATCACCCTAAACAAATCTACTCAAACATAATATAATAGAGAATGAAAGAGAGAATAGAAAACTCCCATTCTCCCCTTCCATCCTAGCAATTCTTGTACGAAATCCTTGAGTAGACTTCAATCCAAGTGGTTAAAATCCTCCAAATGAGCTTAAGACTAGGTGAAAAATGTGTGAATGTATGTGTTGGAGGTTGGTGAAAGAGGAATTAGGGTTTAGGAGATGGGTGTGAAAGAATATTTCTTATTCTTTTAGAAATTGATTAAAAGCGGGCTTATATACCTAATTTCTGCGACTATCGGAACACTTAACCGGAGCACCGGTACCAAGGGGCCTCTATTCTGATAGTAGAAGCTTTCTCTCTATTTTTGGTGGAATAGTGAGCTGATGCACCGGTACTCCGAAGCCAGTGCTCTTATGGTGCCTCTTTGCTCTCTTTTGGCTTCGTTTTAGCTCTATTTTGCTTTCAATTGTCTTGGCCTTTGTCCAGAAGCCTCCAAACTTGATTTTCTTCCACTTTTCCTCTTCAATTATGCTTTCAATCCTTGCTCAAACCATCTCGATCTTCCTTAATCTTCAAACAATCCTCAATCTCACCTATAACATCCAAAACAAGCCATTAATGTAGCATTTACCTTTTAAACTCAACTATGTAAATTTGTATGCACTTAAGCCTATACCTAGCACAAGTACTACACTAATGCAACTATTTAAGCTCAATACACCTCCAAAATACAGACAAATAACAATTCAAACACACACAAAAACACAACACATCAAAAAGCAAACATATATATTAAACCATCAAAATCTCATAGCAAATCAATACTTAATGAACACATAATACAAGCTTCAAACAGTGCCTTGAAAAGCCAAAATAAGTTTCAAGCCAAACAAAGCCTTAAAATCACCATTGTCTGCAGAAATTGAACATCACAATTCCGTTGACGAAATTGCACAATATTGGTACCAAAAGCTTCCTTTCGAAGAGAAGAGTTGATTGGAGGTGCTTGTGTCGAGTATCGGTGACCGAAATCGGGTTTTTCAAAACTCGAAAGGTCGCGGGTTTGCTTGGTGATTGCCAGCGGTTCTTCGGCGTGAACATCAGCAATAAATCAGTGCCGTTGAGGTCTATGTTGCACAAGGATCATTTTGGCGTGCTCGGCGTTAAGTTTGGTGGCCAGTGGTAAGAGTTTTGACCAGGCGGGTCGAGCTTCTTGTTTGGGTTGGCTAGCGGGTAGAGAAGAAACAACCCACGGGTTGGTGGTTTTGGTTAAGTTGGGTTCGGGTTTGGTTTGTATGTTTTTGGGTTTGGGTAGGGAGATTTAGCTGGCCGGGTTTGCTTGTTTTTAGTTTTGGGTTTGGCAGAGCAAGGGTTTGGATCGGGCCAGGGTAGAGGCTTTGTCCAAAATTTTCTTTTGGATCTTGGGTTAATATATTTCTTGGGTCTTAGAGTTTTTTTTAAAATTTTGTGTTGGGCTAAGAGTAGTTTCCAAAATAAGAAGGAAAAATATTTTCTTTGAGCTTGGGCTTTGTGTTTAGCCTAAGAGAAAAAGAAAAGAAAAGAAAAGAGTTTTTATTCTTTTTTGGATTGGGCCTAGTTCAGGAAACAAAAAATAATAATAATAATAATAAGATCTGACCAGGTTTGAACCTTGACCAGCGTTGACCAGGGTTGACAGGAGTTTGACTTTGACAGTTGACCATTGACTGAGGGTTGACCGGGTTTGACCAGAGCCTTACCCCACGTTTTTCGACGTGCTGAGTTCGTTTTTGGGCTCTGTTTTTCCAGATTCTGCTCCAAAGTATGTGTTTAGGGACGGTGTTGACTTTGACCAATAGGTTTGACTTTGACCGGTGTTGACCAAAGTTGACCAAGGGTGTTCCTAAGGTTTCTCGACGTGCTGAATCCGTTTTTGCGGTCCATTGAGCCAAATTCCATCCCGAAGTGTGAGTTTTGTGCAAACGAAGATGTCTTCCACATGTGGAAAGTTTGAAATCGAGAAGTTTGATGGGAGAATGAGTTTCAGTCTTTGGAGGATCAGATTCAAGGCATTTATGACAATGCAAGGACTTTGGAAAGTCAATGAAGAAGTGATCCCGGAAAATACGAAACCAGCAGCGAGAGAAGAACTCGAAGCGAAATCCTTGAGTGTAATACATATGTCCGTGACAAATGAAGTATTGCTGGAGATTGCTGAGAAGACGACAGCAATTGAGGCTTGGAATACTTTGTTGGAATTGTATCCATCTAAATCTCTCACCAATCGCCTCTACTTGAAGAAGCGATTGTATCATCTTAGAATGAAAGAAGGTACGTCACTAAAATAACATCTTGATGAGTTTACCTCTTGTTTTATTGCTTTGAAGGATGTGGGTGTTAAAATTGATGACGAAGACCAAGCTATGATCGTATTATGCTCCTTACCGCCTTCATATATGAACTTTGTGGACACTATGTTGTACGGGAGGGATAAAATTGCCTTTGAAGATGTGATTACTTCATTAAAATCGAAGGATCTTCAAACACATATTCTGAGACACAGGGAAGAAGTTCATGGGGAAGGTTTAGTGAGTAGAGGGAGATCAGAGAATAGAGGGGGATCTTCGAGTAGAAAGAAAAACAAGTCAAGGTCAAAATCAAGAGCAAGGAATCTACGCTGTTTCGAGTGTGGTGAAAAAGGTCACATTAAGAAAGAATGTCCAAAACTGAAAAAGGGAAAGAAAAAGGTAGAGAATTCAGCTAATGTGGTGGAGAATGCTGACAGTGATGGAGATAACTCGAGTAGTACTGGGGAAGTTTTGACTGTGAGTGGATCACAGTGGCATAATCAATGGATTCTTGATATTGGTGCAACGGTCCATATGTGTCCTAGGCACGACTGGTTCTCTTCTTATTCCAAAAGAGAAGGAAAAGTCTTTCTAGACAATGATCTTTCGTTGAAGGTGGAGGGAATGGGCATCGTAAGTATCAAGATGTTTGATGGTATTACAAGATCTTTTGAGTGTTGGCATGTACCGGAGCTGAAGAAAAACTTGATTTCTCTTGGGCATTTGGATTCTCATGGATACAAATTCCGAAGTGAGAATGGTGTCTTAAAGGCGTCCAAAGGTGCAATTGTGCTCTTGAAAGGGAACTTGACTGGCGGCCTATATGTCCTTCAAGGTAGTACAGTTACAGGTGTTGCAGTTGTTACATCTAAGAAGAGTGATAATGACACTACGCAGTTGTGGCACAAAAGGTTGGGCCATATGAGCGAGAGGACCGGCCGAGTGAGTAAGAGGGATTTGCTTTGTGGACAAAGAACTGGAAAGCTTGAATTCTACGAGCATTGTGTCTTTGGAAAGCAAACCAGGGTGAAGTTCAGCAAGGGGCAGGAGAACACCAAAGGTACACTTGATTATATTCATTCTAATCTTTGGGGTCCTAATAAAGTTCCTTCCAAGAAAGGTGCCAGGTATTACATCACTTTCATTGATACATACTCTCGGATGATGTGGGTATACTTCTTGAAAACTAAAGATGAGGTGTTTCCAACATTTGTCGAGTGGAAGACGTTGATTGAGAAGCAGACTGGTAAACAAATTAAGCGTCTTAGGACTGACAATGGGTTGAAATATTGCAATAAAGAGTTTGATGAGTTCTGCAGGAAACATGGCATTATGAGACACCGCACATGTGTAAGGACACCACAACAGAATGGAGTTGCAGAACGCATGAATAGAACTCTGGTGGAGAGAGCTCATTGTATGCTCTCCCAATCTGGTTTGAGTCAAGACTTTTGGGCTGAAGCCGTCAATACGGCATGCTACTTGGTAAATAGGTCTCCATCCAAAGCTATTGAATTGAAAACTCCTTTTGAGTTATGGTCTAGTAAGCCTGCTGACTACTCTCGATTGAGGGTGTTCGGTTGCCCTGCATACGCTCACGTGAAGGATGGCAAGTTGGAGCCGAGGGCAAAGAAATGCATATTTCTAGGCTATGCATCCGAGAGGAAAGGATACAGGTTGTGGTGCACAGATCCAAAGTCTCTAAGTTTCCTCATCAGTAGGGATGTGACAATCAATGAGTGCTTCATTAGACCAAGAAAAGGAGAAAGCGGTAGCTGGTTTAGACTACGGTGTCAAATAGCAGGTGGAGGTATTTGCTGATGTTCCAAATGTTCCATCTAGCAATAGTAGCAGTCAAATTCAGCCGACTCAACCAACTGAGGTGCATGATCAAAATGTGCCTGAACAACAGAAGTACAGCATTGCCACTGGGCGAGAAAGGAGACAGATTAGAGAGCCTCAAAGGTACGGATACGCTGATCTTATTGCTTATGCTTTGACTGTTGCTGAAACAATTGAAGGACATGAGCCGAATTCATAAAAGAGGCCATATCTAGGAAAGATTCTGCTCAGTGGGTGGGTGCCATGAGTGAGGAGATTGAGTCTCTTCATAAGAATCAAACATGGGAGCTTGTTGAATTGCCTAAGGGATAGCGAGTTGTCGGTTGCAAATAGGTTGACAAGAAAAACGAAGGTACTCCAGGGGTTGAGGATCCTCGATATAAGGCACGGTTGGTGGCAAAAGGCTATACACAAAGAGAGGTTGTTAACTTCAACGAAGTGTTCTCTCCGGTTGTGAAGCATACTTCCATCAGGGTTTTACTTGCCTTGGTTGCTCTTCATGACTTAGAGCTTGAGCGGCTAGATGTGAAAACGGTGTTTTTGCACGGTGATCTTGAAGAGCAAATTTACATGAGTCAACCAGAGGGGTATGTAGAAGATATCTTGAATTGTGTTTTGAAAATCATTTTGGTTCCAAACTCTCTTTAAGAAAATCATTTAAAAGGCACATGAATACTTTGGAAATTCTCTTCAAGTCTTCAAGAATACGTTCTATAAGTCTTTGTGACTTTAAATTCATGTAATGATAAGGATCTCCCAAGGCCAATTAGATCAAATCATTTCTCAAAAACTCAAACTATCACATTAATATGTATCAAATCTCATTTTGAGTCTAAGAACCATCAATTGATATATTCATTCATTCAAAGTAATCAGTAATACATCCATTCATCCTTAAGACACATAATTTATCAACAACCAACATTGTTTATTAACAACCATCATAAACACGAATATATGTCAATTGTACTAACATACGATGTTAAAAAAATTATCTAAAATTTGGAGTTTATCATGCTTAAGCCCAAAGTTTAGCATGTGCAAATTCATGCTCCATGCAATAATTTCTAACTTTATATTTAAACTTCTGGCACTATATGAAACATGTTGATACCTATTTTATAGGCTATAACAATGTGTAAATAAAATTACTACAAAACCACAAAAAACATTACACATAAAAATTATAGAAGCAAGAAACTTAAAGACAAAACAAGCTAACCTGGCTTTGATACCAATGTTAGATAAAGAATTAGGATATGCCTCATTGAGTTGACACAAATTGAATCTAGATTGAATGTGCTTGCTTTACGACCTCCACCAAACCTTGCTTCTCTCTTAATGGTGGAATGGCTACTAGAGTCATCCATAAAAATCCACATTTTGACTCCTCTAGGCTAATTGATGGAAGAGTCATACCAAACTCTTTAAATAGTAATTGAAGATAAGTCAAATTCATCTTGAATTCGCAAATTATACCATGGTCCTACACCATGGTGTTCTTGTGAAGCATCATGTTCCTTCACGTTTAAAAATAATAATAAACAAACTACACAGCTCAACAATGCATTTCTCTCTCTCTCTCTCTCTCTCTCTCTCCCCCCATCCTTTCTCTATCTTCGTTCTTCTCTTTCCCCACCTCTCTCTTCTTCTCTTCTTTTTTTCTTTGTTTCACCAGTGACACCACCAGTCATCTCACGCCGAATAAAGACCACCACAAAATTTGATTTTCTTCGTTGATCGTACCAATGTACACCATATCTAAGAAAACCTCTTAGGTATCAATTCACTATTAAAGCCTGCGTCTTTTTCCTCATGCCGGCAAAGATTCTAGCATTATCTCGTCACATCGCAACTACCAATCTCTTCCTCTCATTGTCGCGATTCTACCTATATCTCCCACACAGTGTTTGGATGCTCCAAGATCAATCAGCCATTAAAGCCCACCTTCACCTTCAAGTATACATACATATGGGTGAACAAATAGTTATGGGGTAATGAACAAATATTTGATGTTTATATGAAAGTTAGTAAACAATTAGTTGTGTGGTAGTGAACAAATATTTGATGTATTTATATGTCTATGTGTTCAAGAGAGTGGCAAATAAATATATGTAGAGTGGTGAACAAATATATGTGAACTAGTCAACAAATAAATGTATCTGTATTTGTGTTCTATGTGTGTCAAAGTAGTGAACAACTAATTATGAGATAATGAATAAATATTTGATGCATATATGAAAGTCAGTGAATAAATAGTTATGCAGTAATGAACAAATATTCAGTGAACAAATAGTTGTGAGATAGTGAACAAATAGTTAGTGAACAAATAGTTGTGGGGTAGTGAATAAATATATACTGTATGTGAACAATAACACATGAACAATAGCGCGTACTGTCCACACACAGGAGGAGCACAATGCTTAATGATGGAACACCTTGTGAGGGACCATGATATAAGGTCCCTCCTGAATTCAAATTTGGGAAGAATGAGTGTTACCCCTTATAATTTGTATAAGCAGCTGATTATTCCCCTATAGTTTAAAACACGCCATATTACCCTTCCTTGTGCTTTTTAAAAATAGCACATAATTCCTAATTTTAACTTTTTTCATCTAATTTAACCTCGAATGCATTACACTCTCCTTTGTTAATGTATAGACATCAAATTTTAAGCTTTGCTAAACTTTTTTACCAAAACACCCTTATTGAAAGTTATAGCATAATTTATGTATCTTCACTTTATAAATAAAAAAATTAAAAATTAAAAAATAAAACAATTAAAAATTAAAAAATATGAATTAAAAATTGAAAAACTTAAATTAAAAATAAAATTTAAAAATTTAGATATAAATTCAAATTTAAAAATAAAAATTTTAAATTTTAAATTTTAAATTTTAAAATAAAAAATAAAATTTTAAAATTTTAAAATTTTAAAATTAAAAAGTCTATCATTTAATTTAAAAAATTTTAAAATCAAAAAAAAATTTCAATTTAAAATTTTTAAAATTAAGTTTTTTTTCTTATTTTAAGTAAAAAAAATGATATTAAAAGGGTTTTCTAAGGCAATTTGGTCCTTTGAAAGTCTTACTTAACAATGTTAAAGTGAGTGTTCAACAACAACTTTTCAAGTAGCGTGTAGCGTTTTACTAGTCAAAATACTATTTTGCTAAATTATTGCTGTTCAGTAAAGTAGCATTTCAAGTAGCTTTTTAGATAGCTTTTAGCGTTTCAACTAGCGTTTCTCAAAAGCTAAAAATTTTAACATTTTAGATAACTTTTAGCTTTTCATATTTTTTTTTTTGGCAATTCTACCCTTTTTGCATTTTTTAATTTTTTCTATTCTTTTTCCAATCTCTCTCTATATTTTTATCTTTTCTTTCACAAATATGAATAAGAAATAATATAAACATGAATTTCAATTGCTATATAATCAACATTACTAAAAGCATAAATTTTATTAGTACATTTTTTTAACAAAATAATTTTGAATCTATTAAAATTAATTTTTGTAATATTAATATAAATGTTTTGTAAAAAATTATTTATACTTTAATATTAAAATATGATTATGAAAATAAATATTTAATTCTGAAATATATTATCTTATTCCTATAATAGTAATAGTAATTACAATTATCATAATAACAATAATAATAATAACATGATATCAATGTCCTTTTACTTCATTTAACATTCATTAGTTAATTTTATCGAACACATTTTATTCAATCAGCTAGTTAAACAGCTATTCGCTAACAGCTAAAATACAACAACTATCAGCTACTCAAACAGCTATCAGCTATTCCAACAGTTAAATTTGCCGAACAAGCCCAAAATGTTAATAGAGAGGGGGTGACTATGCCGCTTTCTAAAAAGCATAAGGGGGTAATATGATATGTTTTAAATTAGAGAGGATTAATCAACCACTTATATAAGTCACAGAAGAGAAACGCGAATTTTACTCTTCAGATTTTATCTCTTAATAATTATAGAACAAATCCATATTATTAACTACATACATTAATCATGATGTTGTATGTTTTGTCGACGCACAATGTATGTTTGTGTCTCTGTGCACATATCTATACGAGCATATATTTTTAATTAATTGATAAGCTTCAATTTCATTTTTTTGAATTCTATTACCGAATGGTTATCCCTTAAACATAAATAAATAAAGCACTGACCAGGACCTCATTAGTTTTGAATTCATATCTTTATGGACACTAAAATGGTTGAGTAGGGTGCCATGTGTCACCCCCTCAACCATTTTAATTTTTTCCTTTGAAAATTTAATAAGTTCTTTTTTATTGCTAAAGGGAGCACTTCTTCTTTCCTTTTTTGATAAATGTTTGGTAAGATGCCACAACTCTCCTTGGTTGCTTCTTTGTCTTATATATTTCGTTTATTTATTAATAGTAAATCATATTTTTTTAATCCTTGATAAATTGATAAAAAAAATTTCAAAAGATAAACTAATATTTAACTTTTAACTTTACTGTCATGTGCAACCCCACGATTTTTCATTTATTTTCTTAATATATTTATAGTGGTAAGTATGGTATTCTTTTAAGTTTTGAGAAGTTGAAGCGTGAGTGTCTCTCTTTTGACTGATTCCTAGAATGATTATTTCTTTTTTCTTATTTAATGTTTGGGTGGATGTCGCTTAACATCATGTGGTTGCGCCTTTATTTTTTTGTACTTTATTTAATTTTTTAGTAGTTATTCTTAATTTTCTAACAAAATTGAGTAAAAGAATTTCAAAATGTAAATTAATTCCTTGACTTATAATCTTTTTATTCTAAATTTCATGAATATTTAGTTAAATAAATAATATAAGTTTGATATATATATATATATATATATATATTGATGTTTAAAACTTATACATATTTAATTATATAATAAGAATAATCTAAATTATACAAAATATAAAAAAATAAAACTATATAACAACTACCAGCATTGCACGGGTCAACGCACAACTTTCTAATAAAATTGCATGTAGAACATAGAATAGTGTCCTTCAAAAGCAAATTCAGATTAGTAGATCGAATCTCCATATTTACATTCTATGCAAATGAATATAATATAATCGATTGATCTATCGTAGAATTGTTTTTATATTGATACTGAAGATCTAAGAAACGTTTAGCTTTCCACCAACCCACTGATCTATCCTTTAATTAAAAGGTCAATTTAAAGATCCAAAGGTTAGGTGGGATCTGGAGGATGGATGATAAAAATATTATACTCATGCGTCACATGATTGCCCCTAATAGTTTGAAATTTTATTTTCCATTGTCACGTCTAGATATATGAATAAAGGTTTCCTTACAATGTCCTTTTTGGACAAATCCATTGCCATGAACATACATCAAAAAGATCATGTTCTGCTATTATATAATTGACGCTTCTCTTGG
This sequence comes from Cordia subcordata, assembly GCA_028554755.1. Classification (NCBI taxonomy): domain Eukaryota; kingdom Viridiplantae; phylum Streptophyta; class Magnoliopsida; order Boraginales; family Cordiaceae; genus Cordia; species Cordia subcordata. The sequence continues at coordinate 1,629,796 of JAPTOF010000005.1, forward strand.
GAGGAAACAAAGAAACGTAAATTTCACAATAAATCCCTATTATTTTTTCACTTTTTTAAATTAATTCCTATCATTTTAAAATATGTAAATTAGTTCTCAATATTTCACAAATATAATTAAATTAGTCTTTATTGTTAAAAAAAATTTATATTAGTCCTTTATGTTTCACAAAGATAGTCAAATTATTCCTCATTATCTGAAAAAAAAATCGTATTAGTCCTCAATATTTTTACAAACTTATTCAATATAATCCCTGTTTTAAGAAAAATGAATAAAAAAAAATTGGGACTAATTTGAATAAGTTTACAAAATATTGAGGACTAATATGAACTTTTTTTAAAATAGTATGGATTAGTTTGACTATTTTTGTGAAATATTTAGGACTAACATCAATGTTTTCAAATAATAAGGACTAATTTGATTATATTTGTGAAACATTAAAAACTAATTTAAATATTTTTATAAAATATTGAGGACTAATTTGAATATCTTAAAAAAATAGAGACCAATTTAAGAAAATGAGGAAACAATAGGGTTTAGTTATAGAATTTTTCCAAACAAAGAATATGCTAAATTTTTCTAACATTACTCTATGTCAGCATGGGTCGCAGCCTTCAAAACCCAGCCATCAATTAGAGAGGAAAAAAGGGTTCCAACAAGATATTGAGGACAGCAACTAACCTGACCACCCCATTCCTTTCATTAGTATATGGAGAGGAGAAAAAAAAAAAAACACACACACACACACACACGCACACGAGAGAGGAAGAGAGAGACAGTCAGTATTAAGATTTAGAGGAAGGAGACAATGTGGATAGGGCAGCCTGAGAGCCAGAACCACAACCGCAGATAGCCGCAGTTTCAACAACCACACACTTGAGATTGATCAAATAACCTCATCTCTTTTCTGGATGGGGCCCACAGATTGTATGAATGAGCTCAGAAAGGCCTCATATTTGCATAAACAGATTAGAGAACGTCATCCTTCTTGAATGGCTAGAATCCTCATCCCAATCTCTTTCAATCAACACCCTAAAACTGCACAGCCTTTCATCAACAAAATGCAAGGGCCAAAAGAAAGAGCGGTGCCCTTCAATTATCGCACAGAAATTGAGAAGACGCGAAAGAAGTAATCACACACAAGCTAAGGTGGAGAATTGCCAAATAGTTTTTAATTAATTCATAAACATTATCAAGCAATCCGAAACAAGGGCATGCATAGCAGCAACTGAATACCTCTATCAGTTATCAACTCATCAAGGTGAAAGTCAAGAGAGAAAAAGAGAATAAGATAGCTGCTTCTAAATAAACCTTGAATAGGATGATTGCACTGGGAAAAATAGTCTCACTTTCATCATGTAAACTGCGAAGAGAAAATGGGACCTTAAATAGATCAAAACCATATAAGATTACAAAATTCGAAGCACGTTCAATTGTACAAATTCAGAGACGTAAAGCCTAATCTCCCTCCAAATTTTGATTCATCTTGCAGCATTGCAGGCACAGCAACTCAACTGGGGAAGACAAAGACATCAAAAGAAAACTGTATCTTCTTTTATTTAACATCTCATGTGGCAGCGTACTGAGCCGAGTTCCCTATGAAATGCTTTGTATTAGATTTCCAGACCTAAAACCCAAAACGCAACCAAGTAGAAGCCCAATTACAACGCCTACCAAACTTCTGTAGCAGCGGCAACAACAGCTTCTGGTGTAAGGCCGAACTCCTTGTATATCCTGCCAGCTGGTGCACTAGCTCCAAATCGGTCAATTCCAATGGCCTTGCCTTTGGGTCCAACAAATTTCTCCCATCCAAATGTTGATCCAGCTTCAATACTAACCCTAGCAGTTACAGCCGCTGGCAAAACACTCTCCTTGTATTCTGCTGATTGTTCATCGTAAAGCTCCCAAGAAACAAGGGAGACTACTCTAACTCCCTTCCCTTCCTTTCTGAGTTCCTCAGCAGCCTTGACAGCAATTTCCAACTCTGAACCTGTTCCCAGCAAGATGACATCAGGCCTGTTGCCCGTAGAATTGTCTGATACAATGTAGCCACCCTTTTCTACTCCTTCGAATGATGTTCCAGGAAGTTGAGGTAGCTTTTGCCTGGAGAGAGCAAGGATTGATGGTGTTTTCCTCTTAAGCACGGCAACCTTGTATGCACCAGCCGTCTCATTACCATCAGCTGGACGGAACATCAGGATGTTCGGCATTGCCCGGAAACTTGCCAAGTGCTCAATAGGCTGGTGGGTTGGTCCATCTTCACCAAGCCCAATAGAATCATGGGTCATGACATAGATGACACCAGCTTCACACAGGGCAGAGATCCGTATGGCTGCTCTCATGTAGTCAGTGAACACAAAGAAGGTTGCACAGTAGGGAATAAGGCCAGGGCTGTGAAGAGCAATCCCATTACAGATGGCTCCCATACCGTGTTCACGAACACCAAACCTTAAGTTACGTTCTTCTGGCGTGTTCTTTTGAAAGTCACCAAACATTTTCAGAAGGGTCATGTTGGAGGAGGCAAGATCAGCACTTCCACCGAGGAAACCAGGAAGAACCTTTGCGAGAGCATTAAGACATTGCTGAGAGAGATTTCTGGTGGCATCAGCTGGACTCTCGGGGGTGTATGTCTACAATAACGACACAAGAAAATTGTCAAGAGGCGTGATTATACAATCCATAAGATAAGTCATTGCAAAAGAATTTGTAGACATTTCTGATAACTTAAATAATACCAACTCAGGGATTGTTTGGTGATCAAAAGAACATAATAATGACATTCATGAAGCAATCCCCGGAAGCGAAGAGAAAATAGGTTAATGATCTACTTACAGGTAGAGCTTTCTCCCAACCAACTGGCAATTGACCAGTAATGATAGACTTCAATTTTGCAGCTTCCTCAGGATATTTCTTTTCATATACAGAAAACTTGGCATTCCATTCAGCTTCAAGAGCAGCACCATCAGGTACATGGCGGCTCCAGTGCCTGAAGAGAATAAAAATGAAAGAAAGTCAAGTACTGATTTCCATCGTAGGAAAAATGGATTTAATTCATGAAGCAGGAAATAACACACTCACTGTTTCACGTCTTCAGGCACATGGAAAGGCTCATGAGGCCATCCAAGGTTCTTTCTTGTGGCATCTACTTCCTTGGCACCCAATGCACTTCCGTGTACACTGTATGAGTTTGCCTTGTTGGGGGACCCATACCCAATGGTAGTGGTCACCTGGGAAAAGGAAAATGTATTTTAACAAATGCAAGACCTCCCCGCCCCTTGTTTTTCAAAAAATGCAAGACATCGACATCCCTCAATTCCCACAACTACCAACCATTAAAAGAAAACTTTGGAAGCAAATAGCATAAAAAAATAAATAAATAAATAAATCTATAAAAGTTACTCATGCTTGATGTCTATAATCCATTTCCATGACCAGGGTGTTGTTTTGTGTCTGTGTTGTTTGGTAGTTTTTGTTTTGGTGTTGGGGGGGAGGGGGGTGTGGTTGTGCATCTAACCTTGATCAAGGTGGGCTTGTCTTTCACAGCCTTTGCCTCCTTAATGGCAGCACGGATTTCATCATATCCAGTGTTACCATTCTTCACCCAAATTACATGCCATCCAAGACCTTCAAAACGGGTGTCAACACTCTCAGTGAAAGCAATTTCAGTGTCACCATCAATGGAGATGTGGTTGTCATCATAAAAAGCAATCAGCTTTCCAAGTCCCCAGTGTCCAGCAAGGGAACAAGCTTCATTTGCAATCCCTTCCATTTGGCATCCATCACCAAGGATAACATATCTACAGGAAATATAGTGCCCCATAATGAAAAAAACAAATAAATTTATCCATTGTCCGAGAAGTGAAATGTGAAAACAATCAGAAATTATATTACGTGTAGTGGTCAACAATATCAGCATCTGGCTTGTTGTAACGAGCAGCCAAGTGCCTCTCTGCTAAGGCCAATCCAACAGCATTGGCAATACCCTGACCAAGAGGACCTGCACAAGAGTAAATGAGAACTAGATTTAGTTCTGGAACCAGATATCAATTCAAACTAGTGAAAGATTATAAACTTATGGCACTTGACTCTAACCAGTGGTAACTTCAACACCAGGGGTCTCAAAGTTTTCAGGGTGACCCGGGGTTCTGCTCCCCCATTGACGGAATTGCTTCAAATCCTCTTCCTGTATATGAAAAATATTATGTTCAACACATGTAAGAAATTAGAAACTCACAACTAAGTCTCCACGGGAAAGGAAGTATCACCCAAATAATTGACTTACAACACAGACAAATTATATATTATATCCCGATTAAACAATTGGCGTTATTTATCAAAGCATATAGAGAAACTAAACATTCACTATGTGCAGTCAGAGATTAAATAATGCATACAAAATTCAGCTGATAATAGATTAACTGAAGTATGCTAATAAAATGAGAAATTTCAAAAACAACAATAAAGAAGCAAGAAAACAATAAAAACAAAGTAATAGACTTAAAAACATCTAATCCAAGAACCAAAAATAGCCCATATTTCTCAACAACAATATAATAAAAGGAAAGGCAGCTAGATGATCCAGCTTTCAATAAGCCCATCTTGAAAATGACACAAAAATCAAAAACTCCACTCTTTTCAAATCGATCAAGATATACCCAGAAATGAGCCCATAATTCAGAAAAGTTCTCTAAGATGTCAGCTACTTTATCTATATTTCCATAAATCCAACTTCAAAATTCATATCAAAAACCCAAAACTGCACCTTTTCAACCTAATCAAGAAACGCGCAGATTCAAAAATCCACTTCACATAGCTCCTTATAGACCGAATATAGAAAACAATACATGGGTGTGTGAGAGTGTGTGTAGAAGAATGCAGGTGAAAATGGTTAGACCTTGACAGAGTCATATCCAGCGAGGTGAAGCAAAGCGTACTGGAGCATACAGCCGTGGCCAGCGGAGAGAACGAAGCGGTCACGGTTGAACCAGTAAGGGTTCTTCGGGTTGTACTTCATGACCTCATCGTACAATATGTGGCCCATTGGAGCACAGCCCATCGGCAAGCCCGGGTGTCCCGAGTTGGCCTTTTCAACTGCATCAATAGCCAAGAACCTGATTGTGTTTACCGACTTCTCTACCAGGCTGGCATCGGTTGTTTTCTCAAGTGTCTCGACGGCGGCGGATTTTACTACCTGGTGGCGGCTGGTGGGTGGAGAGCGGCGGCGAGAGGTAGCGGTGGACGTGGTGATGAGGGAAGTGGATTTGAGGCCCGTGAAGGTGGGGAGGGAGAGAGAGGGAGTATGGTGAGTGGACGAGCCATGGCGAGGGATGGAGCGGGAAAGAATGGCTTGTGAGAGAGTAAGGGAAGCCATGGCTCGTTTAGTGTGTGTATTGTGTGATGTGTTGTGGAAAGACAGTATATTATATTATAGAGTAGAAGAGAAATATGGGCGATGAGGTGTTGGTGAGATTTTATGGAGTTTATGGGTTATGAAATGATGCTCCCTATTGGATGATTATTTCTTTGCATTTTTGCTTTGTGGGGGTACAAATATAAAAAAAAAAAAAAAAATTGTGTGACATGGAGGATGGTTTATTGTTGGTGGTTTGGGTTGTGTGGTTTGTGGTATGGAGATGGTGCGGTGGACCCTTGGTAACTGAACTCTTGAACAGTGGTAGTACCTTAGACTAGTTTTCTTTTTTTTTTCTTTTCCTTTTTTCACCTCAAGAGACGTGTCTTTGTTGCTTAGACTAATTTTTTCACCCGTGCAACTAAAATGAATATTTATGTGATTTAAGCAATAAAATAATTTATCAGTGAAACATATTTTTACAAGAAGATAAATATTGGATGTGAATTGCAAAATTATTATGATTTTTAAATTACATTGATTTTAATTTTTTTAAAACAGAAAATTTGATCTTGCCTACAGTTTATTCATCTCCTATTTGAATATTGAAAGCTCGATGCGTTGTATTCTAATCTTTAAACATAAAAAACGAGCCATTTTTCCTTGACCAAACCCGAACATCAAACCTATCTAATGCGTTACGAAGTGTAATATGTTCCATGTTATGTATTTTAGTCGACTTAGCATATTCTTTAGGAATAGACTCCTTGACATAAAGATTATTTAGCTTTAAAACAAAATATATACGATAGGGTAAATAAAAAATGTATTATATTTGAAACAAAGATTATTTCTTTGTATTTTTGCGTTTTGGGTTCAAAGTAAAAAAATGTGTGATATGGTCGATGGTCTATTGTTGATGGTTTGGGTTGTGTGGTCTGTGGTATGGAGATTCTGCGATGGACTTGGTAAGTAAACTCTTGAAGAGAGGTAGTAGCAAGATATGGTGGTTGGCTTCGTTATCCGGTCCATTATACACAAGATTTAATGATTATAAATTAGAAAAAATTTCATAATTAGTCTTTATTGTTTTTTCATTTTTCTATATTAGTTTTATTGTTTTAAAATATTCAAGAAAAATTTCATAATTAGTCCTTATTTTTTTTCATTTTTCTATATTAGTTTTATTATTTTAAAATATTCAAATTAATCCTTAATGTTTCACAATTATAATGAAATTAGTTTCTATTATTTGAAAATATTAACATTAGTCCTCAACGTTTCACAAACTTACTCAAATAAATCCCAATCTTTTTTTTTCATTTTTTTTAAAATACGGACTAAGTTAAGTAAGTTTGTAAAATATTAAGGACTAATTGAATTTTTTTAAACAATAGGGACTAATTTGACTATTTTTTGAAATATGAAGGACTATTGTGAATGTTTTCAAACAACAGAGCCTAATTTGATTATATTTATGAAACGTTGAGGACTAATTTGGATTTTTTTTTAAAAACAATAGGGATTAATTTGAAAACGTGAGGAAATAATAGGGACATATTATGAAATTTATCCAAAAAATTACTTATATGGCAAATTATACCATGGTCCTACATCATCGTACTCCTGTGGAGGATCATCTTCCTTCATGTTTAAAAAAAAAAAAAAAAAGCACACCTCAGCAATACATTTCTCTCTTTCTCTCTCTCTTCTCTTTTCTCTCTTTCGTTATTCTCTTTCTCACCCCTCTCTTCTTCTCTTCTTTTCTTCTTTGATTCACTGGTGACAAGATCGGTTATTTCACGCCAAATAAAGACCACTATAAAATTCGTCTTTCTTCGCCATTGTGTTCAAGAAAGCCTCTTAAATGGCAATTCACCATTAAAGCCTATCATCTTCTTCCTCATGCCAGTGAAGACTCCAGCATCATCTCGCCACGCCTCAACTACTGATCTCTTTCTCTCCTCGTCATGATTCTAATTGTACCTCCCAAGCAGTATTTGGACGCTCAAGATCAATCTACCGTTAAAGCCCACCTTCACCTTCAAATATGCATACATATAGGGTGAACAAATAGTTGTAGGATAATGAACAAATATTTAACGTATTATAAAAGTCAGTAAACAAATAGTTATGGGGTAGTGAACAAATATTTGATGTATTTGTGTGTGTTTATAGGTGTAAGATAGTGGTGAACAAATATATGTGGAGTGGTAAACAAATATATATGATGTAATGAACAAAGATATGTGAACTAGTGAACAAACAAAAGTGTCTGTATTTGTGTGTCTATGTAAGTAAGAGCAGTGAACAAATAGTCAGTAAATAAATAGTTGTGAGGTAGTAAACAAATAATCAGTGAACAAATAGTTGTGGGATAGTGAATAAATATGCACTTTGTGTGAACAGTAGCGTGCATTATTCACGCATAGAAGGACTACAATGCTTAATGAATGAGTACCTTGTGAGGAACCATGATATGAGGTCCCTATTTATATTAATTATATTGAAATTATATTAATAACTTATAGTGATTCTATTTTTTTGTAATATTATAATAATACTATGAATGAAGTTATTCTCGTGAGAAATGGGATATAGGTCTCATGGAGACTTGAACTTTGTCTCAATTGAGGAAAAAAGTAGAAGAATTTGAATTTCAATATTTAACTACCAAGCAAATCAAAGAATTGTTGATTAGATAACTAAGTACGTTGGAGATAACACTCTACTAATAAAGTAACTAGTAAATGTTTCATGTTGTTTGTGTTAGAATAGGTTGATACAAATTCTTCTTTGACACAGAAAAAAGTTCAATTGTTTTCCACATTCCATATCAAGTTTGCACTTTAAAGTAGTGTGCATTTTCAAAATTGAATGTCTTAAGGTATGAAATTTATGGCACATCCTTAAAATTAAATGGTTTGCTATTGAAAACCAAGGGGAAAAATAAAAAGAAAAACATAAGTTGGTGGAAATAGGATAAGGATGCTTGTGGGAGAGGCAGGTGTGATCTATAGGGGCCAAGTGCTTTATTTCATGGTGGTGTGAGAGTAGAGGGATACGCAGGGAGAATATGACCATTAGATGGAGATGGAAAAAGGTATATAGGTTGTTCTCTGAGAGTCGGAAATAGATGCTTTTGTCTTTCTTTAGTAGTCAAGTTGGAGAATGTATCTTCCATGGAATAATTGACAGCCTCTTAAATATTAAATAGAGTAATTGAGTAATGATTATTTATAATTAAATATTTTAAATTTGAATTCATGTTCCATAACCACAAATATCATATAACTAGGATTTCACCTGTGTCATGCATGGGGCAATAATGTGGAATTAACATCAAATAACATAAATATTATTATAATGGGCAAAAATCTTCTCAATAAAAAGACAAAAAAAAAAAATATTCATAGGCATCCCGCGTGAGGAATAATATGAAAGTTTATGCAATGTAAAATATGATATAATTTAATAAGCCAAAATTATCTTAATTAAAAATAAAAAATATAGAATGGTCATGTCAAAATTACAATAATATCAATATTACATAAAAATTTATTTTTTAATTTAATTATTAATAACACAAAAACGAAAAGCTGATGTACCATTTGTAATGGAAATGCACCTGTTGTGGTACATCTTGTTTGCGTCTTTTGTTGTACCTTTTTTTTGTTTCTCTCTATTTCCTTGTATAAATTTATAAAGGTATTAGGAGATACTATTATTATTTTGGAGCTACTTGTTCTTTGAAAATGCACTGATGATAGTGAGAACTTGGAAGCAATGTCATTTGGAAACTTAACTTCTTGAAAATAGTCACGTTGACTATAGTTTCAAACATAATTTATTAATTTGATTTCTTTGGTTATTTTTAGAGTTTTTTTAATAAAATATTTGCGGCAAAGAAATAGAATAAGATGTCCATACTTGTGTAATTTCACTCACTACACTCATTTAAGTGTCAATTAATTGTTGGATCTAGATACTAATCCCATGGTTAGTTGTTATTCGAATTTAAAAAAAATAAAAACATATTAACAACAATGGGAATGGAAACAAAGCATAAATAAAGTCTATTATACACATGGGCATCACATTCAAGCAAAACACAAGAGTAAAGTGAAGATCCATTACCCCTGTAGCATGACCCGGATGCAAAATTGGCTTTCTTGGGTTAATACCTACCTCGTATTAGCCTCCTAATGGTCTTCTTCATTATTTCCAAAGCTCTATTACACGAATATAGTTTGTTGTATAGTGGGTAAGCAATTTTTAAGGCTAACTTGAGGTTATGGAATTTAGTGCGAGTTCTTGGTGCCAATGTGTGAAAAATCCTGTACATACCTACCAAGAAAAATATCTCACTCTCTTGTATTCTCCCTTGTGGGTTATGCCTATCATGTACTATTTATAGCAAAAGGCAACCCTAATAAAGATAAGGTTCCTAGAATATTACATTTCACCATAATACCTCTCCTTAGTCTTTCTAGAAATAGAATATTCTTTAGGGATAAAGACTATCTCAAATATTCCATCTCACACACTAAATGTCTCCCATTTGGGACCTGCTTATCTAATTAAGATATCCATGAGTTATATTAAGAAGACCCGGACAATTAAATTCCTTCTTAATTTTAAACTCGAATCTTACTTAAGCAATTCACATAATTAATTTTCCTCAATTAAAGTATCCAATAGAGTAATTGCTAGTAGAGGGACCAAAAGACATAATTACCCTTATCTCTCAAAATGACCAAAATACCCTGGTCACCACTTTGGTGAAACCAAGGCCACTTTGACCTCTATTTATTTTCACCAGAGGACCAAAACCGCACTCTAAGGATAATTACTGGCTAAGCAGAAGCTTGTCGCCCGCTCTAGTGACCTCTGTCTTTGACCAACCAAGTGAAATAACCAAAACGCCCCTCTATGTATACCTGTAGTCAAGGTACCATCACCTCCAAGACTATATCTAAACCTTGGAATCTCTAGTCCCATGTGATGATCATCTACTGGTTATTGATCTCTTGATCTAGGGAGTAACTCACAAGCCAAATGACCAATATACCACTAAAGGACAGGATCACTAATACTAGATTTCTAGTGATCAAGACAAATCCAAGGAGGCACAGAGACTCTACTATTGCATATACATGTCCCCACTAAATTAGAATACAACACTTATGTACGAGGTAGACAATCTTATCACTTGAGACCTCTCTTTATGGCAAATCAAAGTGTTGCACCCTAACTCAGTCGATTCATCCACACATGCTCAAGATTAAGAACATTGGTCACTCGGAAGCTGTAAGTATCTCGTCTTTCGTATGTGATAGTATAGTTCCTAGAAGACATATTCACGGTGGCCTTGTCCAATGTATGACATACGCATTAGGAGCGTAGTCCGAAAATCTATCCAATGACCTAGGTAAAGCACCCCTTTCGGGAGACGTGCCCATTATAGCCTTGTCTTGGTAGAGCACCCAACACTACCATCCAGCTATGGAAGAATTTATGATATCACTAAATCTAGACTCAGACCTACTATTCGTCCGGCCTCACTGCGCACCTTAGTCATTGGTGTATATCATTAGACCTTCATACTTTGCACCAATGCATGAATGGAGAGAATATGTTGTGCAAAACTCAATCATATGAACAGTATCATGAGCATATTGTGTCTACTATCCAATAATCACCATGTTCTTGTGGTCTTTAAGGCATACAATCCCACTATTAATAACTTTCTTTCAAGAGGACCAGGTATCCTCAAATGCCTCAATCCTCATCAAAACATGCCTGAAAATCTTTGGTGCCATATTAGCTCAACAACTTGGCCACAATCCATCTACTATTATTAAGCTATCTTGAACCACCTTATGTAAACTCGATCTCAACCCACCAAATCCTTTACGCGAATTGCTCTCAATCTCACCTCTCATGTCCTGATTTACATTGTTAAAAGACATTTCAATCTATTGGCTCCACACTGCAGCTACCGACAATCAAATTAAGACGCAGGCTTAATGTTTAAAAACTATATATAGAAGAAATCTCATAGAGAAAAAAATGTAACCAAAATATCACAAACATACTTTTTTACACCTAAAATCTGCAATTAGTTGACCTAATGGTCGAGGAGTAAGGATTCATAATGAAGAAAGATATTCTACACCTAAGGTCTGCAAGTACTCAGTCAAATGTTCAAAATATATAGGATGAAAGGGGTCCAAGGCCGACACCATAGCCAACGTTGGTTTCAAGGCCAAACTTTGGCTAAGAGGTAATAAACTGATGCATGGCAAGCACGTGCTTGATTTGAATAAAGAAGACCAAGTTTGATGAAACATGTAATGCCAAAACAGAAGGGACGACAGCAGAGTAAAAACCTCGGTCAGCTTTAAAAAACCAGAAGATGCTAGAGTTATCAACCAAATATGGAGATTTCAAATGTAGTAGCTCTAAAAGCTAATCGAGACCGAGAAGAAAGGGTTTCACAACCACATGCTTTAATCATACATGTATCCCTTAGTTTCTTAGCTTCATAGCTTAGTCCTATCCTTAGTTTAGCTCGTAGCTTAGTCTTAGTTAGCATAATGTTAGCTTAGTCATATCTCAAACACCATTGTAACTCACTCTACAACATAGATTTTTTTTTTCTATAATTTAGTTTATGACATTGCTATAATTAAGTTTATGGCCTTTTTGGCTTTAGCTGCAATACTTTGTGGCCTGGCTTTCACCATCTATATGAGTTGTAATTACGTTTATGATAGAACTGATTCACTGTAATTAACTATGTGGTATAATCTGGTAAACCTTTTCTAAGTATTCAAATTGTCTAAGGGTCCGTCTTATTCTATTTCGACTCTTTGATTGTAATGAAAGCTTGTATTTGGGATTCATGGTGATTAAATCATTGTTGCTGTGATTCTTGGTTTGGCTTTTATTACAATTGAACAACCGATATCTTGTTCTTTACAAAGTCCCTGGATGGAGTTTGAGATAGAGAATAAAGAACCGACAATCGTAAAATTGTCTACGGAGCTCCCAAGCCGAAAATGCGTCACTATAAAGTTCGCTCTTCGTGCTCCAGATGTACTTGGCTGATGCTGTGGCCCCGGGTGTGTGGCCTGGTGAAGGTCTTTCCGAGCAAACAATTTTTGGCACACCTGGTGGGATCTGATTTCAATATAGGTCAACATACTCGAAGTAAAGGATTACCCACAGACATTGAATGAGGAATCGATTCGATGGCCATCCCTTCCATGTCCAATGAAGATGTAAACGTGGCCGACCCTTCGGACACGGAACATGTTGCTGTTACCTCATTCCCATTGAACTTGCGTGAGGAACACAGACGCATAATGAAGAGGCATCAAAGTCCAAGTTGCCTAACCAAAGCTTTGCATGATTGCAAGAAGGTCTCATGACCTCTATGCAAGATGTTGTTGCCGGTGCCGCAGCCGAAGTTAAAACATCCATAAGGGTGTTGGCAAATTCTAATGGGATTATCATGAATGCTCTAGCCCCTTTAATTGATTAATCGAAGAAAATTGCCAAGGCGGTTCAGACCATGGTAGAAAATCAGGCGTCTTTGTTAAAGCAATTTCCTACCAAGCTATGGGGTGGCTACAAGGGTCATTCTTAAAAGTCCTCACTCCCCACAACTTTCAAGGGCATCTCCTCCTAGTATCGGTTCTCTCTTCACTCCATTCACTTCCGCACGATGCTACTCATATTTACTAATCAATTGAGTCAACCACAATAGCCAACACAATGAGTCAACCAAGAAATACTCAATTTTACATGCATTAAAATTTTATTTTATTTTTACCATTTTTAAACACATAATGAAATCTACCTTAAGTATAAAATAATAGGACCAAACCCCCACACCCCCAAACCTAAACTTTGCTTGTCCTCAAGCAAATGAAGTAAATCACATAAATAAGGAAATTGGCATTACAAAGCAAGTAAGAGTGGTGGGGATGGGGTAAAAATATGGGGAACAAGTGGAGAAAGGATAGATACAACCTTGCATTTTCTTCAAAGTTCTCCATGCCAATGATAGATCACCAAACTATTAACCTTGTGACTCACAATCCAAAAACACTTAAAGAAGACAAGGTTAGTAGCATTGCCTATACATGCTTGCATTAGCATGTGCAATAATGAGCAATGGTGTATCTTAATGGACAAAGGATTGAGATTCAGTGTGGGTGCAAGAAAGATAAAAGAAAGGAAAATGAAATAAGTGCAAAATTGCAAAATTGAACCTAGGTTGCCTCCTAGTGGCGCTAATCACCATGCCGTCAGCCAAGTGAACACCAATTCTTCTTCAACCTCCATATATAGGATCCTGAAGCATTAAAACTTCCACACTAGCCATGCTCGGATCATATGCATGCTTCAGGCGTTGCCCATTCACCGTCAACTCTCGGTCATCCTTCAAATCTTTGATCTTGACCACTCCGGAAGGATAGGCAACTAACACTTCATATGGACCATCCTGTCTTGATTTAAGCTTACTTGGAAAAAGTTTCAAACGTGAGTTAAACAATCAAACTTTATTGGAGTGAAAGAATAATTTCTTAAGAATGTGTCTATTGTGAATCCTCTTCATCCTATCCTTACAAAGTTTGGAGTTCTTATATGCCTCAAATCTAAGCTCTTTCAACTCCGCTAGGTCAAGCTTCTTCTTCTCACCCGCTCTTGCCAAATCAAAATTTAAGGCCTTAATGGCCCAATAAGCCATATGCTCTAGTTCTACCGGCAAGTGACAAGTTTTCCATAAACCAATCGATACGGAGGCATACAAATAGGAGTTTTAAAAGCGGAATGGTAGGCCCACAAAGTATCATTTAGCCTAATAGATCAATCTCTCCTATTAGGCTCAACCGTTTTCTCTAAGATGTGCTTGATCTCCCTATTGAACATCTCTACTTGTCCACTAGTTTGTGGGTGATAAGGAGTAGCTACCTTGTAGGCGACCGAATATCTTCTCAACAAGGCCTCTAAAGTCCTATGGCAAAAATGCAAAACCCCATCACTAATCAAGACCCTAGGGACTCCAAATCTAGAGAAAATGTTCTCCTTAATGAACTTGACCACTACCCTACGGTCATTAGTGCGTATGGGAATAGCCTCAACCCATTTGGACACATAATCAATGGCCACTAAAATGTATTAGTACCTAAAGGAAGGTGGAAATGGACCTATGAAATCTATACCCCAAACATCAAATAACTTACATGGAAGAATAGGGGATAAAGGCATCATGTTTCTCCTAGAGATAGACCCGGATTGTTGACATCTAAAACACTTTTTGCAATACTCTTGGCATCCCTAAAGAGAGTGGGCCAAAATAATCCACATTGCAAGACTTTCGCGGCATTCTTCTTCCCACTAAAATGACCTCCACATCTCTCATTATGACACATACTCAACACGCTCTCAATCTTATCCTCGGGCACACACCAGCGGATCATTTGATCTGCACACACTTTAGAAAGATAGGGATCCTCCCCAAAGAAATGCCTAACTTATGCTAGGAACCTATCTCTTTCTCCCTTCTCCTAATGGGAAGGAAAACGCCCTATGACAAGATAGTTAACTATGTAAGCAAACTAAGGTGTGTGATGAGAAATGGCAAACAATTGCTCATTAGAAAATGAATCACGAAAAGGGGATGGATCACTACAAGACTCACTAACAAGACGGGAAAGATGATTCGTAACTAAATTTTCTCTACCCTTTTTATCTCAGATCTCAACATCGAATTCTTGAAAAAGGAGCAACCACCTAATCAAGCGGGGATTAGATTCTTTCTTAGCTAACAAATACCTCAATGTCGCATGATTGATGTATACAATCACCTTAGAACCTAGGATGTACAACCTAAATTTGTCAAGGGAGAAGGCTACTATTAGAAGCTCTTTTTATGTGGTGGTATAGTTCTTTTAAGCTTCATTAGGAGTCTTGCTAGAATAGCACACTACATAGGGCAACTTATCTCGCCATTGACCTAAAACAGCTCCTATTGCATAATCAGATATGTCACACATAACCTCAAATGGAAGACTGTAGTCAAGTAGCTGATTGATCGGGGATGTAGACAATAAAGATTTAAGCCTATCAAAAGCTCTAACACACTCATAATTAAATTCAAAAGAGACATCTTGTGCTAAGAGCCTAGACAAAAGGCATGTTGTATAGCTAAAATCCTTAATGAACCTACGGTAGAATCCTGCATGCCCTAGAAAAGATCTAACATCCTTGACATACTCAGGGACAGACAACTTTTCAATTAATTCTACCTTAGCTGGGTCAACTTGAAGGGCCAACTTGAATTCTACAAGATGAGACAACATGACTCAACGCTATCCCTTATTGCACCATGAAGTGAGATTTCTCCCAACTCAACACTAGATTCTTCTCCATATATCAGTCTAAGACTAAAGAGAGATGACTCAAGCACTCATCAAAACTATCTCTAAGGATTGAGAAGTCATCCATGAAAATCTCTAAATGCTTCTCTATCATGTCACTAAAAGTGACCATCATACATCTCTCAAATGTCGCTGGGGCATTACATAGACCGAAGGGCATCCTCTTATAGGCAAAAATGCCATAGGGACCAGTAAAGGTAGTCTTCTCCTGGTCCTCAAGAAACACGGGGATTTGATTATAACCCGAATAGCCATCTAGAAAATAGTAGTAGCTATGCCCAACTACTCTATCTAAAATCTGATCAAGAAAAGGCAATAGGAAATGATCCTTCCTAGTTTTGGAGTTGAGCTTCTTATAATCAATACAAACTCTCCAACCCATGGAAGTGCACGTAGGGAAAAGCTCTCCTCTCTCATTCTTAACAATCGTGATCCTAGACTTCTGTGGAACAACTTGAACCGGGCTAACCCACTCACTATCGTAGATCAAATAAATAATGACTGCGTCTAAAAGCTTAATAATCTCTTTCTTAACCACTTCACTTATGTGTAGATTTAGCCTCCTTTGCATCTCCCTTGAAGGAATGGCTCCATTCCCAAGGTGAATACAATACATGCAAACCAAAGGGTCTATAACTCTTAAATCATTAATTTTTCACCCTATAATGTTTCCTAAAAACCTCTAAGAGAGGCTCCTCATGCTTACTAGAAAGATCGAAAGCTATGATAACCGGAAGGGTCTCACTAGGGCCTAGGAATGAATACTTCAAATGGCCGGGAAGGGGTTTTAGCTCTAAAGGAGGATTAGGCTCAACCAATGCGGACTCAACCTGAACATCATCAATGGGGACATCACTAGAATCAATACTAGAAGGAACAATCTCAAGTGACTTATCAATCAAAGAACTCTCAAGTATGGAGGTAGAAGCTACACATTTCCACTCTAAGGTCTCTAAATCAAAGATAGACATCAATTCCTTAAATTTTCTCAAATCTTCTCTATCGATCATAGTTTTCTCTACAAAGTCCTCAACACAAGAATTAATCACATCAACCCTAAAGTCTTCTTCATTCTCTATTCCTATACTAGCCCTATTCACCACCTCGACAACCTTCATGGTGGACCTCAAATTCCCAAATTTCGTCTCTATTAACCCCGACCTACAATAAATAATGGCATCTACGGTGGAAAGGAAGAGGCGACCTAGAAGAATGGGTGTAGAATGTCTAGAGTCATGTCCTGAATCCATATCTAACACTATGAAGTCAACAGGGTATACGAACTCACCTACCTGGACCATAACATCCTCTATCACACCCCTAGGTCTATGCTCGGACCTATCAGCTAGCTGAAGAATAACATATGTAGGGGACAACTCACCTAGACCTAGCTGCTAATAGATGAAGTAGGGAATGAGATTCACACTAGATCCTAAATCTAACCAGGCGTGATCAATCTGGGTCTCTCTAATCCTACAAGGAATGGTGAAAGCTGCAAGGTCACTCATTTTGGCCGGGAGGCCTAAAGTACAAATACTACTCACTTTCTACCTTCTTGGGAATGTTTGATGACCTACACTTCCTTGTACAAAGATCCTTAAACAACTTAGAATAGGAGGGAATGGAAAGGATAGCATCTATCAAAGGAAGATTGACCTTAAGGTCCTTAAGATGCTCTAGAATCTTGAAAAACTTAGAATCCTCAATAGGTGTAGGCCTTTCTAAGGCAGATGGTAAGGGAACTCTAGGTGCAACATCTCTAGACATATGGGAATCATCAATAGGGTTCTTTCCCTCCCGATGAGGATGGCAAGTACTACTTTCTCCATGGTCTCTACTTTCTCAATAGGACCCTCTCTAGAATGTCTCTCAATAGGGCTACTATGTGGCTTTCTAGACTCGGAAGGACCACTAGGTGTAGGCACTACAAAGTCAACTCCTACTGTATTATCCACTATCCTACCGCTCTTAAGAGTGGTGACGACCTTAGCCTGGGCCTGAGGGGGATAAGTGGTGTCAGTGAAGGAATAGGACTGGACTCTAGGGTTCACCTCCGGTTGAGAAGACAATTTCCTAAGATCTCTAGTACTCAATTGCCTGGCAATCTATCCTAACTTTGTCTCAAACCTGGCCATCTGCTGCCTATAACTAGCCATCTCTTGCCTACTATTAATTAACGCCTACTGCTGACTAGCTAATGCCTACTGCTAATTTTGAATAAATTGTATTAACTTTATCATATCATTGCTAGGAGGTTGGCTACTAGAAGAAACAGGTAAAGCCTGAGGTTGAGGAGCATTAATAAGACGGGGCTGATTAAGATGACAGACACTCCAGGGGTATTGAGGACGGGGTCATTGCTGGGGTGGAGCTTGGGCATGTGAATTAGACTCATGTTGAACTTATCTCTAAGAAAATTTTGGGTTGTCCTTCCAACCCAGATTATATGTGTTCGAGTACAGATTGTACTCACAAGAATAACCCTGAGTGGCACACACTTGCTCTTTCATGAATTCGGGAAATTGGGATGCTAAAGGGCAAGTTACAGTCTCATGAGATGACCTGAAACACAATGCACAAACCTCAACAACTAAAGGGGTTGAGGAAGAACCTATGTAGCTAGGTTTGTGACCATGAGATGAAAAAGATAATGAAATGAATTGATCTAACTTATTCGTCGAAGCTTCTACCTTAGTGGGTAAATCTAAAGAAACTCCAACCTCATTAACACTTTTCCTATTACCTCCCTGACTAGACCTTTCCATTGTAAAATTTTGAAAAGAATTTTCAGCCATCAACTCCATTTTCTCTCATGCCTTAGTCGATCTTAAAAGATAGAAGCCATCACCGGAGCTAGCATTGACCATCATCTTATTTTGTTCATTTAAACCTCGAAAGAAATTTTGCAATGGGTCATGAATGCCGTACCCGTGGTGTGGGCATTGTTTAAGAATGTCCTTGAATCTCTCCCAAGCCTCATGAAAGGATTTTAGATCATTGATGTGTTGTGTTTTTGTGTGCGTTTATGTTGTCAATTGCCTATGTTTGAGAGGTATCTTGAGCTTTAAAATATGCATTAGTATAGCACATATACTAGAGTTAGGCTTAAGCGTAAGAAAATGTACATAGCTGAGTTTCTAAGTCAAATGTTATTGATGTGTTGTGTTCTTGTGTGTGTTTGCATTGTTATTTACCTATATTTAAGAGGTATTCAGTGTGCTAAAAGATGCATTAGTGTAGTGCTTTCGATAAGAATAGGCTTAAGCGTAAACAAATGTACATATTGAGTTTAAGAGACAAATTGCTATACTAATTGCTCATTTTCAATGATTTAGGTGAACTTTGGGTTAAGATCGAGATTGAACGATGATAGGTGATGAAGATGGGATATGTATGGGTCAAAAAGAGAAGATCGGAGGCCGAAAAGACAAAGAATGGAGAAAGGAAGTTAGCCGGACGACCGACTAGGTCAATCGACCACTCTAGAGAGGTACTGAAAATAGCTAGACGACCACCCCTCCAAAGCCGATCGATCGACCAATCTAGAGAGCACCACCAAAAAGCCAGTCAAGCTTAGAGGAGAAGCCGGTCGACCGCCAGTTAGTGAAAAGCCCATATAAAAGCCCGATTTTCAGACTAAAAGGGGAATCTTTTGGAGAATTGTAGAGCAGATCTTTACACACCCATTGCACACACACACACACACATAACCTTAGTTTTCACCCACATCATACATACTCTCTCACACATCTCATTACCTTGAAGCAAGAAGATTTAGAGGGTTTCAAACATTTGGATTCAAGTTTGCTCAAGAGCTTTGTACAAGATTAGCTAGGATGAAAGGGAAGCTTCATAAACTCTCTTTCATTCTATTTCTTATTATGATTGAGTAGACTTGTGTAGGGTGATTTAACCTATGTAATGGGTTGGGTATATACTCTCATGATATGGGATTAAATAGCTGAATATATATACATGTTTGATTTTCTTGTTCAAATGGTTATTTTCTCATTCATGTCTAAGTGTTTGATTAAATGCCTAAATGAGTAATATGTGTATAAATTGAAGTCTATTTATCACTAAACACATCTAATCCATGCTATAATCATGTCTACGTGTTTATACATGGATGCTATGAAGTGGGTAATGCTTATATTCATGTCTATGTGTATGTTTGCATGCCTAGTAATGAATATGACTTCAATAACAAATACATGTTGGTTGTTAATTACTTCTAATGGTGTAATCTAGGCATGACGATGTTTGGTAGTTGAATAGATTCATTTATTCACGAACACCTCGATCAAGAACATGTAGGAATGTGCTATCAAGTCAAATCTCGCTATAGTGACCTTAGAATGACGGTAAGCAATTTACGGCTAGCCTAGGCCGAATCTTCTTTGTGTTTAAATCTAGCCAATAGGCTTCAGGATAGGTTTAGTTGACCTTAGCAACACTAGGTCTTGGCTTTAAATCTAGCCAATGATTTACATACTAAGGTAGGCTTATTCTAAGTCACCTAGGAAGCTAATTGGTCACTCTTAAGGCCCTAGGTCATAAGGACCACGCCATAGCTCTAGGAGGTGCCACACAGGGAGGGACCCGGATTGAGTCCTAGGGGAAAATTAAGACACTAATTTAGCAACCTAGTTAAGAGAAATTATGAAAGCAAGCCATCATTCTTTAATCCCATAGCATTTGAGCATAGAATCTCCCATTCATAAGTTGAAGTTACCCTGACCCCTTTCAATTTGTTAGTTCTTCTAGATTAACTTGTTTTGCACTTTCCATTCCCATAGCTTAATTTAATTCATTTTAGTTAGAGCTCCTGATCATCAAAAAAATCCAAAATCCCAAAAATTGATTGTTTAGGTTTCTTCTTAGACACACTCTAGAACACACACGAAGAATCTATCTCCCAACATAGCCTCTCTGTGGAATCAACCCCACACTTGTATACACTTTGCTACACCGATCCATGCGCTTGCGGGTCTTTTGAGCTTGCACTTGAGAGACACATACCAAGTTCTTGGCGCCGTTGCCGGGAAGGCACGATGGTTTGCATTCTTTGTTTGTGTGTCTTGGTAGTTGCTTTTCTTACTTTCTTGATTTTCTTTTATAGTTTGTTTAGTTTTCCCTTATCTTGCTTATTGTTTATATTATCTTGCTTTGATCCTTGCTTATCTATTTCAGCTTTTGTCTTTATTTTTAGTAGACTTCTAGGATTGTGGTTTATTTGTTGTAGTTTTAGGAATATTGAAGTTTTTCGGGATTGAAGTGGCCAGAGTTAGGATAGTTCGTGCATGCTTGGTAGGAGATCCCTTAGAAATCCCCTAGTTCCTCTTAATCCCAAACCCGATAGAATTGCAAGACATTTTAGAAATTTAGGAGATCTTCTTGAGGAGATGGCCGATCCGAATCATCCTCCTAATTTTCTCAATCCCCCAATGAATCCCATTCCACCTCATGATCACCTTGGACATCAAGCCCAAGATCCTTTTAGACGAGAGCCCTATAGACCGGATCCACCCATAGATGAGGAACCCACTCTTAGGCAATTCTTTCTCCCCGAAGCCTTTGAGCTTAATTTGGCTATTCAAATTCGGTTTGGGGGAGACGAGCTTTGAGATTAAGCCTAATATGTTGACTATGCTTCCTTTCTTCTACGGGAGAAGCAATGAAAGTCCTCTAGATCATATCATTGATTTTGTTGAGATGAGTTCCACTCTCCATGTCCCTAATGTCTCCCAAGAGGTCATACATCTCAGATTGTTTCCTTTCTCTCTTAAGGACAAGGCTAGGACTTGGTTGCATTCCTCACCTAATGGTTGCATTACTACATGGGCTGAGCTTCAATCTAAGTTCTTTCAAAAATTTCATCCTATGGCTAAGACGACCGACCTTAGGACCGCCATTATGACTTTCTCCTAACATGACTTAGAATCCTTTCATGAGGCTTGGGAGAGGTTCAAGGACCTTCTTAGACAATGTCCACACCACGAGTACGGCAATCATGACCTAATGCAATACTTCTTTCGAGGCTTAAATGAACAAAATAGGATGATGGTCAATGCCACCTCCGGTGGTGGCTTCTATCTTTTGAGACCAACTGAGGCATAGGAGAAAATTGAAATGATGGCTGAAAATTCTTTTTAAAATTTTGCCATGGAAAGGTCTAGTCGGGGAGGTAACAGACGTGTTGTGAGGTTGAAGTTTCTTTAGATTTACCTGCTAAGGTTGAGGCTTTGACAAATAAGCTAAATCAATTCATTTCTTTGTCTTTTTCATCCCAAAGACATAAGACTAGTTCTATAGGTTCTTCATCCACTCCGTTAGTTGTTGAAGTTGTGCATTGTGTTCCAAGTCATCTCATGAGACCATAGCTTGCCCTTTAGCATCTCAATTCCCTGATTTCATGAAAGAGCAAGTGTGTGCTACTTAAGGTTATTCTCGTGAGTACAACCTGTACTCAAACATATACAATCCGGGTTAGAGGGACAACCCAAAATTTTCTTGAAGATAAGGTCAACATGAGTCTAGTTCACATCCTCAGGTTCTACCTTAGCAGTGACCCCGTCCTCAATATCCCCCAGGTTTCTATCATGTGAATCAGCCCCGTCTTACTAGTGCTCCTCAACCTCAGGCTTTACCTGTTCCCTCTAGTAGCCAGACTCCTAGTAATGATGCGATAAAGTTAATGCAGTTTATTTAGAATCAGCAACATGTATTAGCTTGTCAGCAACAGGAGTTAGCTGATAATAGACAAGAGATGGCTAGCTATAGGCATCAGATAGTTAGGTTTCAGACACAGTTAAGATAGATTGCTACACAGTTGAGCATTAAAAACCCCAGGAAATTGCTTTCTCAGCCGGAGGTGAACCCTAAAGTCCAGTCCTGTTCCTCCACTGATACCACTTATCCCCCTCAGGCCCAAGCTAAAGCCGTCACCACTCTTAAGAGTGGTAGGGTAGTGGATAATAAGGTAGCAATTGACTTTGCAGTGCCTGCACCTAGTGGTCTCTCTGAGTCTAGAGCACCACATAGTAGCCCTGTTGACGGAAATTCTAGAGAGGGTCCTGTTGAGAGAAATAAGCCCATTAGAGACCATAGAGAGAGTAGTACTTCCCGTCCACATCGGGAGGGAAATGAGCCCATTAATGATTCTCATGTGTGTAGAGGTGTTGAGCCTAGAGTTCCCTTTCCATGCACCTTAGAGAGGCCCACACCTAGTGAAGATTATAGGTTTTTCAAGGTTTTAGAGCATCTTAAGGACCTAAAGGTCAATCTTCCTTTAATAGATGCGATCCTTTCCATCCCCTCCTATTCTAAGTTCTTTAAGGATCTTTGTACAAGAAAACGTAGGTCATTGAACATTCCTAAGAAAGTGAGGCTTGCGGAGAACATGAGTAGTATTTATACTTCGGGTCTTCTGCCCAAGATGAGTGACCCTAGAGCCTTCACTATTCCTTGTAGGATCCGTAAGACCTAGATTGATCATGCCTTGCTAGATTTAGGATCTAGTGTAAATCTCATGTAGGATCGATATTATTAAGTGTGATGTATCCTAGTCCATATTTTCTAAATTATAACTAAGAAAACATGCTAGGAAAATAAAATAACCATATTACACACACAAGAACATGCTTAAGAGCATATAGAATATAACTAGTACTTGCAAAAATATATAAAGCTAACCTCTTGAAGCGTGGGGCATTTGATGAAGCTAAAACCGATCATGAGCTTTGTTCCCATTCACGAACAAGGCCACCAAAATTTACTATAAGGGTGTCGCAATAAGCAACTCCCTAGTCTTCTTCCCTATGATTAAAGAGACTTATCTTGAGAGAATAGCCTCTTGTGTGGGAAGAAGCAAAGTAATATGCTCTTGAAAAACTAGAGCAAAAATCACATAATAAGTGTGTACTATGTGTTGTAGTATTTTCTTGCCAAAAAGGAAGAAATCAACTACAAAGTGGATACATAAAAGGTGTAGGGTCTTGTCTATTTATAGAGAGAACCTTGGCACCTAAAGTTGCTAAACTTTCAATGTGGGAGAAAATTTCCATGTAGTATTTTGCAAGTTGTCCACTTGTCTTGGAAGACTTAGGCCAAGCACATTATCCAAGTCTAACACATAGTCCATAATCCATGTGGAGGCCCAAGCCCAATAGGAAACCATCCTAGCTCAATTAGGTTATCTTGGACTCTAAAGAAAGCCCAAACCCAATTCCAAGCTTTGGCCCAATAAGGCTACTACCACAATATAGAATTTGCTCTTTCAAGATTACTCTCTCAAAGTCATTTCAACTAGGGAAGGGACCAAGAAGACACAATTAACCTTGACTTCCAAAAATAATTAAAATGTCCTTGCTCGATCTAGGCGACATAATAATTATTTTTAATTCTAATCTATTCCACCATAAGATCAAAGTTGCACTCCAAGAATAATTGCCATTACCCAAAAGCTTATCACAAAAGAATGTGAACTTTGTCTTTGATATACTAAATAACCGACCATAATGCCCCTCTAAGTATACCCACAGCTAAGACCGGTCCTTTGGCTTGTGTACTATCACCTCCTTAGCTGTATCTTTTTTCGTTGGGTTTCTTGTCCTATTGCCAACCATCCTTGGCCATGGAATCTCTTGATCTCGGGAGCGACCCTCAAGCCATATGACCGACACACCTATAAAGATAGTATCACTAGATCTAGATTCAGATGATAAATTTGGACAATCCCAAAGGGGGCACATAGATTCCATTTTGCATATGCATGTTCCAATTAATTAGAAATTAGTACTCAATGCACAAGGCTGTTGATCCTAATAAAGTAAGATCTCCCCCATAGTGAATCAAAGTACCAAATCCTAACTTCATTAGTTCATCCACATATACTCAAGATTAAGAGCAATGATCATTTAGTAGCAGTGAGTGTCTTGTTTTCTTTCTTGGATAGTACGTCTCTAGAAAACATACTCATAATGGTCCTATTTAATACGTGACACACGTACTATTGAGACAAATCCAAAAAGTCCTCCAATGACCTAGGTAGATCACCCTCAAAGAGGAGACTTGCTCAATATAACCTTATCCTAGTAGAGTGCCCAACACTACTATTTAGTTATGGATTCAATTTATGATGTGACTAAATCTAGACTTGGACCTACTGTGCGTCCAGCCTCACTACGCACCCAAGTCATTAGTTCAAGTCAAAAGACCTTCATACATGCATCGATAAAACATAATAGAGATAATATGTAAGAAACTCATAATGCCATTTAACAAAAATATGATTATACATTGTTTCATATCGAAAATGTCATGTACAAGTGAGCTTTAAGGCATACTAATCCTAACAATCTCCCACTTGCACTAAAGATTACTTCTGCAAAGCCTAATACCCAAAGACTCTAAATGTGTGGCAAACACTTTCTCTCAAAGAGTCTTAGTTAATGGGTCTGCCAGGTTTTCCGCTGAAGCTATCTTTTCAACTACTACATCTCCTCGCTGGATAAACTCACGGATCAAATGATATTTCCGTTCAATGTGTTTACCCTTTTTGTGATTCCTGGGCTCTTTACACTGTGAAACAGCACCGTTGTTGTCGCAATACAACGTTATTGGTCTGTGAGCTGCCAGCACAACCTCTAGGTCTAACAGGAACTTTCTTACCATACTGCCTCTTTCACAGCCTCAGATGCTGCTACATACTCGGCCTCCATGGTAGAGTCAGCAATACAATTTTGCTTCACACTTCTCCATGAAATAGCTCCTCCTGACAGAGTGAAAACATATCCCGAAGTAGACTTCCTAAAATCTCTGTCAGACTGGAAATCCGAGTCTGTATAGGCTAATGGTGTTTGATCATCTGCACAGTATTCTAGCACATAATCCTTCATTCCTTGTAGGAATTTGAATATATGCTTAACCGTAACCCAATGTGCCGGTCCAGGGTTTGACTGATATCTACTCACCATGCCAATAGCAAAGCAGATATCTGGTCTAGTACATAACATTGCATACATGAGGCTTCCAACTGCTGAAGCATAAGGAACTCGTTTCATGCTCTCTATCTCCTCAGGTGTTTTAGGACATTGGTCCCGAGATAGATAAACCCCATGTCTAAAAGGTAACAAGGCCTTCTTAGAGTTTTGTATGTTAAACCTGACTAATATCTTCTCAATAAATGAAGCTTGAGATAGGGCTAGCCTTTTGTTCTTATGATCTCGCATAAGCTTGATGCCTAGAACATAACTAGCTTCTCCTAAATCCTTCATTTGAAATTGAGTAGAAAGCCAAACCTTAATGGATGATAACATCCCCACATCATTTCCAATTAGTAGGATATCATCCACATACAGAACCAAAAAAGCTACAGCATTTCCATTACACCTTTTATACACGCAAGGTTCATCAATATTTTGATCAAAACCATAAGATTTAATTGCCCGATTAAATTTGATGTTCCATGCTCTAGATGCCTGTTTTAATCCATAAATAGACTTCTTTAATTTACGAACCATATGTTCCTGGCCTTTAGCAATGTATCCATCTGGTTGTGTCATGTAAATGGTCTCATCAAGTTCCCCATTAAGAAAGGTTGTCTTGACGTCCATTTTCCATATCTCATAGTCATAATGACAAGCGATGGCTAGGAGTATCCTGATGGATTTAAGCATGGCTACTGGTGAGAAAGTTTCCTCATAATCGATCCCTTCTTTCTGAGTATAACCTTTTGCCACCAACCTTGCTTTAAAGGTTTCAACTTTTCCATCAACTCTTCTTTTCCTCTTGTAGACCCATTTGCACCCTATAGGTTTTACCTCTTCAGGTGCAACTACAAGATCCCAAACTTTGTTAGAATACATAGATTCTAACTCTGAATCCATTGCCTTATGCCATTGGTCGGCATCTATGTCGGAGTCTGAAAGGACTCTCCGTAGTATCTATTAGGAGGCCTGGATACCCTCCCACTACAACGATGCTCCGATATATTAGGTGTAATATGCTGTTCTTTTCCATTCACAGTTACCACCGGTGTTACTGGAGATTCTAGTGAAATCTCATCTAGAACAACTTTAGAATCTGGTGTTTTCTGGACCATTTCATCATTCTCTAAGTATCTAGCATGGGTGCTTATAAACACCTTTTGCTCCTTAGGATTATAAAAGATCCCACCTCTGGTTCCCTTAGGATATCCAATGAAATAGCATAACTCGGATCTTGGTTCCAATTTTGAAGCATTACTATTAAGTACATAAGCTGGACAGCCCCAAATGTGGAGATGATTTAGACTAGGCTTACGCCCAGTCCACATTTCTTGAGGTGTCCTAGGTACTGATTTAGATGGTACCAAGTTCAAGATGTATGCTGTTGTTTCAATGGCATACCCCCAAAAAGATAAAGGTAATGATGCATGACTCATCATTGACCTAACCATATCCAATAGGGTACGATTTCTTCTTTCTGCTACACCATTTTCTTTGAGAGTCCACAGTGCGATCAAATGAGACACTATCCCTTCTTGTGTAAGATAGTCTCTGAACTTACCCGAGAGGTATTCGCCACCTCGATCAAACCGAAGGGCTTTGATATGTTTATCTATTTTCCGCTCTGCCTCAGCTTTGAACTCTTTGAATTTCTCAAAGGATTCAGACTTGCGTCGCATTAGATATACATATCCATACCTAGAGTAATCATCAGTAAAAGTAATGAAATACTCATAACCTCCTCGTGCTAGTTTGCTCATAGGACCACACACATCAGTGTGAACCAATTCCAATACTTCTTTGGCCCTTTCTCCTGTAGAAGAAAATGACCATTTAGTCATCTTCCCTTTGAGACAAGATTCACACGGAGCTAGATCTTCGAGATCTAATGAGCTAAGATGCCCATCCTCGACTAATCTCTGAATTTGCTTTCGACTGATATGTCCTAAGCATAGGTGCCAAAGATATGTATCATTGGTCGAAGAAACCTTCCTTTTTTGGAAATTAGTTTGTTCTATATTATGCAGTGAGTTAGTAATAGGTTTTATATAAAACAAGTTATCATGCATGCTACCGGAACAAATAATATTTCCATTTCTACTGATATCAACACCAGAATGGAAATTAATGCAAAAACCATCTAATATTAATTGTGAAACAGAGATAAGGTTTTTACGTACATCCAGAACATAATAAACGTTGTTCAAAAATAACTTCCTATTACATGGAAAATTTAAGCACATTCCTCCCACTGCAGCAGCCCATACTTTTGCTCCATTACCCATTCTCAGAGCAAACTCCCTTTTTGCTCGTTTCTTCATTTCCTGAAACCAATGCAAAGATTTGCAAATATGGTTAGTGGCTCCTGAATCTACAATCCAAGAATCAGTAGAATCAACCACTAAGCAGGTTTCAATGTAAAACAAAAGAGGTGTACCTATCTGGCCTGGAGCCAACTACTTCGGGCAATCCTTTTTCCAGTGTCCTTTTGGGCCACATTTAAAGCATTTGCCCTTGGCCTTTCCACCTATTAACTGCCTGGGCTATTCACCATTTCTCTTCTTTTTCCCTTGACCATGTTTTTGCTTCCCCTTTCCTTTGAACTTTCTCCCTTTCGGGTTAAGTCCAGAAGTGGATGCTTGAACCATATTTATGTGGCCTTTATTTTTCATTATGGCTTCTGCAGCTAGGAGCTCTTTCATTAATTCTGACATATCCATGTTCATCTTACTCATATTATAATTAAGCTTGAAATGAGTATAGGATGATGGTAAAGTCTCAAAAATCATGTCTACCTTTGATTGTTCATCTATGTTTGCTCCTAGGATCTCAACAGTATTGAAGCAATCCATCATTTTGAGCATATGCTCCCTGACAGATGCTCCTTCTACCATCCTTTGATTCATAATTTCTCTAAGAGCATCTTGCCTTGCGGGCCTGCTCTTATCAGCAAACATACGAGACAGTGAGGTCATGATTTTTTTTGCAGTTTCCATATGATGAGGCTTGCTCTGCAAAATATCTGACATAGAAGCCATCATATAGTACTTGGCCATACTATTGGCTTTCTGCCATTTTACCTCAGCATCTTTCTGGGCTTCAGAAGAGTTAGCCCTCACAACAGGACAAGGAGTTGTCAGGACATACTTGTACTCTTCTGCAGTGAGTACTATGTCTAAGTTTCGTTCCCAGTCCACAAAATTCGGTCCAGTGAGCTTGTGCTTTTTGAGAATTGTAGCTAGTGGACTGAACAAAGACATTTTTCTGGATACAACAATATAATCATAATTAATTTATGAGTACAAAATTCATGCATGTATAATATGTATGCTATCTTTGGAAATAAAACATACGAGTACTTTTTACATCATTTGCCTTTGAGTAGATCAACCCTTTAAACTACTTGATGTAACAGCGTCTCAACGTCCTCATAAGAACTCCACCGATGGGATGGCCGAACTTATGAATGTTAAGTTAAGTGCCACCACTTATTTGAATTAACAATTGTCTGGATATGATTCAATTGAATAATTCAATCACTATTTTGTTTGGCTTCTTAAATTCGGTAGCGAACTCTATCGATAGGATAGCCGAACCTACCATTTAAGTTGAGTGTACACCCATTCCTAATGTTCATTCCCTGTAACATTCTTGATTTAAGCCCTCCGATAGGGTAGTGACTTTAATCAATGTTGCGTAAGACGATCTTTAGTAAAGAACTCCACCGATGGGATGGCCGAACTCACAAACACCCTTTTGAATAAACATTTTATGTTTCACCTCGTTAAATCTAGACAAAATGTCACCTTCCGTTGGGGAAGTTAATGACATTTATCATTAGTGTGAATTGGATATGGAAAGCTGTGAGGTATTTCCAGTCCCCTCTCCCACTCAATATTTTAACTTAAGGGTTTCCTTTGATATTCTTGCTTTGTTTTAGATCTAACACATTTTGGATTTTTGTAAATCCCCTTTGTGTTACTAAAACATTGCAATATCACAATATATCTCTTACCTAAATCTGGGTGTATAGACCCTTAGGTTGATATATATATACATGTAAATCTCAAGTTAAGTTCTTTTAATGTTGTCATGAGATCTCATGGCATCTTTAGACATAGCCATTTATAATTCTCTTGTCTAAGCCATTCTCATATATCAATGCACTATAAACATCAACCAAAATATGTTAGAATCCCTCTTTGATTGCTCCCTATAATCTTCAACAAAAACAGCACACATAGTAGCTTTTTCTGCCTCAGCCGGTCGACCGTCAATAAGAGCCAGTCAACCGACTCTAATTGCTTCAGGAATTTTTGCTCTCTGGAGTAGCCGGTCGATTGGTTAAGTCCAGCCGGTCGTCCGGCTTGCTTACCCGGCAGAGTATTCCTTTATGCTGTTTTCTTGTTTTTCTCCTTGGTCTTCAGATATTACAATAATACACTTTGCTATTGCTAATACAAGCTTCATAAAGAAACATTACAAGGATATCAAAACATCATATGCTTCTTTTAAATGAAACTAAAAGCAACAACCATAAATATTTTATACATGAAATCGCCTATGGCCAAGCTTTGTTGACCGGTCACGAAAACTCTATCATGCATACATACGAACCATCAAAGGGATTTTTATATCACCTGCACATACAAGCATAAAACCACAAGTATATGCAACACAAGATTTCCTAATCTTACCACTCACAAGATGACTAATATATTTATGCAAATACAATATTCTTGCATAGTCTAAGCATGTTGTGTGTGAACCTGGCTTTGATACCAATTGTAGGATCAATATTATTAAGTGTGATGTATCCTAGTCCATATTTTCTAAATTATAACTAAGAAAACATGCTAGGAAAATAAAATAATCACATTACACACACAAGAACATGCTTAAGAGCATATAGAATATAACTAGTACTTGCAAAAATATATAAAGCTAACCTCTTGAAGCGTGGGGCCTTTGATGAAGCTAAAACCGATCACGAGCTTTGTTCCCATTCACGAACAAGGCCACTAAAATTTTCTATAAGGGTGTCACAATAAGCAACTCCCTATTCTTCTTCCCTATGATTAAAAAGACTTATCTTGAGAGAATAGTCTCTTGTGTGGGAAGAAGCAAAGTAATATGCTCTTGAAAAACTAGAGAAAAAATCACACAATAAGTATGTACTATGTGTTGTAGTATTTTCTTGCCAAAAAGGAAGAAATCAACTACAAAGTGGATACATAAAAGGTGTAGGGTCTTGTCTATTTATAGAGAGAACCTTGGCACCTAAAGTTGCTAAACTTTCAATGTGGGAGAAAATTTCCATTTAGTATTTTGCAAGTTGTCCACTTGTCTTGGAAGACTTAGGCCAAGCACATTATCCAAGTCTAACACATGGTCCATAATCCATGTGGAGGCCCAAGCCAAATAGGAAACCATCCTAGCTCAATTAGGTTGGACTCTAAAGAAAGCTCAAACCCAATTCCAAGCTTTGACCCAATAAGGCTACTACCACAATATGGAATTTGCTCTTTCAAGATTACTCTCTCAAAGTCATTTCAACTAGGGAAGGGACCAAGAAGACACAATTAACCTTGGCTTCCAAAAATAATTAGAATGCCCTTGCTCGATCTAGGCGACATAATAATTATTTTTAATTCCGATCTATTCCACCATAAGATCAAAGTTGCACTCCAAGAATAATTGCCATTACCCAAAAGCTTATCACAAAAGAATGTGAACTTTGTCTTTGACCTACTAAATAACCAACCATAATGCCCCTCTATGTATACCCACAGCTAAGATCGGTCCTTTGGCCTGTGTACTATCACCTCCTTAGCTGTACCTTTTTCCGTTGGGTTTCTTATCCTATTGCCAACCATCCTTGGTCATGGAATCTCTTGAGTTTGGGAGCGACCCTCAAGCCATATGACCGACACACCTATAAAGATAGTATCACTAGATCTAGATTCGGATGATAAATTTGGACAATCCCAACGGGGGCACATAGATTCCATTTTGCATATGCATGTTCCAATTAATTAGAAATTAGTACTCAATGCACAAGGCTGTTGATCCTAATAAAGTAAGATCTCACCCATAGTGAATCAAAGTTCCAAATCCTAACTTCATTAGTTCATCCACATATACTTAAGATTAAGAGCAATGATCATTTAGTAGCAGTGAGTGTCTTGTTTTCTTTCTTGGATTGTACATCTCTAGAAAACATAATCACAATGGTCCTATCCAATACGTGACACACGTACTATTGAAACAAATCCAGAAAGTCCTCCAATGACCTAGGTAGATCACCTTCAAAGAGGAGACTTGCTCAATATAACCTTATCCTAGTAGAGTGCCCAACACTACTATTT
The DNA here is from genome assembly GCA_028554755.1 of Cordia subcordata. Taxonomy (NCBI): domain Eukaryota; kingdom Viridiplantae; phylum Streptophyta; class Magnoliopsida; order Boraginales; family Cordiaceae; genus Cordia; species Cordia subcordata. The sequence continues at coordinate 1,661,957 of JAPTOF010000005.1, forward strand.
GGTTATGGATTCAATTTATGACGTGACTAAATCTAGACTTGGACCTACTGTGCGTCCAGCCTCACTACGCACCCATGTCATTAGTTCAAGTCAAAGGACCTTTATACATGCATCGATAAAACATAACAGAGATAATATGTAAGAAACTCATAATGCCATTTAACAAAAATATGATTATACATTGTTTCATATCCAAAATGTCATGTATAAGTGAGCTTTAAGGCATACTAATCCTAACATCTCATTCCCTACTCCGTTTATCAGCAGCTAGGTCTAGGTGAGTTGTCCCCTATGCATGTTACTTTTCAGCTAGCTGATAGGTCCGAGCGTAGACCTAAGGGTGTGATAGAGAATGTTATGGTCCAGGTAGGTGAGTTTGTGTTCTCTGTTGACTTCGTAATGTTAGATATGGATTCGGGACATGATTCTAGACATTCTACACCCATTCTTCTAGTTCGCCCCTTCCTTGCCCCCGCAGATACCATTATCCATTGTAGGACAGGGTTATTAGAGATGAAATTTGGGAATTTAAGGTCCACCATGAAGGTTGCCGAGGCAGTGAATAGGGCTAGTATAGGAGGAGAGGATGGAGAAGAGTATTTTAGGGTGGATGTGATTGATTCATGTGTCGAGGATCTTGTAAAGAAGACTATGACTGATGGAGAAGAATTGAGGAAATTTGAGGAATTATTGACTAGCTTTGATTTAGACACCTTAGAGCAGAAGTGTATAGCCTCTACCTCTATAGTTGAGAGTTCTTTGATTGATAAGTCACTTGAGGTTAGTCCCTCTAGTCTTGGCTCTAGTGATATCACCATTGATAATGTTGAGGTTGAGTCCCCCTTGGTTGAGCCTAGCCCTTCTTTAGAGCTTAAACCCCTTCCTGATCATTTGAAGTATGCATTCCTAAGCCCTAGTGAGACCCTTTCGGTCATTATAGTTTCCGATCTTTCTAGTGAGCATGAGGAGCGTCTCTTAGAGGTTCTTAGGAAGCATAGGAAGGCTATAGGGTTGAAAATTGATGATTTAAGAAGTATAGACCCTTCAGTTTGCATACATCGTATTCACCTTGAGGATGGAGCCATTCCTTCTAGGGAGATGTAAAGGAGGCTAAACCCACACATGAGTGAAATAGTTAAGAAAGAAATCATTAAGCTTTTAGATACAGGCATCATTTATCCGATCTCCGATAGTGAGTGGGTTAGCCCAGTTCAAGTAGTCCCTAAGAAGTCCAGGATCACGGTTATTAAGAATGAGAGAGGAGAGCTTATCCCTACATGCACTCCCACGGGATGGAGAGTTTGTATTGATTATAGGAAGCTCAACTCCAAAACTAGCAAGGATCATTTCCCATTGCCTTTTCTAAACCAAATCTTAGATAGAGTAGCTGGGCATAGCTACCATTATTTTCTAGATGGCCATTCGGGTTATAATCAGATTCCCGTGTTTCCCGAGGACCAGGAGAAGACCACCTTTACTTGTCCCTATGGCACTTTTGCCTATAGGAGAATGCACTTAGAATGAGCCTACCCTAGTACCTAAATCATTGGCTGGATTTAAAGCCAAGACCTAGTGTTGCTAAGGTCCACTAAACCTATCCTAAAACCTATTAGCTGGATTTAAAGCCAAAGGAGACTTAGCTTAGGCTAGCCCTAAACTGCTTACCGTTATTCTAAGGTCACGAAAGCGAGATTTGACTTGATAGCACATTCCTACATGTTCTTGGCCAAGGTGTTCATGAATAAATGAATCTATTCAACTACCAAACATCGTCATGCTCGGATTACACCATTAGAAGCAATTAACAACCAACATGTATTTGTTATTGATGTCATATTCACTACTAGGCATGCAAATATACAGATAGACATGAATATAAGCATTACCCACTTCATAGCATCCACATATAAACACATAGACATGATTATAGCATGGATTAGATGTGTTTAGTAATAAATAGACTTCAATTTTTACACATGTTACTTATTTAGGCATTTAATCAAAAACTTAGACATGAATGAGAAAATAACCATTTAAACAAGAAGATCAAACATGTATATATATTCAGCCATTTAATCCTATATCATAAGAGTATATAGCGAACCCATTACATAAATTAAATCACCCTGCACAAGTCTACTCAATCATAATAAGAAATAGAATGAAAGAGAGTTTATGAAGCTTCCCTTTCATCCTAGCTAATCTTGTACAAAGCTCTTGAGCAAACTTGAATCCAAATATTTGAAACCCTCTAAATCTTCTTGTTTCAAGATGATGAGAAGTGTGAGAGAGTGTGTGATGTGGGTGAAAACTAGGGTTAAGTGTGTGTGTGTGTGATGGGTGTGCAAAGATCCTCTCTCTAGTTATCCAAAAGATCCCTCCTTTTAGCCTGAAAGTCGGGCTTTTATATCGGCTTTTCACGAACCGTCGGTCGACCGGCTTCTCCCCCTAGCTCGACCGACTTTTTGATGATGCTCTCTAGACTGGTCGGTCGACCTAGCCGGTCGACCAGCTTTGGAGGGGTGATCGTCCGACTATTTTCAGCACCTCTCTAGAGTGGCCGGTCGACCTAACCGGTGACCGGCTCTTTCTCTTAGGTCATCCGGCTAACTCCCTTCCTCCATTCTTTGTCTTTTTGGCCTTCGATCTTCTCGTTTTGACCCGTACATCTCCCATCTTCATCACCTATCATCGTTCAATCTCGATCTTAACCCAGAGTTCACCTAAATTATTGAAAACAAGCAATTAGTGTAGCAATTTGTCTCTTAAACTCAGTATGTACATTTGTTTATGCTTAAGCCTCTTCTTATCAAAAGCACTACACTAATGCATCTTTTAAAGCACTGAATACCTCTTAAATATAGGCAAATAACACTATAAACACACACAAAAAACAAAACACATCACTTATTAAGGGAGAACACTACTGCTAGAAGCTCTTTTTCAGTAGTGGTGTAATTTTTCTGAGCCTCATCTAGAGTCTTACTAGCATAGTAGATCACATGAGACAACCTATCCTTACGTTGTCTTAATACAACTCCTATGGCAAAATCTGATGCATCATACATAATCTCAAAAGGAAGACTGTAATTAGGTGGCTGGATCATAGGGGACGAGGACAGCAAGGATTTAAGCCTATCAAAAGCTTTAGTGCACTCTTCATCAAACACAAATGGAACATCTTGTGCTAAGAGTCTAGACAATGGATGGGCAATATAGCTAAAATCCTTAATAAACCTACGATAGAACCCTGCATGGCCAAGGAAGGATCTCACGTCCTTAACAAATTTAGGAGCAGGCAACTTCTCTATAAGCTCTACCTTGGCTGGGTCAACCTGGATACCATCAGAAGAGACTACATGACCCAAAACTATTTCTCTCTGCGCCATGAAATGTGATTTCCCCTAACTCAGCATAAGATTCATCTTAATACAACAGTCTAGTACTAAAGACGGGTGACTAAGGCATTCATTAAAATTCACACCAAAGACTGAGAAATCATCCATGAAAATCTCTAAGTGCCTCTCAATCATATCACTAAAGATAGCCATCATACACCTTTGAAAAGTGGCAGGTGCATTGCAAAGACCAAATGGCATTCTCCTATAAGCAAAGGTACCGTAAGGGCACGTGAAAGTGGTTTTCTCCTGATCCTGGGGAAACACGAGGATTTGATTGTATCACGAATACCCATCTAACAAGCAGTAATAACCATGACCGGCTACTTTATTCAAAATCTGGTCAAGTAAGGGTAATGGGAAGTGATCTTTTCTAGTCATAGAGTTGAGTTTCCTATAGTCTATGCACATTCTCCAACCCATAGAGATTCATGTAGAAACTAGCTCACCCTTATTATTCTCTACCACCATGATCCCAGACTTTTTCGGTACTACCTGAACAGGACTAGCCTACTCACTATCAGAGATCGGATAAATGATTCTTGTATCTAAGAGCTTAATGACCTCTTTTCTCACAACTTCACTCATATGTAAATTAAGTTGTCTTTGCATCTCACGAGAAGGTACCGCACCTTCTTCTAAATGAATCCTATGCATACAAACCGAAGGGTCTACACCTTTTAAATCACCAATCGTCTACCCTATGGCCTCCTTATGACTTCTAAGGACCTTTAGAAGACGCTTCTTATTCTTACTCAATAAATCAGATGCTATAATCACAGGAAGGGTCTCATCAGGTCCTAGAAATCCATACTTCAAGTGCTCAGGGAGAGGTTTGAGCTCCAAAGATAGGGAAGACTCATTCGCAGGAGGATCACTAGACACTTCTAAAGGAAAAGACTCAGACTAACTAACCTCAATTAATTTCTCAGGCCTAGAGTCAATAGAAGTGGATGTGGAAGCTACATACTTGCTAACAAATGACTCAAAATCAAACTACTCTAAAATGGCCTCAAGCTCAGTTACCTCATTCTCAACAAACAACATCTCTCAAGCATGCTCCTCTACACACGGATCTATAACATCAACAACAAAACACTCCTTCTCATCATCCATACCTATACTCGCTCTATTCGCTACCTCCGCGACATCATAGTGGCCTTCAGATTCCCAAACTTAAATCTCTAGTAACCCCGACTTATAATGAATGACTGCATCAGCTGTAGCTAAGAAGGGGTGTCCTAAGAGAATAGGTGTAAAGTGCTTAGTGTCACGGCCAGAATCCATATCTAAGACAATGAAATCAACTACATACACAAACTCTCCAACTTGAACCATGACATTCTCGACTATACCTCGCGGTCTCCGCTCAGATCTATCAATTAACTACAAAGTGACGTGGAAGATAACTCTCCCAAACTCAGACACTGGTAGACTCAGTAGGGAATCAGATTTACGCTAGACCCTAAATTTAAAAGAGCATGATCAATCGGGGTCTTTCTAATGCAACACGAAATAGTGAAAGCTCTTGGGTCTTTCAACTTGGGTGGGATGCCCAAACTACAAATGCTACTTACCTTTTTAGTGAGCTTCACTGTTTTCGGCATATGGGAATTGTTTCGCTTTCGTGTGCATAGATCTTTGAAGAATTTTGGGTAAGCAAGAATAGACACAATAGCGTCAACTAGAAGAAGATTTACCTTAAGGTCTTTCAGGTGCTTTAAGATCTTATTCATCCTAATGTCTTCAACAGATCTGGGCCTTTCTAGTGCGACTGGAAAAGGTGCTCTAGGGACGACATCACTAGATTCTATGGACTGTTTCCCCTCCTTATGTGGAAGGGTACTAATCTCATCTCTCTCTCTAGTAGTCTCCTCTCTCTCATGGTCCCTAACCTCACTAAGCTCTATAGGAATACTAGGTGCAGACTCAATTGAATTTTCCTTCTCTTTCACCCCATTGTCAATGACTCTACCACTCCTAAGTGTGATAACTGCTTTTGCCTGTGCATGAGTGGTGTAAGATAGATTAGAGGAAGAACTAGATTGACCTCTAGGGTTTACCTCCAGCTAGGCAAGCAATTTGCCTGGCTCCTTAGCACTCAACTGACTGGCTAACTGACCTAACTAGGCATCCATCTTAGCCATATGCTACTGTTATGATTGAAACATCTATAATAGAAGATCAAACTTATTATCGCTACTAGGCTGGCTAGAGAATGGTGCAGGAAGTAAAGGTATAGACTAAGTGGGAAGAGCGAGAATAGATGGGCACTAGTCCTGTAGGGCACCAGGAAGTTTAGATAGATTTACGTGATAAAACCTGGTGGATTTAACAGAGCAGGACACGGTCGTTACTAGAATGGAACTTGGGGCTTGGGGGGGCTCAAAGTGATTACTACGCCAAGAAAACTTAGGGTTATCTCTCCACCCCGGATTGTATATGTTCGAGTACGGGTTATACTCTCGTGAGTACCCCTGTGTAGCATGAACTTACTTCTGAATGAATTCTGAAAACTGTGGTGCTAATGGGCAAGTTATAATCTCGTGCGACGACTCAGAACACAAGGCACACACCTCAACAACAGAATAAAAAGATGACAATACTAGCGAATTGGCCTTACGGCCTGATGTAGGTGCTAGACCTAAAGAAATCAGCTCGTTAAGCTTATGGGTCAATTCTTCTACCTTAGCAGGAAGATCATGGGATGTGCTTACTTCATTAACTCCTCTCCTCGGATTACTCCTACTCAACCTATCCAACGCCATATTCTGAAAGAAATCCTCAGCAACATGCTCTAAAATCCCTCAAGCATCACTAGGTCTCAGATTATAGAATCCCCCACCTGACATGGCATTCACTATTATGCGCTGAGACTCAGTAAGAGGTCTAAAGAAATAATGCAGAAGATCGTGGATACTGTACCCATGATGTGGATGCTGATGCAATAAATCATTATACCTCTCCCACATCTTGTGGAAAGATTCAAACTCGTGCTGAGAAAAGGTCATAATCGAAGCTCGAAGGTCAGCGATCTTAGCCATGGGATAAAACCTCTAATAGAATCAAGACTGGAGCTCATCTCAAGATGTAATGGCTCCATCAGGTAAGGACTGCAACCATTTTTTGGCTTTTTCCTTGAAGGAGAAAGGGAAAAGTCTGAGCTTAAATTCTCCTGAGACATATTTGGAAAATTGAAAGTAGAACAAATCTCCACAAAATTAGTGACATAAGCTAGGGGACTTTCATTATTCCAACCATAGAAAGACGAGAGCATAGCTAATATCCCATGCTTAATCTCAAAACTCGCCTCCCCTAAGCCCGGTGGATAAATGGTCATATTCGGCTCTAAGGCATGAGGAAGGAAGTGTTGCCTAAGGGTCATGTCATCGACTACTTGGTGTGGATTCGAGAGCCTAGAAAGCTCAATGTTCTTATAAAGGGGAACGGCAGGAGGAGGAAGGGGAGGAGGAGGAGGATTATCATTCCCATTATGGGGAACAAGAAGAGGGAGATCATTCCTATTTCTGCCATTTCACCTAGATTGTGTTCTAAGTTCCTAAGATGATGGCGAATTCTCTGTGGTTCAGGATTAAAAGGAACTAAGTCAGGTCTAAGTGAGCGTCTACCAAGCATGCAAAAAAGAAACAAAATCTCCTTCCACCTCTTCAACCCCCGAAACTGCAATTTCAACCTAAATCTACAACACAGAAAGCACAAGTCCTAAAAACTACAAAAGAAAATAACACTAAATAGAAGCGCTAAATCAAACAAAACATAATGTAAAAAAAATACAAATTATCACGAAAATCAAAGAAAACAATGAAAACTAAGACTAATACTAGAACAATAATAGAAATATCAAAGCACGTAACCAACAAGAACACACAAATCAAAGAAACCAACCGTGCCTCCCCAGCAACGGTGTCAAAAACTTGATGTTGTTTTAAAAACCCGAAAGTGCACGGATCGGAAGTAGTGTAGTGTATGCAAAAGCACAGGTATCGTCTCCTTAGGGAGGCCTCTAACTATGGTTTTCAAGTTCTATGAGTCATAAATTAACTACGTGTCGAAACAAAATTATTTTTGAGATTTTTCGAATTTTGAATTGAAGGAAACTCTAAATTAAAGACGGAATTAAACTACCTAAACTATTGTGTGCACTAAAAAGACAACCAACTGAGAGAGAGTGATTAAATCAATAGAGACAGACTAGGGTAATTACTACTCCATTATGGGGATTTTATTCTTGCTTTGAATATTTTGATGGCTTTGATAGCTTCTTTTAGATGTCCAAACTCACTAACTGTATTATCCCTAATTCTCGGTGCAATTCTATCCCTAAGCGGATCTTACATAGAGCATAGCCTTGTCCTTATTAATTAGGGTTTTAGGGCTTAGTTGGTTGAGACTTTTAGATCGGCATGATTAATACACTAACCTAGGGTTTAAACTATTAACTGTGTTTCAAGATAAGACCTAATCCGCTTAAGTTCAACCAAGTGTAATGAGTGACCTATTAGTTTTATTTCATCTTAAAGACCACACATTAAACGTAATTATAAAATCAAGCACAATTAATTAACACTATGTAAGCATATATGAAAAATTAAGAGCATAATAATACATATTTCTTCATTAAGGCAATTAATCAAACACATAAACATGCCCAACAATCACCATTAAAACAATAAAAATGAAACATCTATTTAAACCATTGAAATATCCCAAAACAAGTTTTACAATCCTTGACCTATAATAGAGATAGTAATCAACCCTAAAATAAATTTAGATCGTGTTAAAAAAGAGAATCAAACTGAAATTTAATCTCATAAAAATCAATTCCATGTCCAAAAAATTAAATCTCAAACTTAAAACCTCTTTCCGTTTCAATTTCGCGCAAATCCGTCTTCTTTTCCAAGATTTTTCTCCAATAATTGCTCCAAATTAATCCCAAAAACCCTATAGAAAATAGCCCCAAATTAACTCCAAACAAAGATAAAAGTAAATAAAATAAAAGAAACCAAAATATATTTCTTTTAGAATTTTTTGGAATTTTTTCTATTTTTTCTGATTTTTTTCTCTATTGGCCTGAGAAGAAGCTGATATCTTTTCTTTGTTCTCCCGTGTGGTTGCTGCTTCTCTGCTCTTTCTTTTTTTTTAACCTTCTACGTGCATATGTGTGTGTGTGTGTGGTGTGTAGGTTCTCTTTTGGTAAAAAAAAGTGGGTCTAAGGGGTTGGGATGGTAATATATTATTATATATTATAATGATAATAATAGTATATTATATATAAGTTGTGTGGTGTGCTGTGTCGTGTGTGTATGTAATATATATATATATATATATATATATATATATATATATATTACATACACACATTATGTATAATATATGCATGGTCATCATTTTTTTCCTTCTTTCTTTTTTTTTACTAAATAACTAATTTATAATTATCCTAACTAATTATTAATTAATCTAAAAAATCCTTATACTAACTAAATAAATTCTAACCTAATAATGTCCTAACCTATTTAATGAATCTTAATTAATCCTAACTACTAATTTAATTTAACTACCAAAACTAAATTACTAATTAATCCTATTATCTAATTCTTAATTAATCAGAATTACTAAAGAAAAGAAATAAATAAAGAAAAGAAAAATAAAAAAATTAAAAAAATGAAACATCACACACAAACACTCAATGAGAATCAATAAGCACTCAGAAGCTTGAAATAGACAAAATTAGCACCAAAACACGCACTCAAACACACTCCAAATCATGCAATTAACGCTCCAAAAACACCCACATCATGGATCAACACTTAGGAGGGTGAAAAAGAGAACAAGGGAAAAGAAAATGAAAATTAAGAGAACTTGATAGGGATGGGGCTATGCCCTACCCCAACCCGAGCCGATTCTACTAGATTACCCAAAATACGACCGCCTATGAAGTTTTCTTGATCCCTAAAAGTGTCGCATCCCGATCATCCTTGAGTATGGCATCCCAATAGTGGATTTATGTCCTGACAATATCAAGCTGTCCCGACCATAAATGTACAGTAATTACTTTAAGAAAGCCACATGTCCAAGGGGATACCATATAAATAGCTTGAAGCACACAAATAAATGGGTAAGCTATTCCATCCAAAAGGGGGCTAGAAATATACAAGCTCTCTCTGTCTTTTCTCTTTTTTTTCTTTAATACATATAATTAGTTAATATATACTAACTTGATAATTGGAAAGGCTTCATGCCAAACCCCCACCGATATGAAGCCTTGCCTTGCAAGTTCCACATTGTTGGAGAAGAAGTCTGTCATCACTTAATCTAATTTTTTGTAGGATCAGATTGGCGCCGTCTATAAGAAGATCGAAGAGCATTCCCATTAAGAAACCACATCACAGTTGAATGAGTACTATGAATCATAGAACTCATGTTTTGGTGAAGAGCAATCCAATTATCAAGCCATGCCCAGACTTTTCAACAACCCTGATTTGAATGGAAATTTTACTGGTTACCGAGATGAAGGCGACGACATAGCGACGACTGTGCCGGAGTCTTCCAATTTAAACGTGTCTCCTCAGGACACGTTTAATGTTGTTGGGACATCACATGCCGAAGGCTCGCATGCGATGTTTGACTTCAATATGGACACATTTCAATCCGAGCCGAAAGAAGATGACGAGGATGTGGAGTTGAACCAACAAAATGCATGGTACGATGATGATGAATATGATGAATATGCAAACTCTAACATAGAAGGTGGTCCGAGTAGTGGTGGAGTACCTATGGTCGAGGAGTTGAATCATGTTGAGTTACAAACTACTACATAAGAGTACTACATGGATAGCATGGATGTACCAGCAACCAAGCCTGTTTGGAACCCAGATATTACGGAACTTGCATTGGGCATGGTTTTTCCTACCAAAAAAGATGTGCAGAGAGCCGTACAGATGTACGCAATCAGTGTACAAAGAGAGTACGCGGTCGATCGGTCCACACCGAGCTTGTACGTCACTTTTTGCAAGAGTACCAACTGCAATAATCCATGTAGATGGCACTTGCGTGCCATTAAAAAATCCACACACCGACAATTCGAGATTACAAAATACTGCAGGGTACACAATTGCTTAGCTCATAACAGACGATGTGGGCACAGAAATCTTACCCCTGATTTGGTCGGATTTATGGTAAGACATTTTGTAAAACATAAACCTGATTTCGAGGTCAATTTTGTTCGAGCTCACGTTAAGGAAGCACTTTAGGTGGATATATCTTACGAGAAGGCATGGTGTGGGCGAAATAAGGCAATCGAACTTGTATATAGCGATTGGCACACCTCATATCAGTCCCTTCTACAGTTCTTTAGAGCTTTGAAGAGAAAGAATCCAGGGACGATCGTAACTTACAAGTTCTTTCCGGGTTCGACGATAGAGTACAAAATTTTCGACTATGTTTTCCAGGCTTTTGCACCGTGCATCACAGCATGGAAGCATTGTCAACCCGTGATGGCGCTCGACGATACCTACTTATGGGGCCCATGCAAGGGTCATCTTCTTACATCACTAATGACAGATGCAACAGGAAAAGTTTTGCCGTTGGCATTTGCCATCGTTGATGCTGAGACAACAGATAGTTGGCCATGGTTCCTACGTCTCGTGCAGCAACATTTTCTTCATGATATGGAAGAGGTTTGTTTAATATCTAATCGTCACCCAGGGATACTTGCTGCTGTGGAAAATATCTCGTCAGACGAGCATTTACATGTAAAACATCGTATTTGCATTCGACATCTGAAAAGCAACATGATAAAGCATTGTCTAAACTAGTATGTCAAAGACTTGTGTTGGGTAGCTAGAAAAGAATATTAAGTTCACAAGCATAATGCAATCATGCAAAAAATTCTTGAAGTTGACCCCACACCAAGCAGTGTTGGGAGAAAGGCGCACGACTATTTATCTGAAATCGACAAGGAAGTTTGGACCCTTTCTTCAGATGGAGGGGCCCGTTGGGGTGTGATGATGACGAACAGTGTCGAATGCTTTAATGGTGTTCTTGTTGGTGCAAGATGCTTACCAATAACTGCGTTAGTCAGTCACACTTTTATGAAGTTGGTGGAATACTTCTATAATCGATCCATAAATTTTAGCTATTTGGTTGGACAATAAACGCTGCTCCCAAGTCTAGAATAGGGGACCTTTTTGAGAAGTAGGAGTCTCATTCACACCGTCACTGTGTTTTTAATTTCCACTTCCCAACTTGTACGGCACAGGTTGAGCATTTATCGGCGTCATTCACTGAAAGACCTCCAACAGAAGTTGTTAAATTCAACGAGAAGATATGTACTTGTGGTAAATGAACAGCGTATCATAAGCCGTGTTCGCATGCACAGGCCTTAGCACGGTATCTAAACAAACCAATCGGTGAGTTAATACCGAAGGAATATACGGTGGCAGTGTACATTGCAACATACTCAATGCCGTTCGAGCCTTTGGGACATGAGGATTACTGGCCACCAGTACCCATATGGCAACTAGGCCCCAATCTAGCACGATTATGCCAAAGAAGGGGAGGTAGACTAGGTGGCAGACGTATCCACAACGAAATGGACCAGTCGGATCAAGTAGGTTGAAGAAGGTGTTCAAATTGTCATCAGCATAGGCACAACCATTCTAACTGTCCAGGGTGATTTAACCTTTGTTATTTTGTTATTTTGTCATCTTCATCGGTGATTGAACTTTTGTTATTATGTCATCTTCATTGGTGATTAAACCTTTGTTATTATGTCATCTTCATTGATGATTGAACCTTTGTTATTATGTCATCTTCATCGGTCAATGAAACTTTGTCTTTCTATGTTGTATAACATGAAAATTAATAATAATAAGTAAAAAAGAAATAAATAATGTCAAAAAATATTCCAGTTACATGTACAGAAACAATCAAAACCTAACACTGATACCTAGGCCCTACGATGTTCGGTGACACAATCTGGAGGGTGTCCCTTCTTCTCTCGTGGGGGATATCGCTTGCTCGGACCTTGTTCGCGTAGGTGCTTCCTCTTCCGTTGTCCCTACTTAGGCTGGGATGCCTGTCCCTACTCGGCCTGTCCCTATTACTCGTAGGGCTGGGCCTGCTGAGTGTCTGGCTGGACATGCTCGACCTGTCCCTGCTGCTCGTAAGGCTGGGCCTGCTGAGTGTCTGGCTGGACCTGCGGTGGTTATGATGGTTGAGTCTCAACTTGTGGGTCGTCATGAAGATAGTCCTCTACTCATATGGCATTATCAGGGGGTTGCTCAATCCCTTGATGACCAGATCCACTAGCATGGTGCGCAGGTCAGATTGCTTCATGAACGAAAACAGGGGCTGGCTGCCTGAAGCATACTAGAAGGACCCAGACGACCCCCCAACGCCATGGCTAGATGAAGATGGCTGCGCTGAATGAGCTGTAAGGCTCGATGTGGCCTGAGTGAGCTGTGTGAGAAACAGGGACAACTGCGTGGGCTGGCCAGTCCAATATACTGGGATAGTCCATTGCATTGGTGGGTATGGGCTGTAGCGGTGTCGGCTGCGATGCCGTCGGGATATGCGGCTGCGTTGGCGCAGGGACATCAAAGTATGTCGTGGTGTCGAGCACATGCTAGTAATGTGCCTATGTCAACGTCTATTGCATCTGGGCCAGCACAAAGTGCATCTTTGGCCAGAAGCTTGCAGCTGAGAAAGTCCTCTGCGCATACTACTGGTACCCGCGCTACAGGTGGTGATACACAATACCCATTGTACTAGCCTACACACAGAGTACATTATAATTACATTACATAATATGTACACATAAGACTTTACAAAAGTTAGGAAGATGTTGTGATATTCTACTTACCAAACGATCCATGTCCCGGGACTGTGTCTGGTAGCCCCTATGCATCTGCTCCGACAGTGACTGACTGATGACTGTGATAGAGTGATGCCGGTACCACTGCATGTATTGAGCCAGTGGGAGTACATCTGGGCTCTCCTCGGCGATAACCCTCCGGTGTTCTTGCCAAAGACCACGCAACCGAGCTAACTCCTGAGGATCTTTTATTTTCTCTTTTCCTCGGATGTGGTCCACTGTCGTTGACGGCAATGGTGAGGCTAGGATCAACTATCGCAAACCAAACTGCCACATTACCCTGTCAAGTCTATGATACTCCACCATCTTTTCAAAGATGAGTGGGACACATGCTCTCCACCAATCAGACCTCTCCATTCAATACAGTGGCAGCTGGTCAATGGTGCTCATATACGGCTCCCAATCAAACTGTGATGTCATTGTTGTTGTTCACATAAGTTAAATAGCTATTAACTTAAAGAGTATATGTAATATGCAATTATACATCTTAATATGCTTATCAAACCTGATTCGACTGCATCTTGGCCAATGCATCGCAAATCACCAATAAACCGCCGTTAGCAGTATCTCAAAACTCCTTCAACTACTAATATACGACACCATAGGGCTTCCCTAGTAACCTAACCCAATTACCCTCTGTCGGGTGTGTCCGCTGCGCTTGCCGTGTTGGCGGCGGATAGAGTCTGGGTCTGAAAATGTCGAATCTATCGAACAGCCACCACTACACATAAACCAAGATGTTAGTAACATTATTATTCATTGAAATTTTACAGATACATAATAGAATAAATATGATACCTGTATCAGACTGAATCCACTGCATTAGTTCACTCTATCACCATATGCACATAGATCCAACTGATGGTAGACGTATGCAAGTGCTACAGTGCCCCAATTCAATGATCTAATATTCCCAAAGACTTGCAGCACAAACAACCAGTTCATGTCTCCTTGGTTACCACTGGCGTCGGCGAACAAATAGCAATTGAGGAAGAAGAATATCCACAAACAAGCACGATGCTGAGCCTACTTCTGGATGTACTTCTCGAGACGAGTCGACGTGTATACATTCCTTAACTCATGCAAGTTTACCTTGTCGGATCTCGCATTAATGGCGTCATGAGGAAGTGCTACATCATGGAATAGTTACTGCCACTCGAAAACCAGGTGCCGCGCTTTACCGATATCCAGCATAAGATCACCCTGTACGGATAAACCCTATAAAACAACTACATCCTGCAATGTGATGGTAGCCTCTCCACAAGTGAGGTGGAATGCGTCTTTGCTCTCCACTGCTCAACCTAGGGCAGTCAGCATAGGAAATAAAACTCCTGCCCAGCCGTTGCATAGCACCAATAGAACCCTACAGTCGCCAATGCCTCCTGAACACGAGGATGCTTAGGCTCATCATATAGATGCTTATCACATCTGGGTGCTCGAACCTTCCTAAGATATGTGGTGGTCATCATCAAATGACTCTTATGCTGAGCATAGTGAATGAGAAGGAATGTGTCCTCTGGTGCTGGTCTGTGGGCCATAGCGTCACCTACGGACAATAAATGAATTGATTAATAAATATATTAATATAAAAATTCATATTGATAATAACCATAATAATAGTAAAAATAATAATAACAATAAGAATAAGAATAAGAATAATAATAATAATAATAAAACTAATAATAATGATAATAATAATAATAATAATAATAATAATAATAATAATAATAATAATAATGATAATGATAATGACAATGATAATGATAATTATAATAACCATAACAATAATAAAACTAATTGATATAATAATAATAATAATAATAATAATAATAATAATAATTAATATAAATTCATATTGATAATAACCTTAATAATAATAATAATAATAATAATAATAATAATAATAATAATAATAATAATAATAATAATAATAAATATTAATATAAATTCATATTGATAATAACCTTAATAATAGTAAAAATAATAATAACAATAAGAATAAGAATAATAATAATAAAACTAATAATAATGATTACAATAATAATGATAATAATAATAATAAAAATGATAATGACAATGATAATGATAATTATAATAACCATAATAATAATAAAAACTAATTGATATAATAATAATAAAAAAAAACTAATAATAATAATAATAAATGATAATGATAATGATAATGACAATGATAATGATAATGATAATAACCATAACAATAATAAAACTAATTGATATAATAATTACAATATCAATAATAATAATAATAATAATAATAATAATAAGACTACTACTACTACTACTACTACTAATGCTACTACTACTACTACTACTACGGCTACTACTACTACTACTGCTGCTGCTACTACTATTACTACTACTACTAATGCTATTACTACTACTGCTACTACTACTACTACTGCTGCTGCTGCTACTGCTGCTGCTGCTGCTGCTGCTACTGCTGCTACTACTGCTACTACTGCTATTATTGCTACTACTGCTACTATTGCTACTGCTGCTGCTACTACTGCTACTATTGCTACTACTGCTACTATTACTGCTACTACTCCTACTACTACTACTACTACTCCTACTACTACTACTAGTACTTCTACTGCTACTGCTACTACTACTACTACTATTATTGCTACTGCTATTACTCCTACTACTGCTATTACTGCTACTACTACTGCTACTACTCCTACTATTGCTACTACTCCTACTACTCCTACTACTACTGCTACTCCTACTAATAATAATAATTGAAATTATTATTATTATTATTATATTGAAAATAATAACAATAATAATGATAATAATAATACCAACAATAATAATAAAACAAATTTATTTAATAAATATAATTATAATAACAATAAAACTAATAATGATCATGAAACTAATAATAATAATAATAATAATAATAATAATAATTTCAATAATAATAATTTCAACGTGGTGATTACAATATTAACATCTAAAACTAAACTACACGACAATAACATCAATAATCATATCACCCATTTTATACGTAATATAAACATGCACAACATATATGTAGATACACAGCATGAATATATACATAAATACGATATATACGACTATACGTACATATGAAACATACATATATATGAAACAACTTGAAAGAACATGAAAAACAATAATTTAAATCGGTAAAAACTTGAAAAAACTTACAATAAGAGGCAAAATCCTATGCTTGAAGCTTATTGTGCGAGATATTGAGTGTTTTAAGCCAAAAATTCGTGGGGTAGAACAAGGGGGGAGAAAAAAAAAACATAGAAATCGTGTGGGAAAGAAGAAGAAGGGAGGGAGGGTTTTAAACTGACTAACGTTCGACTATTCAATAGCCGAATTTGGCTATTGAATAGCCGAAAGCGTTAGAAACGAGGGCCCATAAATAGCATACCGTTACATAGCAGGTTTCGGCTTTTGAATAGCCGATTTCGACTATTCAATAGCCGAAAGTTGCTCTGTCACGATACACTATTTATTGCTCCCATTTTTGTTTTTTGAAACACCGTTTTCGTTTATTCAATAACCGAAAGTACTTCTTTTAAAATACAATCCAAAACAAGACTATTTTTTAAATTAAGTTTTTAATTGTGTTATTTATAAAAAAAATCCTATATGTATCGATGTTTTTATTATTAAAAAAAATTGGTGGACACCACCTTAATTATATAATTTTTCTGTTTGCACAAGAAAAGATTTAGGGTACCATCACATTTCGTGCCATGCGCTGGCATGCGAACCATAAACACCACGATTACATTAGAGGATAATTTTTATTTTTAACCTTATTTTTTTAAGTGCTTTTAAAATTAACCCAATTTTTAAGGACATTGCAAAAATAGACTTTTCGAACTTTCGAAATTCGAAATTCGAATTTGAATTTTGAAAGTTCGATTATATTTTTTTACCCCCTTCAAAAGAAAAAATTTAACATTTATAATTTCGAACTTTCAAAGTTCGAAAGTTGGCATGGCTTTTTTGAGAAGCCAACTTTCGAACTTTGAAAGTTCGATTCCGAACTTTCAAAGTTCGAAAGTTTGCATTGCTTTTTCGAGAAAGTTCGATTCCGAACTTTGAAAGTTCGAAATTGTAAATGTCAATTTTTTTTTGAACGGGAGCAAAAAAACATAATCAAACTATCAAAGTTCGAATTCAAATTTCGAAAATTTGAAAAGTCTATTTTTGTAAATCTCTTGAAAAATTGGTTAATTTTAGAAGTATTTAAAAAAATAAGGTTAAAAATAAAAATTTTCCTACATCAGACGCTTGTCGCCAACCCACTTTGACACTAGTATGATAAGTCAACACCAATTCTAAATGATGGCAACACTGAGATCTTGTGTTACGTGTGAGAGAACAACTATAACACTTGTCTGCAACACAAATCAAAGTGATAAGATATTATGAGATGTTAACAAGTGGAACATTCCTCACTGCCACGACACTAAGCCACTTCTTTGTGCAGCAACTCATAGTTGCAGTTACTTTTTTCCAATATTATGGGTTTGTATTGATTTTTTTTAGGAAAATTTTTTTTTTTTAAAAAATTACATTAAATTTGTGATAACTATTTGATTTGGCTTGTAAAAAAGTTAAAACTCTAAAAAAGTTCAAATACAACTTTTTTTAGAAGTCAAAACTTTCAACTTTTGAAAAAAATTATTTTTCAAAAATTTAAAAAAAAAATACTTTAAAAAAAAAAGTTAATCCAAACGAGCCCTATAAAGAATAAATGGCTTTGGAGACTTTAGGAGCAATAACAATGTAATAACAACGTTCCTTATTGCTCTTCAGGGTGACCTTGCTTGCACAGTGCACAAGACCATGGAAGTATGAGAATTAAGAGCTCACCACCTCTTACAATTGGAGCCTAGAGATTCAGCTACTTCTGTTCTCCTCTCAAATATGCATGCGGTTGTCGGGAAATGGGAATGTCGAGATCATGCAAGACGATTGATGAAAGAAAGAGGTGTAAAGAAAGAGCCTGGTCAAAGTTGTATTGAAATCAGGAACTCTATCCATGCATTCTTTGCTGGTGAGAAACTTCATCCTTTAGCAGCCAAGATATATGAGTTTCTAGAAGATCTAAACAAAAGAGCAGCTGCAATTGGTTATGTCCAGGACCGTAATAGCCTTTGGAATGATATAGGACTAAGGCAAAAGGACCCTACTCCATATGTTCATAGTGAAAAGTTGGCAATTGCATTTGGACTACTAAGCATGCCTAAAGCAATTCCGTTACGAGTGATGAAGAATCTTGGATATGTGGAATCTGCTAAACGAGTCTTTGATTGTCTGGTTTTGAGAGACAGTGTTTCTTGGGTTGCTATGATATCTGGCTTCTCTCAGAATGGTCTTCAGAAGGATGATATCCTCCTTTACAAGGAAATATGTACATAGGAATCATTCGTACGCCGTATATTTTCTCAAGTGTTATAAGCGCCTGTACAAAGATGGGGCTATATGAGCTGGGTCAGCAACTTCATGCTGCCATTTATAAGTGGCGATTTTCCTCAGAGATTTTTATATGGCTTGTGCTTGTGCATCATTAGGGGCTCTTCATTCTACCTCGGTATACTTACATCGTACTTTAGGTGGTGATCACAAATAGCTATGGCAAGAACCTGAGCGAAGGGGCCGAAATGGTTCCCGATGAACGCCTTTCTATTATGCCAAATTAAAGAAGCCTGCTAACATGCCGTTCGAGGACCAAGATAGTCGGAATTTTCATATATTATGGTATCAGCTTAAGGTGGCGGGAAAGGCTCCAGACGAGGCCCAAAGAGATAAAATTCGAGATAAATTCTCACCTTAATACTTTAAATTTGTTTACTTTTGAAAACATGTTAATCCCGGAGATAAGTGTGCATGTCGAGATCTTATATTGGCGATTTCACTTGCGTCTTTATTGCGTATGATATCTTTGATCCACTTTCTATAGTCATAATATAGAAAATGGTAATCCACACATAAGCTTAAATTGGTGTTTTCCTGGTATTATCAGGCATCAACAACAGCTATTATATCTAACATTTGAATGCACCGTCATATAATTTATTAAGCTATCATTTATTATGATGGAATCAAATAGATCATGGTTGGATTTATTATGGATATACATCATTAGTGGTATATGTGGCATGTCCAGGAGCATGAACCATTAGCATAATAATTATGTTGTGTTGGCATAGTAGAGGAATAAAACATGAACTTACACTTATATCATCCATCTAATTTAAGCATTCTGAATGATGGAATTCTGATAACGTTGTTATCAGCATGCACGACTTGAAAATCATTACAGAGCATACCTCTTTTTCCTTGGAAATTATGTACCTACGATCTTTGGGTAAGTACGAAAGTGCGCAAGAAGTATTTTATTAATCGTTTCCACATTTACTACACTTTCCACCAGAGAGATGTAGCACTTTAGTAGATTCTTGAGCCCCATAAAAGACTAACATTTACATGGTGTAAGTGTTAAATGTGGCCCGTATTCTTGGGTAACAAGAATAGCAAATTTTTTTATTAGCATATTACCTTATTAGCTTATTACCTTTTTAGCACATAATTAATTAGTTGTCTTTTCTGCTTAATAGGTTTTAGGAAACCTTTGCACTATAAATATGTGACAATACTCATTGTGTCAAGTGTGTGAGAGAAACTAGAGTGTGAGCCTTGTAATATTCGTTGATCGATAATAAATTGTTCTCTACTGCCCGTGGACGTAGGCTTCAAGACCGAATCACGTAATTCTCTTGTGTTCGTTTTCTTCTCGTGTTCTTCGTGTTTGAATGTTTTTCCCCAACAAACTGGTATCTAGAGCATAGGTTTATTCCGCTGCTTGAGGGAAAAAGGAAAAATCAAAACTCACTGTGAAATCAAAATTGCTCAAACCAAATGGTGTTTAACCAAACAAAGGTCTTTGCTTGATGAGGAGTGTTTCGATGCTGTCTACGTTGAGCGTTGGTGGCCGGAGTGGAAGCTTACGTCGGCGGGTCGTGGTTTGTGTTTGGGTTTGAAGAACGAGCTAAGAAGATTGAGTTCGCGCACTCTTGAGGTTGGTTTTGGGTATTCGGGTCTTTTTTTTGTATTGGTTTAGGTTTGTAAAGAAGGTTTAAGGTCTAGGTTTTGGGCTTTGGGTCTCGGTTTTTTGGATCGGGCCTAGGTAGCGGCTTTGTCCAGATTTGGTTAGGTCTTTTGGGTCTTGGGTCTTGGGCTTTCAAACTTTTTTTTTTGTTTGGGCTTAGTTGAATTAGAAGATAAAAGGAGAATATTTTGGGTTAAACTTCTATTTTAAAACCAAACAAAAAAATTTTTATTTCCTTTGGGGTCTTGCTATTGAGTCCGAGAAAAAAAAAAAGACTTAGTTTGACCAGTTTGACTGCGTTGACTAGTTGATCGGGGTTTGACCGAGGATTGACTTTGACCGTTGACCATTAACCGGGGTTGACCGAGTTTGACCAGAGCCTTACCCCACATTTTTTGACGTGCTGAGTCCTATTTTGGACTCTGTTTTTCCAGAATCTGCTCTAAAGTATGTGTTTACGAACGATGTTGACTTTGACCAATAGGTTTGACTTTGCCGGTTTTGACCAAAGTTGACCAGGGGTGTTCCTAAGGTTTTTTTATGTGCAGGATCCATTTTCACGGTCCGCTAAGCCAAATTCTATCCCAAAGTGTGAGTTTTGAGCAAACAAAGATGTCTTCCATAGGTGAAAAGTTTGAAATCGAGAAGTTTGATAGGAGAATGAGTTTCAGTCTATGAAAGATCAATTTCAAGGCATTTATGACAATGCAAGGACTTTGGAAAGTCATTGAAAAAGTGATCCCGGAGAAGACAGAACCAACAGCAAGACAAGAACTTGAAGTGAAAGCGCTAAGTGCAATACACATGTCCATGACGAATGAGGTATTATTGTAGATTGCTAAGAAGACAACAGCAGTTGAGGTTTGGAATACTTTAGGGGAATTATATGTATCAAAATCTCTCATTAATCGCCTCTACTTGAAGAAGTGATTGTATCATCTTACAATGAAAAAAGGTATATCACTAAAACAACACCTTGATGAGTTTACATCTTGTTTGATTGCTTTGAAGGATGTAGGTGTTAAAATTGATGACAAAGACCAAGCTATGATCCTATTATGCTTCTTACCGTCTTCATATATGAACTTTGTAGACACAATGTTATACGGGAGGGATAAAATTAGCTTTGAGGATGTGATTGTTTAATTAAAATCAAATGATCTTCAAACATATATTCCGAGATATAGGGAAGAAGTTCATGGGGAAGGTTTAGTGAGAAAAGGGAGATAGGAGAATAGAGGGGATCTTTGGATAGAAAGAAAAACAAGTCAAGGTCAAAATCAAGAGCTAGAAAACTACACTGTTTCGAGTGTGATGAGAAAGGTCACATTAAGAAAGAATGTTTAAAATTGAAAAAGGTGGAGAATTCAGCTAATGTGGTAGAGAGTGCTGATAGTGATATAGAGAACTCGAGTAGTACCGAGGATGTTTTGACTGTGAGTGCATCACAGTGGCATAATTAATGGATTCTTGATACTGGTATAACATTCCATATGTGTCCTAGACGTGATTGGTTCTCTTCTTATTCCAAAAGAAAAGGGAAAGTCTTTCTAAGCAATGATCTTTCGTTGAAGGTAGAGGGAATGGGCATCAGAAATTTCAAGATGTTTGATGGTATTACAAGATCTCTCGAGTGTTGGCATGTACTAGAGCTGAAGAAAAACTTGATTTTTCTTAGGCGTTTGGATTCTCATGGGTACAAATTCCAAAGTAAGAATGGTGTCTTAAAGGTGACCAAAGATGCAATTGTGCTCTTGAAAAGGAACATGACTGGCGGCCTATATGTTTTTCAAGGTAGTACGGTTATAGGTGTTGCAGCTATTGCATCCGAGGAGAGTGATAATGACACCATGTAGTTATGGCATAAAAGGTTAGGTCATATGAGCGAGAGGGGACTAACCGAGCTAAGCAAAAGGGATTTGCTTTGTGGACAAAGAACTAAAAAGCTTGAATTCTATGAGCATTGTGTCTTTGGAAAGCAAACTAGGGTAAAGTTCAGCAAAGGGCAGGAGAATACCAAAGGTACACTTGATTACATTCATTATGATCTTTTGGGTCCTAATAAAGTTCCTTCCTAGAAGGGTGCTAGGTATTACATCACTTTCATTGATGCATACTCTCGGATGGTGTGGGTATACTTTTTGAAAACTAAAGATGAGGCATTTCCAACATTTGTCAAGTGGCAGACGTTGATTGAGAAACTGACTAGTAAACAGATCAAGCGTCTTAGGACTGGCAATGGGTTGAAATACTACAATAAAGAGGTTGATGAATTCTGCAGGAAACATGGCATTGTGAGACATCGTACATGTATAGGGACACCACAACAGAATGGAGTTACAGAACGCATTAATAGAACTCCGGTGAAGAGAGCTCATTGTATTCTCTCGCATTCTGGCTTGAGTCGAGACTTTTGGGTTAAAGTTGTTAATACGGCGTGCTCCTTGGTGAATATGTCTCCATCCAAAGCTAAAGTTTCTCTCCAGATAATCTTGTTTTAATTTATTTCTAGTTTTTTTTTTATTAGTTTTTAGTAGATTCTAGATGATGTGTGTCATTTGTGCATGTTTGCATCTTGTTTTTGCATGCACATTTAAGGGTGTTTAGAGTATAATTGAGTGCGCTTAGTATAAAGTTTATGCATATTTGTTAATATTTGTACATAATGTATTTAGGTGCATAAATACTATACTAAGTGTCATATTCCATGTTTTAGGAGTGTTTTGGAAGGGTTCAAGCTTATGCAAGGAAGAAATGAGCTAACGGATGAAGACCGAAAGAAAAGAAATAAAGAAGAGATCATTCTGATCCAGCCGGTCGACTTAGAAGACGAGCCGGTCGACCGACCGCTCCAGAAAATAAAAGATTTGAAGCCGGTCGAGTTTCTCAAGAAGCCGGTTGACCGGCTAGGTCGACCGGCCATTCCAGAGAGCATCATGATTGAAGCCAGTCGAGCAAGAAAGAGGAGCCGGTCGACCGGCTAGGTCAACCGGCTGTGCGCTGAAGAAATCCATAAAAAGCTCGTTTCAGCTCATTTTCAAGAGAGGAACTTTTATTTCTAAAATTCTAATAAACCCTAACCCTTTACCCACTTCACAAAACACCATCTAAACCCCACACCAAGCTACGATTGAAGCATTAAACAAAGATTTGAAGGATTTGTATGGATTTGGAAGCAAGAATTTAGGGAAGTTCTTCTTGTTCTTTCTCTATTTCTTGTAAATATGTTGCTAGATTATGCTAGATTTAGGGTTGATTGTTGTTGTATATTAGATTAGGGCTTTGAATAATGGATTTGTGTAGATCTTTGGCTCTTAATACATGTTTATTTACATAAATTTATGGCATGATTCAATATGTCTATGTATTGGAAATCAAACATGTCTATGTGTTTGTTAAAATGCCAAAGTGAATATGCATGTGTTATTTGTGCTTCAAATGCTCTTATCTACTTATATGAGTGATGTGATTGTGCTTAATCTCGTGGCTTTGCTTAGTAGAGTAGGCTTTAGCTTTAAATCCAGCTAATAGGTTACATGCTATGCTTAGTCGAGTTTAGGTGCTAGTCCTTGGCTTTAAATCTAGCCAAGCGGATAAGTTAACCTAGACTAGAGTATCCCTCACCCACGTTAGTGTTGGTTAATTGAGCCTTAATGTCACGTAGTGTTTAGGTGCTAGTCCTTGGCTTTAAATCCAGCCAAGAGGATAAGTTCTAAGCACGGATTACATAGGCTAGGAGGGATTGGCCCTTAGCTTTAAATCCAGCTAACAGGTTGAACCACTAGTATTGGTTAAGAGAGCCCCCGATCAACACAACGGCAATAGAAGTCCCAAGCCTTAGATAGACATCATCTGTTATCATAGCCCAAGTCTTGTTGCAATACAATCGCCCTAGGTCCCCTTCTTCTTTATTAGTGTTTCCTTCTTTAGTTTGGCTCCCTTAAGTTCCTCCATAGATTAGTTTTTATTTTCCTTTTTCCGAGCTCCCTTTCATCCCAAAGTAAGTACACACACGCACGGAGCTAGCTTAAGGCACTCGAGCACATAAGGACTAAACCAAGGTAGCCTCCCTGTGGATTCGACCCCGCACTTGCACACACTGTATTACACACGTCCCGTGCACTTGTGGGCTATTTAGGCTTGTGCTCAAATAGCGATATCACGTTTTTGGCGCCGTTGCCGGGGAGGCACGGTATTGGTTCTTTGTGTGCTTTTGTGTTTGCGATTGGTTGCTTGCATGTGCACTATCTTTACTTGCTTTCCATTTTTTGAAAAAAAAAATTAGAAAAAAATTTTTCTCGAAAAAAAAAATTAGAAAAAAAATTTTTAAAAAAATTGACTGTGAAGGGGTTTTACTTGTGATTCATTGAATATGACTGATCCTAATGCTTCTTGGTGGTCACTTGTATCCTCTTCCCTACCACCCGAACGTGTCCCTTATGCATGTCGCTTGTGTGGAAGTTTCATGCATCCTACCGTTTTCTGTCCCCATGAGAATTCCCCACCTAGGGCTAGTGCTACTAATGATCCCTATAGTCATGCAACATCTCATGCATCTTCATTTAGTAATCATGACTATAGGGATGCATATTCTTCTTATTGCAATCATTGTGGAAGCCGTGCTCACTTTTCTAGTGCTTGTCCCACCTTCCACTCTTATCCCCAATTGTATGCAATGCCCTATGCCCCTAGCAATCATATGCCCATGCATGCATTTACATCTAGCTATCATGATTCTAGGGAGCAACATCGTGCATTTTCACAATGGGGTCAAGATGACTCTTTATTCCATTCACCTTCTAGTTTCGATTGTCCACCTCCAACACCTTATTTTTCCACCCATTACTCTCCCGAGTTTTTTGATGGTTATGTGCAAAATGATTTTCAACATGACTACCCTTTTCACTTGGTTGAACCCTCTTTCGTTATGTCTACACTCTCGGAGCAACTAGATCAAATGCTTGAGCAATCCCAATCTCTCCTCCAATCTAATCAAGAGGAACTAGAGAGTTTTAAGCGAGAATCCAAATCTCTAGGAGAGCGCTTGAAGAGAATGGCTGAGAGTATGCAACTCATTAATGAGACTTTTGAGATACCTTTAGAACGAGTTGCCGGGATAGAGATGAGACCTAACGATGAGGTGACTAAGGGTGGAAATGATGATGTATGGGAGAGACATTTAGAAAGAGAGGTTGATGGAGAGATAACATCTTGTAGTGAGGATGAAGATGAGCTTAATGATAACTTGGTTCTTGATGACTCTTGTGATTATGTTTTAGAGGAAATAGTACCCTATCCTCTTAAGCTTTCAACGTCTCCTATTGAGTCACATGAGCTTTTTCTTTCTCCTCATCCCACACATTCCGTACACATGGAGGTTGAGTTTTGTGTCGATAGTACTCAATTGCATTCTGAGTCGGCATTTAGGGAGTTTAGCGCGCATTCTCCCCTTGAGCATTCATGCATACATGATGAGGAATCCGTTGAGTCCCCATTGCCCCCTCCATTAGTGTCTACCCCATATGAAAAGCATGATGGCGAGATGACACCCACTAGTGATGAATGTATTGATGAATTTAAAGAGACTATAGCTAGTGAAGGTTTAAAGTCATCCACTGGGGAAAACAAGACATCAATTTCGGAGATTTTAGATGATAAGTTTCTTGGAGTTAAGAATCATGATGTTGAAGAGAATAACAACTCTAAGAAGACACATAAGAAAGGAATTGATGTGCTTGGAAGAATGATCTATGGGTCTCTTTGGATGTTTGATGATTCATTGATGGAAATAGAGCCCATTAAGATCGAATCCACCCTTCATGAGGAGTTAGAACGACCTAGGGTTGAACATGTTATATCTTGTGGAGAAGAAGAGTATAGTACATCCACCTCCTATATCGTTGCTTCTTCTTCTCCAAATGTCCTTCCAACCCCCATTTCCCATTCCATTGAGTCTTCCTTTTTGGAGCTCACATTTGTGCCTTCATGCATAGAACATTTTCATCTAGGGTTAGAAAGCACGTTTCCCATGTTGCATGCATTAGACCTATCTTTGACCCATGGGGAAAGTGTGTTCCTAGCCCTTGATTATGAGAAGAAGGCATTGGGGTGGCTAATTAAAGAGCAAGCGGGACATGATTCTTCACGTTTGAGCATGCTTCATTCCATACTTGCGCATTCATTTGATATTTTAGGGTGGGATTTTGAAAAAGGGTGCACCATGCATTCATTGCCCCAACCCTTAGTGTATGACCCTTTTCTCTCTACGTTCTGTGCTTTGATAATTATCCGGCAATTTGTGCCACACAACTTTAAACATGTTTTACTCTAACATTGGCGCCCGGCTGGAGGCGTTAAATCCAACACTACTAGGAGGCACCCTAGGCTTGTTCATATTTTTCTTGTTTTTCTTTTATTTATTTGCCTTTGCCTTTGTATGTAGTAGATTAGTTTTCTTGTACTTATTCTTGCTTTGTACATAATAGATTAGATTGCTTTTGTTTATCTTACCTTTTTATATTTTAGGCTTTCTTTTGTTTATTTTCATTCTTAATAGGTTAGATTTTTACTCCCTTACTTGTTCTTGCTCCTTTCCTTCATTTGTGCATCAATCCTTTACCTCGTGTTTACATCCTTGTTTATCATTTCAAATGTCAATGTGAGCTTGCATAGCATATCTTCTAATCTCTTCTTTGTTTTTTGAGCATTAGTGCTTTCCACAAAAGATAGAGGCTAGTAGATCATTGGATTGTCTTTGGCATTTGCGGACTACATGGAAACAAGGTTGTATCTATCCATCTTTTACTTGTTTTATCTATCCCTCTTCGCATTCCCCATATGTGTTTCATGTTGATTGCTTGTCGTATGGCTTTGTGATTTTTGCTTGAGGACAAGCAAAGTTTAGTTTTGGGGGTGTGGTTGCTCATTTATTGTTTATATCATATTTGGGATAGATTTGCTTGCCATATCTTATTTTTTGCTTAAAATGTGTTCAAATTTTTCAATTTTTTGCATATTTTCAGTTAGTTTATCTCCACGTTGGTTGGAGAGTTGGCTTTTGTTATTGACTTAATTTATTGGAGAAGATAAGGGTGTATTGTGGGGAGTAAATGGAGTGTAGGGTATAACCTAGACTTCGAAGAGAATCCTTTTGAAAACTGTGGGGAGTGAGTATTTCTAAGAATGCACCTTGTAGTTTCCCTACATCTTGGTTGGAAAAAGTGTTTTTAAAGGGTTGTTGATATGAGTGCCCATTCCTTGATTGGTTCTTTTAGTTTGCCTTAGCCTTTTCTTTTTCCTTTCTTTTTGTTCTATTTATGAATTGAAAAAAAAAAAGAAAAAAAATGAAAAAAAAAAGAGAAAAAAAAAAGAGCCAAAGGGCAACAAAAAGATTGAAAAGTGAAGTATGTTGAATAAATGTCAAGTGACATAATGTTAAGTTGACACAAGTATCTCTTTTGGTCTTTCATGTGTTATGAATAAGGCTCTTACGTCAATGTGAGCCATTGTGATGTATCTTCTCTTTCTTGTATCTTTGGGGCTAAGTGCATATTGGGAGGCCATGTTAGTTGATAGAGCACGAAGTATCAACATCCCGAGTCGTGAGTTGGAATCCTAAGTTTGTGGTGGTTCTAGCTACTTGGTGACATTCCCAAGAGGTGTGAGACCCCTTGTGATCAAAGGGAGGATCCGAAAAAGACTAGGGAAGCCCTTACATGAAAAGAATGACCCCTTGTACCCCTTGGAAGTGAAAAGATAGCAAGTCAATGCAATTGGAAACTCTTTGAAAAGCATGAGAATAGACTTCATTTGGGCTTGCTTGAGGACAAGCAAGGGGAAGGTTTGGGGGTATTGATGTGTGTCATTTGTGCATGTTTGCATCTTGTTTTTGCATGCACATTTAAGGGTGTTTAGAGTATAATTGAGTGCGCTTAGTATAAAATTTATGCATATTTGTTAATATTTGTACATAATGTATTTAGGTGCATAAATACTATACTAAGTGTTATATTCCATGTTTTAGGAGTGTTTTGGAAGGGTTCAAGCTTATGCGAGGAAGAAATGAGCGAACGGATGAAGACCGGAAGAAAAGAAATAAATGAGAGATCATTCTGATCCAGCCGGTCAACTTAGAAGAAGACGGTCGACCGGCTGCTCCAGAAAATAAAAGATTTGAAGCTGGTCGAGTTCCTCAAGAAGCCGGTCGACCGGCTAGGTCAACCGGCCATTCCAGAGAGCATCATGATTGAAGCCGATCGAACAAGAAAGAGGAGCCGGTCGACCGGCTAGGTCGACCGGCTATGCGCTGAAGAAATCCATAAAAAGCTCGTTTCAGCTCATTTTCAAGAGAGGAACTTTTATTTCTTAAATTCTAATAAACCCTAACCCTTTACCCACTTCACAAAACACCATAAACCACCATCTAAACCCCACACCAAGCTACGATTGAAGCATTAAACAAAGATTTGAAGGATTTGTACGGATTTGGAAGCAAGAATTTAGGGAAGTTCTTCTTGTTCTTTCTCTATTTCTTGTAAATATGTTGCTAGATTAGGCTAGGCTGATTGTTGTTGTATATTATATTAGGGCTTTGAATAATGGATTTGTGTAGATCTTTGGCTCTTAATACATGTTTATTTACATAAATTTATGGCATGATTCAATATGTCTATGTATTGGAAATCAAACATGTCTATGTGTTTGTTAAAATGCCAAAGTGAATATGCATGTGTTATTTGTGCTTCAAATGCTCTTATCTACTTATATGAGTGATGTGATTGTGCTTAATCTCGTGGCTTTGCTTAGTAGAGTAGGCTTTAGCTTTAAATCCAGCTAATAGGTTACATGCTATGCTTAGTCGAGTTTAGGTGCTAGTCCTTGGCTTTAAATCCAGCCAAGCAGATAAGTCAACCTAGACTAGAGTATCCCTCACCCACGTTAGTGTTGGTTAATTGAGCCTTAATGTCACGTAGTGTTTAGGTGCTAGTCCTTGGCTTTAAATCCAGCCAAGAGGATAAGTTCTAAGCACGGATTGCGTAGGCTAGGAGGGATTGGCCCTTAGCTTTAAATCCAGCTAACGGGTTGAACCATTAGTATTGGTTAAGAGAGCCCCCGATCAACACAACGGCAATAGAAGTCCCGAGCCTTAGATAGACATCATCTGTTATCATAGCCCAAGTCTTGTTGCAATGCAATCGCCCTAGGTCCTCTTCTTCTTTATTAGTGTTTCCTTCTTTAGTTTGGCTCCCTTAAGTTCCTCCATAGATTAGTTTTTATTTTCCTTTTTCCGAGCTCCCTTCCATCCCAAAATAAGTACACACATGCACGTAGCTAGTTTAAGGCACTCGAGCACATAAGGACTAAACCAAGGTAGCCTCCCTGTGGATTCGACCCCGCACTTGCACACACTATATTACACACATCCCGTGCACTTGCGGGCTATTTAGGCTTGTGCTCAAATAGCGATATCACTAGATTTAGGATTGAATTAGTTTTACGTTTAACTCTTAGATTTCTTATTTAATTTCAGCTTTAATTTAAACTATTCTTTTAGGATTTAATTGATGCTTTAAGTTCTTATGTTAGTTTTGCACTTTAATCTTAGATTTTAATTCGGTTTTAATTTGCACTTTCAGTTTATTATTTTTATTATTTTATCATGTCTCAATTTATTAGTTTTGGATTTATGTTTCTGAATATGAGCTAATTTTCTCGTACTAAGTCTGTGATAAATCTTTGACTATCATGTGATAGTTTTATTTTAGGTTGTGCATTGAGCTTAATTTTTATGCTATTAATTTAATTTATGTCAATTCATATTGTTCTTAATGCTCTCTTTTGATTGGCCACCAATTGAGTTGATTTTAGTTACATGTTAAGACCGAAAGGTGATATGTGTAATGGACCTGTATGAGTTGATATTTATTATTTGTTGCATAGAGATATGAACAAAGTTAGCATAGTCTGTGTAAGGATTCTTGAACTTTAGGCACACTCATAGGTTGTCTTTGCATAGAGATATAGCTGAGAAACTTGTGAGTGTAGGATTGATTATACTCAAAAGAGATAATTGGTTAATCTAGAGAATCTGGCTACTTTAATTAAATTAATAGGAGAAAAGTGCACAACTAAATAAAATATCTAATAGATGTATTAGGTGAAATCACATGCCGTAGTCATCTTTATTTGTAGTTTCTTGTTAGTTTATTAATTATAATTTTATTTTCTTTTCTTTTATTAATTTTTTTAATTTATTATTGCGACTTTATTAATTAGTTAGAAATTTTAATTATTTATTTTGATTAAATTTTTTTTATTATTTTCTTTCGATTGTTCAAATAGTAGTGAGATTTGTCAATTTCAATACTTGACAACACAATCCTCGTGGGAATAATACTCTGCACATCACTCTATTACTTATCACAATACCATGCGCTTGCAGTTTTAACATAACACTTGTACACACTCTTAAGCTAGAAATTGGTTGTAAGATTCATATTCTTAGCTAGAAAAAGGTGTGGTGAAATCCTTGGTAAGGGAGATCACTTGGGTTCTTTGAAGAAGGCTTCAAAGAGGTGTATGGTTAGTTTGTGCTTCATCAACTATTGAAGAAATATTTAGTGGAGTTGTTTGAAATCCTAAGGGGAGAATCCTTAGACGGTGGATGTAGGCAAGGCTAAACCACATTAAATTGGTTGTGATCTCTCCTCCCTTTTTTACTCTTTTGTTTACCAGCTATATTGCTCACGACTTGTTTGATTATCTGCTTAAGTGATTATTATTCGCTTGTTAATTGATCTTTATTGCTTAAATTTGTCATAAACTTAATTCACCCCTCTTTTAAGTTTATTTGTCTTCCATATTTGGTATCGAGATTATTATTCGCTTGTTAATTGATCTTTATTGCTTAAATTTGTCAAAAACTTAATTCACCCCCCTCTTAAGTTTATTTATCTCCCATATTTGGTATCGAGAGCTAGGGTTCTACAAATAATTCAACCATTAGGAGAATTTTTCATGGGAAATAAGATGGATATTTCATCTATTGAGGGCTTGTCTATTAACAAAACTCTGGTATTTAATGGCATTAATTATGTTTTTTGGAAATTGAGAATGAAACTCTTTATTCAAGCACATGATTATAAAGCATAGAAAATTATTGTTAATGGACCTCAAATCTCTATGAAGATGGAAGGCAATAGAAAAGTGTCTAAACTAGAAAGTGAATGGGATGACAATGACATTAAGCTTATTCAATTGAATGATAGAGCTTTATATATCTTGTTTGTTAGATTAAACTCAATTGAATTTAGTCGAGTAATGGGATGTACTTTGGCTGAGGAACTTTGGGACCAACTTGAGATAACATATAAAGGAACTAACCAAGTTAAGGATTCTAGAATTAGCATACTTGTTCAAAGATATGAAATGTTCAAAATGGAACAAGGTGAAAGTATTGAAAAAATGTATGCTAGATTAATGGAAATCACTAATGGCCTTAGGCACTTGGAAAGGAATATTCTAATGCAGAAAATGTGAGAAAAGTGTTAAAGAGTCTACCATCATTATGACAACCGAAAGTGATGGCCATAAAGAAATCAAACGCCTACACTTTGAATGAGCTGATTGGGTCACTTATGACTTACGAGCTTGAGCTAAAGATCCATGAAGAAGAAGATAAGAAAATGAAGAAGTCCACGGCCCTTGTTGCTTCAAAATACACTTCAAATGATGATGATGATGAAGACTTGAATAAAGAGATGATGCTTCTTGCTAGAAACCTCAGGAAGTTCATGAAGTATAAGAAATAAAAGGAAGGGCCCTACTTCAAACAATTAGAACAAGAAAGGCAAGGAGATCAAAAAGCCAAGAGAAGCAAAGAATGAAAAGCCAAAGTGCTTCAATTGTAACGAGCCCAGACACATAAAAGCAAATTGCCTAAAGGTTGCAAAACACAAGGAAGGGAAAGCTCTCAAGGTAACTTGGGACACTACCGATAATGAAGAAGAGACGGAAGAAGAGCATGAGGTTGTTAACTTCGTTTGTCTTATGGCAAATGGAGATAAGGTAAACTCTTCACCTTGTGACTTTGCTTTCTCCTCTTCATGTGATGAAAGTGAGAAATATACTTTTAAGGAGTTACAAAAAGCATTTTCAAAATTGCATGATGATTTTCTCTTTGCTTTGAACAAAAACAAAAAGTTTGCAAAAGAAATTGAAACTTGCATTGGATGAAAAAGATTGTTTGAAGAAGAAAAATGCATCTTGTTGAAAACATAGAAAGTTTGGAAAAACAAGTGGAGGAGTTGAAAAAGAGAAATGATGATTTGAATGGAATTTTAGGAAAATTCACAAATGGGAAGGAAAACTTTGAAAACTTCTTGGTTTCCAAAAAATGGCATTTGACAAAAGAGGTATTAGTTTTGAGCCTAAAATCAAGCAAAAATATTTGAAAACGTACTTTGTAAAAGCATCCACCTCTATTACACCTTTGAAATCCTCTATTACTTGCATTTATTGTGAAAAACATGGGCATGTTCCTACTCATTGCTATTATAAGAGACTACGTGATAAAGACACTCTTGTCCCATATTGGCAACGACCCAAATGGGTTGTGAAAGTGAAACATTAAAGACTTTAATGTTAAGGACTCAAAAGAGTTTGGGGACCTACAAATGAAGGGAATTGTACTTTTTTTAATATTTGTAGGTGAGCCATGTGAGCAATCATTGCAAGAAGAAATGGATATTAGATAATCAGTGCTCCAAACATGTGACGAGTGATCCCTCATTGTTCTTTGAATTTAAAAAGGTCAAGGGTAGAGACGCCACTTTTGGGGACAATAGCAACAAAAGGATAATTGACAAGGGAAGCATTGGTAATAAAACAATCTTTCTATTCACAATGTTTTGCTTGTAGAAGGTTTTAAATTTGACTTACTTAGCATTGGTCAATTGGGTAACAAAAGGTCATAAAGTTGTGTTTAAATCTTCTAGTTGCATCATTCATGATTGTGATAGTGATAATGTGCTATTTGTTGCTAGTAGGAATGATAATGTGTATACAGTAGAGATTGATCAACTTGAAATCAAAATGTTACTTGTTTGTCCGTGGTGCATGAAAATTCTTGGTTATGGCATAGAAGATTTGAACATGTTAGCATGAGTATTTTGAAGAATTTGTCAAAACATGAGCTTGTTAAAGACTTGCCAAGAATCAAATTTGAAAAGAACAAAGTGTGTGATACATGTCAACTTGGCAAACAACATAAAACATCTTGTATACCCATTAATATGGTTTCAACATCTAGAGCATTGCAATTGTTACATATGGACTTGTTTACACCTATTGATGTTACTAGCTTAGGTGGATCTAGATATACTTATGTTGTAGTAGGTGATTATACTAGATTAACATGGGTCATGTTTCTTGCACACAAAAATTAAGCCTTCAATTAATTTGCTAGATAATGTAGAAAAGTGAAAAATAAGAAAGGCTATTTTATAACTTGCATACGTAGTGATAATGACATGGAATATGTGAACACTTCTTTTATGCATTTTTGTGATGAACATGGCATTGAGTACAACTTTTCGGCCCTTCGGACTTCTCAACAAAATGGGTTGGTAGAGAGGAAGAATCATACTTTACAATAAATGACAAGAACAATGCTTAAGGAACACAACTTGCTTATATATTTTTGGAGTGAAGCTATTAACACTGCATGCTATGTGCAAAATAGAGTCCTCATTAGACCCATTTTGAACAAAACCCTCTATGAGCTTTGGCATGGCAAAACCCCAAAATTTCATATTTTAAAGTGTTTGGTTGTAAATGCTTCATCTTGAACACTAGAGATCATTTGCATAAGTTTAATGCTAAATGAGATGAAGGCATATTTCTTGGCTATTCCACTAAGAGTAAGTCATATCGTGTGTATAACAAAAGAACTCTAATTGTGAAAGAATCTATGCCTGTTACCTTCGATGAAACTAACCTTGCACTGACAAAGAAGGATGATGACGATGATATAGGTAACCTCTTGGAGAAAGTCACAATTGATGAAAGATCTACAAATAACAAGAAATCACCAAAAGATCAAAAAGATACTAATCAAGGAAAAGACTCTCAAATTAAGATGGTTGAAGAACAAGGTTCAAATCAAGATACCACCATGAAGCAAGAAGGGATTCATGTTGACTTGCCCAATAGTTGGAAGTTTGTGCGACATCATCCGGAAGAACAAATCATTGATAATCCATCCAAAGGAGAAAGAACAAGGGGTAATATCAATAACTTTTGTGAGCATTATACATTTATTTCATACATTGAGCCTAAGAATGTCAATGAAGCTTTACAAGATGAAAATTGGATAATAACAATACAAGAGGAGCTTAATCAATTAACTAGAAACAAAGTATGGAAGCTGGTTAAGAGACCTAGAGATGACCCAGTAATTGGAACTAAATGGGTATTTAGGAAAAAACTTGATGAATCCAGTG
The DNA here is from genome assembly GCA_028554755.1 of Cordia subcordata. Taxonomy (NCBI): domain Eukaryota; kingdom Viridiplantae; phylum Streptophyta; class Magnoliopsida; order Boraginales; family Cordiaceae; genus Cordia; species Cordia subcordata. Next base: position 1,696,874 of record JAPTOF010000005.1, read on the forward strand.
TAGTAACTAGGAATAAGGCTAGACTTGTAGATCAAGGAATATAATCAAGAAAAAGGAATAGATTATGATGAGACTTACGCTCCCGTAGCTAGATTGAAATCAATTCGCATGTTACTTGTATTTGCTTGTTATATGGACTTTAAGCTTTATCAAATGGACGTGAAAAGTGATTTTTTAAATGGTTTTGTTGAAGAGGAGGTATATGTTGAACAATCTCTTAGTTTTGAAGATTCTTGCTTTCCAAATCATGTTTCCAAACTTGAAAAGACTTTATATGTTTAAAGCAAGCCCCTAGGACTTGGTATAAAAGGCTTAGTGGTTTCTTATTGAAAATGGTTTTGAAAAAGGAAAATTGGACTCAATTTTGTTTATAAAAGAGGATAAAGATGATATCATACTTGTACAAATTTTAGTGGATGAGATCATATTTAGTGCCACTAATGTTGCTTTGTGAGAGAGTTTTGCTAGGTGTATGAATAAGGAGTTTGATATGAGGATGATAGGCGAGTTAACGTTATTCCTTGGACTCCAAATCAAACAAACAAAGAAAGGAATTTTTATCAACCAAGCCAATTACAACATGGAGATTATCAAGATGTTTAAGCTTGAAGATGCTAAGGAAATTATAACTCCCATAAGTCCATTAACCAAACTTGACATGGTTGAGAAGGGTAACCGCGTAGATGAGAAATGAAATATCAAGGTATCATCAGTAACTTACTTTATTTGATGGCTTCAAGGTCGGATATCATGTTTGCCATTGTTAGTCTACTAGGTTTCAATCTAATTCTAAGGAAACACATCTAGTCGTCGTAAAATGAATCATTAGATATCTTAAGGGAACTAGTAAATTAGGAATTTGGTATGCTAAAGGAACCTCATTTGATTTATGTGGCTTTTCCGATGCTAATTTTTCCGGTTGTAAGGTGGACCGTAAAAGTACGCGCGGTACTTGTCGATTCCTTGATCATTCTTTGGTGTCTTGATCTAGTAGGAAACAAAATAGTGTAGCTATATCTATTATAGAGGCCGAATACATTGTAGCCGAAAGTTATGTTGCCCAAATTTTGCGGATGAAACAAAACTTAGTTGATTATGGATTGCATTATGATCATGTATTTATCTATTGTGATAACACTAGTGTAATAAATCTAAACAAGAATCCTATCCAACATTCTAGGACCAAACATACTGAGATTAGGAATCACTTCATTAGGGATCATGTGCAAAAAAGGATGTTGCCTAGAAAATGAATCCAAGAGAGGGGTGAATTGGATTATTGGCACAATTAACAACTTAAAAATCTTCACAACAATCTCAAGCAAAATCACATGCAACAATCAAGATAAGTACTTGAAAAGTAAAGAAAGTAGGGTCAAGAGTATCAAACACAGAGATTTAGAGTTGTTCGAACTTCCGAGGGTCTAGTCCACTACCTAAGGTCTTCCCTTAGGGTTTCGAAAACTTCACTAGTGAATCGGCTTCTTGCTTAGCATGTTATAGAAGCATAGAACAATGATCACAACCCTTGCTTCACCATAAGGACCACAAGTATAACCCTATACTTGAGAGGATTTCAACCTTTCACTCTTGAGAAAGGTTCCTCACACCTATGCTACCCAAGAGCAAAGAAATTCACTCCCAATATGATAGTAAAGAGTTTGATATACAACAAACTTCTTTTGAGTAAGTATACAAAGGTATTTAAACCTTCATATGTTGCTCTAAATAGATAAGCAATTTATGAAGCTCAAGAGAAAACTTGTTCTTAAATGCCAATGATATGCAATCAATGAAGGTTGCAATTAATAGAGCAAGATTGCAATAGATGAAGTATATTGAATGCAAGAGAGCTAGAAGAGATGTTTTGAACAAGTTGTATCTGAGTTGGGAGGGGTAGGATGTATTTATAAGCCAAAAAAGTAAGTCTCCCAACGATCAATTTTTTTAAAACAACACAAAGGGACTACCGGAACACACTATCGGTTGATCCTCTGGGTGTTCCAGTAGTTCGAGAGGCCAAAAGGCCTTACCGCAGCACTCTACCGGTTGATCGCCTGAGTGTTTCGGTAGAGCAATCATGCTCTCTATTTTTGTCGGAATACACTACTGGTCGACCGCCCAAATAGGCTGGTAGTTGCATAGTGTGTTAGAAAAGCTGCTACCTATTACAAAAAATGTGGCCATACTTTAAAAAGTCTATAACAACTAGTTTTTCTGTAGATTTTTGGAGGCTCAAGGCACTTATTATTACAACATATCTATTCTCATTAATACAATATCAACCAACTTGTATAATCATTAAATGCAAAGCTAAAACTTGTACACAATCAAGATTTTTACAAATTTTGCATGGGGAAGAGGTATATGCAAGTTGTTTATCTATAGATACATACATATTGAACAAGATAGCTTAAGTATAGAGCCTATATATGCACTTTTACTGTAGTTCCATGCAGGTATATATATATATACATACATATACATATACATATACATATATATATACACAAACAAGCATATATAATAATCAAGATAATAATAAATGCTATAGTTACAATAATATATGCTATAGTATGTGTTTTCTGCATGAAAAAACTTTTGAAGGCAAGTGTAGGCATGTATGCATGTATTTGGAAGAAAGATCAAGATACATGCATGCAATGCTCTAAGTTTTTGAGCTTCATAGACAGTTGCTTATGTATTAAGATCAACTTGACAAGAGCTAAAAAATAAGAACTAATTCTTCAAGAAATCTTCATAATCTCCATGCTCCATGAATCATTTTCTTTGCTCAAAGGCCTTTACCTAGTTTAAGCTATTAACATATACAAGATATTTACTATTAGCAATTTACAAAGTGCAATTATTCATAAATAGCAATTAACATAATGCAATTATGGAATCATCAAAATAAATTAAAACCAATAAGTTCAACAAAGGATATCATACTTGAATTTGTTGATACATTGCATCAAGTTGCCGATGTCTTTACAAAACCATTGCATGAAGAATAATTTTGTATAATTAAGAGAGATTGGGATGCAAATTTGTGTTTAAATTGCACTTCTACTATTGAAATTTGATTTTTTTTGGTTTAAAATGGCATGTGAATAGGTTTTAAATTGCAAAAAGTGGGTTTGTATGCTTTTAGGGTCGACCGGTTGGCAAAAATAGGTGACTGTTAGTGACAGAGTTTGGAAAACCCTTTCTGCCCCTACTGGTTGGGTTAACCGGTTACCCTATAGGCGTACTAGTCGACCAGCTCATGCTAGACAGGTCACTTAAATGACGAGTTTTTGCCTCCAAAACTCATTTTTTTTTCCAATTCTCTCAAACCCTAAACCCTTCTTCTCTTTGACCCACTTCATAAACACTCTTTTGCATCAAAAAATTCTAACAAATTTCTTCAAGATTTGCAACACCGACTTCATAAACATTTTTCAGACATCATCTTTTTCAAAAATCTTTAACAATGGTGAACCCAAGAGAGAAGGAACATTCAAAGAAGAAGAAGAGACCAAGAAAAGAACCTTCACCTTCTTCAAGTGATTCATTATCCGAAGGAGAAGAGGAACAAAATAATGCTAGAGACAAGAAGATTATGTATGCCAAATATCTTATTGACGAAGATTTTCAACATACAAATATTACTGAACTTTTAAAATTTCAAGGTTGGGGATTTGTTCATTCATCTTAATGTGAAGTTTATGATGAATTGATTAGGGAGTTTTATGAGAATGTATATTTATTTGAACAAACCCTTAATATTCGTATAATCTTCCTATTGAGGGTGAGGGATAATATAACCCTAAGGGTTGGCCAAAAGACAAGGATGATGTTGTTGATGCGGTGGTAAAGTTCATATGAGAAGGAATAGATAATGATCCTATAAGTGAAACAACCCTTTATAGGAGTAACTTGGATGTTGAAAAAAGGCATATGACTGAAGTGTGTGGTGAAGTGTTGATGCCTAGAAAGATGAATGATGATAGGGTTGCCTTCATTGATGCCTATAACATGTATCATGTGTTTAAAAATAAAAAGGTTGCTTTGCCATTTATAATCCTACATCACAAGGTACACATTGGAAAAAACAAACAACAACATGTGTATGGTATGGCACTTACACACATTTTTAAATGGTTCAACATTAGGCTTCCCAAGAAGAAGAAGAGATTTAGATGGAACTTTGATATGGCCTATATGAATTCCATACACATCTATCGGTATAATTGACAACCTATCTTAAAAGCGGAACGGAACTTTGATATGGCCTATATGAATTCCATACACATATATCGGTATAATTGACAACTTATCTTAAAAGTGGAACTTCAAAATTTTCCACTGGAGATTAAGGAGCAAATCAGGGAAAGGACTAAAAAGGGTACCACTTTCACCAATCTGGTTCTAGATCTTGTAATTGCTCCGGTGGATGAAGTTCAAGAAGAAATGGATAGAGGTGCTAGAAGGGACCGTCCTTGAACTAGAGATATTGCCATTAATGAACCCCAAATTGGCATACCCATGGATATTAGTGATAGTGAGAATAAGGATGATCCGGAGGCTGAATTGATTCATACAACTACTCAAGCTTCAATGTAGAGTGCTAGAGTGATGAAATGCAACGTCAAGAGATGAGACGTGGAGCCAGTTCTAGTTCAAGAGGTCAAGCCAAGGCTCCATCAATCTTAGCTCGAATTCTATCTCAAATGGAATTGACCACAAGTGTTGGTTATGTTGAGCAAAACGTTGAAGAGATACGCAAGGAGATGAATAATTTTTTCAAGGAGTACTATGATCAACACCACCGTGACTAGATTCTTGGGAACCCCTTGCTTTCAAAAATAATCATTTCATGTTTCTCATTCCTCATCTCCTTTAGAACATTTGCACTTGTTTTAGCATGTATTTTAGCTTTTGAGCCTTTCGTTAGTATTAGCTTAAGTACTAGCTTTGCATTGTTTTGAATATCTCAACAATCTTTTATCTATGTTTAGTTACTTTGGATTATCTTTTACTTCTCTCTAGTGCTTATTTTGGTTTTGATGATGCCAAAAAGGGAGAATGGAATGTGCTTATGGAATGTGTTTACGATGCTATGATTATGCTTGTCTATGTCCACTTTTGCGCACTTGGGATACAATGTGTTGTTTGAATGCTTGAATAAAGTTTACTTATGATTATTTATATGATTGCTAAATTGAAGGAGAGTCAACCTTTTAGACTCCACAAGTTTTTTTTGTAATTTATCGTCATCAAAAGGGGGAGATTGTTGGTTTTATAGTGATAATATCTTGTGTTTTGATGGTGTAAATTTTAATTGAGAACGTGTTTGCGTAAATGAGATTTTTTAATACGTTAATATCCTTGTGAGATTATGCTTGAGTTGATTAGCAAGAAAGCTCACTAGTAGCTGGGAGGGCATACGTGTCAAATATTTATTAGGGCTTGAAGACTATACAAGTTTGGATAGCATGATGGCATGAATAATTCAAGATTGTTCGTGATAAAGGAGTTATAAGGATGAGACGAGGCGACATAAGGAGTGGCAAATGTTCCTTTGTGTTTAGCCTTAGAAGGCATCTTATAGCTATCAATGACATTGGAAGGCATCTTATAGCTCTCAATGACATGATTTTTTTGAACTATTCTTTGCTTAAAGAGTTTTATACTTGTTTTTTAAGGGGTGAAAAATATTCATGAAATACTCTTAACTTTGCTTCTTTCCTTAAAATTTTGAAGGCGCTTGCTTAACATGTTTTTGCTCCAAATTGTGCTTTTAGATTCTCTTTGAAATAATTTTATCTTGCCAGATTTGCTTAGTTTTCAAAAGAATGTATAGAACATGTTTGTACTTTGAAAAAGGTGCTTTCTGGACCTACTGATCACCCTAGTCAGTTGATCAATTGGTCTAGGAGGGTTACCAATAAGTACTGCAATAGGGGATATACTAGAGTTGCTCTTTGGCCTTGCGGGTCAACCTTACCGATTGACTGGTTGAGGCTCCCGGCAAAGGCTGAGTCCTCTGGAGGTGCCGGTCACCCTAACTGGATGGCCGGACCCCCTATTGATAGCGCCGAGATTTGAAAAAAATATTTACCGTTAACAATACTTTTTGGGCTGCTTCTTTAAACCCATTTTCACCCCATTTGTGCACAAGAGCTAAAATCATTTATAGAGGATTTTCAAATCTTTTTCTTCACTTTCAAATACCTTCTTATCTTACCTTCTTATCTTGAAAATCATAAATCTTGAGCCATAAGTTGCTAAATCTTTAAGCAAAAAAAAGCTTATCTTTACTATATCTTATTCATTGAATAGTAACCCTAAAAACCTTTCATTTCTTCAAATTGTTGCTTGTACACACTCTTAAGCTAAAAATTAGTTGTAAGATTCATATTCTTCGCTAGAAAAGGGTGTGGGGAAATCCTTGGTGAGGGAGCTCACTTGAGTTCTTTGAAGGAGGCTTCAAAGAGGTGTATGGTTGGTTTGCGCTTCACCAACTTTTGAAGAAGCATTTAGTGAAATTGCTTGAAATCCTAAGGAGAGAATCCTTAGGCAATGGATGTAAGCAAGGCCGGACCACCTTAAATCGGCTGTGATCTCTCTCCCCTTTTTAGCTCTTTAGTTTATTTGGTATATTACTCACCACTTGTTTGATTATTTGCTTAAGTGATTATTATTTGCTTGTTAATCGATCTTTATTGCTTAAATTTGTCATAAGCTCAATTCACCCTCCCTTAAGTTTAATGATGCTAAATTCAAGCATTATTGAAGCCCATCTTTCAAAAATAGTGAAGATGAAAGACTAGTCAAGTTTGTCATATGTGTTCAATGTGTCCAGCTTGACCACTATGTTGCCTCCATTGGCCTTGTCATTAATGTGATGCAGCGTTTCTTGAGCAAATGATATATTGCCACTTATCAGCGGCCACGCAACAAATTAGTTTGATTAGAAGAATGAGCTTAGGTAATAACTCTATGACTCTTTAAGTGAGAATCTTAATGATGATTTTGTTTAGAACATTGCAGAGACTAATAGGTCTGAAATTTGTTCTTACGGATTAAATAATAAAAGTGGAAGTGACACCCTTAGACAGAGAACCTCCTTGGAAGGATTCTTTCACTGTATTGAACAAATTATTTTTAATCACATCCCAACACGCCTTATAAAATGTAGCAGTGAATTTCATCTGGCCTGGGAGCAATATTAGGGTATATATCAGAAATAACCTTTTTAATTTCTGCTTCTAATAGTTAAAATCATGTTTTCGTCCTCAGTGACCATGCTCTCTATATGTGATCCCAAACAGTCGAATTAAGATCAATTTGATAAGCCTCGAGCAAGTCTTGAAGAAGGTGGTTGATGAGAGCTTGATTTACTCAGGATCTTTCATAGTATTTCCTGCAGCATCATTCATAAAGCAAAGCTATCTCTTCATTCTTTTGTTTTGACATGACATCCAAATATTTAGTGTTCTTAAAAAAAATTAAAATATTTTAAAATTTAAGAATCAAAAATTGATTTTTTTTAATTTTTTAATATTTTAAAATTTTAAAATTTTAAAATTATAAAATTTTTACTTACTTAATTTTTTCAAATTTTTAATTTTTTTATATTTTATATTATAATTTAAGTAATATAATCCTAATAGTATTAAAAGCTTTTTGTTTATAAGAATTTTATTGAAACATTTTTCAAAAATGATAACCAAATATCAAAGAATATTTTCAATATGAAAATCAAATAATAATTTTAAAAAAAATATCTTTGGCTGAAAGTTATTTTCCTGCAAGCAAACCGAGCATAAAATTTGAAAACCCAAAACTTTTAGTATAGGGAACCAAATACAAAAATTCCTAAAAAACAACAAAAGATATACAAATATACAACTGCATAAGTCCTGTCTTGCGAGCATGCAACCGGCTACAAGCACTGCCGGTAACGATGATTCGAATTTTCATTCATTGTAAAAAGTGGGAACCAATTAAAGCCTTCTCTTTCAACTCATTAGTCACTCTCACATCTTGCACACTTCACCTTTCCTCTAGAATTTCCACGCCAAACTAGCAAAACATAGATCAGCCAAACCCGGTACGAACATGCGACGGATCTCAACGGGAATCAATAATTATAACAAAATAATTCAAACAATTTGTAGTTATTGAATTTCACTTATTTTGTAATGAAATAAGAATTTTTTTATAACTTTAAAATATTATGAACATAGTCTAATAATTATAAATTATGTCCATAATTCAAGAATCATTTTCCACTCAACTTGACATTTTTGGAACTGAAAGGGGAGGTTATAATAAGTTACGTAACTTGCTTAATACTGAAGGAGTGCATGGTTCAAACTAAACCAAATTAATTAGTTTTCATTATAAACAAATCAATTAATTTCTAGTCATACGAAATAACCAAACTAAATCAATATCTTTAAAATTGATTTGGTTTCGATTTTTTTAAAGAAATTTTAAATTTTATCAAAAAATTGAAAAAAGTAAAGAAAACAAAAATATATCCTATACTTTCAGTATCCTATAATTTCAAGGAAAAAATTAACAAATAGACAAATTTGATTTACTATTCATATTATAAGTTTAACTAATATACACGTAAAATTAGGGTGAATATATTTCATACAAATTTAATTAATATATACATAAAATTAAATATGAATATAGTTCAGTTTGATTTGGTTTGATTTGTGGACTTATTTTAAACCAAATCAAACCAAACCAATTAATTTTCATTTGAAACTAACCAATTAATTCTAACAATCTAAAACAACCAAGTCAACTAGACTTTTGGATTGATTTAGTTGATTTAAACAACCCTTACTTGCTCCAACTAACACTTTCCTTTTGTATGTACAAAAGTGAAGAAAAGAATTTTCACATGTACAAAAGAGAAGAATCGTACGTTCTTCTATTTAAAAAAAAAACAAAAAATAAAAGAAAAACTAGAGTTAATTAAAAAATAGGAGAATGTCATTTACCCCCATGAGTTTCTACTTAAATCTCAAAGTCCCCCATGAAGTTTAAATTTTACCCATTTCACCCCACGACATCACGCCTTGCCAAACAATGCCTTGTATTTAATGATATTTTGTCATTTTTATCTTTTTTTTATTTGTTTATTGAATGATTTATTATTGCTATTATTTTTATTTTTTTAAATATTAGCTTATTATAGTAAAATTATTATTCTATTTTGGTTTTATACAAATATCTATATTTGCATCAAAAAAGATTTCAAGAATATCTATATTTGCATAATTAAAATTTCAATCTGAATTTAATATTTGCTTAATTTAATGTACAATATAAAATTTATACAATAAACTATTCTTCATTTTCATTTTTTAAATATTTTTAAAAGTTAGTTCATTCAAGAATATATGTATTAATTAAGTGAAAATATTTAATTCTATTTAAAAATGTATATAAATATGTTGACAAATAGACTTTAAATTGAATCTAATTTTTTGTTTAATATATCTCATGGGTAAATTTTTTTTGGCAATATACTATTTTGGATATCTTGTCATATGTTGAAATTAAAATCCTCTTTTCTATTTGATTCTATATTTTTGTTGAATGATTCTATTAAATTATTATATATTTTTTCTTTAATAAATAAATAGATAAGAAATCAATTAAAATAAAAAGTAGCTTGTTTGTTAACAAAAATTTTACGAATAAATAATTTTTTATTTTTTATATCTGAAATTAAAAATTTTTATTATTTGCATATTAATCATAAATTTTTTGTTGAATAATTTTATCAAATGATTTTATTTTTTTACTTTAATAAATAAACACAAAACACTTTTTAAAATAAGGGTTTGTTGAGTTTGATGATATGGGGGATTATGGGTAAAATTATTACTTCATGGGGAATTTGAGATTTAAGTTAAAACTTTTGGGAAAAAAATGGCATTTACTCCTTAAAAAATATTTTCAAAACTCAGAACTTTTATCTTTTTTAAAATTCAAAAAATTATTAAAAATATTAAAAAAAACAATTTAAAGGAGCCCTAAAAATCAACCGTCACAGACGGGACACCCTCATGCGAGCAGACCACCGGTTACCTGGACTTTCGGTGACAAAGATTCGAATTTCCATTCACTTAAACGCTCAGCAGTCACACTCGCAATCCTCACTCACTCCACACTGCCACTCTGCCTGCACAGTACAAGTTTACAACCCCATCCCAAACTCAACTCAAATAGCAAATTTCCCCAACCCACCCAAACCACCAACCTTCCCTTCCCCCATTTTGAACCAAAAAAGCACAGGAACCTCCATACTAACCAGTACCAAGAAGCACCCAAAATACCAAAAATGAGCTACCTTTCTGTGTTCACCATCGTCACACTGGTCCTAACATACCCACCATTTACCATTTCTCAGCCACCCACAAAACCGAACTTCCCTTACTCTCTTCTCATAGCCATTAAGGCCTCATTGGACCCTGAAAATCTTGTTCTTTTTTCTTGGTCCCCTAATGCTACTGACCCATGCAATGGCTCGTTTGAAGGCATTGCCTGTGACGAGCTTGGCCAAGTGGTTAACATTTCTTTGCAAGGGAAAGGACTTAAGGGTCAAATACCACCCCAGATTGGCCAGCTCAAAAGCTTGTCTGGGTTGTACCTTCACTTCAATGAACTTCATGGGGTTGTTCCTAAAGAAATTGCTAACTTGACTCAGCTCTCTGATTTGTACCTTAATGTGAATAATCTCTATGGTGATATACCCCCAGAGATTGGCAACATGTATAATCTTCAAGGTCAGTTTCTTTCTTTCCTTTTTTGTTTTTTTAAAAAAAAAGGTTACTTTTTGGTTTTTTTGCCTTTTCAAGTACACTTTGCTAGTAGGAAAAATGCAATCTTTGATGACTTTCTTTGTTTTACTCTTGAGAAAGTTGAAAGCTTTTGCTCTTAGATCTGTCATATTAGATAACACATACAAGAATCTTGTGTACATCTGACATCACTGTTGCTTGAGAAATTATGAAGTCATGCATCCTTGTTTTGATATATTTCATGCTAGTTTCCTAATTGTTCTACATGGTCACTCAGACCTTGTTGAGCACTATATATCATCGTTCTTCCTTTTTCATGTTTATTTGTTTTTAAAGAATCTGCAGATTTCTTGCTGGACTTCTGAGTGATGTTTCTGTGGAATCAGCTCACTTCAACCTGTGGTCTTGTTTCAGTGTTTTGTGTTCTACATTTATCTGCATGTATTTGAATTCTGCCAAATTGGTAATTTGTTCTCTGAATAATGAATTCAAACCAACGAAAGAAGTCTTTTGATAAAAACAGCTTCTTTGTCAGCAAAAGGAGCTTAATGATGCACTATTACGAATGAAAAAGTCCATTTTTGTTAATACAACTGTGGTACTTAACTTGCTTAATGTAATAATGTTAAATCGCTTTATGTAATAATGTCACTAAATTTGAAGCATTATTAAGTTTTGATCTTCTGTTCTTTTTATTGCTTCCAGTTTTGCAACTGTGTTATAACAAGTTGACTGGAAGCATACCAACTCAGCTTGGTTTTCTAAAGAAACTTGGTGTTCTCGCTTTGCAATACAATGAGTTGACGGAAGCAATTCCTGCAAGCTTAGGCAACTTGGTGATGTTAAAAAGGTTGGATTTGAGCTTTAATCAATTTTTTGGTTCAATTCCGATGAAATTGGCCAATGCCCAGCTGCTTGAAGTTTTAGACGTCAGGAACAACAGCTTATCTGGCAATGTTCCTCTAGGTAATTGGACTCTTCTCCCAAAACCAGATGTGTATTAGTATTCTCTGCTCCTAATTACTTGGACAGGGAAATGCTTAAAACTCTACTAATCATTCTTCCCCTTTTTGATGGTCAAATTGTGCAGCTTTGAAGAGACTGAATGAAGGATTTCAGTATGCAAACAACCTAGGGTTATGTGGTATTGGTTTTCCTTCATTAGAAGTATGCTCTGCGTCCAGTCTTAAACAAAATAAACCAGAACCATTTGCATCTGGTTCAAGTCGTCTTCCTAGGAAAGACATTCCAGAATCAGCAAATGTACAGTCAAATGGTTCTAATCATTCTGGGAAGATCGAAACAAGGAAAACTGCTGTTGTTGTCATTGTGTTTGGCCTCATTTGCGTCTTGGCAGTGACTGGTCTATTCACATTTTCTTGGTATAGACGCAGGAAACAGAAAATTGGAAGTACTTATGATGCCTCCGATAGTCGACTTAGTACTGACCAAGTCGAGGTATGCAGAAGAAGTGCATCTCCCCTCATCAGTCTGGAGTATTCTCAAGGTTGGGATCCTATAGCTAATGGTCAAAGTGGAAATAGTTTCTCTCAAGAAGTATTTGGAAGCTTTATGTTTAATCTGGACGAAGTGGAGTCAGCAACGCAATATTTCTCGGAGCTAAATTTGTTAGGGAAGAGTAGCTTCTCAGCTATTTATAAAGGAATGTTGAGGGATGGGTCAGTTGTAGCTGTTAAGTGTATTTCCAAGATCAGCTGCAAGTCTGATGAAGCTGAATTCGTAAAAGGATTAAAATTATTGACTTCATTAAAACATGAGAATCTCCTAAAGTTGAGAGGCTTCTGCTGTTCCAAAGGTAGGGGTGAGTGCTTTCTTATATATGACTTTGTGCCCAATGGAAACCTGTTGCAGTACCTTGATGTGAAGGATGGGAAAGGGAAGATTCTACACTGGCCTGCTAGGGTTTCTATAATCATAGGCATTGCTAAAGGTCAGCATTTCTTCCTGATCGTCATGTTTTCTTTTAATTTTCTTTGTGAAGCTTGTATGAGAATTTGTTAGAACTACCAAGGGGCTGTCTATTCAAGCTTAAGAGGGACCTGTCAGTGGTTGGAAACTTAATGGATGTGGTAATACATCACAAGATGCCACCATAAACAGCGGCTCTTAACAGGCATCTTATGAGAAAATTAAAATGGTAATCTATAAAATGTTAGGGTATGATCATTGATTTGAATATCCATGAAGTACTTTGCAGATTCCTAAAGCCTCTTGATTGCTTTAGCAAAACCTCAAAAGTGAGCATAATCATGTAGGGTGCTAAAAATATATAGGTTATAAGCATCATTCTGCCAAAGGGGAGTCCTTTTCACCACATTAAACCATTATCTCTGTAATCCAGAGAATGCTTGATGAATATGCAAGGACTTCTCTTCATCTCTTGTTGTAACTATAGATGGACTGAATTTCAATATCCTCTGTTCACCAGGTATTGAATATTTGCATGGAAGGAAGGGAACCAGACCTGTGTTGGTTATCCAAAATATATCAGCGGAGAAAGTGCTCATCGACCAACATCACAAGCCACTGTTATCAGATTCAGGACTGCATAAATTATTAGCAGATGACATTGTTTTCTCAAGACTCAAAAGTAGTGCTGCAATGGGGTACCTCGCTCCTGAATACACAACCACTGGCAGGTTCACTGAGAAGAGTGACATATATGCATTTGGTATGATCATTTTCCAGATCCTGTCTGGAAATCATAAGATTACTCAGTTGCATCGTCAAGGGGCTGAATTAGGCAGGTTTGACAACTTCATAGACACAAGCCTCCATGGAAACTTCTCAGAATTTGAGGCAGCTCAACTTGGAAAAATCGCTCTACTTTGCACCCATGAATTACCTCACCACAGACCAACAACGGAAACTGTAATGGAAGAACTGAACAAGGTCAGACGCAGATCGTGATTTTGGCGTGCAGCTTTACTAAACTTAAGACTGACTGTTAGGTAAGACCATCCCTGCTAACTAATTCCAGGCACAATTAGAAGGCAGTGTGTTATTTCCTCCACATATTCAGGGACAATATCTGAAAATGTTGAAGGTTTGTGCTTTATTCTAGATTGCAGAATGTGCCTGCAGTTGTATTTGCTAGAAAATCAACTAGAATTCATTAGCTTGGAGAGATTACTTTCCCAGAGTAATTGTATTTCATGGATCTTGAACTGTGTGCTTCGGCACTTGTAAGACTATAGTGTGATTCTGATCAGTATCTATATATCACCAGCTTGTTCTTGCTAATCTTATAGAAGTATACAAAAGCTAGTATTAAACGTACCTGAGAGTATTCTCCAAGCTAAGCAAGAATGCTGAAATATTCCAGGCAGCACAAACAGCCTTGTTGAGCACAGAAAACTGGAATTTGGTATTGTTAAGTTATGGTTCAAAATCCAAGTCCATACAAATTAAGAAACGTGGGAAGGAAATTAATTGTGTTACCAAAGTATGAGCGGCCTAAAATATTGTAGAAGAAATATTGAGAAACAAGGATTTTTTTTTTTATAAAATAAATAAAGGTTCTTGTAGTTTGTATTTGGTATGCTTTAGGAGTGTGTCTTAGAGTCACACCTTATGGGGGTGTGGGTGAGAGCTTGAGAGTATTCAGATTGTCTTGCATTTGTTCAAGTCTTATTGAGGATAGAATTATTATAATAACTTGGTGGAGAGGATTTAGACTTTTCTAGTCGTGCAAAAAGTTATCACTGTGTATAATTCATTATTGTTGAATAATGGAATTTATCCGAGAGGAGGATCGTGGATGTAAGCAATGGATCGAACCACATTTATTTGTGTATTCTTTTCTTGTTATTCGTGCTTAATTTTGCTGCGTGTGTATGTTTATGCGTCTTAATTCCCCAACAAATGGTACTGAGACCAAGGTTGGAGGAAGGATGCTGGTTTGCATGAAAAACAGAAAAAGAGATGCCGGAGGGGAGTTCAAAAAAATCTCAAATCTATTGGTCACGTTTGGAGGCCTTCCTAAGGATTGATCATCGATCTGTTTATTGCTGTACGTTCGTTGGCTTGAGAAGAATAAGTTACTAAAATTTCGTGACGATTCGATAGTCGAATTGTGAGATATAAGTAAGTCAAGTTTTGTGAATTTGTGGTGAAAAAGTCAAACAGAGGATTTGACCAGTTTTGACCGAGGGGTTGCAGGGGTTTGACTGTGTTGACCAAGCGTCCTCCTACCGTCTTTCGACATCCTGAATTCGTTTTTTAGGTCCATTTTACCAAATACTTAATGTATCATTGATTAGCCTTGAATTTGGGTAAAATGATGAAGTGGTGATTAAATTGCATGAAAGTTTTTAAGCATTATGTGAGCAAACACATTTAGTCGACTAGTGAACAAACTTCTAGAGGTAAGAAGTTTGGATGAGTAGACTAGTTGAACAAGGCTCAGTTCAAGGGAGGAGTCATGTAAGGAGAGTCCATTGTAGCTGAACGATTAGAGTCCTGGCTAGACGACTGATAGTGAATGCTATTGCTAGAAAAGAAGACCTTGTCTGAGATGCTAGTATTGAGGGAGGACATGAACAACCTTGAGAGGTCGAGGTCAGATGGCATGGAGAAGGATGTTGGTGTCGACTCCAAGAACTTGCTAGGATGTGTTGCTAGTAGTTGCCGCGGAGAAGTGTTGTCGAGTGAAGGTTTTAGTATGAAGACTGTGAAGAGGTTCCAGTTCCAGCAAAGATGTTTCAAACTTTTCGCCAAGTGGGGAATTTGTTGGATTATGACTTAAAGTCCAAGCCTATACAAATTAGGAAACTTGGGGAAGGAAATTAATTGTGTTACCAAATTATGAGCTGCCTAAAATAGTGTAGGAGAAATCTTGGAAAATAAGGATTTCTCTCCTATAAATAGAGGGTCTTGTAGCTTGTATTTAGTATGCCTTAGGGCTACACCCCATGAAGGGGTGTGGATGAGAGAGCCTTAGAGCATCCGGAGTGTCTTATATTCGTTCTAGTCATGTTGAGGATAGAGCCACTTCAAGAATTTTGTAGGGAGGGTTTAGACTTTTCTAGTTGTGCAAAAAGTCATCACTATGTAACCTATTATTGTTGAATAATGGAATTTATCCCAGAAGAGATCGTGGACGTAGGCAGAGAGAGCCAAACCGCATTAAAAACATTACCTATTCTTTGTGTGTGTTTTCCACTGTCCATTGATGTGTGCGTGTGTTCTCAATTTTCTCAACCTCCTAAACTTTGTGAATGAATAAGGTTTTCTAGTTACACCAAAATGACATAAGATTTTCCCTTGCAATTGGAGAATATTACTGATGCATGGGTATATGACCACTTGAGTTTCATCCCAAAATTAATCGTCTTTTTGGATTTTGATTTATTCATGCCAGGCTGGTTGGATCCTTCACATCTTTTTATTGATGATTGCTAGAAAATAACATTTCTCGTGTGGCCTACATGTGCAATATAATGTGTCTTACTGACTTTTATAGAGTTAATTCCAATTAAAAATGATATTGTTAAGGTTAAAGTTATTGCGATTTAGACATCTAATTTGTGGTATGGTGTCTTTATGTGTAGAAACCTGGTATCCTATAGTTTTCTAATTTTTGTTTGAATATTTTTTCATTCAATTATGAACTTAAGTAATATCTAACATGGTGAAGGTAAAAAGAAGTTGGTTATATTGCAATTTTGGTAGCTTTTAGGAATTTTTTTTAGGTGGCATAAATATTAGTGACTTTATCTTTTTTTCTTAATCTTTTGATTTGGATGATTGTCTATAATCTCTAGAAAGTTTTGGGTGAAGAAAAGTTTGAGTGGATAGTGAATGATTGCAAAAAGAAAATTAATTTTTTAAAGTGACATCTCATATTATAAGTAGTATCGAGAAACAAGATAAGATAATGGAATTTTTTCTTCTAATTCTAAACATAACTAATATCATATGATACAGGTCAAAAAGAAGTTGTCAAACTAATGGAATCACTTATTTATATTTGATGCATCTTTCGAGTGCAAGCTCTAAAAGACCCGCAAGCGTACGGATCGTGCAATATAGTGTATACAAGTGCGGGTGTCGAACCACAGGGAGGCGTGAATAATGTGGGTGAATTCTATGTTTGGTGCTCTAGAAGGTGCCAAAAAGAAAGATCTAAATTAGACATATTTTTTTGGGGTTTTGGATTATCGGGAGTTCTAGGTAAAGGAAATAAAACTAAACTATGAATATGAAAAATGGGAACACAAGTTGGTCAAGAGGGAACTAACAATTGAGAAGGGATTAGGATGACTTCGACTTATGAATGGTTAATTCTATACTCAAATGCTATGGGATTAAGGGATGATGGCTAACTATCATGAGTGCTCTTAACTAGGTTGCTAGTTAGTGTCCTAATTTTCCCCTAAGACTCGGTGCGGGTCCGTCCCTAGGTAGCGCCTCCTAAAGCTACGGCATGGTTCTTATGACCTAGGGCCTTAAGAGTGACTAACTAACTTCCTAGGTGACTTAGAATGAACCTACCCTAGTACCTAAATCATTGGCTGGATTTAAAGCCAAGACCTAGTGTTGCTAAGGTCAACTAAAATTACCCGGAAACCTATTGGCTGGATTTAAAGCCAAAAGAGACTCGGTCTAGACTAGCCCTAAATTACGCTTCGTCATTCTAAAGTCACTACAGCAAGATTTGACTTGCTAGTGTGTTCATACATGTTCAAGGCCGAGGTGCTCGTGAATAAGGGACTTATTCGACTACCAAACATCGTCATGATCGGATTACACCATTAGAAGCAATTAACAACCGACATGTATGCGTTATTGAAGTTGTATTCACTACTAGGCATGCAAATATACATATAGACATGAATAAAAGCATTACCCACTTCATAGCATCCACATATAAACACATAGACATGATTATAACATGGATTAGATGTGTTTAGTAACAAACAAACTTCAATTTATACACATGTTATTCATCTAGGCATTTTATCAAATACTTAGACATGAATGAGAAAATACCCATTTGAACAAGAAAATTCAAAACATGTATATATATTCAGCCATCATATCCCATATAATAAGAGTATATAGTTAACCCATTATATAAGTTAAATCACCCTACGCAAGTCTACTCAATCATAATAGGAAATAGAATAAAAGAGAGATAATGAAGCTTCCCTTTCATCCTAGCTAATCTTGTACAAAGCTTTTGAGCAAACTTGATTCCAAATGTTTGAACCCTCCAAATCAAGCTTGGTTCTTAGTGAGGAATGTGTGAAAAGTGTGTGTGAGGTGGGTGGAATCTAGGGTTAAGTGTGTGAGAATTTTAGGTGTGAAGTGCATGTTAATCTTCCAAAAAGTCCTCCTTTTTCTGCAGAATCGGGCCCTATTTTGCCGGTCGACCGTCTTCTGGACCTAGCTCAACTGGCTTTTTGATGATGCTCTCTGGAGTGGCCGGTCGACCTAGCTGGTCGATCGGCTCTTTTTCCTTGGTCGTCCGGCTGACTTTCTTCATCCATTCTTTGTCTTTTCGGCCTCCGGTCTTCTCTCTTAGACCCGTGCATTGCCCATCTTCATCACCTTTCATCGTCCAATCTCGATCTTAACCCAAAGTTCACCTAAATCATGAAAACAAGCAATTAATGTGGCAATTTGTCTCTTAAACTCAATATATATAATTGCCTATGCTTAAGTCTATGCTTATAAAAAGCACTACACTAATGCATCATTATGAGCACTCAACACCTCTTAAATATAGGTAAATGGCAATGTAAACACACACAAAAACACAACACATCAACACCCCCAAACCTTCTCCTTGCTTGTCCTCAAGCAAGCCCAATCTTAAATTTATTTCTAAAGCTGATACAATTGATTGCCTAAAGGATTGACTCGCTATCAAGATTAGTCTAAGAAGCATGAAGGGGGCATTCCTATTGTGGAGAGATCTTCGAATCTCTTTGGATCCTCCCTCTACTCATAAGGGGTCTCGTTCCTCGTGGGAATTTCCCAAGTAGCCAATTCACCACAAGCCTAGGATTTTAACTCACGCACTCAGGATGTCGATCAACTAACATAGCCTTTCCAACACGCACCTAGCCTCAAAGACAAGAAGAGAGAATATTCAAACACAATGGTGTATAAAAAGCCTTATTCACGTATCTCCAAAGATGATAACTTGTGCTAAGTTGACATTGTGTCACTTATGCACTTATTAACTAACTTTTTGGTGCCTTTGGCTTTTTTTTCTCTTTTTCACTTCAAAAATTTTTTTACCAGATTTTTGCACCTTTTTGCCTTTTTCAATTCTTTTTTGAATTTTTCATGCTTTGTATTGAATTCACAAAAAGAAAGAAAAAGAAAAGCTTAGGCGCATAAAAAAGAACCAATCAAGGAAGGGACGCTCACATCAACCACCCTTTTCCAACACTCTTTCCTACCAAGCTATGGGCTGGCTAAAAGGGTTATTCTTTCAAGGTTCTCACTCCCCACAACTTTGAAGGGCATCCCCTCCAAGATTTAGTTTTCAAACCACTCTATTCATTTCCCCATAATGCATCTCATCTTCATAGATCAATAGAGTCAACCATAAAAGCCAACACAATGATCAACAAAGAAATAAATGACTCTATATGCATCAAAATTGAAAAATTTTCACCATTTTTAAGCGCATAATGCAATCTACCCTAAGCAAGATATCTAACAAGAAAACCAAACTCTCACACCCCCAAACCTAAACTTTGCTTGTCTTCAAGCAAATAGATCAAAACACAACAACAAGCAAATTGTCATTACAAAACAAGTAAGGGTGGTGGGGATAGGGTATAAACATGGGGAATAAATGGAGAAAGGATATATACAACCTTGCATTTTCTTCAAAGCTTTCCATGCCAATGATAAATCACCATACTACTAATCCTGTGACTCATAATTCATAAACACTCACAAAGAAAACAAGATTAGTAGCATTGTCTATGCATGCTTGCATTGGTATGTGCAATAATGAGCAATGATGTATCTTATGGGACAAAGGATTGGGTTTCAACACTTTGGTTTGGGTGCAAGAAAGATAAAAGAAAGAAAATAAAAAGAAAAAAAGGTGAAACAAATGCAAAATTGCAAAATTGAACCTAGGTTGCCTCCTAGTAGCGCTAACCACCATGCTGTCAGCTAGGCAAACACCAACTCATCTTCAACTTCCATAGATGGGATCCTGAATCATTAAAACCTCCATACGAGCCATGCTCGGATCATATGCGTGCTTCAAGCATTGCCCATTCACCGTCAACTGTCGGCCATCCTTCAAGTCTTTATTCTTGACTGCACCGGAAGGATAGGCAAACATCACCTCATATGGACCATCCCATATTGTCTTAAGCTTACCTGGAAAGAGTTTCAATCGTGAGTTAAAAAACCAAACTTTATCAGAAGGAGAGAATGATTTCTTAATAATGTGTTTATCATGAATTCTCTTCATCCTATCATTATAAAGTTTAGCGTTCTCATATGCCTCGAATCTAAGCTCTTCCAATTCTGCTAGGTCTAGCTTTCTTTTCTCACTCGCTCTTGCCAAGTCAAAATTTAGGGCTTTGATTGCCTAAAAAGCTCTATGCTCAAGTTCTACCAGTAAGTGACAAGCTTTACCATAAACCAATCTATACGGAGACATACCAATAGGAGTTTTAAAGGTGGTACGGTAAGCCCATAAAGCATCATTTAACCTAATAGACCAATCTTTCCTATCGGGCCTAACCGTTTTCTCTAAAATGTGCTTGATCTCCCTACTGGACACCTCTACTTGTCCACTAGTTTGCGAGTGATAAGGAGTGGCTACCTTATGGGTGACTGAATATCTTCTCAATAAGGCCTCTAAAGTCCTATGGCGAAAATGCAAACCCCCATCACTAATTAAGACCCTAGGGACTCCAAATCTGGAGAAAATGTTCTCTCTATTGAACTTAACCACTACCCTATGGTCATTAGTTCGTGTGGGAATTGCTTCAACCCATTTGGACACATAATCAACGGCCACTAAAATGTATTGGTACCCAAAGAAAGGTGGAAATAGACCCAAGAAATCTATACCCCAAACATCAAACAACTCACAAGGAAGAATAGGGAATAAAGGCATCATGTTTCTCCTAGAGATGGACACGGATTGTTGACATCTAAAACACTTCTTACAATACTCTTGGGCATCCCTAAAGAGAGTGGACCAAAATAATCCACATTGTAACACCTTCGCGGTAGTCTTCTTCCCACTAAAATGACCTCCACACCCCTCATCATGACACATACTTAAAACATTCTCAAACTCGTCCTCAGGCACACACTGACGAATCATTTGATCTGCACACACTTTGAAAAGATAGGGATCTTCCCCAAAGAAATGCTTAACTTGTGCTAGGAACCTATCTTTTTCTCTTTTCTCCCAATAGGAAGGAAAACGCCCTGTGGCAAGATAATTGACAATATGAGCAGACCAAGGTGTGTGATGAGAGACGGCAAACAATTGCTCATCGGGAATGAATCATGAAAAGGAGATGGATCACTAGAAGATTCGCTAACAAGACGGGAAAGATGATCCGTAACTAAATTTTCTCTACCCTTCTTATCCTGGATTTCTATGTCAAACTCTTGAAGAAGGAGCAACCACCTAACCAAGTGGGGCTTAGATTCTTTCTTAGACAATAAATACTTCAATGCCGTATGATCGGTGTAGACAATCACTTTGGACCCTATGATGTATGACCTAAACTTGTCAAGGGAGAAAACTATTGCTAGAAGCTCTTTTTTCGTAGTGGTATAGTTCTTTTGTGCTTCATCAAGAGTCTTGCTAGCATAGTACATAACATGGGGCAACTTATCCTTTCTTTGACCTAAAACAACTCCTATCGCATAATCGGATGCATCTCACATAACCTCAAATGGGAGACTGTTGTTAGGTGGCTGGATAATTGGGGATGTAGACAATAAGGATTTAAGCCTATTGAAAGCTCTAACACATTTATCATCAAAGTTAAAAGGGACATCTTGTGCTAGAAGCCTAGACAAGGGACGTGCAATGTGACTAAAATCCTTAATAAATCTACTGTAAAATCCTGCATGCCCTATAAAAGATCTAACATCCTTGACACACTTAGGGACAGGCAACTTTTCAATTAATTCTACCTTAGCTGGGTCAACTTGAATTCCACTAGATGATACAACATGACCCAACACTATCCCTCGTTGCACCATGAAGTGGGATTTCTCCCAACTCAACACTAGATTTTTCTTCACACATCAGTCTAAGATTAAAGAGAGATGACTCAAGCACTCATCAAAGCTATCTCCAAAAACTGAGAAATCATCCATGAAAATCTCTAAATGCCTTTCAATCATGTCACTAAAAATGACCATCATACATCTTTGAAAAGTCTTTGGGGCATTACAAAGACCGAAGGGCATTCTCCTATAAGCAAAAGTGCCATATGGATAAGTAAAGGTGGTCTTCTCCTGGTCCTCTAGAAATACAGGAATCTGATTATAACTTGAATAGCCATCTAGAAAACAATAGTAGCTATGCCCAGCTACTCTATCTAAGATCTGGTCTAGAAAAGGCAATGGGAAATAATCCTTCCTAGTTTTAGAGTTGAGCTTCCTATAGTCAATACAAACTCTTCATCCTGCAGGAGTACGTGTAGGGATAAGCTCTCCTCTCTCATTCTCAACAACCGTGATCCCGGACTTCTTAGGGACAACTTGGACCGGGCTAACCCACTCACTATCGGAGATCGAATAAATAATGCCTGCATCTAAAAGCTTAATGATCTCTTTCTTAACTACTTCACTCATGTGTGGGTTTAGCCTCCTTTGTATCTCCCTAGAAGGAATGGCTTCATCCTCAAGGTGCATACGATGCATGCAAACCGAAGGGTCTATACCTCTCAAATCATCAATTTTCCATCCTATAGCCTTCCTATACTTCCTAAGAACCTATAAGAGACGTTCTTCATGCTCACTAGAAAGATCGGAAGCTATGATGACCGGAAGGGTCTCATTAGGGCCTAGGATGCATACTTCAAATGATCGGGAAGGGGTTTGAGCTCTAAAGAAGGGCTAGGGTCAACCAAGGGGCACTTAACCTCAACATCATCAATGGGGACATCACTAGAAATGAGACTAGAAGAATTAACCTCAAGTGACTTATTAGTTATATGGTTCTCAATCAAGGAAGTAGAAACTACACATTTTCGTTGTAAGGTCTCCACATCAAAACTAGACATCAATTCCTCAAATTTCCTCAATTCTTCTCCATCGGTCATAGTCTTATCTATAAAATCCTCTACGCAAGAATCAATCATATCTACCCTAAAGCACTCTTATCTATCCTCTCCTCCTGTACTAACTCTATTCACCGCATCAGTAACCTTCATAGTGGATCTCAAATTCCCAAATTTCATCTCCAATAACCCCGACCTATAATGGATAATGGCATCTGCGGTGGCAAGGAAAGGGCAACCTAGAAGAATGGGTGTAGAGTATTTAGAGTCATGTCCTGAATCCATATCTAACACTATGAAGTCAACAGGGTACACAAACTCATCTACCTGAACCATAACGTCCTCTATCACACCCCTAGGTCTACGCTCAGACCTATTAGCTAGCTGAAGAGTAACATGTGTAGGAGACAACTCACCTAGACCTAGCTGCTGATAGGCAGAGCAGGGAATGAGATTCATACTAGATCCTAAATCTAATAAGGCATGATCAATCTGGGTCTCAGGGATCCTACAAGGAATGGTGAAAGCTCTGGGGTCACTCATCTTAGGTGGAAGGCCCGAAGTACAAATACTACTCACCTTCTCCGTAAGCCTTACCTTTTTAAGAATGTTTGATGACTTACGTGTCCTTGTATAAAGATCTTTAAAGAACTTAGAATAAGAGGGGATGGAAAGGATCACATCTATCAAAGGAAGATTGACCTTAAGGTCCTTAAGATGCTGTAAAACCTTGAAGAACCTAGAATCCTCACTAGAGGCCTCTCTAAGGCGGATGGAAAGGGAACTCTAGGCTCAACACCTCTAGACACATGGGAATCATCAATAGGCTCATTTCTCTCACTATGTGGGCGAGAAGTACTACTCTCTCCATGGTCTCTAATGGGTTCATCTCTCTCAACAGGACCCTCTTTATGATTTCCCTCAATAGGGCTACAATGTGATGCTCTAGACTCAGAAGGACCACTAGGTGCAGGCACTGCAAAGTCAACTCTTACCCTATTATCCACTACCCGACCACTCCTAAGAGTGGTGACGGCCTTAGCCTGGGCCTGAGGGGGATAAGTGGTGTCAGTGGAGGAACAGGACTGGACTCTAGGGTTCACCTCTGGCTGAGAAGGCAATTTCCCGGGGTCTCTAGCACTCAGCTGACTAGCAATCTGTCCTAACTGTGCCTCAAACCTAGCCATTTGCTACCTATTTTCTGCCAATTCCTGTTGTTGGTTTTGAATGAACTGCATTATCTTCATCATGTCATTACTAAGAGGTTGGCTACTAGAGGGAGCTGGCAAAGCCTGAGGTTAAGGAGCACTAGTGAGACGGGGTTGATTAACATGATAGAAACCTGGGGGATATTAATGACGGGGTCGCTGCTGAGATGGAACCTGAGGATGTGAACTAGACTCATGCTATCCTTCTTTCCAAGAAAATTTTGGGTTGTCCCTCCAACCAGGATTGTATGTGTTTGAGTATGGATTATACTCACGAGAATAACCTTGTGTGGCACACACTTGCTCTTTCATGAATTTAGGAAATTGGGATGCTAAAGGGCAAGCTATGGTCTCATGAGATGACTCGGAGCACAATGCACAAACTTTAACAACTAAAGGGGTGGAGGAAGAACCCAAAGAACTAGTCCTATGACCTTGGGATGAAAGAGATAAAGAAATGAATTGATCTAGCTTATTCATCAAAGCCTCAACTTTAGCGGGTAAATCTAAAGAAACTCCAACATCACTAACACTTCTCTTGTTGCCTCCTCGACTAGACCTTTCCATGGCAAAATTTTGAAAAGAATTTTCGGCCATCATTTCTATTTTCTCCAATGCCTCGGTCGGTCTCAAAAGATAGAAGCCACCACCGGAGGCGGCATTGACCATCATCCTATTTTGTTCATTTAAGCCTTGAAAGAAGTATTGCATTAGGTCGTGATTGCCATACCTGTGGTGTGGACATTGTCTAAGAAGATCCTTGAACCTTTCCCAAGCCTCGTGAAAAGATTCTAGGTCATGTTGGGAAAAAGTCATAATAGCGATCCTAAGGTCGGCCGTCTTGGCCATGGGATAAAATTTTTGGAAGAACTTAGATTGAAACTCAGCCCATGTAGTAATGCAACTGTTGAGTAAGGAATGCAACCAAGTCCTAGCCTTGTCCTTAAGAGAGAAAGGAAACAATCTTAGACGTATGATCTCTTGGGAGACATTGGGGACATGGAAAGTGGAACTCATCTAAACAAAATCAGTGATATGATCTAGAGGACTCTCATTGCTTCTCTCGTAGAAGAAGGGAACAAGTTAGGCTTAATCTCAAAGTTCGTTTCCCCCAAACCCTGAATTTGAATAGCCAAATTAGGCTTAAAGGCTTCGGGAAGAAAGAATTGCCTAAGATTGGGTTCCTCATCTATGGGTGGTTCCGGTCTAGGGGGCTTTCGTCTAAAATGATCTTGGGCTTGATGCCCAATGTGATCATGAGGAATGGGATTCACTGGGGGATTGGGAGGATTAGGAGGATGATTGGGATCGACCATCTCCTTAAGAAGATCTCCTAAATTCCTTAAATATCTAGCAATTCTATCACGTTCGGGATTAAGAGGAACTAGGGGATTTCTAAGGGATCTCCTACCAAGCATGCATAATCTATCCTAACTCCGGCCACTTCAACCCCCGAAAACTTCAATATTCCTAAAACTACAGCAAATAAACCACAATCCTAAAAAGTCTACTAAAAATAAAGACAAAAGCTAAAATAGATAAGTAAGGATCAAAGCAAGATAATATAAACAATAAACAAGATAAGCAAAAACTAAATAAACTATAAAGGAAAAGCAAGAAAGTAAGAAAAGCAACTACCAAAACACACAAACAAAGAATGCAAATCACCGTGCCTTCTCGGTAACGATGCCAAGAACTTGATGCGTCTTTCGAGTGCAACCTCTAAAAGAACCGCAAGTGAACGGATCGTGCAATATAGTGTGTACAAGTGTGGGTGTCAAACCACAGGGAGGCGTGAATAATGTGGGTGAATTCTATGCTTGGTGCTCTAAAAGGTGCCAAAAAGAAAGATCTAAACTAGACATATTTTTTTGGGGTTTTGGATTATCGGGAGCTCTAGGTAAAGGAAATAAAACTAAACTATGAATATGAAAAATGGGGACACAAGTTGGTTAAGAGGGAACTAACAATTGAGAAGGGATTAGGGTGATTTCGACTTATGAATGGGTAATTCTATACTCAAATGCTATGGGATTAAGGGATGATGGCTAACTATCATGAGTGCTCTTAACTAGGTTGCTAGTTAGTGTCCTAATTTTCCCTTAGGACTCGGTGCGGGTCCGTCCTTAGGTGGCGCCTCCTAGAGCTACGGCGTGGTCCTTATGACCTAGGGCCTTAAGAGTGACTAACTAACTTCCTAGGTGACTTAGAATGAACCTACCCTAGTACCTAAATCATCGGCTAGATTTAAAGCCAAGACCTAGTGTTGCTAAGGTCAACTAAAACTATCCGGAAACCTATTGGCTAGATTTAAAGCCAAAGGAGACTCGGTCTAGACTAGCCCTAAATTACACTTCCTCATTCTAAAGTCACTACAGCAGGATTTGACTTGCTAGTGCGTTCATACATGTTCAAGGCCAAGGTGCTCGTGAATAAGGGACTTATTCGACTACCAAACATCGTCATGATCGGATTACACCGTTAGAAGCAATTAACAATCGACATGTATGTGTTATTGAAGTTGTATTCACTACTAGGCATGCAAATATACATATAGACATGAATAAAAGCATTACCCACTTCATAGCGTCCACATATAAACACATAGGCATGATTATAACATGGATTAGATGTGTTTAGTAACAAACAAACTTCAATTTATACACATGTTACTCATCTAGGCATTTTATCAAACACTTAGACATGAATGAGAAAATGCCCATTTGAGCAAGAAAATTCAAAACATGTATATATATATTCAGCCATCATATCCCATATCATAAGAGTATATAGTTAACCCATTATATAAGTTAAATCACCCTACGCAAGTCTACTCAATCATAATAGGAAATAGAATAAAAGAGAGATAATGAAACTTCCCTTTCATCCTAGCTAATCTTGTACAAAGCTTTTGAGCAAACTTGATTCCAAATGTTTGAACCCTCTAAATTAAGCTTGGTTCTTAGTGAGAAATGTGTGAAAAGTGTGTGTGAGGTGGGTGGAATCTAGGGTTAAGTGTGTGAGAATTTTAGGTGTGAAGTGCGTGTTAATCTTCCAAAAAGTCCTCCTTTTTTTGTAGAATCGGGCCCTATGTATATGTTCTCAGCACATTTCCGGTCGACCGGCTTCTGGACCTAGCTCGACCAGTTTTTTGATGATGCTCTTTGGAGTGGCCGGTCGACCTAGCCGGTCGCCTGGCTCTAGAGGGGTGGTCGTCCGACTATTTTTGGCACCTCTTTGGAGTGGCCGGTCGACCGGCTTTTCTTTGGTCGTTCGTCTAACTTTTTTACTCCATTCTTTGTCTTTTCGACCTCCGGTCTTCTCTCTTAGACCCGTGCATTGCCCATCTTCATCACCTTTCGTCGTCCAACCCAAAGTTCACCTAAATCATTAAAAGCAAGCAATTAATGTAACAATTTGTCTCTTAAACTCAATATATAAAATTGCCTATGCTTAAGTCTATTCTTATCAAAAGCACTACACTAATGCATCATTATGAGCACTTAACACCTCTTAAATATAGGTAAATGACAATGCAAATACACACAAAAACACAACACATCAATATTCTTCATTATTTCAGTCCCTGCAACTTAATTATTGGAACAAAAAATTAAGTTGATTTTAAATAAAGTACAAAGGATGAAATTTTATGAGAGCACGAGGTAGATATAGCAGGAGGCCAACATACGTACACACGCACGCGTGTGCACACACACATATATGTTGTATACCTCTCTTCACTCTATTATTATTTTTAACTTTGTTAGGGGTTTCATAGGGCTCTTGCATTGATGTCATTAACCTTATTCATTTCTCAAATTCTATTTATCACCCTAATTAGGTTAAAGTGAAATCGCAAAAACTAAAAGCGTTGTTTGGTATTTTGGAATGATTTAAAGAAGAATAACTATTCTAGCTACCTTTTTCTTTCTTTTAGTTTAGCCCCAATATCTCAACTACTAGATAAGTTAGAGCGCTCAATGTAGAG
The DNA here is from genome assembly GCA_028554755.1 of Cordia subcordata. Lineage (NCBI taxonomy): Eukaryota > Viridiplantae > Streptophyta > Magnoliopsida > Boraginales > Cordiaceae > Cordia > Cordia subcordata. The sequence goes on from JAPTOF010000005.1 coordinate 1,725,153, forward strand.
CAGGAATTAACATCGAATGCAAATCATGAGTTATGATCGACTCTGATCTTAAGTCATGTTCATTTCCTGCCTTACTGCTGAGAAGGTCGTGGGGGACAAGTAGCCCAAATAATTTACTAGACTACAAATTAAAACAAACAATTATTCAAAGTACTATAAGTAAATCTTTAAAGCATTACATGCTCCACATCTATAAAATATCTACTATCCAAATTTCAAACAAAATGAAAAGTGAAAATATAAATGAAAACAACGAGGATCAATAATATTACATTTTTTCTTTAGACAAAGAAATAAAATTTATATTACATATGTTTTGAGTATTTATATTTCACCCATGCATGACCCTGACCCACAAATAATACTATACACCCCAAGAATTGTGCACTTGATAAGTACCATACACTACTTGGCGTGTGAACCGCATGACCTATTTAAAGAAAATCTCTCTCTCTCTCTCTCTCTCTCTCTCTCTCTCCCCTCTATTTTTACGTACACACACTCTTTCTCCATTCTCACACTGTCTCTCTCTTATCTATTTGTCTCTGTTTCAATCGCTATTCTCTCTCTCTATAAAAAAAATCTTGTTGCTGCCATCGTCGTCATTTCATTGCCTCACTCTTGCTCTCTTTCTGGTATTTTATCTTCCTACCTCTTTATTTTTTTGTGTATATACACACACACAAAAACTCGATCTAATATATTAGATTTGTTCATATATGTTTTTCAAAGATCTATTGCATATTTTAGTTTGTGTTTTTTTATGTGTGTGTAAGAAAGATTAAAAGAAAAAATCGATGAAGATGAAAAGAAGAAGATGACGATAAGAAGAAATAATATAAATTTTAATATTTACTAGGTTTGAATTTGTGAAATTGGATCTACAAGGCGTTCATAGATTGTGAACATAATATACACACATTGTGAACATATAGTTCACAAGTCACAAGTTGTGAATGTATCTTTAAAAGTCGTGAATAGTTAATTTATTATCGGTGAGGAGATTTTCGATGTTCATGAGCTCACTTCTATTTACAGCTATCACAATTATAAATTTCAAGTTAAGTTCTTAATATTATTGTCTTATTTTTGTAAATTTCAAGTTGTTATTTTTGTGCAACAATCTTTTTGATGTGTGTGTGCATATATTGTGGAAGATTTGAGTGAAAAATTGAGAAGATGAAAAAAGAAAAACAGATGATTTGAAAAAACTTGTGTAAGTTTTAATATTTGTTTCGTTGAGATTTCAAAGTTTGAAATGTGCAATTTTGTAAGTATGGCATTGGTAAACAGGTTGTGACCATCTTGTTTAGAGTTGTGAATGTCTCATTCTATGGTTATGAACATCTTGTTTAAGGTTGTGAACGCTTCGTTCACAATCGTCAACTTGTTGTTCATAAGTGTGGTGTGAACGTGTCAGTCACAGGGTGTGAACGTGTCAGTCACAAGTTATGAACATGTCATTTATCAATTATTAACATATAATATAAAATTTTGGGTGAATTTCACAATTCCCTTATGTGGTTTGACTAATGTGCATGATACCCCCCCTGTGTTTAGAAAATTAGCTACTTAACCCCCTATAGTTACAGTGTTAGTACACACGAGCCCCTTCCATCAGTGATTACGTCCCAAATAACAAGATTTACATCTCACGCGCCTCTTATGCGATGTTTGTAGGCTATGGAAGCAAATGATGTAATAAATGGTCGAAAATGTCCTGTCTCGTCAACATAAGACGCCAAATGAGAAGCCAAAAATCATAAATCAAAGCAAAGAGGCTCACTCAAACCCATCTACATCAGTAGCACGTTTCTTGCATATGTCAGTTAGCCATATTTTCTTTGTCTAATTTACAGTAGTGTGTGTGTGTTATATTTGTTTCAAATGTGTGTTACAGTCAACAAATATCAGTAAATAATCTTTGCTTTTTGCTAACCCTAGATACAGTAACCATTTCTTGTTTTTGCTAACCTTAGATACACTAATTCGTTGAATGTGTATTGTAGTCAACAAAAACATTGAAGGAAAAATGTTGACTAGTGAGACGCCTCGATGTACTTGGACATACCCGTTGGACTTGCGTTATAGGCACAAGTATTGCTTTCGTTGTAAGCGGTGATTTGATCTTCAGATAGTCGTAACTAATTGAACCTCTAGAGGATTGTTGGACTAAAAATGTGATGAATGCAATGTTTTTCGTTGGTGTGTGCCTCAATCCGCAACATGGACAAAAATTGGGATGCCTATTATCTCTTATAAACCAAGTGCCATAATGGATTTTGAGGAAGATGAATTGATTGAGTAGGAAGAACAAGAGGTCACATCTGCTTCAAATTGCAATGTGGTGAAAAAACTTTAAGAGAGGATCGTAATGATGAAAAAACTTTGGCTTGTTGGTTTGTGTTGTTGTGTGATGCTTGCTTTGAATTTCTTTGTTACAATTAGTAAATGATAAGGCGTAGATTAGCTATGGTTATGAGTTTAGCTTCTTGTTGGTGTTTGTATAATAGGTTAGCAATGTTGGCTTCTTTTTGGTGTTTGTATGGTGGTTTGGTAATGCAGTTGTAATGAAAGAATGTTCATGACCATTCTATGTAAGGTTTTGTAATGGAAAGCTTTTATTAGAAACTCATCAGCTTTCTATGCTTGTAAAAAAGAAGAAACAAAGTAATGAACCTTGATGTGTTTATTTTGTGTATTTATGTATTGCATGTATATACTTGTTTTGAGGTATTTTGAGCTTCATTTAATGTATTAGTATAGCATTTAGGTCATACTTATGTATATTAGGGTTTACATGTTTATAGTTGAAGTTAGGACTTAAATGCTACACTAATGCGTGTTTATTGCTTATTTAAGGTGTGATTTGGGAAGATAATTGGAGCTTAATTGAGGGTGTTTGAAGTGTGTAACAAAGCAAAAGGTGTTATGGACATAAAGAAACGAAGAAAAGTGCATTTGGAAGTGGCCGGGTGAAGGAAGAAGCAACCGAGGCGAAACCGAGCGCAACGTGAGCCAAATTCAGAGCTTGCAACCGAAGAAGGACATGGAAAAATTTTGGACCTATTTTAGGGTTCAAACGATGGCTTGGGAGATCTCCAAGATGATATAAAGCCATAGAAAAAAATAATGCGCGAATCGGAGCTAAAACAAGCAAGATATGATCATTTCACTATCAAGACCGATTAGCTTCTGTCTAGGCCGGACGACCGGCTAGGTCAACCAGCCAGATTAGAATCTAGGCCAATTTTGGCCAAATGACTTAGCCTTTAAGCTGGTCGACCAGTTGGGCCCCCGGCTGGACGCGCTAACAGCTTTATTTAAGCCATTTTTTAGCCATTTTTGGAGGGGAACATCAACCAATTCACATACCCGCTTCCCTATACCCAAATTCACCTAAAACCACCTCTCACACACTAAACCGCACATAAATACACATAGATCAAGCTTGTAATTAGGGTTTTAGCACTTGTAATTGCAAGGCCAAGACAAGGATTTGAAGAGCAAAGCTAAGCATGAAAGGGAGGTTCATCTTTCTCCTTTTGTACTTAGTTTTCTCTATGTTAGAATAGATCTTTTATGGGTGATTGAGGTTTGTATTAGGGTTGATTGAGTATACTTTGCTATGAGATTTTGATGGTTTAATATATATGTTTGCTCTTAATGCTTCAATGGCTACTTACATACATGTCTATGTGTTTGTTGGTATGCCTAAGTTAAAGAACATATATTTAGAGGCTTGATTGCTATTTAACACTTCTATATCATTATATGAGCATGTCTAGGTGTTTATGTAGTGATTCCATGAAGTGGGCCTTGTAGCTATTCATGTCTATGTGTGTTTTTACACACCTTAATAGCAAATTTAGCTTTGGTATGACCTAAATATGTTTAAGTGTTGAATGCTAGAATATGCTTTATATTCTTTCGTATCATGCTTGAGAACATGTATGACGTGCTTTATTGTCAAATCTCGCTTGCGCGATGCTATGATTAGTGGTTCTTCACTAGTAATTAGGCCTAGTTTAGTCTCCTTTGGCTTTAAACCCAGCCAATAGGTGTCGGGCTAGCTTAATTGACCTTAGAAAGCCTAGTTCTTGGCTTTAAACCCAACCAATAAGTTAGAACCTAGGGTAAGACCAATTATCATCATCTACGAACATAATTAGCTAAACCGTGCCCTAGTTCATAAGGACCACGCTATGTCTCTACGCAGCTGGCACCTAAGGATAGACCCGCACTAAGTCTAGGGATTCTAGGAGAGCTTGATTAGATTCCTAGCTTGGAGAACCCCTTCTTGTGCAAAACCATCAAAGTTAATCTCGTAGCGAAGTTAATACTCAAATCACCCATAGTTAAGTAGATTTCACCCATTGCCCCATTGCTTGTGTAAATTCTCTTTTCCTAGCTTGTTCTCTCTTGCATTTTTTTTCTTTAGTTTGTTTAGATTAGTTTAACTTGTTTGTTTTGAGCTCCCGTCATATCTAAAATGACCAAAATGAATTCTTAGCATAGCTTATTTTCTTTCTAGTTTTCTAGGACACACATTTAGCTTTCATTCCCCATTTCTCGCCTCCTTGAGGGATTGACCTTGCTTTTGCACATTAGACTACATGACCTATGCACTTGCAGGCTTTTAATTAAGGCTTAGTGCTTAATTAGCAAAAAGCATCAAACTGGTTATTTATGCGTGTAAGAAAGAAGAAATTCATGAACCTACTATTATTAGTACCATATTTAACTATGGCAAAGAAAGTCATTACAACTAGTAACCATATGGCTAATATCCAAAAAAAAGGCATTACAACCAATTGCAAAATGGCTAGGATCTATAAAAACAAGCCATTACAAATAAATATTGATTGCCTACTATCCACATAAACAAGTCATTACACTAAAATTATAGACTACCTACTATTCACAAAAATAATTCTTTCCTACTAAATATATATTGTCTACTATCCATAAGAAACAACTATTACATAATTCATATCAAGACAAATTCCACAGACTTGCAATTGCAATCAAGTTGAGTTCAAATTCTCCCGTCTCTTCTTCTCTTTCTCACATTTGATTTTGAAGATGCACTTTGACCAATAGGCGCAGTAGAACAACCAGTAAGTCTTCGTTATCTAAAGCTAATATAGACATTCCCTGAACAAATAGCAGAACTAAAGCACCAATAGCTGCAGTAGAACATCCAACAATATCTATAGCATCTTTGGGACTAACATTTGGACCAGTAGCACCTGCAGCACTAATACTTGGACCAACAGCACTTGTAGCACCAATACTTCGAGCTGTAGCACCTGTAGCAACAATATTTGGATCAGCAACACCTGAAGCATTCATATTTGGACCTGGTACAACATTTCTTTACCCTGGTGAGCCTCTACCAACATTTCTGGCAGTACCTCTTGCACCTCTTTCATTACCAGCTTTTGTACCTCTTGTAGGTCTAGGTGGCAGCTGTCATTGAATAATTTGAGTGGAGGATTGTTGAGTGTTAAGGACCTATTACCAAAAAATAGACATTAGAAACCATGTCAATAAAAGAAAATTGTTTAAGGTTATAAACACTACATTATCCCCTTGGGTTGATGAATTATTGGATTCTTGGGTTGATGAAGCTCCTTCTCTTTGCATTTCCTACACCAAACACAAAAATGTTAGTCTTAATGATTGAGGATTATAAACATATTGAAATTAAAGACCAATATTAACCACCTTTAGCATTGGTGATTGAGGATGGAATGGATTTTGGCAACTCTTTTTGTTGTCAACTTCTTGCAAACACTTTGCACAAGTAGTTGTTAAGCTTTTCCTTGTTGAGATTGAGCTACTTTGGACCTCATCCATAGTTTTTCTTCTTGACCTTTTTGGCCTTCCCCTTCTCTTAACAATGGTTGGTTTCAATGCTTCTCCATTACCTTTTACATAATCATGTGGGCTAGGGACAGGATGTATAATCATTAGCATTCTTAAACATCATTCCAACCTCCATTTCAAAGTTCTTCATCTTCAAATTTTCATCAAAGACAGGAAAATTATTTCTATCCCTTTCATCACTAGATTCCCTAACTTCTTTTAACTCCTCATCTGACACATCATTGGCCTATTCCATACCATCTGTGGCTTATCCCTTATTTTTTTTTGCACTTCTTTGCTTTTTTTTTTTAACTCAATTTCTTCTTCGATTTGCTGACTAGTTTTCTATACTTTTCTTTACTAGATTGAGACTGACTTGTTTCTTCAAACATATCCTCACCAAATTCCCTTTCAAACTCATCAAACTACCAGTTAGGATTGTCAGATTCTATCTCATCTAGATTGCCATCAGTTATTAAAAAATTTAACTTAGAAGAATTAGATCTATCATCTTCAGTTTCTGCTCATGGTCAGCAGTAATTGGAACATTTACAGGTGTGACTCCATGCTTATGTTCAACTTTTGCATCTATTTGCTCAAATTCTGAACTAATATCAACATGTTTAGCACCAATATCAACATTTTTAACACCTGTATGCACATTTCTTTCTGCTGCCTCAATATTTTCTGCATCTACAGGGTCATCTTTTGCTGTTGTCTCCTCATTTTCTGCACCTGCAAACACATTTTCTGCTACTGTTGTTTATTTTTTGCACCTGCTAACACATCTTTTGCTACTGTCTCCTCATTTTTTGTAACTGCAAACACATTTTCTATTGCTATCTCCTCATTTTCTATACTTGGATACATTACGTCAGTAGTTGCCTGCAACTTTTCATTGCCTGACTGCAAATTTTCAGCACCATTTCCCACAAACTCAACTGTAGACTCATGCTTATACTCCAATCCCTCATATAATACAATCTGAGTACTACCTATGATATTTCCATCTTTGTCTGTTGATAGTAGTGGTTCATATCTGCCCACTATATATATGATAGCAGATGAACACACCTTCAAAAGCATTTATGAAGTCCCTTATATCATTATCTCCTACAAGTCTTTCACTACATCATCAACAAATGGCTTGCTAGGCTCACTAGAATAAAAAGAGGCATTGCTCTTAGTCTTGTCTATTTTATGGTACATAGCGCACAAATCAAACATACAAAATTCATCTAGCAAAATGTTCTTAAATCTTTCTTTCTGACCACCTTCATACTTCAACTTAGGCTAAGTAACAAAGTTCCTACCCATTCAAACATCAATGTCATAACTTCCTTCAAGGACAAACATATCATCGTCATCCAGTCTAAAATTAACAAAGAATAAAACCATAATAAACATGCTTGGATAATTTGGTTGCTGAAAATATACAACTAGAAAGGAAATAGAAGAAACCCCTAAATTCAGAACCCTAAGCCCCTAATTTCATAAAATAAAACCCTAAAGTCAAACTAATACATAGGCTCTAAAACCCTAATTTGTTAGGCAAAATGTTTTTAAACAAATTTCAATGCTTTTGAGGTCAAAACCCTACTTGTTTAATACATGCAAACCCTTAATTTAACACTTTATATGCAAGTGTAATATTAATATATAGTTAATGTTTGTAAAAACCCCAACATTATACCCTACATTAGATTTTAGAGCAGTATAAGAGAGGAAGGGGACCATGAACACACCCATTTGTAACCATTGACAGGGACAAAACAACAAAGAAAAAGAGTAGAATAAGTGAAAAATTTAACCCACCTACCTCGACTCTCTGTATAAAGTCAAACGCCAACACTTTGAGCTTTCACTTCGATTCTTCACCAATACTTCGAGCTTTGTTATTTGTTGGTTTTAGTTCAAGTCTTTGCCAATGCTCAAGCTTTCAACACCACCAAAATGATTACGGTTCATCGATTTGGGGTCGATAATTGAATATTAGGGTTTTGAGGATTGGGGTTCGTTGATTTGGGGCTAGAAGAATTTGGGGCTACAAGTTCTGAAATTAGAGTGTTTGATTTGGGGGAAATGCTATTAAGCTGATTAAAAGTAAGGGCATCAATGTCTTTCAACTACTCAGCACTAAAAATGTAACGGACGTTAGCAAAATGGGCTCGTGTGCATTGACATTGTAACTATAAGGGGTTGAGTAGGTAATTTTCTAGACACAGGGGGTATCGTGCACGTAAATCAAACTACAAGGGGAAGTTATGCAATTCACCCTAAAATTCTTGAATGCTCTCTCTATAGATCGTAATAGTCCAAAAAAATTGGAATGTTTATCTTTAGTCCATTTACTTGAAGTTGTTAAGCTTGTGTATTGCAAGTCAAAATAGGATATATTAGGTTAATATAAGAAGTTATTCTTTGGAGAATAATGGTTTAAAACTAGAAAATGCAAAAGCAATTGTTTCTAAAGAGGTGTAGTAACCTGAAAATGCTATTGAGAAAGAGAAAGGATCTTTTACTAAGAAAGGTAAGAATGGTAATGGTAAATAAAACCCTCCCAAGGAAGAAAGTGATTTACCAAAAAGATATGAGAATGTTTTTCTGCCAAAATTAGTTTAAAGCAACCAATAATAGAAATTTTTAAGCAGTTGTTAGATTTATGAAATCACTTTCTTTTCACTTATAACTTTTAGGTTAAATTCTTGCTAATTTTGTCTTATTTTGGTAGATTTCAAGTGGTTATCTTTTACATGAGGTGAAATGTAGCTTTTCATGATATGTGTATATATATTTAGTCGAAAATTTAAATAAAATGTTGAGAAGATGAAACGAGTAGATGATGAGAAAAAAAAATTGTCTAAATTTAGTGTTTGTTTTGATAATATTTGAGAATCTAAAATATGCAATTTTGTGAGCATAACATTGGTAAACAGTTGTGAACATCTCGTTCTATTTTTGTGAAGATCTTGTTGATAGTTGTGAACATCTCGTTCACGGTTATGAATGCTTTGTTCAGAGCTGTAAACCTATCATTCTCAGGTATGGTGTGAACAAGTCACTCACAGGTTGTGAACATGTCGTTTATCAATTCTGAACATGTAATGTAAAATTTTTTAACATATAGTAGAGTAGTAAATAATTAAACTTATAAACATATCGTTTAAAAATTGTGAATAATGAAAAGTTTTGAACATAAAGTATTTTCTGGTTCAAGACAGTTATATTTGACAATTCATGTTGATAGCACTTTCTTCAAAGAAGAAGATGTCTCCAATTATTTCAAGTAGAGCTTTTTATACTCTGTATATGGAGTTGATTCTTGCTAAAGTCTCAACAATTAAGTCATTTGATTTTTAGCGAGATTCGTATTTTGAAATGTTTGCATGGTTTTTTAAGCATGCATGTGCTAGTTCAAGATGTGAGGATCCAATATCAACAGAAGTACATGTATGGGCCAATTCAAGGGTTCTATCAAAGAAAACTCTTGATGTTGCTATGAAGGCTATTGATGTCAAGAATAAGTGGGAAAACAGTTTATGGGGAAGAAAATTGATTATTGTGCAGAAGAGAAAATCCTCTCAATAACTTTGATAGATTCAAGATTATGTTAGCAAAAATGAAGTGGGTTGGATTTGTAAGGTAGGATCTTGTAAAGCTTAAAAAGGAGGAAACTGTTATGAAACATGTGGATATTCATCGTCCATTAGTTGGTGACCCAAGCCCAAGCTTGAGAAGACAAAAGCTTGCAAGGTTGGAAATGAAACTTTCTTGGAGACCAAGTTATTGTATTCTTGAAGACCAAGTCATTGTATTCCTATAAATAGGGGCTTGTATGTTGTAATCCTACACACTTCAAGAATAATAAAATTATATATTTCTTCTTGCTCTCTCTTTATTCATTCTTTTCTTCTCATAGTTCCTAAGTTTTATAATATGTTATTAGCACAAAGCTCTACCAAAAACAAGGTGAGCAATTATTAGTTATAATTTTCAGCATATAACTAGTTTATTCAATTTTTTTGCTCGTACATAAAACATAGATTCTCAATAGTCTATTGTTTCTGTACTTTCATAATATATTAACAATCTTCATTGCCCATACATGTTACAATAAACTCTTAATAGTCTATCATATTGTACTTGCATATCATATCAATAATTTCTATTACTCGTACATGTTACATAGACCCTTAATGATCTATTGTATGGTAAGTGTATATTATATGACAATATTTGATCGCCTAGACATGGTACATAGACTTGTGATCTATTGTACTATATTGCTATAATATAAACAATTTTTTTATGCCAATAAATATTGATCTAGTGTACTATATTGGCTCGCTATAATTTTTATTGCCATAAGTACTTACCTAATGTACTATAATGGCATATGTCAATATATTTGAAAAAGAATGTTGTGGTAGAAAGTGACAAATAATTTCATTAATTTAGTGTATGAAGATAATTTTCTCTCTTTGAAATAATATTTTTGTTAACCAAAAAAATTTAATTAATTTATTTTATGGTGTTGATATATATTTTCCAGCAAAACTTTCATGAAAGACAAACAGGTAAAGTGAATCATTATCAAATCTCTGTTCAGCAGTGATAGTGATAGTTTGCATCCACCTAGAAAAGACTTAAAAAGTAAAAACTGAAAGAAAAAATCAGTTTGATATACATTTTTCATATTCTACTCTATGGTTCCTAGTCTTTCTCTAATTTTCTCTATTATAAAAGGTAATTTTAAGATCATGTAAAAGATAAGAGGGTAATCATCATGGATTAGGCTTATGTTTTGCTAACTATTATCAAAATAAAATATTATAATATCATGAAGTTAAAGATTTGACAATATTTTATTAGACAGAAAACTTAATATATTAGTTTTGTTCATAAAATTGAATATGCTACATACATAATACTCTTTATCATAACTTGCATATGTAATATGTTTGACCAAGTCAATGATAAATTTTTAGGTTTCACATCTAATAACTTATGTTGTATTGACATGTTTGTCTTATGTGATGAAGTTTAATATTATATTAAAATAATAAATTTATAAGTTTACTAATTTATCTATATTGAATATGCTAGATTTAGATGTCAAATCTTACGAAGCGTGAATTTATTGCCTTTGATATTTCTGGCAATAACTATTTATCTTGGATCCTTGATGTCAAAATACATCTAAATGTCATGGACCTTGGAGATACAACTAAAGAAGGAAATAATGCTTCCTCACTAGATTGTGCTAAAGCATTAATCTTCCTTCGTCATTATCTCCATGAAGGGCTTAAAGCCGAATATCTTACTGTAAAGGATCCATAAATCCTTCTGCAAAATTTGAAGAAAAGATTTGGCTACCACAAATTAGTGATCCTTGTTAGAGTTCGCTACGAATGGATTCACCTACGATTGCAGGATTTTAAAACTGTAAGCGAGTATAACTCCGCTGTTTTTAGAATTACTTCACAATTGAAATTGTGCAGAGAAAAGTTCACTGATAAAGACATGTTAGAGAAGACATTCTCTACTTTTCATGCATCAAATATGCTTTACAGCAACAATATAGACAACTTAGTTTCAAAAAATATTCTAAACTAATCTCATGTCTTCTTGTTGCTAACCAAAATAATGAGCTCTTATTGAAAAATCACCAAACACGACCAACAAGCTTAGAAGCATTCCCACAAGCAAATGGAGTTACACTTCCTGAAGCAAATGCAATGTCATCTAATTATAATGGCTGTAGTAATAGTCGTGGTCGTGGTCGTTGTGATGGTGGTGGTCATGGTCACGGACATAGTCAAGGATATGGTCGTGGTTGTAGCTTTGGTTGTGGACATAGTCATGGCAACAATAATTCTTATGGACCAAATAAGCCCAATTTCAAAATCAAGAAGTCATGACAAAAGGAATGATCCATAAAACAAATCTTTACAACGTGCAGAAAGTAATTGCAATAGATGTGGCATGAAATGGCTCTTGAAGCATACATGTCGTACTGCTAAATATCTTGTGGAACTCTATCAAGCTTCTTTGAAGGAAAAGGCAAAGTTATGGACACAAATCTTACTGAACATCTCAATCAAATAAATTCCACACACCTTGATTGTTCCGACTTCTTTGGAGATGCTAGCGGAAATACTGAACATTTAATTGGTGCTGGGAGTGTCCATCTTGATTGATTTTCTTGAATTTGGTCATGGACTTTGCTCTTTAGATAAATTTTTGCTTTGAATTAGTTTTACCATTTAGTGAAAATTGTTTTCTAGTTTGATAAAGTATTTATCAATTTATGGAAAATTTTATCATGCTTAATATCTTTATATTTATTATGTTTGTTTTATTTTTGAAGAAATATGGATTTGCATAATGGAGAAATATGTCTGGTTGATAGTGTTATGGGGCATACAATTTTCAAGGATAAAAACTATTTCCCCCAACTAAAATTAGATGAAGCAAATGTCAATACAATATCCGATGCTTCAAAGCTATTTGAAGGCTCTGGAAGAGCTTGTGTTATATTCCCTGAAGGAACAAAGATTATAATAAGCTATGCTTTATTAGCCAGTTTGGAATAGTCTTATTACAATCTGAAATATGATAAGTATCTTATTTGATAAGTGTCTTACAAGAAATAAGTGTCTTATACAATAAGACTATTTGGTTTCTAAGCTAAAATGCTATTATAAGTTACTTTGATAATAATGTTATCAATTTTTAGTCAAGGTATTTTAATTTTATAATTAAATAATAAATTATAAAATATAAAATATTAATTAAAATTTATTTTTGTTTTAGAAATTTTATTTTTTTTGAAATTTTAATATTTAATTTTTAACATTTTTTATTTTTTAATTTTTGTTTTTAATTTTTAATTTTAAAATTTTTATTTTTATTTTTTAATCTTTAATTTTTTAATTTTTAAATTTTTATTTTTAATTATTTTCTAACTAATAAGATATAAGTACCCCAAATCCAACTTATTTGTTATAACTACAAAAAAGGCATCTTAAGAAAAGTATCTTATAAGTGTCTTATAATAAGCGGATAACAAATAATATTTTTCACATAAGTTGTCAAATAAGATAAGTGTCTTAATATAAGACCCAAACAAATACAACATATATTTTAGTAGATCGCAAAGAAATCTACTTAGTTTTAGAGATATATCCAAGAATAGTTATCATATTGAAACCATGAGCGAAAATAATAAAGAATGTCTTTGCTTTACATTGCTTATATCTGGTAATATCTTCTGGATTATATTATACTCATATCAATCATGTGCCATCACATATTGTGATAAACTAGAAGATATTTGATCTAAAGAATTTTACTCTTTGGCATGACTGCCTTGTACAACTAGGCATAACAATGACGAGAAGAATTATACAAAATTCACATGGGCACCCATTAAAAATCAAAAGATTCTCTCATCAAGTAATTTTTCATGTGCTGCTTGTGTCCAAGGAAAATTGATTACAAGGTCGTCCCCAATTAAAGTTGGCTTTGAAAATCTTGAATTGTTAGAATGAATTCAAGGGGATATATGTGGGCCCATTTTGCCATCATGCGGACCATTTCGATATTTCATAGTACTAATAGATGCTTCAACTCGTTGGTCACATGCCTCTTTACTTTCTACTCAAAATGTGGCATTTGCAAGACTCCTTGCATAAATAAGCTAGTTACATGCACAATTTTTGGACAATAATATTAAGATAATTCGACTTGACAATGTAGACAAGTTTACATCCCAATCCTTTAATGATATTGTATGTCATTTGGGATCACATTTGAGCATCTTGTGACTCATAAACATACACAAAATGGTCTAGCAAAGTCTTTTATTAAACACTTGTAACTAATTGCTAAACCATTACTTATGCGAATTAAGTTGCCTAGTTCTACTTGGAGACATGTCATATAACATGTGGCAGCACTTTTTCAAATAATACCAACTATTTATCATAAGTTCTCCCTTTTACAGTTCATTCCTAGTCAAGAACCAAATATATTCCATTTAAATATCTTTGGTTGTGCGGTATATATTTCAATTGCTCCACCAAAGTGCATAAAAATAGGACTATGAAGAAGATTGGTGATCATCTCTAAGTGAACACAAGCCTAATGATCCACAAATGCACTAATCGGTGTAGTTTAATGTGTGCAAGAACGGGTGTCGAACCATAGGGAGGCTAATTATGGAAAGGATTTTATGTGTGTCTCCTAAAAAGTGCCTAAAAGAAACCCTAAACTAACCATATTTTTTTGGGATTTTTGGATTTAACAGGAGCTCAAACTAAAGGAAATAAAACTACACTACAGGAGATGGGAATGAAAGACGAGAAACAAACTATCCTAGAGGGAACTAGCAATTGGAAAGGGTTAGGGTGACTTTTGCTTGCCAATGAGTGATTCTATACTGAATGCTATAGGATTATAGGGAATGGCTTAACTATGGGTCTCTTTTAGCTAAGTTGCTAACTAGTATCCTAATCTCTCCCTAGGACTCAATGCAGGTCTGTCTCGAGATGGCGCCTCCTACAACTACGGCGTGGTCCTTATGACCTATGGCCTTAGGATTGACTAACTAGCTTCCTAGGTAACCTAGAATGAACCTGCCCTAGTATCTAAATCATTGGTTGGGTTTAAAGCTAAGACCTAGTGTCGCTAGGGTCAACTAAACCTACCCAAAAACCTATTGACTGGGTTTAAAGCCAAATAAGACTTGATCTAGGATAGCCCTAAGTTAAGCATCATCGTTCTAGGGTCATTATAGCGAGATTTGAGATATTAGTGCATTCATACATATTGTAAGCTAAAGTGTTCGCAATTAAATGGACCTATTCGACCTCCAAACATTGTCATACTCGGATTACACCACTAAGCAATTGGGAACCAACATGTAAGCAATATTAAGGTCATATTTACTATTAGGCATGCAAACATACACATAGACATGGATATAAGCATTACTCACTTCATAAAATCCATACACAATCACATAGACATGATTATATAACGGATTAGAGGTGTTTAGTAGCAAATAGACATCAATTTATACATATGCTACTCACATAGCATATTATCAAACATCTAGACATGTATTGAATAATAGCCACTAAAACAAGAAAAAAAAAAGCATATATATATTAAGCCATCAAATCCCATAACATAAGAGTATATAATCAACCCATAATACAAGCAAAATCACCCCAAACAAGTCTACTCAATCATAATATAAAATAGGATGAAAGAAGAATAAGGAAACTCCCCTTCCATCCTAGCTATTCTTATACAATTCTTGAGTAAATCCTCAGTCCAAAGTTGTTAAATCCCTCAAAATGAGCTTGAATCCAAATAGGAAGTATGTGAAAAGCTGTGTGTGAGATGAGTAAGTTTAGGACTAGTGTGTGTGAAAATTGGGTATGGAGTGTGTGTGAATTGATGATAATTTTGCTACAAAATTGGGTCCTATTTATAGTTGACAGCGTGCTGACGATCAACCAGCTCTGGGGGTAAGGCAACTAGCTAAATAATTGAGCTCTCTGGCCCTGCATCGGCTTTAAAGGGACCTCGACCGATAATTTTATGGTGCTCTCTGGAGTGGCCAGCCAACTGGTTGAGCTTTTGTCCTTCAACCCTCATCATTTTGGCCTCCGATCTTCACCTCTCGACCTGTACACCTTTTATCTTCATCATCTATCATCATGCAAGCTTTGTTATCACCCCACAACTCACCTAAATCACCAAAATGAGCAATTAATGTAGCATTTATCTATTAAACTTAACTATGTACACTTATCTTCGCTTAAGCATATCTTCTAGCATAAGTACTACAGTAATGCTACTACATAAGCACATAACACCTCAAAAACAAAAGAAAAATACAATGCAAACACACACAATATCATGACACATCAACATCCCCAAACCTTGTCCTTGCGTGTCCCCAAGCAAGTCCAAATCTAAGTTTATCTCAAGGTCCACGCAAAGGGTTGCCTAGGGGATTGACTCGCTATCTTGGTGAATCTAAGAAGCATGAAGGGGTTATTCCTTTTGTAGAGAGGTCCCTAAGCCTTTTGGGACCCTCCCCTTACTCATAAAAGGCCTTGTACTTCGTAAGAAGTTCCCTCGTAGCTATGCCACAAGTCTAGGAGTCCAATGCATGCACACAAGATGTTGATATTTTATGCCCCCTTGACTAACATAGCCTCCTGAACATGCACAAAGCCTCAAAGACAAGGAGAGGAAGAATGTACAAACATAATGGCTCACAAAATGACGTAAGAGCCTTATTCACAATACATCAAAAAAATGAGATGAGATATTTGTGCTAAGTTGACATTGTGTCACTTAAGCACTTATTCAGTGAACTTTTTGGTGTCTTTTGGTTTTTTCACATTTTTTTCATTTTTTCGAATTTTTCGATCTTTTTGATCTTTGTTGCACCTTTTTTGTCTTTTTCAATTTTTTTTGGATCTTTTGCATTTTTGCATTGCATTACATAGCAAAAAGAAAAGAAAAAGAAAGCTAAGGCATATAAAAAAGAACCAATCAAGAAAGAGGCACTCATATCAACAATCCTTTTCAATCAATTTTTCCAACCAAGCCATGGGGTAGCTACAAGGTACATTCCTAAAAAAACTCACTCCTTCTAACTTTCAAGGGTATCCCCTCTGGGACTCGACTTTCCCTCCACTCTATTCACTTCCACAATGCAAGCTTATTTTCACCAATTAATTGGGTCAATCACAATAGCCAACACTCCCATCAACCAAAGGAAAAATGACTCTATCTGCATAAAAATTGAAAAAATCTATACCTTTTTTTAAGAAAATAATGCAATATACCTTAATGAAGCATAAAAACAATAAGAACCAAACTCCCACACCCTTAACCTAAACTTTGCTTCTCCTTAAGCAAATAGAACAAAAGCACACAACAAGCAAATAAACAACACAAAGCAAGTAAGGTTGATGGGAATAGGGCAAATATATAGGGAACAAGTAGAGAAAGGATTGGTACAACCTTGTGTTCTTGAAGCTCTCCACGCCAATGATCAATATTTCAACCACTAACCCTGTTACTCAGCAAACCACAAACACTCATAAAGAACTCGGTTTGTAGCATTGCCAATGCAAGCTTGCATTGGCATTTGCAAATAATGAGACAAGGTGTACTCCGTGGGAAGGGAGATCAGGAATCAACACTTTGTGTCGATGAAAAGAAAGAAAACAAATGAAAGGAAAATGAAACAAGAAATTAAAATGACAAAATTTAACCTGGGTTGCCTCTTGGTAGCGTTAACCGCCACGCTGTCAGCTAGGCGATCACTGACTCATCATCAACCTCCATAGATAGGGTCCTGAAGTGCTATAGTCTCCACATGAGCCACGCTTGAATCATATGTGTGCTTCAGGCACTGCCTATTCACTGTCAACTCTCGGCCATCCTTTAAGTCCTTTGTCTTCACCGCTCCAGAAGGGTAGGCTATCATCACCTCATATGGACCATGCCATCTCGTCTTTAGCTTTCCTAGAATGAGCTTCAAATATGAGTTAAATAGCCAAACTTTATCGAAATGAGAGAATGATTTCCTAAGAATATGTCTATCATGAATCCTATTCATCCTACCATAATCTACGACCACTACAATGCGTTGATACCCAAAGGAAGGAAGAAACGGACTCATGAAATCAATTCCTCAGACATCGAATAGCTCTCAAGGAAGAATAAAGGACAATGGCATCATATTTCTCTTAGAGATGGACCCAGATTGTTGACATCTAACACACTTCTAACAATACTCTTGAGCATCCCTAAAGAGAATGGGCCATATTGCAAAACCTCCGTGGCAGTCTTCTTGCCACTAAAGTAAGCTCCACAATCCTTATCGTGACACATGCTCAACATGCTCTTACACTTATCCTCAGGCACACACCGACAAATCACTTGCTCCGTGCACACTTTGAAAAGATAAGGGTTTTCCTAGAAGAAATTCTAACTTGAGCTAGAAACCTATCTCTTTCTCTCTTCTCCCAATAAGAGGGAAAATGTCATGTGGCAAGATAATTAACTATATGAGCAGACCACGGTGTGTAATGAGAAATGGCACATAATTGCTTGTTGGGAAAGGAATCAAGAAAGGGGGAAGAATCGCTAAAATACTCACTAACAAGATAAGAAAGATGATCTGCGACCAATTTCTCACTACTCTTCGTCGAACTCTTTGAGGAGGAGCATCCATCTAATCAAGCAAGGCGTAGACTCTTTCTTAGACCCTAAGATATACGACCTAAACTTGCCAAAGTAGAAGGCTACCGCTAGAAGCTCCTTTTCCGTAATGGTATAGTTCTTTTGGGCCTCATCAAGAGTCTTACTAGCATAGTACACAACATGGGACAACTTTTCTCTCCTTTGGCCTAGCCCTTATAGTGAAATCGAAAGCATCACATATAATGTCAAATGTGAGATTGTAATCAGGAAGCTGGACGATTAAGAGGAGGACAATAAGGATTTAAGCCTATCAAAAGCTCTAACACACTCATCATAGAACTCAAAGAGGACATCTTGCAGTAAGAGTCGAGACAAGGGATGTATTATATGGCTAAAATCCTTAATGAACTTACAGTAGAACCATGCATGCCTTAGAAAAGATCTAACCTCTCTAACACACTTAGGGACAGGTAACTTCTCAATAAGTTCTACCTTGGTTAGGTCAACTTGAATATGACTAGATGAAATTACATGACCCAAGACAATTCTCTTCTGTACTATGAAGTGGGACTTTTCCCAACTCAACACTAAGTTCTTCTCTACACAACAGTTTAAGACTAATAAGAGGTGAATAAGGCACTCATCAAAGCTATCAGCAAACACTGAGAAATCATCCATAAAGATCTCTAAATGCTTTTTAATCATATCACTAAAAATGGCCCATTATATATCTCTGGAATATTGCTAGCGTATTGCAAAGACCGAAGGGCATCCTCCTCTAACAAAAGTGCCATAGGTCTCCTGGTCCTCAGGGAACACGGGGATTTGATTGTACCGAGAATACCCATCTAGAAAACAATAGTAGCCATGCCCAACTACTCTATCTAAGATCTGGTCTAGAAAAGGCAACAAGAATTGATCTTTCGTAGTTCTAGAGTTGAGCTTCCTATAGTCAATACAAACTCTCCAACCTATAGAAGTATGTGTAGGATAAGCTCTTCTCTCTCATTTTCTACAACCGTGATCTTGGACTTGTTAGGGACAACTCGAATCAGACTAACTCATTCACTATCGGAGATTAGATAGATAATGCCTGCATCTAAAAGCTTAATGATCTCCTTCTTAACTACTTTGCTCAAGTGTGGGTTTAGCCTTCTTTGTATTTCCCTAGAAGAAATGGCTCCATCCTCAAGATGAATTCTATACATGTACGCCAAAGAGTTTATGCCTCTCAAATCATCTATCTTTCACCCTATAACCTTTCTATGATTCCTAAGAGATGCTCCTTATGCTCACTAGATATATCGGACGCTATGATAATTGGAAGGCTCTTATTAGGGCCCAAGAATACACACTTTAAATGCTTGGAAAGGGGTTTGAGCTCTAAAGAGGGGCTAGGCTCAACCAAGGGGGACTCAACCTTAACGTCATCATCATAGACAATACTAGAATCAAGAGTAGTAGGAACAACCTCAAGTGACTTCTAAACTAAATAATGCTCAACTAAGGAGGTGAAAGCTACACGTTTTTGCTCTAAGGTCTCCAAATTAGAGCTAGACAACAAATCCTTAAATTTCCTCAAATCCTTACTGTCAATCATGATTTTCTCTACAAAGTCCTCAACATATAAATCAATTATATCAACCCTAAAGCACTCTTCTTCATTCTCATTTTCTCCTACACTAGCTTTGTTCACTACCTCTGCAATTTTCATAGTGGACCTCAAATTCCCAAACTTCAACTCTAATAACCCGACCTACAATGAATGACAGGAGGATAGGAGCGGACTGCCTAGAATTATGACTCGAATTCATGTCTAGCACTATGAAGTCTACGGGGTACACAAACTTTCCTACTTGGACCATGACATCCTCTACTATACCCCTAGGTCTATGCTTGGATCTATCAGCTAGCTGAAGAGTAACATGTGTGGGAGACAGCATACCTAGACCTAGCTATTGATAGACAAAATAAGGAATGAGGTTCACATTAGACCATAAATCTAACAAGGTGTCATTAATCTGGGTCTCTCAAATCCTACAAGGAATGGTGAAAGCTCTTGGGTCACTCAAGTTGGGTGGAAGGCCCGATGTATAAAAGCTACTCATCTTCTCTGTGAGCCTTGCCTTCTTTGACATGGTTAAGGTTTTACGTTTCCTTGTGTAAAGATACTTAAATAACTAGGAATAAGAAGGAATAGAATGGACTGCAATTATCAAGAAAGATTGACCTTGAGATCTTTAAGATGCTCTAGGATCTTGAGAAACCTAGTATCCTCACTAGGTAATGGCCTCTCTACGGCAAATGGGAGTAGAACTCTAGGTGAAACATCTCTAGACTCATGGGAATCATTAATGGGCTATTTTCCCTCCCTATGTAGACGGGAAGTACTACTCTCACCCTGGTCTCTAACAGGCTCTACTTTCTCAGTAGAACTCTGTCTAGGATCTCTCTCAATAGGGCTAAGACTGGGTTCTTTAGACTCAGAAGGACCACTTGGTACAGGCTCTGCATATTCAACTCCTATTCTATTATCCACTATTCTACTGCCCTTAAGAGTGGTGACGGCCTTAGTTAAGTCGAAAAGGGATAAGTGGTGTCGAAAGAGGAACAGGATTGGACTCTAGGGTTCATCTCTAGTTGAGAAGGCAACTTTATGAGGTCTCTAGTGCTCATCTGACTGATATGCTGCCTTAATTATGCCTCAAACCTTGTAATTTACTGTTTATAGCTAGCTAGATCTTGCCTATTATCTGCTAACTCCTGTTGCTGACTAGTGAATCCTTGCTGCTACTTCTGAATAAACTGCATCATTTTCATCATATCATTGTTAAGGGATTGGCTATTAGAAGGAGCAGGGAGTGCCTAGGGCTGAGGAATACTAGGAAGCCTGGGTTGATTAACATTGTAAAACCGTGGAGGGTTAGCAGGATACTATCTTTGCAGAAGTGGTGTTAGAATTAGTATGCCCTAAAGCTCACTTGTATATAACATTTTGGATGTTAAACAGTGCATAATCATTTTGTTAAATGGCATTATGAGTTCTTTACATATTATCTCTGGTGTGTTTTATTGATGTATGTTTAAAGGTCCCTTAACTTAAACTAATGACTTAGGTGCATAGTGAGGCTGGATGCACAATAGGTCCAAGTCTAGATTTAGTCATGTCATAAATTGAGTCTGTAACCAAATGGTAGTGTTGGGCACTCTACCGAGATAAGGTTATATTGAGCAAGTCTCCTTGTTAAGGGTGATCTACCTAGGTCATTGGAGGACTTTTCGGATTTGTCTCAATAGTACGTGTGTCACGTGTTTGACAGGACCATTGTGAATATGTTTTCTAGAGACATACTATCAAAGAAAGAAAACAAGATACTCACTGCTACTAAATGATCATTGCTCTTAATCTTGAGCATATGTGGATGAACTAATGAAGTTAGGGTTTAGTACTTTGATTCACTGTGGGTGAGATCTTACTTTATTAGGATCAACAGCCTTGTGCTTTGACTGCTAAGTTCTAATTAATTGGAACATGAGTATGCAATATGGAATCTATGTGCCCCCTTTGAGATTGTCCATATTTATCATCTGAATCTAGATCTAGTAATACTACCTTTATAGGTGTATCGATCATATGGCTTGAAGGTCGCTCCCGAGATCGAGAGATTCCATGACGAAAGATGGTTGGCAATAGGACAAAAGACCCAAAAGAAAAGATGCAACTAAGGAGGTGATAGTACACAGGCCAAAGAACCGGCTTTAGTTGTGGGTATACATAGAGGGGCATTATGATCGGTTATTTAGTAGGTCAAAGACAAAGTTCACATTCTTTTGTGATAAGCTTTTGGGTAATAGCAATTATTCTTAGAGTGAAACTTTGATCTTATGGTGGAATAGATCGAAGTTAAAAATAATTATTATGTCGCCTAGATCGGGAAAGGACATTTTTTATTATTTTTGAAAGCCAAGGTTAATTGTGTCTTCTTGGTCCCTTCCCTAGTTGAAATGACTTTGAGAGAGTAATCTTGAAAGAGCAAATTCCATATTGTGGTAATAGCCTTATTGGGCCAAAGCTTGGAATTGGGTTTGAGCTTTCTTTAGAGTCCAAGTTAACCTAATTGGGCTTAGATGGTTTCTTATTAGGCTTGGGCCTCCACATGGATTATGGATTATGTGTTGGGCTTGGATTGTGAGCTTGGCCCAATCTTCCAAGACATGTGCTAGAAAGTTACTACAAGAAGAATTCAAATTGTACAAGTAACTTCCATGACTTGTGGCAAACATTTACTACTAGGAAAAAGTTTCCCACATGGAAAGTTTATAAGGTTTAGGGGCCAAACTTTTTCTATAAATAGGCAAGACTTTAAACCATTTCTAGCATCCACAAATTTGTAGATGATCACTTCCATTTTGGCAAGAGAATACTACAACACATAGTACACACTTATTGTGTGGTTTTTTGCTCTAGATTTTCAAGAGCAAATTACTTTGCTTCTTCCCACACAAGAGGCTATTCTCTCAAGAAAAGTCTGTTTAACTATAGGGAAGAAGACTAAGGAGTTGCATATTGCGACACCCTTATAGTAAATTTTTTTTTGTGGTCTTGTTCCTGAGCGGGAACAATGCTCGTGATATTTTTAGCTTCATCAAAGGCCCCATGCTTCAAGAGGTTAGCTTCAAATATTTTGCAAATACTAGTTATGTTCTATATGTTCTTAAGCATGTTCTTGTGTGTGTTATGTGGTTATTTTATTTTCCTAGCATGTTTTCTTGTTAGTATTTTAGAAAATATAGACTAGGATAGACCACATGTAATATTATCGATCCTACAAGTATGACTTGGGGTTGGGAATGGGAAGACTCATGCTAACCTTGTCTTCAAGAAAACTTAGGGTTGTCTCTCCAACACGGATTATAAGTGTTCGAGTACGGGTTGTACTCACGTGAATATCCCTGTGTAGCACAAACTTCCTCCTACATGAAATTAGGAAACTGGGGTGGTAAGAGGCAAGCAAAGATCTCGTGAGATGACTCAAAACACAATAATTACTGATGGGGTAGAAGATGAACCAACCAAACTAGTTCTACAACCTTGTGAGGAGACGGTCAAAGCGATGAATTGATCTAGCTTGTTCGTAAGGGCTCTAACCTCGGTGGGGCAAATTGGAAAAAACTCTTACCTCATGGACACCTCTTCTATTAGCTCCTCTACTAAACCTATCTATAGCGGTGTTTTGAAAAGAGTTCTCAATCAACAAATCCATTTTATGCCGAGTTTCACTCGGTCTCAAATTATAGAACCCATCACTGAAGGCGACATTCACCATCATCCTATTTTGCTCATTCAAGCCTCTAAAGAATTATTGGAGGAGATCATAAACATCATACCTATGGTATAGACATTTCCTAAGAAGTTCATTGAACCTCTCCCATGCCTCATGAGAAGTCTTTAGGTCTTGTTGGGAGAAGGTCGTAATCGAAGCCCTAAGGTCGGCTGTCTTAGCCATGGGAAAGAATTTTTTATAGAACCTAGATTGGAGCTTATCCCAAGATGTAATGCAACCACTAGGTAAAGAATGATACCATGACCTAGCTTTATCCTTAAAGGAAAATAGGATTAGCTTAAGGCGAATGACTTCTTGAGACATATTGGGGAAATGAAGAATGAAACTTATCTCTACGAAATCCGTGATATGGTCCAGGGGACTCTTATTACTCCTTTCGTAGAAGAAAGGGAGCATGGCCAACATGCTAGGCTTAATGTCAAGATTAGCTTCCCTCAACCACAGAACATGGATAGCCAAGTTAGGCTCGAACACATTGGGGAGAAAGAATTGCCTAAGCATGGGCTTATCGTCTATAGGTGGGTCTAACTTAAGG
This sequence comes from Cordia subcordata, assembly GCA_028554755.1. Classification (NCBI taxonomy): domain Eukaryota; kingdom Viridiplantae; phylum Streptophyta; class Magnoliopsida; order Boraginales; family Cordiaceae; genus Cordia; species Cordia subcordata. Next base: position 1,749,144 of record JAPTOF010000005.1, read on the forward strand.
GGCTTTTGCCTAAAATGATCTTGGGCTTGAGGATGCCCATAGTGATCATCGGTGGAATGGGATTCATTCAGGGAATGGGAGGAGGAATAGGAGGATTAATGAGATCGACCATCTTTCCTAAAAGCTCAACTAAATTCCTAAAATGCCGTGCAATTCTATTGGGTTCAGGATTAAATGGAATTAGGGGATTCCGCCTACCAAGCATACAACACTATTCTAACTCTAGCTACTTCAACCACTAAAACTTCAAAATTTCCTAAATCTATAGTAATAAGGCCACAAAACCTAAAATCTACTAAAAAAGAGAAAAGCAACAGCAAATTCAAGACAAGCAAGGAAACAAGGAAGTTAAGCTAAGAAACAAGAAATACATAAAAGAGAATAAGCTAACTAGACAAAAGGCAAGATAAGAAAGTACTAAGATAAACTAACAAAATAAAAGAAAGAAACAAATAAAGCAAGCAACTACTAGAACACGTAAGCAAAGAACACAAACCAACTGTGCTTCGCTGGTATCGGCGCCAAGAACTTGATCGCCTTTAAGTGAACACAAGCCTAAAGACCCACAAGTGCATGGATTGGTGTAGTATAATGTGTGTAAGAATGGGTGTCGAACCACAAGAAGGCTAATCGTGGAAAAGACTCTGTGTGTGTGTGCCTTCAGGGATGAACCCAAGATGAATTGTTAGGAGGGACCAAATATAAATAGGCATTATAATAACATACATTGACTAACATATAACTCTTATGTGAATTAAGAGATAAATACAATGGGATACTACAGAAAAAAAAATCAATCCATAAACATTTTGAAATCTCATAAAACTCTTCAAAAATCTATGCAAAGTACTGAAACACTTAAAGAAGATGAACCTGTCAAGAGCCAAGACGTTTCCATTGCTACCTGCAAATACCCTCTCAGCCTTTCAAGTCTTCGGATCTCTCTTAACAAAAGGATGATTTAGATGAAGTCTCCATAGAACTTTTGACTTTTGTGAAATAAAAATAGAAAAAATAAAATACAAAGAATTAATTGTAATTTGTAAAGGTATCAATTAAAATTTCCTTATTTTTTTGTAAAGCATTAAATTAAATTAAATTAAGCTTCCTATTTTAACAAAATTACCATTTACGTATTCTTTCCTCAAAATTTGAGGGGAGCTAATGTAAGTTATTTATTTATAATAAAAAAATTACTTCATAAACACAAAAGGAAAAAAAATTGGGGGAGGGGGGGGGCCAGGGCCCCTCCAAACTACAGGGCAGTTTCGTCCCTGTGTGCCTTAAAAGGTGCCTAAAAGAAAACCTAAACTAACCATATTTTTTTTTGAGATTTTTGGATTTAATAGGAGCTCAAACTAAAGGAAATAAAGCTACACTATGGGAGATGGGAATGAAAGATGGGAAAAAAGCTATCCTAGAGAGAACTAACAATTGGAATAGGTTAGGGTGACTTTCACTTGCCAATGAGTGATTTTATACTCAATGCTATGGGATTATGGGGGATGGCTTAACTATGGTCGCTCTTAGCTCAGTTACTAATTAGTGTCCTAATTTCTCCTAGGACTTGGTACGAGTCCATCCCTAGGCGACGCCTCTTAGAGGTACGGCATGGTCCTTATGACTTAGGGCTTTAGGATTGACTAACTAGCTTCCTAGATAACCTAGAATGAACCGATTGATGTGTTAGTTTTGTGTGTGCTTATGAATTGCATGTGTATACTTGTTTTGAGGTGTTTTGAGCTCCATTTGGTGCATTAGTATAGCATTTAGGTCATACTTGTGCATATTAGGGTTTACATGTTCATAGTTGTGGTTAAAACTTAAATACTACACTAATACGCGTTTGTTACTTGTTTTAAGTGAGATTTAGAGAGATGATTGGACTTTGATTGATGGTATTTGGGATGTGGAATAAAGCCAAAGGTGTTTGGGACTTAAACAAGACTTGAAAGATGTATTTAGAAGTGGCCGGGCAAAGGAAGAAGTGACCCACGCGAAATTGAGCTCAATAGGAGCCAAATTCGAAGCTTGCAACCAAAGAAGGACAAGGAAAAAGTTTGTACATGTTATAGGGTGAGAATGATGGATTTGGAGATCCCCAAAAGCGATATGAAGCCTAGAAAGAAATGGTGCATGATGTGTTGTGATTTTGTGCGTGCTTGCATTGTCATTTACTTATATTTTAGAGGTGTTGATTGCTCATAATGATGTATTAGTGTAGTGCTTTTGATAGGAATAGGCTTAAGCGTGAACAAATGTGCATATTGAGTTTAAGAGATAAATTGCTACACTAATTGCTTATTTTCAATGATTTAGGTAAACTTTGGGTTAAGATCAAGATTAGACGATGAAAGGTGATGAAGATAGGAAATGCACGGGCCTAAGAGAGAAGACCAAAGGCCGAAAAGATAAAGAATAGAGGAATAAAGTCAGCCAGATGACCAAGGAAGAAGAGCCGGTCGACCGGCTACTCCAGAGAGGTGCCAAAAACAGCCGGACGACCCCCCTTCTAGAGCCGGTCGACCGGCCACTCCAGAGAGCATCATTAAAAAAGCCGGTTGAGTACTCCAGAGGTCGGTCGAGTACTCTAGAGGCCGGTCGACCGGCAATTTGCTGAGAACCTATAAATAAGGCTCGATTCTGCAGAAAAAAAGAGAGAATTTTTGGAGAGATTAACACACACTTCACACCTAAAATTCTCACACACTTAACCCTAGATCCCACCCACTTCACACACACATTTCTCACTAAGAACCAAGCTTGATTTGGAGGGTTCAAACATTTTGGAATCAAGTTTGCTCAAAAGCTTTGTACAAGATTAGTTAGGATGAAAGGGAAGCTTCATTATCTCTCTTTCATTCTATTTCCTATTATGATTGAGTAGACTTGTGTAGGGTGATTTAACTTATGTAATGGGATAATTATATACTTTTATGATATGGGATACGATGGCTAAATATATATACATGTTTCTAATTGTCTTGTTTAAATGGGTATTTTCTCATTCATGTCTAAGTGTTTGATAAAATGCCTAGATGAATAACATGTGTATAAATTGAAGTTTGTTTGTTACTAAACACATCTAATCCATTTTATAATCATGTCTATGTGTTTATATGTGGATGCTATGTATATTTGCATGCCTAGTAACGAGCATAACTTCAATATCGCTTACGTGTTGGTTGTTAATAACATGACGATGTTTGGTCGTTGAATAGGTTCCGTTATTCACGAGCACCTTGGCCTTGAACATGTATGAACGCACTAGCAAGTCAAATCCTGCTGTAGTGACCTTAGAATGACAAAGTATAACTTAGGGCTAGTCTAGGCCGAGTCTCCTTTGGCTTTAAATCCAGCCAATAGGTTTCTGGATAGGTTTAGTCGACTTTAGCAACACTAGATCTTGGCTTTAAATCCAGCCAAAGGTTTAGGTACTAAGGTAGGTTCATTCTAAGCCACCTAGGAAGTTAGTTAGTCACTCTTGAGGCCCTAGGTCATAAGGACCACGCAGTAGCTCTAGGAGGCGCCGCCTAGGGACGGACTGCACCGAGTCCTAGGGGAAATTAGGACACTAACTAGCAACCTAGTTAAGAGCACTCATGATAGTTAGCCATCATCCCTTAATCCCATAGCATTTGAGTATAGAATTACCCATTCATAAGTCGAAGTCACCCTAACCCCTTCTCAAGTGTTAGTTCCCCCTTGGCTAACTTGTGTTCCCATTTTTCATATTCATAGTTTAGTTTTTATTTTCCTTTACTTAGAGCTCCCGATAATCCAAAAACCCCAAAAGGAAATATACCTAGTTTAGATCTTTCTTTTTGGCACTTTTTAGAACACCAAGCATAGAATTCACCCACATTATTCACGTCTCCCTGTGGTTCGATACCCGCACTTGTACACACTATATTGCACGATCCGTACACTTGCGGGTCTTTTAGAGCTTGCACTCGAAAGATGACACCAAGTTCTTGGCGCCATTGCCGGGGAGGCACGGTGATTTGCATTCTTTGCTTGTGTGTTTTGATAGTTGCTTTTCTTACTTTCTTGCTTTTTCTTTATAGTTTGTTTAGTTTTTGCCTATCTTGTTTATTGTTCATATTATCTTGCTTCAGATTTTGTTCATCTATTTTAGCTTTTGTCTTTATCTTTAGTAGACTTCTTAGGATTGTGGTTTATTTTCTGTAGTTATAGGAATACTGAAGTTTTCGGGGGTTGAAGTGGCCGGAGTTAGGATAGATTGTGCATGCTTGGTAGGAGATCCCTTAGAAATCCCCTAGTTCCTCTTAATCCCGAACCTGATAGAATTGCTAGACATTTCAGGAATTTAGGAGATCTACTTGAGGAGATGGCCGATCCTAATCATCCTCCTAATCCTCCCAATCCCCCAATGAATCCCATTCCACCTCATGATCACATTGGGCATCAAGCCCAAGCTCATTTTAGACGGGAGCCCCGTAGACCGGATCCACCCATAGATGAGGAACCCACTCTTAGGCAATTCTTTCTCCCCGAAGCCTTTGAGCCCAATTTGGCTATTCAAATTACGGGTTTAGGGGAGACGAACTTCGAGATTAAGCCTAATATGTTGGCTATGCTTCCCTCCTTCTACGGGAGAAGCAATGAGAGTCCTCTAGATCATATCACTGATTTTGTTAAGATGAGTTCCACTCTCCATGTCCCCAATGTCTCTCAAGAGGTCATACGTCTAAGATTGTTTCCTTTCTCTCTTAAAGACAAGGCTAGGACTTGGTTGCACTCCTTACCCAATGGTTGCATTACTACATGGGCTGAGCTTCAATCTAAGTTCTTTTAAAAATTTTATCCCATGGCCAAGACGGCTGACCTTAGGACCGCCATTATGTCTTTCTCCCAACATGACCTAGAATCTTTTCATGAGGCTTGGGAGAGGTTCAAGGATCTTCTTAGGCAATGTCCACACCATGGGTACGGCAATCATGACCTAATGCAATACTTCTTTCGAGGCTTAAATCAACAAAATAGGATGATGGTCAATGCCGCCTCTGGTGGTGGCTTCTATCTTTTGAGACCGACAGAGGCATGGGAGAAAATAGAAATGATGGCTGAAAATTCTTTTCAAAATTTTGCAATGGAAAGGTCTAGACGGGGAGGCAACAAGAGAAGTGTTAGTGAGGTTGGAGTTTCTTTAGACTTACCCGCTAAGGTTGAGGCTTTGACAAATAAACTAGATCAATTCATTTCCTTGTCCATTTCATCCCAAGGTCATAGGACTAGTTCTTTAGGTTCTTCCTCCGCCCCTTTAGTTGTTGAAGTTTATGCATTGTGCTCTGAGTCATCTCATGAGACCATGGCTTGCCCTTTAGTATCCCAATTTCCTGAATTCATGAAAGAGCAAGTGTGTGCCACACAAGGTTATTCTCGTGAGTATAATCCATAGTCGAACACATACAATCTGGGTTGAAGGGACAACCCAAAATTTTCTTGGAGACAAGGACAGCATGACTCTAGTTCACATCCTCAAGTTCCACCTCAGCAACGACCCCGTCCTCAATATCCCCCAGGTTTCTATCATCTTAATCAACCCCGTCTCACTAGTGCTCCTCAACCTCAGGCTTTGCCTGCTCCCTCTAGTAGCCAACCTCCTAGTAATGACATGATGAAAATAATGCAGTTCATTCAGAACCAACAACAGGAATTGGCAGAAAATAGGCAGCAAATGGCGAGGTTTGAGGCACAGTTAGGACAGATTGCTAGTCAATTGAGCGCTAGAGACCCCGGGAAATTGCCTTCTCAGCCAGAGATAAACCCTAGAGTCCAGTCCTGTTCCTCCACCGATACCACTTATCCCCCTCAGGCCCAGGCTAAGGCCATCACCACTCTTAAGAGCGGTCAGGTAGTGGATAATAGGGTAGGAGTTGACTTTGCAGTGCCTGCACCTAGTGGTCCTTCCGAGTCTATAGCACCACATGGTAGCCTTGTTGAGGGAAATTCTAGAGAAGGTCCTGTTGAGAGAGATGAGCCCATTAGAGATCTTGGAAAGAGTAGTACTTCCCGTCCACATCGGGAGGGAAAAGAGCCTGTTGATGACTCCCATGTATCTAGAGGTATAAAGCCTAGAGTTCCCTTTCCATCCGCTTTAGAAAGACCTACACCTAGTGAGGATTCTAGGTTCTTCAAGGTTTTAGAGCATCTTAAGGACCTTAAGGTCAATCTTCCTTTGATAGATGCGATCATTTCCATCCCCTCTTATTCTAAGTTCTTTAAGGATCTTTGTACAAGGAAACGTAGGTCATCGAACATTCCTAAGAAGGTGAGGCTTACGGAGAAGGTGAGTAGTATTTGTACTTCGGGCCTTCCGCCCAAGATGAATGACCCCGGAGCCTTTACCATTCCTTGTAGGATCCGTGAGACCCAGATTGATCACGCCTTATTAGATTTAGGATTTAGTATGAATCTTATTCCCTACTCTGTCTATCAGCAGCTAGGTCTCGGTGAGTTGTCTCCTACACATGTTACTCTTCAGCTAGCTGATAGGTCTAAGCGTAGACCTAAAGGTGTGATAGAGGATGTTATGGTCCAGGTAGATGAGTTTGTGCACCCTGTTGACTTCATAGTGTTAGATATGGATTCGGGACATGACTCTAGACATTCTACACCCATTCTTCTAGGTCGCCCCTTCCTTGCCACCGCAGATGCCATTATCCATTATAGGTCGGGGGTATTGGAAATGAAATTTGGGAATTTGAGATCCACTATGAAGGTTGCAAAGGCAGTGAATAGGGCTAGTATAAGAGAAGAGGATGGAGAAGAGTGCTTTAGAGTGGATGTGATTGATTCTTGCATTGAGGATCTTATAGAAAAGACTATGACCGATGGAGAAGACTTGAGGAAATTTGAGGAATAGATGTCTAGTTTTGATTTGGAGACCTTAGAGAGGAAATGTGTAGCTTCTACTTCCTTGATTGAGAGCCATTTGACTAATAAGTCACTTGAGGTTAATCCTTCTAGTCTCATTTCTAGTGATGTCCCCATTGATGACGTTGAGGTTAAGTCCCCCTTGGTTGAGCCTAGCCCTTCTTTAGAGCTCAAACCCCTTCCCGATCATTTGAAATATTCATTCCTAGGCTTTAGAGAAACCCTTCCGGTTATCATAGCTTCCGATCTTTCTAGTGAGCATGAGGAGCGTCTATTAGAGGTCCTTAGGAAACATATGAAGGCTATAGGGTGGAAAATTGATGATTTGAGAGGATAGAGCCTTCGGTTTGCATGCATCGTATTCACCTTGAGGATGGAGCCATTCCTTCTAGGGAAATGCAAATGAGGCTAAACCCACACATGAGCGAAGTAGTTAAGAAGGAGATCAGTAAGCTTTTAGATGCAGGCATTATTTATCCGATCTTCGATAGTGAGTGGGTTAGCCCGGTCCAAGTTGTCCCTAAGAAGTCCGGGATCACAGTTGTTGAGAATAAGAGAGGAGAGCTTATCCCTACACGTACTCCCACGGGATGAAGAGTTTGTATTGACTATAGAAAGCTCAACTCCAAAACTAGGGAGGATCATTTCCCATTGCCTTTTCTAGACCAGATCTTAGATAGAGTAGCTGGGCATAGCTACTATTGTTTTCTAGATGGCTATTCGGGATATAACCAGATCTCTGTGTTTCCCGAGGACCAAGAGAAGACCACCTTTACTTGTCCCTATGGCACTTTTGCTTATAGGAGAATGCCCTTCAGTCTTTGTAATGCCCTAGCGACTTTTCAGAGATGTATGATGGCCATTTTTAGTGACATGATTGAGAGACATTTAGAGATTTTCATGGATGATTTCTCAGTCTTTGGAGATAGCTTTGACGAGTGCTTGAGTCATCTCTCTTTAGTCTTAGACCGATATGTGGAGAAGAATCTAGTGTTAAGTTGGGAGAAATCCCATTTCATGGTGCAACGAGGGATAGTGTTGGGTCATGTTGTATCATCTAGTGGAATTCAAGTTGACCCAGCTAAGGTAGAATTAATTGAAAAGTTTCCTGTCCCTAAGTGTGTTAAGGATGTTAGATCTTTTCTAGGGCATGCAGGATTTTACTGTAGATTCATTAAAGATTTTAGTCACATTGCACGTCCCTTGTCTAGGCTCCTAGCACAAGATGTCTCTTTTGACTTTAATGATGAATGTGTTAGAGCTTTCAATAGGCTTAAATCCTTATTGTCTATATCCCCAATTATCCAGCCACCTAACTACAGTCTCCCATTTGAGGTTATGTGTGATGCATCCGATTATGCGATAGGAGCTGTTTTAGGTCAAAGAAAGGATAAGTTGCCCCATGTTGTATACTATGCTAGCAAGACTCTTGATGAAGCACAAAAGAATTATACTACTACGGAAAAAGAACTTCTAGCAATAGTTTTCTCCCTTGACAAGTTTAGGTCATACATCCTAGGATCCAAAGTGATTGTCTACACCGATCATGCAGCATTGAAGTATTTGTTGTCTAAGAAAGAATCTAAGCCCCGCTTGATTAGGTGGTTGCTCCTCCTTCAAGAGTTCGACATAGAAATTCGGGATAAGAAGGGTAGAGAAAATTTAGTTGCGGATCATCTTTCCCGTCTTGTTAGTGAGTCTTCTAGTGATCCATCTCCTTTTCATGATTCATTCCCCGATGAACAATTATTTGTTGTCTCTCATCACATGCCTTGGTTTGCTCATATTGTCAATTATCTTGCCACTGGGCGTTTTCCTTCCCATTGGGAGAAAAGAGAAAAAGATAGGTTCCTAGCACAAGTTAGGCATTTCTTTTGGGAGGATCCCTATCTTTTCAAAGTGTGTACGAATCAAATGATTCGCTGGTGTGTGCCTGAGGATGAGTTTGAGAGCGTTTTGAGCATGTGTCATGATGAGGGGTGTGGGGGTCATTTTAGTGGGAAGAAGACCGCCGCGAAGGTCTTGCAAAGTGGACTATTTTGGCCTACTCTCTTTAAGGATGCCCAAGAATATTGCAAGAAGTGTTTTAGATGTCAACAATCTGGGTCCATCTCTAGGAGAAACATGATGCCTTTATCCCCTATTCTTCCTTGTGAGTTGTTTGATGTTTGGGGTATAGACTTCATGGGTCTATTTCCACCTTTCTTTGGGTACCAATACATTTTAGTGGCCGTTGATTATGTGTCCAAATGGGTGGAGGCTATTCCTACATGCACTAATGACCATAGGGTAGTGGTTAAATTTATTAAAGAAAACATTTTCTCTAGATTTGGAGTCCCTAGGGTCTTAATTAGTGATGGGGGTTTGCATTTTCGCCATAGGACTTTAGAGGCCTTGTTGAGAAGATATTCGGTCACCCATAAGGTAGCCACTCCTTATCACCCGCAAACTAGTGGACAAGTAGAGGTGTCCAATAGAGAGATCAAGCACATTTTAGAGAAAACGGTTAGGCCCGATAGAAGAGATTGGTCTATTAGGCTAAATGATGCTTTGTGGGCCTACCGTACCGCCTTTAAGACTTCTATTGGTATGTCTCCATATAGATTGGTTTTTGGTAAAGCTTGTCACTTGCCGGTAGAACTAGAGCATAGAGCTTATTGGGCAATCAAAGCCCTAAATTTTGACTTGGCAAGAGCAGGTGAGAAAAGGAGGCTAGACCTAGCGGAATTGGAAGAGCTTAGATTCGCGGCGTATGAGAACGCTAAACTTTATAAGGATAGGATGAAGAGAATTCATGATAAACACATTATTAAGAAATCATTCTCTCCTTTTGATAAAGTTTGGTTGTTTAACTCACGATTGAAACTCTTTCCAGGTAAGCTTAAGACAAGATGGGATGGTCCATATGAGGTGATGATTGCCTATCCTTCTGGAGCAGTCAAGATTAAAGACTTAAAGGATGGCCGAGAGTTGACGGTGAATGAGCAACGCCTGAAGCACGCATATGATCCGAGCATGGCTCATGTGGAGGTTCTAATGCTTCAGGATCCCATCTATGGAAGTTGAAGATGAGTTGGTGTTTGCCTGGCTGACGGCTTGATGGTTAGCGCTACTAGGAGGCAACCTAGGTTCAATTTTGCAGTTTTGCATTTGTTTTACTTTCTTTTCTTTTTATTTTCTTTCTTTTATCTTTCTTGCACCCAAACCAAAGTGTTGAATCCCAATCTTTTGTCCCATAAGATACACCACTGCTCATTATTGCACATGCCAATACAAGTATGCATAGGCAATGCTACTAATCTTGTTTTCTTTGTGAGTGTTTATGAATTGTGTCACAGGATTAGTAGTATGGTGATTTATCATTGGCATGGAAAGCTTTGAAGAAAATGCAAGGTTGTATCTATCCTTTCTCCACTTGTTTCCCATGTTTGCACCCTATCCCCACCACCTTTACTTGTTTTGTAATGACGATTTGCTTGTTTTTGTGCTTTGATCTTTTTGCTTGAGGACAAGCAAAGTTTAGGTTTGTGGGTGTGGGAGTTTGGTTTTCTTGTTATATATTTTACTTAGGGTAGATTGCATTATGCATATAAATGGTAGAAAAATTTTCAATTTTGATGCATATAGAGTCATTTATTTCTTTATTGATCATTGTGTTGGCTTTTGTGATTGACTCTATTGATTTATGAGGATGAGAGGCATCGTGGGGGAATGAATAGAGTGGTTTGAAAACTAAGTCTTGGAGGAGATGCCATTCAAAGTTGTGGGGAGTGAGAACCTTAAAAGAATAACCCTTGTGGCCACCCCATAGCTTTGTAGGAAAGAGTGTTGGAAAAGGGTTATTAATGTGAGTGCCCCTTTCTTGATTGGTTCTTGTTGATGTGCCTAAGCCTTTCTTTTTCTTCCTTTTTGTGAATACAATACAAAGCAATTGAAAAAAAATGATGAAAAAAAAAAAGAGGCAAAAAGGTGCAAAAATCTATATAAAAAAAATGAATGAAGTGAAAAAGAGGAAAAGCCAAAGGCACCAAAAAGTTAGTGAATAAGTGCATAAGTGACACAATGTCAACTTAGCACAAGTTATCATCTTTGTAGACACGTGAAGAAGGCTTTTTATAAGCCATTGTGTTTGTATATTCTCTCTTCTTATCTTTGAGGCTTGGTGCAAGTTAGGGAGGCCATGTTAGTTGAGGGAGCATGAAATATCAACATCCCGAGTGCATGAGTTAGAATCCTAGGCTTGTGGTGGATTGGCTACTTGGGAAATTCCCATGAGGAACGAGACCCCTTATGAGTAGAGGGAAGATCCAAAGAGGCTTAGGGATCTCTTCACAATAGGAATGCCCCCCTTCATGCTTCTTAAACTAATCTTGATAGCGAGTTAGTCCTTTAGGCAATCCATTGTATCAGCTTTAGAGATAAAATTTAAGATTGGGTTTGCTTGAGGACAAGCAAGGAGAAGGTTTGGGGGTGTTGATGTGTTGTGATTTTGTGTGTGTTTGCATTGTCATTTACTTATATTTTAGAGGTGTTGAGTGCTCATAATGAAGTATTAGTGTAGTGCTTTTGATAGGAATAGGCTTAAGCGTGAACAAATGTGCATATTGAGTTTAAGAGATAAATTGCTACACTAATTGCTTGTTTTCAATGATTTAGGTGAACTTTGGGTTAAGATCAAGATTGGACGATAAAAGGTGATGAAGATGGGAAATGCACGGGCCTAAGAGAGAAGACCAAAGGCCGAAAAGATAAAGAATAGAGGAATAAAGTCAGTCGGATGACCAAGGAAGAAGAGCCGGTCGACCGACTAGGTCAACCGGCCACTCCAGAGAGGTGCCAAAAACAGCTGGACGACCCCCCTTCCAGAGCCGGTCGACCGGCCACTCTAGAGAGCATCATTAAAAAAGCCGGTCGAGTACTCCAGAGGCCGGTCGACCTAGATGGTGGACCGGCAATTTGCTGAGAACTTATAAATAGGGCTCGATTCTGCAGAAAAAGGGGAGAATTTTTGAGAGATTAACACACACTTCACACCTAAAATTCTCACACACTTAACCCTAGATCCCACCCACTTCACACACACTTTTCACACATTTCTCACTAAGAACCAAGCTTGATTTGGAGGGTTCAAACATTTTGGAATCAAGTTTGCTCAAAAGCTTTGTACAAGATTAGCTAGGATGAAAGAGAAGCTTCATTATCTCTCTTTCATTCTATTTCCTATTATGATTGAGTAGACTTGTGTAGAGTGATTTAACTTATGTAATGGGTTAATTATATGCTTTTATGATATGGGATATGATGGCTGAATATATATACATGTTTCGAATTGTCTTGTTTAAATGGGTATTTTCTCATTCATGTCTAAGTGTTTGATAAAATACCTAGATGAATAACATGTGTATAAATTGAAGTTTGTTTGTTACTAAACACATCTAATCCATGTTATAATCATGTCTATGTGTTTATATGTGGATGCTATGAAGTGGGTAATGCTTTTATTCATGTCTATATGTATATTTGCATGCCTAGTAACGAGCATAATTTCAATATCGCTTACGTGTTAGTTGTTAATTATTTCTAATGGTGCGAACTGAACATGACGATGTTTGGCAGTTGAATAGGTTCCGTTATTCACGTGCACCTTGGCCTTGAACATGTATGAACGCACTAGCAAGTCAAATCCTGTTGTAGTGACCTTAGAATGACAAAGTATAACTTAGGGCTAGTCTAGGTCGAGTCTCCTTTGGCTTTAAATCCAGCCAATAGGTTTCCGGATAGGTTTAGTCGACTTTAGCAACACTAGATCTTGGTTTTAAATCCATCCAAAGGTTTAGGTACTAAGGTAGATTCATTCCAAGCCACCTAGGAAGTTAGTTAGTCACTCTTGAGGCCCTAGGTCATAAGGATCACGCCGTAGCTCTAGGAGGCGCCACCTAGGGATGGACCCGCACCGAGTCCTACGGGGAAATTAGGACACTAACTAGCAACCTAGTTAAGAGCACTCATGATAGTTAGCCATCATCCCTTAATTCCATAGCATTTGAGTATAGAATTACCCATTCATAAGTCGAAGTCACCCTAACCCCTTCTCAAGTGTTAGTTCCCTCTTGACCAACTTGTGTTCCCATTTTTCATATTCATAGTTTAGTTTTTATTTTCCTTTACTTAGAGCTCCCGATAATCCAAAAACCCCAAAAGGATATATACCTAGTTTAGATCTTTCTTTTTGGCACTTTTTAGAACACCAAGCATAGAATTCACCCACATTATTCACGCCTCCCTGTGGTTCGACACCCGCACTTGTACACACTATATTGCACGATCTGTATGCTTGCGGGTCTTTTAGAGCTTGCACTCGAAAGACGACACCAGTGCACGAATCAGAACCAAAACCAGTAAGATATAAACATTTTACTGTTAAGACCAATCGAATTCCTATCCAGGTCAGTTGACCAGCCTAGGCCTCCAGCCAAATCAGAGAATGAGCAAATTTAGGCCAGTCGACCTAGTCCTAGATTGGTCCTCCGACTGGTCTCCCAGCCTTGTACGATTTTAGCTCTATTTAAGCCATTTTTCACCAATTTTGAAATAGTGCAACCACTTTTTCACACACCCATTTCCTTAAACCCTAAACCCACCTCACACACTCCTCTAAGCATATTTAACACTAGGAATCAAGCTTCTAAGAGGATCAAACACAATGAATGGGTATAGCTCTTGGATTGATAAGAGGCATCTCTCTTTTATCCCAAGTTAATTTATGTATGATTGAAGTTATGTAGGGTGATTTACTCTCGTATTATGGAAGATTATTACATAATTGTTATGGATACTTGATGGATTTATATATATATACTTGTGTTTAGGGTTCCAAAGGCTATTTTACATATATGTCTATGTGTTTGTTGAAATACCTCAATAAAGTTACATATGTATATTGAAATCTATTATGCTATTAACTATCTCTAAATCATTATGCTATCATGTCTAAGTGTTTGTGTGGTAATTACATGAAGTGGGTATGCTTATATACATGTCATGTGTGTGTTTGCATACTTAATAGTATAAATAGCTTCTATTGCATACATGTCAAGTGCTATTGCTTAAATTGGTGTAATCTTAGTATGTATGTGCTCAGTAGTAAAACACGCTAGAATATTCTCAAATGCCATGCCCTAGATGTGTTTGCTTTGTGCTTAAATGTCAATTTATGTTATTGTGATGCGATCAATGATGCACAACTAGTAACTAGCCTAGGTCAAGTCCCTTTTGGCTTTCAATCTAGCCAATAGGTGTCCAGATAGGTGTAGTTGACCTTAGTTCATTTAGGAAGACTAGCTAGTCCACCCTAACACCCTAGGTTCATAAGGACCACACTGTAGCTCTAAGTAGGCGAAGCTTAGGGATGGACTCGCACCAAGTCCTAGGGTTAGATTGGGGAACTAATTAGTAGACTAAGTGCTAGGGTTTGATCGATCTAACTCACTAGATCCCTATTAGCTAGCTCTAATTCCCAAGTCATAAAGACCATTCTGTACTTCTAGGCTTCGCCATCTAGGGACGGACTCACACTGTGGCTTAGGGTACCAATTAGGAGGCTAATTAGAGGCCTAGACAAGAACACTTAATTTAATCCATTAGGAGGCTAATTAGAGGCCTAGACAAGAACACTTAATTTAATCCATCAAGTAACCTTAGAAAGACGTAGTAATCACTCATTTGCAAGATGTAATCACCTAGTCCTGATTTCCACGTGTTTGACTCCCTTAGATTGCTTGATTCCCCCATTTCACACAGACTTTACCACCCTTTTATTTTCTTATCTTATATTAGATTTATCTTTCTCGAACTCTCCTCAATCTAAAAACACCAAAAACATTGTCAGTTAGGGACCCAACACGTAGCTTTTAGGACACATATAGCTTAGGACACCTCATGTGTTAGGCTTCCTCATAGATTTGACCCTGCACTTGCACACACCGTACTACACATGACTCATGCACTCGTGGGCTATTTAGGCTTATGCTCTCGAATAGCAATCACTTACCCTAGTACCTAAACCATTGGCTGGGTTTAAAGCCAAGACCTAGTGTCGTTAGGGTTGACTAAGCCTACTAAAAAACCTATTGGCTAGGTTTAAAGCCAAAAGACACTCAATCTAAGATATCCCTAAGTTAAGCATCGTCGTTCTAAGGTCACTATAGCGGGATTTGACCTATTAGCACATTCATACATATTCTAAGCTACAGTGTTCGCAAATAAAGGGACCTATTTAACTGCCAAATATCGTCATGCTTGGATTACACCAGTCAAAGCAATTGGGAACCAACATTTATGCAATATTGAGGTCATATTTACTACTCAACATGCAAACATACACATAGACATGGATATAAGTATTACCCACTTCATACGATCCATACACAAACACATAGACATGATTATATAATGGATTAGAGGTGTTTAGTAGCAAATAGACATCAATTTATACATACGCTACTCACATAGGCATATTATCAAACACCTAGACATGTATTAAATAATAGCCATTGAAACAAGAAAAATAGAGCATATATATATCAAGCCATCAAATCCCATAACATAAGAGTATATAATCAACCCATAATACATGCTAAATCACCCTAGACAAGTCTACTCAGTCATAATATAAAATAGGATGAAATAAGAATAAGGAAACTCCCCTTCTATCCTTGTTATTCTTGTGTAATACTTGAGTAAATCCTCTCTCCAAAGTTGTTAAATCCCTCCAAATAAGCTTGAATCCAAGTGGGAAGTGTGTGAAAAGGTGTACATGAGGTAGGTGAGTTAAGGATTAGTGTGTGTGAAAATTGGGTGTAAAGTGTGTAAATTGATGATAATTTTGTTGCAAAATCGGGTCATATTTATAGTTGACAGCGTGTTGTCGGTCAACCGACTAGCTAATAACTAAGCTCTGGACTTGTTGGTCAACCTAGCCGATGGACCGACTCTGAGGGGACCTCGATCGATAATTTTCTCATGCTCTATGGGTGGCCGATTGAACTAGCTGGTCGCCGGCTCTTCTTCATGGTTGACTAGTTGAGCTTCTGTCCTTCAATCTTCATCATTTTAGCCTCCGATCTTCATCCCATGACCCGTTCACCTTATATCTTCATCATCAATCAACGTGCAAGCTTCATTATCAACCTACAACTCACCTAAATCACCAAAATGAGCAATTAGTGTAGCATTTATATATTAAACTCAACTATGTACGCTTACTTTTGCTTAAGCATATCTTCTAGCAGAAGTACTACACTAATGCTACTACATAAGCACATAACACCTCAGAAACAAAAGCAAAATACAACGCAAAAATCACACAAAATCACGACACATCAATTGGCAATATATGTTGGCTTTGAATCTCCATTAATTATCAAATACCTTGAACGTTTAACTAGAGATCTTTCTATAGCACGTTTTGTTGATTGCCAATTTGATGAATCAATATTCCTAGCATTAAGGGGAGAAAAACAAGAGCTGGATAAGCAAGAAATTACATGAAATGCATCATCTCTAGCTCATTTTGATCCTCGCACAAATCAATCTAAACAAGAAGTTTAGAAAATTATTCTTTTTCAAAAGATTGCCCGACAATTGCCAAATGCGTTCACTGATTCAAAGAGAGTGACTAATTCATATAATCCATCCTTAAATGCTCTTGCTAAAGCTAATATTCCAAAAACACAATCTACTTTAGCAAATGAGTCTACAACACGTCAAAAGTGTGATTGACCTATGGGTTCCAAAGATAAAAATCCTCAAAAAAAGACGGAGCAGAATTAAGCAAGTTGGTGTTTTCAAGGTTTTCGATAATCCTATAGATGTCACAAAAATAGTTAGAAAGACAACCCCAACCGAGCATCAGGTACCTGAACATAAAATTAACAGCGACACTATTGAAAATGAAGAGATTTCAATTAATTATATCCTTACAAAAAAAAGATGGAATCGAAATAAAATTGTTATTGATGAAAAACTTACATATGCATTAGCTACTACTTTGATAAATGAAAGCAAGGATCTTAAGCCAAAATCTATTCAAGATTGTCGACGCAAAAGATTGGCTGAAATGAAAAAACGCAATTGAGACTGAATTAAATTCATTCGCCAAGCGTAAATAATGTGTTGGTTTTTTGTGTGATTGTTCATTGCATGTTTATACATGTTTAGAGGTGTTATGCACTTTAATAGGTGTATTAGTATAGCATTTATGTCATACTTGTGCATATTAGGGTTTACATATCCATAGTTGAGTTTAAAACATCAATGCTACACTAATACGCACATATTGCTTGTTTTAGGTGAGATTTGGAGAGATAATTGGAGATTGATTGAAGATGCTTGGGATGTGGAGCAAATCCAAAGGTGTTTTGGATGCAAAGGAACCAAGAAAAATGCATTTGGAAGTCGCCGGACGAGGAAAGAAGCACACGAGAAGAAACTAGCTTATGAGGAGCAAAATCGGGGCCAAAAGCAAGAGAGGCCAGTTGACCTCGACCGGCCTTGGTCCCCCATCATATCATAATGTTAAGCTTCAAGGCCAATCGACCTCCTTCCAAGGCTGGTTCCATGGTTGGTCCCCTAGCAATGCGCAAGAATTGCTTATTTAAATGCACTTTTTCAGCAAAATTAGTAGAGGAATAACCCACCCTTTGAACCCCATCTCACCAAACCCTAGTTCCACTCTCACCCACCTCACCTAGACACGTTTAGCACTTGGAATCAAGCTTCTAAGAGGATTAAACACAAGGGGTATTAGCATTAGCTCTTGGATTGTAAAGACATGGCTTTGGATAGAAGGATAGATACATGCCTATGTGTTTGTGTGATGATTACATGAATATACTTATATACATGTCTATGTGTGTGTTTGCATGTCTAATAACATTAATAACTTTTATTGCATACTTATCGGGTGCTATCTGATGTGTTGTGTTTTTATGTGTATTTGCTTTTCATTTCTTTACTTGTTTGAGGTGTTTTTGAGCTTTATTAGGGGTACTAGTGTTGCATTTATATCATACTTGTGCATAATAGGCTACAAATGTCCATAATAGAGTTTAGAACATAAATGCTACACTAATGCATGATTGCTTCTCGTGTTCGATGAAGTTTAAGGTAAAGCTTGAAGCTTCAATTAATGATGATTTGATAATGGGGCCAAGCAAAATATGTTTGGGGCATGAAAGAACTTTAAAAGATGCTTTTGGAGGTGACAAAGCAAAGAAAAGTGCAACTGAAGCAAAATGGGATCAAATACCCAAGATTGGACAAGTCTAACCCAGCCAGTCAACTGGCCAAGTAGACCGTCCAAGTCATAAAGCAAGCTATTTTAGGCCAATCGACCTAGCCCAAGGCCGCCAGCCTTATGCGTTAACAACTCCATTTAAGCCCTTTTTCAACATTTTTTGAGAGAAAGATGAACCAATTTTCACACCCACTTCATACACATAAAACCCTAATTCACCTACCTCAAACACATATACCCACTTAGATCTAAGCTCTTTTGGAGGATCTCAACAGCATTCGGAAAGGGTTTCTACTCAAAATTTTACAAGAATAGCTAGGATGGAAGAGGAGTTTCTTCACTACTCTTTCATCTTATTTTCATTTATGTTTGAATAGATTAGATTAGGGTGATTAAGCTTGTGCAATGGGTTGATTTTATACTCCATGTTATGGAATTTTTCATGGCTTATATATATCCAGTCTTTGTTCTTCATGTGAATGGCTTTTTCTTATATATGTCTATATGTTTGATTAATTTCTTAGATGAGTAGTATGTGTATGAATTAGAATTTATTTGCTATAGAAAACCTTTAATCCATCTAATATGCATCTTTATGTGTTTATTTATGGATTGCATAAAGTACATTTGCTATGTTTATGTCTATATGAGTATAAGCATGCTCTATGGTGAGCATAACTCCAATCTTGCTTACATGTTGGTACCCACTTGCTTAATGGTGTAAATCAAACTTGGTAAAGTTTTGATAATGAATAGGTCGAAATATTTACGACACCTTGGCCTAGAACATGTAGGATTATGCTTATTAGACATCAACCCACTATAGTGTCCCTAGAACGACGATGCATAATTTAGGACTGGCCTAGTTTGAGATCCTTTAGCTTTAAATCCAGCTAATAAGAGCCTAGGTGTGGTTATTGGACTTAGTAACCTTACGTCTTGGTTTTAAATCTAACCAATGGTCTAAAAGCTAGGGTAGGATCGCTTTAGGACACCTAGGTAGCTTTCTAGCCCCTCCTATGGCCTTAGATACATAAGGACCACACCGTAGCACTAAGTGTGCACGCCTGTCTGTCGAATCATGGGAATTAATTGAGATATTAGCTAGCCGACCTAGTATTAGAGCATCACATAGATAAGCCAATTCCCTGAATCCCGTAGCATATGAGTTAAGAATCACCCATTAACAAGCTTAAGTCACCGTAACACCTTTTCACTGGTTAAATCCCTTCAAAATTAGCTTGATTCCCATTTTCCCATTCCATTCGCATAGTGTAGTTCTTTTTTCCTTCATTTAGCTCCCTATAATCCAAAAAGTATATAAATATGCTTACTCTGGGTTTCTTTTTAGGTGTCTTCTAAAGTACACACTTATACGATTCCTTCCACACATTAGCCTCCCTGAAGTTCAACACCCGCACTTGTACACACTATAGTGCATGATCCATACGCTTGTCGGTCTTTTAGGACTTGCACCTTAAAGGCAAATCACTATCGCTTAAATTGGTGTAATCTAAGCATGTCTATATGTTTAGTAATAGAATAGTTAGAATATTCTCGAATTCCATGCCCCAGACGTATATGCTTTGTGCTCAAACGTTATTCCTACTATTGTGATAATGATCGATGGTACATAACTAATGGCTAGCCTATGTCGAGCCTCCTTTGGCTTTAAACCTAATCAGTAGGTTTCCAGGTAGGTTTAGTCAACCTTAGTCACTTAGGAAGCTAGTTTGTCAAACCTAAGGCCCTAGGTCATAAAGACCACACCGCGGTTCTAGGTAGATGATGCCTGGGGACGGACCTGCACTGAGTCCTAAGGATAGGTTAGGGAACTAATTAGTGGACTAAACGCTAGGGTTAGATCGATCTAAATCACCTAAAATTCTAACTAGCTAGCCGTAATTCCTAAGTCATAAAGACCACGCTGTAGATCTAAGAGTTGTCGCCTAGGGACGAACTCGTACTAAGGCTTAGGTACTAGTTAGGAGGTTAATTAAGAGTCTAAACGAGAGCAACCAAGTATAATCCATCAAGCAACCCTAATGAGAAGTAGTAATCACCCATTTGCAAGATGTTTGAATCTCTTTATCTTGCTTGATTTCCCTATCACGCATATACACACCCCCTTTTATTTTCTTGCCCTTAGATTTACATTTCCAAGCTCCCTTTAAACCTAAAACCCAACAATATTGTAGTTTAAGTCCCAACACATAGCATTTTAGGATATTGTAGCTTAGAACACCACACGTTTGGCCTTCTCGTGGATTCGACCTCACACGCTACACTACATGCAACCTATGCGCTTGCGAACTATTTTAGGCTTGTGCACGAAAGTAGCATTAGTAAAGGTTTTGGACCTTTGGTCCAAACACTTGTAAATGTGAACCGATGGGCTACAAATGCGTATTCATGTGAAAATAAAATGAAAATAATGAAATTGTAAGACATAAGACACGACTTATAGCATCAGGTTTTTCACAAATGCTTGGCGTTGACTATGAGGAGGTATATTCTCTTATGATGGATGTAGTTACGTTTTGATATTTAATTGGCCTGGCAATTTCAAAAGAACTTCACATGCGTCTTCTAGATATGGTAACTGCTTATCTATATGGATCACTTGACAGTGATATTTACATAAAAGTCCCTTAAGGGCTGAAAATGCTAAAAGCATATAGCAAAGGCATTCAATCAAGTTGCAAAGATCTTTGTATGGATTAAAACAATCTGGATGAATGTGGTAGAATCATCTAAGCACATAACTTCTAAAAGAAGAATGTGTTAATAGTCTTATAAATCGATGTGTTTTTATCAAGAAATCTGAAAATAGGTTTGTTATAATTGCTGTGCACGTTGATGATTTAAATATTATCGAGACTATTAAAGAGCTTACAGCTACAGTTTTATATTTGAAAAAGAAATTTAAGATAAAAGATCTTGGAAAAACCAAATTCTGTCTCGAGTTACAAATTAAGCACTTGTCAAGTGGAATTTGTGTCCATCAAAAAACTAACACTAAAAAAGTTTTGAAGAGATTCAATATGGACAATGCACATCCACTAAGTAACCTAATGGTGGTTCACTCTCTTGATAAAGAAGAACCCCCTTTTCATCCTCAAGAGGATAACGAAGAAATACTTAGTCTTGAAGTGCCATACCTTAGTGCAATTGGTCCATTGATGTATCTTGCTAACAATACATGCCCATATATTACTTTTGCTGTAAATTTATTAGCAAGATTTAGTTTTGCACCAACACGAAAACATTAGAATGGCATCAAACATATATTTCGTTTTCTTTGTAGCACAATTGATATAGGATTGCTATATTTAAAGCGTGCACAACCTAAATTAATTGAGTATGTAGATACTGTGTATTTATCTAATCCACATAAAGGATGATCTCAAACTAGATATCTCTTTTTGGTACAGCTATTTCTTGGTGCTCTACAAAATAAACCATCACTGCTACTTCTTCAAATCATGCTAAAACACTTGCACTTCATGAGATTAGTCAAGAATGTGTTCGGTTGAAATCTTTGATTCAACTCATTGAAGATGAATGTGACATCTCAACAAAGAAAAAGGCTCCAACTATACTGTATGAAGATAATACTACATGTATTGCTCAAGTCAAAGAAAGGTACATTAAGGGTGACAAAACTAAGTATATTTCATTGAAGTTCTTCTTCATACATGAACTCTAAAGGTGATATTGATGTCTGTCAGATTTGGTCAAGTGAGAATCTAGCTGATCTATTCACCAAAGCATTGCCTAGAATAGTGCTGGAGAAACTGGTACACAAGATCGACATACATCGATTTCGAGATCTCTCTTGATTTGTCTTTATGAAAAGGAGCATTATACGCACTGTAATCTTTTTTCCCTAGCCTAGGTTTTTTCCCACTGCGTTTTTCCTAGTAAGGTTTTTAATGAGGCAATTATAAGCATATACAAAATATGTACTCTTTTTCCTTCACTAAGATTTTTGTCCAAAGTTTTAATGAGGCATTTCTTAGTCGATAAATATCCAAGGGGGAGTGTTATGGAACCTGTGGATATTCAAGGCCCGTTAGTTGGTGACCCAAGCCCAAGCCCGAGAAGACAAAAGCATGCAAGGTTGGAAATGAAACTTTCTTGGATACCAAGTCATTGTATTCTTGGAGACTAAGTCATCATATTTCTACAGAGAGGGGCTTGTTTGTTAAAATCCTACACATTTCAAGAATAATAGAATTACATATTTTCTCTTTGCTCTCTCTTTATTCATTCTCTTCTTCTCTTTGTTCCTAAGTTTTATAATAGAAACAACTAGAGAATCCAATTTTTGTCATTTTTAGATCTTGTAGTATTTATTTATTCTTTCGGTGAAGTTGTATTGGATTAGTTAATGTTTTTGTTTGTAACTAATGAATTCATCAAAACCAAGCATTGTCGCCTTGTTGAAAACTTTAATCTTATGCTTAGACCTTTATCACTTGGTATTTCAAACTGTTTTTGACTTACTTGGTGATAAATCTTATAATGTTAAAGTTAATGCTCTGTTGAAGGAAATAATATAGATGATCTGTTTAATGTTTTACCTAAATCAAACTCATAAGTGTATATTCTATGAACATAAAGTTTTTGTAGATATACCGTATATATTCTGTGAACACATAATATAAGAGCTGTGAATGTAAAATATAATTCTTGTGAACATAGATAGAAAAGTTGTAAATATGGTGTAAAACTCATAAAATATAACATTTAAAACTTGTAAATATTTGCTAGTGAATATGTAATGTAAATTTTTAAACATATCTTATAAGAATTGTGAATAACTAAATTTTATAAATATATAATATAAGATTAAAAAATAACTAAAAGTTGTGAATAATATGTTTACAACCTATAAATAATATATTCACAATATGTGAACACTATGTTTACAATCTGCAGATTTCAAGTTCACAAATTTTAACCAAACAAATTGTAAGTGGCAAGCTTAACTCTAGCTTTCTTTTGAGGGAAGAGGGGTTGAATAGAGTTAAGAACAAATTTCTTGAAAAGTTGCAAACTTTAAATCTTCTTCGATTAGCGGAAAGTGTGTTGCACGTAAAATTGACTTGTAACAAGAAAGCACAAACCCAAAAAGCAAGAAAAAGAACACACGATATGGAGTTGTTCAGCCACCTAGCCTATATTTACTACCTCGGGCTTCCTACCCTAGGATTTCAAACAAACTCCACTATCACTTTGTGCTTTTCACAAGTTGGCCAAGCACAAACCAACATACAACTCTTGATTTCCCCAAATTAAGAAACCCCCTTAAGTAATTTCTTATTTTGTTCCCTTAAATACTATTCTACCCAGCACCCAACTCTCATAATGTTTAATATATGATTTTACAAGAGAAATCACAATGAAAATTAAAGCACAAGTTGGTATATAGGATTACAGGACAAGACCTATGATTGCCTCTTTTGAGAAAGATGAAAGATCTTTTCTTTTGAATCTTGTATTGTATTCTTGTTATGAAAAGCTTGAAGAATGATATGTATATATGTATGTGTGTGTATATATATATATACACACACATACATATATACATACATATATGTGTATGTATGTATGTATATATATATACATACATACATACATACACGTGCCCAATTGAAAAATATAGCTATTAGAAACAAAGATTTTTTTACCAATATTGACTTTAAAACGTTATTGGTTAAGCTAGGAAAAAGATCGTATAAATAACGACTAGTTTTGGATAATATTTTTGAAAAATTGTACGATCCAGTCGAAGTTTCTGCATATCGGTTACCCGGCAAACTTCGCCTATCAAGCTTCCTGATGTGTTGTGATTTTGTGTGTGTTTGCATTGTCATTTACTTATATTTTAGAGGTGTTGAGTGCTCATAATGATGTATTAGTGTAGTGCTTTTGATAGGAATAGGCTTAAGCGTGAACAAATGTGCATATTGAGTTTAAGAGATAAATTGCTACACTAATTGCTTGTTTTCAATGATTTAGGTGAACTTTGGGTTAAGATCAAGATTGGACGATGAAAGGTGATGAAGATAGGAAATGCACGGGCCTAAGAGAGAAGACCAAAGGCCGAAAAGATAAAGAATAGAGGAATAAAGTCAGCCGGACGACCAAGGAAGAAGAGCCGGTCGACCAGCTAGGTCGACCGGCCACTCCAGAGAGGTGCCAAAAACAGCCGGACGACCCCCCTTCCAGAGCCGGTCGACCGGCTAGGTCGACTGGCCACTCCAGAGAGCATCATTAAAAAGCCGGTCGATTACTCCAGAGGCCGGTCGACCGGCAATTTGCTGAGAACCTATAAATAGGGCTCGATTCTGCAGAAAAAAAGAGAGAATTTTCGGAGAGATTAACACACACTTCACACCTAAAATTCTCACACACTTAACCCTAGATCCCACCCACTTCACACACATATTTCTCACTAAGAACCAAGCTTGATTTGGAGGGTTCAAACATTTTGGAATCAAGTTTGCTCAAAAGCTTTGTACAAGATTAGCTAGGATAAAAGGGAAGCTTCATTATCTCTCTTTCATTCTATTTCCTATTCTGATTGAGTAGACTTGTGTAGGGTGATTTAACTTATATAATGGGTTAATTATATACTTTTATGATATGGGATATGATGGTTGAATATATATACATGTTTCAAATTGTCTTGTTTAAATGGGTATTTTCTCATTCATTTCTAAGTGTTTGATAAAATGCCTAGATGAATAACATGTGTATAAATTGAAGTTTGTTTGTTACTAAACACATCTAGTCCATGTTATAATCATGTCTATGTGTTTATATGCAGATGCTATGAAGTGGGTAATGCTTTTATTCATGTCTATATGTATATTTGCATTCCTAGTAACGAGCATAACTTCAATATCGCTTACGTGTTGGTTGTTAATTATTTCTAATGGTGCGAACTGAACATGACGATGTTTGGTAGTTGAATAGGTTCCATTATTCACGTGCACCTTGGCCTTGAACATGTATGAACGCACTAGCAAGTCAAATCCTGCTATAGTGACCTTAGAATGACGAAGTATAACTTAGGGCTAGTCTAGGCCGAGTCTCCTTTGGCTTTAAATCCAGCCAATAGGTTTTCGGATAGGTTTAGTCGACTTTAGCAACACTAGATATTGGCTTTAAATCCAGCCAAAGGTTTAGGTACTAAGGTAGGTTCATTCTAAGCCACCTAGGAAATTAGTTAGTCACTCTTGAGGCCCTAGGTGATAAGGACCACGCCGTAGCTCTAGGAGGCGCCGCCTAGGGACAGACCCGCACCGAGTCCTAGGGGGAAATTAGGACACTAACTAGCAACCTAGTTAAGATCACTCATGATAGTTAGCCGTCATCCCTTAATCCCATAGCATTTGAGTATAGAATTACCCATTCATAAGTCAAAGTCACCCTAATCCCTTCTCAAGTGTTAGTTCCCTCTTGACTAACTTGTGTTCCCATTTTTCATATTCATAGTTTAGTTTTTATTTTCCTTTACTTAGAGCTCCCGATAATTCAAAAACCCCAAAAGGAAATATACCTAGTTTAGATCTTTCTTTTTGGCACTTTTTAGAACACCAAGCATAGAATTCACCCACATTATTCACGCCTCCCTATGGTTCGACACCCGCACTTGTACACACTATATTGCACGATCCGTATGCTTGTGGGTCTTTTAGAGCTTGCACTCGAAAGACGACACCAAGTTCTTGGCGCCGTTGCCGGGGAGGCACGGTGATTTGTATTCTTTGCTTGTGTGTTTTGGTAGTTGCTTTTCTTACTTTCTTGCTTTTTCTTCATAGTTTGTTTAGTTTTTGCTTATCTTGTTTATTGTTCATATTATCTTGCTTTGATCCTTGCTTATCTATTTCAACTTTTGTTTTTTATTTTTATTTTTTTAATAGACTCTTTAGGATTGTGGTTTATTTGCTGTAGATTTAGGAATACTGAAGTTTTTGGGGATTGAAGTGGTCGGAGTTAAGATAGTTTATGCATGCTTGGTAGGAGGTCCCTTAGAAATCCCTTAGTTCCTCTTAATCCCGAACCCAATAGAATTGCTAGACATTTCAGGAATTTAGGAGATCTTCTTGAGGAGATGACCGATCCCAACCATCCTCCTAATCCTCCCAATCCCCCAATGAATCCCATTCCACCTCATGATCACATTGGGCATCAAGCCCAAGCTCATTTTAGACAGGAGCCCCGTAGACCGGATCTACGCATAGATGAGGAACCCACTCTTAGGTAATTCTTTCTCCCCAAAGCCTTTGAGCCCAATTTGGCTATTCAAATTCCGGGTTTGGGGGAGACGAACTTCGAGATTAAGCCTAATATGTTGGCTATGCTTCCCTCCTTCTACGGGAGAAGCAATGAGAGTCCTCTAGATCATATCACTAATTTTGTTGAGATGAGTTCCACTCTGTATGTCCCCAATGTCTCTCAAGAGGTCATACGTCTAAGATTGTTTCCTTTCTCTCTTAAGGACAAGGCTAGGACTTGGTTGCACTCCTTACCCAATGGTTGCATTACTACATGGGCTGAGCTTCAATCTAAGTTCTTTCAAAAATTTTATCCCATGGCCAAGACGGCCGACCTTAGGACCGCCATTATGACTTTCTCCCAACAATGACCTAGAATTTTTTCATGAGGCTTGGGAGAGGTTCAAGGATCTACTTAGGCAGTGTCGACACCATGGGTATGGCAATCATGACCGAATGCAATACTTCTTTCGAGGCTTAAATGAACAAAATAGAATGATGGTCAATGCCGCCTCCGGTGGTGGCTTCTATCTTTTGAGACCGACCGAGGCATGGGAGAAAATAGAAATGATGGCTGAGAACTCTTTTCAAAATTTTGCAATGGAAAGGTCTAGTCGGGGAGGCAAGAAGAGAAGTGTTAGTGAGGTTGGAGTTTCTTTAGACTTACCTGCTAAGGTTGAGGCTTTGACAAATAAACTAGATCAATTCATTTCTTTGTCCATTTCATCCCAAGGTCATAGGACTAGTTCTTTAGGTTCTTCCTCCGCCCCTTTAGTTGTTGAAGTTTGTGCATTGTGCTCCGAGTCATCTTATGAGACCATAGCTTGCCCTTTAGCATCCCAATTTCCTGAATTCATGAAACAGCAAGTGTGTGCCACACAAGGTTATTCTCGTGAGTATAATCCATACTCGAACATATACAATCCGGGTTGGAGGGACAACCAGAAATTTTCTTGGAGACAAGGACAGCATGAGTCTAATTCACATCCTCAAGTTCCACCTCAGTAGCGACCCCGTCCTCAATATACCCCAGGTTTCTATCATCTTAATCAACCCCGTCTCACTAGTGCTCCTCAACCTCAGGCTTTACCTACTCCCTCTAGTAGCCAACCTCCTAATAATGACATGATGAAGATAATGCAGTTCATTCAGAACCGACAACAGGAATTGGCAGAAAATAGGCAGCAAATGGCGAGGTTTGAGGCACGATTAGACAGATTGCTAGTCAATTAAGCGCTAGAGACCACGGGAAATTGCCTTCTCAGCGGAGGTGAACCCTAGAGTCCATCCTGTTCCTCCATCGATACCACTTATCCCCTCGGGCCCAAAGCTAGGCCGTCACCACTCTTAGGAGTGGTCGGGTAGTGGATAATAGGGTAGGAGTTGACTTTGCAGTGCCTGCACCTAGTGGTCCTTCTGAGTCTAGAGCACCACATGGTAGCCTTATTGAGGGAAATTCTAAAGAAGGTCCTGTTGAGAAAGATGAGCCCATTAGAGATCATGGAGAGTGTAGTACTTCCCGCCCACATCGGGAGGGAAAAGAGCCTATTGAAGACTCCCATGTATCTAGAGGTATAGAGCCTAGAGTTCCCTTTCCATCCGCTTTAGAGAGACCTACACCTAGTGAGGACTCTAGGTTCTTCAAGGTTTTAGAGCATCTTAAAGACCTTAAGGTCAATCTTCCTTTGATAGATGCGATCATTTCCATCCCCTCTTATTCTAAGTTCTTTAAGGATCTTTGTACAAGGAAACGTAGGTCATCGAACATTCCTAAGAAGGTGAGACTTACGGAGAAGATGAGTAGTATTTGTACTTTGGGCCTTCCGCCCAAGATGAGTGACCCCGGAGCCTTCACCATTCCTTGTAGGATCCGTGAGATCCAGATTGATCACGCCTTATTAGATTTAGGATCTAGTGTGAATCTTATTCCCTACTCTGTCTATCAGCAGCTAGGTCTAGGTGAGTTGTCTCCTACACATGTTACTCTTCAGTTAGCTTATAGGTCTGAGCGTAGACCTAGGGGTGTGATAGAGGACGTTATGGTCTAGGTAGGTGAGTTTGTGTACCCTGTTGACTTCATAGTGTTAGATATGGATTCGGGACATGACTCTAGACATTCTACACCCATTCTTCTAGGTCGCCCCTTCCTTGCCACCGCAGATGCCATTATACATTGTAGGTCGGGGGTATTGGAAATGAAATTTGGGAATTTGAGATCCACTATGAAGGTTGCAGAGGCAGTGAATAGGGCTAGCATGGGAGAAGAGGATGGAGAAGAGTGCTTTAGAGTGGATGTGATTGATTCTTGCACTGAGGATCTTATAGAAAAGACTATGACCGATGGAGAAGACTTGAGGAAATTTGAGGAATTGATGTCTAGTTTTGATTTGGAGACCTTAGAGAGGAAATGTGTAGCTTCTACTTCCTTGATTGAGAGCCATTTGACTAATAAATCACTTGAGGTTAATCCTTCTAGTCTCATTTCTAGTGATGTCCCCATTGATGAGGTCGAGGTTAAATCCCCCTTGGTTGAGCCTAGCCCTTCTTTAGAGCTCAAACCCCTTCCCGATCATTTGAAATATTCATTCCTAGGCTCTAGTGAGACCCTTCCGGTCATCATAGCTTCCGATCTTTCTAGTGAGCATGAGGAGCCTCTATTAGAGGTCCTTAGGAAACATATGAAGGCTATAGGGTGGAAAATTGATGATTTGAGAGGCATAGACCCTTCGGTTTGCATGAATCGTATTCACCTTGAGGATGGAGCCATTCCTTCTAGGGAAATGCAAAGGAGGCTAAATCCACACATGAGCGAAGTAGTTAAGAAGGAGATCGTTAAGCTTTTAGATGCAGGCATTATTTATCCAATCTCCGATAGTGAGTGGGTTAGCCTGGTCCAAGTTGTCCCTAAGAAGTCCAGGATCACAGTTGTTGAGAATGAGAGAGGAGAGCTTATCCCTACACGTACTCCCACGGGATGGAGAGTTTGTATTGACTATAGAAAGCTCAACTCCAAAACTAGGAAGGATCATTTCCCGTTGCCTTTTCTAGACCAGATCTTAGATAGAGTAGCTGGGCATAGCTACTACTGTTTTCTAGATGGCTATTCGGGATATAACCAGATCCCTATGTTTCCCGAGGACCAAGAGAAGACCACCTTTACTTGTCCCTATGGCGCTTTTGCTTATAGGAGAATGCCCTTCGGTCTTTGTAATGCCCCAGCGACTTTTCAAAGATGTATGATGGCCATTTTTAGTGACATGATTGAGAGACATTTAGAGATTTTCATGGATGATTTCTCGTCTTTGGAGATAGCTCTGATGAGTGCTTGAGTCATCTCTCTTTAGTCTTAGACCGATGTGTGGAGAAGAATCTAGTGTTAAGTTGGGAGAAATCCCATTTCATGGTGCAACGAGGGATAGTGTTGGGTCATGTTGTATCATCTAGTGGAATTCAAGTTGACCCAGCTAAGGTAAAATTAATTGAAAAGTTGCCTGTCCTAAGTGTGTCAAGGATGTTAGATCTTTTCTAGGGCATGCAGGATTTTCTGATGAGATTCATTAAGGATTTTAGTCACATTGCACGCCCCTTGTCTAGGCTCCTAGCACAAGATGTCTCTTTTGACTTTGATGTTGAATGTGTTAGAGCTTTCAATAGGCTTAAATCCTTATTGTCTACATCCCCAATTATCCAGCCACCTAACTACAGTCTCCCATTTGAGGTTATGTGTGATGCATCCGATTATGCGATACGAGCTGTTTTAGGTCAAAGAAAGGATAAGTTGCCCCATGTTGTATACTATGCTAGCAAGACTCTTGATGAAGCACAAAAGAATTATACTACTACGGAAAAAGAGCTTCTAGTAATAGTTTTCTCCCTTGACAAGTTTAGGTCATACATCCTAGGATCCAAAGTGATTGTCTACACCGATCATGCGGCATTGAAGTATTTGTTGTCTAAGAAAGAATCTAAGCCCCGCTTGATTAGGTGGTTGCTCCTCCTTCAAGAGTTCGACATAGAAATTCGGGATAAGAAGAGTAGAGAAAATTTAGTTGCAGATCATCTTTCCCGTCTTGTTAGTGAGTCTTCTAGTGATCCATCTCTTTTTCATGATTCATTCCCCGATGAACAATTATTTGACGTCTCTCATCACATGCCTTGGTTTGCTCATTTGTCAATTATCTTGCCACAGGGCGTTTTCCTTCCCATTGGGAGAAAAGAGAAAAAGATAGGTTCCTAGCACAAATTAGGCATTTCTTTTGGGAGGATCCCTATCTTTTCAAAGTGTGTGTGGATCAAATGATTCACGGTGTGTGCTGAGGATGAGTTTGAGAGCGTTTTGAGCATGTGTCATGATGAGGGTGTGGGGTCATTTTAGTGGGAAGAAGACCGCGCGAAGGTCTTGCAAAGTGGACTATTTTGGCCTACTCTCTTTAAGGATGCCCAAGAATATTGCAAGAAGTGTTTTAGATGTCAACAATGGGTCCATCTCTAGGAGAAACATGATGCCTTTATCCCCTATTCTTCCTTATGAGTTGTTTGATGTTTGGGGTATAGACTTCATGGGTCCATTTCCACCTTCCTTTGGGTACCAATACATTTTAGTGGCCGTTGACTATGTGTCCAAATGGGTTGAGGCTATTCCTACACGCACTAATGACCATGGGGTAGTGGTTAAATTTATTAAAGAAAACATTTTCTCTAGATTTGGAGTCCCTAGGATCTTAATTAGTGATGGGGGTTTGCATTTTCGCCATAGGACTTTAGAGGCCTTGTTGAGAAGATATTCAGTCACCCATAAGGTAGCCAGTCCTTATCACTCGCAAACTAGTAGACAAGTGGAGGTGTCCAATAGAGAGATCAAGCACATTTTAGAGAAAACGGTTAGGCCCGATAGAAGAGATTGGTCTATTAGGCTAAATGATGCTTTGTGGGCCTACCGTACCGTCTTTAAGACTCCTATTGGTATGTCTCCATATAGATTAGTTTTTGGTAAAGCTTGTCACTTGCCGGTAGAACTAAAGCATAGAGCTTATTGGGCAATCAAAGCCCGAAATTTTGACTTGGCAAGAGCGGGTGAGAAAAGGAGGCTAGACCTAGCGGAATTGGAAGAGTTTAGATTCGCGGCGTATGAGAACGCTAAACTTTATAAGGATAGGATGAAGAGAATTCATGATAAACACATTATTAAGAAATCATTCTCTCCTTTTGATAAAGTTTGGTTGTTTAACTCACGATTGAAACCCTTTCCAGGTAAGCTTAAGACAAGATGGGATGGTCCATATGAGGTGATGATTGCCTATCCTTCCGGAGCAGTCAAGATTAAAGACTTGAAGGATGGCCGAGAGTTGACGGTGAATAGGCAACGCCTGAAGCACGCATATGATCCGAGCATGGCTCGTGTGGAGGTTCTAATGCTTCAGGATCCCATCTATGGAAGTTAAAGATGAATTGGTGTTTGCCTGCCTGACGGCTTGATGGTTAGCGCTACTAGGAGGCAACCTAGGTTCAATTTTGCAGTTTTGCATTTGTTTTACTTTCTTTTCTTTTTATTTTCTTTCTTTTATCTTTCTTGCACCCAAACCAAAGTGTTGAATCCCAATCTTTTGTCCCATAAGATACACCACTGCTCATTATTGCACATGCCAATGCAAGTATGCATAGGCAATGCTACTAATCTTGTTTTCTTTGTGAGTGTTTATGAATTGTGTCACAAGATTAGTAGTATGGTGATTTATCATTGGCATGGAAAGCTTTGAAGAAAATGCAAGGTTGTATCTATCTTTTCTCCACTTGTTTCCCATGTTTGCACCATATCCCCACCACCCTTACTTGTTTTGTAATGACGATTTGCTTATTTTTGTGCTTTGATCTTTTTGCTTGAGGACAAGCAAAGTTTAGGTTTGGGGGTGTGGGAGTTTGGTTTTCTTGTTATATATTTTACTTAGGGTAGATTGCATTATGCATATAAATGGTAAAAATTTTTCAATTTTGATGCATATAGAGTCATTTATTTCTTTGTTGATTATTGTGTTGGCTTTTGTGATTGACTCTATTGATTTATGAGGATGAGAGGCATCGTAGGGGAATGAATAGAATGGTTTGAAAACTAAGTCTTGGAGAGGATGCCCTTCAAAGTTGTGGGGAGTGAGAACCTTAAAAGAATAACCCTTGTAGCCACCCCATAGCTTAGTAGGAAAGAGTGTTGGAAAAGGGTTATTGATGTGAGTGCCCCTTCCTTGATTGGTTCTTGTTGATGTGCCTAAGCCTTTCTTTTTCTTTCTTTTTGTAAATACAATACAAAGCATTAAAAGTTAAAAAATAAAAATAAAAAAGGCAAAAAGGTGCAAAAATATATATATATATATATATATATAAAAATGAAGTGAAAAAGAGGAAAAGCCAAAGGCACCAAAAAGTTAGTGAACAAGTGCATAAGTGACACAATGTCAACTTAGCACAAGTTATCATCTTTGTAGACACGTGAAGAAGGCTTTTTATAAGCCATTGTGTTTGTATATTCTCTCTTCTTATCTTTGAGGCTTAGTGTATGTTAGGGATGCCATGTTAGTTGAGGGAGCACGAAATATCAACATCCCGAGTGCATGAGTTAGAATCCTAGGCTTGTGGTGGATTGGCTACTTGGGAAATTCCCATGAGGAACGAGACCCCTTATGAGTAGAGGGAAGATCCAAAAAGGCTTAGGGATCTCTTCACAATAGAAATGCCCCCCTTCATGCTTCTTAAACTAATCTTGATAGCGAGTCAGTCCTTTAGGCAATCCATTGTATCAGCTTTACAGATAAAATTTAAGATTGGTTTTGCTTGAGGACAAGCAAGGAGAAGGTTTGGGGTTGTTGATGTGTTGTGATTTTGTGTGTGTTTGCATTGTCATTTACTTATATTTTAGAGGTGTTGAGTGCTCATAATGATGTATTAGTGTAGTGCTTTTGATAGGAATAGGCTTAAGCGTGAACAAATGTGCATATTGAGTTTAAGAGATAAATTGCTACACTAATTGCTTGTTTGCAATGATTTAGGTGAACTTTGGGTTAAGATCAAGATTGGACGATGAAAGGTGATGAAGATGGGAAATGCACGGGCCTAAGAGAGAAGACCAAAGGCCGAAAAGATAAAGAATAGAGGAATAAAGTCAGCCGGACGACCAAGGAAGAAGAGCCCCGGTCGACCGGCCACTACAGAGAGGTGCCAAAAACAGCCGGACGACCCCCCTTTTAGAGCCGATCGACCGGCCACTCCAGAGAGCATCATTAAAAAGCCGGTCGATTACTCCAGAGGCCGGTCGAGTACTCCAGAGGCCGGTCGACCGGCAATTTGCTGAGAACCTATAAATAGGGCTCGATTCTGCAGAAAAAAAAGAGAGAATTTTTGGAGAGATTAACACACACTTCACACCTAAAATTCTCACACACTTAACCCTAGATCCCACCCATTTCACACACACATTTCTCACTAAGAACCAAGCTTGATTTGGAGGGTTCAAACATTTTGGAATCAAGTTTGCTCAAAAGCTTTGTACAAGATTAGCTAGGATGAAAGGGAAGCTTCATTATCTCTCTTTCATTCTATTTCCTATTATGATTGAGTAGACTTGTGTAGGGTGATTTAACTTATATAATGGGTTAATTATATACTTTTATGATATGGGATATGATGGCTTAATATATATACATGTTTCGAATTGTTTTGTTTAAATGGGTATTTTCTCATTCATTTCTAAGTGTTTGATAAAATGCCTAGATGAATAACATGTGTATAAATTGAAGTTTGTTTGTTACTAAACACATCTAGTCCATGTTATAATCATGTCTATGTGTTTATATGGGGATGCTATGAAGTGGGTAATGCTTTTATTCATGTCTATATGTATATTTGCATGCCTAGTAACGAGCATAACTTCAATATCGCTTAAGTGTTGGTTGTTAATTATTTCTAATGGTGCGAACTGAACATGATGATGTTTGGTAGTTGAATAGGTTCCATTATTCACGTGCACCTTGGCCTTGAACATGTATGAACGCACTAGCAAGTCAAATCCTGCTGTAATGACCTTAGAATGACGAAGTATAACCTAGGGCTAGTCTCGGCCGAGTCTCCTTTGGCTTTAAATCCAGCCAATAGGTTTCCGAATAGGTTTAGTCAACTTTAGCAACACTAGATCTTGGCTTTAAATCCAGCCAAAGGTTTAGGTACTAAGGTAGGTTCATTCTAAGCCACCTAGAAAGTTAGTTAGTCACTCTTGAGACCCTAGGTCATAAGGACCACGCCGTAACTCTAGGAGGCGCCGCCTAGGGATGGACCTACACCGGGTCCTAGGGGGAAATTAGGACACTAATTAGCAACCAAGTTAAGAGCACTCATGATAGTTAGCCATCATCCCTTAATCCCATAGCATTTGAGTATAGAATTACCCATTCATAAGTCAAAGTCACCCTAATCCCTTCTCAAGTGTTAGTTCCCTCTTGACTAACTTGTGTTCCCATTTTTCATATTCATAGTTTAGTTTTTATTTTCCTTTACTTAGAGCTCCCGATAATCCAAAAACCCCAAAAGGAAATATACCTAGTTTAGATCTTTCTTTTTGGCACTTTTTAGAACACCAAGCATAGAATTCACCCACATTATTCACGCCTCCCTGTGGTTCGACACCCGCACTTGTACACACTATATTGCACGATCCGTACGCTTGCGGGTCTTTTAGAGCTTGCACTCGAAAGACGACACCACTTTCTATTAACCTAAGAGAGGTCGATCAGATCTGGCCATCTAGCAAGAGCAATTAGGAGTAAATCCAAAATCTTACTGTCGGGTGAAATGGAAAACATTCGATAGTCCAGAAGACTCCACCCGTCAGTCCCTTTTTGCTGTATTAAAATTCTTTCTAATTCTATGATCTATTCTCCTCAAAAGTAAGTTTAAAAACACTTTTTGGACACAAAAGTGTTTTGAAAATCATGAATCATTTTCAAAAATCTTTTAGGGCATATAATATCTTTATCAGAAGATAAATCAAGACAAGAAGTACACAAGGGAAGCAACCTTACAACATAATTCTACGTCCACGCCTTTTATGACTTCCATCTCCATTTTTATGTCACCACGCCAGGTCTTCAAAGATCAAATAAATAAGCAAGACGACTTGATGCATCCGGTGGCCTATGATCCTATTCCAAGGCATAATACATCTCCAATTGCTCGTAAACTCACAAATCATATTAGCAATCACAACAGCTCACAAGAGTTCAAGAAATGGTATTGATCTTTACATAATATGCAATTCAATACTCAAACCAATATCAATGATGCATGTCAACCATTCATAACAAGCAAATCAATCATTCATCACAAGATTTATCATAAGCATCTTAATCACATATATTACATAACTTTCAAACCTTATCTTCAAAACATAAGTCAATAAGGCAATAATGCTAACACAAATATTAAAATTTACAACATTTTTCTTTCTCACCATCATCTTCTTCTTTCATCTTCATCATTTTTTCTCTTTTTTTCCCAACACACATATATGTGAAAGAATTGAATTTGCAACCCATTCTTCTTCATAAATATTTTATTTTTTCATTCAATACTAAACAAAAAAACTCATCTAGAAAAAGATAAGAAGAGAGAAAGACAACAAAATATCTTGTGTTATCTTTTGAAGTAAAAAAATGCGCTTTATCAGCTACCACAGACTAGTCAAACAAGTAAAGCTTTATTGGATCCTATTAGCAAACCCTTAACCACACCTTTGTTATTTGCTACTTTATATCATCTTCATAACTCACTAACAACGGCGAGTTCATTGCTATTCAAATTAAAACCTTTTAAAACTCATTCAATCTAAATATGTTCCCAAAATTTCTCAAGATGAGCCAAAATCCGTTACTCCAAATCTGCTCTTAGAGAAGAGAAAGAAATGATAGAGAAAAGATATGCAATTTGATACGCACCCACAAAAGGATGTATGGTTGTGGTTGGGTGTATGATGCTTAGGGTGTTAGGAAAAAGTTGCTAATACCATAGACCTTAGATCTCTATGTTTCTTGAAAATGAACACAAATCTAATATGGTAATGGAAATAGCAATAAAACATATTTGCACATATGAGCACACCATGAAAATAACAAAGAAATATGAAGATAGAGGTGATATGCCCTTAATGCTTGTAGATGAAGGTAATGACCTCTTTACTTTGCAATATTCGCTACAAATAGCCTTCAAATTGATCCAACTATATCCCTTCTTTACCTCTTCCAGAAATGGAGTATTCTCTATGGATAAGATCATCCAAGATATTCCATCCTCTCACACACCAAATATCTAATTTCATATAGGGCCCACTTGTGCTATTGAGATTCCCATAAGCTAATTAAGGAAAGACTAGGATTAAAATCCTTTTTTTCCTTTACTTCAAACTTATATCTCAATCAAGCATCCACATAATTAGATAACTACAATTAAGTACATCTAATTGGAATTGTGACTAGCGAAGGGATCAAAAGACATGATTTTCTTAGCTCCCAAAATGACCACAATGTCCTCACCACTGCTTTGGCAACATCATAGCCACTTTAACCTTGGTCTATTTCCATTATAAGACCAAAGCCGCACTTTAAGGATAATTACTGGCTAAGCAGGAACTGGTTACACCAAGTAATTTCTATCTTTGACCAACCAAGCAAAATGACCAAAAATGCCTCTCTATGTAGACCCGTAGTCAAGGTTGGTCCTTTCATGTACCATTGCCTCCGAGACTACATTTGGAACCTTGGAATCTTTACTCCAAAAGAGTGATCATCCACTAGTCATGGATTTCTAGATCTAGGAAGTGACCCACAAATCATATGACCGATGTACCCTTTAGGGTAATATCACTAGATCTAGATTTATGATGACCAATAAGACAAATCCAAGGGGCACATAGACTTTTCTGTTGCATATGCATGTCCCAACTAATTAGAATACAACACCCAACATAGAAGGCAGACAATCTCATTACACAAGACTTCTTTTCATGATACGTCAAAGTGCTGCACCCCAACCTCGTTAGGTTATCCACGTATGCTTCAGATTAAGACCATCGGTCACTCAGAAGCAGTGAATATCTCATCTTTTATATGTGATGGCACAGTTCCAGAAGACATACTCACGGTAGTCTTGTCTAATATGTCAAAATGCACTAGGAGTGAAGTTTGGAAAGACCCTCCAATGATCTAGGTGGATCACCCATATTCGGAGACTCGCCTACTATGGCCTTATACTGGTAGAACATCCAACACTACCATCCGGGCATGGACACTTTTATTTATCCAAAACTAGACTTGGACCTACCGGCCTCATTGCGAGTCCAAATCATTGGTCTATATTATTGGACCTTTACACAATGTATCACACACATATACTAGAGATAATGTATATAAAGATATTCATAAAAATATACAATGATCAAATATCTAGTCTAATATCCATGTACAAGTGATTTTTAAGACATACAATCTCAACATAGGGTATATGCTATCTTAGCTGTGCATGACATGCTGTATGTATATATATACATACATTTATATAT
The DNA here is from genome assembly GCA_028554755.1 of Cordia subcordata. Lineage (NCBI taxonomy): Eukaryota > Viridiplantae > Streptophyta > Magnoliopsida > Boraginales > Cordiaceae > Cordia > Cordia subcordata. Next base: position 1,787,224 of record JAPTOF010000005.1, read on the forward strand.
GTCTATATATGTATATATATACACACACACACACACACTAAAGTTGAATCATTACACTATACTATTGCCAAGTGTCATTTTCAATCTATTGTCACATGTTGTTTTTATATAAACTTATTTATTTATTTATTTATTTTGCTAACCATATATGACTTATAACTAAAAACGCATTTTAAGATTTATTGTTGCGCATCATGTTTGCCCCTCTTCATTCCCCCCTGTCTTACTTCAGCCCTAATTTATTTCCCAATCCCGATTTGAACCCTATTTTTTTCCAATCAACAAATCAATTTCTTCCAATCCCTATTTAGGGCTTGTTTGGATTGGCTTTTTTTCACGAAAAAACACTTTTTTTTTTCCTGAAAAAGTTACATTAAATTTGCAATAACTATTTGATTTGGCTTCTAAAAAAGCTGAAATTCTAAAAAAACTCAAATACAACTTTTTTTAAAAGTCAGAATTTTTAGCATCTAAAAAAAATTATTTTTTAAAAGCTGTTAAAAAAAGTACTTTAGAAAAAAGCCAATCCAAATGAGCCCTTATTATCTTTTATACCATTTATATTACCCAATCTTCTCCTATAATTTGTGTATATATTTGGCCCCATCTATCATCTTATATTCCATCTCTTTTTACCAAAAATATATCTATATATTCATATTTGTGTACATTTTATTTCATTATACATTTTTTTGGTTAACCTACTACAAACAAATATTACTCAAAAATAAAAAATTGATCTTCTTACAACACAAATTTTAATGTAATTCCTTTATCTTACAATACTACCCATAGAACAATGTAACCATACATAAATATTTAATTTTTTCATAACAATTTATTTTCCTCAAATTTGTAATTTAACAATTTACTCTTATTCACATAAATTATTTTGCATGTACATATATTAGTGTTTATCGTCTTTCTATGCAATGCGCGAGTATAATTTACCCTTTTAACTGTGGCATTCTCAACTTTTTATAAGGGAGAGATAAAAATGTGCGAAGGGTACAATGGTAGTTTGGTAAACCACAACATACTCTCAACGGGACGGGGTCGCAGTGTAAACAGCACAGGTACAAGAAAAGCCGAGGCTGCCACGCTACTCTACTACACTGACAACTTACGCATACACCAATATTTCTAGTAACTGAAGTAACTGTGACAACAGAGAAAAAAAGAAGAAAAAGAAGAAATTAATTAGGAAGGGCCCAAAAAAAAAAAAGAAAAAGAAAAGAAAAGAAAAGCGATCCGGATCCGGATGTCGAAGTCGGGGGATCCGACTTATGCGGACATGGAATCGGGCTGGGAGGAGCTCCGAAAAGAGGCCCGCAAGATCGAAGGTGATCTCGACGTTAAGCTCTCTTCTTACGCTAAGCTCGGCGCTCGCTTCACCCAAGCCGGAGGTATGCTCTGCCATTTAGAGTGTGTGTCTATATATATATATATATACATATATTTCTCCTAGATTTGATGTTGTTACTGGTCGTTGGATCCTGCTTGTCGTTTTTTGCTTTGTAGCAGTGATGTATTGTGTGTGTTTACGCATATATGTGTGTGCGTGTGTAACTTGTTCATATTTATTTCGGGTTTGATTATTGAGGACTAATTAGAAATAACGTGGGAATGATGGTAAAGGAATGTAATTGATTTTTTCATTTATTTTTATATTTTTTTCCTATTAATTATGGTTAGGAAGATATTTATTAGTAACAAGATTGGATTTTGATGCAATGTGCCTGTTCGATCTATGCGAATTTACTTGTATGTCAAATAATGGGTAAAACATTGCATTTGCTCATTATTGGCCTTCTGGTCAGTGTTTCTAATGTTCTCATGGGAATGCATGAATGTGGTGATGCAAGGAAGCATGATCACGTTGTTGATTTCATCTTGGCAATAAAATGAGGAGTATTAGAAAATTAATATGATGACTTAAATGTCTTTTTTTATTGTCAATATGAATTTTTGAAGATTTGCTGTTTTGGATAAGTGGCTAAGATTTTAACTTCAAACCAGATCAAGGTAAAAGAAAGAATGACAAAGAAAGTGGGGATTAACAAGTCACTTCTTTTCTTTTTCCTCCCTGATATTATTATGTTATTGTTATAATAGTATAATGGTGATACAACTATAAGAAAGGTCAACATCAAGACTTAACAAAGTAATATGTCGGGTATACTATAACACGGGACCTCCTTTTAAGAGATTATAGCATTAATTCCTATGCGAGAGAAGTCTAAGTTGGAAAAAGCAAAGAACTCCAACTGCTCTTGGCCTTTCCCCTTGTTAGAGAAGAGATATTGTGTTCATCTTTATAAGAACAGGGACATTTCATAAAGAGATGCACTCATGCTGGGTGTCAATTTGATCAGTTCTGATTGTGTATACCTGCACTCCTGTTCCTGTTAATCCCCTCTGTGAAAGAAAGGCGGGGAACAAAAAGGATAATTAATCACTATTAATGCAAATTCTTTTTGCTTTTAGCTGCAACTGAAATTACATATTATGCTAAGGTATATATGATCAATCCCATGCTTTGAGTGCAGAAGGACTTGGATAAAATGGTTGTAAGATAGTACTTAATGATTTAAATGATACTTAGATTGAATCAGAAGAAGCCTACTGGTTAAAAATTAGAGCTCCTTTCTCCAAAAAATGCTTAAATTAGATTAGATATGTGCTTGTTGATGATTGTCATGATGGATTCAGGTTATGTGGATAGCGGTTCACCAACAGTTGGGTCCAACAGGTCATGGAAGTCTATGGAAATGGAGATTCAATCATTGCTTGAGAAACTACTGGATATAAATGATTCTATGAGCCGATGTGCTGCATCTGCTGCCCCCGCAACCTCAGTCACTCAAAAGCTGGCAAGGCACAGGGATATACTCCATGAGTTTACCCAGGTTATTTACTTTCACATATTACCTTTATAGCAATTATTATATGACCCTAATAGATTGTTTAAGTATTAAATTAATAGGAAAGTTGGAAAACCAATAGTACTTTGTTTTTCACTTCAACTTACTGCAGCATTGTGCATTGCAAACATGCATACACACACACACAGAGAAAAAGAAAAAGTTTGTGCTGTGCACACTTGTCAATGTTAAGATTCTGGTTATTTGCATGCTAGTGTGAGCTGACAATCGACACACTGATGATTCTTTTGTGGACCTGCAACATTTTTTGCTTACATGGTTTAGCATTACATTGTTACTAAACATTTTGCTTTGTGCAACTGATAAATGTATCTAAGTAGTGAAATTAAGTTGGCAGCTTAGTGTTGCATTACAGTGCTGTAATGTGGGTCAAAAGTATTAAAAACTATGCTTGTTGCAGTTAAGTGAACTTAAGATGTCAAAATCTTTTGTATAGCCGTGATTGTATTTTTTCTGATGATGTCTTTGAAAGTTCTCAAGATGGAAAATCTTGTGTGATGCTTTGAGGCTATAACATTTCCTGATGACCACCAATCTCTTCCATATTGCAGAATATCAGGACTTTTATCTGTTTACAACAATTTTTCCTATCCACATAGGCCTATATTAGGGTTGGTCATCTAGTGCTATATTTTTGTCGCAAAACCTGGATTTCTGGCTTTAGCATTAGGTTAGCTCACTACTACTTTAGTGCCTTGAAGCCACCATGGATTCTGTATGGAATAAACATACTGATGCCTTTGTATTTTTGTTGACAGTGTACAAGTGTCCTAACCTTACATTTTACTGTGTTTAATAACTATTTGTGTTGCTTAGCAAACTTAACACCACAAGGTAGAAAATCTCTCTGATGACTCCTGTGTATCCTGCTGCTTCCATCATTTTGCAGGAATGTAGTATGTGCAGTATAGACTTTTACTTGTGGGGAAAAGATATAGCGTGCTTGCACGGTCTCTCTCAGTGGCATGCTTCATACATTAAATTGATTGGCGAAAGAACTTGTTTTCAGATTATATTTTTATCTATAGAACATTTTGATTGTGAACATACATGAAGAAGGAAAAGAATAAAGGACTAGTTGTGACGAATTGCCTCAAGAAGCCAAACATTAATGAGTTCAGATTGCAGATTGGCTGTAAAATCATGAATAGAAAAGGGGAATGGAAAGGAATATGGAACATAATTGAAATTTGAAAAGACCCTATTCCTTTGTTTGGTTGTTTGAGAAATGTCAAAGTTGACTAGAAGTAATATAAAGGAAAAGTTTAATATACTAATTTGAACTTGAATGCGGCTACTGAGATGACATGTGTCAGTACGACAACACCCGAAAAATATTTGGGCACATGCATATCATATTAAAACAAGGTGTGAGCAGCATTTCACAAAAGATGGTGCTTATGTTCTATAACTCCATTTTGTTGTGAAGTATGGAGACAAGTGGTTCAATAAATAATACCATGACTAGCACAAAAGATTTTCGTGACAGATTGAGTGTACTGCAAAACGTCATCAAAACGAAGATCTCAGCATGCATACCGAAAGAGATCTCATAATAGAATTTGGAACTCGGTAGCAATATTAGGAAGTTCTGATCTTTCTTTCATTGTTAGCTTGTTGAGGAGGGAGCTGTTTAAGCTTTGTCCTTGCCTTCCTTCCAGTTTTAGTTTTCACAGTCAAGGTGTGCTTCACTTTCATTTGAAATAACCTTGCTATTCGAGCATAATCATCCACAAAGATCAAAGTAAAGGGAGTCATCCAGTGTAAGGTTACAGGAAGGATCCCATGTCTCTGTCAAAAGGAGCAAATGAGTCAAAATCACAATCATGACTGAAACTAAAGAAAAGGTACAATGATACTTGCCTAACTGACAAGCTCCATACTCCTAAGGTTGATTCTTGGTCTAAACTACCATTGGAGTGGGTCACTTTAGCTCTCAAGGCAGAAGTGCGAGAGGAAGAGCCATCATGATCCAAGTAATAGAGAATGCCATTCTAATGCTCCAAATTAATATATTCATCTTGAGGTCCTGAAATCCGAGAGGTGGGAGAAGAGCAATTTAAAGCTCTAGTTGACTGACAGACATATAATAAACTCAAGCAGAATTAGGAACATAAAGACTGGTAAAGAGAAGAACTAGTAGGGTGATGTTCTCCATTTCTAGGAACAGTTTGAGAGGAACCATTGGCTTATTTGATATGATCAATATTACGGAAATCAGAAAAGAGATGAGGGGTACCATATATATGTGCCAATGGCTCCAGTATCAATACCCAAGAGGATGAAGAATACTGGAAGTATGCAGTGCAGTATTAGATGTGGAAGAATTTGAAGGAACAATAGTATGTGAATTCTAGATGAGCTTCCCTAGTTACATCGTGAGTGCATTGTGAGAATCAAGATTCGAACAAGGAACTTGTCCTGTAGAAGTTGGTGATGGTGATGCAGCATAAGTATTGGTAACTTGATTCCCACGATTGCTTAACATACTTCACCAAAGAACATGGTTCAGCATGATTACTGGCTTCACATTGATCGCATCTTAGATCTCCACATCCACCTCTACAATGCTTGCCAGGAAGATCACGACCTCAATGGCCACTGCAAGAACGAACCCACCACAATCTCACCATTAAAGAATAAGGCGGACGATTCTGTCTCTAGCACTAGAGTATTGTCCCAAACAAGACATAAGGAGAGTAAGCATCATCATCTGACGGTGAGGTCTCGTTGTAGAGGACCCATATTGAAGCAATTGCTCCTATAAATTCTTAATCGTGCTATACTAGTTCCTTAACTTCTTACTCATGCTAGAATAGTCTTATAATGATCTTCCTGATTGTTTGGTGGCACAATTCTTCTTATAGAGTTGACAAACAATAGAAACATTATTGTTATTTGTAAAAGATTCTGCAACTGAGTCCAAATTTTCTTGGAATAGTTGCAAATTTCTACTGTAGGATGAACATGTGATTCCTTGTTATTCCATAGCCAATCCATCATCCAATCTTCATACCTCAAATCCGCCTCTACTGGAGAATCATTAGTTATATACTTCAATTTATTTTTTCCACATAGCAAAACCTTCTCTCAAATTACTGAAGATAAGTAGCTACTACCATTTAGCTTTTTGAATAGTAACAGATTTGAGATATCATCATCCCTAGACGATGGTCTTTCTTCAACCATTTTGCATTTAGCCTTGAAAAGATTCCGAGTGAGGAGAATAGTCCAATCAGCCAAGAAAATAAGATAGTAGCAAAATGACAAATGTCCAACACAAAGATGAAGAAAGACAGTAAAATCAAAGAAATACATCCAAATCTAAAAAATCACAAAATCAAAAACTGAGAAGGTTTCCCCAAATAATTTCACCAGTATAGTGTGTCCCTGTTAGTGGATAAAAAAGTCTAAAAATAGCAATCCAGAATAATAGGCTAAAATTTTGAAAATAAAAGAATATTCAAAGAATCTCTTCAAACCAGCTCTAAAAGTTCTGAATAAAATATCGACTGACCAGGAAGGTGAGGACCCAGGCTGACTCATTTGCTGAACATGTGTCCTCACTGGTTATGTTGTCAGCGTCCAGAACGTGATGCAAAGACTCTTGGCTGATTTCTTTCAAAGACCAGCAATGTATAGCATGGTTTCTTGAAACTCTATGTCTGGTTTCATTGCACCAATACCAAATTAGAACTTGAATATCTTTTTTTGTTATTGTTTTGAGAAAAGAGAACATTAAAGAAAAATGTTCTGGAAAAAATATAATATCCTATTATAAGAGAAGGGGAGGTGTGCAAAAAGTGGAAGAATAGCCTTAGGCAATAATACTAAAGATATAACATAGCTAAAGCAAATAATCCTATTAACTCTAACTGTACCCTTTATCAGTCTTCCCTCATTGACAGATATAATATAACTAAAGTGATTAATCCTAATATTCCCAGATCCTACTGAAGCATATATGACATCATATTTGTTGACTAAGAATAAAAGAAGCCTTTCATACCCTCAATAATACTTAGCCTCATATATTTATACTATTGCAAAGTAAAGAAAATATCCGATGTGGGAGAGGTCTAGTACAAAGACAGCTACTGTACTTAACACTCCCCGTCAACCTGAAGCATATATATCATAAGTGTCCAACTTGTTAAAAATATACTTAACAAGGGGGCCACTAAGAGATTTTGTAAACAAATCAACTAATTGATCAATAGAGCTAACATAAGAAGTAACGAGTTCTTTTGATAACAACTTCTCTCTAACGAAATGACAATCAATCTCTATATGCTTTGTCTACTCATGAAACACTGGATTTGTGGCTATGTGAATGGCAGCTTGATTATCACATGTAAGCTTCATCGGACCAGGATTACCAAACCCAATTTCTATGAGAAGATTCTTAACCCATATTAACTCACAAGTAGCAAGACCTATAGTTTGATATTCTGACTCAGCACTTGAGCTTGCAACCACATCATGCTTCTTACTTTTCCACGAGTCAAGATTTCCCCCCAACAAACACACAATACCCAAAAGTTGACCGCCTATCAGGAGGACTACTTGCCCAATCTGTATCTGAGCACCCTGTAGTATCCATATGTCCCCTATTACTGTAAAGTAACCCTTTTCCAGGAGATCCTTTAATAAACCTCAAAATTTGAAGAATTGCATCCTAATGCTTTGTTTGTGGAGCATTCGGGAACTGACTTACCATGCTAACTACAAATGAGATGTCTGGTCGAGTCACAGTAAGATAATTGAGTTTTTCGACCGATCTTCTATATGTTCTTGGGTTTGTTATCAGCTTCCCCTCTTCTGGCAGAAGTTTCAACATTCGGATCTATAGGTGAATCACAAGGTCGTGCATCAAGTATTCCTGTGCCACTCAACATATCTAAAGCATATTTTCGTTGAGATATATAAATTCCTTGTTTTGATTTTGCCACCTGGATGCCCAAGAAATAATGTAAATGAACCAAATCTTTGGTTTGAAACTTTTGATGGAGAAATGCCTTTAAGTCATTTATGCCTGCAATGTCATCACCAGTCATTACAATATCATCAACATATACAATTAGCAGAAGGCTTTTTCATTAGAACATCGATAGAAAACAGAATGATCAACACCACACCATGTCAATCCAAATTCAAGAACTACCATACTAAAACGTCCAAACCAAGCTCGAGGAGATTGCTTGAGACCATAGAGAGCCTTGTTTAGGTCACAGACCTTCTTAGACTGCTCCTGAGCGACAACCACTAGAGGTTGCTCCATATACACCTCGTCATCAAGATCACCATTAAGAAAGACATTTTTAATATCAAGTTGATGAAGAGACCAATTATGTATAGCAACAAGAGCAAGGAATGTATGAATATAGGACATTTTTGCAACTGGAGAAAATGTATCACCATAGTCAAGACCATAAACCTGTGTATATCCCTTGGCCACAAGATGGGCTTTTAGGCGATCAAGACGTCCGTCCAGAGAGACCTTCATAGTATACACCTAGCGACAACCAACAGGGAACTTACTAGGCAGTAAATCAACCAACTACCAAGTTCCATTATCATGTAGTGCAGACATCTCAAGCATTGCAGCCCGCCAACTTAGATGAGCACATGCTTCTACCACAGTCTTAGGTGTAGAAACAAAAGATAAAGATGCAACAAACGAAGCACAGGAAGGAGATAAACCATCATATGTCGCAAAATTAGAAATAGGATGTTCGGTGGTATACGAACGAATACCTTTACAGAGTGTAATAGGTAGGTCGATGTCAGAAGCCACAAGAACAGGGGCTAGATCTGAAGACAGCGAGCTAGTCGGTACTAGTGTAGGTGATGGATCACGATGGCGACGGGCATAAACCCGAAGGTCCGGTCTGTTCAGTCGGGAAGTGTCCACTGTTGAAGGAGAACGAGTGGGGGTAAGGCAGGAGTAGAAGCAGTAGGGGTATCGAAGATAGTTACGGGGAAGGGTAATGACTCGACTACTGGAGTAGGAGAGGAACTAGGAAGAAAATAACTTGTCTCGAAAAAGGTGACATCAGCAGATATAAACCATTTATTGAGTTGTGGAGAGCAACATCGATATCCTTTTTGTTGTCGGGTATAGTCAAGGAAGACACACTTAATGGACCGAGCCCCTAACTTGTTTACCCTGGGAGAGATTATGAACAAAACAGACACTACCAAAAACCTGAGGGGTAAGGCATAGATAGGATTATGGGAAAATTTAATGGAGAAGGGAATCTAATCATGAAGCATAGAGGAGGGCATTCCGTTAACAAGATAAGAGGTAGTCAAAATGGCATCATCCTAAAAATGAAGGCGTACATGCATATGGAGCAGAAAGGTGCGGGCTGTCTCAATGAGATGGCGATTTTTTCGCTCGGCAACCCTGTTTTGTTGTGGTGTGTGTGCACTAGATGTTTGGTGAAGGATACCGTGAGTAGTTAGACACGAAGTGAAAGCACCAGACAAATATTCTTTAGCATTATCACTCTGAAAAATTTTGATAGAAACTCCAAACTATGTGTAAATTTCATTATAAAATTTCAAGAAGATAGAAAAAAGTTCAGAGCATTCTTTCTTAAGAAAAGCCAAGTCATGCGAGAATAATCACCAATGAACGTTACAAAATAACAAAATCCAAATTTGGAAATAGTGTGACTCGAACCCCAAATATCAGAATGAACAAGATCAAAGGGAGCAACAGCTCATTTATTGACAGGATTACTAAATGAGCTATGACTATGTTTACCCAATTGACACGACTCATAAGAAATCTCATTAACATGACTAAGGTTGGGAACCATTTTCTTGAGAGTAGCCAAAGACGGATGTCCTAAACGAGAATGGACTTGCTTTGGTGTAGGGGCAACAGCGCATGTAGCAGGGACAGATGGATCAAGATAGTAAAGACTGCACTCTTCATGCCCAGTACCAATCTTCACTCCCGTCTTCAGATCCTGAAAGGACACAGAGTTAGGAGTAAAGGTTACAGAACAATTTAGGGATTTAGTGAGTTTACTAACAGACAAAAGATTGCAAGGAAACTTCGGAAGATATAACACCGAGGGTAACACAATAGACGATATGGGACCGGCGTTACCAACTCCACGAGCAGACGTAGAAGAGCCATCAGCAAGTGTGAGACTAGAGAAAGAACCAGGGTGAAAATCGGATAGTAAACATTACTAGTAATATGGTTAAACGCACCGGAGTCAATAACCCAAGGACTATGATTTGGCTCCAAGGACTATGATTTGGCTTAGCAGTAGAAAGAAGTATAGAGGATGAACCGACATTGGCATAAGAAGCAGTGGTGGGTTGGGTGGGGTGCATTGCTCTTTGAGATGTCTGCGACTGCAAAAGTTGTGAGTACTCCTCCTCAGTAATAGTCTCCATCGAAGGTTTAGCAGGAGTCTGAGTAGTGGAATTGTCTGATTGAGAGGCTTGAATAGCATTTGCCACTTGCTGTGGTGGACCATGGAGGCTCCAACAAGTATCACGAACGTGTCTCAACTTATTACAATATGTGCAGCGAGGGCGTTGGCCATTATTGGAGGGGCCTCACCTACGACCAAAAGTGCTACGTCCTTTACCTTGACCTCCATGATTATTGGTATCAGATGGGGTAGGGGTGACAAGAACAGATTGATTGGAAAGTGGAGCAAATGTCACAGTCGGTGGGCAAGCACGATTCAGCTGGGCATAAGCATCCTCTAAAGTCAGTAAGGTGGATTCGGACAAAAGTTGTGAACGGACAGAATCATACTGCGGGGGGAGGCTGCGTAACCAAAGAACAAGAAAGAGATGATCCCATTGCTGCTTAATCTTCTTTGGATTAGTGGTGATAGAAAATAAGTCCCGAAACTCCATCATAGAACTTTGAAACTGACTGTAATATGTAGATAAATCCATATTGGGAGATGACCCACGTAGCATATCACAAACCATATCATAATCCCTGGTAACCTGATTGGAATATAGAACCTGAGTATTAGACTAAATAGAATTACAAGTCTTGCACTGTCGAAATCCACGCATAATGGGTGACTCCAAAGACTTCCATAGTAAACTAACCAATTAAGCATCAACATGACGCTAAGTACAGGCATCTTCATCAGAAAGATCAAAAGAACATTCAGAAGTTAAGTGGTCCTCTAAGCCTTGTCCAAGAAACTAAATTTCAACTGCAACAGACCAATTGGAATAGTTATTTCCATTCAACTTTTCCGAAGTGATAGTGGGAGTGCCAGAAAAAGCTGGAACCACTACCAAGGGCTTAGATGCAGTAGAAGTAATAGCTTCAGAGTTCGTAGAAGCGGAAGACTTGTTCTTTTTAATTTCCATGACAAAAACAAAAGAAAGAATGTGTAGTAACCTGTACTAAACATAGCAATTCCCACACACAAAAGAATAAGGAACAACTCAAATCTACAAAGAACAATAAAAAATGAAGCTGCATTTTTTTTTCTTTTTTTTTTTTTGTAGTTGTTGATTTCAGAGAAGAGAGAAAACTAGAAAAAGACTGAGGAAGAATTTGAATGTGTTAAGTTATCACCTCATCTAAAAGCTTAAGCATGTAAAGAAGATATTGGTTTATTAATTTATTGTATTAACATGCCCCTTCATGTGCAGCATGATCTATTTAGAGCTTGCACGTGGACAATTTAATTAAATGGGTGGCGGTAAGGATCGAACCTGTGCCATTTGGCTTCCAGGCTCTGATACCATGTTAAGTTACTACCTTATCTAAAAGCTTAAGCTTGTAGAAAGGATATTGGTTTATTAATTTATTGTATTAACAGAATGCATGGAACAAAAGAGCGTGAGGCGGCGAGCATTCTGGCCGGAGTTGTCTAAAGTTTTTTTTTTTTTGTTTTTTATGTTGATGGTCGACGGCGGGAAGGGTGGTGGCGGCGGCTAGGGTTTTGGGGTGGTGTATATATATATATTGTTTATAGTAGGTTGAGAAGGGAAAAAAAAGGATGGGTTAAGGATCAAGGTTTTCTTTTCAACCTGGCTCTTGGTACCATGTTGACTAAGAATAAAAGAAGGCTTTTGTATCCTCAATAGTAGTTAACCCCATAAATTTATGCCATTTCAAAATAAAGAAAATAAAGTATCTCTTCTGATGTGGGAGAAATCTAGTACAAAGACAGCTACTATACTTAACAATATTTATTGAAAACAGTTGTACTTGCCATTACACACTGCAATTTTACCTTGGGCATATCGGTTATAATCTTTTGCCTCAGTGATTCACTCTGAGGAGTTACATTTTTTCATGAGACCTCTTTTGGGTAAATGCCTGTGGAGAAAATCTAGAATATACCATCTTCAGACTGGTGTCTGTTTTGACTGAACCTGACCGAAAGCTTCTATTCTTTTGCTATTTGTCTTGTGGATGTTATTGTCTTGGCTAATCTCTCATTTCCAATCTGTCATTTGAGTTGATATTTGACATATCACTATGACTGGTAAATTCACCATCTCACGCAAAATTAAGATTTCTCATGGAGAAGTAATGATATCTCGTTACTTGTATATTAACTAGTGCTTGTCTACTGTGAGATTGGTAATTGAAATATTCCTTGCTTCATATTTGTGCATGCTGTCCAGGTCTTGCTGGCTATGCTTGACTGCTTTACTTTGGGTCTCATCTCTTTGAAAATGATTTCAGGAATTTAGACGCATTAAAGGGAACATTAACTCAATGCGGGAACACGCAGAGCTTCTTTGTTCTGTAAGGGATGACATCAGTGAATACAAGGTGCAGTAGACTCAGCAACAAAATGACAACTATTCACAATATTACTCAGTTCTAGAAGCATTGAGTTTTATGCTTAAGGTAATCAATAACTGTTTGAAGTAATAATTTGCATATGCAGGCATCTGGAAGTATGTCACCAAGGATGCAGTTGTTACGAGAGAGAGCTGCCATACATGGAAGCATAGCTCATGTAAGTCATGGACATGTCTTATTCTATATCTCTCCTGTAAAGTATAATGCAATATTGTGTCAAATGTAATACTTTTGGTTCAATTATGCTAAATATCGGTGCATTATCTTGGTGTAATCCAGTATGAAGCAGCTAATTGATGCTGATCTTCTAAAGACTATTATGCTATGAAAGTATATTCTCCCGGATGGGTTACATGGGAAGTAGCCTTGTTGAGATTTGCCGGACAACTTAGAAGCAAGTTAGGGACTTGAATTTGACTTGTGAATGAACTGGGTTATACAATAGGGAAGTTTCATGACTAGATTTTGCAATTTCCTTGTACTGGAAAATCTAAGCATTATGATATAAAGTTTCTGATTGCAGTATTAATTAACTATTCTGACAAGGAAGCATAGGAAAAAGAATTTCTACCATTGATCTGAATATTACCTGGATGATTCTGAGTCGAGGAATGTTATCCCATGCAAAAGTTTCAATTTTGCTTCTCTGTGTTGTGTCAGTTTTACTTCACACTTGTAGCCACTCATTTCTATTGCCTGTATATTCTGAGTAGTATCAATGCACCTTTATACAATTATAGGCTCAAAATGGTCACATTGGATGGTAAGGGAAATTATATAGGAAACCAGTATCTAAATTACATCGTTTAAGTGTCAGAACAACTATACATTCACAAGTTCTAGCTTACGTTTCTCACAAAAGGCCCCCAGAGTCACCTAGAATCCATGCATTTACTCTTAAGCTCATCGTCAATGATAACAGGGAAAATGTACACCTTATCTCTTTTGGGCTATAAAGATAAAGCCAGGCTCTAGTGGAGGCCCCATTTTACTAACAGAAGACCAATGCTATGTCTAAATCTGCATTTAAAGGGAGATTTTTTCTTAAAAGAGGAAAGCTTTATTGCTAGACTGCAGCAGGTATTTGTGGCATCACATTCCTGAATCAAGAATATTGCTGTTATTTACAAGTTTTGCTCAATGTGAGAAGATTGGTTTGAATGCTATGCATTAACACTGTTCTGAATGTTGTTTACAGATCGATGATGTCATTAGTCAAGCCCAGTCAACAAGATCTGCATTAGCATCCCAAAGGGCTCTCTTTGGCGATGTCCAAGGGAAAGTGAAGCTGCTTGGTGACAAGTTCCCTATTATTCGTGGTTTACTTGGTAATCTTCTGAAGCTGTTTTGGCTGCCATAAGCCCTTTTACACTCTCTTTTATAAACAAACTTCTGATTCTCGCAGGTTCAATCAGAAGGAAGAAATCAAGAGATACTCTTATTTTGGCTGCAGTTATTGCAGCTTGTACACTGTTTCTTATTATCTATTGGCTTTCAAAGTAAAGACAAATGTTATTCGGTTGATACGACAAAGTCAAGAGAGTAATTTTTTTCAAGCAATTTCACATATGTAGTTTGCCAAGACAAATCAACTTCACTGTCCAAAACCTGTTACTTTTTTCTATGCTGCTATAGAACTTTTATTTTCTTTTATAGCCAATTAACAACTGATTATATTAGATATTAAAACACAGAGGTGATGCCATGACAATAGAAAATTCGGTAATGAAAGATGAAAGTATAAGTTTTATGTACTAATTCGCATGTAACTTACGCTGTTAATTGTCATAATGATTTCAGATAACACCGGAATCAGAATATATCAAACTGATTTCACTGTAGGCTCCGTTTGTTTCATTAGAAGTTTGGTGAAGTATTAATCAACTGTATAATAGGTTCTTTTGACAACTGTGCATGCGGTAGATCAACAACAGCGTGTAATATATGTAGTGTGTGCAATGTGGGTAATGTATGTAGTGTGGGTAGTGTGTAATGTGTATAGCATGTGTATCGTGTAATGTGTGTAGTGTGTGTAGTGTGCATGGTGTGTATTATTTGTTAAGTGTGTAATGTGTGTAATCTGTATTGTGTTTAGTGTGTAACGTGGGTAGTGCTTAATGTGTGTGTGCAATGTGTGGTGTATGTGGGTAGTGTGGAGTTGGAGTTTTTTTTTTCCCTTTTTGGCAACAAAGAAAATTTAGTTGGTGGAGTTGATCACCAACAAAGAAAATTTGGTTGGTGAAATTCATCACCAACTGACAAACTTTGGGTTGAAAGTACATTTCTTATATTATGTACCAGTTAAGTCAAGGGCACTCAACTTCTTTGGGTGGATAGCACATCTCTTATATTATGCACCAGTTAAGTCAAGGGCACTCAACTTAAGTCAGGGGACTAGATTCGAACTCAGGTTATGAGTTATGTTCGTCTCTAACTCTGATCGTTGAGGCATCCCTGGGGCATGGAGTTGGAGCTGATAAACTTTAGGAAACTTCCTGTTTTGAAAATGGAAGTCATTTTCCTTTAATTTTCTTTTTCGTCCCCTAATGAGATACTATTAACTTTTTTCCTTTTAGTAACCAAACATGTAAAAATGTGAAAAATATTGTCTAGGAAATAATTTTCGTAAAACAAACGAAGCCTTGGTTTTCGCCTTTTTTTATCTTTTACGTAGTTGGCTCTTTTATAGATATGTGCACTTTAGGAGTTTCTAACTAATTATTTGAAATGAAGGTTAGAGAAGAGAAACTATTAGTAACAAACTATCAAGTTTTCTGTATCCTGATTTTGGCTTCGTCCATCACTTAAAGTGATTATAACCAACAAACATACAAATAATAATAAAGATATTTAAGTGACCGAAAACAAAGTTGTACATATCTACATAACATATATAAAATTGTTTTACAAGATAATATGTGAGTTTTAGGGTTGCTATGTCGACATTTTGATGTGGTATTATAATTCTGA
This sequence comes from Cordia subcordata, assembly GCA_028554755.1. Taxonomy (NCBI): domain Eukaryota; kingdom Viridiplantae; phylum Streptophyta; class Magnoliopsida; order Boraginales; family Cordiaceae; genus Cordia; species Cordia subcordata. The sequence goes on from JAPTOF010000005.1 coordinate 1,802,962, forward strand.
CACGTCAACTTTTTTTTTCATTCTTTTTTCTTTTTAAATGAATTAGTGGGTCTTAATTGACTTTAATTAATAGGATGACATTAAAACTTTAGGATTAAACTATCACAATTAGTTAACAACTATATATATATATATGTGTGTGTGTGTGTGTGTGTATGTATGTATGTATATTTGTGTGTGTATATATATATTATAAGGTTATACGTCAATTAAACTTAATGAACTCTTTAAATGTCACACAAACTTAAAAAAGAGAGAGTCCAAATTGAATTATATATTCTCAAAAATGTAATATGTAAAGTGCAAATGTCATTATGGATTAAATTAATAAAACAATTGGTTAATACAATCTAATGATGAGAAAGAGTAAAAAGAAAAAAAATTTATAAAGGATAGTAATTATCATTTTATACTAAAAATTCATTTAAAAAAAGAACAAAATAACATTTAATAAGTACTAAAGCAAAATTAAAAATTTCCATAATATTATATAAAATTTATCAAATATTATAATAAATGAAGTGAAGAAGAAAAATTTAAAAAAAATACATATTTACTCATTTCAAATGATACCTTCAAGTATAGGAGGAATTTTTTAAAAAATTTATATTAACTTTAAAAGATCTTAATATTATATTCTAATCCTAATTTTAACTTCGATCAAGCTTTCGAATCCTTTAGATACAACATAGACTAATATGAGATCAGATAAAATTTAAATTAAATAGTTAAATTCATATATTCTCGCAAATAGTAATGTTCAAAGTAGAAAAGTCATCAATTTCCAATTATAGGAAAATAAAAAATTATAGCATCTATAAACTTATAAAGCAAAGTAGAAAATAATTAGTCAATTGAATCCAAAGAATTGAAGGTGAAAAAGAAAATAATACAGAAAATATATAACTAATGATTCCAAATAAGACTATCAAAAATGAAAAATAAATAAATAAATAAATCTATACATAGTTAACTCATCAAAATTTAAGAGCCTTCAGGAAATACTATGTCACCATTTGATTAAATTTTGCAGGAATATTTATATTAAATAGTTGTCAATGCTAACAAATCTATACAATCACTATAAATCTCTACTGTTCTCTTTCTAGTTTATAAGTTAGCCTGTTCTTTAATATATATATATATATATATATATATATATATATCCCCAAGTCATTCCCAAATTTTCTTAATCTATTAGTCCCTACCATTAAATATTTAACCAAGAATAATTAAAATAACTTTCATTATAACAATTATTAAATAAAATGATTGAGGTCCGTCATTGTATTAGTCAAGTAAATGCCTATAGTCATGACTGGTTTCAAAATATAAAGGTATTATGTTTATATAATATTTAGTTAGGACAAATAAAAACACACATAATTCACATTTATAGATATTTAGAAAAATAAAAAATACATAAAAAACTACCTATGCACGAGGTACAAAAAGGCTAATACTGTAATAAAACTATACCTCAAAATTTAAGAGCTTTGATGAGAAATCACATCATCTTTTGAAAAGTCTTAACCAAAAGGTGTCTCATTATCTTAATTATTTCCTAATTTGAGGTTGCATTAATAATTTTTTTTTTATTTTTTGAGGGATCTACCTTTATTAATTACTAAATGAAAATGCAAAACAAAATAAACAAGAAATCACATATATATGATTTTTTAAAAAGACAAAAAACATGAAAAGATATACAAAAATATCACATTTATAGTATGTTTTGCAAAACAAAAATATATGAAAAAACCTCAATTATAATCAGTTTTTAAGAAGTCCTAGGATGTGCCATGTCATTTCAAGTATCATTTAATTTGAGGCTATATTATAGGATGTTCTAGAAAATCAGAAAACACAAAAAAATTATTTTTGTTTGAAATAAGATATACAAAAAAACTCAATAATAATTTTTTTGCAAGCACATCAACTGCTAATCAGATAATCGTTGATCTATGTTTGAAAGCTTTTGTTTTTGTTTGTTCATTACTTAATTGGGTTCTAAGCTTGTTGATGCCGAAGCCATACTTCTATTTGAATTATTTCTAAATAGCCTAGCCATTTGACCTAGACATAGTTCTCAGACTATCAACGATTTACAACGGCCTATGCATACTTGGTAACACGGGGTTATTGTCCTTCATTTTAGAAATTGAAAGCTCATGTGTCTAAACCAAAACAATCATCTTCATTTTGGTTGGGACTTTGAGTTGAAGCTTTTATATTTTGAGGAGCTTTTCCTTCATCTTCTTCTTCATCTCTGAATTCTTCAAGATATTGTTTGAGGAGACATATTCTTTTTCGGATACTGTTGATGCGAATTGACTTTGAAGTTAAGATTTGCAAACTAAAAATTGTAGTTGAACCTTGATCCCGAGTTTTAGGATGATCTTAGAACCATTGTGAAAGAACTTGTTTGTTAAACTTTGAACAATTGAAACCATCCCACCACTTTATCTGAAAATTTCAGCTTAAAAATGCCGGGGTTCAGAGTTCTTTGACCACTGAGATTTGAAGATCCCATGAAATGATCCAAAACATATTAAACTAAGTAAAAGAACAAAGAGAGGATCAAAATATTCTCATTTGTCAGAAGCATTGTAAGAAAGGGTGAAATCTTTCTAGAAGGAAGATATAAGGTCAAGGAAGATTTGGGTGGTTCCTCTGTAGAGTTTCCACCAGTCAAAAAACCAATATGGGTTATTTTTTTGTTTGGAATTGTTTGCAAAAGAAACTTGATGTGTTGTGTTTTTGTGTGAGTTTGCATTGTCATTTACCTATATTTAAGAGGTGTTGAGTGCTCATAATGATGCATTAGTGTAGTGCTTTTGATAAGAATAGGCTTAAGCGTAAACAAATGTACATATCGAGTTTAAGAGACAAATTGCTACACTAATTGCTTGTTTTCAATGATTTAGGTGAACTTTGGGTTAAGATCGAGATTGGACGATGAAAGGTGATGAAGATGGGAAATGCACGGGTCTAAGAGAGAAGACCGGAGGCCGAAAAGACAAAGAATGGAGGAAGAAAGTCAGCCGGACGACCAAAGAAAAAGAGCCGGTCGACCGGCTACTCCAGAGAGGTGCCAAAAATAGCCGGACGACCACCCATCCAGAGCCGGTCGACCGGCCAGTCCAGATAGCATCATCAAAAGGCCGGTCGAGCTGGGTCCAATAGCCGGTCGATCGTCAATATGCTAAGAACATATAAATAGGGCCCGATTCTGCAAAAAAGAAGAGGACTTTTTGGAAGATTAACACGCACTTCATACCTAAAAATTCTCACACACTTAACCCCAGATCCCACCCACTCCACACACACTTTTCACACATTTCTCACTAAGAGCCACGCTTGATTTGGAGGGTTCAAACATTTGGAATCAAGTTTGCTCAAAAGCTTTGTACAAGTTTAGCTAGGATGAAAGGGAAGCTTTATTATCTCTCTTTCATTCTATTTCCTATTATGATTGAGTAGATTTGTGTAGGGTGATTTAACTTTTGTAATGGGTTAACTATATACTCTTATGATATGGAATGTGATGGCTGAATATATATATATACATGTTTTGAATTCTCTTGTTCAAATGGGTATTTTCTCATTCATGTCTAAGTGTTTGTTAAAATGCCTAGATAAGTAACATGTGTATAAATTGAAGTTTATTTGTTACTAAACACATCTAATCCATGTTATAATCATGTCTATGTGTTTATATGTGAATGCTATGAAGTGGGTAATGCTTATATTCATGTCTATATGTATATTTGCGTGCCTAGTAATGAGTATAACTTCAATAAAGCATACATGTTGGTTGTTAATTGCTTCTAATGGTGCGAACTGAACATGACGATATTTGGTAGTTGAATAGGTTCCATTATTCACGAGCACATTGGCCTTGAACATGTATGAACGCACTAGCAAGTCAAATCCTGCTGTAGTGACCTTAGAATGACGAAGTGTAATTTAGGGCTAGTCTAGATCAAGTCTCCTTTGGCTTTAAATCCAGCCAATACGTTTTTGGATAGGTTTAGTCGACCTTAGCAACACTAGGTCTTGGCTTTAAATCCAGCCAAAGGTTTAGGTACTAAGGTAAGTTCATTCTAAGTCACCTAGGAAGTTAGTCACTCTTGAGGCCCTAGGTCATAAGGACCACGCCGTAGCTCTAGGAGGCGCTGCCTAGGGACGGACCCGCACCGAGTCCTAGGGGGAAATTAGGACACTAACTAGCAACCTAGTTAAGAGCACTCATGATAGTTAGCCATCATCCCTTAATCCCATAGCATTTGAGTATAGAATTACCTATTCATAAGTCAAAGTCACCCTAATCCCTTCTCAATTGTTAGTTCCCTCTTGACCAACTTGTTTTCCCATTTTTCATGTTCAAGGTTTAGTTTTATTTCCTTTACCTAGAGCTCCCGATAATCCAAAACCCCAAAAATATGTCTAGTTTAGATCTTTCTTTTTGGCACTTTCTAGAGCACCAAGCATAGAATCCACCCACATTATTCACGCCTCCCTGTGGTTCGACACCCGCACTTGTACACACTATATTGCACGATCCATACGCTTGCAGGTCTTTTAAAGCTTGCACTCGAAAGACGCACCAAGTTCTTGGCGCCATTGCCGGGGAGGCACGGTGATTTGCATTCTTTGCTTGTGTGTTTTGGTAGTTGCTTTATTTGTTTTTCTTGTTTTTCCTTTATAGTTTGTTTAGTTTTTGCTTATCTTGTTATTGTTCATATTATCTTGCTTTGATCTTTGCTTATCTATTTCAACTTTTGTCTTTATTTTTAGTACTATGATTGTGGTTTATTTGCTGTAGTTTTAGGAATATTAAAGTTTTTGGGGGTTGAAGTGGTCGGAGTTAGGATAGATTGTGCATGCTTGGTAGGAGATCCCTTAGAAATCCCCTAGTTCCTTTTAATCCCGAACTTGATAGAATTGCTAGACATTTTAGGAATTTAGGAGATCTTTTTGAGGAGATGGCTGATCCCAATCATCCTCCTAATCCTCCCAATCCCTCAATGAATCCCATTCCACCTCATGATCACATTGGGCATCAAGCGTAAGATCCTTTTAGACGAGAGCCACGTAGACTGGACCCACCCATAGATGAGGAACCTACTCTTAGGCAATTCTTTCTTCCCGAAGCCTATGAGCCTAATTTGGCTATTCAAATTCAGGGTTTGGGGGAAAGGAACTTTGAGATTAAGCATAATATGTTGGCTATGTTTCCCTCCTTCTACGGGAGAAGCAATGAGAGTCCTCTAGATCATATCACTGATTTTGGTGAGATGAGTTCCACTCTCCATGTCCTCAATGTCTCTCAAGAGGTTATACGTCTAAGATTGTGTTCCTTTCTCTCTTAAGGACAAGGCTAGGACTTGGTTGCATTCCTTACCCAATGGTTGCATTACTACATGGCTTGAGCTTCAATCTAAGTTCTTCCAAAAATTTTATCCCATGACCAAGACGGCCGACCTTAGGACCGCTATTATGACTTTCTCCCAACATGACCTAGAATCTTCTCATGAGGCTTGGGAGAGGTTCAAGGATCTTCTTAGACAATGTCCACACCACGGGTATGGCAATCATGACCTAATGGAATACTTCTTTCGAGGCTTAAATGAACAAAATAGGATGATGGTCAATGCCGCCTCTGGTGGTGGCTTCTATCTTTTGAGACCGACCGAGGCATGGGAGAAAATAGAAATGATGGCTGAAAATTCTTTTCAAAATTTTTCCATGGAAAGGTCTAGTCGAGGAGGCAACAAGAGAAGTGTTAGTGAGGTTGGAGTTTCTTTATACTTACCCGCTAAGGTTAAGGCTTTGACGAATAAGCTAGATCAATTCATTTCTTTGTCCATTTCATCCCAAGATCATAGGACTAGTTCTTTAGGTTCTTCCTCCGTCCCTTTAGTTGTTGAAGTTTGTGCATTGTGCTCCGAGTCATCTCATGAGACCATAGCTTGCCCTTTAGCATCCCAATTTCCTGAATTCATGAAAGAGCAAGTGTGTGCCACACAGGTTATTCTCGTGAGTATAATTCATACTTGAACACATACAATCCGGGTTGGAGGGACAACCCAAAATTTTCTTGGAGACAAGGCCAGCATGAGTCTAGTTCACAACCTCAGGTTTCACCTCAGCAGCGACCCCATCCTCAATATCCCCCAGGTTTCTATCATGTTAATCAGCCCCGTCTCACTAGTGCTCCTCAACCTCAAGCCTTACCTGCTTCTTCTAGTAGCCAGACTCCTAGTAATGACGTGATGAAGTTAATGCAATTTATTCAGAATCAGCAGCAGGCATTAGCTAGTCAGCAATAGGAGTTAGCTGATAAAAGGCAAGAAATGGCTAGCTATAGGCCGCAAATGACTAGGTTTGAGGCACAGTTAGGACAGATTTCTAGTCAGTTGAGTGCTAGAGACCCCGGGAAATTGCCTTCTCAGCTGGAGGTGAACTCTAGAGTCCAGTCCTGTTCCTCCACCGATACCACTTATCCCCCTCAGGCCCAGGCTAAGGCCGTCACCACTCTTAGGAGCGGTCGGGTGGTGGATAATAGGATAGGAGTTGACTTTGCAGTGCCTGCACCTAGTGGTCCTTCTGAGTCTAGAGTACCACATTATAGCCCTGTTGAGGGAAATTCTAGAGAAGGTCCTGTTGAGAGAGATGAGCCCATTAGAGATCATGGAGAGAGTAGTACTTCCTGCCCACATCGGGAGGGAAAAGTGCCTATTGATGACTCCCATGTATCAAGAGGTGTAAAGCCTCGAGTTCCCTTTCCATCTGCCTTAGAAAGGCCTACACCTAGTAAGGATTTTAGGTTCTTCAAGGTTTTAGAGCATCTTAAGGACCTTAAGGTCAATCTTTCTTTGATAGATGCGATCCTTTCCATCCCCTCTTATTCTAAATTCTTTAAGGATCTTTGTACAAGGAAGCGAAGGTCATCGAACATTCCTAAGAAAGTGAGGCTTACGGAGAAGGTGAGTAGTATTTGTACTTCGGGCCTTTCGCCCAAGATGAGTGACCCCGGAGCCTTCACTATTCCTTGTAGGATCCGTGAGACCCAGATTGATCATGCCTTATTAGATTTAGGATCTAGTGTGAATCTCATTCCCTACTCTGTCTATCAGCAACTCGGTTTAGGTGAGTTGTCTCCTACACATGTTGCTCTTCAGCTAGCTGATAGGTCTGAGCGTAGACCTAGGGGTGTGATAGAGGACATTATGGTTCAGGTAGTTGAGTTTGTGTACCATGTTGACTTCATAGTGTTAGATATGGATTCGGGACATGACTCTAAATACTTTACACCCATTCTTCTAGGTCCCCGCTTCCTTGCCACCGCAGATGCCATTATCCATTGTAAGTTGGGGTTATTGGAGATGAAATTTGGGAATTTGAGATCCACTATGAAGGTTGCCGATGCGGTGAATAGGGCTAGTATAGGAGAAGAGGATGGAGAAGAGTGCTTTAGGGGATGTGATTGATTCTTGCGTTAAGGATTTTATAGAGAAGACTATGATCGATGGAGAAGAATTAAGGAAATTTGAGGAATTAATGTCTAGTTTTGATTTGGAGACCATAGAGCAGAAATGTATAGCTTCTACTTCCTTGATTGAGAGCCATTTGCCTAATAAATCACTTGAGGTTAATCCTTCTAGTCTTATTTCTAGTGATGTCCCCTTTGATGATGTTGAGGTTAAGTCCTCCTTGGTTGAGCCTAGCCCTTCTTTAGAGCTTAAACCCCTTCCCGATCATTTGAAATATGCATTCCTAGGCCCTAGTGAGACCCTTCCAGTCATCATAGCTTCCGATCTTTCTAATGAGCATGAGGAGCATCTCTTAGAGGTCCTTAGGAAACATAGGAAGGCTGTAGGGTGGAAAATTGATGATTTGAGAGGTATAGACCCTTCAGTTTGCATGCATCGTATTCACATTAAGGATACAGCCATTCCTTCTAGGGAAATGCAAAGGAGGCTAAACCTACACATGAGCGAAATAGTTAAGAAAGAGATCATTAAGCTTTTAGATGCAGGCATTATTTATCCGATCTCTGATAGTGAGTGGGTTAGCCCGGTCCAAGTTGTGCCTAAGAAGTCCGGGATCACAGTTGTTGAGAATAAGAGAGGAGAGCTTATTCCTACATTTACTCCCACGGGGTAGAGAGTTTGTATTGATTATAGGAAGCTCAACTCCAAAACTAGGAAGGATCATTTTTCATTGCCTTTTCTAGACCAGATCTTAGATAGAGTAGCTAGGCATAGCTACTATTATTTTCTAGATGGCTATTTGGGTTATAATCAAATCCCCGTGTTTCCCGAGGACCAGGAGAAGACTACCTTTACTTGTCCCTATGACACTTTTGCTTGTAGGAGAATGCCCTTCGGTCTTTGTAATGCCCCAACGACTTTTCAGAGATGTATGATGGTCATTTTTAGTGACATGATTGAGAGGCATTTAGAGATTTTCATGGATGATTTCTCAGTCTTCGGAGATAGCTTTCATGAGTGCTTGAGTCATCTCTCTTTAGTCTTAGACCGATGTGTAAAGAAGAATCTAATGTTAAGTTGGGAGAAATCCCACTTCATGGTGCAACGAGGGATAGTATTGGGTCATGTTGTCTCATATAGTGGAATTCAAGTTGACGCAACTAAGGTAGAATTAATTGAAAAGTTGCCTGTCCCTAAGTGTGTCAAGGATGTTAGATCTTTTCTAGGGCATGCAGGATTTTACTGTAGATTCATTAAGGATTTTAGTCACATTGCACGTCCCTTGTCTAGGCTCCTAGCACAAGATATCTCTTTTGACTTTGATGATGAATGTGTTAAAGCTTTCAATAGGCTTAAATCTTTATTGTCTACATCCCCAATTATCCAACCACCTAACTATAGTCTCCTATTTGAGGTTATGTGTGATGCATCCGATTATGCGATTGGAGCTGTCTTAGGTCAAAGGAAGGATAAGTTGCCCCATGTTGTGTACTATGCTAGCAAGACTTTTGATGAAGCACAAAAGAACTATACCATCATGGAAAAAGAGCTTCTAGCAATAGTCTTCTCCCTTGACAAGTTTAGGTCATACATCCTAGGGTCCAAAGTGATTGTCTACACCGATCATGCAGCATTGAAGTATTTGTTGTCTAAGAAAGACTCTAAGCCCCACTTGATTAGGTGGTTGCTCCTCCTTCAAGAGTTTGACATAGAAATCCAGGATAAGAAGGGTAGAGAAAATTTAGTTGCGGATCATCTTTCCCGTCTTGTTAGTGAGTCTTCTAGTGATCCATCTCCTTTTCATGATTCATTCCCTGATGAGCGATTGTTTGCCATCTCTCATCACACACCTTGGTTTGCTCATATTGTCAATTATCTTGCCACAGGGCTTTTTCCTTCCCATTGAGAGAAAAGAGAAAAAGATAGGTTCCTAGCACAAGTTAGGCATTTCTTTTGGGAGGATCCCTATCTTTTCAAAGTGTGTGCGGATCAAATGATTCGTCGGTGTGTGCCTGAGGACGAGTTTGAGAATGTTTTGAGTATGTGTCATGATGAGAGGTGTGGAGGTCATTTTAGTGGGAAGAAGACCGCGCGAAGGTCTTGCAATGTGGATTATTTTGGCCCACTCTCTTTAGGGATGCCCAAGAGTATTGTAAGAAGTGTTTTAGATGTCAACAATCTGGGTCCATCTCTAGGAGAAACATGATGCCTTTATCCCCTATTCTTCATTGTGAGTTGTTTGATGTTTGGGGTAAAGATTTCATGGGTTCATTTCCATCTTCCTTTGGGCACCAATACATTTTAGTGGCCGTTGATTATGTGTCCAAATGGGTTGAGGCTATTCCTACACGCACTAATGACCATAGGGTAGTGGTAAAGTTCATTAGGGAGAACATTTTCTCTAGATTTGGAGTCCCTAGGGTCTTAATTAGTGATGGGGGTTTGCATTTTCGCCATAGGACTTTAGAGGCCTTGTTGAGAAGATATTCGGTCACCCATAAGGTAGCCAATCCATAACACCCACAAACTAGTGGACAAGTAAAGGTGTCCAATAGGGAGATCAAGCACATTTTAGAGAACACGATTAGGCCCGATAGGAAAGATTGGTCTATTAGGCAAAATGATGCTTTATGGGCCTACCGTACCGCCTTTAAGACTCCCATTGGTATGTCTCCATATAGATTGGTTTATGGTAAAGCTTGTCACTTGCCGGTAGAACTAAAGCGTAGAGCTTATTGGGCAATCAAAGCCCTAAATTTTGACTTGGCAAGAGCGGGTGAGAAAAGGAAGCTAGACCTAGCGGAATTGGAAGAGCTTAGATTCGAGGCGTATGAGAATGCTAAACTTTATAAGGATAGGATGAAGAGAATTCATGATAAACACATTATTAAGAAATCATTCTCTCCTTTTGATAAAGTTTGGTTGTTTAACTCACGATTGAAACTCTTTCCAGGTAAGCTTAAGACAAGATGGGATGGTCCATATGAGGTGATGGTTGCCTATCCTTCTGGTGCAGTCAAGATTAAAGACTTGAAGGATGGCCGAGAGTTGACGGTGAATGGGCAACGCCTGAAACACGCATATGATTCGAGCATGGCTCGTGTGGAGGTTTTAATGCTTCAGGATCCCATCTATGGAAGTTGAAGATGAGTTGGTGTTTGCTTGGCTGACGGCATGGTGGTTAGCGCTACTAGGAGGCAACCTAGGTTCAATTTTGTAGTTTTGCATTTGTTTCACTTTCTTTTCTTTCTATTTTCTTTATTTTATCTTTCTTGCACCCAAACCAAAGTGTTGAATCCTAATCCTTTGTCCCATATGATACAGCATTGCTCATTATTGCACATGCCAAAGCAAGTATGCATAGGCAATGCTACTAATCTTGTTTTCTTTGTGAGTGTTTATGAATTGTGAGTCACAAGATTAGTAGTATGGTGATTTATCATTGGAATGGAAAGCTTTGAAGAAAATGCAAGGTTGTATCTATCCTTTTTCCACTTGCTCCCCATGTTTACCCCCTATCCTACCACCCTTACTTGTTTTGTAATGACGATTTGCTTATTTTTGTGTTTTGATCTATTTGCTTGAGGACAAGCAAAGTTTAGGTTTAGGGGTGTGGGAGTTTGATTTTCTTGTTATATATCTTGCTTAGGGTAGATTGCATTATGCGTTTAAAAATGGTGAAAATTTTTAAATTTTGATGCATATAGAGTCATTTATTTCTTTGATGATCATTGTGTTGGCTTTGTAATTGACTCTATTGATTTTTGAAGATGAGAGGCATTGTGGGGAAATGAATAGAGTGGTTTGAAAACTAAGTCTTGGAGGGGATGCCCTTCAAAGTTGTGGGGAGTGAGAACCTTGAAAGAATAACCCATGTAGCCACCCCATAGCTTGGTAGGAAAGAGTGTTGGAAAAGGGTTGTTGATGTGAGTGCCCCTTCCTTGATTGGTTCTTGTTGATGTGCCTAAGCCTTTCTTTTTCTTTCTTTTTGTGAATACAATACAAAGCATTAAAAGTTCCAAAAAAAAAAAGATGAAAAAGTCAAAAAGGTGCAAATATATATATATATATATATATATATATATATATATAATGAAGTGAAAAATAGGAAAAGCCAAAGGTACCAAAAAGTTAGTGAATAAGTGCATAAGTGACACAATGTCAACTTAGCACAAGTTATCATCTTTGTAGATATGTGAATAAGGCTTTTTATAAGCCATTGTGTTTGTATATTCTCTCTTCTTGTCTTTGAAGCTTGGTGCATGTTAGGGAGGCCATGTTAGTTGAGGGATCACGAAATATCAATATCCCGAGTGCGTGAGTTAGAATCCTAGGCTTGTGATGGATTGGCTACTCAGGAAATTCCTACGAGGAACGAGACCCCTTATGAGTAGAGGGAGGATCTAAAGAGATTCGGAGATCTCTCCACAATAGGAATGCCCCCTTCATACTTCTTAGACTAACTTTGATAGAGAGTCAATCCTTTAGGCAATCCATTGCATCAGCTTTAGAAATAAATTTAAGATTGGGCTTGCTTGAGGACAAGCAAGAAGAAGGCTTGGGGGTGTTGATGTGTTGTGTTTTTGTGTATGTTTGCATTGTCATTTACCTATATTTAAGAGGTGTTGAGTGCTCCAAATGATGCATTAGTGTAGTGCTTTTGATAAGAATAGGCTTAAGCGTAAACAAATGTACATATCGAGTTTAAGAGACAAATTGCTACACTAATTGCTTGTTTTCAATGATTTAGGTAAACTTTGGGTTAAGATCGAGATTGAACGATGAAAGGTGATGAAGATGGGAAATGCACGGGTCTAAGAGAGAAGACCAGAGGCCGAAAAGACAAAGAATGGAGGAAGAAAGTCAACCGGATGACCAAGGAAAAAGAGCCGGTCGACCGGCCACTCCAGAGAGGTGCCAAAAATAGTCGGACGACCATCCCTCCAGAGTCGGTCGACCGGCTAGGTCGACTGGCCAGTCCAGAGAGCATCATCAAAAAGCCGGTCGAGCTAGGTCCAGAAGCCGGTCGACCGTGTATATGCTGAGAACATATAAATAGGGCCCGATTCTGCAGAAAAGAAGAGGACTTTTTGGAAGATTAACATGCACTTCACACCTAAAAATTCTCACACACTTAACCCTAGATCCCACCCACTGCACACACACTTTTCATACGTTTCTCACTAAGAGCCAAGCTTGATTTGGAGGGTTCAAACATTTGGAATCAAGTTTGCTCAAAAGCTTTGTACAAGTTTAGCTAGGATGAAAGGGAAGCTTCGTTATCTCTCTTTCATTCTATTTCCTATTATGATTGAGTAGATTTGTGTGGGGTGATTTAACTTTTGTAATGGGTTAACTATATACTCTTATGATATGGGATGTGATGGCTAAATATATATATATATATATATATATACATGTTTTGAATTCTCTTGTTCAAATGGGTATTTTTCTCATTCATGTCTAAGTGTTTGTTAAAATGCCTAGATAAGTAACATGTGCATAAATTGAAGTTTATTTGTTACTAAACATATCTAATCCATGTTATAATCATGTCTATGTGTTTATATGTGGATTCTATGAAGTGGGTAATGCTTATATTCATGTCTATATGTATATTTGCGTGCCTAGTAATGAGTATAACTTCAATAAAGCATACATGTTGGTTGTTAATTGCTTCTAATGGTGCGAACTGAACATGACTATGTTTGGTAGTTGAATAGGTTCCATTATTCACGAGCACCTTGGCCTTGAACTTGTATGAATGCATTAGCAAGTCAAATCCTGTTGTAGTGACCTTAGAATGACGAAGTGTAATTTAGGACTAGTCTAGACCAAGTCTCCTTTGGCTTTAAATCCAGTCAATAGGTTTCCAGATAGGTTTAGTCGACCTTAGCAACACGAGGTCCTGGCTTTAAATCCAGCTAAAGGTTTAGGTACTAAGGTAGGTTCATTCTAAGTCACCTACGAAGTTAGTTAGTCATTCTTGAGGCCCCAGGTCATAAGGACCACGCCGTAGCTCTAGGAGGTGCCGCCTAGGGACGGACCCACACCGAGTCCTATGGGAAAATTAGGACACTAACTAGAAACCTAGTTAAGAGCACTCATGATAGTTAGCCATCATTCCTTAATCCCATAGCATTTGAGTATAGAATTACCCATTCATAAGTCGAAGTCACCCTAATCCCTTCTCAATTGTTAGTTCCCTCTTTACCAACTTGTGTTCCCATTTTTCATATCCATAGTTTAGTTTTATTTCCTTTATCTAGAGCTCCCGATAATCCAAATCCCCAAAAATATGTCTAGTTTAGATCTTTCTTTTTGGCACCTTCTAGAGCACCAAGCATAGAATCCACCCACATTATTCACGCCTCCCTATGGTTCGACACCCGCACTTGTACACACTATATTGCATGATCCGTACGCTTGGGGGTGTTTTAGAGCTTGCACTCGAAAGACGCACCAAAACTAAACCAAGAATGTTGATATGTCTGATTTTGGAAATGGAGGACTTTGTGCCATGCTTTCATATAGTCCTAATAGTTGAAGGTTTGGGGGGAAAACGATTTAGAAAAGGACTTTGATTATTGAAGAGGAAGTTTCCATTTTGAGGGAAAAAGGATTCTTTTGATCTGAATTTTTGATTGAGTAGTTGAGTCACCAATTTTTTTATGAGTTATCTCAATTGAATCTGTATCTATTTTTTCATTGTTTTGGTTTGTGAAGAAAAGGGAAAAAGAAAGTTTTTTAAGAAGCTTCTAGGGTTCTTTGAGGTGGGCAAGGTCTCACTCAATAAAAGCAAATCTTTGAACAGTTTTTTGGTGTATTAACTTTTTGTAGAAAGAGAAGTCAATGTTGGTTGAGGGGTTCGAGTAGAAGGTTTTGATGTAACCTGAGAGAATGTTTCAAGGAGAGAAGGAAATTGCCATTTGAATTGGAGAGTTTGGGGGAGTTTGTTGTGGGATTCTTCCCAAAATGAATTTTTTTTTGTTGGTTTTGGGAGATTAGAGTTTCGGAAGAGGATAAGGAGGCCATTGCATAGGAATTTTTGGTTGAAGATAAGGAGGATTTATTTTGTGTTTGTAGTGTATGTGGTGTTTGGAATTGGAGGTTTTCTTCGATCAAAACTCATTCTTTCTACCCTGCAAAAACTCTCTTGTAAGAAAATCAGGAAGTGAGTCTGATTCTCCTTTGATAAATTCAATATCAAAATCAAAAATAAAGAGCAAAGCCTGTCATCTTACAAAAATATGTTTTAAAGCAAGATTTTTAACATCCTTTTGTAAAACATCTTTTGCTACCTTACAATTAATTTGTAAAATAAATGTTAATTAACAAGATCATCTTGAAATTTGTAATAAAAAATACTATATATAAACTTTCATTTTTAATTGTACTATATTTCTGCAGGGTTTGGCTCTAGAAACCAGAAGTGAATCAAACAAGTTGTTCATTTTGGTATTATTGGTAGGGAGGACTTGTTTGAGTATTCCACCATATCCAAGTTTAGAAGCATCTATCTTGACAATTTTGAGGGCTTTTGGGTCTGTAATCCAAGGCAAGGGAGAGTTCTAACTTTTTTTTTTAGAAGTTCAACTAGTTTAGTGTTCATCTATTCATATTGATGGATTTTTTTAGAATCTTTGATATAGAAGTTTTCAATTTTTGTGAGGTCTTGACAAATTCTAACCCACAATTGAGGCACCCTAAGAATCTTTGAAATTGATTTTTATTTTTAATCTCAGCTGGAAACTTTGATGCAAACTCTAGAGTTCTATCAATAGGAATAATGGTGCCCTAGTAATGTTGTGTCCTAAAAATCTCACCTTAGTTTGAAACAACTTTATTTATGGTACTGATACCACAAGACCATTTTTCTTGACAATATTGAAAAAATATGCAGGTGTTTCCAATGTTGATCAATGTTGTTGGAAAAAACTAAACCGTCATCAATGTAAACAATAAGAAACTTTGAGAAAGGGTTGAAAATATAGTTCATGATTTTTTGAAATTCTGAAGGGGTGTTTTTTAGACCAAATAGCATAACATTCCATTCAAATTGTCCAAAGGGGATATTGAATGCTTTTTTATATCTATCTTCCTCTTTGAATTGAATTTGATAGTGACCTAATTTCATATCAAATTTGAAGAAGATTTTTCCATGAAAAAGTCGTTTTAGAAGATCTCTTTTATTGGGAATTGGAATATCTTATCCATTTAAGGGCTTCATTAAGAGGTTTATAATTTATAACCATTCTTGGGGCTTCTTTTTCGACTTTGGCTGAATTTTGGACATAAAAAACTGAGCAGCTCCACGAGCTTTTGCTAGGCCTTATTAATCCTTTATCAAGAAGATCTTAGATTTCTCTTTTGTAATATTCAAGCAGTCTTCACCCATTTGTAATGGTTGAGATTTCATAGGAATCATTAATTCAGAAAATTCCTTGTAATATGGAAGGGAGACTTCATGTTTTTTATGTTGCCAAAAGGCTATTGGATTTGAAGCATAGACTTTTGACTCAAGTTTCTCTTAAATTGTTTAATTTCTTATTGAATTTTTTGTTGTGACAATTGTTCTTGAATTCTTTTCAATTTAATATCTTCTTTAAGATACTCAATTTGGACAATTTTGGAAAGATGTAGTTTAGATTATACTTATTTTGTTTTCTATTGCAAGGTCTTTAAGAAGATTTAGATTTCTTTCTCGAGATGGGTCAACAAATTCGAACAAGATCTCTTAGGAGAGAATGTTTGAGATTATTCCTTTTGGAGGTGATTGAGAAACGTTGAATAAGATTGAGAAAAGGTGTTCTAAGGATCACTTATGTATCAAGATTTTTAATAAGTAAAAATCTTGTTTTAATACAAATTCTTTCCTTACAAAAATGTGTGTTAGTTAATTTGCAATTCACAAAGACTTTCCATCCATTCCTCCTCACCTTCAACCAAAAATTCCTAGACAATGGCCTCTTTATCCTCTTCCTAAACTCCAATCTCTCAAAACCAATAAAACATATCCATTTTGGTAAGAATCCCACAATGAACTTTGCCAAACTCTTTAATTCAAATAGTAATTTGCTTCTTTTTCTTGAAACATTCTCTCGGGTTACATTAAAACCTTCCACCCAAACCCCTCAACCAACATCGACTTCTTTTTCTACCAAAAGTCAATACATCCAAAAATTGTTCAAAGAATTGCTTTTATTGAACGAGACCTTGCTCACCTCAAAGAACCCTAGAAGGTTCTTAAATAACTTTTTTTCCCCATTTCTTCCCTGTGAATGGCAAGCTAGCTCTAGAGGGGGGTGAATAGAGCTTGAAAATTTCTTTCTTGCAAATTCCAAGATTCTTATATTGCGTGGATTATGGAAGCATAAAACAATAATCGAACAGCATGATACAAGCAAAATCAAGACTCACGAAGAAAAATAAAGAATACCCCGATTTATAGTAATTCGGTCACCAAGCCTACATCTACTACCTAAGGTGTCCCACCTTAGGATTTTCAAAACAACTTCACTAAACTTGAGCTATTCACAAGTTGGATAAGCTCAAAAACCAATCTTTACAACTTTGATTTCAACCAAAGTCAAAAGACTCATTGAATTTCAAACCCACAAGGCTAATCTACCTAATAACCCAACTTTTGCAAGATATAGATAATGAAAAGTGTAAAGCACAAGTTGGATTCGGTATACAATACAAGACCTATAGATGCGTTGAAAAATGTAAAAGTTCTTCTTGTATTGCTCTCTTTCTCTTTTCTTTTCTTTTTTTTTTTTTGCTTTTTCAAACTTTGAAGCTCTCAAATCTTGGGTTCTTATCAAAACACTAAAGATAGGTGATATTTATATGCCTCTTTTGAAAAATAGCTGTTAGACATAGATTATATACCAAAATAAGAGTTTTTGACTACTGTAAAAAGATAGGGTAAAAAATCATATGTCTAACGGCTAGTTAAAAAATTTGAAAACTGAAGCTTCTGGATGGACTTTCTTTCATATCGGTACATCGACAAGGTGCTCCTAAAAAGCTCCAAGTGAGGTAGATTATGTCCGGTACCCCGACAAGAGCAAAACATAAAACCTTTAAAAACTTCCTGTCGAATTAGGAAAAAACAAAATCAGTACCCCAGCAAGGTTATTCTGACAGTACTCAAAAGACAATTTTTAAAAGACAGACATGACCTATCACCTTAAAGACAAGTCTAAGCCATTTTTAGCATAAAGGCAGTTTGAAAAAAGCAAAGGCATTTTAGAAAACAAGCTATAGGCATATAATATCTCAATATTAACTCTGACAGAGAGAGAGAGAGTGAGAGAATTAGAAGATAAAGACCAAGGCATCTTTACAATAAAAATAACTACTACTACTCTCCTTATGTCTTCTATCTCCATCCTTATATCACCGCACCACTTGATATTAGCAATCTTCAATGTTCAAGGTGATGGATGATTATCTCTTAGGCATAGGTTTAGTATTGCTCAAGGACTCAAACAACTCATTAGAATCAATGAAAACACCCTTGAGTTCTTAAAGCAATCATTTACCTTTGTTTATATATGCCATTCATCCAAAACTTATAATCAATCATCATGATCATTTATCACAAGCATAAACTCATAATCACATATTCTACAAGTAATTTGGTTTTCATCATTAGTTTTCATCCCCGAAACACAATCGACTTCATAGCTGTAATGTCAATATTCCCAAACCAAAAAAAATAAAAAAACGCAAATATTTTATGAGTTCATTTTAGCTGATACAGATTCAATTGAGATAACTCATAACAAAACTGCTGATTCAACATCTCACTCAAAAATTCAAATCAAAACAATCCTTTCCCCCTCATAATGAAAAATACCTCTTCAACAATCAAAATTCTTTTCTGAACCGTTTTCTCCCAACCTTCAATTATTAGGACTATATGGAAGCATGACACAAAGTCCTCCTTTTCAAAAATTAGACACATTAACATTCTTTGTTCATTTTCTTTTGCAAACAATTCCAAACTAAAAATACCCTATATTGGCTTTTTGATTGGTGGAAACTCTACGAAGTAACCACTTAAATCTTTCTTGACCTTATCTTTTCCTTTTACAAAGATTTCAGGCTTTCTTACAAAGCTCCTGACAAATGGGAATATTTTGATCCCTTTTTCATTTTCTTTACTCAATTTAACATCTCATGGATCGTTTCATGGGCTCTTCAAATCTAAGTGGTCAAAGAACCCTAACCACCACTATTTTTAAGCTAAAATTTTCAGATAAAGTGGTGGAATGGTTTCAATTGTTCAAAGTTTAACAAACAAATGATCATTCTGAAGCTTGGGATCAAGGTTCAATCACAATTTTTATTTCGCAAAGCTCAATTTCAAAGTCAATTGGCATCAGCAGCATCTGAAAATGAGTACAAATGTCTCGTTAAACAATATTTAGAAGAATTCAGAGATGAAGAAGAAGATGAAGGCAAAGCTCCTCAAAATTCAGAAGATTCAATTTAGAGTCCCAACTGAAATAAAGATGATTATTTTGGTCTAGACATATAAGCTTTCAATTTCTAAAACGAAGGAAAATGATTCAAAAATGCAAACAAAGGACAATGATTCAAAAGTGCAAGCGATGGACAATAATTCAAAAGTGCTACAGTAGCCCAGTTGATGGGCTTATGAATAATTAAAGAAGGATTCCTCGACAAAGGAATCTACTTTCCAAAAATCGTTTGTCGAAATGTATTTACTTTTGTAAAGTTATTTGTACTGAAGTTATTCTTAGGGCCTATTTAAGATTCCAAGTTGTAATTCAGAAGTGTGCAGAGAACATCTTAGTATTGCGAGTTCTCTATTCTCCTCTCTTGTATCAAAGGTATTCTTCTTTGGATAAAATATCTATTTTCAATTATATTGTTATTTTAATAATTAATCTTATTTTACATTGTTTATTATTATGGCTTTGTTTGATTATTACTTTGTCTGGGTTGGTCTCTAGAATCAAACCCAGCTTCAAATCTGAACTACTTCTATATATCCAAACTACTTGAACCAATTATTGTCCCGACTAACCTCAAGTCACGTAGTGTAAGACTTGTGTTGCCAAGTAGGCATAGGGCGTTCTAAATCATTGACAGTCTAGGAACTATGTCTAGGTCAAATGGCTAGGTTATTTAAAAAAAATTTAAATAGAAGTATGACTTCAGCATCAATAGGCTTAGGATCCAATCAAGCACTGAACAAACAAAAGAAAAAGTTTTCAAACATAGATCAACAATTATTTGATTGGCAGTTGCCAAAAGTAGAGTCAAATGAAGTTTATCTCAATTGAAACTATTGAACAAACTGTTTCACTCAACCAGTCTATTCAAAGTATCCAACTTTTTTTAGATTAAAAAAAAATAGATAAACATAGGCAAAAGTATAAATATGTGCATCTAGAATAAATCCAAGTTGTAATATAACCCTTGACCAGAGATGGTCTCAAAAGTTCTTGCTTACTTGCTCTTAAAGATGCTAGGCATCACAAATTTATTGATTCTTTACTTGGAATGGTGGGTTCAAGTCTCTCAAAAGGACCCACATTTTTCAATTGCTTTCCAAATTTTTCTGTTGCACTCCATGACCCAGTGGTTAACAAAACTTTAACTCTTTACCTCAAAACAACTGGGTTTGACATGGATCAAGAACATACACCAATAGCAATAATATATAGAATACACTACAAAGTAATAAAAGCTCTCTTGAATCCAAAATCCTTAAGATATGATCCAAAAGGTAGAACCCTTCTCCTTCAATCAAACTTAGAAGACAATATTGGAAAGACTTATGTTCCAAAAGAGATCCAGTGGGCTAAGATAGAACTCCCCACGGATTAGATGGTCCAAAATAATTCTAGACCTAATCTTTCACCTCAATATGAAGATCTTGAGCAAATAATTAAATGTTGATGTGTTGTGTTTTTATGTGTGTTTACATTGTTATTTGCCTATGTTTAAGAGGTATTTTGAGCCTTAGGAGATGTACTAGTATAGTACATATACTAAAGCTAGGCTTAAGTGTAAACAAATGTATATAATTGAGTTTCTAAGTCAAATGCTATACTAAATTCTTAATTTTGTGCCTTAGGTGAGCTATAGGGCTAAAATAGAGCTTGAATGAGGATGAACGATGAAGATAGAAGAGGTACATGTCGTGCAATAAACTGACAGCAAGAACGAGGAAATTCAAGGTCAACTGGAAGTGCCGGTAGACCAAGAAAAAATAGCTGCTCGACCGGAGCTGGTTAATCGACCACTCCAGAGAGGAGCCCATTTTAGCCGGTTAACTCCCCTGAAAAGCTAGTCGACCAGCTAAATTGACCGTCCATTCTAGAGAGCACCAAGATTGAAGCCGGTTGAGCTAAGAAGAGGAGCCGGTCGACCATGCGAAGCAGATGTTATAAAAGCTCGATTTTATAGCTTTTAAAAAGGAGATGAGACTTATACCCATCATACACACAAAAAACCCTAGCTACATCACCTCTAACACGCACACAATCACACACGTTTCACCTAGATTCAAGCTTACTTGGAGGATTCAAACACTAGGATTGAAGCCTACTCCAAGATTTTGTACAAGAATTGCTAGGATGGAAGGGGAGTTTTCTATTCTCTCTTTCATCCTCTTTTATATTATGTTTGAGTAGATTTGTTTAGGGTGATGATACTTGTGTAATAGGTTGATTCTATGCTTCTACATTATTGGATTTAATGGCTTAATATATATGCATATGCTATGTTCTTTTTGTTTCAATAGCTATAGTTCAATATATGTCTAGGTGTTTGATAATATGCCTATGAGAGTTGCATATGTATAAATTGATGTCTATTTGCTACTAAACACCTTTAATCCATTCTATAATCATGTCTATGTGTTTATGTGTAGATCTTGTGAAGTAGGTAATGCTTATATTCATGTCTATGTGTATGTTTGCATGCTTGGTAGTAAATATGACCTCAATATTGCAAACATGTTGGCTCTAAAGTGCTTTCGATGGTGTAACCCGAGCATGACGATGTTTGGTGGTCAAATAGGCCCTTTTATTCAGGAACACTTGGCCTAGAACATGCATGATTGTGCTAATAGGTCAAATCCCGCTATAGTGACCCTAGAATGATGAGGCATAATTCAAGTCTAGTCTAAATGGAGTCTCCTTTGGCTTTAAATCCAACCAATAGGTTTTCGGGTAGATTTAGTTGACTCTAGTGACACTAGGTCTTGGCTTTAAATCCAACCAATGGTTTAAGTACTAGGGTAGGTTCGTTCTAGGTCACCTAGGAAGCTAATTGGTCACTCTTAAGGCCTAGGTTATAAGGACCACGTTGTAGCTCTAGGAGGCGCCGCCTACGGATATACCTGCATTGAGTCCTAGGGAGAAATTAGGACACTAATTAAGCAGCCTAGTTAAAAGAGAAATCAATCATCAAGCCATTCTATGTAAATGCCATAGCATTTGAGTCTAGGATCACCTATTAGGAAGTGTATATCACCCTAATTCCTTCCATTTGTTAGTTCTCTCTAGATAGTTTGTCTCTGCACTTTCATTTCCATAGTGTAGTTCTATTTTCTTTAGTGAGAGCTCTTAACTATCCAAAAACATAAAAAATAGTTAGTTTAGGTTTCCTTTTAGGCATTCTCTAGGACACTTACACATAGAATCCATCCCACAACATAACCTCCCTGTGGTTCAACACCCATTCTCACACACACTACACTACATCGAACTGTGCACTTGCGAGTCTTTAGAGCTTGCACTTGAAAGACGACATCATGCTTTTGGCGCCGTTGCTGGGGAGGCGTGACGGTTTGCATTCTTCGCTTGTGTGTTTTGGTAGTTGCTTTATTTATTTTCCTAGCTTTGTCTTTTTAGTTTGTTTAGTTTTTGCTTATCTTGCTTCTCATTTTTATTATCTTACTTTCGTAGTTGCTTATCTATCTTTGGTTTTGTCTCCTATTGAGTTTTTGAGTTTATTTTCCATACTTAACTTGCTTGCTTGTCTAGCTTTATTAGTTATTTTTGTTTTTTTTTTTAGTAGACTTTCTAGGATTGTGGTTTATTTGCTGTAGTCTTAGAATTGTTGAAGTTTTTGTGGGTTGAAGTGGCCTGAGTTAGGATAGTTTGTACATGCTTGGTAGGAGATCCCTTAGAAATCCCCTAGTTCCCCTTAATCCCGAGCCCGATAGGATTGCTAGGCATTTTAGGAATTTAGGAGATTTTCTTGAGGGGATGGCCGATCCGAATCATCCTCCTTATTCTCCCATTCCCCTAATTAGTCCCATTCGACCTCATGATCACCATAGGCATCAAGCCCAAGATCATTTTAGACAAAAACCCCTTAGACTGGACCTACCTATAGATGAGAAGCCTACTCTTAGGCAATTCTTTCTCCCAGAAGCCTTTGAGCCTAATTTGACTATTCAAATTACGGGTTTGGGGGAGGTGAATGTCGAGATTAAGCATAATATGTTGGCCATGCTTTCTTTCTTCTATGGGAGAAGCAATAAGAGTCCTCTAGAGCATATTACCAATTTTGTTGAGATGAGTTCCACCCTCCATGTCCCTAATGTCTCCCAAGAGGTCATACGTCTAAGATTGTTTCCTTTCTCTCTTAAGGACAAGGCTAGGGCTTGGTTGTGTTCCTTACCTATTGGTTGCATCACTTTATAGGCCGAGCTTCAATCTAAGTTCTTTCAAAAATTCTATCCCATGGCCAAGACAGCTGACCTTAAGACGCCATTATGACTTTCTCCCAGCATGATCTGGAATTTTTTCATGAGGCTTGGGAGAGATTTAAGGACCTTCTTAGATAGTGTCCACACCACAGGTATGGTAATCATGACCTACGACAGTACTTCTTTCAAGGTTTAAATGAACAAAATAGGATAATGGTCAATGCCGCCTCTAGTGGTGGCTTCTATCTTTTGAAACTGACTGAGGCATGGAAGAAAATGGAGTTGATGGCTAAAAATTCTTTTCAAGACTTTGTTATGCATAGGTCTAGTCGAGGAGGTAATAGGAAAAGTGTTAGTGAGGTTAGAGTCTCTTTAGATTTTCTTGCTAAAGGTTGAGGCCTTAACAAATAAGTTAGGTCAATTTATTTCTTTGTCTCTTTCATCCCACGGTCATAGGACTAGTTCCGTAGGTTCTTCCTTCGCCTCTTTAGTTGTTAAAATTTGTGCATTGTGTTTCGAATCATCTCATGAGACTGTAGCTTACCCTTTAGCACCCCAGTTTCCTAATTTTATAAAGGAGCAAGTGTGTGCTACTTAAGGTTATTCTCATGTGTACAATCCATACTCGAACATATACAATCCAGGTTGGAGGGATAGCCTAAGATTTTCTTGGAGACAAGGTCAGTATGAGTTTAGTTCACATCCCCAGGCCCCATTCCAATAGTGTCTTTATCCTGCTAATTCTCCAGGGTTATCAACCCAGGCTTCCTAGTGTTCCTCAACCAACAGCACTCCCTGCTCCCTGTAGTAGCCTATCTCCTAGCGATGATGTGGTAAAGCTAATACAGTTTATTCAGAATTACTAGTAGGCATTAGCTAGTCAGCATCAAAAGTTAGCCGATAATAGGCAAAAGATGGTTAGCTATAAGCAACAGATGGCAAGGTTTCAGGGAAAGTTAGCGTAGATTGCCATGTAGTTGAGCACTAGAGAACTCAGGAAATTGCCTTCTCAACTAGAAATGAACCCTAGAGTCCAGTCCTGTTCCTCCACCGATACTACTCATCCTCCTTAGGCTCAGGCTAGGGCCGTTACTACTCTTAGGAGTGGTAGGATAGTGGATAATAGGGTAGGAGTTGGCTTTACGGTGCCTACACCTAGTGGTCCTTCTAAGTCTAGAGCGCATCATAGTAGCCCTGTTGAGGGGGATTTAAGAGAGGGGCTTGTTGAGAGAGTTGAGCCTATTAAAAACCATGGAGAAAGTAGTACTTCCCGTCTACATCTGAGGGAAAAGAGCCCATTGATGATTCCCATGTGCCTAGAGGTATTGCACTTAGACTTCCCTTCCCATCCACTTTAGAGAGGCCTACGTCTAGTGAGGATTCTAGGTTTTTAAAGATCTTAGAGCATATTAAAGACCTTAAGGTTAATCTTCCCTTGACAGATGTGATATTTTCCATTCCCTCATATTCTAAGCTCTTCGAGGATCTTTGTACAAGGAAACGTAGATTATCGAACATTCCTAAGAAGGTGAGGCGTACGAAGAAGGTAAGTAGTATTTGTATTCCAGCCAAGATGAGTGACCTCAGGGATTTCACCATTCCTTGTAGGATTTGTGACACTCAGATTGATCACGCCTTACTAGGTTTAGGGTCTAGTGTGAATCTCATTCCTTACTCCATCTATTATTAGTTAGGTCTAGGTGAGTTGTCCCCTACACATGTTACTCTTCAGCTAGCTGATAGGTCTGAGCGTTGGCCTAGGGGTGTGATAGAGGATGTTATGGTCTAGGTAGGTAAGTTTGTGTACCCTGTTGATTTCATAGTGCTAGATATGGATTCGGGTCATGATTCTAGGCATTCCACCCCTGTTCTATTAGGTCACCCCTTTCTTGCTACCACCGATGCCATTATTCGTGATAGGTCAAGGTTACTAGAGATGAAATTTGGGAATTTAAGGTCCACTATGAAGGTTGCCGAGGTAGTAAATAGGGCTAGTATAGGAGGAAAGGATGGAGAAGAGTGCTTTAGAGTTGATGTGATTGATTCTTGTGTTAAGGATATTGTAGAGAGAATTATGACTGATAGAGAATAATTGAGAAAATTTGAGGATTTGTTGTCTAGCTTTGATTTAGAGACCTTAGAGCAAAAATGTGTAGCTTTTACCTCTTTGGGTAAGGGTTCTTTGGTTGATAAGTCACTTGCGATTATTCCTTTTACTTTTGATTCTAGTGCTGTCCCCATTGATGATGTTGAGGTTAAATCCCCCTTGGTTGGGCCTAGCCCATCTCTAGAGCTCAAACCCTTCTCGATCATTTGAAATATGCTTTCCTAGGCTTTAGTAAGACTCTTTCGGTTATCATAGCTTTCGACCTTTCTAGCGAGTATGAGGAGCGTCTCTTAAGGGTTCTTAGGAAACATAGGTAGGCCATAGGGTGGAAAATTGATGATTTGAGAGGTATTGACCCTTCGGTTTGGATGCATTGTATCCATCTTGAGGATGAAGCCGTTCCTTCTGAGGAAATGCAAATGGGGCTAAATCCACACATGAGCGAAGTAGTTAAGAAAGAGATCATTAAGCTTTTAGATGCAAACATAATTTATCCAATCTTTGATAGTAAGTGGATTAGCTCAGTCTAAGTCATCCCTAAAAAGTCTGGGGTCACAATTATAGAGAATGAGAGATGAGAGCTTATCCTTGTGTGTACTCTCTCGAGTTGAAGAGTTTGTATTAACTATAGGAAGCTCAACTCTAAAACTAGGAAGGATCATTTCCCATTGCCTTTTCTAGACCAGATCTTAGATGGAGTAGTTGGACATAGCTACTATTGCTTTCTAGATGGTTATTTCGGGCATAATTAGATCCTTTTGTTTCCTGAGGACTAGGAGAAAACCATCTTTACATGTCCCTATGGCACTTTTGCCTATAGGAGGATGCCCTTAAGTCTATGTAATGCCCTAGCAACTTTCCAGAGATATATGGTGGCATTTTTAGTGACATGATTGAGAGACATTTAGAGATTTTCATGGATGATTTCTCAGTCTTTGGTGATAGTTTTGATGAGTGCTTGAATCACCTCTCTTTAGTTTTAGACCAATGTGTGGAGAAGAATCTAGTGTTGAGTTAGGAGAAATCCCATTTCATGGTGCAATGAGGGATAGTGTTGGGTCATGTAGTCTCATCTAGTAGTATTCAAGTTGACCCGGCTAAGGTAGAATTGATTGAAAAGTTGCTTGTCCCTAAATGTGTTAAGGATGTTAAATCTTTTCTAGGGCATATAGGTTTCTACCATAGGTTCATCAAGGATTTTAGCCATATAGTGCATCCTTTGTCTAGGCTCTTAGCACAAGATGTCTCCTTTGAGTTTGATGATAAGTGTGTTAGAGCTTTTAATAAGTTTAAATCCTTATTATCCTCGTCCCCGATCATCCAGCCACCTGACTATAGTCCTTCGTTCAAGGTTATGTTTGATGTATTTGATTATGCGATAGGAGCAATTTTAGGTCAACAGCGAGACAAGTTGCCCTATGTAGTGTATTATGCTTGTAAGATGCTTGACGAAGCCCAAAAGAACTATACCACCACAAAAAAGAGCTTCCAGCAATTGTCTTCTCCCTTAACAAGATTAGGTTGTACATCCTGAGGTCTAAATTGATTGTCTACACTGATCATGTGACGTTGAGGTATTTGTTGTCTAAGAAAGAGTCTAAGCCCCGCTTGATTAGGTGGATGCTTCTTCTCCAAGAGTTTGATGTTGAAATCCGGGATAAAGAGTGTAGTGAAAACATAGCAGTGGATCACCTTTCCTATCTTGTTAGTGAGTCTTCTAGTGATCCATCTCTTTTTCGTGATTCATTTCTCGACGAGCAATTGTTTGCCATCTCTCATCACACACCATGGTTTGCTTATATTATTAATTATCTTTCCATAGGGTGTCTTCCGTCTCATTGGGAAAAGAGGGAGAAAGATTGGTTCCTGGTACAAGTCAGACATTTCTTTTGAGAGGATCCCTATCTTTCCAAGGTGTGTATGGATCACGTGATTCGCCGGTGTGTGCCCGAGGACGAGTTTGAGAGCGTGTTGAGTATGTGTCATAATAAGGGGTGTGAAGGTCATTTTAATGGAAAGAAGACCACCGCGAAGGCCTTACAATGTGGATTCTTTTGGCCCACTCTCTTTAGGGATGCCCAAGAGTATTGTAAAAAGTGTCTTAGATGTCCATAATCTAGGTCTATCTCTAGAAGAAGCATGATGGTTTTATCCCTATTCTTCCACATGAGTTATTTGATGTTTAGGGTATAGATTTCATGGGACCATTTCCACATTCCTTTGGGTACCAATACATTTTAGTGGCCGTAGACTATGTGTCCAAATGGGTTGAGGCTATTCTCACATGCACTAATGACCATAGAGTAGTGGTGAAATTCATTAAGGAGAACATTTTCTCTAGATTTGGAGTCCCTAGGGTCTTGATTAGTGATGGGGGTTTGCATTTTCGCCATAGGACTTTAGAAGCCTTGTTAAGAAGATATTTGGTCACCCATAAGGTAGCTACTTCTTATCACCCACAAACTAGTGGACAAGCAGAGGTGTCCAATTAGGAGATCAAGCACATTTTAGAGAAAACGGTTACGCTCGATAGGAGAGATTGGTCTATTAGGTTGAATGATTCTTTATGGGCTTACTGTGCCGCCATTAAGACTCCTATTGGTATGTTTCTATAGATTGGTTTACTAGAAAGCTTGTCACTTGCCGATAGTACTAGTGCATAAGGCTTATTGGGCAATCAAAGCCCTAAACTTTAATTTGGCGAGAGTGGGTGAGAAAAGGAAGCTTAACCTAGCATAATTGGAGGAGCTTAGGTTTGAGGCACATGAGAATGCCAAGCTTTATAAGGATAGGATAAAGAGAATTCATGATAAACATATTCTTAAGAAATCATTCTCTCCCTCCGATAAAGTTTGGTCATTTAACTCACATTTGAAGCACTTTCCAGGTAAGCTCAAGTCAAGATGGCTGAGAGATGGCAGTGAACGGGCAATGCTTGAAGCATCATATGATCTGAGAATGGCTCGTGTAGAGGTTTTAATGCTTCAGCACTCCATCTATGGAGGTTGAAGATAAGTTGGTGATCGCCTGGCTGACGGAATGGTGGTTAGTGCTACTAGGAGGCAACCTAGGTTCAATTTTGCAATTTTGTATTTGTTTCACTTTCTTTCCTTCTTGTTTTCCTTCTTTTCATTGCCTACACTAAAGTGTTGAATCCTAATCCTTTGTCCCATAAGATACTCCGTTACTTATTATTGCACATGCTAATGCAAGTTTACATAGGCGATGCTACTAACCTTGTTTTCTTTGAGTGCTTATCAATTGTGAGTCATAGTGGTAGTATTATGGTAATTTATCATTGGCATGGAGAGCTTTGAAGAAAATGCAAGGTTGCATCTATCGTTTCTCCACTTGTTTCCCATGTTTCTACCCTATCCCCACTACCTTTACTTACTTTGTAATGCCAATTTGCTTGTTTATGTGCTTTGCTTTATTTGCTTGAGGACAAGCAAAGTTTAAGTTAGGGGGTGTGGGGGTTTGGTTCTATCATTTTATGCTTTCTTAGGGTAGATTGCATTATTTGGTTAAAAATGGTAAAAATTTTTCAAATTTTAATGCATATGGAGTCGTTTGTTTCTTGGTTGATTATTGTGTTGGCTATTGTGGTTGACTCTATTGATTTGTGAATATGAGATGCATTGCGGGAAGTGAATGAAGTGGTTTGAAAACTGGGTCTTAGAAGGGATGCCCTTGGAAGTTGTGGCGAGTGAAGACCTTGAAGAATGTCCCTTGTAGCCACCCTATATCTTGGTAGGAAGAGTGTTGAAAAAGGGTTATTGATGTGAGTGCCCATTCCTTGATTGGTTCTTTTTAATGTGCCAAAACCTTTCTTTTTCTTTTCTTTTTGTGTGAATACAATGAAAAGCATGAAAAATTCAAAAAAAAATTAAAAATGGCAAAAAGGTGCAAAAATATAAAAAAAAATTTGAAAAAGAGAAAAAGCCAAAGGAACCAAAAAGTTTTATGAATAAGTGCATAAGTGACATAATGTCAACTTGGCACAAGCTATCCTCTATGTAGATATGTGACTAAGGCTTTTATAAGCCATTATATTTGTATATTTTCTCATCTTGTCTTTGAGGATTTGTGCGTGTCAGGGAGGTAATGTTAGTTGAGGGGGCACGAAAAATCAACATCCCGAGTGCGTGAGTTAGAATCCTAGGCTTCTAATGGATTGGCTACTTGGTAAATTCTTATTCTCATGAGGAATTAGACCCCTTATGAGTAGAGGAAGGATCCAAAGAGACTTAGGGATCTTTCCACAATAAGAATGCCCCTTTCATGATTCTTAGACTAATTTGGATAATGAGTCAACCTTGTAGGTAACCCTTTGCATCAGCTTTAGAAATAAACTTAATATTAGGCTTGCTTAGGGATAAGCAAGGAGAAGGTTTAGGGGTGTTGGTGTGTTGTGTTTTGATGTGTGTTTGTGTTGTTATTTGCCTATGTTTAAGAGGTATTTTGAGCCTTAGGAGATGCATTAGTATAGTACATATACTAGAGTTAGGCTTAAGTGTAAACAAATGTACATAATTGAGTTTCTAAGTCAAATGCTGTACTAAATAATTAATTTTGTGCCTTAGGTGAGCTATAGGGCTGAAACAGAGCTTGAACAAGGATGAACAATGAAGATGGAAGAGGTATGGGTCGTGTGATAAAGGTTGAGAGCAAGAAAGAGGAAATTCAAGGTCAATTGGAGGCACTAGTTGACATAGAAAAAATTGCAGGTCGACTGGCCACTTCAGAAAGAAGCCTATTTTTAGCCGGTTGACTCCCCTGAAAAGCCAGTCGATTGCCTAAGTCGACCAGCCATTCCAGAGAGCACCAAGACTGAAGCCGGTCGAGCTAAGAAGCCGGTCAACCTTTAGTGTGCAGTAGAGGTTACAAAAGCTCGATTTTACAGCTTTTAAAAAGGAGATGAGACTTAGACCCATCACACAAACACAAAAACCCTAGCTACATCACCTTTAACACACACACAATCATACACTTTTCACCTAGATTCAAACTTACTTGGAGAATTCAAACACTGGGATTGAAACGTATTCAAAGATTTTGTACAAGAATTACTAGGATCTCTTTTATATTATGTTTGGGTAGATTTGTTTAGGGTGATGATACTTGTGTAATAGGTTGATCCTATGCTTCTATATTATTGGATTTAATGGCTTAATATATATACATATGCTATATTCTTCTTGTTTCAATAGCTATAGTTCGCTACATGTCTAGGTGTTTGATAATATGCCTATGAGAGTTGCATATGTATAAATTGAGCTCTATTTACTACTAAACACCTTTAATCTATTCTATAATCACATCTATGTGTTTATGTGTAGATCTTGTGAAGTAGGTAATGCTTATATTCATGTCTATGTGTATGTTTGCATGCTTGGTAGTAAATATAACCTCAATATTGCATACATGTTAGCTCTAAAGTGCTTTTGATGGTGTAATCCGAGCATGACGATGTTTAGTAGTCAAATAGGCCCTTTTATTCACGAACACCTTGGCCTAGAATGTGCATGATTTTGCTAATAAGTCAAGTCCCACTATAGTAACCCTAGAATGGCAAGGCAAAATTTAAGGCCAGTCTAAATCAAGTCTCCTTTGGCTTTAAATCCAGTCAATAGGTTTCCCGGTAGATTTAGTCGACTCTAGCGACACTAGGTCCTGGCTTTAAATCCATCGAACGGTTTAGGTACTAGGGTAGGTTCGTTCTAGGTCACCTAGGAAGCTAATTGGTCACTCTTAAAGCCCTAGGTCATAAGGATCACGCCATAGCTCTAGGAAATGCCACCTAGGGATGGACCTGCACTGAGTCCTAAGAAGAAATTAAGACACTAATTAAGAAACCTAGTTAAAAGTGCAATCGTTCATTAAGCCATTACATGTAAATCCCATAGAATTTAAGTCTATGATCACCCATTAGCAAATAGATGTCACCCTAATCCCTTCCATTTGTTAGTTCTCTCTAGATAGTTTGTCTTTGCACTATCATTCCCATAGTATAGTTCTATTTTCTTTAGTTAGAGCTCCCAACCATCCAAAAACACCAAAAATAGTTAGTTTAGGTTTCCTGTAAGCATTCTCTAGGACATACACACACACGTAGAATCCATCTCATAACATAGGCTCCCTGTAGTTTGACACCCGTTCTCATAGACACTACAATGCATCGATCTGTGTGCTTACGGGTCACTAGAGCTTGTACTCGAAAGATGACATCAAATATGAAGATACAGTTGAAATAAAATTCTCTAGCAAAACTAATGATAAAATAAGGTTTAGTACTTCTAATTTCAATTCTCGGAATTTAGTACCCTCATCAAAATCTTTCTTAGATTTTGATTATTCCTATCACTAAAGAGCCAACTATTCAAATTGCCATTTCCAAGGTGCAATGTAAAACAATCCTGATCCTTAAAATGTCTATGTCCTTGAAACTCCAAAAACCAATATGTCATTTATAGCAAGTAAGATGAGAGGATCTACCCTAGTTATTCCTAAATGTAAGTCTATATCTCAAGCCAAAGATCCAAATTGTTTTATGATTTCAAAAGAATTCAAAATTGATTTTCAATATCTTAGAAAGATTTCAAATCTGAGCAAAATGCATCAAAAAGAGAATAGTTTTTAAACAAATTTCATAAGGATAATATCCGTGAAAATTATTATTCATTTATCAAAAAATATGAAATCAGTCTTTATTTCTTCGATTGGTTTGAAATGTTTTGCGAATCATGGCAAATCAATTTTCCCTTCTGAAAAAAAAAAACAACCAAGAAATGACTTTTTTCAAATCAAAGCAAAACTGTTGACTTTATAAAACCGCCTTTTGAAGAAATTAAAATTCCATATAAAGAGTACCTTCTTTCAACCTCCCCAGTAAAAGGGTTTTCTTCTCTTGACCCAGCATAGAAGACCACAGTAAAAGAAACAAACAAACAATCAAATAAAATAAGTTTACAAACCAATACCTAGACTTCCTTGGAACGTAAGTCAATAAAGTAGAAGTGATCTTAACTACTAGAGATTGGCATAGGACTACCACAAGTAACTCTCCTTCTTAAGCTAAAATTGCCTAACTTATTGTCAAACCCTTTGACCTCCTTTCTACAATCAAGCACAAAAGCACTGCAAATGATTTTCTAGAAAAAAGATTGATAAACAAATGCAAGTTCTCTCAAACTTATCTTTAAAAGAAAATAAATAGGTTGAAGATTTTCAACAAAGTCCACCAAAAGAAAAACAAATCATACTCAGAAATCCCATTCCACCAAAATTTGACAATTATCTTACTGTTATTAGACAAACATCTGACTCAGATAGTGACAAAGATTCTGTTATTGAATTAGAAAAGAATTTTACTCAAGAATCAACTTAGCTTCAAATACAATCCATTATACCAGGAAACTTTACTCCTAATTATTATCCAAAACCTACACCAATAGATATCCAATTCGAAGAACGACTAACACATATACAAGCTCATTACTTAGATGGTGCCCGCTATGAATGAAATATAGATGGGAAAAGTGACTATGAAATTCTTAATCATTTACATGAAATGACCATTGTTGGGATTAGTATGCCCTAAAACTCACTTGTATATGACATTTTGGATGTTGAACAATATATAATCATTTTACTTATGGCATTTTGAGTTTATTACATATTATCTCTAGTATGTATTATTGATGCATGTATGAAGGTCCCTTGACTTGAACTAAAGACTTTGGTGTGTAGTGAGGCTGGATGCATAGTAGGTCCAAGTTTAGATTTAGTCTTGTCATGGAAGAGCCCATAACTAAATAGTAGTGTTGGGTTCTCTACCAAGATGAGGTTATAGCGGGCAAGTCTCCTTGTTAAGGGTGATCTACCTAGGTCATTGGAGAAATTTTTAGACTCGTCTCTCTAGTGTGTATGTGTATCACGCATTGGACAAGACTATTATGACTATGTTTTCTAGATACGTATTATCAAAAGAAAGGAAACAAGATACTCACTACTACTGAGTGACCATTGCTCTTAATCTTGAGCGTATGTGGATGAACTAACGAAGTCAAGGTTTGGTGCTTTGATTCACTGTGAGTGAGATCTTATTTTATTAGGATTAACAGCCTTATGTGTTGAATGCCAAGTTCTAATTTGTTGGAATGTGCATATGTAATATGAAATCTATGTGCCCCTTTGGGATTGCCCGATTGATCATCAAAATCTAGATATAGTTATACTACCTTTCTAGGTAGATCTATCATTTGGCTTAAGGGTCACTCTTGAGGTCAAGGATCTATGACCAAGGATGGTTGTTTATAGAAAAAGAGATCCAATGGAGAAGATATAGCTAAGGAGGTGATAGTACAAGAGCCAAAGGACAACCTTAGTTGTAGGTATACATAGAGGGGCATTATAGTTGGTTATTTAGTAGGTCAAAGACAAAGTTCACATTGTTTTGTGATAAGCTTCTGGGTAACAACAATTATCCTTGGAGTGTAACTTTGATCTTATGGTGGAATAGATTGGAGTTAAAATGGTCATTATGTTTACTAGATTTTGCAAGGATATTTTTGGAAGCCAAGGTCAATTGTGTCTTCTTAGTACCTTCCCTAGTGAATAATTTTGAGAGAATAATCTTGAAAGAGCAAGTTCAATATTTTGGTAGTAGCCTATTTGGGCCAAAGCTTGGAATTGGACTTAGGCTTCTTTAGGGCCCAAGATAACCTAGTCCGGTTTGGATGGATTCTTATTGGGCTTGGGCTTGGGCCTCCACATGGATTATGGACTATCTATTGGGCTCAGCCCAAGTCTTCTAAGACGTGCTAGAAAGTTATTACAAGAGAATTCAAATGGTACAAGTAACTACAACTTGCATAAGAATTCAAGTCATACAAGAAACTTCCAAGACATATGGAAAATATTTACTACTAGGAAAATGTTTTCCACATGGAAAGTTTACAAGGTTTGGGTGCTAAACTTTTCCTACAAATAGGCAAGATCCTAAACCATTTCTAGTATCCATTTTTGTGGTTGATCTCTTCCATTTTGGCAAGAAAATACTAAAACACATAGTACATACTTATTATGTGGTTTCTCCTCTAAATTTTCAAGAGCATATTGATATCGCTATTTGAGCACAAGCCTAAATAGCCTGCAAGTGCACGGGACATATGTAATATAGTATGTGCAAGTGCGGGGTCGAATCCACAGGGAGGCTACGTTGGTTTAGTCTTTATGTGCTCGAATGCCTTAAACTAGCTACGTGCGTGTGTGTACTTACTTTGGGATGGAAGGGAGCTCGGAAAAATGAAAATAAAAACTAATCTATGGAGGAACTTAAAGGAGCCAAACTAAAGAAGGAAACACTAATAAAGAAGAAGGGGACCTAGGGCGATTGCATTGCAACAAGACTTGGGCTATGATACTGCTATTTGAGCACAAGCTTTAAAAGACCCGCAAGCGTACGGATGTGCAATATAGTGTATACGAGTGCAGGTGTCGAACCATAGGGAGGCGTGAATGATGTGAATGAATTCTATGCTTGGTATCCTAAAAGTGCCAAAGAAAAAGATCTAAACTATAGATATTTCTTTTCTTTTGGATTTTGGATTGTCGGGAGCTCAATGTAAATGAAATAAAACTAAACTATGAATAAAAACAAATGGAAACACAAGTTGATTAAGAGGAAACTAACAATTGGAAAGGGATTAGGGTGACTTTGGCTTATGAATGGGTAATTCTATACTCAAATGCTATGGGATTAAGGAATGATGGCTAACTCTCATAATTGCTCGAAACTAGGTTACTAATTAGTGTCCTGATTTCCCCCTAGGACTCGGTGCGGGTCCGTCCCTAGGCGACGTCTCCTAGAGCTACGGCGTGGTCCTTATGACCTAGGGCCTCAAGAGTGACTAACTAACTTCCTAGGTGGCTTAGAATGAACCTACCTTAGTACCTAAACCGTTGGCTGGGTTTAAAGCCAAGACCTAGTGTTGCTAAGGTCGACTAAATCTATCCTGAAACCTATTGGCTGGATTTAAAGCCAAAGAAGACTCAACCTAGACTAGCCCTAAATTATGCTTCCTCATTCTAAGGTCACTACAGCAGGATTTCACTTGCTAGTGCGTGTAGAAATATGCGCTATTGAAGTTATGCTCGTTACTAGGCATGCTAATACGCATATAGACATGAATAAAAGCACTACCCACTTCATAGCATCCACATATAAACACATAGACATGAGTATAACATGGATTAGATGTGTTTAGTAACAAACAAACTTCAATTTATATACATGTTATTCATCTAGGCATTTTATCAAACATATAGACATGAATGAAAGAACACCCAATTAAACAAGACAAATCAAAACATATATATATTCAGCCATCATATCCCATATCATAAGAGTATAAAATCAACCCATTACATAAGTTTAATCACCCTATACAAATCTACTCGAGCATAATGGAAAATAGAATGAAAGAGATATAACAAAACTCCCCTTTCATCCTAGCTAATCTTGACTGCAGCTTTTGAATAGATTTACTCCAAAAGATTGTTGAATCCTCTAACTCAAGCCTGGTTCTTGATGAAAAGTGTGTGAAAAGGGTGTGTGAGGCGGCTAGAGAATAGGGTTAAGTGTGTGTGAGGTTTAGGTGTGAAGTGCGTGTGTGGCTCCTCCCCAATTCTGCTCCGCATCAGGCTTTATTTATAGGTTCGCGCATAGCCAGTCGACCGGCTTGGTCGACTAGCCTCTGGAATACTTGACCGGCTTTCTTCTAGGGCTCTCTGGAGTGGCCGGTAGACCGGCTTGAAGGGGGGGTCGTCCGGCTTTTTGATGGATCTTTCTGGAGTGGCCGGTCGACCTATACGGTCGACCGGCTCTTCTTCCTTGGTCGTCCGGCTGACTTCCTTCATCCAATTTTTCATCTTTTCGGCCTTTAGTCTTCTCTCTTAGACCCGTGCATGTCCTATCTTCATCACCTTTCATCGTCCAATCTTTGTCTTAACCCAAAGTCCGCCTAAATCATTGAAAACAAGCAATTAGTGTAGCAATTTATCTCTTAAACTCAATATGCACATTTGTTCACGCTTAAGCCTATTCCTATCAAAAGTACTACACTAATGCATCATTATAAGCATTCAAAACCACTAAAATATAAGTAAATGGCAATGCAAACACACACCAAATCACAACTCATCAACACCCCCAAACCTTCTCCTTGCTTGTCCTCAAGCAAGCTTAATCTTAAATTTTATCTCTAAAGCTGATACAATGGATTGCCTAAAGGATTGACTCGCTATCAGTATTAGTTTGAGATGCATGAAAGGGGCATTCCTATTGTGAAGAGATCCCTAAGCCTCTTTGGATCTTCCCTCTACTCATAAGGGATCTCGTTCCTCATGGGAATTTCCCAAGTAGCCAATCCACCACAAGCCTAGGATTCTAACTCACGCACTCGGGATATTGATATTTCGTGCTCCCTCAACTGACATGGCCTCCCTAACATACACCAAGCCTCAAAGATAAGAAGAGAGAGTATACAAACACAACGGCTTTTTATAAGCCTTATTCACATGTCTACAAAGATGATAACTTGTGCTAAGTTGACATTGTGTCACTTATGCACTAACTTTTAGGTGCCTTTGGCTTTTTCTCTTTTTCACTTCATAGATTTTTGCACCTTTTTGCCCTTCTTTTTTTTTTTTTTTCAATTTCAATTGCTTTGTATTGTGTTCTCAAAAAGGAAGAAAAAGAAAGGCTTAGGCATATCAACAAGGACCAATCAAAGAAGAGGCACTCACATCAATAACCCTTTTTCAACACTCTTTCCTACCAAGCTATGGGGTGGCTACAAGGGTTATTCTTTTAAGGTTCTCACTCCCCACAACTTTTAAGGGCATCCCCTCCAAGACTTAGTTTTCAAACCACTCTATTCATTCCCCCACAATGCCTCTCATCTTCATAAATCAATAGAGTCAATCACAAAAGCCAACACAATGATCAACAAAGAAATAAATGACTCTCTATGCATCAAAATTGAAAAATTTTCACCATTTTTATGCATGATGCAATCCACCCTAAGCAAGATATAACAAGAAAACCAAACTCCCACACCCCCAAACCTAAACTTTGCTTGTCCTCAAGCAAAAAGAACAAAGCACAACAAAAACAAGCAAGTCATCATTACACAACGAGTAAGGATGGTTGGGATAGGGTGCAAACAGGGGGAACAAGTGAAGAAAGGATAGATACAACCTTGCATTCTCTTCAAAGCTTTCTATGCCAACTCCCAATCACCATACTACTAACCTGTGACTCACAATTCACAAACACTCACAAAGAAAACAAGATTAGTAGCATTGCCTAGGCATACTTGCATTGGCATGTGCAATAATAAGTAGTGGTGTATCTTCTGGGACAAAGGATTGGGATTCAACACTTTTAGTTGGGTGCAAGAAAGATAAAAGAAAGAAAATAAAAAGAAACGAAAGTAAAACAAATGCAAAACTACAGAATTGAACCTAAGTTGCCTCCTAGTAACGCTAACCACCAAGCCGTCAACCAGGCAAATACCAGCTCATCTTCAACTTCCATAGGCGGGATCCTGAAGCTTTAAAACCTCCACACGAGCCATGCTCGGATCATATGCGTGCTTCAGGCGTTGCCCATTTACCGTCAACTCTCGGCCATCCTTCAAGTCTTTAATCTTGACTGCTCCGGAAGGATAGGCAATCATCACCTCATATGGACCATCCCATCTCGTCTTAAGCTTTCCTGGAAAGAGTTTCGGTCGTGAGTTAAACAACCAAACTTTATCAAAAGGAGAGAATGATTTCTTAATTATGTGTTTATCATGAATTCTCTTCATCCTATCCTTATAAAGTTTAGCGTTCTCATATGCCTCGAATCTAAGCTCTTCCAGTTTTGCTAGGTCTAGCCTCCTTTTCTCACCCGCTCTTGCCAAGTCAAAATTTAGGGCTTTGATTGCCCAATAAGCTCTATGCTCTAGCTCTACCGGCAAGTGACAAGCTTTACCAAATACTAATCTATACAGAGACATACCAATAGGAGTCTTAAAGGCAGTACGGTAGGCCCACAAAGCATTATTTAACCTAATAGACCAATCTTTTCTATCGGGCCTAACCGTTTTCTCTAAAATGTGTTTAATCTCTCTATTGGACATCTCTACTTGTCCACTAGTCTGCGGGTGATAAGGAGTAGCTACCTTATGGGTGACTGAATATTTCCTCAGCAAGGCCTCTAAAGTCCTATGGCGAAAATGCAAACCCCCATCACTAATTAAGACCCTAGGGACTCCAAATCTAGAGAAAATATTCTCTTTAATAAATTTAACCACTACCCTATGGTCATTAGTCCATGTAGGAATAGCCTCAACCCATTTGGACACATAGTCAACGGCCACTAGAATGTATTGACACCCAAAGGAAGGTGGAAATGGAACCATGAAGTCTATACCCCAAACATCGAACAACTCGCAAGGAAGAATAGGGGATAAAAGCATCATGTTTCTCCTAGAGATGGACCCAGATTGTTGACATCTAAAACACTTCTTGCAATATTCCTGGGCATCCCTAAAGAGAGTAGGCCAAAAGAGTCCACTTTGCAAGACCTTCACGGTAGTCTTCTTCCCACTAAAGTGACCCCCACACCCCTCATCATGGCACATGCTCCACACGCTCTCAAACTCCTCCTCAGGCACACACCGGCGAATCATTTGATCCGCACACACTTTGAAAAGATAGGGATCCTCCCAGAAGAAATGCTAACTTGTGCTAGGAACCTATCTTTTTCTCTTTTCTCCCAATGGGAAGGAAAACGCCCTGTGGCAAGATAATTGACAATATGAGCGAACCAAGGCGTGTGATGGGAGATAGCAAATAATTGGTCATCGGGGAATGAATCATGGAAAGGAGTTGGATCACTAGAAGACTCACAAACAAGACGAGAAAGATGATCTGCCACTAAATTTTCTCTACCCTTCTTATCCCTAATTTCTAGGTCAAACTCTTGAAGGAGGAGCAACCACCTAATCAAGCGGGGCTTAGATTCTTTCTTTGACAACAAATACTTCAATGCCGCATGATCAGTGTAAACAATTAATTTGGATCCCAGAATGTATGACCTAAACTTGTCAAGAGAGAAGACTATTGCTAGAAGCTCTTTTTCCGTAGTGGTATAATTCTTTTGTGCTTCATCAAGAGTCTTGCTAGCATAGTATACAACATGGGGCAACTTATCCTTCCTTTGACCTAGAACAGCTCCTATTGCATAATCGGATGCATCACACATAACCTCAAATGGGAGACTGTAGTTAGGTGGTTGGATAATTGGGGATGTAGACAATAAGGATTTAAGCCTATTGAAAGCTCTAACACATTCATTATCAAAGTCAAAAGGAACATCTTGTGCTAGGAGCCTAGACAAGGGACGTGCAATGTGACTAAAATCCTTAATGAATCTACGATAAAATCCTGCATGTCCTAGAAAAGATCTAACATCCTTGACACACTTAGGGACAAGCAACTTTTCTATTAATTCAACCTTAACTGGGTCGACTTGAATTCCCTTAGATGAGACAACATGACCCAACACTATCCCTCGTTGCACCATGAAGTGGGATTTCTCCCAACTTAACACTAAATTCTTCTCCACACATCGGTCTAAGACTAGAGAGAGATGACTCAAGCACTCATCAAAGCTATCTCCAAAGATTGAGAAATCATCCATAAAAATCTCTAAATGTCTCTCAATCATGTCACTAAAAATGGCCATCATACATCTCTGAAAAGTCGCTGGGGCATTACAAAGACCGAAGGGCATTCTCCTATAAGCAAAAATGCCATAGGGACAAGTAAAGGTGGTTTTTTCCTGGTCCTCGGGAAACACAGGGATTTGGTTATATCCCAAATAGCCATCTAGAAAACAATAGTAGCTATGCCCAGCTACTTTATCTAGGATCTGGTCTAAAAAAGGCAATGGGAAATGATCCTTCCTAGTTTTCGAGTTGAGCTTCCTATAGTCAATACAAACTCTCCATCCCGTGGGAGTACGTGTAGGGATAAGCTCTCCTCTCTCATTCTCCACAACTGTGATCCCGGACTTCTTAGGGACAACTTGGACCGGGCTAACCCACTCACTGTCGGAGATTGGATAAATAATGCCTGCATCTAAAAGCTTAATGATCTCCTTCTTAACTACTTCGCTCATGTATGGGTTTAACCTTCTTTGCATTTCCCTAGAAGGAATGGCTCCATCCTCAAGGTGAATATGATGCATACAAACAGAAGGGTCTATGCCTCGCAAATCATCAATTTTCCACCCTATAGCCTTCCTGTGTTTCCTAAGGACCTCTAAGAGACGCTTCTCATGCTCACTAGAAAGATCGGAAGGTATGATGACCGGAAGGGTCTCACTAGAGCCTAGGAATGCATACTTCAAATGATCCGGAAGGGGTTTGAGCTCTAAAGAAAGGCTAGGCTCAACCCAGGGGGACTTAACCTCAGTATTAGCTATGCGTTCATCACTAGAAATGGGAGTAGAAGAATTAACCTTGAGTGACTTATTAATCAAATAGCTCTCAATCAAGGAAGTAGAAGCTACACATTTCTTCTCCAAGGTCTCCAAATCAAAATTTGACATCAATTCTTCAAATTTCCTCAAGTCATCTCCATCGGTCATGGTCTTT
This sequence comes from Cordia subcordata, assembly GCA_028554755.1. Classification (NCBI taxonomy): domain Eukaryota; kingdom Viridiplantae; phylum Streptophyta; class Magnoliopsida; order Boraginales; family Cordiaceae; genus Cordia; species Cordia subcordata. The sequence goes on from JAPTOF010000005.1 coordinate 1,843,987, forward strand.
TCTATGTAATCCTCAACGCAAGAATCAATCACATCGACTCTAAAGCACTCTTCTCCATCCTCCTCTCCTATACTCGCCCTATTTATCACCTCTGCAACCTTTATAGTGGATTTCAAATTCCCAAATTTCATCTCTAATACCCCCGACCTACAATGGATAATAGCATCTGCGGTGGCAAGGAAGGGGCGACCTAGAAGAATGGGTGTAGAATGTCTAGAGTCGTGTCCCGAATCCATATCTAACACTATGAAGTCAACAGGGTACACAAACTCACCTAGCTGAACCATAACGTCCTCTATCACACCCTTAGGTCTACGCTCAGACCTATCAGCTAGCTAAAGAGTAACATACGTGGGAGACAACTCACCTAGACCTAGCTGCTGATAGACAGAGTAGGGAATAAGATTCACACTAGATCCTAAATCTAATAAGGCATGATCAATTTGTGTCTCACGGATCCTACAAGGATTGGTGAAGGCTCCGAGGTCACTCATCTTGGGCGGAAGGCCCGAGGTACAAATGCTACTCACCTTCTCTGTAAGCCTCACCTTCTTAGGAATTTTTGATGACTTACGTTTCCTTGTACAAAGATCCTTAAAGAACTTAGAGTAAGATGGGATGGAAGTGATCGCATCAATCAAAGGAAGATTGACCTTAAGATCTTTGAGATGCTCTAAAATCTTGAAGAACCTAGAATCCTTACTAGGTGTAGGTCTCTCTAAAGCGGATGGAAAAGGAACTCTAGGCTCTATATCTATAGATGCATGGGAGTCATCCATGGGCTCTTTTCCCTCCCTATTTGGTCGGGAAGTACTAATCTCTCCCTGATCTCTAATGGTCTCATTTCTCTCAACAGGACTCTCTCTAGAATTTCCCCCAACAAGGTTACCATCTTTGTGCTCTAGGCTCGGAAGGACCACTAGGTGCAGGCACTGCAGAGTCAACTCCTACCCTATTATCCACTACCCGACCACTTCTAAGAGTAGTGACGGCCTTAGCTTGGGCCTGAGAGGGATAAGTGGTATCGGTGGAGGAACAAGATTGGACTCTAGGGTTTACCTCCGACTGGGAAGGCAATTTCCCGGGGTCTCTAGCACTTAATTGACTAGCAATCTGTCCTAACTGTGCCTCAAACCTCGCCAATTGCTGCCTATTTTCTGCAATTCCTGTTGCTGGCTAGCTAATGCCTGTTGCTGATTCTGAATAAACTGCATTATCTTCATTGTGTCATTGCTAGGAGGTTGGCTACTAGAGGGAGCAGGTAAAGCCTGAGGTTGAGGAGCACTAGTAAGACGGGGTTGATTCAGATGATAGAAACCTGGGGGATATTGAGGACGGGGTCGCTGCTGAGGTGGAACTTGAGGATGTGAACTAGACTCATGCTGTCCTTGTCTCCATGAAAATTTCGGGTTATCCCTCCAACCCGGATTGTATATGTTCGAGTATGGATTATACTCACGAGAATAACCTTGTGTGGCACATACTTGCTCTTTCATGAATTCAGGAAATTGGGATGCTAAAGGGCAAGCCATAGTCTCATGAGATGACTCGGAGCATAATGCACAAACTTCAACAACTAAAGGGGCGGAGGGAGAACCTAAAGAACCAGTCCTATGACCCTGGGATGAAATGGACAAAGAAATGAATTGATCTAGTTTACTTGTTAACGCCTCGACCTTAGAGGGTAAGTCTGAAGAAATTCCAACCTCACTAACACTTCTCTTGTTACCCCCTCGACTAGACCTTTCCATTGCAAAATTTTGAAATGAATTCTCAGCCATCATTTCTATTTTCTCCCATGCCTCAGTCGGTCTTAAAAGATAGAAACCACCACCAGAGGCGGCATTGACCATCATCCTATTTTGTTCATTTAGGCCTCGAAAGAAGTATTGCATTAGGTCATGATTGCCGTATCCATGGTGTGGACATTGTCTAAGAAGATCTTTGAACCTCTCCCAAGCTTCATGAAAAGATTCTAGGTCATGTTGGGAGAAAGTCATAATGGCAGTTCTAAGATCGGCTGTCTTGGCCATGGGATAAAATTTTTGGAAGAACTTAGATTGAAGCTCAGCCCATGTAGTAATGCACCCATTAGGCAAGGAGTGCAACCAAGTCCTAGCCTTATCCTTAAGAGAGAAAGGAAACAATCTTAGACATATGACCTCTTAGGAGACATTGGGGACATGAAGACTGGAACTCATTTCAACAAAATCAGTAATATGATCAAGAGGACTCTCATTGCTTCTCCCGTAGAAAGAGGGAAGCATAGCCAACATATTAGGCTTAATCTCGAAGTTCGTTCCCCCCAAACCTGGAATTTGAATAGCCGAATTAGGCTCAAAGGTTTCGGGGAGAAAGAATTGCCTAAGAGTGGGTTCCTCATCTATAGGTGGATCCGGTCATGTGGCTTTTGTCTAAAATGAGCTTGGGCTTGATGCCCAATGTGCTCATGAGGTGGAATGGGATTCATTGGGGGATTGGGTGGATTATGAGGATGATTGGGATCGGTCATCTCCTCAGGAAGAGCTCCTAAATTCCTGAAACGTCTAGTGATTCTTTCGGGTTCGGGATTAAGAGGAACTAGGGGATTCCTAAGGGATCTCCTACCACGCATGCACAAACTATCCTAACTCCGGCCACTTCAACCCCCAAAAACTTCAATATTCCTACACTACAGCAAATAATCCACAATCCTAAAAAGTCTACTAAAAAAAATAAAGTCAAAAGCTGAAATAAACCAACAAGAAGAGAGAAAAAAAAAAAACTAAAACAAGATAATGTGAGCAGTAAACAAAATAAGTAAAAACTAAACAAACTATAAAGAAAAAGCAAGAAAAGCAACTATCAAAACACACAAGCACAGAATGCAAATCACCGTGCCTCCCCGTCAACGGCGCCAAAAACTTGATACCTCAATTTGAGCACAAGCTTTAAAAGACCCGCAAGCGTACGGATGTGCAATATAGTGTATACGAGTGCAGGTGTCGAACCACAGGGAGGCGTGAATGATGTGAATGAATTCTATGCTTGGTATCCTAAAAGTGCCAAAGAAAAAGATCTAAACTATATATATTTCTCTTCTTTTGGATTTTGGATTGTCGGGAGCTCTATGTAAATGAAATAAAACTAAACTATGAATAAAAACAAATGGAAACGCAAGTTGATTAAGAGGAAACTAACAATTGGAAAGGGATTAGGGTGACTTTGGCTTATGAATGGGTAATTCTATACTCAAATGCTATGGGATTAAGGAATGATGGCTAACTCTCATAATTGCTCTTAACTAGGTTGCCAATTAGTGTCCTGATTTCCCCCTAGGACTCGGTGCGGGTCCGTCTCTAGGCGACGTCTCCTAGAGCTACGGCGTGGTCCTTATGACCTAGGGCCTCAAGAGTGACTAACTAACTTCCTAGGTGGCTTAGAATGAACCTACCTTAGTACCTAAACCGTTGGCTGGGTTTAAAGCCAAGACCTAGTGTTGCTAAGGTCGACTAAATCTATCCTGAAACCTATTGGCTGATTTTAAAGCCAAAGAAGACTCGACCTAGACTAGCCCTAAATTATGCTTCGTCATTCTAAGGTCACTACAGTAGGATTTCACTTGCTAGTACGTGCAGAAATATGCGCTATTGAAGTTATGCTCGTTACTAGGCATGCTAATACGCATATAGACATGAATAAAAGCACTACCCACTTCATAGCATCCACATATAAACACATAGACATGAGTATAACATGGATTAGATGTGTTTAGTAACAAACAAACTTCAATTTATATACATGTTATTCATCTAGGCATTTTATCAAACACATAGACATGAATGAAAGAACACCCAATTAAACAAGACAAATCAAAACATATATATATTCAGCCATCATATCCCATATCATAAGAGTATAAAATCAACCCATTACATAAGTTTAATCACCCTATACAAATCTACTCGAGCATAATGGAAAATAGAATGAAAGAGATATAACTAAACTCCCTTTCATCCTAGCTAATCTTCGCTGACTTTTGAATAGATTTGCTCCAAAAGATTGTTGAATTCTCTAACTCAAGCCTGGTTCTTGATGAAAAGTGTGTGAAAAGGGTGTGTGAGGTGGCTAGAGAATAGGGTTAAGTGTGTGTGAGGTTTAGGTGTGAAGTGCGTGTGTGGCTCCTCCCCAATTCTGCTCCGCATCGGGCTTTATTTATAGGTTCGCGCATAGCCGGTCGACTGGCTAGGTCGACCGGCCACTGGAGTACTCGACCAAATTTCTACTAGGGCTCTCTGGAGTGGCCGGTGGACCTAGCCGGTCGACCGGCTCTTGAAGGGGGGTCGTCCAGCTTTTCGATGGATCTTTCTGCAGTGGCCGGTCGACCTATACGGTCGACCGGCTCTTCTTCCTTGGTCGTCCGGCTGACTTCCTTCATCCAATTTTTCGTCTTTTCGACCTTTAGTCTTCTCTCTTAGACCCGTGCATGTCCTATCTTCATTACCTTTCATCGTCCAATCTTTGTCTTAACCCAAAGTCCGCCTAAATCATTGAAAACAAGCAATTAGTGTAGCAATTTATCTCTTAAACTCAATATGCATATTTGTTCACGCTTAAGCCTATTCCTATCAAAAATACTACACTAATGCATCATTATAAGCATTCAACACCTTTAAAATATAAGTAAATGGCAATGCAAACACACACCAAATCACAACTCATCAATAACAGATGATGTCTATCTAAGGCTCGGGACTTCTATTGCCGTTGTGTTGATCGGGGGCTCTCTTAACCAATACTAGTGGTTCAACCCGTTAGCTGGATTTAAAGCTAAGGGCCAATCCCTCCTAGCCTACGCAATCCGTGCTTAGAACTTATCCTCTTGGCTGGATTTAAAGCCAAGACTAGCACCTAAACACTACGTGACATTAAGGCTCAATTAACCAACACTAACGTGGGTGAGGGATACTCTAGTCTAGGTTAACTTATCCGCTTGGTTGGATTTAAAGCCAAGGACTAGCACCTAAACTCGACTAAGCATAGCATGTAACCTATTAGCTGGATTTAAAGCTAAAGCCTACTCTACTAAGCAAAGCCACGAGATTAAGCACAATCACATCACCCATATAAGTAGATAAGAGCATTTGAAGCACAAATAACACATGCATATTCACTTAGGCATTTTAACAAACACATAGACATGTTTGATTTCCAATACATAGACAAATTGAATCAGGCCATAAATTTATGTAAATAAACATGTATTAAGAGCCAAAGATCTACACAAATCCATTATTCAAAGCCCTAATCTAATATACAACAACAATCAACCCTAAATCTAGCCTAATCTAGCAACATATTTACAAGAAATAGAGAAAGAACAAGAAGAACTTCCCTAAATTCTTGCTTCCATATCCGTACAAATCCTTCAAATCTTTGTTTAATGCTTCAATCCTAGCTTGGTGTGGGGTTTAGATGGTGGTTTAGAGTGTTTTGTGAAGTAGGTAAAGGGTTAGGGTTTATTAGGATTTAAGAAATAAAAGTTCCTCCCTTGAAAATGAGCTGAAACGAGCTTTTTATGGATTTCTTCAGCGCACAGCCAGTCCACCTAGCCGGTCGACCGGCTCCTTTTTCTTGCTCAACCGGCTTCAATCATGATGCTCTCTGGAATGGCCGGTCGACCTAGCCGGTGGACCGGCTTGTTGAGGAACTCGACCAGCTTCAAATCTTTTATTCTCTGGAGCGACCGGTCGACCTACACGGTCGATCGGCTCTTCTTCTAAGTCAACCGGCTGGATCAGAATGATCTTTTCTTTATTTCTTTTCTTTCGGTCTTCATTCGTTAGCTCATTTCTTCCTCGCATATGCTTGAACCCTTCCAAAACACTCCTAAAACATGAAATATAACACTTAGTATAGTATTTATGCACCTAAATGCATTATGTACAAATATTAACAAATATGCATAAACTTTATACTTAGCGCACTCAATTATACTCTGAACACTCTTAAATATGCATGCAAAAACTAGATGCAAACATGCACAAATGACACACATCAACACCCCCAAACCTTCCCCTTGTGTCCTCAAGCATGCCTAAATAAAGTCTATCCTCATGCTTTTCAAAGAGTTGCCAATTGCATTGATTTGCTATCTTTTTCGGATCCTCCCTTTGATCACAAGGGGTCTTACACCTCTTAGGAATGTCACCAAGTAGCTAGAACCACCACAAACTTAGGATTCCAACTCACGCACTCGGGATGTTGATACTTCGTGCTCTATCAACTAACATGGCCTCCCAATATGCACTTAGCCCCAAAGATACAAGAAAGAGAAGATACATCACAATGGCTCACATTGACGTAAGAGCCTTATTCATAACACACAAAAATAAACAGAAGAGATACTTGTGTCAAATTGACATTATGTCACTTGACACTTATTCAACATACTTTACTTTTCAATCTTTTTGTTGCCTTTTGGCTCTTTTTTTTTCTTTTTTTTATTATTTTTTTTTCATTTTTGCATTTTTTTTCTTTTTTTTTTCTTCAATTCATAAATAGAACAAAAAGAAAGGAAAAAGAAAAGGCTAAGGCAAACCAAAAGAACCAATCAAGGAATGGGCACTCATATCAACAACCCTTTAAAAACACTTTTTCCAACCAAGTTGTGGAGAAACTACAAGGTGCATTCCTAAAAATACTCACTCCCCACAGTTTTCAAAAGGATTCTCTTCAAAGTCTAGGTTATACCCTACACTCCATTTACTCCCCACAATACACCCTTATCTTCTCTAATCAATTAAGTCAATAACAAAAGCCAACTCTCCAACCAACGTGTAGATAAACTAACTCAAAATATGCAAAAAATTGAAAAATTTGAACACATTTTAAGCAAAAATAAGATATGGCAAGCGAATCTATCTCATATATGATATAAACAATAAATGAGCAACCACACCCCAAACCTAAACTTTGCTTGTCCTCAAGCAAAAATCACAAAACCACACGACAAGCAATCAACATGAAACACATATGGGGAATACGGAGACGGATAGATAAGGACAAGTAAAAGATGGATAGATACAACCTTGTTTCCATGTAGTCCGCAAATGCCAAAGACAATCCAATGATCTACTAGCCTCTATCTTTTGTGGAAAGCACTAATGCTCAAAAAACAAAGAAGAGATTAGAAGATATGCTATGGAAGCTCACATTGACATTTGAAATGATAAACAAAGATGTACACACGGGGTAAGGGATTGATGCACAAATGAAGGAAAGGAGCAAGAACAAGTAAGGGAGTAAAAATCTAACCTACTAAGAATGAAAATAAACAAAAGAAAGCCTAAAATATAAAAAGGTAAGATAAACAAAAGCAATCTAATCTATTATGTACAAAGCAAGAATAAGTACAAGAAAACTAATCTACTATATACAAAGGCAAAGGCAAATAAATACAAGAAAAACAAGAAAAATATGAACAAGCCTAGTAGCGCTGGATTTAACGCCTCCAACCGGGCGCCAATGTTAGAGTAAAACATGTTTAAAGTTGCGTGGCACAAATTGCTGGATAATCATCAAAGCACAGAACGTAGAGGGAAAAGGGTCATGCATTAAAGGTTGGGGCAATGAATGCATGATGCACCCCTTTTCAAGATCCCACCCTAAAATATCAAATGAATGCGCAAGTGTGGAATGAAGCATGCTCAAACGTGAAGAATCATGTCCCGCTTGCTCTTTAAATAGCCACCCCATTGCCTTCTTCTCATAATCAAGGGCTAGGAACACACTTTCCCCATAGGTCAAAGATAGGTCTAATGCATGCAACATGGGAAACATGCTTTTTAACCCTAGATGAAAATGTTCTATGCATGAAGGCACAAATGTGAGCTCCAAAAAGGAAGACTCAATGGAATGGGAAATGGGGGTTGGAACGACATTTGGAGAAGAAGGAGCAACGATATAGGAGGTGGATGTACTACACTATTCTTCTCCACAAGATATAACATGATCAAGCCTAGGTCGTTCTAACTCCTCACGAAGGGTGGATTCGATCTTAATGGGCTCTATTTCTATCAATGAATCATCAAACATCCAAAGTGACCCATAGATCATTCTTCCAAGCACATCAATTCCTTTCTTATGTGTCTTCTTAGAGTTGCTATTCTCTTCAACATCATGATTCTTAACTCCAAGAAACTTATCATCTAAAATCACCGAAATTGATGTCTTGTTTTCTCCAGTGGATGACTTTAAACCTTCACTAGCTACAGTCTCTTTAAATTCATCAATACATTCATCACTAGTGGGTGTCATCTCGCCATCATGCTTTTCATACGGGGTAGACACTAATGGAGGGGGCAATGGGGACTCAACGGATTCCTCATCATGTATGCATGAATGCTCAAGGGGAGAATGCGCGCTAAACTCCCTAAATGCCGACTCAGAATGCAATTGAGTACTATTGACACAAAACTCAACCTCCATGTGTATGGAATGTGTGGGATGAGGAGAAAGAAAAAGCCCATGTGACTCAATAGGAGACGTTGAAAGCTTAAGAGGATAGGGTACTACTTCCTCTAAACATAATCACAAGAGTCATCAAGAACCAATTTATCATTAAGCTCATCTTCATACTCACTACAAGATGTTATCTCTCCATCAACCTCTCTTTCTAAATGTCTCTCCCATACATCATCATTTCCACCCTTAGTCACCTCATCGTTGGGTCTCATCTCTATCCCGTCAACTCGTTCTAAAGGTATCTCAAAAGTCTCACTAATGAGTTGCATACTCTCAGCCATTCTCTTCAAGCGCTCTCCTAGAGATTTGGATTCTCGCTTAAAACTCTCTAGTTCCTCTTGATTAGATTGGAGGAGAGATTGGGATTGCTCAAGCATTTGATCTAATTGCTTCGACAGTGCAGACATAACGGAAGAGGGTTCAACCGCGTGAAAAGGGTAGTCATGTTGAAAATCATTTTGCACATAACCATAAAAAAAACTCGGGAGAGGAATGGGTGGAAAAAGAAGGTGTTGGAGGTGGACAATCGAAACTAGAAGGTGAATGGAATAAAGAGTCATCTTGACCCCATTGTGAAAATGCATGATGTTGCTCCCTAGAATCATGATAGCTAGATGTAGATACATGCATGGGCATATGATTGCTATGGGCATAGGGCATTGCATGCGATTGGGGATAGGGGTGGAAGGTGGGACAAGCACTAGAAAAGTGAGCACGGCTTCCACAGTGATTGCAATAACAAGAATATGCATCCCTATAGTCATGATTACTAAATGAAAATGCATGAGATGTTGCATGACTATAGGGGTCATTAGTAGCACTAGCCCTAGGTGGGGAATTCTCGTGGGGACAGAAAACGGTAGGATGCATGAAACTTCCACACAAACGACATGCATAAGGGACTCGTTCGGGTGGTGGGGAGGAGGATATAGGTGACCACCAAGAAGCATTAGGATCGGTCATATTCAATGAATCATGAGTAAAACCTCTTCACAATCAATTTTTTTCTTTTCTTTTTTGTTTTTTTTTTTAGTTTTCAAAGAAAATGGGAATCAAGTAAAGATAGTGCACACGCAAGCAACCAATTGCAAACACAAAAGCACACAAAGAACCAATACCTTGCCTCCCTGGCAACAGCGGCAAAAACTTGATATCGCTATTTGAGCACAAGCCTAAATAGCCCGCAAGTGCACGGGACGTATGTAATACAGTGTATGTAAGTGCAAGGTCGAATCCACAAGGAGGCTACCTTGGTTTAGTCTTTATGTGCTCGAATGCCTTAAACTAGCTACGTGCGTGTGTACTTACTTTGGGATGGAAGGGAGCTCAGAAAAATGAAAATAAAAACTAATCTATGGAGGAACTTAAGGGAGCCAAACTAAAGAAGGAAACACTAATAAAGAAGAAGGGGACCTAGGGCGATTGCATTGCAACAAGACTTGGGCTATGATAACAGATGATGTCTATCTAAGGCTCGGGACTTCTATTACCGTTGTGTTGATCGGGGGCTCTCTTAACCAATACTAGTGGTTTAACCCGTTAGCTGGATTTAAAGCTAAGGGTCAATCCCTCCTAGCCTACGCAATCCGTGCTTAGAACTTATCCTCTTGGCTAGATTTAAAGCCAAGGACTAGCACCTAAACACTACGTGACATTAAGGCTCAATTAACCAACACTAACGTGGGTGAGGGATACTCTAGTCTAGGTTAACTTATCCGCTTGGCTGGTTTTAAAGCCAAGGACTAGCACCTAAACTTGACTAAGCATAGCATGTAACCTATTAGCTGGATTTAAAGCTAAAGCCTACTCTACTAAGCAAAGCCACAAGATTAAGCATAATCACATCACCCATATAAGTAGATAAGAGCATTTGAAGCACAAATAACACATGCATATTCACTTAGGCATTTTAACAAACACATAGACATGTTTGATTTCCAATACATAGACAAATTGAATCAGGCCATAAATTTATGTAAATAAACATGTATTAAGAGCCAAAGATCTACACAAATCCATTATTCAAAGCCCTCATCTAATATACAACAACAATAAACCCTAAATCTAGCCTAATCTAGCAACATATTTACAAGAAATAGAGAAAGAACAAGAAGAACTTCCCTAAATTCTTGCTTCCATATCCGTACAAATCCTTCAAATCTTTGTTTAATGCTTCAATCCTAGCTTGGTGTGGGGTTTAGATGGTGGTTTAGAGTGTTTTGTGAAGTGGGTAAAGGGTTAGGGTTTATTAGGATTTAAGAAATAAAGGTTCCTCCCTTGAAAATGAGCTGAAACGAGCTTTTTATGGATTTCTTCAGCGCACAGCCGGTCAACCTAGCCGGTCGACCGGCTCCTCTTTCTTGCTCGACTGGCTTTAATCATGATGCTCTCTGGAATGGCCGGCCGACCTAGCCGGTCGACCGGCTTCTTGAGGAACTCGATCGGCTTTAAATCTTTTATTCTCTGGAGCGGCCGGTCGACTTACATGGTCGATCAGCTCTTCTTCTAAGTCGACCGGCTGGATCAAAATGATCTCTTCTTTATTTCTTTTCTTTCGGTCTTCATCCGTTAGCTCATTTATTCCTCGCATAAGCTTGAACCCTTCCAAAACACTCCTAAAACATGGAATATAATACTTAGTATAGTATTTATGCACCTAAATACATTATGTACAAATATGCATAAACTTTATCGAAGCGCACTCAATTATACTCTGAACACCCTTAAATATGCATGCAAAAACTAGATGCAAACATGCACAAATGACACACATCACATATTATTTTTGCTTCTTCCCATACAAGAGACTATTCTCTCAAGAAAAGTCTCTACAATTATAGGGAGAAAGACTAGGGAGTTGCCTTGAGTTTATCGGCAACATCCTTTTAATTAAAATTTTTGGTGGCCTTGTTCGTAAGCGAGAACAAAGCTTGTGCTAGTTGTAGCTTCACCAAAGGCCCCATCTTTCAAGAGGTTAGTTTTATATATTATACAAATACTAGATATGTTCTATGTGTTCTTTAGCATGTTCTTGTATGTGTTATGTGGTTATTTTAACTTTCCTAACATGTTTTCTTAGTAGAATTTTTGAAAATATGGACTACAATAGACCACATGTAAAACTATCGATCCAACAACCATGGCATCCAATGTTTTCAAAATACATTACAAAACAGATCCAATTGTTGCAAAACTTCTAATCTGTGGATTCACTGGTATTCTTAAAGGTTGGTGGGACAACTACCTCATCCAAAACCAAAAATAAGCCATCTTAACTGCCATAGGAAAAGATGTAAATAGAACCCCAATTCTTGATGAACAAGGACAAATGATTTCAAATGCTACTCCTACTCTTATCTCCTTAATAGCCCTTCATTTTATAGGAAATACCACACATATTGAAGATAGACTTATTGAAACCCTCTTTAATCTTAAATGCAAAATACTTTGAGATTTTAGATGGTGCAAAGATGTTTTCCTTGTAAGAGTATTGTTAAGACAAGATTGCAATAATGCTTTTTGGAAAGAAATATTTCCTTTGAGACTTCCTCCTCTTTTTGCTAAAAAAGTAAGAACGAAAATTACAAATATCTATAGATGAATTTCATATGATGAACTATCATATGGACAAATCATAAGCTTTATTAACCAAACTGGACTTGAATTGTGTACTAACCTATGAATTAAAAATCAAATGGAACAACAACGAATAAGCACTAGAAAAGAACTTGGTAATTTTTGTGAACAATTTAGCTGTCAACCTTTACGATGACCAAAAAGGAAAGCACAAAAAGAAGAAAAATTTAAGAGAAGATATAAGTTGTCTAAAACACAAAAAACGAAAAGATATAAAACAAGAGAACCTTTTTATCAAAAAATATAATAACAAAAAGATTTGCAAAGGGAAAGAAGAGTAAGCAGATTCCAACTTACTATAAATGTGGTAAAAAAGGGCATTAAAAGAATTGATGTTATCTTAAACAAAAACTTAATGAAATTGAAATAGATGAAGAATTGCAAGAGAAAATCCTAAATATTCTCAACATGACCCTTTCCTTCTCTAATTTCGAAGAAACTTTCCAAATCAACAAACTAGCTAAACAAACAACATCAAATGAATCCTTTGAAGAAGAAGGTCCTATTTCCAAATATTGTGCCTATTTAAAGTGTATTCCAAAATTAAAACTAAATATGAGTAAAAGATTTACAAAATATCAATTAGTTGAATTTGCTGCTTATCTTGACTCTCCAAAAAACAATTAGAATTTCTAAAGAAAATTAGAGAAATAGTAGTTGAAGAACAAGTCTTAGACACCACAAAAAATCTTCTTCATTAAAAATTGAACCTCCCACATATAATCTACATGAAATCCTTTCAAGATAAATCAAGCCAAAAGAAGTAACAATCCAAGATCTCCAGTCAGAAATACAATCCATAAAAAGTGAAATTACACAGCTCAAAACTAAAATTCAACATATAAATCTCAAAATGGAAATAAGAACAAAATTTGCCACAAATTTAGAAAATAAAGAGGCATCTACTTCAAAATCAGATAAAAACTTTTTAGAATTCTCTCACAAATAACTTACCAAAAATGGAAAACAATTATAACCTTAGTAGTATGTAACCAAATAACTTTCAATTTTGTTGCTTTAATTGATTCAAGAGCAAACATGAATTGTCTCCAAGAAGGACTTATTTCTCGAAAATATTTTTGAGAAAACAACCAAGAGTAACAGCAGCCAATGGATTGAAACTCTTCATAAATTACAAATTAACCAACACTTTTATTTGAAAGGAAGAAATTTGTATTAGAAAAAGCTTTTTAATTATTAAAATCTTAAAACAGAAGTGATGCTTTGAACACCTTTTCTCAATCTTATTCAACCTTTCTCAATGACTTCCAAAGGAATAATGTCAACCATTCTCTCGTAAGAGATCTTGTTCAAATTTGTTGATCTTCCTTGAGAAAGGAATCTAAATCTTCTCAAAGACCTTGAAATAGAAAAGACAATAAGTTTGATCCAAAAGAAATCTTCCCAAATTGCGTATCTTAAAAACGATATTGAATTTAAAAGAATTCAAGAACAATTGTCACAACAAAAACTTCAACAAGAAATTAAACAATTTCAAGAGAAATTTAAATCAAAAGTCTGTGCTTCAAATTTGATAACCTTTTGGCAATGCAAAAAACATGAAGTCTCCCTTCCATATAACAATGAATTTTCTGAATTAATTATTCCTACAAAATCTCAACCAATACAGATGAGCAAAGAGTTTCTTGAATATTGCAAAAAAGAAATCCAAGATCTTCTTGATAAAGGATTAATAAGGCCTAGCAAAAGCCCATGGAGCTGCTCAGCTTTTTATGTTCAAAATCCAGTTCAAATAAAAAAAGGAGCCTTATGAATGATTATAAATTATAAACCTCTTAATAAAGTTCTTCCATGGATAAGATATCCAATTCCGAATAAAAGAGATCTTCTAAAACGATTTGTTCATGGAAAAATCTTTTCCAAATTTGATATGCAATCATGTTACTATCAGATTCAACTCATAGAGGAAGATAGATGCAAAAATAGCATTTAATGTGCCCTTTGGTCAATTTGAATGGAATATTATGCCATTTGGTCTAAAAAATGCTCCTTCAAAATTTCAAAAATCACGAACGGTATTTTCAGTACTTTCTCAAAGTTTCTTATTGATTACGTCAATGATGTTCTAGTTTTCTCCAACAATATTGATCAACATTGGAAACACCTGAAGACTTTTTTCAATATTGTCAAGCAAAAAGGTCTTGTGGTATTACTACAAAAGGTTGAAGTTCTTTCAAGCTAAGGTAAGAATTTTGGACATAATATTACACATAAGGCACGATTATTCCTATTGATAGAACTCTAGAGTTTGCATCAAAATTTCTAGATGAGATTAAAAAAAAAAATCAACTGCAAAGGTTTTTAGGGTGCTTCAATTATGTGTCCAAATTTTGTCAAGACCTCACAAAAATCTCAAAACCTTTATACCAAAGACTCTAAAAAACTCCACTAGCATAGACAGACGAACATACTAAACTAGTTAAACTCCTCAAAGAAAAGGTCTGAACTCTCCCTTGCCTTGGATTACTAGAGCTAAAAGCCCTCAAAATTATTAAACAAATGCTTTTAAAATTGGATATGGCAAAATACTCAAACAAGTCCTCTCTACCAATAATACTAAAAACAAACAACTTATCCAAGTCACTTCTGGTTTCTAGAACCAAACCTGCTAGAAATTGATGTGTCGTGATTTTGTGTGTGTTTGCATCGTATTTTGCTTATGTTTTAGAGGTGTTATGTGTCTATATAGTGGCATTAGTGTTGTAACTAAGATAGAATTATGCTTAAGTGAAGATAATTTTACATATAGGTGGGACTTGGGTAAAAAACAAAGCATGTACGATGATGGATGAAGAAGATAAAAGGAGTATGGGTCGTGGGGAAGAGGCTAGAGCAAAGAAGATGAAGATGGATGATTAAATAAGCTACTGGTTGACCCCTAAAGGCTACTGACTGACCAATAGGGCTAGCGGACAAATCTAGAGAACAGAAGATTGTAGTAGCTGAGCCTATTGGCTAACCAGTAAGGTTAGCCACTTATTCTGGAAAACAAAGAAAAGAACTGGTCGACACCCCCTTTGTCACTGGCTAGCTGGTAGGGTCGACCGTTAGTGTTGCTGTTAGGTATAAATAGGGCTCGATTTTTAGGAGTTATTATCATCAAGTCACACATACTTCACACCTAATTTTTACACACACTAAACCTTAACGCACCCACCTCACACATACACTTTCACACACTTCCCACTTGAATTCAAGCTTATTTGGAGGGATTTAACACTTGGATTTCAAGATTTACTCAAAGGATTATAAAGCTACATCAAGGATAAAAGGAGAGTTTCTATATTTCTCTTTTATCCTATTTTATATTATGTTTGAGTAGACTTGTGTAGGGTGATTTAGCTTGTAACATGGGTTGATTATATACGTTATGTGACTTTCTGGCTTAATATATATATGCTTTATTCTTCTTGTTTCAATGGCTATTATTCAATACATGTCTAGGTGTTTGACAATATGCCTATGTGAGTAGCCTATGTGAGTAGCATATGTATAAATTGATATCTATTTACTACTAAACACTTCTAATCCATTCTATAATGATACTATGTGTTTGTGTATGGATTGTATGAAGTGAGTGATGCTTATATTCATGTCTATGTGTATGTTTGCATGCCTCGTAGTGAATATGACCTCAACAATGCATACATGTTGGTTCCTAATGCCTTAATTGAAGTAACCCGAGCATGATGATGTTTAGTAGTCTAGTATGTTATGATATTCGCCAATGCCATAGTATAGGACATGTATGAATGTGTTAATTGATCAAATCCCACTATATTGACCTTATAATGACAGCACATAATTTAAGGTTATCCTAGATCAAGGTTCCTTTGGATTTAAACCTAGCCAATAGGTTTTTAGAGAGGTTTACTTGACCCTAGCGACGTTAGGTCTTGGCTTTAAACCCAGCCAATGGTTTAGGTACTAAGGCAGGTTCATCCTACGACACCTAGGAATCTATTTGGTCAACCCCAAGACCTTAGGTCATAAGGACCGCGTCGAGACTCTAAAGGTGATCGACCTAGGGATGGATCTGCATCGAGTCTTACGGATAAATTAGAAAGCTAGTTAGGGTCCTAGTATAAAGCAACATATTTAGCTAAGCCATCACCCTAAATCCTATTGCATTTGAGTCTTGAATCACCCATAGGCAAGAAAAAGTTTCCCTAACCCCTTCCATTTGTTCGTTCCCTCTAGATTTGTTTGTTTTCTCCATCTTCCATTACTATAGTGTAATTTTGTTTCGTTTAGCCTGAGCTCCTAGTATATCCAAAAATCCTAAAAAGATGATTAGTTTAGGTCTTCCATTTGGCACTTTCTAGGACACACACATAGGATCCATTCCACAATTCCCCTTCCTGTAGTTCAACTCGTATTCTTGCACACACTATAATGCTCTGATTCGTGCGTTTGCAGGTCTTTAGGGCTTGTGCTCACTAAAAGACAATTAGAAATATAGTACAATTAAAAATGAAATCTTACCTATAATAATATGTATTACACAATTTCAAGATGGTCTTGTTAATCAATGATTTATTTTACGAATTGATTGCAAGGTAGCAAAAGATATTTTACAAAAAGGTGAAAAAAATCTTGCTTCAAAATATATTTTTGCAAGATGACAGGCTTTCCTCTTTATTTTTTATTTTGATATCAAATTTGTCAAAGAAGAATCAAACTCACTTCTTGATTTTCTTACAAGAGAATTTTTACAGGGTAGAAAGAATGAATTTTGATCTGAGAAAACCTCCATGTCCAAACACCACGTACACTGTAAACACAAAAAAAGTCCTCCTCATCTTCAACCAAAAATTCCTACGCAGTGGCCTCCTCATCCTCTTCTTAATGTCCAATCTCCTAAAACCAACAAAAAAGTCCATTTTAGTATGAATCCCATAACAAACCCCCCTCCAAACTCTTCAATTCAAACGACAAATTCTTTATCTCCTCTTGAAACATTCTCGTCGATTATATCAAAACCTTCTACTTAAACCCCTCAATCAACATTGACTTCTTTTTCTGCTAAAAGTCAATAGATCCAAAAAACTATTCAAAGAATTGCTTTTATTGAACAATACCTTGCTCACCTTAAAGAACCATAAAAGGGTTCTTAAAGAGCTTTCTTTTTCCCATTTCTTCTCAACCAAAACAATGAAAAAACAAAAAAATTTTATAAGTTCATTTTAGTTGATATAAATTCAATTGAGAGAACTCATAACAAAATTGGTGACTCAACTACTCACTCAAAAATTCAAGACTTTTCTAAACCATTTTTCCCCTAAACCTTCAATTATTGAGACTATGTGGAAGAATGCCACAGTCCTCTTTTCCAAAATCAAACATATCAACATTCTTTGTTCATTTTCATTTGCAAACAATTCCAAACTGAAAATACCCTATATTGGTTTTTTAACTTGTGGAAACTCTACGGAAGAACCATTTAAATCTTTCCAGACCTTATCTCTTCCTTCTACAAATATTTCATGCTTTCGTACAAGGCTCCTGACAAATAGGAGTATTTTGGTCCCCTTTTTATTTTCTTTACTCAATTTAACATCTCGTGGATCCTTTTATAGGATCTTTAAATCTCAATGGTCAAAAACCCCAAACACTGTGATTTTTAAGCCGAATTTTTTGGATAAAGTGGTGGAAGGGTTTCAATTGTTCAAAGTTTAACAAACAAGTTCTTTCAAAATGGTTCCAAGATCATCCTGAAGCTTAGGATCAAGGTTCAAAGGTTCAAAGATTCAATCACAATTTTTTGTTCACAAAGCTCAACTTCAATGTCAATTGGCATTAGTAGCATCCGATAAGAGTACAAACATCTCCTTAAATAATATCTTGAAGAATTCAGAGATGAAGAAGAAGATGAAGGCAAAGCTCCTTAAAATTCAGAAGATTCAATTCAAAGTCCCAACCAAAATGAAGATGATAGTTTTGGTCTAGGCATATCAGGTTTTAATTTTTGAAACGAAGGACAATGAATCAAAAGTGCAAATGAAGGACAATGATTCACAAGTGCAAGTGAAGGATAATAATTCAAAAGTGCTACAGTAGCCCACGTGATGGGGTTACACATAATTAAAGAAGGATTCCTCAACAAAGAAATATACTTTTCAAAAGTCGTTTATCCAAATGTATTTGCTTTTTTAAAGTTGTTTGTATTGAAGTTATTCTTAGAGCCTATTTAAAGTTCCAAGCTATAATTCAGAAGTGTGCCGAGTATATCCTACTATTGTGAGTTCTTTGTTCTTCTTTATAAAATATTAGTGTGCTCAAAAGCTATCTTCTATCTTGTAACAAAGGTATTCTTTTTTGAATAAAATATCTATTCTCAATTATATTGTTATTTTAATAATTGATCTTATTTTATTTTTTTTTATTATTATGGCTTTGTTTACATATTACTCTACTTGGGTTGGTCTTTGGTATCTTCTTTGTAAATCGTTGATAGTCCAGGAATTGTGTCTAGGTTAAATCTAGGTTAATTAGAAATAATTCAAATAGAAGTATGATTTTAGCATCAACAGGCTTAGGACCCAACCAAGTAATGAACATGTAGAAACAAAAGTTTTCAAATATAGATCAACAATTATCTGATTCGTAGTTGCCAAGGTGGAGTCAAATGAAGTTTATCCCAAAAGCACCTTTGACTTTTTTACTAGTTACTCAATTAAAATTGTTGAACAAACTCTTTCAATCAACCAGCTTATTCAAAGTATTCAACTCATTTTGGATAAATCAATAGATAAACATTGGCAAAAGTATAAATATATGCATCTAGGATTAGTCCAAGTTGCAGTCAAACCCTTGACTAGAGATGATCTCAAAAGCTTTATCTTACTTACTCTTAGAGATGCTAGGCATCACAAATTTATGGATTCTTCACTTGGAACGATGGCTTCAAGTCTTTTAGAAGGACTTATATTTTTTAATTGCTTTCCAAATTTTTCTGTTGCACTCCATGACCCAGGGGTTGGCAAAACTTTAACTCTTAATGTCAAAACATCTGGATTTGACATGGATCCAAAAAATATACCAATAGCATTAATATATAGAATACACTACAAAGTAATGGAACTCTCTTGAATCCAAAAGCCTTAAGATGTGATCCAGAAGGTAAAACCATTTTCCTTCAATTAAACCTGGAAGACAATATTAGAAAGACTTATGTTCCAAAAGAGATCTAGTAGGCTAACATATAACTCCCTACAGATTAGAAGGTCCAAAATATTCCTGGACCAAATCCTCCACCTCAGCATGAAGATCTTGAGTGAATAATTAAATATGAAGATGACACAGTTGAAATAAAATTATCTAGTAAAAATAATGATAAAATAAGGTTTAGTACTTCTGATTTCAATTCTCAGAATTTAGTAGCCTCATCAAAATCTTGATTATTCCTATCACCAAACAATCGAGTCTTCAAATTCCTATTTCCAACTGAGTCTAGGTATTGGTTTGTAAAGTTATATTGTTTGGTTATTTTGTTTGTAACTTTTACTATGGCCTCTTTTGCTAGGTTAAAAGAAGAAGGCCCTTTTATATCTATCTATGTTGTGGATAATTTGTGCATAAATCTGTATACACATATACATATATATATATATACACATATATGTATGTTGATGTGATCTCAGTGGTGTGTCAAAATAAAGCACAAATACAACCAAGTTTTACACTAGCAACGTACGCATCGTGTCTAGTATAGTAAGTGTATACGAGTATTATCTCTATAGGGAGGCTACCTTGGTTTGGTCTTTACGTGTTTGGTGCCTAAAACTAGCTATGTACGTGTGTGTGTGTGTACTTTCTTTAGGATTAAAGGGAGTTTGGAGAAAGAAAATAAACCCAAACTAACCTAATCTAATGGAGAAACCTAGGGTGCCAAACTAAGGAAAGAAAGTTCTACAAGGTGGAAGGGAATCTAGGGCGATTCCTGTGCAACTAGACTCAGGCAAAAATAATGATTTGGTCTATCTATGGCTTGATTGCTCTCTTTGGTATTGACTAGTCTATCTATGGCTTGATTGCTTTCTTTGGTATTAACTAACGTCCTACTCGAGAGACTGACCTATTAGTATTATTTTAGACTAGAGATTAGACTCCTAGAGCATTAACTAGTGCTAATAGGTACCCGTTTAGCATTTTTTTAGACTAAAGGTATACTCTTATCACACAAGTCATCTATTAAGCATATTAATCAACACATATAGTTACAAATAGGGCTTATGCCATTAACATGGATTAAGGCTAAGGTGACACCACTACTGGTAGCATTTAAACATGAAATAACACATACAACTTCACTTATGCATTTTATCAAACACAGACATATTCGATTATCAACACACAGACATATTGATTCATGCCATTATTCAATGTAAATAAGCATGTATTAATAGCCAAAGATATGCTGAAATCCTTTATGCATAGCCTTAATCTAATATACAACAAGAAGAACCGACAGATCTAGCCTAATCTAGCAACATATTTACAAGCAAAAGAAAGAGAACAATAAGAACTCCCTTAAATCTTGCTTCCAAATCCATACAAATCCTTTAAATCCTTCTTAGATGCTTCAATCCTAATTGGTATAGGGTATAGACGGTGGTTTAGGGTGTTTATTGAAGTGGGGAAAAGGGTTAAGGTTTATTACGGTTTAGAAAATAAGGTTCTTCCCTTAAAAATGACCCAAAATGAGCTATTTATAAACTCTCCAGCGGCACAAATGGGGGACCCTACTTGCTAGCCGGTAGTAAGAGGGTTCGACTGGTAACAATATCTACACTCTAAAATAATCATCTAACCCTATCCGCTAACCGGTCCATTTGACCAGTTCAGACATTTGTTCTCTGGATTTATCGACTGGCCTTATCAGTTTGCCAGCTTTTCCTTCAATCCCAACCGATAGCTCCATTTGATCTCCAATCTTCAATCTTTGTTCTCTCAACCATCAACATTTATCTCTTTTCTTCCTTGTTTATGCTGGATCGACAATATTACATGTGGTCTATCCTAGTCCATATTTTCAAAAAATTCTACTAAGAAAACATGCTAGGAAAATAAAATAACCACATAACACACACAAGACCATCCTTAAGAACATATAGAACATAACTAGTATTTGCAAAATATGTAAAGCTAACCTCTTGAAGTGTGGTGCCTTTGATAAAGCTAAAACCGCCACGAGCTTTGTTCTCGCTCACGAACAAAGGCCACAAAAAATTTTTACTATGAAGGTGTCGCAATATGCAACTCCCTAGTCTTCTTCCCTATGGTTAAAGAGACTTATCTTAAGAAAATAGCCACTTGTGTGGTAAGAAGCAAAGTAATATATTCTTGAAAATCTAGAGCAAATAACCACACAATAAGTGTGTATTATGTGTTGCAGTATTCTCTTGCAAAAATGGAAGAGATCAACTACGAAATTTTTTTGCTTGCTAGAAATGGTTTAAGGTCTTGCCTATTTATAGAAAAAGTTTGGCACCTAAACCTTGTAAACTTTCCATGTGAGAAACTTTTTCCTAGTAGTAAATGTTTGCCACATGTCATGAAAGTTACTTGTACAATTTGAATTCTTCTCGTAATAACTTTCTAGCACATGTCTTGTAAGATTGGGCCAAGGCCACAATCCAATCCTAACACATAATCCATAATCCATGTGGAGGCGTAAGCCCAATAAGAAACCATCCAAGCCCAATTAAGTTATCTTGGACTCTAAAGAAAATCCAAACCCAATTCCAAGCTTTGGCCCAATAAGGCTATTACCACAATATGAAATTTGCTGTTTCAAAATTAGTCTCTCAAAGGTATTTCAACTAGGGAAGGGACCAAGAAGACACAATTAACCTTGGCTTCCAAAAATAATAAAAAATGTCCTTGCCCGATCTAGGTGACATAATAATTATTTTTTACTCCAATCTATTCCACCATAAGATCAAAGTTGCACTCCAAGAATAATTGCTATTACCCAAAATCTTATCACAAAAGAATGTGAACTTTGTCTTTGACCTACTAAATAATCGATCATTATACCTCTCTATGTGTACCCACAACTAAGGCCAGCCCTTTGGACTGTGTACTATCACCTCCTTTGTTGTATCTTTTCTTTTGGGTCTCTTGTCCTATTGCCAACCATCCTTGGTCATGGAATCTCTTGATCTCGAGAGCGACTTCAAGCCATATGACCGAAACACCCGTAAAGGTAGATGACTAGATCTAGATTCGGATGATGGATATGGACAATCCTAAAGGGGGCATATAGATTCCATATTGCATATGGATGTTCCAATTAATTAGATCTTAGTACTCAATGCATAAGATCAACTTAGCACTTAATGCATAAGGCTGTTGATCCTAATAAAGTAAGATCTCACCCAAAGTGAATCAAAGTGCCAAACCCTAACTTCATTAGTTTATCCACATATGCTCAAGATTAAGCGCAGTGATCATTTAGTAGCAGTGAGTATCTTGTTTTCTTTCTTTGGTAGTACGTCTGTAGAAAACATACTCACAATGGTCCTGTCAAATACGTGACACACGTACTATTAAGACAAATCCAAAAAGTCTTGCAATGACCTTGGTAGATCACCCTCAATGAGGAAACTTGCTCAATATAACCTTATCCTAGTAGAGTGCCCAACACTACCATTCGATTACGAACTCAATTTATGATATGACTAAATCTAGACTTGGACCTATTGTGCGTCCAACGTCACTGCGCACCTAAGTCATTAGTTCATGTCAAAGGACCTTTGTACATACATCAATAAAACATACCACAGATAGTATGTAAGAAACGCATAATGCCATTTAACAAAATGATCATACATTGTTTAACATCCAAAATGTCAATACAAGTGAGCTTTAGGGCATACTAATCCTAACAATCTCCCACTTGCACTAAAGATCACTTCTGCACAGCCTAATACCCATAGACTCCAAATATGTGGTAAACATTTTCTCTGGAAGAGTCTTTGTAAATAGGTTTGCCAGGTTTTCCATTGAAGCTATCTTTTCAACTACAACATCTCCTCTCTGGATAAACTCCTGGATCAAATGATATTTTCGTTCAATATGTTTACCCTTTTTGTGATTCCTAGGCTCTGTGCACTGTGAAACAGCACCGTTGTTGTCGCAATACAATGTTATCAGTCAATGAACTGTCGGCACAACCTCTAGGTCTAAAAGGAACTTTCTTAACCATACTGCCTCTTTCCTAGCCTTAGATGTTGCTACATACTCGGCCTCCATGGTAGAGTTAGCAATACAATTTTGCTTCACACTTCTCTATGAAATAGCTCCTCCTGACAGAGTGAAAACATATCTCGAAGTAGACTTCCTGTAATCTCTGTCAGACTAGAAATCCAAGTTTGTATAGGCTAATGGCGTCAAATCATCCGCACGGTATTCTAGCACATAATCCTTAGTCCCTTGCAAGAACTTGAATATATGCTTAACCATAACCCAATGTGCCAGTCTAGGGTTTGACTGATATCTACTAACTATGCCAATAGCAAAGCAGATATCTGGTCTAGTACATAACATGGCATACATGAGGCTTCCAATCGCCGAAGCATAAGGAACTCATTTCATGCTCTCTATCTCCTTAGGTGTTTTAGGACATTGATCTCGAGATAGATAAACTCCATGTCTAGAAGGTAATGAAGCCTTCTTAGAGTTTTGCATGTTACACCTAACCAATATCTTCTCAATAAATAAAGCTTGAGATAAGGCTAGCCTTCTGTTCATACGACCTCGCATAAGCTTGATGCCTAGAATATAACTAGCTTCTTCTAAATCCTTCATTTGAAATTGAGTAGAAAGCAAAACCTTGATGGATGATAGCATCCCCACATCATTTCCAATAAGTAAGATATCATCCACATACAGAACTAAAAAAGCTACAGCATTTCCATTATGCCTCTTATGCACGTAAGGTAAATCAACATTTTGATCAAAACCATAAGATTTAATTGCATGATCAAATTTGATGTTCCATGCTCTAGATGCCTGCTTTAATCCATAAATGGACTTTTTTAACTTACAAACCATATGTTCTTGGCCTTTGCCAATATATCCATCTGGTTGTGTCATGTAAATGGTCTCGTTAGCTCTCCATTAAGAAAAGCTGTCTTGACGTCCATTTGTCATATCTCATAGTCATAATGACATGCGATGGAAAAAAGTATCCTGATGGATTTAAGCAGGGCTATTGCTGAGAAAGTTTCCTCATAATCAATTCCTTCTTTCTGAGTATAACCTTTCACCACTAACTTTGCTTTAAAGGTTTCAACATTTCAATCAACTCCTCTTTTTCTCTTGTAGACGTATTTGCACCCTATAGGTTTTACCCTTTTAGGTGTAAGTACAAGATCCAATACTTTGTTAGAATACATAGCTTCTAACTCTGAATCCATTGCCTTATGCCATTGGTTGGCATCTATGTCGGAAACTGCTTCATCATAACTTGTGGGATCTATCACCTAATCCTCTGAAGAAGTCTGAAACGACTCTCCATAGTATTTATCAGGAGGCCTGGATATCTTCCCACTACGACGAGGCTCCGATATATTAGGTGCAATATGCTATTCCTTTTCATTTACAATTACCATAGATGTTACTGGAGATTCTTGTGGAATCTCTTCTAGAACAACTTCAAAATCTGGTGTTTTCTAGATCATTTCACCATTCTCTAAGTATCCAACATGGGTGCTTATAAACACCTTTTGCTCCTTAGGATTATAAAAGATCCTATCTTTGGTTCCCTTAGGATACCTAATAAAATAGCACAACTCAGATCTTGGTTCCAACTTTGAAGCATTACTATTAAGTACATAAGCTGGACAAGCCCAAATGTAGAGATGATTTAAACTAGGCTTACGCCTGATCCACATTTCTTGTGGTGTCCTAGTTTCTAATTTAGATGGTACCAAGTTCAAGATGTATGCTGCTGTCTCAAGGGTGTACCCCCAAAAAGATAAAGGTAATGATGCATGACTCATCATTGATCTAACCATATCTAACAAGGTGCGATTTCTTTTCTCTGCTACACCATTTTGCTAAGGAGTCCCTCGTCCAGTCAATTGAGACACAATCCTTTCTTGTGTAAGATAGTCTCTAGACTTACCCGAGAGGTATTCGCCACCTCGATCAAACTGAAGGGCTTTGATACATTTATCTAATTTCTGTTCCGCTTTAGCCTTGAACTCTTTGAATTTCTCAAAAGATTCAGACTTGTGTCATATTAAATATACATACTCGTACCTGGAGTAATCATCAGTAAAGGTAATGAAATATTCATAACCTCCTCGTGCTGGTTTGCTCATAGGGCCACACACATCGAGATGAACTAATTCCAATACTTCTTCCAATACTTCTTTGGCCCTTTCTCCTCTAGAAGAAAATGACCGTTTGGTCATGTTTCCTCTGAGGTAAGATTCACACGGAGGTAGATCTTTGAGATCTAATGAGCTAAGATACCTATCCTTAACTAATCTCTGAATTCATTTTAGACTAATATGTCTTAAGTGTAGGTGCCAAAGATACGTATCATTGGTCGAAGAAACCTTTCTTGTTTGGGAATTAGTTCATTCTATATTATGTAATGAATTTGTAATAGGTTTCATATAGAACAAGTTATCATGCATGCTACCAGAACAGATAATATTTCCATCTCTATTAATATCAACACCAGAAGGAAATTAATGTAAAAACCATCTAATATTAATTGCAAAATAGAGATAAGGTTTTTATGTTCATTTGGAGGATAATAAACATTGTTCAAAAATAACTTCCTATTATTTGGAAAATTTATGCCTATTCCTCCCACTGTAGCAGCCCATACTTTTGCTTCATTACCCATCCTCAAAGCAAATTCCCCTTTAGCTAGTTCCTTTATTTCCGGAAACCAATGCAAAGAATTGTAAATATAGTTTGTGGCTCTAGAGTCTACAATCTAAGGATCAGTAGAATCAACCATCCAATAGGTTGCAATATAGAACAAAAGAGATGTACCTATTTGGCCTTCTGGCAAATACTTCGGGCAATCCCTTTTCCAGTGCCCTTTCTAGCCACACTTAAAGCATTTGCCCTTGGGCTTTTCACCTATTAGTTGTTTGAGTTGTTCGCCATTTTTCTTCATTTTCCCTCGACCACATTTTTGTTTTTCCTTTCCTTTAAACTTTTTCCCTTTCGAGTTAATTCCAGAAGTGGATGCTTGAACTACGTTTACGTGGCCCTTATTTTCCATTATGGCTTCTGCAGCTGGGAGCTCTTTCATCAATACTCTCATATCCATGTTCATCTTGCCATATTATAACTAAGCTTGAGCTGGGTGTAAGACGGTGGTACAGTCTCCAAAATCATGTCTACCTTTGATTGTTCATCTATGTTTGCCCCAAGGATCTCGGCAGTAATGAAGTAATCCATCATTTTGAGCATATGCACCCTAACAGATGCTCCTTCTGCCATCCTTTGATTCATAATTACTCTAAGAGCACCTTTTCTTACGGGCCTGCTCTTATCAGCAAACATACGAGACAGTGAGGTCATGATTTCTTTTGCAGTTTCCATATGATGATGTTTGCTCTGCAAAATATTTGACATAGAAGCCATTATATAGCATTTGGCCAAACTATTGGACTTTTGCCATTTTGTCTTAACATCTTTTTGGGCTTTAGAAGAGTTTGCCTTGACAACAGGATAAAGAGTTGTTAGGACATACTTATACTTTTCTGCATTGAGTACTATGTCCAAGTTTCATTCTCAGTCCACAAAATTTGGTCCAATGAGCTTGTGCTCTTTGAGAATTATAGCTAGTGAACTGAACGGAGATATTTTTCTAGATATACAATGATATAATCATAATTATTTTATGAGTATGGAATTGATGCATGTATAATATGTATTCTATCTTTGGAAATAAAACATATAAGTACTTTTACATCATTTGCCTTTGAGTAGATTAACCCTTAAACTACTCGATATAACAGTGTTTCAACATCCTCACAAGAACTTTACTGATGGGATGGCCGAACTTATGAATGTTAAGTTAAGTTCCACCACTTATTTGAATTAACAATTATCTGGATATGATCCAATTGAATAATTCAATTACTGTTTTGTTTGGCTTCTTAAATCCGGTAGTGAAATCTATTGATTGGATAGCTAAACCTACCATTAAGTTGAGTGTGTACCCATTCCTTATGTTCATTCGCCATAACATTCTTGATTTAAGCCCTCCGATAGGGTAGTCACTTTAATCAATGTTGTGTGAGGCAATCTTTACTGAAGAATTCCACCGATAGGATGGCTAAACTCACTAACACCCTTTTGAATAAACATTTTAAATTCACCTTGCTAAATCTTGGTAAAGTGTCACCCTCCGATGGGGAAGTTAATGACATTTACCATTAGAGTGAATCGGATATGGAAAGCCGTGGGGTATTTCTAGTCCTCTCTCCCACTCAATATTTTAACATAAGGGTTTTCTCTATTTTTGGTATTCTTTCTTTTTGTTTTAGATCTAAACACACTTTGGATTTGTGAAACACTTTGGTTTTTATGAATCCCTTTTGTATTACTAGAACATTGTAATACCATAATAGATTATTTACCTAAATCTGGGTATATGGACACTTAGGTTGTCATATTGTAAATCTCAAGTTAAGTTTTTCATTTTTGTCATGAGATTGCATGGCATCTTTAGACATAATTGCTTACAATTATCTTGTCGAAGCCAATCTCATTTAAATGAACTTAACTATCTCTTAGAAATTAACACATAGGATTGGCCAATTTTAAAAACCTAATGAGTAGGCATATTTCTAGGTGGTAATCATGTTTATGCTTATGGAAATATGTTAAAACATATATCAATGCATTATAAACATCCACCAAAATACGTTAGAATTTCTCTTTGATGGCTTCCTGCAATCTTCAATTCAAAAAGCATAAAATAGCAATATTTGTTGCAATTTCTGCCAGAGCCAGTCGACCGCAAAGGAGGAGCCGATTGATCGACTGAGACATATTTGTTCCCGTATGCTATTTTTCCTTGCTTCTCTCCTTGGTCTCTTGAAGATTACAACAATAATGTATTTTGCTATTGCTAATACAAGCGTACAATCAGAAAAGAAACATTACAAAGATATCAAAACATCCTATGCTTTTTTAAATGAAGCTACAAGCAATAACCATAAAGATCTCTACATGAAATTGCCTATGGCCAAGCTTTATTGACCATACACAAAACTCTATCATGCATAATACAAACCATCAAAGGGATTTTATATCAACTACACATACAAGCATAAAACCACAAGTATATGCAACACAACATTTCCTGATCTTGCCACTCATAAGATGACTAACATATTTATGCAAATACAATATTCTTCCATAGTCTAAGCATGTTTTGTGTAAGCCTAAGCTCTAATACCAATTGTTGGATCGATAATATTACATGTGGTCTATCCTAGTCCATATTTTCAAAAAATTCTACCAAGAAAACATGCTAGGAAAATAAAACAAACTTTGTTCTGCCCACGAACAAAGGCCACAAAAAGATTTTACTATAAGAGTGTCGCAATATGCAACTCCTCAGTCTTCTTCCCTGTGGTTAAAGAGACTTATCTTAAGAGAATAGCCTTTAGTGTGGGAAGAAGCAAAGTAACATGCTGTTGAAAATCTAGAGCAAATAACCACACAATAAGTGTGTATTATGTGTTGTAGTATTCTCTTGCCAAAATGGAAGAGATCAACTACAAAATTTTTTGGATTGCTAGAAATGGTTTAAGGTCTTACCTATTTATAGAAAAAGTTTGGCACCTAAACCTTGTAAACTTTCCATGTGGGAAACATTTTTCCTAGTAGTAAATGTTTGCCACATATCATAGAAGTTACTTGTATAATTTGAATTCTTCATGGAAGTTACTTGTACAATTTGAATTCTTCATGTAGTAACATTCTAGCACATGTCTTGAAAGATTGGGCCAAGCCCACAATCTAAGCCCAACAGATAGTCTATAATCCATGTGGAGGCCCAAGCCCAATAAGAAACCATCAAAGCCTAATTAGGTTATCTTGGACTTTAAAGAAAGCCCAAACCAAAATCCAAGCTTTGGCCCAATAAGGCTATTACCACAATATGGAATTTGCTTTTTCAAGATTACTCTCTCAAAGTTATTTCAACTAGGGAAGGGACCAAGAAGACATAATTAACCTTGGCTTCTAAAAATAATAAAAAATGTCCTTGCCCGATCTAGGCAACATAATAATTATTTTTAACTCTGATCTATTCCACCATAAGATCAAAGTTGCATTCCAAGAATAATTTCTATTACTCAAAAGCTTATCACAAAAGGATGTGAACTTTGTCTTTCACCTACTAAATAATCAATCATAATGCCTCTCTATGGACACCCACAACTAAGGCCGATTCTTTGGCCTATGTACTATCACCTCCTTAGCTGCATCTTTTCTTTTGGTCTCTTGTCCTATTGCTAACCATCCTTGGTCATGGAATCTCTTGATCTCTGGAGCGACCCTCAAGTTAAATGACCGATACACCCATAAAGGTAGTATCACTAGATCTAGATTTGGATGATAAATATGGACAATCCCAAAGGGGGCACATAGATTCCATATTGTATATGCACGTTCCAATTAATTAGAACTTAGCACTCAATGCACAAGGCTGTTGATCCTAATAAAGTAAGATCTCACCCAAAGTGAATCAAAGTGCCAAACCTTAACTTCATTAGTTTATCCACATATGCTCAAGATTAAGCGCAATGATCATTTAGTAGCAGTGAGTATCTTGTTTTCTTTCTTTGGTAGTACGTCTGTAGAAAACATACTCACAATGGTCCTGTCAAATACGTGACACACGTACTATTAAGACAAATCCAAAAAGTCTTGCAATGACCTTGGTAGATCACCCTCAATGAGGAAACTTGCTCAATATAACCTTATCCCTGTAGAGTGCCCAATACTACCATTCGATTACGAACTCAATTTATGATGTGACTAAATCTAGACTTGGACCTATTGTGCGTCCAGCCTCACTACGCACCCAAGTCATTAGTTCATGTCAAAGGACCTTTGTACATACATTAATAAAACATACCACAGATAGTATGTAAGAAACTCATAATGCCATTTAACAAAATGATCATACATTGTTTAACATCCAAAATGTCAATACAAGTGAGCTTTAGGGCATACTAATCCTAACAGTTTAAGCTTGACCTATCCCAAAACTTACCTAAAACACAAAATATAACACTTAGTATAGTATTTTTGCATCTAAATACATTATGTACAAATATTAACAATTATGCATAAACTCTATACTAAATTCACTCAAATATGCTCTAGATTACCTCTTTATGTGCATGCAAACAATATGTCTAAAAACGCACAAATGACGCACATCATATATATATACAAATATATACATATATATATATGTCAATTTATATCTATATATTATATTACATCTCTATCTAGCCTTTATATAGTTGTTATGGGCTATAAATAGAAATAAAAGAAAAAAATTGATAAAAAACAAGTGAATTAGTTATTAGGCCCATATGGGTTGATAATTAAGCCCATGTGGGTCGCGGATCGAGCTAGGTCGCAGGCTTGGTCACGGGCTAGGTTGGGCTAGGCTGGGCTGCTCATCAACTGATATATGTAGTTCAACAAGACCAAAATGTATTGACATTTTGTCAGTAGACCAAAATATCTTGCTGGTTTCATTGTCTAGGTGATTGGCAAACTTGCTAAAATGCTCTATTTAAGCCCGTTTTGAATTATTTTTAGGAACTTTGAACTCCATCTCTCGTACCCACTTATAAAACCCTAATTTCATCACTTACCCACCTCACAAACACTCATCCACACATATCTACACTAGTATTCATGCATCTTTGATGGATCAATCACTTGGATTTGAAGGATTTACACAAGCTTTATAAAGAGATTCCTAAGGATAAAAGGAAAGACACTTTATCTCCTTTTTATCCTAGTTTAGTCTATGTTTGAGTACAGTGTTTACTCCCTTGTATTGTGGGTTAGTTTATTACACTTTGATTATGGGTTTTTGATGGATTACTCTATGCTTCGTCCTTAGGGTTTTCAATGAACATCTTCTACACATATCTAAATGTTTGATGATATGTCAAAATAAGATAACATATATTATCTTGCTACTTGCTTCCATAGCTTTATTTAAGCATGTTTATATGTTTATATGAATGATCTATGGAGTTGGCTATATATTCATCCATGTCTATATGTGTTCTATATGCCTAAATAGCAAAGCATGCTCAGTTTACACACATGTTGCTCTTAATTGTTTATATGGTGTAATCTAAACATGTTTACGTGTTTAGTATTTGAATATGTCTATGTGTTCACTAATGCTAGGCCCAAGAGCATGTATTGATTTGTGTGTTAAAGATTGACTCACTATTGTAATGCATTGATTGATGATGCTTAAGTAATGATTAGACAAAGCTGAGTTTCCCTAGTTTTAAACCTAGCTAATAGGCTTTCGACCTAGATTAATCAACCGTAGATCGACTAGGTCTTGGCTTTAAACCCAGCCAGTGGGTTTAGACGCTAGGGTAAGATTAATCAATGTCACTTAGAACCCTAAATAACTAGCACGAGAACACTAGGTCATAAGGACCGCGCTATACTCTAGGGGCGACCAATCTAGGGATAGACCAGCACCAAGGGCTGGGGGATAGTAAGGTAGTTATTTAGGACTTTAGACATGAGCCATATAGAAAACCCATCAAAAAGCCTTAATCAAGAGTTTAGTAAGTACCCATAATCAAGTGGAAGTCACCCTATTCCCTAGTTACATTGTTGATTTCCCCTTAGTTAGCTTGTTTCTACCGTTATCCTATACACATACTTTGTTTTTTTGTCCTTAGTCTAGATTACTTTTCTTCAAGCTCTAATCAATTCGAAAAACCCTAAAAGAGTTGGTTTAGGTTCTTTTTAGTTGCTTTCTAGCAAACATAACTAAGGACCATACACAGTTAGCGTCCCTATGGAAGAATGACACAGTACTTATGTGTCTCACTACACACAACCTATGCACTTACGGGTTTAAACTAACAATCAAGTTTTGGCGTTATTGCCATGAATAAGTTGAATTTACGTGGAGCGAATGAGGAAAAATGTTTCATGATTAAAGTGATAGAACCTAGTGTTAAGGATTGTGACCTAAGGAGATGTTCATTAGTGATGTATTTATGGATGAGTTTGATGAGATCTTAGCTGGTGTTGATTTGAAGTCATCTAGTGAAGAGAACATAGCATTCATTTCTAATTCTGCACCTGATGAGTCTCTTGAGGTTGTTGGTTCTTCCCGCCCTTTTTTAGAAGATTTTGAGCCCTTTTTCACCTCCCATTCACACACTCACTTCTCACACACAAAACCCTACTTTTACCCATCTCTAATACACACTAACATACATACCCACCTAGAATTAAGTTGATTTTGGAGGAAACATCCTTTGGTGAAGATTTACTCAAGTTTATAAAGAAACAAGCAAGGATGGAAGGGGAGCTTTCTCAACCCTCTTTCATCTTCTTTTATTGTATGCCTGAGTAGATAGATTAGGATGACTAAACTTGTGTAATGGGATGATTTTTGTATTCTTTGTTATAGGATTTGATTGGCTTATATTTATACATACTTTGTTCTTAATATGAATGACTTTATTTCAATTCATGTCCATGTGTTTGATTTAATGGTTAAATGAGTGGTATGTATATAATTTAAGTTTTATTTACTATAGAATACTTCTAATCTTTTGAATATGCATGTCTATGTGCGTGTTTATGGACATTATAAAGTGGGTTAGTTAGATTCATGCATATGTGAATGTTAACATGCCTCATAGTGAATACGTGCTTAAATATTGCTACATGTTGATGCTTAAATGTTTCCAATGGCATAAATCAAACTTTCTTGGATTCGTATCATGCATAAGACGTCATATTCACAACGCTTTACCTTAGAATATGTAAGACTACACCTATTAGATACTAATCCACTTTAGTGTCCCAAGAATGATGATGCATAAGTTAGGACTAGTTTAGACCAAGTCCCTTTTAGCTTTGAATCCAGCTAATAGGAGTCCGGCTAGGCTTAGTCAACCCTAGGAACCGTAGGTCTCAACTTTAAATCCAGCTAATGGTTTAGGAACTAGGGTGGGATCATTCTAAGACAACTAAGTAATTCCCTAGTTCCTGCTATGGCCTTAGGTACATAAGGACCATGCCATAACTCTAAGTGTGCACCCTTAGGGACGGACCCACATCGAGTCTAAAGGTGTAATTAGGACACTAGTTAGTTGCTTTGTATTAGGATCCATATTTAGTGAGCCAGTATCTTGAATCCCATAGCATTGAGTTAGAGAGTCACCCGTTCACAAGTGTAGGTCACCCTATCACCTTCCCATAGGTTTAATTCCTCTAGATTAGCTAAGTTCTTACTTTTCCTATTCTAGTATCCATAGTGTAGTGATGTGTTTTTTTTGTGTGTTTATGTATTGCATGTTTATTCTTGTTTTGAGGTGTTTTATGTTTCATTTGGTGTATTAGTATATCACTTAGGTCATATTTATGCATATTAAGATGTACATGTTCATAGTTGAAGTTAGGACTTAAATGTTATACTAGTGCACGTTTGTTGCTTGTTTTAGGTGTGATTTGGAGAGATAATTAAAGCTTGATTGAGGGTTTTTGGTATGTGGAACAAAGCCAAGGGTGTTTTGGACATAAAGGAATGAAGAAAAGTGCATTTGGAAGTGGCAGGGCGAAGGAAAAAGCGATCGAGGCGAAACTAAGCGCAACGGGAGTTAAATTCAGAGCTTACAACAAAAAAGGACATGAAAAAATTTTGGATATGTTTTAGGGTGCAAAAAATGGCTTGGTAGATCCTCTACAGTGATACGAAGCTGTAGAAAAATGGTGTGTGAATCGGAGCCAAAATGAGCAAGATATAAGCATTTTACTATGAAGACCAGTTGAGCTTCTACCGGTCGACTGGCTAGGCCCCCTGCTGGTCACATTAACAGCTCTATTTAAGCCACTTTTTAGCCATTTTTTAGCGAGAACACCAACCAATTCACACACCTACTTCCTTAACCCCAAAATCCACTTAAAACCACCTCTCACACACTAAGCCACACAAAAATGCACCTCGATCAAGCTTGTAATTAGGGTTCTAACACTTGTAATTGCAAGATCAAGACAAGGATTTCAAGAGCAAAGCTAAGCATAAAAGGGAGGTTTATCTTTCTCCTTTTATACTTAGATTTCTCTATGTTAGAATAGATCTTTTATGGGTGATTGAAGCTTGTATTATGGGTTGATTGAGTACTACTTTGCTATGAGATTTTGATGGTTTAATATATATGTTTGCTTTTAATGCTTCAATGGCTACATATACATGTCCATGTGTTTGTTGATATGCCTAAGTGAAAGAACATATATATTTAGAGGCTTGATTGCTATTCAACACTTCAAAATCATTGTTGAGCATGTCTAGGTGTTTATGTAGTGATTCCATGAAGTGAGTCTTGTAACTATGCATGTCTATGTGTGTTTTTACATACCTTAATAATAATTTTAGCTTCTATGACATGCATGTTGGATTTTAATGCATAAATTGGTATAACCTAAATATGTCTA
Organism: Cordia subcordata; assembly: GCA_028554755.1. Lineage (NCBI taxonomy): Eukaryota > Viridiplantae > Streptophyta > Magnoliopsida > Boraginales > Cordiaceae > Cordia > Cordia subcordata. The sequence continues at coordinate 1,878,877 of JAPTOF010000005.1, forward strand.
AGTGTTTAAGGCTAGAATATGCTTTATATTTATTCGTATCATGCTCAAGAACATGTATGATGTGCTTTATTATCAAATCCCGCTTACGTGATGCTATGATTGGTGGTTCTTCACTAGTAATTAAGCCTATCTTAGTCTCCTTTGGCTTTAAACCCAACCAATAGGTGTCAGGCTAGCTTAATTGACCTTAAGAAGTCTAGTTCTTGGCTTTAAACCCAGCGAATAAGTTAAAACCTCAGTTAAGACCAATTACCATGACCTAGGAATATAATTAGCTAAATTGTGCCTTAGTTCATATGGACCATGCTATGTCTCTAAGTAGCTAGCACCTAGGGATAGACCAGCACTGAGTCTAGGGTTTGTAGGAGAGGTTGATTAGATTCCTAGCTTAGAGCACCCCTTCTTGTGCAAATCCATCAAAGTTAATCTTGTAGCGAAGTTAGTACCCAAATCACCCATAGCTAAGCGAATTTCATCCATTGCATTGCTTGTGTAAATTCCCTTTTACTAGCTTGTTCTCCCATTCATTTATTTTCTTTAGTCTGTTTAGCTTAGTTTAATTTACTCTAAGCTCCCTTCATATCTAAAATGACCAAAATGGATTCTTTGTTTAGCTTGTTTTCTTTCTCGTTTTCTAGGACACACATTTAGCTTTCATTCCCCATTTCCCGCCTTCTTAAGGGATCGACCCTGCTTTTGCACATTAGACTACATGACCCATGAACTTGCAGGCTTTTAATTAAGGCTTAGCGCTTAATTAGCAAGAAGCATCATGTAGTTTCTTCATTTCCCTCCTAGCTCCCTAAAATCTAATAGCACAAAAAGATGACTATTTTAGGTTTCCTTTTAAGTTTCCACTAGAACGTACTAGCTTAGGATTTTACCATACTTTGAGCCTTTCTATTTTTCGACACTCGTATTAGTACCCCTATAATGCACGGTCTGTACGCTTGCGAGACCTTTCAGGGCTTGCACCTTCAAGGGACCACCAAGTTCTTAGCGTCATTGTCGGAGAGGCATAGTGGTTTACATTCTTTGCTTGTGTGTTTTGGCTGTTGCTTTATCTGTTTTCCTTGCCTTTTCTTTATAGTTTTTATAGTTTTCGCTTATCTTGCTTCTTGTTTATATTATCTTACTTTGGTACTCGCTTATTTATCTTTGTTTTTTTTTTCTTTTAAGTTGTTGAGTTTATTTTCCATACTTAGCTTGCTAGCTTGCTTAACTTTATTAGTTATTCTTGTTTTTGTTTTAGTAGACTTTCTAGGATTGTGGCTTTTTTGCTATGGTCTTAGGAATGTTGAAGTTTTCGGGGTTGAAGTGGTTAGAGTTAGAATAGTTTATGCATGCTTGGTAGGAGATCCCTTAGAAACACCCAGTTCCCCTTAATCTTGAACCCGATAGAATTGCTAGACATTTTAGCAATTAAGGAGATCGTCTTGAGGAGATGGCTATCCCAATCGTCCTCCTAATCCTTTCATTTCCCTAATGATCACCATGGGCATCAAGCCCAAGATCATTTTAGACAAAAGCCTTTTAGACCGGACCCACCAACAGAGAAGGAGCCTACTCTTAGGCAATTCTTTCTCCCCGAAGCCTTTGAGCCTAATTTGGCCATTTAAATTCTAGGTTTGAGGGAGACAAATTTCGAGATTAAGCATAATATGTTAGCTATGCTTCCTTCCTTCTATGAGAGAAGCAATGAGAGTCCTATAGAGTCTATTATAGATTTTGATAAGATGAGTTCCACCTTCTATGTCCCTAATGTCTCCCAAGAGGTTATATGTCTAAGATTATTCCCTTTCTCTTTAAAGAACAAGGCTAGGACTTGGTTGCATTCCTTACCTAATAATTGCATCACTTCATGGGCTAATGTTAGGACTTGGTTGCATTTCTTACCTAAGGATTTCATCATTTCATAGGCTGAGCTTCAACCTAAGTTCTTTAAAAAATTCTATTTCATGGCCAAGATGGCCAACCTGCCATTACAACTTTCTCCTAGCATGATCTAAAATCTTTTCATGAGGCTTAGAAGAGGTTCAAAGACCTTCTTAGATAGTGCCTACACCACGGGTCTAGTAGTCATGACTTACTCCAATATTCTTTCGAGGTTTAAATGAACAAATAGGATAATGGTCAACGTCACATCTGGTGGTAGCTTCTATACTTTGAGACCAACTGAGGCATGGGAGAAAATGGAGTTGATGGCTAAAAATTCTTTTCAAAACTTTGCAATGGATAGGTCTAATTGGGGAGGTACTAAGAGAGATGTTAGTGAGGTAGGAGTTTCTTTAGATTTACCTGCTAAGGTAAAGGCCTTACCAAATAAGTTATCAATATGGAACTAGTTTATTACACTTTGATTATGGGTTAGTTTAGACGTCAAAGAACTAGTTCCATAGGTTCATCCTCTACCCCTTTGGTAGTAAAAGTGTCTGCTTTATGTTCCAAGGCGTCTCATAAGACTATAGCTTGCTCTTTAGCACCCCAGTTTCCTGAATTTATGAAGGAGCAAGTATGTGCTACTTAAGGTTATTCCCGTAAGTATAATCTGTGCTTGAACACGTATAATCCAGGTTAGAGAGACAACCCAAAATTTTCTTAGAGACAAGGTCAGCACGAGTCTAGTTCACATGCCCAAGTTTCATCCCAACAACAATCCCGTCCTCAATACCTGCTAGGTTTCTACCATTTTAATCAGCCCTATCTTATTAATGCTCCTCAACCTCAAGCCTTACCTACTCCTTCTAGTAGCTAGCCTTCTAGCAATGACATGATGAAGATAATACAGTTCATTCAGAACTAGCAGCAGGAATTAATGGAAAATAGGTGGCATATGGCTAGGATTGAGAAATAGTTAAGGTAGTTGAACAATTAGTTGAGCATTAGAGACCCTGAAAAGCTACCTTCTCAGTGGGAAGTGAACCCTGGAGTCTAGTCCTATTCCTCCACTAACACTACTTATCCTCCTTAGGTCCATGCTAAGGCTGTCACCACTTTTAAGAGCAGTAAAATAGTGGACAATAGAGTACGAGTTAACTATGTAGTATCTGTGCATAGTGGTCCTTCCAAGTTTAGAGAGCCTTATTGCAGCCCCGTTGAGGGGAATTCTAGAGAAGGCCTTATTAAGAGAGTTGAGCTTATGCAAGACCATGGAGAGAGCAGTACTTCCCGCCCACATCGAGCAAGAAAGGAGCCCATTGATGATTCCCATATGGCTAGACGCGTTGAGCCTAGAGTTCCTTTCACATCCACTTTAAAGAAGCCCATGCCTAGTGAGGGTTCTAAGTTTTTCAAGATCTTAGAGCATCTTAAAGACCTTAAGGTTAATCTTCCCTTGATAGATGCGATTCATTCTATTCCCTTCTATTCTAAGTTCTTCAAGGACCTTTGTACAAGGAAGTAAAGATCATCGAACATTCCTAAGAAAGTGAGGCTTACGTAAAAAGTGATTAGCATTTGTACTACTGGCCTTTCGGCCAAGATAAGTGAACTTAGAGCTTTCACCATTCCTTATAGAATTTATGTGACCCATATTGATCATGCCTTGCTAGATTCAGTATCCAGTGTGAATCTCATTCCCTACTTTATCTATCAGTAGCTAGGTCTAGATAAGTTGTCCCATACACATGTTACTCTTCAGCTAGCTGATAGGTTCGAGTGTAGACCTAGGGGTGCGTAGAGCACGTTATGGTCTAGGTAGGTGACTTCTTATACCCTATTAGCTTCATAGTATTAGATATAGATTTGGGTCACTATTCTAGGCATTTTACACCCGTTCTTTTAGGTCGTCCGTTCTTTGCCACTGCAGATATGATTATTCATTATAGGTCGGGGTTATTAGAGAATAAATTTAGGAATTTGAGGTCCACTATGAAGGTTGCCAAGGTGGCAAATAGGGCTATTATAGGAGAAACAAAGGAGGGAAAAGAGTGCTTTAAAGTGGATGTTATTGATTCTTGTGTCGAGGACTTTGTGAAGAGGACCATGACCGATGGAGAAGATTTGAGGAAATTTGAGGAATTATTGTCTACCTTTGATACAAAGACCTTAGAACAGAAATGTATAGCTTCTACCTTCACAGTTGAGGATTCCATGATTAATAAGTCACTTAAGGTTATTCCTTCTAGTCTTGATTCTTGTGATGTCCTAATTGATGTTGTTGAGGTAGAGTCACCCTTGGTTGAGCCTAATCCATCTTTAGAGCTCATACCCCTTACTGAGCATTTAAAGTATGCTTTCCTAGGCCTTAGTGAGACCCTTTTGGTTATCATAGCTTTTGATCTTTCTAAAGAGCACGAGGAGTGTCTCTTAGAGGTTCTTAGGAAACATAGGATGGGTATAGTGTGAAAAATTGATGATTTGAGAGGAATTGACCCGTCAGTTTGCATGTATCATATTCACATTAAGGATAGAGCCATTCCTTCTAGGGAGACACAAAAGAGGCTAAACCTATACATGAGTGAAGTAGTTAAGAAAGAGATCATTAAGCTTTTAGATACAGGTGTTATTTATCTGATCTACGATAATGGGTAGCTTAGTCCAGTCCAAGTAGTCCCTAAGAAGTCTGGGATCATGGTTGTAAAGAATGAGAGAGAAGAGCCTATCCCTACACGTACTCCTATGAGTTAGAGAGTTTGTATTGGCTATAGGAAGCTCAACTCTGAAACTAGGAAGGATCATTTCCTGTTGCCTTTTCTAGACCAGATTTTAGATAGAGTAGCTAGGCATAGCTACTATTGCTTTCTAGATGGCTATTTCGGTTATAATCAAATCCCCATGTTTCCTGAGGACCAGGAGAAGACCACCTTTACTTGTCCCTATGGCACTTTTGCCTATAGGTGGATGGCCTTCGGTCTATGTAATGCCTCAGCAACATTTCAGAGGTGTATGATGGCCATTTTTAATGACATGATCGAGAGACATTTAGAGATATTCATGGATGATTTCTTAGTCTTTGATGATAGTTTTGATGAGTGCTTGAGGCACCTCTCTTTAGTCTTAGACCGTTGTATGGAGAAGAACTTAGTGTTGAGTTGGGAGAAGTCCTATCTAATGGTACAATAAGGGATAGTTTTGGGTCATGTTGTCTCATCTAATGGCATTTAAGTTGACTTAACTAAGGTAGAATTGATAAAGAAGTTGCCTATCCCTAAGTGTTTACAGATGTTAGATCTCTTCTAGGGTATGAAGGATTCTACTATGGGTTCATTAAGGATTTTAGCCACATAGCACGTCTCTTGTCTAGGCTCATAGCACAAGATGTCTCCTTTGAATTTGATAATGAGTGTGTTAGATCTTTTAGTAGGCTTAAATCCTTATTATCTACATCCCTAATAATCCAACCACCTGACTATAGTTTCCTATTAAAGGTGTTGTGTGACGTATCTGATTATGTGATAGGAGTTGTTTTAGGTCAACGGCGAGACAAGTTGCCTCATCCAAAAGAACTATACCACCATAGAAAAAGAACTTCTAGAAGCTGTCTTCTCCCTCGACAAGTTTAGGTCATACATCCTAGGGTCCAAAGGGATTGTCGACACTGATCATGCTACATTGAGGTATTTGTTAGCGAAGAAAGAATCTAAGCCCCATTTGATTAGGTGGATACTCTTTCTTCAAGAGTTTGACATTGAAATTCAAGATAAAAAGGTAGTCAGAATTTAGTAGTTCACCTTTCCCGTCTTATTTGTGAGTCTTCTAGTGATCCATCTCCATTTCGTGATTCATTTCCTAACGAGCATTTGTTTGCCATCTCTCAACATACACGATGGTTTGCTATAAATTATCTTGCGACAGGGCATTTTCCCTTCCATTAGGAGGAGAGAGAGAGAGAGATAGTTCCTAGCACAAGTAAGATATTTCTTTTGGGAGGACCCCTATCTTTTCAAAGTATGTGCAAACCAAGTGATTCGTCGGAGTGTGCCCGAGGACGAGTTCAAGAGCTTGTTGAGTATTTGTCACGTTAAGGTGTGTGGAAGTCATTTTAGTGAAAAGAAGACCACGACGAAGGTCTTACAAAGTGGATTCTTTTGGCCCACTCTCTTTAACGATACCTAAAAGTATTGCAACAAGTATCTTAAATGTCAACAATTTGGGTCTATCTCTAGAAGTGACATGATGCCTTTATCCTCTCTCCTTCTATGTGAGTTATTTTATGTTTGAGGTATAGATTTCATAAGTCTATTTCCATCTTTCTTTGGGTACTAATACATTTTAATGGTTGTAGACTATTTGTCCAAATGGGTTGAGACTATTCCCACAACACTAATGACCATAAGGTAATGGTGAAATTCATTAAGGAGAACATTTTCTCTAGATTTAGAGTCCCTAGGGTCTTGATTAGTGATGGTTTGCATTTTTTCCATAGGACTTTAAAGACCTTATTAAGGAGATATTCGATTACCCATAAGGTAGCTACTTCTTACCACCTATATACTAGTGGAAAAGTAGAGATGTCCAATTCGGAGATCAAGCACATTTTACAGAAAACAGTTAGGCCCAATAGGAGAGATTAGTCAATTAGGTTGAATGATGCTTGGCAGGCCTACCGTGCTGATTTTAAGACTTCTATTGGTATGTCTTCGTATAGATTGGTTTATGGGAAAGCTTGTCACATGTCAGTAGAACTTGTGCATAGGGCTTATTAGGCCATTAAGGCCTTAAACTTCGATTTGGCAAGAGTAGGTGAGAAAAGGAAGCTAGACCTAGTAGAGTTACAGGAGCTTAGATTTGAGGTGTATAAGAACTCCAAGCTTAACAATGATAGGTGATGTGTTGTGTTTTTGTGTGTGTTTGCATTATTATTTGCCTATGTTTAAGAGGTATTAAGTGCTCAAAAAGATGCACTAGTGTAATGCTTTTGATAAGAATAGGCTTAAGCGTAAGCAAATGTACATGCTGAGTTTAAGAGACAAATTGCTACACGAATTGTTTGTTTTCAATGATTTAGGTGAACTTTGGTTTAAGATCGAGATTGAACGATGATAGGTGATGAAAATGGGAGATGTACGGGTCAAAAAGAGAAGATCAGTAACTGGAAAGACAAAGAATGGAGGAAGAAAGTCAGCTAGACCATCTAAGAAGAAGAGCCGGTCGACCGACCACTCCAAATAGGTGCTAAAAATAGCCAGACGACCACCCTCCAGAGCCGGTTGAGCTAAGAGGCCGGTCAACCGGTAGTGCGTAAAAAGCCGATATAAAAATCCCGATTTTCAGACTTAAAAAGGGAATCTTTTTGACAATTCTAGAGAGGATCTTAACACACCCATCACACACACACACTTAACCTTAGTCTTCAGCCACATCACACACACACTCTCTCACACATTTCATCACCTTGAAGCAAGAGAATTTAAAGGGTTAGCAATATACTCTTATGATATGGGATTAAATGGCTGAATATATACATGTTTGATTTTATTGTTCAAATGGTTATTTTCTCATTCATGGCTAAGTGTTTGATTAAATGCCTAAATGAGAAGCATGTGTATAAATTGAAGTCTATTTATTACTAAACACATCTAATCCATGCTATAATCATGTCTATGTATTTATATGTGGATGCTATAAAGTGGCTAGTGCTTATATTCATGTCTATGTGTATATTTGCTTGCCTAGTAGTGAATATGACTTCAATAATGCATACATGTTGGTTGTTAATTGCTTCTAATGGTGTAATCCAAGCATGATGATGTTTGGTCATTGAATAGATCTTTTTATTCACGAACACCTTGGCCTAGAATATGTATGAATGTGCTATTAAGTCAAATCTCACTGTAGTGACCTTAGAATGATGATAGGTAATTTAGGGCTAGCCTAGGCCAAGTCTCCTTTGGCTTTAAAACCAGCCAAAAGGATTCAGGATAGGATTAGTCGACCTTAGCAACACTATATCTTGGCTTTAAATCCAACCAATGATTTAGGCACTAGGGTAGGTTCATTCTAAGTCACCTAGGAAGCTAATTGGTCACTCTTAAGGCCTAGGTCATAAGGACCATGCCGTAGCTCTAGGAGGCGCTGCCTAGGGGCGGACCCATACCGAGTCCTAGGGGGAAATTAAGAGACTGATTTAGAAACCTAGTTAAGAGCAATCACTAAAGTAAGCCATCATTCTTTAATCCCATAATATTTGAGTATAGAATCACCCATTCACAAGTTGAAGTCACCCTAACACCTTTCCATTTGTTAGTTCTTTCAGATTTGCTTGTCCCCCACTTTTTCATTCCCGTAGTTTAGTTTAATTCATCGTAGCTAGAGCTCCCAACCATCCAAAATCCCAAAAATAGACATTTTAGGTTTTTTTTAGCCATACTTTAGAATGCACACATAGAATCCATCTCACAACATAGCCTCCCTGTGAATCGACCCTGTACTTGCATACACTTTACTACACCAATTCATGCACTTGCAGTCTTTAGAGATTGCACTCAAAAGACGACGATCAAGTTCTTTGTGCCGTTGCCAGGGAGGCACAGTGGTTTGCATTCTTTGTTTGTGTGTTTTGGTAGTTGCTTTTCTTGTTTTCTTTCTTTTCTTTTATAGGTTGTTTCATTTTTACTTATCTTGTTTATTGTTTATATTATCTTACTTTAGTTTTTGTTCATCTATTTCAGCTTTTATCTTTATGTTTAGTAGACTTTCTAGGATTATGGTTTATTTGCTATAGTTTTAGGAATATTAAAGTTTACGAGGGTTGAAGTGGCTGGAGTTAGGATAGTTTGTGCATGCTTGGTAGGAGATCCCTTGAAAATCCCCTAGTTCCTCTTATTCTTGAACCTAATAGAATTGCTAGACATTTTAGGAATTTGGGAGATCTTCTTGAAGAGATAGCCAATCCCAATCATCCTCCTAATCCTCCCGATCCCTCAATGAATCCCATTTCACCGCATGATCACCTTGGGCATCAAGCCCAAGATCATTTTAGACGAGAACCCCGTGGACCAGACCAATCTATAGATTTGGAACCCACTCTTAGGCAATCTGTCTCCCTAAAGCGTTTGAGCCTAATTTGGCTATTCAAATTCCAGGTTTGGGGAGACGAACTTCGAGATTAAGCCTAATATGTTGGCTATGCTTTCTTCCTTCTACGGGAGAAGTAATGAGAGTCCTCTAGATCATATCACTAATTTTGTTGAGATGAGTTCCACTCTCTATGTCCTCAATGTCTCCCAAGAGGTCATACATCTAAGATTGTTTCCTTTCTCTCTTAAGGACAAGGCTAGGGCTTGGTTGCATTCCTTACCTAATGGTTGCATTACTACATGGGCTGAGCTTCAATCTAAGTTTTTTTAAAAATTTTATCCCATGGCCAAGATGGCCGACCTTAGGACCACCATTATGACTTTCTCCCAACATGATCTAGAATCCTTTCATGAGGCTTGGGAGAGGTTCAAGGATCTTCTTAGACAATGTCCACATCACGGGTATGGCAATCATGACTATTGCAATATTTCTTTTGAGGTTTAAATGAACAAAATAGGATGATGGTCAATGCCGCCTCTGGTGGTGGCTTCTATCTTTTGAGACCGACTGAGGCATGGGAGAAAATAGAGTTGATGGCTGAAAATTCTTTTAAAAATTTTGCCATGGAAAGGTTTAATCAGAGAGGCAATAAGAGAGGTGTTAGTGAGATTGGAGTTTCTTTAGATTTTCCCACTAAGGTTGAGGCTTTGACAAATAAGCTAGATCAATTCATTTCTTTGTATCTTTCATCCCAAGGTCATAGGACTAGTTTTGTAGGTTCTTCTTCCTCCCCTTTAGTTGTTGAAGTTTGTGCATTGTGTTCCAAGTCATCTCATGAGACCATATCTTGACCTTTAGCTTCTCAATTTCCTGAAGTCATGAAAGAGTAAGTGCGTACCACACAAGGTTATTCTCGTGAGTACAATCCATACTCGAACACATATAATTTGGGTTAGAGGGACAACCCAAAATTTTCTTGGAGACAAGGTTAGCATGAGTCTAGTTCACATCCTTAGGTTCCACCTCAGTAGCGACCTCATCCTCAATATCCCCCAGGTTTCTATCATCTTAATCAGCCCCATCTCACTAGTGCTTCTTAACCTCAGGCTTTACCTACTCCTTCTAGTAGCCAACCTCCTAGTAATGACATGATGAAAATAATGTAGTTCATTCAGAACCAGCAACAAGAAGTGGCAGAAAATAGGCAGTAAATGGCGAGGTTTGAGGCACAGTTAGGACAGATTGCTAGTTAGTTGAGCACTAGAGACCCCAGGAAATTGCCCTCTTAGTCAAAGGTGAACCCTAGAGTCCAATCCCGTTCCTTTACCAATACCACTTATCCTCATCAGGCCCAGGCTAAGGCTGTCACCACTCTTAGGAGTGGCAGGGTAGTGAATAATAGAGTAGGAGTTGACTTTGCAGTGCCTGCACCTAATGGTTTTTCCGAGTCTAGAGCACCATATAGTAGCACTGTTGAGGGAAATTCTAAAGAGGGTCCTGTTAAGAGAGTAGTACTTCTTGCCTACATCGAGAGGAAAGGAGCCCATTGATGATTCCCATGTGTCTAGAGGTGTTGAGCCTAGAGTTCCCTTTTCATCCGTATTAGAGAGGTCTACACCTAGTGAGAATTCTAGGTTTTTCAAGGTCTTAGAGCTTCTTAAAGAACTTAAAGTCAATCTTCCATTGATAGATGCAATCCTTTCTATTCCCTCATATTCGAAATTCTTTAAGAATCTTTGCACAAGGAAGTGTAGGTCATCGAACATTTCCAAGAAGGTGAGGCTTACAAAGAAAGTGAGTAGTATTTGTACTTCGGGCCATCCGGCCAGAATGAGTGACCTTGGAGCTTTCACGACTCCGTGTAGGATTTAAAAAACCCAGATTGATCACACCTTGTTAGATTTAGGATTTAGTGTGAATTTCATTACCTACTCCATCTATCAACAGCTAGGTCTAGGTGAGTTGTCCCCTACACATGTTACTCTTCAGCTAGCTGATAGGTCTGAGCGTAGACCAAAGGGTGTGATAGAGGATGTTATGGCCTAGGTAGGTGAGTTTGTGTACCCTAATGACTTCATAGTGTTAGATATGGATTTGGGACATGATTGTAGACATTCTACACCCATTCTTCTAGGTTGCCCATTCCTTGCCACCACAGATGCCAATATTCATTATAGGTTGGGTTATTGGAGATGAAATTTGGGACTTTGAGGTCCACTATGAAGGTTGCTAAGGCGGTGAATAGGGCTAGTATAGGAAGAGAAGATAATGAAAAGTGCTTTAGAGTTGATGTAATTGATTCTTGTGTTAAGGATCTCGTAGAGAGAACTATAACCGATAGGGAAGATTTGAGGAAATTTGAGGAATTGATGTCTAGCTTTGATTTAGAAACCTTAGAGCGGAAATGTGTAGCTTTTACTTGGTTGATTGAGAGCCATTTGATTGATAAGTCACTTGAGGTTAATCCTTCTAGTCTTGATTCTATTGATGCCCCCGTTGATAATATTGAGGTTGAGTCCCCCTTAGTGGAGCCTAGCTTCTCTTTAGAGCTCAAACCCCTTCCCGATCATTTGAAGTATGCATTCCTAGGCCCTAGTGAGACCTTTCCAATCATCATTGTTTTTGATCTTTCTAGTGAGCAAGAGGAGCGTCTCTTAGAGGTTCTTAGGAAACATAGGAAGGCTATAGGGTGGAAAATTGATGATCTGAGAGGTATTGACCCTTCGGTTTGTATGCATCGTATTCACCTTGAAGATGGAGCCATTCCTTCTAGGGAAATGCAAAAACCCACACATGAGCGAAGTAGTTAAGAAAGAGATCATTAAGCTTTTAGATGCAGGCATTATTTATCCGATATCCGATAGTGAGTGGGTTAGCCCAGTCCAAGTTTTCCCTAAGAAGTCTGGGATCACAGTTGTGGAAAATGAGAGAGGAGAGCTTATCCCTGCACGTACTCCCACGGGATGGAGAGTTTGTATTGATTATAGGAAGCTCAACTCCAAAACTAGGAAGGATCATTTCCCATTGCCTTTTCTAGATTAGATTTAGATAGAGTAGCTGGGTATAGCCACTATTGTTTTCTAAATGGCTATTTGGGTTATAATTAGATCCTCGTGTTTCCCGACGACCAGGAGAAGACCACCTTTACTTGATCCTATGGCACTTTTGCCTATAGGAGAATGCCCTTCAGTCTTTGTAATGCCCCAGTGACTTTCCAGAGGTGTATGATGGCCATTGATGTGTGTTATTTGTGCGTGTTTGCATCTAGTTTTTTGCATGCACATTTAAGGGTGTTTAGAGTATAATTGAGTGCACTTAGTATAAAGTTTATGCATATTTGTTAATATTTGTACGTAATGTATTTAGGTGCATAAATATTATACTAAGTGTTATATTCCATGTTTTAAGGGTGTTTTGGAAGGGTAAAGCTTATACGAGGAAGAAATGAGCTAACGAATGAAGACCAGAAGAAAAGGAATAAAGAAGAGATCATTCTGATCCAGTCGGTCAACTTAGAAAGAGAGCCGGTTGACTAGACAATCGACCGGCCGCTCTAGAGAATAAAGAATTTAAGCCGGTCGAGTTCCTCAAGGAGTCGGTCGACCGGCCATTCCAGAGAGCATTATGATTGAAGCCGGTCGAGCAAGAAAGAGGAGCTGGTCGACCGGCTAGGTCGACCGGCTGTGCACTGAAGAAATCCATAAAAAGCCCATTTCAGCTCATTTTCAAGGGAGGAACTTTTATTTCTTAAATCCTAATAAACCCTAACACTTTACCAACTTCACAAAACACCCTAAACCACCATCTAAACCCCACACCAAGCTAGGATTGAAGCATTAAACAAAGATTTGAAGGATTTGTACGGATTTGGAAGCAAGAATTTAGGGAGTTCTTCTTGTTCTTTCTCTATTTCTTGTAAATATGTTGCTAGATTAGGCTAGATTTAGGGTTGATTGTTGTTGTATATTAGATTAGGGCTTTGAATAATGGATTTGTGTAGATCTTTGGCTCTTAATACATGTTTATTTACATAAATTTATGGCATGATTCAATATGTCTATGTATTGGAAATCAAACATGTTTATGTGTTTGTTAAAATGCCTAAGTGAATATGCATGTGTTATTTGTGCTTAAAATGCTGTTATCTACTTATTTGGGTGATGTGATTGTGCTTAATCTCATGGCTTTGCTTAGTAGAGTAGGCTTTAGCTTTAAATCCAGCTAATAGGTTACATGCTTTGCTTAGTCGAGTTTAGGTGCTAGTTCTTGGCTTTAAATCCAACCAAGCGGATAAGTTAACCTAGACTAGAGTATCCCTCACTCGCGTTAGTGTTGGTTAATCGAGCTTTAATGTCACGTAGTGTTTAGGTGCTAGTCCTTGGCTTTAAATCCAGCCAAGAGGATAAGTTCTAAGCACGGATTGCGTAGGCTGGGAGGGATTGGCCCTTAGCTTTAAATCCAACTAACAGGTTAAACCACTAGTATTGGTTAGGAGAACCCCCGATCAACACAACGGCAATAGAAGTCCCGAGCCTTAGATAGACCTCATCTGTTATCATAGCCCAAGTCTAGCTGCAATGCAATCACCCTAGGCCCCTTTCTTCTTTATTAGTGTTTCCTTCCTTAGTTTGGCTCCTTTAAGTTCCTCCATAGATTAGTTTTTATTTTCCTTTTTCCGAGCTCCCTTCCATCCCAAAGTAAGTACACACACGCACGTAGCTAGTTTAAGGCACCCGAGCACATAGAGATTAAACTAAGGTAGCCTCCCTGTGGATTCGACCCCGCACTTGCACACAATGTACTACACACGTCCCGTGAACTTGCGGCTATTTAGGCTTGTGCTTAAATAGCGTATCAGCCATTTTTAGTGACATGATTGAGAGGCATTTAGAGATATTCATGGATGATTTCTCAATCTTTGGTGACAGTTTTAAAGAGTGCTTGAGTTACCTCTCTTTAGTGTTAGACCGATGTGTGAAGAAGAATCTAGTGCTGAGTTGGGAGAAATCCCACTTCATGGTGCAAAAAGGGATAGTGTTGGGTCATATTGTTTCATCTAGTGGTATTCAAGTTGACCCAGCTAAGGTAGAATTGATTGAAAAGTTGCCTGTCCCTAAGTGTGTCAAGAATGTTAGATCTTTTCTAGGACATGCAAGATTCTACTGTAGATTCATTAAGAATTTTAGCCACATTGGACGTCTCTTGTCTAAGCTCCTAGCACAAGATGTCCCTTTTGACTTTGATGATGAGTGTGTTAAGGCTTTCAATAGGCTTAAATCCTTATTATCTACATCCTCGATTATCCAACCACCTAACTATAGTCTCCCATTTGAGGTTATATGTGATGTATTCGATCATGCGATATGAGCTATTTTAGGTCAAAGGAAGGATAAGTTGCCCCATGTTGTGTACAATGCTAGCAAGACTCTTTATGAAGCCCAGAAGAACTATACCACCACGAAAAAAGAGCTTCTAGTAATAGTTTTCTCCTTGACAAGTTTAGGTCATAAATCCTAGGGTCTAGAGTGATTGTCTACACCGATCATGCGACATTGAAGTATTAGTTGTCTAAGAAAGAGTCTAAGCCCTGCTTGATTTGGTGGTTGCTTCTCCTTCAACAGTTTGACATCGAAATCTGGGATAAGAAGGGTAGAGAAAATTTAATTGCGGATCATCTTTCCTGTCTTGTTAGCGAGTCTTCTAGTGATCCATCCCTTTTTCATGATTTATTTCCTGATGAGCAATTGTTTGCCATCTCTCATCGCACACCTTGGTTTGCTTATATTGTCAATTATCAGGGCGTTTTCCTTCCTATTGGTAGAAGAGAGAAAAAAATAAGTTCCTAGCACAAGTTAGGCATTTCTTTTGGGAGGAGCACTATCTTTTTAAAGTGTGTGCATGATGAGTTGTGATTTGGTGTGTGTTTGCATTGCCATTTACTTATATTTTAGAGGTGTTGAATGCTTATAATAATGCATTAATGTAGTACTTTTGATAGGAATAGGCTTAAGCGTAAACAAATGTGCATATTGAGTTTAAGAGATAAATTGCTACACTAATTGCTTGTTTTCAATGATTTAGGTGAACTCTGGGCTAAGACAAAGATTGGACGATGAAAGGTGTTGAAGATAGGACATGCACGGGCCTAAGAGAGAAGACTAAAGGCCGAAAAGACGAAAAATTGGATGAAAGAAGTCAGCCGGACGACCAAGGAAGAAGAGCCGGTCGACCGTCTCGGTGGACCGGCCACTCCAGAAAGATCCATCGAAAAGCTGGACGACCCCCCTTCAAGAGCCGGTCGACCGGCTAGGTCGACCGGCCACTCCAGAGAGCTCCACTAGAAAGCCGGTCGAGTACTCCAGAGGCCGGTCGACCTAGCCGGTCGACCGGCTATGCATGAACCTATAAATAAAGCCTGATGCGGAGCAGAATTTTCAAGGAGCCACAAACGCACTTCACACCTAAACCTCACCCACACTTAACCCTATTCTCTAGCCGCCTCACACACCCTTTTCACACACTTTTCATCAAGAACCAGGCTTGAGTTAGAGGATTCAACAATCTTTTGGAGCAAATCTATTCAAAAGCTGCAGTCAAGATTAGCTAGGATGAAAGGAGAGTTTCGTTATATCTCTTTCATTCTATTTTCCATTATGCTCGAGTAGATTTGTATGGGGTGATTAAACTTATGTAATGGGTTGATTTTATACTCTTATGTTATGGGATATGATGGCTGAATATATATATGTTTTGATTTGTCTTGTTTAATTGGGTGTTCTTTCATTCATGTCTATGTGTTTGATAAAATGCCTAGATGAATAACATGTCTATAATTTGACGTTTGTTTGTTACTAAACACATCTAATCCATGTTATACTCATGTCTATGTGTTTATATGTGGATGCTATGAAGTGGGTAGCACTTTTATTCATGTCTATATGCATATTAGCATGCCTAGTAACGAGTATAACTTCAATAGGGCATACTTCTGCACGCACTAGCAAGTGAAATCCTGCTGTAGTGACCTTAGAATGACGAAGCATAATTTAGGGCTAATCTAGGTCGAGTCTCCTTTGGCTTTAAATCCAGCCAATAGATTTCAGGATAGATTTAGTCGACCTTAGCAACACTAGGTCTTGGCTTTAAACCCAGCCAACGGTTTATGTACTAAGGTAGGTTCATTCTAAGCCACCTAGGAAATTAGTTAGTCACTCTTGAGGCCCTAGGACATGAGGACCATGCCGTAGCTCTAGGAGACGTCGCCTAGGGACGGACCCGCACCGAGTCCTAGGGAGAAATCAGTACACTAATTAGCAACCTAGTTAAGAGCAATTATGAGAGTTAGCCAGCATCCCTTAATCCCATAGCATTTGAGTATAGAATTACTTATTCATAAGCCAAAGTCACCCTAATCCCTTTCCAATTGTTAGTTTCCACTTAATCAACTTGCGTTTCCATTTGTTTTTATTCATAGTTTAGTTTTATTTCATTTACATAGAGCTCCCGACAATCCAAAATCCAAAAGAAAAGAAATATATATAGTTTAGATCTTTCTCTTTGGCACTTTTAGGATACCAAGCATAGAATTCATTCACATCATTCACGCCTCCTTGTGGTTCGACACCTGCACTCGTATACACTATATTGCACATCCGTACGCTTGCGGGTCTTTTAAAGCTTGCACTCGAAAGAAGACATCAAGTTTTTGGCGCCGTTGTCGGGGAGGCACGGTGATTTGCATTCTGTGCTTGTGTGTTTTGATAGTTGCTTTTCTTGCTTTTTCTTTATAGTTTGTTTAGTTTTTACTTATTTTGTTTACTGCTCACATTATCTTGTTTTAGTTTTTTTTTCTTGTTGGTTTATTTCAGCTTTTGACTTTATTTTTTTAGTAGACTTTTTAGGATTGTGGATTATTTGCTGTAGTGTAGGAATATTGAAGTTTTCGGGGGTTGAAGTGGCCGGAGTTAGGATAGTTTGTGCATGCGTGGTAGGAGATCCCGTAGGAATCCCCTAGTTCCTCTTAATCCTGAACCCAAAAGAATCACTAGACGTTTCAGGAATTTAGGAGCTCTTCCTGAGGAGATTGACCGATCCCAATCATTCTCATAATCCACCCAATCCCCCAATGAATCCTATTCCACCTCATGAGCACATTGGGCATCAAGCCCAAGCTCATTTTAGACGAGAGCCTCGTAGACCGGATCCACCTATAGATAAGGAACCCACTCTTAGGTAATTCTTTCTCCCCTAAACCTTTGAGCCTAATTCGGCTATTCAAATTCCGGGTTTGGGGGGGATGAACTTCGAGATTAAGCCTAATATGTTGGCTATGCTTCCCTCCTTCTACGGGAGAAGCAATGAGAGTCCTCTTGATCATATTACTGATTTCGTTGAAATGAGTTCCACTCTACATGTTCCCAATGTCTCCCAAGAGGTCATACGTCTAAGATTGTTTCCTTTCTCTCTTAAGGATAAGGCTAGGACTTGGTTGCACTCCTTACCTAATGGGTGCATTACTACATGGGCTGAGCTTCAATCTAAGTTCTTCTAGAAATTTTATCCCATGGCCAAGACAGCCGATCTTAGGACTGCCATTATGACTTTTTCCCAACATGACCTAGAATCTTTTCATGAAGCTTGGGAGAGGTTCAAAGATCTTCTTAGACAATGTCCACACCATGGATACGGCAATCATGACCTAATGCAATACTTCTTTCGAGGCCTAAATGAACAAAATAGGATGATGGTCAATGCCGCCTCCGGTGGTGGTTTCTAACTTTTAAGACCGACTGAGGCATGGGAGAAAATAGAAATGATGGCTGAGAATTCATTTCAAAATTTTGCAATGGAAAGGTCTAGTCGAGGGGGTAATAAGAGAAGTGTTAGTGAGGTTGGAATTTCTTCAGACTTACCCTTTAAGGTCGAGGCTTTAACAAATAAACTAGATCAATTCATTTCCTTGTCCATTTCATCCCAAGGTCATAGGACTAGTTCTTTAGGTTCTCCCTCTGCCCCTTTAGTAGTTGAAGTTTGTGCATTGTGCTCCGAGTCATCTCATGAGACTATGGCTTGCCCTTTAGCATCCCAATTCCCTGAATTCATGAAAGAGCAAGTATGTGCCACACAAGGTTATTCTCGTGAGTATAATCCATACTCGAACACATACAATCCGAGTTGGAGGGACAACCCAAAATTTTCTTCGAGACAAGGACAGCATGAGTCTAGTTCACATTCTCAAGTTCCACCTCAGCAGCGACCCCATCCTCAATATCCCCCAGGTTTCTATCATCTGAATCAACCCTGCCTTACTAGTGCTCCTCAACCTCAGGCTTTACCTGCTCCCTCTAGTAGCCAACCTCCTAGCAATGACACGATGAAGATAATGCGGTTTATTCAGAATCAGCAACAGGCATTAGCTAGCCAGCAACAGGATTTGGCAGAAAATAGGCAGCAAATGGTGAGGTTTGAGGCACAGTTAGGACAGATTGCTAGTTAATTAAGCACTAGAGACTCCGGGAAATTGCCTTCCCAGCCGGAGGTAAACCCTAGAGTCCAATCCTGTTCCTCCAACGATACCACTTATCCCTCTCAGGCCCAAGCTAAGGCCGTCACTACTCTTAGAAGCGGTCGGGTAGTGGATAATAGGGTAGGAGTTGACTCTACAGTGCCTGCACCTAGTGGTCCTTCCGAGCCTAGAGCACAGCATGGTAACCTTGTTGGGGGAAATTTTAGAGAGAGTCCTGTTGAGAGAAATGAGACCATTAGAGATCAGGGAGAGATTAGTACTTCCCGACCAGATAGGGAAGGAAAAGAGCCCATGGATGACTCCCATGCATCTATAGATATAGAGCCTAGAGTTCTTTTTCCATCCGCTTTAGAGAGACCTACACCTAGTGAGGATTCTAGGTTCTTCAAGATTTTAGAGCATCTCAAAGATCTTAAGGTCAATCTTCCTTTGATAGATGCGATCACTTCCATCCTATCTTACTCTAAGTTCTTTAAGGATCTTTGTATAAGGAAATGTAAGTCATCGAAAATTCCTAAGAAGGTGAGGCTGACGGAGAAGGTGAGTAGTATTTGTACCTCGGGCCTTCCGCCCAAGATGAGTGACCCCGGAGCCTTCACCATTCCTTGTAAGATCCGTAAGACACAAATTGATCACGCCTTATTAGATTTAGGATTTAGTGTGAATCTTATTCCCTACTCTGTCTATCAACAGCTATGTCTAGGTGAGTTGTCTCCCACGTATGTTACTCTTCAGCTAGCTGATAGGTCTGAGCGTAGACCTAAGGGTGTGATAGAGGACGTTATGGTTCAGGTAGGTGAGTTTGTGTACCCTGTTGACTTCATAGTGTTAGATATGGATTCGGGACACGACTCTAGACATTCTACCCCCATTCTTCTAGGTCGCCCCTTCTTTGCCACCGCAGATGCTATTATCCATTGTAGGTCGGGGGTATTGGAGATGAAATTTGGGAATTTGAAATCCACTATGAAGGTTGTAGAGGCGATAAATAGGGCGAGTATAGGAGAGGAGGATGGAGAAGAGTGCTTTAGAGTGGATGTGATTGATTCTTGCATTGAGGATTTTATAGAAAAGACTATGATGATGGAAATGATTTGAGAAAATTTGAGGAATTGATTTCTAGTTTTGATTTGGAGACCGTAGAGAAGAAATGTGTAGCTTCTACTTCCTTGATTGAGAGCTATTTGATTAATAAGTCACTTGAGGTTAATCCTTCTAGTCCCAGTTCTAGTGATGTACGCATTGATGATGCTGAGGCTAAGCCCCCCTTGGTTGAGCCTAGCCCTTCTTTAGAGCTCAAACCCTTTCCGGATCATTTGAAGTATGCATTCCTAGGCTCTAGTAAGACCCTTCTGGTCATCATAGCTTCCGATCTTTCTAGTGAGAATGAGAAACGTCTCTTAGAGGTCCTTAGGAAACATAGGAAGGCTATAGGGTGAAAAATTGATGATTTGCGAGGTATAGACTCCTCTGTTTGTATGCATCGTATTCACCTTGAAGATGGAGCCATTCCTTCTAGGGAGATGCAAAGAAGGCTAAACCCACACATGAGCGAAGTAGTTAAGAAGGAGATCATTAAGCTTTTAGATGCAGGCATTATTTATCCAATCTCCGACAGTGAGTGGGTTAGCCCGGTCCAAGTTGTCCCTAAGAAGTCCGGGATCACAGTTGTGGAGAATAAGAGAGGAGAGCTTATCCCTACACGTACTCCTACGGGATGGAGAGTTTGTATTGACTATAGGAAGCTCAACTCCAAAACTAGGAAGGATCATTTCCCATTGCCTTTTTTAGACCAGATCCTAGATAGAGTAGCTGGGCATAGCTACTATTGTTTTCTAGATGGCTATTCGGGATATAACCAGATCCTTGTGTTTCCTGAGAACCAGGAAAAAACCACCTTTACTTGTCCCTATGGCACTTTTGCTTATAGGAGAATGCCCTTCGGTCTTTGTAATGCCCCAGCGACTTTTCAGAGATGTATGATGGCCATTTTTAGTGACATGATTGAGAGACATTTAGAGATTTTCATGGATGATTTCTTAGTCTTTGGAGATAGCTTTGATGAGTGCTTGAGTCATCTCTCCTTAGTCTTAGACCGATGTGTGGAGAAGAACCTAGTGTTAAGTTGGGAGAAATCCCACTTCATGGTGCAACGAGGGATAGTGTTGGGTCATGTTGTATCATCTAATGGAATTCAAGTCAACCCAGCTAAGGTTGAATTAATTGAAAAGTTACTTGTCCCTAAGTGTGTCAAGGATGTTAGATATTTTCTAGGACATGCAGGATTTTATCATAGATTCATTAAGGATTTTAGTCACATTGCATGTCTCTTGCTAGGCTCCTAGCACAAGATGTTCCTGTTGACTTTGATGATGAATGTGTAAGAGCTTTCAATAGGCTTAAATCCTTGTTGTCTACATCCCCAATTATCCAACTACCTAACTACAATCTCCCATTTGAGGTTATGTGTGATGTATCCGATTATGCAATTGGAGCTGTTTTAGGTCAAAGGAAGGATAAGTTGCCTCATGTTGTATACTATGCTAGCAAGACTCTTGATGAAGCGCAAAAGAATTATACCACTACGGAAAAAGAGCTTCTAGCGATAGTCTTCTCTCTTGACAAGTTTAGGTCATACATCCTGGGATCTAAAGTGATTGTCTACACCGATCATGCAGCCTTGAAGTATTTGTTGTCCAAGAAAGAATCTAAGCCCCGCTTGATTAAGTGGTTGCTCCTCCTTCAAGAGTTTGACATAGAAATTAGGGATAAGAAGGGTAGAGAAAATTTAGTGGCGGATCATCTTTCCCGTCTTGTTTGTGAGTCTTCTAGTGATCCAACTCCTTTCCATGATTCATTCCCCGATGAGCAATTATTTGCTATCTCCCATCACACACCTTGGTTCACTCATATTGTCAATTATCTTGCCACAGGGCGTTTTCCTTCCCATTGGGAGAAAAGAGAAAAAGATAGGTTCCTAGCACAAGTTAGGCATTTCTTTTGGGAGGACCCCTATCTTTTCAAAGTGTGTGTGGATCAAATGATTCGCCGGTGTGTGCCTGAGGAGGAGTTTGAGAGCGGGTTGAGCATGCGTCATGATGAGGGGTGTGGGGGTCATTTTAGTGGGAAGAAGACTACCGCGAAGGTCTTGCAAAGTGGACTATTTTGGCCTACTCTCTTTAGGGATGCCCAGGAATATTGCAAGAAGTGTTTTAGATGTCAACAATCCGGGTCCATCTCTAGGAGAAACATGATGCCTTTATCCCCTATTCTTCCTTGTGAGTTGTTCGATGTTTGGGGTATAGACTTCATGGGTCCATTTCCACCTTCCTTTGGGTGTCAATACATTTTAGTGGCTGTTTGCTATGTGTCCAAATAGGTTGAGGCTATTCCTACACGGACTAATGACCATAGGGTAGTGGTTAAATTTATTAAAGAGAACATTTTCTCTAGATTTGGAGTCCCTAGGGTCTTAATTAGTGATGGGGGTTTGCATTTTCGCCATAGGACTTTAGAGGCCTTGTTTAGGAAATATTCAGTCACCCATAAGGTAGCTACTCCTTATCACCCGTAGACTAGTGGACAAGTAGAGGTGTCCAATAGAGAGATCAAACACATTTTAGAGAAAACGGTTAGGCCCGATAGAAAAGATTGGTCTATTAGGTTAAATGATGCTTTGTGGGCCTACCGTACTGCCTTTAAGACTCCTATTGGTATGTCTTCGTATAGATTAGTATTTGGTAAAGCTTGTCACTTGCCGGTAGAGCTAGAGCATAGAGCTTATTGGGCAATCAAAGCCCTAAATTTTGACTTGGCAAGAGCGGGTGAGAAAAGGAGGCTAGACCTAGCGGAACTGGAAGAGCTTAGATTCGAGGCATATAAGAACGTTAAACTTTATAAGGATAGGATGAAGAGAATTCATGATAAACACATAATTAAGAAATCATTCTCTCCTTTTGATAAAGTTTGGTTGTTTAACTCACGACTGAAACTCTTTCCAGGAAAGCTTAAGAAGAGATGGGATGGTCCATATGAGGTGATGATTGCCTATCCTTCTGAAGCAGTCAAGATTAAAAACTTGAAGGATGGCCGAGAGTTGACGGTAAATGGGCAACGCCTGAAGCACGCATATGATCCGAGCATGGCTCGTGTGGTGGTTTTAAAGCTTCAGGATCCCGCTTATAGAAGTTGAAGATGAGCTGGTATTTGCCTGGCTGACGGCTTGGTGGTTAGCGCTACTAGGAGGCAACCTAGGTTCAATTCTGTAGTTTTGCATTTGTTTTACTTTCGTTTCTTTTTATTTTCTTTCTTTTATCTTTCTTGCACCCAACTCAAAAGTGTTTAATCTCAATCCTTTGTCCCATAAGATACACCACTGCTCATTATTGCACATGCCAATGCAAGTATGCATAAGCAATACTACTAATCTTGTTTTTCTTTGTGAGTGTTTATGAATTGTGAGTCACAGGTTAGTAGTATGGTGATTTGGAGTTGGCATGGAAAGCTTTGAAGAAACTGCAAGGTTGTATCTATCCTTTCTCCACTTGTTCCCCCTGTTTGCACCCTATCCCCACCACCCTTACTTGTTGTGTAATGATGACTTGCTTGTTTTTGTTGTGCTTTGTTCTTTTTGCTTGAGGACAAGCAAAGTTTAGGTTTGGGGGTGTGGGAGTTTGGTTTTCTTGTTATATTTTACTTGGGGTAAATTGCATCATGCATATAAATGGTGAAAATTTTTCAATTTTGATGCATATAGAGTGATTTAATTCTTTGTAGATCATTGTGTTGGCTTTTGTGATTGACTCTATTGATTTATGAAGATGAGAAGCATTGTGGGGGACGGAATAGAGTGGTTTGAAAACTAAGTCTTGGAGGGGATGCCCCTAAAAGTTGTGGGGAGTGAGAACCTCAAAAGAATAACCCTTGTAGCCACCCTATAGCTTGGTAGGAAAGAGTGTTAAAAAAAAAAGGGGTTATTGATATGAGTGCCCCTTCTTTGATTGGTTCTTGTTGATATGCCTAAGCCTTTCTTTTTCTTCCATTTTGAGAACATAATACAAAGCAATTGAAATTGAAAAAAACAAAAAAAAAAAAGAAGGGCAAAAAGGTGCAAAAATCTATGAAGTGAAAAAGAGAAAAAGCCAAAGGCACCTAAAAGTTAGTGAATAAGTGCATAAGTGACACAATGTCAACCTAGCACAAGCTATCATCTTTGTAGACATGTAAATAAGGCTTATAAAAAGCCATTGAGTTCGTATACTCTCTCTTCTTATCTTTGAGGCTTGGTGTATGTTAGGGAGGCCATGTCAGTTGAGGAAGCACGAAATATCAATATCCCGAGTGCGTGAGTTAGAATCCTAGGCTTGTGGTGGATTGGCTACTTGGGAAATTCCCATGAGGAATGAGACCCCTTATGAGTAGAGGAAAGATCCAAAGAGGCTTAGGGATCTCTTCACAATAGGAATGCCCCTTCATGTTTCTCAAATTAATATTGATAGCGAGTCAGTCCTTTAGGCAATCCATTGTATCAACTTTAGAAAAAAAATTGAAGATTAAGCTTGCTTGAGGTCAAGCAAAGAGAAAGTTTGGGGGTGTTGATGAGTTGTGATTTGGTGTGTGTTTGCATTGCCATTTACTTATATTCTAGAGGTGTTGAATGCTTATAATGATGCATTAGTGTAGTACTTTTGATAGGAATAGGCTTAAGCGTAAACAAATGTGCATATTGAGTTTAAGAGATAAATTGCTACACTAATTGCTTGTTTTCAATGATTTAGGTGAACTCTGGGCTAAGACAAAGATTGGACGATGAAAGGTGATGAAGATAGGACATGCACGGGTCAAAGAGAGAAGTCCCGAGCCTTAGATAGACCTCATTTGTTATCATAGCCCAAGTCTAGCTGCAATGCAATCACCCTAGGCCCATTTCTTCTTTATTAGTGTTTCCTTCCTTAGTTTGGCTCCTTTAAGTTCCTCCATAGATTAGTTTTTATTTTCCTTTTTCCGAGCTCCCTTCCATCCCAAAGTAAGTACACACACGCACGTAGCTAGTTTAAGGCACCCGAGCACATAGAGATTAAACTAAGGTAGCCTCCCTGTGGATTCGACCCCGCACTTGCACACAATGTACTACACACGTCCCGTGAACTTGCGGCTATTTAGGCTTGTGCTTAAATAGCGTATCAGCCATTTTTAGTGACATGATTGAGAGGCATTTAGAGATATTCATGGATGATTTCTCAATCTTTGGTGACAATTTTAAAGAGTGCTTGAGTTACCTCTCTTTAGTGTTAGACCGATGTGTGAAGAAGAATCTAGTGCTGAGTTGGGAGAAATCCCACTTCATGGTGCAAAAAGGGATAGTGTTGGGTCATATTGTTTCATCTAGTGGTATTCAAGTTGACCCAGCTAAGGTAGAATTGATTGAAAAGTTGCCTGTCCCTGAGTGTGTCAAGAATGTTAGATCTTTTCTAGGACATGCAAGATTCTACCATAGATTCATTAAAAATTTTAGCCACATTGGACGTCTCTTGTCTAAGCTCCTAGCACAAGATGTCCCTTTTGACTTTGATGATGAGTGTGTTAAGGCTTTCAATAGGCTTAAATCCTTATTATCTACATCCTCGATTATCCAACCACCTAACTATAGTCTCCCATTTGAGGTTATATGTGATGTATTTGATCATGCGATATGAGCTATTTTAGGTCAAAGGAAGGATAAGTTGCCCCATGTTGTGTACAATGCTAGCAAGACTCTTTATGAAGCCCAGAAGAACTATACCACCACGAAAAAAGAGCTTCTAGTAATAGTTTTCTCCCTTGACAAGTTTAGGTCATAAATCCTAGGGTCTAGAGTGATTGTCTACACCGATCATGCGACATTGAAGTATTAGTTGTCTAAGAAAGAGTCTAAGCCCTGCTTGATTTGGTGGTTGCTTCTCCTTCAACAGTTTGACATCGAAATCTGGGATAAGAAGGGTAGAGAAAATTTAGTTGCGGATCATCTTTCCTGTCTTGTTAGCGAGTCTTCTAGTGATCCATCCCTTTTTCATGATTTATTTATTGATGAGCAATTGTTTGCCATCTCTCATCACACACCTTGGTTTGCTTATATTGTCAATTATCTAGGTGTTTTCCTTCCTATTGGTAGAAGAGAGAAAAAAATAAGTTCCTAACACAAGTTAGGCATTTCTTTCGGGAGGAGCCCTATCTTTTTAAAGTGTATGCATGATGAGTTGTGATTTGGTGTGTGTTTGCATTGCCATTTACTTATATTTTAGAGGTGTTGAATGCTTATAATGATGCATTAGTGTAGTATTTTTGATAGGAAAAGGCTTAAGCGTAAACAAACGTGCATATTGAGTTTAAGAGATAAATTGCTACACTAATTGCTTATTTTCAATGATTTAGGTGAACTCTGGGCATGAAAGGTGATGAAGATAGGACATGCACGGGTCTAAGAGAGAAGACTAAAGGCCAAAAAGATGAAAAATTGGATGAAGGAAGTCAGCCGAACGACCAAGGAAGAAGAGCCGGTCGACCGTCCACTCCAGAAAGATCCATCGAAAAGCTAAACGACCCCCCTTCAAGAGCCGGTCGACCGGCTAGGTCTACTGGCCACTCCAAAGAGCTCCACTAGAAAGCCGGTCGAGTACTCTAGAGGCCGGTCGACTGGCTATGCGCGAACCTATAAATAAAGCCCGATGCGGAGCAGAATTTTCAAGGAGCCACACACGCACTTCACACCTAAACCTCACACACACTTAACCCTATTCTCTAGCCGCCTCACACACCCTTTTCACACACTTTTCATCAAGAACCAGGCTTGAGTTAGAGGATTCAACAATCTTTTGGAGCAAATCTATTCAAAAGCTGCAGTCAAGATTAGCTAGGATGAAAGGGGAGTTTCGTTATATCTCTTTCATTCTATTTTCCATTATGCTCAAGTAGATTTGTATGGGGTGATTAAACTTATGTAATGGGTTGATTTTATACTCTTATGTTATGGGATATGATGGCTGAATATATATATGTTTTGATTTGTCTTGTTTAATTGGGTGTTATTTCATTCATGTCTATGTGTTTGATAAAATGCCTAGATGAATAACATGTCTATAATTTGACGTTTGTTTGTTACTAAACACATCTAATCCATGTTATATTCATGTCTATGTGTTTATATGTGGATGCTATGAAGTGGGTAGTGCTTTTATTCATGTCTATATGCGTATTAGCATGCCTAGTAACGAGCATAACTTCAATAGCGCATACTTCTGCACGCACTAGCAAGTGAAATCCTACTGTAGTGACCTTAGAATGACGAAGCATAATTTAGGGCTAGTCTAGGCCGAGTCTCCTTTGGCTTTAAATCCAGCCAATAGGTTTCAGGATAGATTTAGTCGACCTTAGCAACACTAGGTCTTGGCTTTAAACCCAGCCAACGGTTTAGGTACTAAGGTAGGTTCATTCTAAGCCACCTAGGAAATTAGTTAGTCACTCTTGAGGCCCTAGGTCATAAGGACCATGCCGTAGCTCTAGGAGACGTTGCCTAGGGACGGACCCGCACCGAGTCCTAGGGGGAAATCAGGACACTAATTAGCAACCTAGTTAAGAGCAATTATGAGAGTTAGCCAGCATCCCTTAATCCCATAGCATTTGAGTATAAAATTACCCATTCATAAGCCAAAGTCACCCTAATCTCTTTCCAATTGTTAGTTTCCTCTTAATTAACTTGCGTTTCCATTTGTTTTTATTCATAGTTTAGTTTTATTTCATTTACATAGAGCTCCCGACAATCCAAAATCCAAAAGAAAAGAAATATATATAGTTTAGATCTTTCTCTTTGGCACTTTTAGGATATCAAGCATAGAATTCATTCACATCATTCACGCCTCCCTGTGGTTCGACACCTGCACTCGTATACAATATATTGCACATCCGTATGCTTGCGGGTCTTTTAAAGCTTGCACTCGAAATAAGACATCAGTGCAGATCAAATGATTCGCTAGTGTGTGCCTGAGGACGAGTTTGAGAGCGTTTTGAGTATGTGTCATGATGAGAGATGTGGGGGTCATTTTAGTGGGAAGAAGACCGCCGCGAAGGTCTTGCAATGTGGATTATTTTGGCCCATTCTCTTTAGGGATGCCCAAGAATATTGCAAAAAGTGTTTTAGATGTCAACAATCCTAGTCCATCTCTAGGAGAAACATAATGCCTTTATCCTTCATTCTTCCATGTGAGTTGCTTGATGTTTAGGGTATAGATTTCATGGGTCCATTTCCATATTTCTTTGGGTACCAATACATTTTAGTGGCTGTTGATTATGTGTCCAAATGGGTTGAGACAATTCCTACACGCACTAGTGACCATAGAGTAGTGGTTAAGTTCATTAATGAGAACATTTTATCTAGATTTAGAGTCCCTAAGGCCTTGATTAGTGATGGGGATTTACATTTTCACCATAGGACTTTAGAGGCCTTGTTGAGAAGATATGTGGTCACCCATAAGGTAGCTACTCCTTATCACCTGCAAACTAGTGTACAAGTAGAGGTCTCCAATAAGGAGATCAAGCACATTTTAGAGAAAAAGGTTAGGCTCGATAGGAGAGATTGGTCTATTAGGCTAAATGATGCTTTGTGGTCTTACCGTACTGCCTTTAAGACTCCCATTGGTATGTCTCCGTATAGATTGGTTTATGGGAAAGCTTGTCACTTGTTGGTAGAACTTGAGCATAGAGCTTATTGAGCCATCAAAGTGTTAAATTTTGATTTGGCAATAGCGGGTGAGAAAATAAAGCTAGACATAGCAAAATTGGAAGAGCTTAGATTTGAGAGGTTTATAAGGATAGGATGAAGAGAATTCATGATAAACACATCATTAAGAAATCATTCTCTCCCTCTGATAAGTTTGGTTGTTTAACTCATGATTGAAACTCTTCCCAGGAAAGCTCAAGATAATATGGGATGGTCCATATGAGGTGTTAGTTGCCTACCCTTCTGGAGCGATCAAGAATAAAGACTTGAAGGATGGTTGAGAGTTGACGGTGAATGGGCAACGCCTGAAGCATGCATATGATCCGAGCATGGCTCGTGTGGAGGTTTTAATGCTTTAGGATCCCATCTATGGAAGTTGAAGATGAGTTGGTGTTTGCCCGGCTAACGGCATGGTGGTTAGCACTACTAGGAGGCAACCTAGGTTCAATTTTGTAATTTTTCATTTGTTTCATTTTTTTTCCTTTTTATCTTCTTTCTTTTTCTTTTTCCCACATCAAAGTGTTGAATCTCGATCCTTTATCCCATAAGATACACCATTGCTTATTATTGCACATGCCAATACAAGCATGCATAGGCAATACTACTAATCTTGTTTTCTTTGTGAGTGTTTGTGAATTATAAGTCATAGGATTAGTAGTATGGTGATTTACCAGTGGCATAGAAAGCTTTGAAGAAAATGCAAGGTCGTATCTATCCTTTCTCCACTTGTTCCCTATGTTTTTACCCCATCCCTACCACCCTTTCTTGCTTTGTAATGCCAATTTGCTTGTTTATGTGTTTTGATCTATTTGCTTGAGGACAAGCAAAGTTTAGGTTTGAGGGTGTGGTAGTTTGGTGTTCTTGTTATATGTTTTGTTTAGGGTAGATTGCATTATGTGCTCAAAATGTGCTTAAAAATGGTAAACATTTTTCAATTTTGATGCATGTGGAGTCATTTATTTCTTTGTTGATCATTGTGATTGAGTCTATTGATTGGTGAATATGAGATGCATTGTGGGGAAATGAATAGAGTGGTTTGAAAGCTAAGTCTTGGAGGGGATGCCCTTCAAAGTTGTGGGGAGTGAGGACCTTTAAAGAATGACTCTTGTAGCCACCCCATAGCTTAGTAGGAAAAAGTGTTGAAAAAAAAAGGGTTGTTGATACGAGTGCCCTTCCTTGATTGGTTATTTTTGATGTGCTAAAGCCTTTCGTTTTCTTTTCTTTTTGTGAATACAATGCAAAGTATGAAAAATCGAAAAAAAATTGAATTGAAAGAGGCACAAAGGAGCAAAAATATATATAAAGAAAAGTGACAAAAGAAAAAAAAGAGAAAAAGCCAAAGGCACAAAAATGTTTTGTGAATAAGTGCATAAGTGACACAATGTCAACTTAGCACATGCTATCATCTTCGTAGATATGTGAATAAGGCTTTTTATAAGCCATTATGTATGTATATTCGCTCTTCTGGTCTTTGAGGCTTTGTGCATGTTAGGAAGGCCATGATAGTTGAGGGGACGTGAAATATCAACATCCCAAGTGCGTGAGTTAGAATCCTAGGCTCGTGGTGGTTTGGCTACTTGGGAAATTCCTCCAAGGAACGAGACCCGTCATGAGTAGAAGGAAGATCCAAAGAGGCTTAGGGATCTTTCCACAATAGGAATGCCCCCTTCATGTTTTTTAGACTAACTTGGATAGAGAGTCAATCCCTTAGGTAACCCTTAGCATTGGCTTTAGAAATAAACTTAAGATTGGGCTTGTTTGGGGACAAGCAAGGAGAAGGTTTGGGGGTGTTGATGTGTTGTGTTTTTGTGTGTGTTTGCATTGTTATTTGCCTATGCCTAAGAGGTTTTAAGTGCTCAAAAAGATGCATTAGTGTAATGATTTTGATAAGAATGGGCTTAAGCATAAACAAATGTACATATTGAGTTTAAGAGACAAATTGCTACACTAATTGCTTATTTTCAATGATTTAGGTGAACTTTGGGTTAAGATCGAGATTGAACGATGATAGGTAATGAAGATGAAAGATGTACGGGTCAAAAAAAGAAGATAGGAGGCTGGAAAGACGAATAGAGGAAGAAAGTCAGCCAGATGACTGACTAGGTCAATCGGCCACTCTAGAGAGGTGCTAAAAATACCCGAAGGACCACCCCTCTAGAGCCGGTCAGGGAGCATCATCAAAAAGCCGGTCGAGCTAAGAGGCCGGTCGACCGGTAGTGTGTAAAAAGCCGATATAAAAGACCAATTTTTGGACTTAAAAAGGGAATCCTTTTGACAATTCTAGAGAGGATCTTAACACACCCATCACACACACACACACTTAACCCTACTCTTTACCCACATCACACACACTCTCTTACACATTTTATCACCTTGAAGCAAGAGAATTTAGGGGGTTTCAACATTTGGATTCAAGTTGCTTAAGAGCTTTGTACAAGATTAGCTAGGATGAAAGGGAAGCTTCATAAACTCTCTTTCATTCTATCTCTTATTATGATTGAGTAGACTTGTGTAAGGTGATTTAACTTATGTAATAGGTTAGCTATATACTCTAATGATATGGGATTAAATGTTTGAATAGATACATGTTTGATTTTCTTATTCAAATGGTTATCTTCTCATTCATGTCTAAGTGTTTGATTACATGCCTAAATGAGTAGCATGTGTATAAATTGAAGTCTATTTATTACTAAACACCTCTAATCCATGTTATATGTCTATGTGTTTATATGTGGATGCTATAAAGTGGGTATTGCTTATATTCATGTCTATGTATATATTTTCATGCCTAGTAGTGAATATGACTTCAATAACGCATACATGTTGGTTGTTAATTGCTTTAAATGGTGTAATCCGAGCATGACGATGCTCGGTAGTTGAATAGATCCGTTTATTCATGAACACCTTGGCCTAGAACATGTATAAATGTGCTATCAAGTCAAATCTCACTGTAGTGACCTTACATTGATGGTAGCTAATTTAGGGCTAGCCTAGACTGAGTCTTCTTTGGCTTTAAATCTACCCAATAGGATTCAGGAAAGGATTAGTCGACCTTAGCAACACTATATCTTGGCTTTAAATCCAGCCAATGATTTAGGTACTAGGGTAGGTTCATTTTAAGTCGCTTAGGAAGCTAATTGGTCACTCTTAAGGCCCTAGGTCATAAAGACCACACCGTAACTCTAGAAAGCGTTGCTTAGGGACAGATCCGCATTGAGTCCTAGGGGGAAATTAAGGCACTGATTTAGCAAGCTAATTAAGAGCAATCACTAAAGTAAGCCATCATTCTTTCATCCCATAACATTTGAGTATAAAATGACCCATTCATAAGTTGAAGTCACCCTAACACCTTTCCATTTGTTAGTTCTTCTAGATTAGCTTGGCCCCTACTTTTCCATTCCTATAGCTTAGTTTAATTTGTTTTAGCTAGAGCTCCCAACCATCCAAAATCCCAAAAATAGATAGTTTAGGTTTCTTTTTAGGCATACTCTAGAACACACATAGAATCCATCTCACAACATAGCCTCCCTATGGATTTGACCCCGCACTGGCATACAGTTTACTAGACCGATCCGTGCCGTTATAGGTCTTTAGAGCTTGCACTCAAAAGACGATGATCAATAGCATGAAATGATTGCATGATAAACACATTCTTAAGAAATCATTCTCTACCTCCAATAAAGTTTGGTTGTTTAACTCACGTTTGAAGCTCTTTCTAGGTATGGTAGGCTTCATATGAAGTGTTGGTTGCCTACCTTTCTACAGCGGTTAAGATCAAGGATTTAAAGGATGGCCGAGAGCTGACAGTGAATGGGCAACGCTTGAAACAAGCATATATTCTGAGCATGGCTCATGTGGAGGTTTTAATGCTTCAGGACCCTATCTCTGGAGGTTGAAGAAGAAAATAAAATCGCCGGGCTAATGGCGTGGTGGTTAGCGCTATTAGGACTTGTTTCATTTTCCTTCCTTTTTGTTTTCTTTCTTTTTCTTTCATCCTTACCAAAGTGTTGAATCCCGATCCTTTGTCCCATAAGATACACTGTTGCTTATTATTGCACATGCCATCACAAGCTTACATAGGCAACACTACTAACCTTGTTTTCTTTATGAGTGTTGATGGTTTATGAGTCACAAGGTTAGTAATATGGTGATTTATCATTGGCATGGAGAGCTTTGAAGATAATGCAAGGTTATATCTATCCTTTCTCCACTTGTTCCCCATGTTTCTACCCCATCCCCACCACATTTACTTGCTTTGTGATGTGATTTGCTTATTTATGCGCTTTACTCTATTTGCTTGAGAACAAGCAAAGTTTAGGTTTAGGGGTGTGGGGGTTTGATCTTATTATTTTATGTTTTGGTCTTATTGTTTTACCCTTTCTTAGGGTAGATTGCATTATTTGGTTAAAAATGGTGAAATTTTTTCGAATTTTGATGCATATAGAGTCGTTTATTTCTTGGTTGATCATTGTGTTGGCTATTGCGATTGACTCAATTGATTGTTGAATATGAGAAGCATTGTGGGGAAGTGAATGGAGTGGACTGAAAACCAGGTCTTAGAGGGGATGCCCTTGAAAGTTTTGAGAAGTGAGGACCTTTGAGAATGTCCCTTGTAGCCAACCCATAGCTTGTTAGGAAAAAGTGAAGAAAAAGGGTTATTGATATGAGTGACCCTTCTTTGATTGGTTATTTTTGATGTGCCTTAGCCTTTCTTTTTATTTTCTTTTTAAAATGCAATGCAAAGTATGAAAAATCCAAAAAAGTTGAAAAAGGAAAAAATGGTGCAAAAAGATCAAAGAGATGAAAAATTGAAAAAAAAAATGGAAAAGAGAAAAAGCCTAAGGCACAAAAAAGTTATGTGAATAAGTGCATAAGTAACACAATGTCAACTTAGCACAAGCTATCCTCTTTTATAAGCCATTACATTTGTATATTCTCTCATCTTGTCTTTGAGGCTTTGCACATATTGGGGAGGCTATGTTAGTTAAGGGGACATGAAATATCAATCCTCTGTGTGCGTGAGTTAGAATCCTAGGCTTGTGGCAATTTGGCTACTTGAGAAGTTCCTTGAGGTTTAAGGCCCTTTATTAGTAGAGGGAGGATCCAAAGAGACCTGGGGATCTCTCCATAATAGGAATGCCTTCTTAGTGCTTCTTAGACTAACCTTGATAGTGAGTCAATCTCTTAGGTAACCTTTTGCATTGGCTTTAGAAATAAACTTAAGATTGGGCTTGCTTGGGGACAAGCAATGAGAAGGTTTGAGAGTTTTGATGTGTTATGTTTTCATGTGTGTTTGCATCATCATGTACCTATGTTTAAGAGGTGTTTTGAGCTTTAAGAGATGCATTAGTGTAGTACATATACTAGATTTAGGCTTAAGCATAAGCAAATGTACATAGTTAAGTTTAAAGACAAATGCTATACTAACACATGCTTATTTCTCGTGTTTGGTGAAATTAGGTTAGAAGCTCGAGACTTGAATTGATGATGATTTAATATTGGAGTTAAGCTTGAGGTGTTCAGGATGTAGGAGAAGCAAGAAAAGAGTTTTCAAAGGCAAGCTAGCGAAGGAAAGGGCAACCGAGACAACGCGAGGAAATTGGCCAGGATTCTGACTTGGCCGATTGACCCCCTTTCTTAGGCGAGTCAACTGGCCTAGGTGACTAGCCAAAATAAAGAGTTTGCCCATTTGGGCCGATTGACCTCAAGGCTAGGTCGGTCAACCGGCCAAGGCTCTTAACTGAATGCATATGCTACATTATTTAAGCCCTTTTCCAACCCTTTTTAAGAAGATTTTGAACCCTTTTTCACCTCCCATTCACACACCTAGTTCTCACACACAAAACCCTACTTTCACGCAACTCTAATATACAAACTAACAAACACACACACACACACCTAGAATTAAGTTGATTTTGGAGGATTTAAACATCATTTGGTGAAGATTTACTCAAGTTTGTAAAGAAACAAGCAAGGAAGGAAGGGGAGCTTTCTCAACCCTCTATCATCTTCTTTTTATTGTATGCTTGAGTATATAGATTAGGGTGACTAAACTTGTGTAATGGGATGACTTTTTCATTCTTTGTTATGGAAGTTGGTTGACTTATATATAAGTGCTTTGTTCTTAATATAAATGGCTTTATTTCAATTCATGTCCATGTGTTTGATTTAATGCCTGAATGAGTGGTATGTGTATAATTTGAGTTGTATTTGCTATAAAAAACTTCTAATCTTTTGAATATGCATGTCTATGTGTGTGTTTGAGGATAATATGAAGTGGGTTAGTTAGATTCATATCTATGTGAATGTTAACATGACATATAGTGAATACATGCTCAAACATTGCTACTTGTTGATGCTGAAATGTTTCCAATGGCATAAATCAAACTTGCTTGTCTTTGTATCTTGGATAGGATGTCATATTCACAACACCTTACCTTAGAATATGTAGGACTACACCTATTAGACAATAATCCACTTTAGTATCCCTAGGATGACGGTGCATAAGTTAGGACTAGTCTGGATCGAGTCTCTTTTAGCTTTAAATCTAGCTAATAGGAGTTCGGATAGGCTTAGCCTCCTAGGTCTTAGCTTTAAATCTAGCTAATGGTTTAAGAACTAGGGTGTGATCGTTCTAGGATACTTATGTAATTCCCTAATCCCTCTTATGGCCTTAAGTACATAAGGACCACGTCATAGCTCTAAGTGTGCACACTTAGGCACGGACTTGCACCGAGTCATAAGTTGTAATTAGGACACTAGTAGTTGCTTAGTATTAAAAGCCATATATTTAGTAAGCCCATACCTTGAATCTCATAACATTGAGTTAGAGACTCACTTATTCACAAGGGTAGGTCACCCTATCATCTTCCCATATGTTTAATCCCCCTAGATTAGCTTAGTTCTTACTTTTCCTATTTTAGTATCCATAATGTAGTCTCTTCATTTCCCTCCTAGCCCCCTAAAATCCAAAGCTCAAAAAGATGACTAGTTTAGGTTTCTTTTTAAGCTTCCACTAAAATGCACTAGCTTAAGATTTTACCACCCTTTGAGCCTTCTTGTGGTTCCACACCTGTATTAGTACCCTTATATTGCATGGTCCGTACGCTTACGGGACCTTTTAGGGCTTGCACCTTTAAGGGCACACTATGCATGATGTGGCTTCTTATAATAATGATAACTAGATGAAGATGCATGCATGGGCACATGATTACTAGGGGTATTATTGGGCTTTGTAAGAAAAATGGGACAAGAATCAAAATCGTGGTCACGACTTCCATAAAGATCACAAAAATAATAATATAACTCCCTATAATCACGATGACTAGATGGAGATACATGAATGGATACATGACTATAGGGGCCATGACTTGTATTAGCCCAATATTGGGGATTTTCATATGCAAGGGGGTAACATGTAATATGATGCTTGCAACTACAACATAGATCACAAGCATTGGGAGTATATACGAGAGTTGGGGAAGAGAATACAAATGACCACTTAAGAAGCATTGGAGTTATCTATATTCAAGCAACATTTTTTTTGATTTTTCAAAATTTTTTATTTTTTTTCATTTTCAAAATCTTTCAAATTTTTGTGGTTTTTCAAATAAGGGAAATCAAGTAAAGATAGAATAACAGTAAGCAACTAATCACAAGCATAAAAGAACGCAAAGAACTAATACTGTGCTTTTCTATTAATGGCACCAAAAACTTGATGTGTACTCGGTGATCTGTGGAAATTGAGCATAAATACAACCAAGTTTCACACCCGTAAGTGTACGAATTGTGTCTTGTATAGTACGTATAATGGATTATATGCTTGAGTAGATAGATTAAGGTGACTAAACTTGTGTAATGGGTTGATTTTATACTCTTTGTTATGGGATACTATTAGCTTTTATGTATACATAATTTGTTCTTAATGTAAATAACTTTTTATCAATTCATGTCTTTATATTTTATATAATGCTTGAATAAGTAATATGTATATAAATTGGAGAGTACACTTCTAATCCTTTGGATATGCATGTCTATGTATGTGTTTATGGATTTCATGAAATGGGTTTGTTATATTCATGTCTATGTGAGTGTAATCATGCCTTATAGTGAATATGAGCACTAGTTGTTGATTCCCAATTATTTTCAATGGTGTAAATCAAACTTGTTGATGCTTCGATAGTGAACAAGTTAACATATTTGTAACATCTTGCTTTAGAAGATGTGGAATACGCTCAATAGTTACTTATCCGCTTTAGTGTCCTTAGATTGACAGAGCTTAAATCTAGACTAGCCAAGTCTGAGATCCTTTAGCTTTAAATCCAGCTAATAGGAGTCCAGGTGGGGTTTGGTCGGCCGTAATTACCCTAGTCTTTGGTTTTAAATCCAACCAATAGTTTAAGAGCTAACACCTAGGTAGCTTTCTAGTCCCTCTGATAGCCTCAGGTACATAAGGACCACGTTGTGGTTCAACACCCATAACTATATGTAGTACACTGCACAATCCATATGCTTGTAGGACTTTAAGAGCTTGTCCTCAAAGGCACATCAAGTTCTTGATGCTGTTGCCAGAGAGGTACGGTGGTTTGCATTCATTGCTTGTGTGTTTTAGTAGTTGCTTTTTGTTTGTTTTGCATTATTTTGTTAGCTTGCTTTAGTGGTTGTTTATCTTGCTTTTTGTTTAGTTTCTTTGATCTTTTTGTGTTGCCTTTCTGTGCTTAGCATAGTTTGCTTGTTTAGCTTTCTTGGTTTGCTTTAGCTTTTGTTTTTGCTTTTAGTAGACTCTCTAGGTTTGTGGCTTTATTGCTATAGATTTAGGTTATTGTTGAAGTTTTAGGGGTTGAGGTGGCCAGAATTAAGATAGTGTTGCATGATTGGTAGGAGATCCCTTGGAAATCCCTTAATTCTTTTTAATCTCAAACCCGATAGAATTGCACGACACTTTAAGAATTTAGATCTTCTTGAGGAGATGGCCAATCCAAATAATCCTCCTATCCCTCCCATTCCCCCTATAAATCCCATTCTGCTACAAGATCACCATAGGCATCAAGCCTAAGATCATTTTAGATAAGAGACCCTTAACCAGACCCACCCACAGACGATGCGCAGACACTTAAGGAATTTTTCCTCCCCAATGCCTTCGAGCCTAACTTGGCTATAAATGTTCCGTGGTTGGGGGAGGCAAATTTTGAGATCAAGCCTAACATGTTGGCTATGCTCCCTTCTTTCTATAGGAGGAGCAATGAGAGTCCTTCGGATCATATTATAGATTTTGTTTGAAAAAGTTGCAACCTCCATGTCCCCAATGTGCCTCAAGAGGTCATTCGTCTTAGGTTATTTCTATTCACCCTTACGTATAAGACTAAGTCTTGCTTTCATGCTTTACCTAGTGGCGGTATCATATTATCGGCCGAGCTTCAATCTAGGTTCCACCAGAAGTTCTTTCCTATGGCTACGATGGCCGACCTTAGGACTTCAATTATGACTTTTTCTCAACATGATTTATAGTCCTTTCATGAGGCTTGGGAGAGGTTCAATGACCTTCATAGACAATGTCCCTACCATAGTTATAGTAATCATGACCTACTCCAATATTTCTTTTGAGGATTAAATGAACAAAATAGGATGATGGTTAATGCCATCTGCAGTGATAGATTTTATAATTTGAAGACCAGTGAGGCATGAGAGAAAATGGACTTGTTAGCCAAGAACACTTTCTAAAATTTGGCTATGGATAGGTCTAGTTGGGAGTGAATAAAAGAAATGTCCATGAGGTTGGAGTATCTTTAGATTTGCCAGCTAAGGTAGAAGCCCTTACGAATAAGTTAGATCAATTCATTTCTTTGTCTCTTTTCTCTTTCGATCATAGGGCTAGCTCCATAGGTTCATCCTCTGCCTCTTCAATAGTATAAGTTGGTGCTTTCTATTCAAAGTCATCTCACGAGACTGTAGCTTGCCCCTTAGCACCCTAGTTTCCTGAATTCATGTAGGAGCAAGTGATGTGTTAGTTTTGTGTGTGCTTATGCATTGCATATATATATTTGTTTTGAGGTGTTTTGAGCTTCATTTAGTGCATTAGTATAGCATTTAGGTCATATTTGTACATATTAGGGTTTACATGTTCATAGTGGCAGTTAGAACTAAATGCTACACTAATGTGCATTTGTTGCTTGTTTTAGGCGATATTCGGAGAGATGATTAGACTTTGATTGGTGGCGTTTGGGATGTGGATTAAAACCAAAGGTGTTTAAGACTTAAGCAAGGTTTAAAAGATGCATTTGGAAGTGGGCAGGCAAAAAAAAAAGGATATGGACAAATTTTGGACTTATTTTAGGGTGCAAGGATGGCTTGGGAGATCCCCAACTGTAATACAAAGCCATAGAAAAAAGGTGCACGAATCAGAGCCAAAATGAGCAAGATATGAGCATATTACTATCAAGATCGGTTGAGCTTCTATCAAGGCTGGTCGACCGGCCATATCAGAATCTGGGCCAAATTTAGCCAAATAACTTAGCCCCAAAGCTGGTCGACCGGCTGGGCCCCCGGCTGGACGCAATTTCAGCTCTATTTAAGCCATTTTTTAGCAACTTTTGAAGGAGAACACCAACCTTTTCACACACCCATTTGCCTAAACCTAAAATCCACTTAAAACCCACCTTACACACTCAATCCTACATCAATTCAATCTATAAACAAGCTTGGATTTAAAGATCAAATAAGGATTTAGAGGGTTTTGAAGCAAGATTTGTAAAGACCAAGCAAGGATAATGAGGGAGCTTTACATTCTTCTCTTTATTCTTGTCTATACTACGTTAGATTAGCTCTAGATTAGGAATGATTGCTATTTTCGTAATGGGTTGAGGATTTTAACCCTTGTTTTGAGATTTTGATGATTGTATATACATGCTTTGTTCTTACATATCTATGGCTTGAAATTAAACATGTCAAGGTGTTTGATGAATTGCTTTTGTGAGTTTGCATGTGTAATTTGTGCTTAAATACTAATAGTAGTGGCCTTACCTTAGCCTTAATCCATGCTAATGGCATGAGCCCTACTTGTAACTACATTTGTGTTGATAAATTGTGTTTTTCATGCCTTATATATAGTAGGTAATCACATTTAGCATGAAACATGGCTAAAAAGGTATATCAGTTGCTTGACCTAGGTGACTTAATCTGTAGTTTGAAACATAACTAAAAGGTTAGACTCCTTATTAGGACATTAACCAACACCAAAGGGACTTAGGACTAGACCTAAAAGTCACAGGTAGCTACGACAAACCTATACTTCTAATTGGGTCCGATTAGGGATAAGATTGCACCAATAGTTATATGTGGTAAGCTTGGTAAACTAAGCTCGCCATTAGAGTAATCGGACCATCAATAGCTTCAAACAAAGGTTAGGAACCCAAATCCATTCCAAAGGAGCAATCACCCCTATGTTCTCCCAAACCCTTGTAGATCCTCAATTCCATAGCTTTTTTATATCACCATTCCTATTAGTTAGGTTTTTTTCCCCTTAGTTTAGGTTTAAATTAGAGCTCCAATCAATCCAAAAACCCTAAAAAGAGCAGGTTGGACCACACGTGGCTAGCGTAGGACACACTTTTACTTAGAGCCACGTACTGAGATAGCCTCCCCATGGACACGACCCTGTACTTACACACACTATACTACCGTGACCCGTGCACTTGTGGGTAACACTCTTAAAGGTTTACGATCAAGTTTTTGACGCTATTGCTGGGGACGTACGTCTGTTGGTTTCCTTGTTTTTGTGTGTTTTTCATTAGTTACGTGTTGTATATATGTTTTTTGTTTGTTTATCATGTACATATCTATTTTCATTATTTGTTGATTTACTTATTTTGATATTGCTATTTTAGATTACTTCTTGTGTTTGTGTTTTCTTTGGGTATTTCTTAGGACTTAGGTGTTTGTGGTAGATAGTTGCTTGTTGAATTGAAGTTTCGGGGGTTGAAGTGTGGAAGGAGAATTAGGTCATTTTACATTCTTGAATAGATGGTTAATTTTAATCCTGATTTTCTACCTAGAGCCAAGACCTTGAGGCAATATCTTGAGCTCGACATTTATCAACCTTGCATGCTTATTCAACTACCGACCCTAGGAGATATGAACTTTAAGATTATGCCTGAGACCTTGCATATGTTTTCATCATTCTATGGCCATAATAATGAGAATCCCATGCATATATAGGTGCATTTCTTGAGATATGCTCTACCATTCAGTTTAGGGATGTCTTTTTTGAGAATGTTAGGCTTAGATTGTTTCCTTTCTCTTTAAAAGATAAAGCAAGGCAATTGTTCAAGTCCTTAACCCATGAGTCTGTCACTACCTGGGATGAGCTTTAAGTTATGTTCCTTCATAGATTTTTCCCAATAGTCAAGACAACCACTATTAGGGCAGAGATCATGACATTTGTATAATAAGAATTAGAGCCCCTTCACGAGACTTGGGAGAGATTCAATGAGCTTTGTCACCAATACCCACATCATGGGTATGATTTACATGAATTGCTTCAGTTTTTCTACTTAGGCTTGACTTCACTTTAGAGGCTAATAGTCAATGCTTCGAGCGGTGGGGGTACTTAGATTTGACACCCGAGAAGGCTTGGTCAAAACTAGAGGTTATAATGGAGGACTCGTTCCAAAATGATAATTTTAAGATAGTAGGAAAGAGAACTAGGAATACCACTCTTAGCAGTGTGTTCGGGTTTAACTCAAATTATGATTTAACTGCTGAGGTAAAAGCTCTCACTAAGAAGTTTGACCAGTTTATGTATTTAGGTATTACATCTACTCATAGGTCTACTCTTAGTGCATTTTTTCTCATCCTCCTAGTCTTGTAAAGGTGTATGCTTTGTGCTCCAAGTTTAGCCATATCACCATAGGATGCCCTCTTGCCACACAGTTCCTTGAGTTTATACAAGAACATGTTCTTGCCAATCAAGGTCATTTATCCACTACTTCTTGTGCCCCCGAACTCAGGTGGCATAATCATTCTAGAATAGTGCAGTCTTAAAACAACATAAATTCTTCTTTTTCATTCCAAAATCATCCTTGTCCATCACTTCCTAGTCCTCTAGGGTTTCATCAAGTAGTTTCTTAGCCTAGGTATCCTAGTTTGTCATAACAGTCATTCTAGTCTAGTCCCGTCAGTTCTACTCCACCTATTCAGCCTGTAG
Organism: Cordia subcordata; assembly: GCA_028554755.1. NCBI lineage: Eukaryota > Viridiplantae > Streptophyta > Magnoliopsida > Boraginales > Cordiaceae > Cordia > Cordia subcordata. The sequence goes on from JAPTOF010000005.1 coordinate 1,920,316, forward strand.
TTGACCATAGGATTGATTTACTCACTAAGATGATGCAGGCTCAGCAATAGATGATAGAGTCTCAACAGTAAATGTTTCAAAGCATGATAGAAGATTTAGAGAATCAAATAGGACATCTTGCTGAACAAGTTTGCTATGGAGACCCAAGGAACCTACCTATTTATCCTTAGCCAAGTTCTAGAGATCCATGTAGCACTTCCAACCCTTCTCCGAGTGATTATGTACAGGGTAAGGCCATTACGACCATGAGAAGTGGAAGGGTTACAGATAATTGATGGGAAAGTCTGTGAGTAGAGCTAGGCCTGAAACGATGTGTTTTGATGGAAAGACTAGTGTACCTAAGGAGAAGACTAGAGAGTCCAAGAGAAAGAGAGATGATGATTGTTTCTCGAGTGCAAGTTCTAAAGACCCGCAAGCGCATAGATTGGTGCAGTGTAAACAGGTGTCGAACCATAGAGAGGCTAGTTAGTAGAGTGGATTCTATGCTCGTGGGTCTTAAAGGTGCAAAAAACAAAGCCTATACTAAGCAATATGATCATGTGTCTTAAAGGTGTAGAAATAACCCTTCTTAGTTTTGGAGTTGAGCTTCTTATAATCAATACAAATTCTCCACCCCATAGGGGTACGAGTAGGGTTAAGCTCTCCTCTCTCATTCTCTACAACTATGATCTTGGACTTCTCAGGGACGACTTGGACCAGGCTAACCCACTCATTATTAGAGATCAGATAAATAATGCATGCATCTAAAAGCTTAATGATCTCTTTCTTTACTATTTCGCTCATGTGTGGATTTAGCCTCATTTGCATCTCCCTAGAAAGAACAACTCTATTCTCAAGGTGAATACGATGCATGCAAACTGAAGGGTCTATACCTCTCAAATCATCAATTTTCCACCCTATAGCCTTTCTATATTTCCTAAGAACCTCTAAGAGACATTTCTCATTCTCACTAGAAAGATTAGAAGCTATGATGACTAGAAGGGACTCACTAGGGCCTAGAAATGCATCCTTCAAATTGTCAGAAAGGGGTTTGAGCTTTAAAGAAGGACTAGGCTCAACCAATGGGGACTCAGCCTCAACATCATTAACGAGGACATCACTAAAATCATGACTAGAAAGAAAAACCTCAAGTGACTTATCAATCATAGAATCTTCAACTACACATTTCTGCTCTAGGCTCTCTAAATCAAAGCTAGACAAAAATTCCTCAATTTTTCTCCATCGATCATAGTTCTCTTTACAAAGTCCTCGACACAAGAATCAATTACATCAACCCTAAAGCACTCTTCTTCATCCTCTCTTCTCTTACACTAGCCCTATTCACCGCCTCGGTAACCTTTATAATGGACCTCAAATTCCCAAACTTCATCTTTAGTAACCCTGACCTGCAATGAATAATAGTATCTACGGTGGCAAGGAAAGGGTGACCTAGTAGAACGGGTGTAAAATGTCTAGAGTCATGTCCTAAATCCATATATAACACTATGAAGTCAATAGAGTACACAAACTCACCTAACTAGACCATAACATTATCTATCACACCCCTAGGTCTACGCTCGGACTTATTAGCTAGCTGAAGAGTAACATGTGTAAGAGACAACTCACCCAGACCTAGGTGCTGATAGACAAAGTAGGGAATAAGATTCACACTACCCCCAAAATCTAACAAGGTGTGATCTATCCTATAAGAAATAGTGAAAGCTCCGGGGTTACTCATCTTGGGCGGGAGGCCCAAAGTGCAAACACTACTCACTTTTTTCGTGAGCTGCACCTTCTTAGGAATGTTTGATGATCTATGCTTCCTTTTACAAAGGTCCTAGAAAAACTTAGAATAGGAGAATGGAAAGGATAGCATCTATCAAAGGAAGATTGACCTTAAGGTTCTTAAGATACTCCAAGACCTTGAAAAACCTAGAATATTCACTAAGTATGGGCCTCTCTAAAGCAGATGAAAAGGGAACTCTAGGTGCAATGCCTCTAGACACATGGGAATCATCAATAGGCTCCTTTCCTTCCCAGTGAGGGTGAGAAATACTACTCTCTCTATGGTCTCTAATAGGCTCAACTCTCTCAACAAGACCCTCTCTAGAATCTCTCTCAACAGGGCTACTATGTGGCTCTCTAGACTCGGAAGGACTATTAGGTGCAAACACTGCAAAATTAACTCCTACCATATTATCCACTATCTTACCACTCCTAAGAGTGGTAACGGCCTTAGCTTGGGCCTAAGGGGGATAAGTGGTGTCAGTGGAGGAATAAGACTAGACACTAGGGTTCACCCCTGGTTGAGACAGTAATTTCTCGAGGTCTCTAGTGCTCAACTGGCTAGAAAACTGTCCTAACTGTGCCTCAAACCTAGTCATTTGCTGCCTATTGTTTGCTAATTCTTGCTGCTGGTTTTGAATGAACTACACTATCTTCATTATGTCATTACTAGAAGGCTGGCTACTAGAAGGAGTAGGTAAAGCTTGAGGTTAAGGAGCACTAGATGGGGCTGATTAAGATGGTAGAAACCTGGGAATATTGAGGACGGGGTCACTGCTGGGGTGGAGCTTGGGCATGTGAACTAGACTCGTGCTGACCTTGTCTCTAAGAAAATTTTGGGTTGTCCCTCCAACCCAGATTATATGTGTTCAAGTATGGATTGTACTCACGAAAATAACCTTGAGTGGCACACATTTGCTCCTTTATAAACTCAAGAAATTGGGATGCTAAAGGGCAAGCTACAATCTCATGAGACAATTTGGAACACAATGCACAAACCTCAACAACTAAAGGGGTGGAGGAAGAACTTATGGAACTAGTCTTATGACTATGAGATGAAAGAGATAGTGAAATGAATTGATCTAACTTATTCGTTAAAGCCTCTACCTTAGCGGGTAAATCTAAAGAAGCTCCAACCTTACTAACACTTTTCCTATTACCTTCCCGACTAGAACTTTCCATAGAAAAGTTTTGAAAAGAATTTTTGGTCATCAACTCCATTTTCTTCTATGCCTCAGTCGGTATCAAAACATAGAAGCCACCACCGGAGGTGGCATTGACCATCATCCTATTTTGTTCATTTAAGCCTCGAAAGAAGTATTGCAATAAGTCATGATTGTCGTACCTGTGGCGTGGACATTGACTAAGGAGGTCTTTAAATCTTTCCCAAGCCTCATGAAAGAATTCTAAGCCATGCTAGGAGAAAGTCATAATAGCGGTCCTAAGGTTGGCCGTCTTGGCCATGGGATAAAATTTTTAAAAGAACTTAGATTGAAGCTCAGCCCTATAGTAATGCAACTATTAGGTAAGGAATGCAACCAAGCCTTAGCCTTGTCCTTAAGAGAAAAAGGGAACAATCTTAGATGTATGACCTCTTGGGAGATATTAGGGACATGGAGGGTGGAACTCATCTCAACAAAATCGGTAATATGCTCTAAAGGACTCTTGTTGCTTTTCCCATAGAAGGAAGGAAGCATGGCCAATATATTAGGCTTAATCTCAAAGTTCACCTCCCCCAAACCCAGAATTTGAATAGCCAAATTAGGCTCAAAGGCTTTGGGGAGGAAGAATTGCCTAAGAGTGGGTTCCTCATCTATGGGTGGGTCCGGTCTAAGGGGCTCTAGTCTAAAATGATCTTAGGCTTGATGCCCACGGTGGTCGTGAGATGAAATAGGAGGATTATGAGGATGATTAGGATCGGCTATCTCCTCAAGAAGATCTCCTAAATTCCTAAAATGTCTAACAATTCTATCGGGTTCGGGATTAAGAGGAACCAGGAGATTTCTAAGGGATCTCCTATCTAGCATGCACAAACTATCCTAACTCAGGCTACTTTAACCCCCGAAACTTCAACAATCCTAAGACTATAACAAATAAACTACAATGCTAAAAGGTCTACTAAAAATTAAAACAAAAAAGCAAAAAAGGAATAAGCAAATACCAAAGTAAGATAGTATAAACAAGAAGCAAGGTAAACAAAAACTAAGCAAACTATAAAGAAAAAGCAAGAAAAACAAATAAAGCAACTACCAAAACATGTAAACAAAGAATGCAAATCAATGTGCCTCCCCTGCAATGGCGCCAACAACTTGTGATCGTGTCTTGAGTGTAAGCATTAAAGACCCGTAAGCGCACGGATCGGTGTAATAAAGTGTGTGAGAGAACGGGTGTCGAACCACAGGGAGACTAGTTGGTAGAGTGGATTCTATGCTCGTGTGGCTTAAAGGTGTAGAAAAGAAAACCTATACTAAGCATATTTTTGGGATTTTGGATAAACGGGAGCTCGAGAGTGAGAAAATAAAACTACACTATGAGAATGGAAAGTGGTGAAATAAGTTAATCTAGAGGGAACTATCAAATACAAAGGTATTAGGGTAACTTCAACTTATAAATGGGTGATTCTATACTTAGATGCTTTGGGATTAAAGGATGATGGCTTACTATGGTGATTGCTCTTAGCTAGGTTGCTAATTAGTGTCCTAATTTCCCCTAGGACTCAGTGCGAGTTCGTCCCTAGACAGCGCCTCCTTGAGCTACAGTGTTCTCCTCATGATCGAGGGCTTTAAAAGAGACTAACTAGCTCCCCAAGTGACTTTGAATAAACCTACCCTAGTACCTCCTAAAGCCATGAGCTAGTGTTGCTAGGGTCGACTAAACCTAGTTGGAACCTATTGGCTAGATTTAAAGCCAAAGGAGACTAGGCCTATTTTTAGTGACTGTCGATGTAGTGATCCATTGTAGGACAGGGATTATTGAGTTCACATTTGGGAATTTGAAGACAAAGGTTAGAGATGCCAAGTCTATCATTACAGATAGAGTGGGTGATGAGGAAAATTGTTTCTTCATAGGGTCTATTGCTTCTAGTGAGAATGATTCCTATGATTCTCTCTTGTCCTTAAAAGATAGAGTTGTGCTTGACATGATCATCGAGTAGTTGAATTTGGAGGCTTTTAATGAGACTCATTTAAAGAGTGATGTGCTTTTCTTAGTAGATGCTCCCAATTCCTTTGCCGAGAAGTCCTTTGATTCCCTCTTAGCCCTAAGCGATATTGGTGAGCTTGATGAGATTATTGCTCTAATTAACTCTGGCATCACTTTTTCTAAATTGAATACCTTTTCTATTCTCGCATCTACTCTTAGATCTAGTGAGACCATTGTCATAGATCCTTCCCTACTTGAAAGTAGTCCAGAGCTTCTACTGAGTGTGCTTTCTACTTTTTTGGAGTCCTTGTCTGTGCTTATTGCTCCAGATCATATAGAGGATAATGCTTCATTTTCTTCGTGGATTCCACTAGAGTTTAGGTTGGCTACTAGTGAGTTAAGTTTGATAGAAAAGATTCGAGTGTTTGACTCAGGGATAGAAGAGTATGTTGTTGTGTCATTTGTTACATTCTACCCCGTGAGATACATATTTTTTTATCCATTTCTTTTGTTTGAGGATGCCCGGCATGATCCTGTGTACACATTCTTAGGGTATGAGTTTAGATCTTTGGGGTGTCAGATTCGTGGTGCTGATTGCATTTTTCATTTGTTGCATCTATTTGCTGCTTTTTTCTATGCTAATTTGCTTATCTGGTAGTACATGCGCAAGGATTTTAAGCACCATTGGCCCTAACATTGCTGCCCGGCTGGGGGCAAAAAATCCAGCTCTACTAAGAGACACCCTAGAAATTTTGATAGTTAGAGTTTGATTAATGAGTTCTTTACTTTTGTTTTTCTTAGCGTATTTTGTTTTTCATTTCCCTTCTTTTCATTTTTGTTTCCTTTATGTCCATTGCTTTCTGTACATAAAGCCTTGTCATTTACACTTGCCATTGTGAGTTTTTAGTGTTGTGTTTGTTGATTTTCTTCGTAGATCTTTTGAGTTGAGTGGAAATTAGGTGTAGAGGAAGTTAATGGACACAATTATCAAAACATGGCATGTGTGGCTTAATGCTACATAAAGTTGTATCTATCCACCCTCCACTTGTCCCCTCTTATCCACCTCGTCCCCACCACCCTTATATGCTTTGTGATGCCTAATTGCTGGTTTTGTGGTGTCATTTTATTTGCTTGAGGACAAGCAAAGTTTAGGTTTGGGGGTGTGGGAGTTTGATTTTATTATTTTGTGCTTTGATTAGGATAGATGTGCATTGTATTCTTCAAAATGGTGAAAATTTTTCAATTTGATGCATATACAGTTGTATATCTCTTAGGTGATTAGAGTTTTGGATCTTGTGATTGATTTAATTGCATGGTGAAGCTAAGTTTGTATTATCGGCAGCAAATGGAGTGGAGGGAGATCTGAGACTTAGAGGAGATACCTTTTGGAAACTATGGGGAGTGAACACCTTTAAGAATACACCTTGTAGTTACCCCATGGCATGGTTGGAAGAAGAGTTTGAAAAAAGGTTTTTGATATAAACGCCCCTTCCTTGATTGGTTCTTTTTCACATGCCTTAGCCTTTCTCTTTCTTTTCTTTTTGATCATGTTAGGAAAGTATGAGAATTTAAAAAAAAGAGAAATAGGAAAAAAGCTTGAAAAAGCCAAAACAAATGAAAAAAATGAGAAAAAGCCAAAAAGGCACAAAAATCTGCAAAAGTGAAGTTCATTGAATAAGTGCTTAAGTGACATAATGTTGACTTAGCACAAGTTATTGTTTCATTCTTTTGATGTGTTGAGAATAAGGCTCTTTCATCATTTTGTGAGCCACTATGTTTGTATAATTCTTCTCTTTGTATCTTTGAGGCTATGTGGATGCTGGAGAGGCCATGTTAGTTGAGGGGGCATAAAGTATCAGCATCCCGTGTACGTGCATAAGAGTCCTAAGCTTGTGGAGGTTAAGGCTACTTAGGAACTTCTCGGAGGTGCGAGACCCCTTATTAGTAAGGAGAGGATCCAAAGAGGCTTGGAAACCCCTCTACAAAAGGAACAACCCCTTTATACTTCTTAGACTCTCCTTGATTGCAAATCAATCCTCTAGACAACCCTTTCTACCAATCTTAAGAAAACTTAGGTTTAGGCTTGCTTGGGGACAAGCAAGAAGAAGGTTTGGGGGTGTTGATCTGTTAGTTTTGTGTGTGCTTATGCATTGCATATATATACTTGTTTTGAGGTGTTTTGAGCTTCATTAGTGTATTAGTGTAGAATTTAGGTCATACTTGTGCATATTAGGGTTTAAATGTTCATAGTTGCGGTTAGAACTTAAATGCTGCACTAATGCGCATTTGTTGCTTGTTTTAGATGAGATTTGGAAAGATGATTGGACTTTGATTGGTGACATTTGGGATGTAGATTAAAGCCAAAGGTGTTTGGGACTTAAGAAAGGCTTGAAAGATGTATTGGAAGTGGCTGAGTAAAGGAATGAGCGATCGAGGCAAAACTGAGAGCAATGGGAGCCAAAATTCGAAGCATGCAACCGAAAAAAAGACATGGACAAATTTTGGACATGTTTTAGGGTGCAAAAATGGCTTGGGAGGTCCCTGACAATGATACGAAGCCATAGAAAAAACAGTGCGGGAATCGGAGCCAAAATGAGCGAGATATGAACATGTTACTATCAAGATTGGTTGAGCTTTTGTCAAGGCCAGTCTAGATCAGAATCATGCGAATTTTAGCCAGATGACTTAGACCCAAAGTCAGTTGACTAGCTGGGCCCCCGGCTAGATGCAATTTCAACTCTATTTAAGCCATTTTTGAATAATTTTTGAAGGAAAACACCAACCTTTTCACACACCCATTTGGATAAACCCAAAATCCACTTAAAACTCAACTCACACACTCAATCCCACATCAATTCCATCAATAAACAAGTTTGGACTTGAACATTAAACAAGGATTTGGAGGGTTTTGAAGCCAAATTTGCAAAGAACAAGCAAGGATAATGAGGGAGCTTTACATTCTTCTCTTTATTCTTGTCTATACTATGTTAGATTAGCTCTAGATTAGGGATGATTGCTATTTTTTTAATGGGTTGAGGATTTTAACTCTAGTTTTGAGATTTTGATGGTTGTATATACATGCTTTGTTCTTACATTTCTATGGCTTGAAATTGAACATGTCAAGGTGTTTGATAAATTGCCACTATGAGTTTGCATGTATAATTTGTGCTTAGATGCTAATAGTAATAGCCTCATCTTAGCCTTAATCCATGCTAATGGCATGAGCCCTATGTGTAAGTACATTTGTGTTGATTAATTGTGTTTTTCATGCCTTTAATATAGTAGGTAATCACCTCTAGCATGAAACATGGCTAAAAGGATACCACTATCACTTGCTTGACCTAGGGGACTTAATCTCTAGTTTGAAACATAACTAAAAGATTAGACTCCCTATTAGGACATTAATCAACACCAAAGGGACTTAGAACTAGACCTAAAAGTCATTAATAGGTAGGACAAACCTATACTTCTAATTGGGCCCGATTAGGGACAGGATTGCACCGATAATTATATGTGGTAAGTCTAGTAAACTAAGCCTGCCATTAGAGTAGTCGAACCATCAATATCCTCAAAACAAGGTTAGGAACCCAAATCCATTCCAAAGGAGCAATCACCCCTAAGCTTTTCCAAACCCTTGTAGATGCTCATTTTCATAGCTTGTTTATACCACCATTCCCATTAGTTAGGTTTATTTTGCCTTAGTTTAGGTTTAAAGTAGAGCTCCAATCAATCCAAAAACCCTAAAAAGAATAGGTTGGACCACATGTAGCTAGCATAGGACACACTTTTACTTAGAGCCACATGCTGAGGTAGCCTCCCCGTGGACATGACCCCGTACTCGTACACATTATACTATGGCAATCCATGCGCTTGCGAGTAACATATTCTTGTAAAAACCATATGTACAATAAAACATGTACAATCTGGGTTAGAGGGACAACCCAAAGTTTTCTTGGAGACAAGGTTAGCATGAGTCTATTTCCCAGTCCCAGGCCCCACTCCTGTAGCAACCCCATCTTAGTAACTCTCTAGGTTTCTATAATGTCAATCAACCTTGGCTTCCTAATGTTCCTCAACCATAGGCATTCCCTGCCCCCTCTAGTAGCCAACCCACTAACGATGACAAGATTGAGAAGCTGTTTCATTTGATGCAATAGGAGTTAGCTAGTTATAGGCAGTAGATAGAGAGTTATCAGGCTAAGGTAGACACCTAGTTAGGATAGTTTGCCACACAGTTAAGTACGAGAGACCCAGGGAACTTGCCTTCTCAACTGAAGGTGAACCATAGAGTCTAGTCCTGTTCCTCCACGAATACCACTTATCCTCCTTAGGCCCAGGCTAAGGCTATCACCACTCTTAAGAGTGGTAGGATAGTGGTTAATAGAGTAGGAGTTGATTGTGTAACGCCTATACTAGTGGCCCTTTCGAGTCAAGAGAGTGTGATTGTAGTCTTGTAGAAAGAGGTCCTGTTGATAGAGTTGAGCCCATGAAAGACCATGGTGAGTGTAGTACTTCCCACTCATATCGGGAAGAAAGGAGTCTATTGATGATTCCCATGAGTCTAAATATGTTGAGCCTAGAGTTCTTTATCCATTTGCTTTAGGAAGGCTAATCATCATCTTGAGTGCAAGCTCTAAAGACCTGCAAGCACACAAATTGATGTAGTAAAGTGTATGCAAGTGCGGTGTCGATTCCACAGGGAGGCTATGTTGTGAGATGGATTCTATGTGTGTGTTCTAGAGTGTGTCTAAAAAGAAACCTAAACTATTGAATTTTTTTTTTTGGATTTCGGATGCTCGGGAGCTCTAGCTAAAACAAATTAAACTAAACTATGGGAATGAAAAGTAGGGGACAAGCTAATTTGAAGGAACTAACAAATGGAAAGGTGTTAGGGTGACTTCAACTTATGAATAGGTGACTCTATACTCAAATGCTATGGGATTAAAGAATGATGGCTCACTTTAATAATCGCTCTTAACTAGGTTGCTGAATCAGTGTCTTAATTTTCCCAAGGACTCGGTGCGGGTCCGTCCCTAGGCGGCACCTCCTAAAGCTATGGCATGGTCCTTATGACCTAGGGCCTTAAGAGTGACCAATTAGCTTCCTAGGTGACTTAGAATGAACTTACCCTAGTACCTAAATCATTAGCTGGATTTAAAGCCAAGACCTAGTGTTGCTAAGGTCGACTAATCCTATCCGGAATCCTAAATTGGCTGGATTTTGAAGCCAAAGGAGACTCGGCCTAGGCTAGCCCTAAATTACTTACCGTCATTCTAAGGTCATTACAGCGAGATTTGACTTGATAGCACATTTATACATGTTCTAGGCCAAGGTGTTCATAAATAAAAGGATCTATTCAACTACCAAACATTGTCATGCTGGGATTACACCATTAAAAGCAATTAACAACCAACATATATACATTATTGAAGTTATATTCACTACTAGGCATTCAAATATACATATAGACACGAATATAAGCATTACCCACTTCATAGCATCCACATGTAAACACATAGACATGATTATAGCATGGATTAGATGTGTTTAGTAATAAAAAGACTTCAATTTATACACATGCTACTCATTTAGGCATTTAATCAAACACTTAGACATGAATGAGAAAATAACCATTTGAACAAGAAAATCAAACATCTATATGTTCAGCCACTTAATCCCATATCATAAGAGTTTATGGCTAACCCATTACAAAAGTTAAATCACCCTACACAAGTCTACTCAATTATAATAAGTGATAGAATGAAAGAGAGTTTATGAAACTTTGCTTTCATCCTAGCTAATCTTGTACAAAGCTCTTAATCAACTTGAATCCAAATGTTGAAACCCTCTAAATTCTCCTGCTTCATGGTGATGAAATGTGTGAGAGAGTATGTGTGCTATGGGTGAAGACTAGGGTTAAGTGTGTGTGTATGTCAAGATCCTCTTTTGAATTGTCCAAAAAGATCTCTTTTTTAAGTCTGAAAATCGGGCTTTTATATTAGCTCTTTACGCACTGCTAGGTCGACTGGCTTCTCCTCTTAACTCGACCAATTTTTTAGTGCTGCTCTCTGACGGTCGACTGGCTCTAGAGGGGTGGTCGTCCAGCTATTTTTAGAATCGACTCCTTCTTCTTAGGTCATTCAGCTGACTTTCTTCCTCCATTCTTTGTCTTTTTGGTCTCCGATCTTCTCTTTTTAACCCATGCATCTCCCATCTTCATCACCTATCATCGTTCAATCTCGATCTTAACCTAAAGTTCACCTAAATCATTGAAAACAAGCAAATAGTGTAGCAATTTGTCTCTTAAACTCAATATGCATATTTGTTTATGCTTAAGCCTATTCTTATCAGAAGAACTACACTAATGCATCTTTATGAGCACTTAATACCTTTTAATCATAGGTAAATAAAGTTGCAAACACACACAAAAATACAACACATCAACACCCCCAAACCTTCTCCTTGCTTGTCCTCGAGCAGGCCCAATCTTAAGTTTATTTCTAAAGCTAATGCCAAGGGTTATCTAAGGGATTGACTCTCTATCGTTATCTAAGGGATTGACTCTCTATCAAAGTTAGTCTAAGAAGCATGAAGGGGGCATTCCTATCGTGGAAAGATTCCTAAGCCTCTTTGGATCTTCCCTCTACACATCAGGGGTCTCGTTCCTTGTAGGAATTTCCCAAGTAGCCAAACCACCACGAGCCTAGGATTCTAACTCAAGCACTTGGGATATTGATATTTCACGCCCCTTCAATTGTCATGGCCTCCTCAACGTGCACAAAGCCTCAAAGACAAGAAGAGAGAATATACATACACAATGGCTTATAAAAAGCCTTATTCACATATCTACAAAGATGATAGCATGTGCTAAGTCAACGTTGTGTCACTTATGCACTTATTCACAAAACTTTTTAGCGCCCTTGGTTTTTTTTTTCTTTTTTCACTTATATATACATATGTGTATATATATATATATATAGTTTTTGCGCCTTTGTGTCTTTTTCAATTCATTTTTTTTTATTTTTCATTCTTTGCATTGTATTTACAAAAAGAAAAGAAAAATAAAGACTTTGGCACATAAAAAAGAACCAATCAAGGAAGGACCACTCACATCAACAATCCTTTTTCTTTTTTCAACACTTTTTCCTACTAAGCTATGGGGTGGCTACAAGGATCATTCTTTAAAGGTCCTCACTCCCCACAACTTTGAAGGGCATCCCTCCAAGACTTAGCTTTCAAACAACTCTATTCATTTCCCACAATGCATCTCATATTCACCAATCAATAGAGTCAATCACAATGATCAACAAAGAAATAAATGACTCCACATGTATCAAAATTGAAAAATTTTCACCATTTTTAAGCACATAATGCAATCTACCCTAAACAAAATATATAACAAGAAAACCACACTCCCACACGCCCAAACCTAAACTTTGCTTGTCCTCAAACAAATAGATCAAAACACATAAACAGGCAAATTGGCTTTACAAAGCAAGTAAGGGTGGCAGGGATGGGGTAAAAACATGGGGAACAAGCTGAGAAAAGATAGATAAAACCTTCCATCTTCGTCAAAGCTTTCCATGCCAATGATAAATCACCATACTACTAATCCTGTGACTTACAATTCACAAACATTCACAAGGAAAACAAGATTAGTAGTCACAAAGAAAACAAGATTAGTAGTATTGCCTATGCATGCTTGCATTAGCATGTGCAATAATAAGCAATGGTGTATCTTATGGGACAAAGGATCGGGATTCAATACTTTGATGTTGGTAAAAGACAAAGGAAGAAAATAAAAAGGAAACAAAGTGAAACAAATGCAAAATTGCGAAATTGAACCTAGGTTGCATCCTAGTAACGCTAACCACCAGATCTTGATTGGTCCGGAAGGATAGGCAACCAATACCTTTTATGGACCATCCCATCTTGTCTTGAGCTTACCTGGAAAGAGTTTCAATCATGAATTAAATAGGGAAACTTTATCAGAGGGAGAGAATGATTTCTTAATAGTGTGTTTATCATGAATTCTCTTCATCCTATCCTTATAAAGTTTGGCGTTCTCATGCGCCTCAAATCTAAGCTCTTCCAATTCCGCTAGGTCTAGCTTCTTTTTCTCACCCACTCTTGCCAAATCAAAATTTAAGGCTTTGATGACCCAATAAGCTCTATGCTCAAGTTCTATCAGCAAGTGACAAGCGTTCCCATAAACTAATCTATACAGAGACATATCAACGGGAGTCTTAAAGGCGGTACGGTAGGCCCACAAAGCATTATTTGGCCTAATAGACCAATCTCTCCTATCGGACTGAACCATTTTCTCTTAGACATGCTTGATCTCTCAATTGGACACCTCTACTAGTCCACTAGTTTGCGGGTCATGAGGAGTAGCTACTTTATGGGTGACCAAATATCTTCTCAACAAGGCCTCTAAAGTCCTGTGGCAAAAATGCAAACCCCGATCACTAATCAAGACCCTAGGATGAATTCAACCACTGCCCTATGGTCATTAGTGAGGGTGGGAATTGCTTCAACCCATTTGGACACATAATCAATGGCTACTAAAATGTATTGGCACCCAAAGAAAGGCGGAAATAGACCCATATCTATACCCCAAACATCAAATAACTCACATGGAAGAATAGGGGATAAAGGCATCATGTTTCTCTTAGAGATGGACCTAGATTGTTGACATCTAAAACACCTTTTACAATATTCTCGGGCATCCCTAAAGAGAGTGGGCCAAAATAATCCACATTGCAAGAACTTCACGGCCGTCTTCTTCCCAGTAAAATGACCCCCACACCTCTCATCATGACACATACTCAAAACGCCCTCAAACTTGTCCTCAGGCACATATCGGCGAATCATTTAATCCGTACACACTTTAAAAAGATAGGGATCCTCCCAAAAGAAATGCCTAACTAGTGCTAGGAATCTATCTCTTTCTCTCTTATTCCAATGGGAAGGAAAATGCCCTATGGCAAGATAATTGACAATATGAGCAAACCAAGGTGCGTGATGAGAGACGGTAGGCAATTGCTCATCGAGAAATGAATCATGAAAAGGGGATGGATCACTCGCTAACAAGACAGGAAAGATGATCTACAACTAAATTTTCTCTACCCTTCTTATCTTGAATTTCAATGTCAAACTCTTGAAAGTGGAGCAACCACCTAATCAAGTGGGGCTTAGACTCTTTCTTAGACAACAAATACTTTAATGCTGCATGATCGGTGTAGATAATCACTTTGGACCCTAGGATGTATGACCTAAACTTGTCAAGGGAGAAGACTATTGCTAGAAGCTCTTTTTCTGTGGTGGTAAAGTTCTTTTACGCTTCATCAAGAGTCTTGCTAGCATAGTACACAACATGGGGCATCTTATCCTTTCTTTGGCCTAAAATAGCTTCTATCATATAATCGGATGCATCACACATAACCTCAAATGGGAGACTGTAGTTAGGTGGTTGGATAATTAAGGATGTAGACAATAAGGATTTAAGCCTAGTGAAAGCCTTAACACACTCATCATCAAAGTCAAAAGGGACATCTTGTGCTAAGAGCCTAGACAAGGGACGTGCTATGTGGCTAAAATCCTTAATAAATCTGCAATAGAATCCTGTATGTCCCAGAAAAAATCTAACATCATTGACACACTTAGGGACAGGCAACTTTTCAATCAATTCTATCTTAGCTGGGTCAACTTGAATACCACTAGATGAAACTTTATGACCCAACATTATCCCTCTTTGCACCATAAAGTGGGATTTCTTCCAACTTAATGCTAGATTCTTCTCCACACATTGGTCTAAGACTAAAGAAAGGTGACTCAAGCACTATTCAAAATTATCACCAAAGACTGAGAAATCATCCATGAATATCTCTAAATGCCTCTCAATCATGTCACTAAAAATAGCCATCATACACCTCTGGAAAGTCGTTGGGGCATTACAAAGACTGAAAGGCAGTCTCCTATAGGCAAAAGTGCCATAGGGACAAGTAAAGGCGGTCTTCTCCTGGTCCTCGAGAAACACGGGGATCTGATTATAACCCGAATAGCCATCCAGAAAACCATAATAGCTATGCCCAGCCACTCTATGTAAAATTTGATCTAGAAAAGGCAACAAGAAATGATCCTTCCTAGTTTTGAAGTTGAGCTTCCTATAATCAAGACAAATTCACCATCCCGTAGGAGTGCGTGTAGGGATAAGCTCTCCTCTCTCATTCTCTACAACCGTGATCCCAGACTTCTTAGGGACAACTTAGAGTGGGCTAACCCACTCACTATCAGAGATCGGATAAATAATGCCTGCATTTAAAAGCTTAATGATCTCTTTCTTTACTACTTCACTCATATGGGTTTAGCCTCCTTTGCATCTCCCAAGAAGGAACGGCTCCATCTTCAAGGTGAATATGATGCATGCAAACCGAAGGGTCAATATCTCTTAAATCATCAATTTTCCACCCAATAGCCTTCCTATGTTTCCTAAGAACCTCTAACAGATGCTCCTCTTGCTCACTAGAAAGATCGGAAGCAATGATGACTAGAAGGGTCTTACTAGGGCCTAGGAATGCATACTTCAAATGATTGGGAAGAGGTTTCAGCGCTAAAGAAGGGCTAGGCTCTACCAAGGGGGACTCAACCTCAACATCATCAACGGGGATATCACTAGAATCAAGACTAGAAGGATTAACCTCAAGTGAATCAATCAAATGGTTCTCAATCAAGGAAGTAGAAGCTATATATTTCTGCTCTAAGGTCTCCAAATCAAATCTAGACATCAATTCCTCAAATTATGTCAAATCTCTTCTATCGGTCATAGTTCTCTTTGCAAGATCTTTAACACAAGAATCAATCACATTAACTCTAAAGCACTCTTCTCCATCTTCTCCTCCTATACTAGCCTTATTCACCACCACGAAAACCTTCATAGTGGATCTCAAATTCCCAAATTTCATCTCCAATAACCTCAACCTATAATGAATAATAGCATCTATAGTGGCAAAGAAAGGGGCGACCCAAAAGAATGGGTGTAGAATGTCCAGAGTCATGTCCTAAATACATATATAACACTATAAAGTCAACAGGGAACATGAACTCATCTACCTAGACCATAACATCCTCTATCACGTCTCTAGGTTTATGCTCGGACCTATCAGCTAGTTGAAGAGTATCATGTGTAGGGGACAACTCATCTAGACCTAGCTGTTGATAGATGGAGTTGGAAATGAGATTCACACTAGATCCTAAATCTAACAAGGCATGATCAATCTAAGCCTCTCAGATTTTACAAGGAATGGTGAAAGCTCCGGGTCACTCATCTTAGGCAAGAGGCCCGAAGTACAAATGCTCACTTTCTCCGTAAGCCTCACCTTCTTAGAAATGTTCAATGACCTACACTTCCTTATACAAAGATCCTTAAACAATTTAGAATAGGAAGGAATAGAAAGGATTGTATTTATCAACGGAAGATTGACCATAAGGTCCTTAAGATGCTCTAAAACCTTGAACAAGCTAGAATCCTTACCCGGTGCAGGCCTTTCTAAAGCGAATTGAAAGAGAACTCTAGGCTCAACACCTCTAGACACATAGAAATCATCAATGGGCTCCTTTCCCTCCTGATAAGGGTAGGAAGTACTATTCTCTCCATGTTCTCTAGCAGGCTCAGCTCTCTCAACAGGACCCTCTCTAGAATTTCCCTCAACAGGGATACTATGTGATGCTCTAGACTCGGAAGGACCACTAGGTACGGGCACTGCAAAGTCAACTCCTACGCTATTATCCACTATCTAAGAGTGGTGATGGCCTTAGCCTAGGCTTGAGGGGGATAAGTGGTATCAGTGGAGGAATAAGATTAGACTCTAGGGTTCATCTCTAGCTCAGAAAGCAATTTCCTAGGGTCTCTAGTGCTCAACTGACTAGTAATTTGTCCTAGCTATGCCTCAAATCTCGCCATTTGCTGCCTATTTTCTGCCAATTCCTATTGCTGGTTTTGAATGAACTGCATCATTTTCATCATGTCATTGCTAGGAGGTTGGCTACAAGAAGGAGTAGGCAAAGCCTGAGATTGAGGAGCACTAACGAGACGAGGCTGATTAAGATGATATTGAAGACGGGGTCGCTGCTAAGGTGGAACCTGAGGATGTGAACTAGACTCATATTGACCTTGTCTCCAAGAAAATTTTGGGTTGTCCCTCTAACCTGGATTATATGTGTTCGAGTATGGATTATACTCATGAGAATAACCTTGTATGGCACACACTTGCTCTTTCATGAATTCAGGAAATTGAGCAGCTAAAGGGCAAGTTATGGTCTTATGAGATGACTTGAAACGAAATGCACAAACTTCAACAACTAAAAGGGCAGAGGAAGAACCGATAGGACTAGTCTTATAACCTTGGGATGAAGAAGACAAAGAAATGAAATTGATCTAGCTAATTTGTCAAAGCCTCAACCTTGGTGGATAAATTTAAAGAAACTCCAACCTCACTAACACTTCTCTTATTGCCTCCTTAACTAGACCTTTCCATGGCAAAATTTTAAAAAGAATTTTTAGCATCAACTCTATTTTCTCCCATGCCTCAGTCGGTCTCAAGAGATAGAAGACACCACCGGAGGCGGCATTGACCATCATCCTATTTTGTTCATTTAAACCTCGAAAGAAATATTGCAATAGATCATGATTGCCATACCTGTGGTGTGGACATTCTCTAAGGAGATCTTTGAACCTCTCCTAAGCCTCATGAAAAGATTCTAGATCATGTTGGGAGAAAGTCATAATGGCAGTCCTAAGGTCGGCCGTCTTGGCCATAGGATAAAATTTTTGAAAGAACTTCAATTGAAGCTCAGCCCATGTAGTAATGCAACTATTAGGTAAGGAATGCAACCAAGCCCTAGCCTTATCCTTAAGAGAAAAAGGAAATAATCTTAGACGTATAACCTCTTGAGAGAGACTGGGGACATGGAGAATGGAACTCGTCTCAACGAAATCAGTGATATGATCTAGAGGACTCTCGTTGCTTCTCCCGTTGAAGGAAGGAAGCATAGCCAACATATTAGGCTTAATCTCAAAGTTTGTCTCCCACAAACCCAGAATTTGAATAGCCAAATTAGGCTCAAAGGCCTTGGAGAGAAAGATTACCTGAGAGTGAGTTCCTCATCTATAGGTGGGTCCGGTCTACAGGGTTCTTGTCTAAAATGATCTTGGTCTTGATGCCATAGTGATCATAAGGTGTAATTGGATTCATTACGAGATGGGGAGGATTAGGAGGATGATTAGGATCGTCCATCTCTTCAAGAAGATCTCCTAAATTCCAAAAATGTCTAGTAATTCTATTGGGTTTAGGATTAAGAGGAACTAGGGGATTTATAAGGGATCTCCTACCAAGCATGCACAGACTATCCTAACTCCGGCCACTTCAACCCCTGAAAAGTTTAATATACCTAAAACTACAGTAAATAAACCACAATCCTAGAATGTCTACTAAAAACAAAGACAAAAGCTGAAATAGATAAACAAAAAATAAAGCAAGATAATATAAATAATAAACAAGATAAGCAAAAACTAAACAAACTGTAAAGGAAAAGCAAGAAAACGAGAAAAGCAACTACCAAAACACACAAACAAAGAATGCAAACCACCGTGTCTTCTCAGCAATGGTGCCAAGAACTTGATCGTCATCTTGAGTGCAAGCTCTAAAGACCCACAAGCACAGGGATTAGTGTAGTAAAATGTATGCAAGTGGGGGGTCGATTCCACTGGGAGGCTATGTTGTGAGATGGATTCTATGTGTGTGTTCTAGAGTGTGCTTAAAAATAAACCTAAACTATCTATTTTGTTTTTTTTGGGATTTTGGATGCTCGGGAGCTCTAGCTAAAACAAATTAAACTAAACTATAGGAATAAAAAGTGGGGGACAAGCTAATTTGAAGGAACTAACAAATGGAAAGGTGTTAAGGTGACTTCAACTTATGAATGGGTGATTCTAAAATCAAATGCTATGGGATTAAAGAATGATGGCTCACTTTAATAATCGCATTTAACTAGGTTGCTAAATCAGTGTCTTAATTTCCCTATAGGACTCGGTGCGAGTCTATTCCTAAACGGCACATCCTAAAGCTATGACGTGGTCCCTATGGCCTAGGGCCTTAAAAATGACCAATTAGCTTCCAAGGTGACTTAGAATGAACCTACCCTAGTACCTAAATCATTAGCTGGATTTAAAGCCAAGACCTAGTGTTGCTAAGGTCGACTAATCCTATCCTGAATCATATTGGTTGGATTTAACACCAAAGGAGACTGAGCCTAAGCTAGCCCTAAATTACTTACTGTTATTCTAAGGTCACTACAGAGAGGTTTGACTTGATAGCACATTCATACATGTTCTAGGCCAAGGTGTTCATGAATAAAAAGATCTATTCAACTACCAAACATCGTCATGCTTGGATTACACCATTACAAGCAATTAACAACCAACATGTATGCGTTATTGAAGTCATATTCACTACTGGGCATGCATATAGACATGAATATAAGCATTACCCATTTCATAGCATCTACATATAAACACATAGACATGATTATAGCATGGATTAGATGTGTTTAGTAATAAAGAGACTTCAATTTATACACATGCTACTTATTTAGGCATTTAATCAAACACTTAGACATGAATGAGAAAATAACCATTTGAATAAGAAAATCAAACATGTATATATTTAGCCATTTAATCCTATATCATAAAAATATATAGCTAACCTATTACATAAGTTAAATCACCCTACACAAGTCTACTCAATCATAATAAGAGATAGAATGAAAGAGAGTTTATGAAGCTTCCCTTCCATCCTAGCTAATCTTGTACAAAGCTCTTGAGCAACTTGAATCCAAATGTTGAAACCCTCTAAATTCTCTTGCTTCAAGGTGATGAAGTGTGTGTGAGAGTGTGTGTGATGTGGGTGAAGACTAGGGTTATGTGTGTGTGTGTTAAGATCCTATTTCGAATTGCCCAAAAAGATCTCTTTTTTAAGTCTGAAAATTGGGCTTTTATATTAGCTCTTTACGCACTGTTAGTCGATTGGCTTCTCCTCTTAGCTTGATTGGCTTTTTGGTGCTACTTCCTGGATTGGCTGGTCCACCAGCTCTGAAGGGGTGGTCGCCCGGCTATGTTAGCACCTCTCTAGAGTGGCCGATCGACCTAGCCGGTCGACCGGCTCCTTCTTCTTAGGTCGTCTGGTTGACTTTCTTCCTCCATTCTTTGTCTTTCCGGTCTCTGATCTTCTTTTTTTGACCAACACATCTCCCATCTTCATCATCTATCATCGTTCAATCTCGATCTTAACCCAAAGTTCACCTAAATCATTGAAAACAAGCAATTGGTGTAGCAATTTGTCTCTTAAACTCAATATATACATTTGTTTACGCTTAACCCAATTCTTATCAAAAGCACTACACCAATTAATCTTTATGAGCATTTAATGCCTCTTAATCATAGGCAAATAACGATACAAACACACACACAAACACAATACATCAAAGGCCTTTACCTAGTGAGGATACTAGATTCCTCGAAGTCCTATAGCATCTTAAGGACCTTAACATTAATCTTCCTTTAATAGGTGCTATCTGATTTATTCCCTCTTACTCTAAGTTCTTTAAGGATCTTTGTATTTGGAAGTGTCAAGCCTTGATCATGCCTAAGAAGGTGAAGCTCACGAAGAAGGTGAGTAGCATTTGTACTTCAAGCCATTAAGCCAAAATCAATGACCCTGGAGCTTTCACCATTCCTTATAGGATTCGAGAGACCCAAATTGATCATGCCATGCTAGACTTAGGATATAGAGTGAACCTTATTCACTCAATCTACAAGCAGTTAGATCTAGGAGACTTGTTCCCCACGCATGTTACCGTTCAGCTAGTTGATAGGTATAAGAGGAGACCTTAGGGAGTGGTAAAAGATGTGTACCCTGTAGATTTCATATTGCTTGATATGGATGTAGGACATGACTCTAGACATTCTACCCTTGTTCTTTTAGGTCACCCCTTCCTTGCTACTATGAATTCCATTATCCATTGTAGGTCAGGGTTATTAGAGATGAAATTTGGGCATTTGAGGTCCACCATAAAGGTTGTCGAGGTAGTGAATAGGGCTAGTGTAGGAGGAGAAGAAGATGGAGAAGAGTGCTTTAAAGTTGACGTGATTAATTCTTGTGTTGAGGACTTTATAGAGAGGACTATAACTAATGGAGAATATTTGAGGAAATTTGAGGATTTATTGTCTCGCTTTGATTTAGAGAGCTTAGAGCAAAAATATGCAGCTTCTACCTTCTTAGTTGAAGATTCCATGATTGATAAGCCGCTTGAGGTTATTCCTTCTAGTCTTGATTCTCGTGATGGCCTAGATAATGTTGTTAAGGTTAAGTCCCCCTTGGTTGAGCCTAGTCAATCTTTAGAGCTCAAACCCTTTTCTGAGCATTTGAAATATGCATTTTAGGCCCTAGTAAGACCATTCTGATTACCATAGCTTTCAATCTTTCTAGAGAGCATAAGGAGCATCTTTCAGAGGTTCTTGGGAAATATAGGAAGGCTATAAGGTAGAAAATTGATGATTTGAGAGGTATAGACATTTCAGTTTGCATATATCTTCGTCACCTTGAGAATGGAATTGTTCCTTCTAGAGAGATGTAAAGGAGGCTAAACCCACACGTGAGCGAAATTGTTAAGAAAGAGATCATTAAGCTTTTAATATAGACATTATTTATCTGATCTCTAATAGTGAGTGGGTTAGTCTGGTTCAATTCGTCCCTAATAAGTTCAGGATCACGGTTATGGAGAATGAGAGAGGAGAGATTATCCCTACATGTACTCCTACAGGTTAAAGAGTTTGCATAGACTATACGAAGCTGAACTCTAAAACTAGGAAGGATCATTTCTTATTGCCTTTTCTAGACCAGATTTTAGATAAAGTAGCTGCGCATAGCTACTATTCTTTTCTAGATGGCAATTCTGGGTATAATCAGATCCCCGTGTTTCTCGCGGACCAGAGAATACTATATTTACTTGTCCCTATGGCACTTTTGCCCATAGGAAGATGCACTTTTGTCTTTGTAATGCGCCAGCTACATTTTAGAGGTGTATAGTGGTCATTTTTAGTGATATGACAAAGAAACATTTAGAAATATTCATGGATAACTTCTCGATCTTTGGTGATAGCTTTGATGAGTGCTTGAGTCACCTCTCTTTAGTCTTAGACCATTGTGTGGAGAAGAACTTAGTGTTGAGTTAGGAGAAATCCCACTTCATGATGTAGCAAGGAATAGTCTTGGGTCATGTAATTTTAGCTAGTGGCATTCAAGTTGACCTAGCTAAGGTAGAATTGATTAAGAAGTTGCCTGTCCCTAAGTGTGTTATGGATGTTAGATATTTTCTAGGGCATGCAGGATTCTACTGTAGGGTCATAAAGGATTTTAGCCATATAGCGCGTCCTTTGTCTAGGCTCTTGACACAAGATATCCCCTTTGAGTTAAATGATAAGTGTGTTAAGGTTTTTGATAGGCTCAAATCCTTTATTGTCTTCCTCTCGATCATCCAACTGCCTGACTATAATCTCCTATTTGAAGTTATGTGTGATGTATTCGACCATGCAATAGGAGCTATTTTAGGCCAAAGGCATGATAGGTTGCCCCTTGTTGTGTATTATGCTAGTAAGACTCTTGATAAGGCGCAAAAAAACTATAACACCACAAAAAAAGAGCTTCTAGCGATTGTCTTTCTCCCTTGACAAGTTTAGGTTGTACATCCTAGGGTCCAAAGTGATTATCTATACCGATCATGCAGCATTGAGGTATTTGTTAGCCAAAAGAGAGTCTAAGCTCTACTTGATTAGGTGGTTGATCCTTCTTAAAGAGTTTGACATTAAAATCTAGGATATGAAGGATAGTGAGAATTTATTAGTGGATCACCTTTCTCGTCTTGTTAGTGAGTCTTCTAGTGATCCATCCCCTTTTCGTGATTCCATTCCTAATGAGTAATTTTTTTCCATCTCTCATCGCACACCATGGTTTGCTCATTTTGTCAATTATTTTGCCACAAGTCATTACCCTTCCCATTGGGAAAAGTGAGAAAGAGTGATAGGTTCCTCGCACAAATAAGACATTTCTTTTTGAAGAATCCCTATCTTTTCAAAGCGTGTACAGATCAAGTGATTCGCCGGTGTGTGCCCGAGGATGAGTTCGAAAGCATGTTGAGTACGTATCACGATGAGGGTGTGGAGGTCATTTTAGTGAAAAGAAAACTATTATGCAGGTCATTTTAGTTAGCACTACTAAGATCCAACCTAGGTTAAATTTTGCAATTTTTCACTTTTTGTCTTCTTTTCTTTTCATTTGTTTCATTTCTTTCCTTTCCACCCACAACAAAGTGTTGAATCTTGATCCCTTTTCCCATAAGATACACCATTGCTTATTATTTGCACATGCCAATGGAAGCTTGCTTGACAATGCTACTAATCTTGTTCTTTGTGAGTGTTTGTGGTTTGTAAGTCATAGGGTTAATAGTTGATTGAATTACCATTGACACAGAGAGCTTTGAAGACAATGCAAGGTTGTGTCTATCCTTTCTCCACTTGTCCCCCATATACCTACTCCGTCTCTACTATCCTTACTTTCTTTGTGTGGATTATTTGCTTGTCGTGTGGTTTTATTTTATTTGCTTGAGGACAAACAAAGTTTAGGTTTCGGGGTGTAGGGGTTTGGTTTGTTTCATCTTGCTTTATGCTTTTATTAAGGTAGCGTGCATTATGTTCTTAAAATTAGTAAATTTTTTCTAATTTTCATGCACATAGAGTTGTTTATTTATTGGTTGATCATTGTGTTGACTTTTGTGATTGACTCAATTAATTGGAGAAAAAGAGTTGCATTGTGGGGAGTGAATGGACTGGATTGAAAACTGGGTCCTAGAGGGGATGCCTTAGAAAGTTGTGGGGAGTGAGTACCTTTAAGAATGTCCCTTGTAGTCATCCTGGCTTGGTAGGAGAGAGTGTTAAAAAAGGGTTCTTGATATGAGTGCTTCTTCCTTGATTAGTTCTTTTTTTATGTGCCATAGCCTTTCTTTTTCTTTTCTTTTTGTTATAAGATGCAAAATGTTAAAAATCCAAAAAATAAAAATAAAAAAAGGAAAAATGGTGCAAAAATATCAAAAAGTTGAAAAATCAAAAAAAAATTAAAAAAAAGAGAAAAAGCCAAAAGCATAAAAAAGTTCTGTGAATAAGTGCACAAGTGACACAATGTCAACTTTGCACAAGCTATCCTCTTTATAGATATGTGAATAAGGCTTTTATAAGTCATTGTGTATGTATATTTCCCCTCTTCCTATCTTGAGGCTTTTTGCTTGTTGGGGAGGCCATGTTAGTCGAGGGGGCACAAAAAATCAACATCTCGTGTGCCTGAGTTAGAATCCTAGACTAATGGTGGTTTGGCTAGTTAGGAATTTCCCATGAGGTACGAGGCCCTTTATGAGTGAAGGGGGGATCGAAAGAGGCTTGGAGATCTCTCCACAATAGGAATGCCCTTTTTATTCTTCTTAGGCTAACCTTGATAGCGAGTCAATTCCTTAGGCAACCCTTGATATCGATTTTAGAGATAAACTTAGGATTGGAATTGCTTGGCGACAAGCAAAGAGAAGGTTTAGAAATGTTAATGTGTTGTGTTTTTGTGTGTGTTTGCATTGTTATTTGTCTATGTTCAAGAGGTGTTTTGAGCTTTAAGAGTTGCATTAGTAAAGTACTTATGCTATGAGATTAACCTAAGAGCATATAATTGTACATAGTTGAGTTAAAGGTAAATGCTAAACTAATGCATGCTTATTTCTCGTGTTTGGCCAAGTTAGGTCAAAGTTCGGGGCTTGAATCGATGGTGATTTGATGTTGGAGTCAAACTCGAGGTGTTCGGGACATGGGAGAAGCACAAAAGAAGCTTTTGGAGGCAACTGGGTGAAGAAAAGTGCAACTAGAGCGAAACGGAATCAACGCGAGCAAAATTGGCCAAGTCACTGACCTGGCTGGTCGACCCCTGCCTTAGGCTGGTCGACCGGCCTGGTTGACTGGCCAAATCAATAGCTAAAGCATTTAGGCCAATTAACCTATATGCTAGGCCGGTCAACTGACTTGGTCCACTGACTTGTTGCGAATTCAGCTATATTTAAGCACTTTTTTAAACCTATTTCGAGTATCTTTGAACCTTTTTTCACCTTCTCCTAACACGCCCACTTCTCACGCACTAAACGTTACATTCACCAACCTCCAAAACCCACATTAACACACATACCTACCTAGGTCTATGCCTATTTTGGAGGACTACAATAACTTTTTGTGAGGATTTCCTCAAGATTGTAAAAGAATAGGCAAGGATGGAAAGGGAGTTTCCTCAACCCTTTTCATTCTATTTTATTTGATGCTTGAGTAGATAGATTAGGGTGACTAAACTTGTGTAATGGGTTGATTTTATACTCTTTGTTATAGGATTCTATTGGCTTATATGTATACCTACTTTGTTCTTAATGCAAATGGCTTTTTATCAATTCATGTCTATATGTTTGCTATAATGCTTGAATAAGTAGTATGTATATAAATTGGAGAGTATTCACTATAGAACACTTCTAATCCTTTGGATATGCATGTCTCTGTGTGTTTATGGATTTCATGAAGTGGATTTGTCATATTCTTGTCTATGTGAGTGTAATCATGCCTTACAGTGAATATGAGCTGAAATCTTATCACGTGTTGATTCCCAATTGCTTTCAATGGTGCAAATCAAAGTTTTAGATGCTTGAATAGTGAATCAGTTAACATATTCACAACACTTTGCTCTAGAACAGGTAGAATGTGCTCAATAGTCAATTATCTGCTTTAATGTCCTTAAATGGGTGGAGCTTAAGTTTAGACTTGCCTAGTTCAAGATCCTTTAACTTTAAATCTAGCTAATAGGAGTCTAGGTGGGGTTTGGTTAGTTGTAGTCACCCTAGACTTTGGTTTTAAATCCAACCAATAGTTTAGGAGCTAGGGTAGGATCAAGCTTGGACACCTAGGTAACTTTCTAGCCCCTCAGGTACATAAGGACCATGCCGTACTTCTAAGTGTGCACACTTTAGGACGGACTTGTATCGAGTCCTAGGGTGTAATTAGGATACCAGCTTGCAACTTAGAATGAGACTGTCACTTAGATAAGCCAAATTCCTGAATCCCATAGCATAGTAGTAGAAAGTCACCTATTCACAAGTGTAAGTCACCTTATCACCTTCCCATTAGTTTAATCCCCCATAGATTAGCTTAGTTCTCACTTTTCCTTTCCTATTTTCATATATGTAGTCCTTTCATCTTCACCTTAGCTCCTAATAATCCACAACATACAAAAAAAGCGTAGTTTAGATTTCTTTTTAGGCTTCTTCTAGAACACTCAAGTATAGAACTCCTTCCACACATTGAGCCTTCTTGTGGTTCATCACCTACATCTGTATGCTCTATGCTACATGATCCGTACATTTACGGGACTTTAAGGGCTTACACCTCAAAGACACATCTCCTACCACACTAAGTCATCCATTAAGCATACTAATCAACACATATTACTTGCAAATAGGGCTCATGCCATTAGCATGGATTAAGGCTTAGATGAGACCGTTACCGATAGCATTTAAGCACAAAAAAACACATACAAGTTCACCTAGGCATTCTAACAAACACATAGACATGTTTGATTTTCAATACATAGACATATTGAATCTTGCCATTAACCAATATAAAAAAGCATGTATTTATAGCCAAAGATATACACAAATCTTTTATCATAACCCTAATCTAATATACAACAACAAACACCCAAAGATCTAGCCTAATCTAGAAACATATTTACAAGAAATAGAAAAAGAATAAGAACTCTCTTGAATCTTGCTTCCAAATTCATACAAACCATCTAAATCATTGTTAGATGCTTCAATCCTAGCTTGGTATGGGGTTTAGGTGGTGGTTTTAGGTGTTAATTGAAGTGAGAAAAGGGTTAGGGTTAATAGGGGTGAGAGATTATTAGGTTCCTCCCTTAAAAATGGCCTAAAACGAGCTATTTATAGCTATTTTAGCATATAACCAGTTGACCTAGCTAGGGGCCTGACCTAGAAAAGATAGAGTCCAGCATAGAAAGGGGACTTTAGCCATGGGCCTAGCCTTGATAGCTAAAATGCTCAAAACTTGCTCGTTTTGGCTCTACTTTGCGCATAGTTTTCTCTCTGGCTCATATCACTTTTGGGGGCCTCAAAAGCCATATTTCTTCATATTTTCATTCCTATAAACATTTCCAAAATTTGTCCATGCTCTCTACATCTTCAATTGAGTTCAATTTCTTCTTCTGAAACATATATCCCCGCTCATGCTCGGTTGCTTTGTTTTTCGTCTAAAAGCTTCCAAATGGACTTTTCTTCATTTTTTCTCTTCCAAATCAACCCTATCTTGGCTTCTTGATTAAAGAATCAACATTTTAAGATCAAGTCCTTCTCATGAAATGCGTCTAAAACACGAAATAAGGCACTCAGTGTAGCTTTAAAAGAACTACACCATGAATTTTAGAGAGTAAATTTGAGAACTAAGCTAATCTAGAGGGATTAAACCTATAGGAATGTGATAGGGTGACCTGAACTTGCGAATGGGTGAATTTCTACCTCTTTGGTATAGAATTTGAGGATTGACTTACTAAATAAAGCTCTATACTAAGCAACTAGTTAGTATCCTAATTACACCCTAGGACTCGATACAAGTCCATCCTTAAGCGTGCACACTTAGGGCTACAGTGTGGTCCTTATATACCTAAGGCCATAAGAGGGACTAGGGGGTTACTTAGGTGTCCTAGAACGATGCTACCCTAGTTTTTAAACCATTAGCGGGATTTAAAGCTAAAACCTAGGTTTCCTAGGGTTGACTGAGCCGATCTAGACTCATATTAGCTAGATTTAAAGTTAAAGAAAACTCAATCTAGACTAGTCCAAACTTATGCACCGTCATTCCAAGGACAGTAAAGTAGATTGGTATGTAATAGGTGTAGTCTTACATATTCTAAGATAAGGTGTTGTGAATATGGTGTCCTATCCATGATAGAAACACAAGCCAGTTTGATTTTCACCTTTCGAAACATTTAAGCTTCAACATGTTGCAATATTTGAGCATATATTCACTATAAGGCATGTTAACATTCATATAGACATGAATCTTAAAAACCCATTTCATATTATCCTTAAACATGCACATAGACATGCATAGACAAAAGATTAAAAGTGTTCTATGGCAAATACAACTCAAATTATATACATACCACTTATTTAGGCATTAAATCAAACACATGGACATGAATTCAAATAAAGCCATTCATATTAAGAACAAAGCATGCATATATATAAGCCAATCAAATCCCATAACAAAGAATATAAAAACCATCCTGATCGTCATCTTGAGTGCAAGCTCTAAAGACCCACAAGAGCACGGATCAGCGTAGTAAAGTGTATGCAAGTGCGGGGTCAATTCCACAGGGAGGCTATGTTGTGAGATAGATTTTATGTGTGTGTTCTATAGTATGCCTAAAAAGAAACCTAAGCTATCTTTTTTGTTTTTTGGGATTTTTGATGGTTGTGACCTCTAGCTAAAACAAATTAAACGAAACTATGGGAATGAAAAGTGGGGGACAAGCTAATTTAAAGGAACTAACAAATGGAAAGGTGTTAAGGTAACTTCAACTTATGAATGGGCAATTCTATACTCAAATGCTATGGGATTAAAGAATGATGGCTCACTTTAATAATTGCTCTAAACTAGGTTGCCAAATCAGTGTCTTAATTTCCCCACAGGACTCGATGCAGCTCCATCCCTAAGGGCGCCTCTTAGAGCTACGACATGGTCTTTATGACTTAGGGCCTTAAAAGTGACCAGCTAGCTTCCTAGGTGACTTAGAATGAACCTACCCTAGTATCTAAATCATTGGCTGGATTTAAAGCAAAGACCTATTGGCTGGATTTAAAGCCAAAGGAGACTCGACCTAGGCTAGCCCTAAATTACTTACCGTCATTCTAAGGTCACTATAGCAAGATTTGACTTGCTAGCACATTCATACATGTTCTTGGTCAAGGTGTTCATGAATAAAATGATCTATTCAACTACCAAACATTGTCATGCTCGGATTACACCATTAGAAGCAATTAACAACCAACATATATGCGTTATTGAAGTTATATTCACTACTAGACGTGAAAATATATACATAGACATGAATATAAGTAATACCCACTTCATAGCATCCACATATAAACACATAGACATATAACATGGATTAGATGTGTTTAGTAATAAATAGACTTCAATTTATACACATGCTACTCATTTAGGCATGTAATCAAACACTTAGACATGAATGAGAAAATAACCATTTGAATAAGAAAATCAAACATGTATCTATTCAAACATTTAATCCCATATTATAAGGGTATATTTCTAACCCATTACATAAGTTAAATCACCTTACACAAGTCTACTCAATCATAATAAGAGATAGAATGAAAGAGAGTTTATGAAGCTTTCCTTTCATCATGGCTAATCTTGTACAAAGCTCTTGAGAAAAATTGAATCCAAATGTTTGAAATACTCTAAATTCTCTTACTTCAAGGTGATGAAATATGTGAGAGAGTGTGTGTGATGTGGGTGAAGACTAGGGTTAAGAGTATGTGTGTGTGTGTGATGGGAGTGTTAAGATCTTATCTAGAATTGTGAAAAAAGATCCCCTTTTTTTAAGTCTGAAAATCGGGCTTTTATATCAGTTTTTTACGCACTACCGGTCGACCGGCTTCTTTTCTTAGCTTGACCTGCTTTTTGGTGATACTCTCTTGACTGGCCGGTCGATTGGCTCTAGAGGGGTGGTCATCTGGTTATTTGTAACAACTCTCTGAGTGGCCGGTCGACATAGCCGGCAGACCAGCACCTTCTTCTTAGGTTGTCCGGCTAACTTCCTTCCTCCATTCACTGTCTTTCCGACCTCCGATCTTCTCTTTTTGACCCGTACATCTCCCATCTTCATCACCCATCATTGTTCAATCTTGATCTTAACCCAAAGTTCACCTAAATCATTGAAAGCAAGCAATTAGTGTAGCAATTTGTCTCTTAAACTCAATATGTACAATTTTTTACGCTTAAGCCTATTCTTATCAAAAGCATTACACTAATGCATCTTTTTGAGCACTTAATACCTCTTAAAAATAGGCAAATAACAATGCAAACACACACACAAACACAACAAATCAACACCCCCAAACCTTCTTCTTGCTTGTCCCCAAGCAAGCCCAATCTTAAGTTTATTTCTAAAGCCGATGCCAAGGGTTACCTAAGGGATTGACTTTTTACCAAAGTTATTTTAAGAAGTGTAAAGGGGGCATTCCTATTGTGGAAAGATACCTAAGCCTCTTTGGATCTTCCCTCTACTCATAAGGGGTTTCGTTCCTTATAGGAATTTCCCAAGTAGCCAAACCACCACGAGCCTAGGATTCTAACTCACACACTTGGGATGTTGATATTTCGCGCCGTCTCAACTATCATGGTCTACCCAACATGCACAAAGCCTCAAAGACAAGAATAGAGAATATACATGCACAATGGCTTATAAAAAGCCCTATTCACATATCTACAAAGATGATAGCATGTGCTATGTTGACATTGTGTCACTAATGCACTTATTCACAAAACTTTTTGGTGTCCTTGGCTTTTTCTCTTTTTCACTTTATATATATATATATATATATTTATATCTATATATATATATATATATATATATTTTTTTTTTGCACCTTTGTGCCTTTTTCAATTTAATTTAATTTTTTTTGCATTTTTCATGCTTTGTATTGTATTCACACAAAAAGAAAAGAAAAAGAAAGGCTTGAGTACATAAAAAAGAACCACTCAAGGAAGGGGCACTCATAGCAACAACCCTTTTCAACACTCTTCCCTACCCAGCTATGGGGTGGCAATAAGGGCCATCCTTAAAGGTCCTCACTCCCTACAACTTTCAAGGGCAATCCCTCTAAAACTTAGCTTTCAAACCACTCTATTCATTTCCCCACAATGCATCTCATATTCACCAATCAATAGAGTCAATCACAATAGCCAACACAATGATCAACAAAGAAATAAATGACTCTATATGCATCAAAATTGAAAAAATTTCACCGTATTTAAGCACATAATGCAGTCTACCCTAAGCAAGATATATAACAACAAAACCAACTCCCGTACCCCCAAACCTAAACTTTGCTTTTCCGTAAGCAAAAAGATCAAAACACATAAACAAGCAAATAGGCATTACAGAGCAAGTAAGGGTGGTGAGGATGAGGTAAAAACATCGGGGACAAGTGGAGAAATGGTAGATACAACCTTGCATTTTCTTCAAAGCTTTCCATGCCAATGATAAATCACCGTACTACTAATCCTGTGACTTACAACTCAGAAACACTCACAAAGAAAACAAGATTAGTAGTATTGCCTATGCATGCTTGCATTGGCATGTGCAATTATAGGCAATGGTGTGTCTTATGGGACAAAGGATCGAGATTCAACACTTTGATGTGGGTGAAACAAAAAGAAAGAAAATAAAAAACAAAGGAAAGTGAAACAAATGCAAAATTGCAAAATTGAGCCTAAGTTGCCTCCTAGTAGCGCTAACCACCATGCCGCCAGCTGGGCAAACACCGCCATGATTGGATCATATGCGTGCTTCAGACGTTGCCCATTCACTGTCAACTCTCGGCTATCCTTCAAGTCTTTGATCTTGACTGTTCCGAAAGGGTAGGCAACCAACACCTCATATGGACCATCCTATCTTGAGCTTACTTGGAGAGAGTTTCAATCGTGAATTAAATAACCAAACTTTATCGGAGGGAGAGAATGATTTCTTAATAATGTGTTTATCATGAATTCTCTTCATCCTATCCTTTTAAAGTTTGGAGTTCTCATATGCCCCAAATCTAAGCTCTGCCAATTCCATTAGGTCTAGCTTCCTTTTCTCACCTGCTCTTGCCAAATCAAAATTTAAGGCTTTGATCTCCCAATAAACTCTATGCTCAAGTTCTACCGGCAAGTGACAAGTTTTCCCATAAATCAATCTATATGGTGACATACCAATAGGAGTCTTAAAGGCAGTACAGTAAGCCCACAAAGCATCTTTTAGCCTAATAAACCAATCTCTCCTATCGGACCTAACCGTTTTCTCTAAAATGCGCTTGATCTCCCTATTAGACACCTCTACTTGTCCACTAGTTTGCGGGTGATAAGGAGCAGCTACCTTATGGGTGATCGAATATCTTCTCAACAAGGCCTCTAAAGTCCTATAGTGAAAATGCAAACCCCTATCACTAATCAAGACCCTAGGGACTCCAAATCTAGGGAAAATGTTCTCCTTGATGAATTTAACCACTACCCTATGGTCATTAGTGCGTGTGGGAATTGCCTCAACCCATTTGAACACATAATCAATGGCTACAAAAATGTATTGGTACCCAAAGAAAGATGGAAATAGACCAATGGAATATATACCCCAAACATTAAATAACTCATATGGAAGAATAGGGGATAAAGGTATCATGTTTCTTCAAGAGACGGACTCAGATTGTTGACATCTAAAACACTTTTTACAATATTCTTGGGTATCCCTAAAGAGAGTGGGCCAAAATAATCCACATTGCAAGACCTTCGCAGTGGTCTTTGTCCCACTAAAATGACCCCCACGCCTCTCATCATGACACATGCTCAAAATGCTCTCAAACTCGTCCTCAGGCATACACTAGCGAATCATTTGATCCCCACACATTTTAAAAAGATAGGGATCCTCCTAAAAGAAACACATAACTTGTGCTAGAAACCTATCTTTTTCTCAATTCTTCCAATGGGAAGGAAAACGCTTGATATCGCTATTTGAGCACAAGCCTAAATAGCCCGCAAGTACACGGGACGTGTGTAGTACAGTGTGTGCAAGTGCGGGGTCGAATCCACAGGGAGGCTACCTTAGTTTAGTCTCTATGTGCTCGGGTGCCTTAAACTAGCTATGTGCGTGTGTGTACTTACTTTGGGATGGAAGGGAGCTTGGAAAAAGGAAAATAAAAACTAATCTATAGAGGAACTTAAAGAAGCCAAACTATAGAAGGAAACACTAATAAAGGAGAAGGAGACCTAGGGCGATTGCATTGCAACAAGACTTGGGCTATGATAACAGATGATGTCTATCCAAGGCTCGGGACTTCTATTGCCGTTGTGTTGATCGGGGGCTCTCTTAACCAATACTAGTGGTTCAACCCGTTAGCTGGATTTAAAGCTAAGGGCCAATCCCTCTTACCCTACGCAATCTGTGCTTAGAACTTATCCTCTTAGCTGGATTTAAAGCCAAGGACTAGCACCTAAACACTACGCGACATTAAGGCTCGATTAACCAACGCTAAAGCGGGTGAGGGATACTCTAGTCTAAGTTAACTTATCCACTTGGCTGGATTTAAAGCCAAGGACTAGCACCTAAACTCGACTAAGCATAGCATGTAACCTATTAGCTAGATTTAAAGCTAAAGCCTACTCTACTAAGCAAAGCCACAAAATTAAGCATAATCACATCACCCATATAAGTAGATAAGAGCATTTGAAGCACAAATAACACTTGCATATTCACTTTGGCATTTTAACAAACACATGGACATGTTTGATTTCCAATACATAGACATATTGAATCATGCTATAAGTTTATGTAAATAAACATGTATTAAGAGCCAAAGATCTACACAAATCCATTATTCAAAGCCCTAATCTAATATACAACAACAATCAACCCTAAATCTAGCCTAATTTAGCAACATATTTACAAGAAATAGAGAAAGAACAAGAAGAACTTCCCTAAATTCTTGCTTCCAAATCTGTACAAATCCTTCAAATCTTTGTTTAATGCTTCAATCCTAGCTTGGTGTGGGGTTTAGATGGTGGTTTAGGGTGTTTTGTAAAGTGGGTAAAGGGTTAGGGTTTATTAGGATTTTAGACATAAAAGTTCCTCCCCTGGAAAAGAGCTGAAACGAGCAATTTATAAATAGCTTCAGCGCACAGCCGGTCGACCGGCTCCTCTTTCTTACTCGACCGGCATAAATCATTATGCTCTCTGGGATCCTTGAGGAACTCGACCGGCTTAAATTCTTTATTCTCTGGAGCGGCCGGTCAACCATCTAGGTCGACTGGCTCGTCTTCTAAGTTGGCCGGCTGGATCAGAATAATCTCTTCTTTATTCCTTTTCTTTCGGTCTTCATCTGTTAGCTCATTTCTTCCTTGCATAAGCTTGAACCCTTCCAAAACACTTCTAAAACATGGAATATAACACTTAGTATAGTATTTATGCACCTAAATACATTATTTACAAATATTAACAAATATGCATAAACTTTATATTAAGTGCACTCAATTATACTCTAAACACCCTCAAATATGCATGCAAAAACTAGATGCAAACATGCACAAATGACACACATCAACACCCCCAACCCTTCCCCTTGCTTGTCCTCAAGTAAGCCCAAATGAAGTCTATCCTCATGCTTTTCAAACAGTTGCCAATTGCATTGACTTGCTATCTTTTCGCATCCAAGGGGTACAAGGCGTCATTCCTTTCATGTAGGGGCTTCCCTAGTCTTTTTCGGATCCTCCCTTCAATCACACGGGGTCTCACACCTCTTGGGAATGTCACCAAGTAGCTAGAACCACCACAAACTTAAGATTCCAACTCACGCACTCGGGATGTTGATACTTTGTGTTCTATCAACTAACATGGCCTACCAATATGCACTTAGCCCCAAAGATACAAGAGAAGATGCATCACAATGGCTCACATTGACGTAAGAGCCTTATTCATAACACACGAAAGAACAAAAGAGATACTTGTGTCAACTTGACATTATGTCACTTGACATTTATTCAATATACTTCACTTTTCAATCTTTTTGTTGCCTTTTGGCTCTTTTTTTTTTCTTTTTTTAATTATTTTTTTTCATTTTTGCTGTTTTTTCTTTTTTTTTCAATACATAAATAGAACAAAAAGAAAGGAAAAAGAAGAGGCTAAGGCAAACTAAAAGAACCAATCAAGGAATGGGCACTCATATCAACAACCCTTTAAAAAACACTTTTTCCAACCAAGTTGTGGGGAAACTACAAGGTGCGTTCTTAGAAATACTCACTCCCCACAGTTTTCAAAAGGATTCTCTTCAAAGTCTAGGTCATACCCTACACTCCATTTACTCCCCACAATACACCCTTATCTTCTCCAATCAATTAAGTCAATAACAAAAGCCAACTCTCCAACCAACGTGGAGATAAACTAACTCAAAATATGCAAAAAATTGAAAAATTTGAACACATTTTAAGCAAAAATAAGATATGGCAAGCGAATCTATCCCATATATGATATAAACAATAAATGAGCAACCACACCCTCAAACTTAAACTTTGCTTGTCCTCAAGCAAAAATCGCCAAGCCACATGACAAGCAATTAACATGAAATACATATGGGGAATGCGGAGAGGGATAGATAAGGTCAAGTAAAAGATGGATAGATACAACCTTGTTTCCATGTAGTCTGCAAATGCCAAAGACAATCCAATGATCTACTAGCCTCTATCTTTTGTAGAAAGCACTAATGCTCAAAAAACAAAGAAGAGATTAGAAGATATGCTATGCAAGCTTACATTGACATTTGAAATGATAAACAAGGATGTAAACACGGGGTCAGGGATTGAAGCACAAATGAAGGAAAGGAGCAAGAACAAGTCAGGGAGTAAAAATCTAACCTACTAAGAATGAAAATAAATGAAAGAAAGCCTAAAATATAAAAAGGTAAGATAAACAAAAGCAATCTAATCTATTATGTACAAAGCAAGAATAAGTACAAGAAAACTAATCTACTATATACAAAGGCAAAGGCAAATAAATACAAGAAAAACAAGAAAAATATGAACAAGCCTAGGGTGCCTCCTAATAGCGCTGGATTTAACGCCTCCAGCCGGGTGCCAATGTTAGAGTAAAACATGTTTAAAGTTGCGTGGCACAATTTTTCAGATAATCATCAAAGCACAGAACGTAGAGGGAAAAAAGTCATACACTAACGGTTGGGCCGATGAATGCAGGGTGCACCCCTTTTCAAGATCCCACCCTAAAATATCAAATGAATGTGCAAGTGTGGAATGAAGCATGCTCAAACGTAAAGAATCATGTCCCACTTGCTCTTTAATTAGCCACCCCAATGCCTTCTTCTCATAATCAAGGGCTAGGAACACACTTTCCCCATAGGTCAAAGATAGGTCTAATGCATGCAACATGGGAAACGTGCTTTCTAACCCTAGATGAAAATGTTCTATTCATGAAGGCACAAATGTGAGCTCCAAAAAGGAAGACTCAATGGAATGGGAAAGGGGGGTTGGAACGACATTTGGAGAAGAAGGAGCAACGACATAGGAAGTGGATGTACTGCACTCTTCTTCTCCACAAGATATAACATGATCAAGCCTAGGTCGTTCTAACTCCTCACGAAGGGTGGATTCGATCTTAATGGGCTCTATTTCCATCAATGAATCATCAAACATCCAAAGAGACCCATAGATCATTCTTCCAAGCACATCAATTTCTTCTTATGTGTCTTCTTAGAGTTTCGATTCTCTTCAACATCATGATTCTTAACTCCAAGAAACTTATCATCTAAAATCTCCGAAATTGATGTCTTGTTTTCCCCAGTGGATGACTTTAAACTTTCACTAGCTACAGTCTCTTTAAATTCATCAATACATTAATCACTAGTGGATGTCATCTCGCCATCATGCTTTTCATATGGGGTAGACACTAATAGAGGCGGCAATGGGGACTCAACGGATTCCTCATCATGTATGCATGAATGCTCTAGGGGAGAATGCGCGCTAAACTCCCTAAATGCCAACTCGGAATGCAATTGAGTACTATCGACACAAAACTCAAACTCCATGTGTACGGAATGTGTGGGATGAGGAGAAAGAAAAAGCTCATGTGACTCAATAGGAGACGTTGAAAGCTTAAGAGGATAGGGTACTACTTCCTCTAAAACATAATCACAAGAGTCATCAAGAACCAAGTTATCATTAAGCTCATCTTCATCCTTACTACAAGATGTTATCTCTCCATCAACCTCTCTTTCTAGCTGTCTCTCCCATACATCATCATTTCCAACCTTAGTTACCTCATCGTTAGGTCTCATCTCTATCCCGTCAACTCGTTCTAAAGGTATCTCAAAAGTCTCACTAATGAGTTGCATACTCTCAGCCATTCTCTTCAAGCGCTCTCCTAGAGATTTGGATTCTCGCTTAAAACTCTCTAGTTCCTCTTGATTAGATTAGAGGAGAGATTGGGATTGCTCAAGCATTTGATCTAGTTGCTCCAAGAGTGTAGACATAACGAAAGAGGGTTCAACCGAGTGAAAAGGGTAGTCATGTTGAAAATCATTTTGCACATAACCATCAAAAAACTCGAGAGAGTAATGGGTGGAAAAATAAGGTGTTGGAGGTGGACAATCGAAACTAGAAGGTGAATGGAATAAAGGGTCATCTTGACCCCATTGTGAAAATGCATGATGTTGCTCCCTAGAATCATGATAGCTAGATATAGATGCATGCATGGGCATATGATTGCTAGGGGCATAGGGCATTGCATGCAATCGGGGATAGGGGTGGAAGGTGGGACAAGCACTAGAAAAGTGAGCACGGCTTCCACAATGATTGCAATAACAAGAATATGCATCCCTATAGTCATGATTACTAAATGAAGATGCATGAGATGTTGCATGACTATAGGGGTCATTAGTAGCACTAGCCCTAGGTGGGGAATTCTCGCGGGGACAGAAAATGGTACGATGCATGAAACTTCCACACAAGCGAGATGCATAAGGGACACGTTCGGGTGATGGGGAAGAGGATACAAGTGACCACCAAGAAGCATTGGAATTGGTCATATTCAATGAATCACAAGTAAAACCTCTTCACAATCAAAATATAAAAAAAAAATTCAATATTATTTTTTTTATTTTTCTTAACAATTTTTTTTTTCAAAAAAATGGCAAGCAAGTAAAGATAGGGCACAGACAAGCAACCAATCGCAAACACAAAAGCACACAAAGAACCAATATCGTGCCTCGCCGGCAACGGCGCCAAAAACTTGATGTCGCTATTTGAGCACAAGCCTAAATAGCCCGCAAGTGCATGGGACGTGTGCAGTACAGTGTGTGCAAGTGCGGGGTCGAATCCAGAGGGAGGCTACCTTAGTTTAGCCTCTTTGTGCTCGGGTGCCTTAAACTAGCTATGTGCGTGTGTGTACTTATTTTGGGATGGAAGGGAGCTCGGAAAAAGGAAAATAAAACTAATCTATGGAGGAACTTAAAGGAGCCAAACTAAGGAAGGAAACACTAATAAAGGAGAAGAAGACCTAGGGCGATTGCATTGCAACAAGACTTGGGCTCAGATAACAGATGATGTCTATCTAAGGCTCGGGACTTCTATTGCCATTGTGTTGATCAGGGGATCTCTTAACCAATACTAGTGGTTCAACCCGTTAGCTAGATTTAAAGCTAAGGGCCAATCCCTCCTAGCCTACGCAATCCGTGCGTAGAACTTATCCTCTTAGCTGGATTTAAAGCCAAGGACTAGCACCTAAACACTACGTGACATTAAGGCTCAATTAACCAACGCTAATGCGGGTGAGGGATACTCTAGTCTAGGTTAACTTATCCACTTGGCTGGATTTAAAGCCAAGGACTAGCACCTAAACTGGACTAAGTATAGCATGTAACCTATTAGCTGGATTTAAAGCTAAAGCCTACTCTACTAAGCAAAGCCACAAGATTAAGCACAATCACATCACCCATATAAGTAGATAAGAGCATTTGAAGCACAAATAACACATGCATATTCACTTAGGCATTTTAACAAACACATAGACATGTTTGATTTCCAATACATAGACATATTAAATCATGCCATAAATTTATGTAAATAAACATGTATTAAGAGCCAAAGATCTACACAAATCCATTATTCAAAGCCCTAATCTAATATACAACAACAATCAACCCTAAATCTAGCCTAATCTAGCAACATACTTACAACAAATAGAGAAAGAACAAGAAGAACTTCCCTAAATTCTTACTTCCAAATCCGTACAAATCCTTCAAATCTTTGTTTAATGCTTTAATACTAGCTTGGTGTGGGGTTTAGATGGTGGTTTAGGGTGTTTTGTAAAGTGGGTAAAGGGTTAGTGTTTATTTGGATTTTAGAAATGAAAGTTCCTCCCCTGGAAATGAGCTGAAACGAACAATTTATAAACAGCTTCAGCGCACAGCCGGTCGACCTAGCCAATCGACCGGCTCCTCTTTCTTTCTCGACCGGCTTAAATCATTATGCTCTCTGGAATGACCGGTCGACCTAGCCGGTTGACCAGCTCCTTGAGGAACTCAGCTGGCTTAAATTCTTTATTCGCTG
This sequence comes from Cordia subcordata, assembly GCA_028554755.1. Lineage (NCBI taxonomy): Eukaryota > Viridiplantae > Streptophyta > Magnoliopsida > Boraginales > Cordiaceae > Cordia > Cordia subcordata. The sequence continues at coordinate 1,959,806 of JAPTOF010000005.1, forward strand.
GAGCGGCCGGTCGACCTTCTAGGTCAACCGGCTCTTCCTCTAAGTTGACCGGCTGGATCAGAATAATCTCTTCTTTATTCCTTTTCTTTCGGTCTTCATTCGTTAGCTCATTTCTTCCTCGCGTAAGCTTGAACCCTTCCAAAACACTCCTAAAACATGGAATATAACACTTAGTATAGTATTTATGCACCTAAATACATTATGTACAAATATTAACAAACATGCATAAACTTTATACTAAGTGCACTCAATTATACTCTAAACACCCTCAAATATGCATGCAAAAACTAGATGCAAACATGCACAAATGACACACATCAACGCCCTGTGGCAAGATAATTGAAATATGAGCAAACCAAGGTGGGTGATGAGAGATGGCAAACAATTGCTCATGGAGAAATGAATCATGAAAAGGGGATGGATCACTAGAAGACTCGCTAACAAGATGGGAAAGATGATCTGCAACTAAATTTTCTCTGCCCTTTTTATCCTAGATTTCATTATCAAACTCTTGAAGGAGGAGCAACCACCTAATCAAGTGGGGCTTAGACTCTTTCTTAGACAACAAATACTACAATGTCGTAGGATCAGTGTAGACAATCACTTTGGATCCTAGGATATATGACCTAAACTTGTCAAGGGAGAAGACTGTTGCTAGCAACTTTTTTTCCGTGGTGGTATAGTTCTTTTGGGCTTCATCAAGAGTCTTGCTAGCAAAGTACGCAACATAGGGCAACTTATCCTTTCTTTGACCTAAAACAGCTCCTATTGCATAATCGGATGTATCACAATAACCTTAAATGGGAGACTCAGTTAGGTGGTTGGATAATCGGGGATGTAGACAATAAGGATTTAAGCCTAGTGAAAGCCCTAACACACTCATCATCAAAGTCAAAATAGACATCTTGTACTAAGTGCCAAGACTAGGAACGTGCAATGTGGCTAAAATCCTTAATGAATCTACGGTAGAATCCTACATGTCCTAGAAAAGATCTAACATCCTTGACACACTTAGGGACAGGCAACTTTTCAATCAATTCTACCTTAGCTGTGTCAACTTGAATACCACTAGACGAAACTATATGACCCAACACTATCCCACTTTGCACCATGAAGTGGGATTTCTCCCAACTCAACACTAGATTCTTCTCTACACATTGGTCTAAGACTAAAAAGAGATGATCCAAGCACTCTTCAAAACTATCACCAAAGGCTGAGAAATCATCCATGAATATCTCTAGATGCCTCTCAATCATGTCACTAAAAATGGCCACCATACACCTTTGGAAAGTCGCTAGGGCATTACAAAGACCGAAGGGCATTCTCCTATAGGCAAAAGTGCCATAGGAACAAGTAAAGGTGCTCTTCTCCTGGTTCTCGGGGAACACGAGGATTTAACAAGGCATGATCAATCTGGGTCTCTTGAATCTCACAAGGAATGGTGAAAGCTCCAGGGTCACTTATCTTAGGTAGGAGGCCCGAAGTACAAATACTACACACCTTCTCCATAAGCCTCATCTTCTTAGGAATGTTCGATGACCTACACTTCTTGTACAAAGATCCTTAAAGAATTTAGAATAGAAGTGAATAGAAAGGATCGCATTTGTCAATAGAAGATTGACCTTAAGGTTTTTAAGATACTCTAAAACCTTGAACAACCTAGAATCCTCACTAGGTGTAGGCCTTTCTAAGACGGATGGAAAGGGAACTCTAGGCTCAACACCTTTAGATACGTGGGAATCATCAATGGGCTCCTTTGCCTTCTGATGAGGGCGGGAAGTACTGCTCTTTCCATGGTCTCTAGCAGGCTCAACTCTCTCAACAGGACCCTCTCTAGAATTTCCCTCAATAGGGCTACTATGTGCTGCTCTAAACTCGGAAGGACCACTAGGTACAGGCACTGCAAAGTCAACTCCTACCCTATTATCTACTACCCTACTGCTCCTAAGAGTGGTGACGGCCTTAGCCTAGGCTTGAGAGGGATAAGTGGTATCAATGAAGGAATAGGACTAGACTCTAGGGTTCACCTCCGGCTGAGAAGGCAATTTCCCGGAGTCTCTAACGCTCAACTGACTAGCAATTTGTCCTAACTATGCCTCAAATCTCGCCATTTGCTGCCTATTTTCTGCCAATTCCTGTTGCTGGTTTTGAATGAGCTGCATTATTTTCATCATGTCATTGCTAGGAGATTGGCTATTAGAAAAAGCAGGTAAAGCCTGAGGTTGAGGAGCACTAGTGAGACGGGGCTGATTAAGATGATAGAAACCTAGGGGATGTTGAGGACAACATTGCTGCTGAGGTGGAACCTGAGGATGTGAACTAGACTTATGCAAGAAAATTTTGGGTTGTCCCTCTAACCCGGATTGTATGTGTTCGAGTATGGATTATACTTACAAGAATAACCTTGCATGGCACACACTTGCTCCTTCATGAATTTAGGAAATTGAGAAGCTAAAGGGCAAGTTATGGTCTCATAAGATGACTTGGAACACAATGCACAAACTTCAACAACTAAATGGGCAGAGGAAGAACCTATAGAACTAGTCCTATGACCTTGGGATGAAAAAGACAAAGATATGAGTTGATCTAGCTTATTTGTCAAAGCCTCAACCTTAGGTGGTAAATCTAAAGAAACTCCAACCTCACTAATACTTCTCTTGTTGCCTCCCAGACTAGACCTTTCCATGGCAAAATTTTGAAAAGAATTTTTAGCCATCAACTCTATTTTCTCCGATGCCTCAATCGGTCTCGAAAGATAGAAGCCACCATCGGAGGCGGCATTGACCATCATCCTATTTTGTTCATTTAAATCTTGAACGAAATATTGCAATAGGTCATGATTATACCCCTGATATGGACATTGTCTAAGAAAATCCTTGGACCTTTCCCAAGCCTCATGAAAGGATTCTAGATCATGTTGAGAGAAAGTTATAATGGTGATCCTAAGGTCGGCTGTCCTAGCCATGGGATAAAATTTTTGAAAGAACTTAGATTGAAGCTCAACCCATGTAGTAATGCAACCATTAGGTAAGGAATGCAACCAAGCCTTAGCCTTATCCTTAAGAGAAAAAGGAAATAATTTTAGACGTATGACTTCTTGAGAGACATTAAGGACATGGAGAGTGGAAATCATCTCACCGAAATCAGTGATATGATCTAGAGGACTCTCATTGCTTCTCCAGTAGAAGGAAGGAAGCATAGCCAACATATTCAGCTTAATCTCGAAGTTTGTCTCCCCCAACCCCGGAATTTGAATAGCCAAATTAGGCTCAAAGGCTTCCGAAAGAAAGAATTGCCTAAGAATAGGTTCCTCATCTATAGGTGGGTCCGATCTACGAGGTTCTCATCTAAAATGATCTTGGGCTTGATACCCATGGTGACATGACGTGGAATGGGATTCATCGGGGGATTGGGAGGATTAAAAGGATGATTGGGATCGGCCATCTCCTCAAGAAGATCTCCTAAATTCCTAAAATGTCTAGAAATTCTATTTGGTTTAGGATTAAAAGGAACTAGGGAATTTCTAAGGGATCTCCTATCAAGCATGCACAAACTATCCCAACTCCAGCCACTTCAACCCTCGAAAACTTCAATATTCCTAAAACTACAGCAAATAAACCACAATCCTAGAAAGTCTACTAAAGATAAAGACAAAAGTTGAAATAGATAAACAAAAACTAAAGCAAGATAATATCAACAATAAACAAGATAAGCAAAAATGAAACAAATGATAAAGGAAAAGTAAGAAAACAAGAAAACCAACTACCAAAACACACAAACAAAGAATGCAAACCATCGTGCCTCCCTGGCAACGGCGGCAAGAACTTGGTCGTTGTCTTGAGTGCAAGCTCTAAAGACCCGCAAGTGCACAGATCATTGTAGTAAAGTGTAGGCAAGTATGGGGGAGGCTATGTTGTAAGATAGATTCTATGTGTGTGTTCTAGAGTATGCCTAAAAAGAAACCTAAATTATCTACTTTTTTGGAATTTTGGATGGTCAGGAGCTCTAGCTAAAACAAATTAAACTAAACAATGGGAATGAAAAGTGGGGGACAAGCTAATTTAAAGGAACTAATAAATGAAAAGGTGTTAAAGTGACTTTAACTTATGAATAGGTGATTCTATCCTCAAATGCTATGGGATTAAAGAATGATGGCTCATTGTAATAATCGCTCTTAACTAGGTTGTTGAATCAGTGTCTTAATTTCCCCTAGGACTCAGTACAGGTCTATCCCTAGGCGGCACCTCCTAGAGCTACGACGTGGTCCTTATGACCTAGGGCCTTAAGAGTGACCAGTTAGCTTCCTAGGTGACTTAGAATGAACCTACCCTAGTACCTAAATCATTGGCTGGATTTAAAGCCAAGACCTAGTGTCACTAAGGTTGACTAAACCTATCGTAAAACCTATGGGTTGGATTTAAACCAAAGGAGACCCGACCTAGGCTTGCTTTAAATTACTTACCGTCATTCTAAGGTCAATATAACGAGATTTGACTTGCTAGCACATTCATACATGTTCTTGGTCAAGGTATTCATGAATAAAAGGATTTATTCAACTACCAAACACCGTCATGCTTGAATTACACCACCAAAAGCAATTAGCAACCAACATGTATGCATTATTGAAGTTATATTCACTACTAGGCATGCAAATATACAATATACATGAATATAAGCTTTACCAACTTCATAGCATCCACCTATAAACACATAGACATAATTATTGCATAGATTAGATGTGTTTAGTAATAAATAGACTTTAATTTATAAACATGCTACTCATTTAGGCTTTCAATCAAACGCTTAGAAAATGAGAAAATAAGCATTTGAACAGGAAAATCAAACATGTATATATTCAACCATTTAATCCCACATTATAAGAGTACATAGCTAACCCATTACATAAGTTAAATCACCCTACACAAGTCTACTCAATCATAATAAGAGATAGAATAAAAGAGAGTTTATGAAGCTTCCTTTTCATCCTAGCTAATCTTGTACAAAACTCTTGAGCAAACTTGAATCGAAATGTTTGAAACCCTCTAAATTCTCTTGGCTCAAGGTGATGAAATGTGTGAGAGTGTGTGTGATGTGGGTGAAGACTAGGGTTAAGTGTATGTGTGATGGGAGTGTTAAGATCCTATCTAGACTTGTCAAAAAAGATCCCCTTTTTTAAGTCTGAAAATCGGCTTTTATATCAGCTCTTTACGCACTACTATTCGACCGGCTGGCTTTTTCCCTTAGCCTGACCGGCTTTTTAGTGATGCTCTCTGGACTAGTTTGTTGACCTAGCCGGTCGATCATCTCTGGAAGGGTAGTCGTCCGGCTATTTTTAGCACCTCTCTGGAGTGGCCAGTCGACCTAGCCGGTAGACCGGCTCCTTCTTCTTAGGTCGATCTTAACCCACAATTCAACTAAATCATTGAAAACAAGCAACTAGTGTAGCAATTTGTCTCTTAAACTCAATATGTGCAATTGTTTACGCTTAAGCCTATTCTTATCAAAAGCATTACACCAATGCATCTTTTTGAGCACTTAATACCTCTTAAACATAGGCAAATAACACACATAAAAACACGACACATCACATTCCATTTCACAAGTTTAGTCACCCTAATCTATCTACTCAAGCATACAATAAAATAGAATGAAAGAGGGTTGGGAACGCTCTCCTTCAATCTTTGCTTGTTTCTTTACAAACTTGAGTAAATCTTCACCAAATGATGTTTGAATTCTCCAAAATCAACTTAATTTTAGGTGGGTGCCTGTGTTAATATGTGTATTAGGGGTGGGTGATAATAAGGTTTTGTGTGTGAGAACTGGGTGTGTGAATGAGAGGTGAAAAGAGTTCCCAACTTCTTTCTGCAGCAAAATTGACAAACCTAAAGACCTCTCTGGAATTATCGGCCTTCCCTGTCGGTCGACCAGTAGGGGCCAGGGGGTGACTGGGCAGAAGTAGTCCACTCCATTTTTCACCTGTTCTGCTCTGATTTCTCCCGATTGCTTCATGCTTGACCCACATACCTCCAAATGCATTTTCTTGGATATCTTTACGTCTAAATCACCTTGGGCTTTGCTCTAACATCTAATCTTCATTGATTCAAGCTTCAATCTTTAACCTAACTTCACCAAACACAGGAAATAAGCATTATTAGTGTAGCATTTGTCTTTAAACTCAACAATGTGCATTCGCTTATACTTAAGCCTAACTCTAGTATATGTACTATACTAATGCATATCTTAAAGCTCAAAACACCTCTTAAACATAAGCAAATAACAACGCAAACACACACAAAACACAGCACATCAATACCCTCAAACCTTTTCCTTGCTTGTCTCCAAGCAAACCTAATCATAAGTTTATTTCCAAAGTTGATGCAAATGGTAACCTAAAGGATTGACTTGCTGTCAAGGTTAGTCTAAGAATCATGAAGGGGGCATCCCTATTGTGGAAAGATCCCCAAGTCTCGTTGGATCCTTCCTTTACTCATAAAGGGCCTTAAAGCTCACAGGTACTTCCTACATAGCCAAACCACCACAAGCATAGGATTTTAACTCATACACATAGAAGCTTGATATTTTGTGCCATCTCAACTAACATGGCCTCCCCAACATGCACAAAGCCTCAAAGACAAGACAAGAAAATATACAAATGAAATGGCTTATAAAAGCCTTATTCAAATATGTATACCAAGAGGATAGCTTGTGCTTAAGTTGAAATTGTGTCACTTATGCACTTATTCAAAAAACTTTTTGGTGCTTTTGGCTTTTTCAATTTTTCAAAATTTTTTAACTCTTTTGGCTACTTTTCTCATCTTTTTGCACCATTTTTGCTGTTTGCCATTTTTTTAAAAATTTTTCATACTTTGCATTGCATAATAAGGAGAAAATAAAAAGAAAGGTTAAAGCATATCAAGAAGAACTAATCAAGGAAGGGGCACTCATATTAACAACCCTTTTTTCTTCACTTTTTCCTAACAAGCTATAGGGTGGCTACAAGGGGCATTCCTAAGGTCTCCACTGCTCACAACTTTCAAGGGTATCCCCTCCAAGACTCAGTTTTCAATCCACTCAATTCATCGGCCCACAATGCTTCTCATATTCAACAATCAATAGATTCAATCACAATAGCCAACACAATAATCAACCAAGAAATAAACAACTCTACATGTATCAAAATTGAAAATTTTCATCATTTTATGAACATAGTGCTATCTAAACATAAAATAATCAGACCGAACCCCCATACCCCAAACCTGAAGTTTGCTTGTCCTCAAGCAAATAAAGCAAAACACATAAACAAGCAATGTCACATCACAAAGCAAGTAAGGGTAGAGGGGATGGGCAGAAACATGGGGAACAAGTGGAGAAAGGATAGACACAACCTTACTTTGTTTGGAAAGCTCTCCATGCCAATGATAAATCACTAAACTACTAACCCTGTGACTCACAATCTATAAACATTTACAAAGAAAACAAGGTTAGTGGAACTGCCAGTGCAAACTTGCATTGGCATATGTAATAATAAGTAATGGTGCATCATATGGGACAAATTATCAGGATTCAACATTTTGGTGTGGGTGAAAGGAAAAAAAAGAAACCAATGAAAAGAAAATAAAATACTTGCAAAATTACAAAATTGAATCAAGGTTGCGTCTTAGTAGTGCTAACCATCACACCGTTAGCGAGGCAGTCACCAACTCATCTCCAACCTCTATAGATGGGTCCTGAAGCATTAAAACCTCTACATGAGCCATGCTTGGATCATATACATGCTTTTGGGACTGTCAGGTCACTGTCATCTCTCAGCCATCCTTCAAATCCTTAATCTTGATTGCTCTAAAAGGGTAGGCAATCGAAACTTTATATGAACCATCCCATCTTGACTTGAGCTTACGTAGAAAGAGCTTCAAATGTGAGTTAAATAGTAAAACTTTATCAGAAGGAAAGAATGATTTCTTAAGAAAGTGTTTATCTTGAATTCTCTTCATCCTATCCTTATAAAGTTGGGCATTCTTGTATGCCTCGTATCTAAGCTCCTTAAACTCCACTAGGTCTAGCTTCCTTTTCTCACCCACTCTTGCCAAATCAAAGTTTAGGGCCTTGATTGCCCAATAAGCCCTATGCTTAAGTTCTACCAACAAGTGAAAAGCTTTCCATAAACCAATCTATATGGAGACATACCAATAAGAGTCTTAAAAGTGGTACGGTAGGCCTACAAAGCATCATTCAACTTAATAGACCAATCTCTCGTATCAAGTCTAACCATCTTCTTTAAAATATGCTTGATCTCCCAATTAGACACTTCTACTTGTCTACTAGTCTGTGGGTGGTAAGGAGTAGCTACCTTATGAGTGATTGGATATGTCCTTAACAAGGTCTATAAAGTCATATAGCGAAAATGCAAAGCCCCATTACTAATCAAGACCCTAGGGACTCCAAATCTAGAGAAAATGTTCTCCTTAATGAATTTCACCACTACCCTATGGTCATTAGTGCGTGTGGGAATTGCCTCAACCCATTTGGACATATAGTATACGGCCACTAAAATGTATTGGTACCCAAAGAAAGGTGGAAATGGACCCATGAAACCTAAACCCCAAACATCAAAATGTTCACATGGAAGAATAGAGGATAAAGACATCATATTTCTCTTAGAGATGGACTCAACTTATTGACATTTAACACACTTTTTACAATGCTCTTATGCATCTCCAAAGAGAGTGGGCCAAAACAATCCATATTGCAAGACCTTTGCGGCGGTCTTCTTCCCACTAAAATGACCTCTACACCCCTTATCGTGACACATACTCAAGACGCTCTCAAAAACGTCCTCAAGCATACACTAATGAATCACTTGATCCGCACACACCTTAAAAAGATAGGGATTCTCCCAAAAGAAATGTCTCACTTGTGCTAGGAACCTATATCTCTCTTTTTTCCTATTCAGAGAGAAAATGCCCTGTGGCAAGATAATTGACAATGTAAGCAACCCATGGTGTGTGATCCACTAAAAGACCCACTAACAAGATGAGAAAGGTGATCCGCTACAAAACTCTCACTATCCTTTTTATCCTGGAGTTCAATGTCAAACTCTTGAAAAAGGAGCAACCACCTAATCAAGCAAGGCTTAGATTCTTTATTAGCTAACAAATACCTCAATGTTGCACGATTGGTGTAGACAATCACTTTGGACCCTAAGATATATGACCTAAATTTGTCGAGGGAGAAGACAAATGCTAGAAGCTTTTTTTCTATGGTGGTATAGTTCTTTTGGGCTTCATCAAAAGTCTTACTAGCATAATACAAAACATAGGGCAACTTGTCTCGCCATTGACCTAAAACAGCTCCTATCACATAATCGAATGCATCATACATAACCTCGAATGGGAGATTGCAGTCAAGTGGCTGGATGATCAGGGACATAGATAATAAGGATTTAAGCCTATTAAAAGCTCTAACACACTCATCATGAAACTCAAAGGAGAAATCTTATGCTAAGAGCCTAGATAATAGACGTGCAATATGGCTAAAATCCCTCATGAACCTACAATAGAATCCTGCATACCCTAGAAAAGATCTCGTATCCTTAACATACTTAGGGATAGACAACTTCTCAATCATTTCTACCTTAGTCGAGTTAACTTGAATGCCACTAGATGAGAATTCATGACCCAAAACTATCCCCTATTGCACCATGAAGTGGAATTTCTTCCAACTCAACACTAAGTTCTTCTCCACAAAACGGTCTAAGAGTAAAGAGAGGTGACTCAAGCACTCATCAAAACTATTACCAAAAACTGAGAAATCATCCACAAATATCTCTAAATGTCTTTCAATCATGTCACTAAAAATGGCCATCATACATCTCTAAAACATTGTGAGGGTATTATATAGGCTGAAGGGCATTCTCCTATTGGAAAATGTGCCATAGGGATAAGTAAAGGTGGTCTTCTCCTGGTCTTTAAGAAATATAAAGATCTAATTATATCCAAAATAACCATCTAGAAAGCAATAGTAGCTATGCCAAGCTACTCTATCTAATAACTAGTCTTGAAAAGGCTATAGGAAATGATCCTTCCTAGTTATGGAGTTGAGATTCCTATAGTCAATAAAAACTCTCCAACCCATGGGAGAATGAGTAGGGATAAGCTCTCATTTCTCATTCTCTACAACTGTGATCCCGGACTTCTTAGGTACTACTTGGACTGGATTAACCCACTCACTATTAGAGATCAAATAAATAATGCTTGCATCTAAGAGCTTAATGATCTCTTTCGTAACTACTTCATGTTGGGTCTATCTTCCCTAAAAACCACAAGTGCATGATGTTAACTAGATACTTTACGTAATACACCTAAGTTTTTATTAGTATGATTGAGTTTTGCACATTATATTCTCTCTACTATGTTATGCGATCTATGAAGGCTTAGTGATATTAACTAAAGACTTGGGTACGCAGCGAGGCTCAACATATAGTAGGTCCAAGTCTAGTCTTAGTAATGTCATAAATAAGTCCATAACCGTATAATAGTGCAGGATAGTCTACCAAGATATGGTTATAGCGAGTAAGTCTCCTTATAAAGGGAACCAACCTAGGTCATTTGAGGTCTTCTAGACTTATCTCTCTAGTGCGTGTGTCACGTATTGGACCAGACCACTGTGAGTCAGTGTTCTTGTAACCGTACTATCAAAGTTAGAAAACACAATACTTACTGATGTTAAGTGGCCAATGCTCTCAATCTTGAACGTATATGGATGAACTGATAGATTCAAGGTTTAGCACTTTGATCTATTACGAGTGAAATCTTGCTTGGCTAAGGTCAACAGTTCTGTGCATTCGGTGTTGAGCCTTGGTCAGTTGAGACATGCATATGTAATAGTAGATTCTTTGTGCCTCCTTGGACTTGTCCGTATGATCATCAAAATCTACATCTAGTGGTATAACCTTTCAAGGGTATATCATTTATTTAACTTGTAAGTCGCTCCCGAGATCAAGAAGGAGGTGATGGTACAGTTAAAGGACCAACCTTGACTACCAGTGTACATAGAGGGGTGTTTTGGTCATTTTGCATAGTAGGTCAAAGATAAAGGTCATTCGTTACTGCGACAAGTTCTGGCATCTAGTAATTATCCTCAGAGTGCGGCTTTAGTCTTATGATGAAATAAACTAGGGTCAAAATGGTCATTATGTCACCTATGTAGAGGCAAGGGTATTTTGGTCATTTTCGAAGCCAATGGTAGTTATGTCTTTTGGTCCCTGATATACTATCTCTGACATAAGCCTAAATAGCCGGCAAGCGCACGGGTCCTGGGTAGTACGGTATGTGCAAATACAGGGTCAAATCCACGGGGAGGCCTAACGTGTATGGTGTCCTAAGCTATACGTGTCCTAAAAGCTACGTGTTGGGACCTAAACTACACTCTTTTTGGGGTTTTTTGGTTTAAAGAGAGCCCGAAAAAATGAAGCTAAACTAATGACAAGGAAATAAAAGATGTCTGTGTGTGAAGGGGGAACCAAATGATCTGAGGGGATTCAAACGTCAGAAATAGGGGACTAAGGTGATTACGTCTTGTTTATGGTGATTATTATGTCTTCCTGGGGTTACTTGATGGATTATACTAAGTGCTCCAATCTAGACCTATAATTAGCCTCCTAATTGGTACCCTAAGCCTCAATGCCGGTCCGTCCCTAGGTGGTGATGCCTAGCAGTACGGCGTGGTCCTTATGACTTAGGAATTAGGGCTAGCCAATAAGATTCTAGGTGAGTGTAGATCGATCTAACCTAACACTTAGTCCTCTAATGAGTTCCCCAATCTGGCCTTAGGACTTGGTGGGAGTCCGTCCTTAAGCTTCACTCCACTCAGAGCTACAGCGTGGTCCTTATGAACCTAAGGTGTTAGGGTGGGCTAACTAGCCTTCCTAAGTGAACTAAGGTCAACTAAACCTATCTGGACTCCTATTGTCTCGATTTAAAGCCAAAGGGAACTCGACCTAGGCTAATTACAAGTTTTGCACCATCAATCGCGTCACAATAGCGGATATTAACATTTAAGTGCAAAGCAAACCGATCTAGGGCATGGCATTTGAGAATACTTTGGAATATTCTACGAACTAACACATAGACATGCTTATGTTACACCAATCTAAGCTATAGTACCCGACATGTATGCAATAGAAGCTATTTATGCTATTAAGTATGTAAACACAAACATAGACATATATATAAACATACCGATTTCATGTAATCATCACACGAACACAGACATGCTAACATAATGATTTAGAGATGGTTAATAGCATAATAGACTTCAATATATATATGCTACATCATTGAGTCATTTTAACAAACACAGACATATATGTAAAATAGCCTTTGAAGCCCTAAGCATAAAGCATATATACATAAATCCATCAAGTTCCGATTAATAAAAAGTAGTAATCAATCCATAAAATACAAGATACAATCACCCCACATAGCTCTAATCAAACATAATTAGACTTAGGATAAAAGAAAAATATCCTTCTATCGATAGCCAAGCTTTACAATCCATGAGCTATGCCCCAAATCCTAGTGTTTCATCCTCTTGGATCCTTGATTCCAAGTGCTAAATGTGTTTAGAAGCAAGTGTGTTAGGTGATCTTTGGTGGATTTTGGGTTTTGAGAAATAGGTGTTTGATTTAGGTGTTGTTCTCCCCAAAAAATAACTGAAAAGTGGCTTAAATAAAGCGATTAACGCGTCCAGCTATAGGCCGAGCCGGTCGACCGACTTCGGGGCTAAGTGGTCCGGCCAAAATTGGCCTAGATTCTGATCTGGCCGGTCGACCGGCAAGGTCGTCTGACCTAGAGAAAAGCCAACCGATCTTGATAGTATCATATCTTGCTCGTTTTAGCTCCGTTTCGTGCACCATTTTTTCTGTGGTTTTATATCGTTGTGGGGGATCTCTCAATCCATATTTTTCACTGATACCGTTATTTGAGCACAAGCCTAAATAGCCCGCAAATGCATGGGACGTGTGTAGTACAGTGTGTGCAAGTGCGGGGTCGAATCCACAAGGAGGCTACCTTAGTTTAGTCTCTATGTGCTCGGGTGCATTAAACTAGTTACGTGCGTGTGTGTACTTACTTTAAGATAGAAGGGAGCTCGAAAAAAAGAAAATAAAAACTAATCTATGGAGGAACTTAAGGGAACCAAACTAAGGAAGGAAACACTAATAAAGAAGAAGGGGACCTAGGGAGATTGCATTGCAACAAGACTTGGGCTATGATAACAGATGAGGTCTATCTAAGGCTCGGGACTTCTATTACCGTTGTGTTGATCGGGGGCTCTCTTAACTAATACTAATGGTTCAACCCGTTAGCTGGATTTAAAGCTAAGGGCCAATCCCTCCTAGCCTACGCAATCCGTGCTTAGAACTTATCCTCTTGGCTGGATTTAAAGCCAAGGACTAGCACCTAAACACTACGTGACATTAAGGCTCAATTAACCAACACTAACGTGGGTGAGGGATACTCTAGTCTAGGTTAACTTATCCACTTGGCTGGATTTAAAGCCAAGGACTAGCACCTAAACTCGACTAAGCATAGCATGTAACCTATTAGCTAGATTTAAAGCTAAAGCCTACTCTACTAAGCAAAGCCACGAGATTAAGCACAATCACATCACCCATATAAGTAGATAAGAGCATTTGAAGCATAAATAACACATGCATATTCACTTAGGCATTTTAACAAACACGTAGACATGTTTGATTTCCAATACATGGACATATTGAATCATGCCATAAATTTATGTAAATAAACATGTATTAAGAGCTAAAGATCTACACAAATCCATTATTCAGGGCCCTAATCTAATATACAACAACAATCAACCCTAAATCTAGCCTAATCTAGCAACATATTTACAAGAAATAGAAAAAGAACAAGAAGAACTTCCCTAAATTCTTGCTTCCAAATCCGTACAAATCCTTCAAATCTTTATTTAATGCTTCAATCCTAGCTTGGTGTGGGGTTTAGATGGTGGTTTAGGGTGTTTTGTGAAGTGGGCAAAGGGTTAGGGTTTATTAGGATTTAAGAAATAAAAGTTCCTCCCCTGAAAATGAGCTGAAACGAGCTTTTTATGGATTTCCTCAGCGCACATCCGGTCGACCAAGCCGGTCGACCGGCTTCTTGAGGAACTCGACCGACTTCAATCTTTTATTCTCTAGAGCGGCCGATCGACCGGCTCTTCTTCTAAGTCGACCGGCTGGATCAGAATGATCTCTTCTTTATTTCTTTTTTTCCGGTCTTCATCCGTTTGCTCATTTCTTCCTTGCATAAGCTTGAACCCTTCCAAAACACTCCTAAAACATGGAATATAACACTTAGTATAGTATTTATGCACCTAAATACATTATGTACAAATATTAACAAATATGCATAAACTTTATACTAAGCGCACTCAATTATACTCTAAACACCCTTAAATATGCATGCAAAAACTAGATGCAAACATGCACAAATGACACACATCAACACCCCCAACCCTTCCCCTTGCTTGTCCTCAAGCAAGCCTAAATGAAGTCTATCCTCATGCTTTTCAAAGAGTTGCCAATTGCATTGACTTGCTATCTTTTCGCATCCAAGGGGTACAAGGGGTCATTCTTTTCATGTAAAGGCTTCCCTAGTCTTTTTCGGTTCCTCCCTTTGATCACAAGGGTTCTCACACCTTTTGGGAATGTCACCAAGTAGTTAGACCCACCACAAACTTAAGATTCCAACTCACGCACTCGGGATGTTGATACTTCATGCTCTATCAACTAACATGGCCTCCCAATATGCACTTAGCCCCAAAGATACAAGAAAGAGAAGATACATCACAATGGCTCACATTAATGTAAGAGCCTTATTCATAACACATGAAAGAACAAAAGAGATACTTGTGTCAAATTGACATTATGTCACTTGACACTTATTCAACATACTTCACTTTTCAATCTTTTTGTTGCCTTTTGGCTTTTCTTTTTTTCTCATTCTTTTTTTCGTTTTTGTTTTTTTTTTTCAATACATAAATAGAACAAAAAGAAAGAAAAAAGAAAAGGCTAAGGCCAACTAAAAGAACCAATCAAGGACTGGGCACTTATATCAACAACCCTTTAAAAACACTTTTTCCAACCAAGTTGTGGGGAAACTACAAGGTCCATTCTTAGAAATACTCACTCCTCACAGTTTTCAAAAGGATTCTCTTCAAAGTCTAGGTTATACCCTACATTCCATTTACTCCCCACAATACACCCTTATCTTCTCCAATCAAATAAGTCAATAACAAAAGCCAACTCTCCAACCAACGTGGAAATAAACTAACTCAAAATATGCAAAAAAAAATGAAAAATTTGAACACATTTTAAGCAAAAAATAAGATATGGCAAGCAAATCTATCCCAAATATGATATAAACAATAAATGAACAACCACACCCCCAAACCTAAACTTTGCTTGTCCTCAAGCAAAAATCACAAAACCACACGACAAGCAATCAACATGAAACACATATGGGGAATGCGGAGAGGGATAGATAAGGACAAGTAAAAGATGGATAGATACAACCTTGTTTCCATGTAGTCCGCAAATGCCAAAGACAATCCAATGATCTACTAGCCTCTATCTTTTGTGGAAAGCACTAATACTCAAAAAAAACAAAGAAGAGATTAGAAGATATGCTATGCAAGCTCACATTGACATTTGAAATGATAAACAAGGATGTAAACACGGGGTAAGGGATTGATGCACAAATGAAGGAAAGGAGCAAGAACAAGTAAGGGAGTAAAAATCTAACCTACTAAGAATGAAAATAAACAAAAGAAATCCTAAAATATAAAAAGGTAAGATAAACAAAAGCAATCTAATCTATTATGTACAAAGCAAGAATAAGTACAAGAAACTAATCTACTATATACAAAGGCAAAGGCAAATAAAGACAAGAAAAACAAGAAAAATATCAACAAGCCTAGGGTGCCTCCTAGTAGCGCTGAATTTAACGCCTCTAGCCGGGCGCCAATGTTAGAGTAAAATATGTTTAAAGTTGTGTGGCACAAATTTCTGGATAATCATCAAAGCAGAGAATATATAAGGAAAAGGGTCATGCGCTAAAGGTTGGGGCAATGAATGCATGATGCACCCCTTTTCAAGATCCCACCCTAAAATATCAAATGAATGCGCAAGTGTGGAATGAAGCATGCTCAAACGTGAAGAATCATGTCCCGCTTGCTCTTTAATTAGCCACCCCAATGCCTTCTTCTCATAATCAAGGGCTAGGAACACACTTTCCCCATAGGTCAAAGATAGGTCTAATGCATGCAACATGGGAAACGTGTTTTCTAACCCTAGATGAAAATGTTCTATGCATGAAGGTACAAACGTGAGCTCCAAAAAGAAAGACTCAATGGAATGGGAAATGGGTGTTGGAACGACATTTGGAAAAGAAGGAGCAACGATATAGGGGGTGGATGTACTACACTCTTCTTCTCCACAAGATATAACATGATCAAGCCTATGTTGTTCTAACTCCTCATGAAGGGTGGATTCGATCTTAATGGGCTCTATTTCCATCAATGAATCATCAAACATCCAAAGAGACCCATAGATCATTTTTCCAAGCACATCAATTCCTTTCTTATGTGTCTTCTTAGAGTTGCTATTCTCTTCAACATAATGATTCTTAACTCCAAGAGACTTATCATTTAAAACCTCCAAAATTGATGCTTTGTTTTCCCTAATGGATGACATTAAACCTTCATTAGCTAAAGTCTCTTTAAATTCAACAATACGTTCATCACTAGTGGGTGTCATCTCACCATCATGCTCTTCACCAGGGGTAGGCACAAATGGAGGAGACAAAAGGGACTCAACGGATTCCTCATCATGTATGCATGAATGCTCAAGGGGAGAATGCGTGCTAAACTCCCTAAATGCCGACTTGGAATGCAATTGAGTACTATCGACACAAGACTCAACCTCCATGTGTACGGAATGTATGGGATGAGGAGAAAGAAAAAACTCATGTGACTCAATGGGAGACGTTGAAAGCTTAAGAGGATAGGGTACTACTTTCTCTAAAACATAATCACAAGAGTCATCAAGAACCAAGTTATCATTAATCTTCTCTTCATCCTCACTACAAGATGTTATCTCTCCATCAACCTTTCTTTCTAGTTGTCTCTCCCATACATCATCATTTCCACCCCTAGTCACCTCATCGTTAGGCCTCATCTCTATCCCTTCAACTCGTTCTAAAGGTATCTCAACATTCTCACTTATGAGTTGCACACTCTCAACCACTCTCTCCAAGGACACACCAAAAGATTTGGTCTCTCGCTTCAAACTCTCAAGTTGTTCTTGGTTAGATTGGATGAGGGATAAAAGATAGTTAAGTGTTTCCTCTTGAGAAGAAAACCTAAAAGAAGAGGGCTCAACTGAGTGAAAAAGGTAGTCATTTTGAAAATCATTTTGCACATAACCATCAAAAAACTCGGGAGATAAATGGGTGGAAAAAGAAGGTGTCGGAGGCGGACAATCGAAACTAGAAGGTGAATGGAATAAAGAGTCATCTTGACCCTATTGTGAAAATGCATGATGTTGCTCCCTAGAATCATGATAGCTAGATATAGATGCATGCATGGGCATATGATTGCTAGAGGCATAGGGCATTGCATGCAATCGGGAATGAGGGTGGAAGGTGGGACAAGCACTAGGAAAATGAGCACGGCTTCCACAATGATTGCAATAACAAGAATATGCATCCCTATAGTCATGATTACTAAATGAAGATGCATGAGATGTTGCATGACTATAGGGGTCATTAGTAGCATTAGCCCTAGATGGGGAATTCTCGTGGGGACATAAAACAGTAAGATGCATGAAACTTCCACACAAGCGACATGCATAAGGGACACATTCGGGTAGTGGGGAAGAGGATACAAGTGACCACCAAGAAGCATTAGGATCAGTCATATTCAATGAATCACAAGTAAAACCCCTTCAAAAATCAAATTTTTTTTTTAATTTTTTTTTAAAATTGTTTTTTTCGAAAAATGGAAAGCAAGTAAAAATAGTGCACACGCAAGCAACCAATTGCAAACACAAAAGCACACCAAGAACCAATACCGTGTCTCCCCGGCAACAGCGCCAAAAACTTGATACCGCTATTTGAGCACAAGCCTAAATAGCCCGCAAGTGCACGGGACGTGTGTAGTACAGTGTGTGCAAGTGCGGGGTCGAATCCACAGGGAGGCTACCTTAGTTTAGTCTCTATGTGCTCGGGTGCCTTAAACAAGCTACGTGCGTGTGTGTACTTACTTTAGGATGGAAGGGAGCTCAAAAAAAAGAAAATAAAAACTAATCTATGGAGGAACTTAAGGGAACCAAACTAAGGAAGGAAACACAAATAAAGAAGAAAGGGACCTAGGACGATTGCATTGCAACAAGACTTGGGCTATGATAACAGATGAGGTCTATCTAAGGCTCGGGACTTCTATTGCCATTGTGTTGATCAGGGGCTCTCTTAACCAATACTAGTGGTTCAACCCGTTAGCTGGATTTAAAGCTAAGGGCCAATCCCTCCTAGCCTACGCAATCCGTGCTTAGAACTTATCCTCTTGGCTAGATTTAAAGCCAAGGACTAGCACCTAAACACTACGTGACATTAAGGCTCAATTAACCAACACTAACGTGTGTAAGGGATACTCTAGTCTAGGTTAACTTATCCACTTGGTTGGATTTAAAGCCAAGGACTAGCACCTAAACTCGACTAAGCATAGCATGTAACCTATTACCTGGATTTAAAGTTAAAGCCTACTCTACTAAGTAAAGCCACGAGATTAAGCACAATCACATCACCCATATAAGTAGATAAGAGCATTTGAAGCATAAATAACACATGCATATTCACTTAGACATTTTAACAAACACATAGACATGTTTGA
Source organism: Cordia subcordata (assembly GCA_028554755.1). Lineage (NCBI taxonomy): Eukaryota > Viridiplantae > Streptophyta > Magnoliopsida > Boraginales > Cordiaceae > Cordia > Cordia subcordata. Next base: position 1,978,769 of record JAPTOF010000005.1, read on the forward strand.
TTTCCAATACATAGACATATTGAATCATGCCATAAATTTATGTAAATAAACATGTATTAAGAGCCAAAGATCGACACAAATCCATTATTCAAAGCCCTAATCTAATATACAACAACAATCAACCCTAAATCTAGCCTAATCTAGCAACATATTTACAAGAAATAGAGAAAGAACAAGAAGAACTTCCCTAAATTCTTGCTTCCAAATCCGTACAAATCCTTCAAATCTTTGTTTAATGCTTCAATCCTAGCTTGGTGTGGGGTTTAGATGGTGGTTTAGGGTGTTTTGTGAAGTAGGCAAAGGGTTAGGGTTTATTAGGATTTAAGAAATAAAAGTTCCTCCCGTGAAAATGAGCTGAAACGAGCTTTTTATGGATTTCTTCAGTGCACAGCCGGTCGACCTAGCCGGTCGACCGGGTCCTCTTTCTTGCTCGGCCGGCTTCAATCATGATGCTCTCTGGACTGGCCGGTCGACCGGCTTCTTGAGGAACTCGACCAGCTTCAATCTTTTATTCTCTGGAGCGGCCGGTCGACCTAGATGGTCGATCGGCTCTTCTTCTAAGTCGACTGGCTGGTTCAGAATGATCTCTTCTTTATTTCTTTTCTTCCGGTCTTCATCCGTTAGCTCATTTCTTCCTCGCATAAGCTTAAACCCTTCCAAAACACTCCTAAAACATGGAATATAATACTTAGTATAGTATTTATGCACCTAAATACATTATGTACAAATATTAACAAATATGCATAAACTTTATACTAAGCGCACTCAATTATACTCTAAACACCCTTAAATATGCATGCAAAAACTAGATGCAAACATGCACAAATGACACACATCATGCACCGTAAAACATGTTCAAAATTTTTCCATGTCTTTCTTAGGTTGCAAGCTCCAAATTTGGCTCACATTGCGCTGGGTTTCGTCTCGGTTCCTTCTTCCTTCGCCCGACTACTTCCAAATGCACTTTTCTTCATTCCTTTATGTCAGTAACACCCTTTGCTTTATTCCACACTTCAAGCACCCTCAATTAAGCTCCAATTATCTTCCCAAATCACACCTTAAGCAAGCAACAAACGCGCATTAATGTAGCATTTAAGTCCTAACTTCAACTATGAACATGTAAACCCTAATATGCACAAGTATGACCTAAATGCTATACTAATACATTAAATGAAACTCAAAGCACCTAAAACAAAGTATATATATGCAATACATAAACACACAAAATGAACAAATCAACACCCCCAAACCTTTTCCTTACTTGTCCCTAAGAAAGCCTAAACCTAAGTCTATCTCAAAGTTGGTACAAAGGGTTGCCTAAGGAATTGACTTGCTATCATGGTTAGCCTAAGAAGCATGAAGGGGGCATTCCTATTATAGAGAGATCCTCAAGTCTCTTCGGATTCTAATGCACACAAGCCTAAACCTCATAAGAAATTCCCTAGTAGCTAAACCACCACAAGCCTAGGATTCTAATGCACACACTCAGGATGTTGAGATGTCATGCCCCTTTAACTAGCATGGCCTCCCCAACATACACAAAGCCTTAAAGTTAAGAAGAGATGGAATTTACAAACACAATGGCTTATAACAAACCTTATTCACATGTCTACATAGAGGATAACTTGTGCTAAGTTGACATTGTGTCACTTATGCACTTATTCACAAAACGTTTTGGTGTCATTGGCTTTTTCTCTTTTTCAATTTTTTTTGTTATTTTTCCACCTTTTTTCCTTTTTTCATTTTTTTTGGATTTTTCATGCTTCGCATTGTATTCACACAAAAAGAAAAGAAAAGAAAAAGAAAAAAAAGGCTTTGGCACATCAAAAAGAACCAATCAAGGAAGAGGCACTCATACCAACAACCTTTTTCAATACTCTTTCCTACCAAGCTATGGGGTGGCTACAAGGGTCATTCTTAGAGGTTTTCACTCCTCATAACTTTCAAGAACATCCCTTTGAAGATCCGATTCTCCCTACACTCCATTCATTGCCCACAATGCAACTCATATTCACCAATCAATCACAAAAGCCAACACTCCAATCAACCAAGCGACAAACGACTCTACATGCATCAAAATCGAAAAATTTTCACCATTTTAAGCACATAATGCACATCTACCCTATACAAAGAATATAACAAGAAAACCAAACTTCCACACCCCCAAACCTAAACTTTGCTTGTCCTCAAGCAAATAGAACAATACTACTCAATAAGCAAATCAATAACACAAAGCAAGTAAGGGTGGTGGGAATGAGGTAGATAAATAGGGAACAAGTGGAGAAGGGATAGATATAACCTTGCGTTCTTTGAAGCTCTTCAATGCCAATAGATAATGATTCAACTACTAATCCCTGTCTCTTAACAAATCATAAACACTCAAAGCACATGATTAGTAGCATTGCCATGAGAGCTTGCATTGGCATCATCAAATGATAAACAAGGTGTACGAAGAATGGGAAATGATAGAAGTAAGGATCAATACTTGGGAGAGTGAACAAGAAAAACAAAAAGCACTTGAAAATCAAAGAACAATAATACTAAAAGCAAATAAAACAAAGGAAAAGCAAAGAAATCAAATGAACTATAAACATGCCTCGAGTGCCTCCTAGCAACGCTGGATTTAATGCCACCATCTGGGCGCTAGTGTTAGAGCAATAAATGTTTAAAATTATAAGGCACAAATTGCTGGATATTCAACCAAGTGCAGATAGTAAAAAGAAAAGGGTCATGCAATAAATGATGGGGCAATGGATATTCAATGCACCCCTTTTCAAGATCCCACCCACAAACATCAAATGAAAATGTGTAAGCAAGCGTGAAACGTGTCATGCATAAGCGTGAAAGATTATGCCCTATGTGTTCTCTAACTAGCCATCCCATCACCTTCTTCTCATAATCAAGGGCCAGGAATACACCTTCCCCATAGGTCAAAGATAGGTCTAATGCATACAACATGGGAAATGTGCTTTCTAACCCTAGATGGAAGTGTTATAAACTAAAAGGCACAAACGTGAGCTCCAAAAAGGGAGACTCATCAGAATAGGAAAAAGGAGTGGGAACGACTCTCGAAGAAGGAAGGGCAAGGATGAGGGTCAATAAAGTACTACACTCTTCTTCTCCACAAGATATAACATGTTCAAGCCTAGGTCATTCTAACTCCTCACTAGGGGTGGATTCGATCTTAATAGGCTCTATTTCCATCAATGATTCATTAAACATCCAAAAAGACCCATAGATCATTCTTCCAAGCACACCAATTTCATTTTTATATGTCTTCTTAAAGTTGTTGTTCTCTTCAACATCATGATTCCTAACTCCAAGAGACTTATCATCTAAAACCTCCGAAATTGATGTCTTGTTTTCCCCAATGGATGACTTTAAACCTTCACTAGCTAGAGTCGCTTTAAATTCAACAATACATTCATCACTAGTGGGTGTCATCTCACCATCATGGTCTTCATACGAGTAGCACACATGGAGAGGACAATGGGGACTCAAAGGATTTCGGGTCATAGAAGCGTGAATGCTCAAGGGAGGTGTGTACCCTAGACTCTCTAAATGTAGTCTCGAAATGCAAATGGGTGCTATAATCATGAGACTCAACGTCCAAGTGTATGGAATGCGTGCGATGAGGAGAAAGAAACGGCTCTTGTGACTCAATGGAAGGCATTGAAAGCTTAGGAAGATAGGGCACTATTTCCTCTAAAACATATTCATAAGAGTCATCAAGAACCAAATTATCATCAAGCTCATTCTCATCCTCACTACAAGATGTGATCTCTCTATCGATCTCTTTTTCTAATCATCTCTCCAAAACATCATCTTTTTCACCACGATTTCTCTCATCTCTAGGTCTCTCTCTTATCTTTTCAACTCGTTCTAAAGGTATTTCAACATTCTCGCTCATGATTTGCACACTCTCAACCATGCTCTTCAAATGCTCACCTAGAGACTTGGTGTCTCACTTCAAACACTCTAGTTCCTCTTGATTGGGTCCGATGAAAGATAAGAGATAGTCAAGCGTTTCCTCTTGTAAAGAAGACCTAAAAGAAGAAGGCTCAACCAAGGGAAAATGGTAAACATCTTGGTTAGGATTACTATAACCACAAACATTGTATGACTCAGAGGACGGGTGGGTGGGAAAAGATGATGGAAAGGATGAACTCTTAATGCAAGGAGGTATACCAAATGAAGAGTCATCTTGAACCCAATATGAAAATGCATGATGTTGCTCCCTAGAATCATGATAATAGGATAAAGATGCATTAATGGGCAAATGATTCCTAGGGGCATTGGGCATTACATGCAATCAGGGATAAGCGTGGAAGATGGGACAGGCATTGGAATCGTGAGCATGGCTTCCACATAGATTGCAATAACAAGAATATGCATCCCCCTAGTCATGATCACTAAATGGAGATGTATGAGATGATGCATGACTATAGGGGTCATAGTTAGCACTGGCTCTAGATGGGAAATTTTCGTAGGGATAGAAAATAGTTGGATGCATAAAACTTCCACAAATGCGACATGTAATGGGAACACTTTCTGGTGGTGGGGAAAAGGATACAAGTGACCACCATGACGCATTAGGATCATTCATGATTATTTGACACAAGTAAACCTCTGCACAATGCTCAAAATTTTTTTTTCTTCTATTAATCAAAACAATAAAAATATGAAAAAAAAGATAAAATAACACGTAACACGCTAAGACACACAAAAACTAAGAAACCAAACAAATGTTGCCTCCTTGGCAACGGTGCCAAGAACTTGATACGTTATCTCGCAGCACAAGCCAAATTGCCCGTAAGCGCATGGTTCGTGTGTAGTACAGTGTGTGCGAGTGTAGAGTCGAATCCACAGGGAGGCCTAACGGGTATGGTGTCCTAAGCTATGCGTGTCCTAAAAACTAAATGTTAGGACCTAAACTACACTCTTTTTAGGGATTTTTGGTTTAAAGAAAGCTCGAAAAAGTAAAGCTAAACTAAGGACAAGGAAATAAAAGATGTCTGTGTGTGAAGGGGGAACCAAATGATCTGAGGGGATTCAAACGTCAGAAATGGGGGACTAAGGTGATTATGTCTTATTTATGGTGATTACTATGTCTTCCTAGGGTTACTTGATGGATTATACTAAGTGTTCTAATCTAGACCTATAATTAGCCTCCTACAAGGTACCCTAAGCCTCAATGCCGGTCCGTCCCTAGGTGGTGATGCCTAGCAGTACGGCGTGGTCTTTATGACTTAGGAATTAGGGCTAGCCAATAAGATTCTAGGTAAGTGTAGATCGATCTAACCCTAGCACTTAGTCCTCTAATTAGTTCCCCAATTTGGCCCTAGGACTCGGTGGGAGTCCGTCCTTAAGCTTCACTCCACTCAGAGCTACGGCGTGATCCTTATGAACCTAGGGTGTTAGGGTGGGCTAACTAGCCTTCCTAAGTGAACTAAGGTCAACTAAACCTATCTGGACTCCTATTGTCTCAATTTAAAGCCAAAAGGAACTCAACCTAGGCTAATTAAAAGTTTTGAACCATCGATTACATCACAATAGCGGGTATTAACATTTAAGTGCAAAGCAAACACATCTAGGGCATGGAATTTGAGAATACTCTGGAATATTCTACTACTAAACACATAGACATGCTTAAGTTACACCAATTTAAGCTATAGCACCCTACATGTATGCAATAGAACCTATTTATACTATTAAGTATGTAAACACAAACATAGACATGTATATAAACATACCGATTTCATGTAATCATCACACAAACACAAACATGCTAGCATAATGATTTAGAGATGGGTACGCCTTGTTTATGGTGATTACTACGTCTTTCTAGGGTTACTTGATGGATTATACTAAGTGTTGTAATCTAGACCTATAATTAGCCTCCTAATTGGTATCCTAATCAGTGCTTGTTCGTCCCTAGGTTGTGATGCCTAGCAGTATGGTGTGGTTTTAGGACTTAGGAATTAGGGCTAACCAAAAAGATTCTAGGTGAGTATAGATCGATCTAACCCTAGCACTTAGTCCTCTAATTAGTTCCTTAATCTGGCCCTTGGACTCGGTACGAGTCCGTCCATAAGCTTTGCCCCACTTAGAGCTACAACATGGTCCTTATGAACCTAGGGTGTTAGGGTGGACCAACTAGCCTTCCTAAGTGAATAAGGTTAACTAAACCTATCCGGACTCCTATTGGCTAGATTTAAAGCTAAAAGGGACTCAACCAAGGCTAGTTACAAGTTTTGCACCATCGATCGCATCACAATAGTGGGTATTAACGTTTAACTGCAAAACAAACACATCTAGGCCATGGCATTTGTGAATACTCTAGAATAATCGACTACTAAACACATAAACATGCTTAGATTACACCAATTTAAGCTATAGTAGTCGACATGTATGCAATAGAAGCTAATTCATGCTATTAAGGATGTAAACACACACATAGACATGTATATTAACATACCGATTTCATGTAATCATCACACAAACACATAGACAGGCTAGCATAATGATTTAGAGATGGTTAATAGCATAATGGACTTCAATATATATGCTACATCATTATTGCATTTCAACAAACACATAGACATATATATAAAATAGCTTTTGAAGCCCTAAGCACAAAGCATATATACATAAATCCATCAAGTTTCCATTAATAAAAAGTAGTAATCAATCTATAAATACAAGATAAGATCACCCTACATAGCTCTAATCAGACATAATTAGACTTAGGATAAAAGAGAGATACCCTTCTATCCATAGCCAAGCTTTACAATTCATGAGCGATACCCCAAATCCTAGTGTTTCATCCTCTTGGATCTTTGATTCCAAGTGTTAAATGTGTTTAGAAGTGAGTGTGTGAGGTGATTTTTGGTGGATTTTGGGTTTTGGGAAATGGGTGTTTGATTTGGGTGTTGTTCTCCCCAAAAAATGGCTGGAAAATGGCTTAAATAGAGCTGTTAATGCGTCCAGCTGAGGGCCCAGCCAGTCGACTGGCTTTAGGACTAAGTCGTCCGGCCAAAACTGGCCCAGATTCTGATTTGGCCAATCGACCAGCTAAGTCGTCCATCCTAGATAGAAGCTAACTGGTCTTGATAGTAAAATGATCATATCTTGCTCATTTTAGCTCTGATTCACGCACCATTTTTTCTATGCATTGTATCATCATGGGGAATTTCTAATCCATATTTTACACCCTAAAACTTGTCCAAAATTTGTCCATGTCCTTCTTAGTTTGCAAGCTCTAAATTTGGCTCACGTTGCGCTTGGTTTAGCCTCGGTTGCTTCTTCCTTCGCCGGGCCACTTCCAAATGCATTTTTCTTTGTTCCTTTATGTGCTTAACACCCTTTGCTTTGTTCCACACTTCAAGCACCCTCAATTAAGCTCCAATTATCTTCCCAAATCACACCTTAAGCAAGCAATAAGCGTGCATTAGTATAGCATTTAAGTCCTAACTTCAACTATGAACATGTAAACCCTAATATGTACAAGTATGACCTAAATGCTATACTAACACATTAAATGAAGCTCAAAACACCTCAAAAAAAGTATATGCTTGCAATACATAAACACACAAAATGAACAAATCAGTCCCTCTAGTCGGATAAAGTTTTAAGCATAAGAAGTCTTTTCTTGAATATTTCCTTTTTGGTCAATTGCTAAAAATGTGTTTTCATAAGAGTTCTAATTGCATTAGGATACTTGAAAATAAGAAATAAGGTTTGTTCTTGATTCTTATTGGTCCAAGATTTAATATAGATAATTAGGATGTGTTTAATCTCTTTCCTAAAGCTTGTAGGCATGCAAGACGTGACACTTGAGTAAGGTTTCCAAATTAGGATGGAGTTGTTATATTTTCCTAACTTTAAATATTCATTTTTGTCGAGTCGTCTTATAGAGAGGTGTCCAAATTTGAAAAGAAGAAACAGAGAGTAGGCTTCGCTTATTCTAGCAGATTTGTTGGGATTTAAATTCTAGAAGATTAAGTCAAGAGTTGGTTTTAATTTGAAGCTCTTATTACCTAAAGATCTTCTACTTAGATTTAAACTCCTCAAGATACTAGTCTACCTACGAGTTCTACTACTAAGAGAACTCTTAAAAGGGGTCGACTAAGTTTGGTAAATTATAGAAATTTTTGTACACTAGATAATTGTAGGAGACACATACGTTCTTGGAGAAGTTTAGAAAAGAAAGAATTCTCTTCTCCTCCTCTTCTCTTTCTCTTGATCGACCAAAACAAAAGTAGACTTCTATAATTCTAAAACTGAATTCTTTCACTAAGAATTTGGTTCTTCCTTGTAGATAACGTTTCCTCGGTCAAATAAGGGAAGATGAAAAACATTTTGGGTCTTTTTTATAGATGTTTTGGAGAGAAAAACACAAAAGAACAGAACTATTTTTCCCATCACCGTGTGGGCAATCTCAGATCTAGGCTCGATCAATCGTTCGTCACTTATCTGATCATGCTAAAATTTTAGGAAAATATTCTCCACTTTTAACACTTGAAATTCAACGGTTGGATTGTTGAGCAGAGGTGTATAAGGTGGTCAGATAATTAGCAAAATTTTCTAGTCATTTTTCTGCTCAAGGATATAAACTTGTTCTAATAACTTTCTTTTGTGATCTTGTTTATCTATGCATGTGTGGTATTATTGAATGCAAGAATATAATTTTTCGCTGCACCTAGGGAGAAAATTTTAAAAATTGACCTAGGGTTAGTTTTGCATGCCCCATTAGATCCTTCACTTTGCTTATGTGTGGGTTTAGCCTTCTTTGCATCTCTCTAGAAGGAATAGCTCCATCCTCAAGGTGAATACAATGCATGTAAACCGAAGGATCTATACCTCTCAAATCATCAATTTTCCACCCTATAGCCTTCTTATGATTCCTAAGACCCTCTAATAGATGCTCTCATGCTCTCTAGAAAGATTTGAAGCTATGATAATTGGAAGGGTCTCACTAGGGCCTAGGAAAGCATACTTCAAATGCTTGAGAAAGGGTTTGAGCTCTAAAGATGGGCTAGGCTTAGCCATGAGGGACTCAACCTCAACAACATCAATGGGGACATCACTAGAATTACGACTAAAAGGAATAACCTCAAATGACTCATCAATCATGGAATCCTCAACTAAGGAGGTGGAAGCTACGTATTTCTGCTCTAAGGTCATCGAATCAAAGCTAGACAACGATTCCTCAAATTCTCTCAATTATTCTCCATCAATCATAGGTCTCTCTAGAAACTCCACGACATAAGAATCAATAGCATCCACTCTAAATCATTCTTCTCCATCCTTTTCTCCTCCTACACTAGCTCTATTCCCTGCCACAACAGCCTTCGTGGTGGACCTTAAAATCCCAATTTTCATCTCTAATAACCTCGACCTACAATAAATAATAGTATCTACTGTAGCAAGGAAGGGGCGACTTAAAAGGACAGCTATAGAATGTCTAGAATCATAATCCAAATCCATATCTAATACTATGAAGTCAACAAGGTACATGAACTCACCTGCTTGGACCATAATGTCCTCCACCACACCCCTAGATCTACGCTCGGACCTATCAGCTAGCTGAAGAGTAACATGTGCAGGGGACAACTCATCTAGACCTAGCTACTGATAGACAAAGTAGTCACACTAGACCCTAAATCTGGCAAGGCGTGATCAATCTGGCTCTCATGGATCTTACAAGGAATGGTGAAAGCTCCAAGGTCACTCATCTTGGCCAAAAGGCCTAAAGTACAGATACTACTCACTTTTTTCATAAGCCTCACCATTTAGGAATGTTCGATGATCTACGCTTTCTTGTATAAAGGTCTTTAAAGAACTTAGAATACGAGGGAATGCAAAAGATCGCATCTATCAAAGGAAGATTAACCTCAAGGTCCTTAAGATGCTCTAAGATCTTGAAAAACCTAAAAGCCTAAAAGCCTCATTAGGCGTGGGCCTCTCTTAAGCGGATGGAAAGAGAATCCTAGGTACAACACCTCTAGCCATATGGGAATCATTAATGGGTTCCTTTCCCTCCCAATATGGGCAGGATATACTACTTTCTCGATGGTTTCGTATGGGCTTAACTCTCTTAACAGGGCCTTTTCTAGAATCCTCCTAAATAGGCCTACAATGAGGCTTTCTAGACTCACTACTGCGTACAAACACTGCATAGTCAACTTCTACCCTATTATCCACTATTCTATTGCTCCTAAGAGTGGTGATAGCCTTAGCCTGGGCCTAAGGGGGATACGTGGTATCAGTGGAGGAGCAAGACTGTACTATAGGGTTTACCTCCGTCTGAGAAGGTAGCTTCCCAGGGTCTCTAGTGATCAACTAACTGGTCAACTGCCCTAGCTGTGCCTCAATCATAGCCATGTGCTGCCTATTTTCTACTAATTCTAGTTGTTAGTTCTAAATGACCTGCATTATGTTTATCATGTCATTGCTAAGAGACTGGCTACTAAAAGAAGCAAGTAAAGCTTGAGGTTGAGGAGCATTAGTGAGACGAGGCTGATTAAGATGGGAGAAACCTGAGAGTATTAAGGACAATGCTGTTAGGGTAAAACTTGGGCATGTGAACTAGACTCGTGCTGACCTTGTCTCTAAGAAAATTTTGGGTTGTCCATCCAACACAGATTTTACGTGTTCGAGTTACAGATTGTACTCACAGGAATAACATTGAGTAGCACACACTTTCTCCTTCATAAATTTGACAAACAAGGATGCTAAAGGGCAAGCTATGGTCTCATGAGACGACTTGGAACATAAAGCACACATTTCAACTACTAAAGGGGCAGAGGATAAACTATGGAACTAGTCCTATGACCGTAGGATGAAAGAGACAGAGCAATGAATTGATCTAACTTATTTGTTAAGGCCTTTACCTTAGCAAGTAAATCTAAAGAAACTCCAAACTCACTAACACCTTTCTTAGTACTTACCCGACTAGACCTATCTAAGGTAAAGTTTTGAAAAGAATTTTTGACCATCAACTCCATTTTCTCCTATGCATCAGTCGGTTTCAAGGTACAGAAGCCATCAGTGTAGACAGTATTGACCATTATCCTATTTTGTTCATTTAAACCTCAAAAGAAATACTGAAGTAGGTCATGCCTACCATACCCGTGGTGTGGACACTGTCTAAAAAGGTGCTTGAACCTCTCCAAAGCCTCTTGAAAAGATTCTAGATCATGCTGGGAGAAAGTCATAATGGCGGTCCTAAGGTCGGCCATCTTGGCCATGGGATAGAATTTCTGAAAGAACTTAAATTGAAGGTCGACACATGAAGTGTTGCAACTATTAGGTAGGAAAAGCAACCAAGTCCTAGCCTTGTCCTTAAGAGAGAAAGGGAACAATCTTAGATGTATGACCTCTTGGGGGACATTGGGAACATAGAGGGCAGAACTCATCTCAACAAAATTGGTAATATGCTCTAGAGGACTCTTATTGCTTCTCTCGTAGAAGGAAGAAAGCATGGCCAACATATTATGGTTGATTTTGAAGTTCGTCTCTCCCAAACCTATAATTTGAATAGCCAAATTAGGCTCAAAGGCTTCAAGGAGAAAGAATTGCCTAAGAGTAGGCTCCTCATCTATGGGTGGGTCCAGTCTAAAAGGCTCTTGTCTAAAATGATTGTAGGCGTGATGCCTATGGCGATCATGAGGTGAAAGGGGATTTATTAGGGGAATAGGAGGATTAGGCGATTGATTAGGATTGGCCATCTCCTCAAGAAGATCTCCTAAGTTCCTAAAATGTCTAGCAATCCTATCGGGTTCGGGATTAAAAGGAAATAGGGGATATCCAACGGACCTCCTACTAAGCATGCAAAAACTATTCTAACTCTGACCACTTCAAGCCTCGAAAACTTCAGCAATTCTAAGACTATAGCAAATAAGCCATAAACCTATGAGGTCTACTAAAAACAAAAAACAAAATGGGAAAGCTAAACAAACATGATATGCTAAGTATGGAAAGTAAACTAAATAGCTCAAAAGAAAATAGAAAACAAAGATAAGCGAATACCAAAGTAAGATAATATAGACAAGAAGCAAGATAAGCAAAAACTAAACAAACCATAAAGGAAAAGCAAGGAAAACAAATAAAGCAACTACCAAAACACACAAGCAAAGAATGCCAACCGGCGTGCCTCCCTGACAACAGCACCAAGAACTTGATGTGCCTCGAAGGTGCAAGTCTTAAACGGTCCCGCTAGCTTATGGGTCATGTAATATAGGGGATATTAATGCAGGTGTCGAACCACAGGGAGGCTCAATATGTGGGAAAGTCCTATGCCAGTGCGTTCTAGTGAAAGCCTAAAAAGAAACCTAAACTAAACATTTTTTTTATACTTTTTTGATTTTAGAGAGCTAAAAGGAAAATAAAAGAACTACACTATGAATACTAGAAGGGAAAATTGAGAACTAAGCTAATCTAAGGCGATTAAACCTTTGGGAAGGTGATACGGTGACCTACACTTGCGAATGGGTAACTTTCTATCTCTTTGCTATGGGATTCAAGGATTAACTTACTAAGCAAAGCTCTAATACTAAGCAACTAGCTAGTACCTTAATTACTCCCTAGGACTCTTTATGGGTCCATCCTTAAGTGTACACACTTTGAGCTATATTGTGGTCTTTATGTACCTTAGGCCATATGAGGGACTAAGGAGTTACTTAGGTGTCCTAGAACGATCCTACCCTAGTTCTTAAACCATTAGCTGGATTTAAAGCTAAGACCTAGGGTTCCTAGGGTCGACTAAGCCTATCTAAACTCCTATTAGCTGGATTTAAAGCAAAAAGGGACTCAATCTCGATAAGTTCTAACTTACACACCGTCATTCCAGGGACATTAAAGCAGATTGGTATTTAATAGCTGCAGCCGTACATATTCTAAGGTAAGGCATTATGAATATGATGTCCTATCCACGATATAAACACAAGCAAGTTTGATTTACTCTATTAGAAACATTTGAGCATCAACATGTAGCAATATTTGAGCATGTGTTCACTATAAGGTATGTTAACGTTCACATAGACACGAATCTAACTAACCCACTTTATATTATCCTCAAACACACACATAGACATGCATATTCAAAAGATTAGAAGTGTTCTATAGCAAATACAACTCAAATTATATACATACCACTCATTTAGGCATTAAATCGAACACATGGACATGAATTGAAACAAAGCCATTCTTATTAAGAACAGAGTATGTATATGCATAATCCAATCAAATCCCATAACAAAGAATACAAAAATCATCCCATTTCACAAGTTTAGTCACCCTAATCTATCTACTCCAGCATACAATAAAAAAGAATGAAAGTGGGTCGAGAAAGCTCCCCTTCCATCCTTGCTTGTTTCTTTACAAACTTGAGTAAATCTTTACCAAATGATGTTTACCTCCTTCAAAATCAACTTAATTCTAGGTGGGTATGTGTATTAGTGTATGTACTAGAAGTGAGTAAAAGTAATGTATTGTGTGTGAGAAGTGGGTGTGTCAATGGGGGTTCCGAACTTCTTTTTTTGTAGCAAAATCGGGCTTCTTTTATAGTTACAGCATGCTGCCAATTGACCAGCACAGGAGCTTGGGCGATCATAAAACATAAGGACCTCTCTAGAATTGCCGACCTCCAGCAGGAGCCAGGGAGTGATCGGCAAAACTAGTCCGCTCCTCCATTTTCGCCTGATCTACTTCGGTTGCTCTGAATTGCTTCGTGCTTAACCCGCATACATCCAAATACATTTTCTTTGATATTTCTACATCCAAATCACCTTGGGCTTTGCTCTAACATCTAATCTTCATTGCTTCAAACTTTGAGCTGTGACCTAACTTCACCAAACACGGGAAATAAGCATGCATTAGTGTTGCATTTGTTTTTAAACTCAACTATGTACATTTGCTAATGCTTAAGCCTAACTCTAATATATGTACTATACTAATGCATCTCTTAAAGCTCAAAACACCTCTTAAACATAGGCAAATAACAATGGAAACACACACAAAAACATAACACATCAAAAATCAAAGAATGAAAATACCAACAAAAATGTAAAAGAAAGTAAAAGATACGAAAAACAAAGAGAATATAAAATTGTCTAAGGTGTCTCCTAGTAGTGCTAGATTTAATGGCCCCAGCTGGGACTAATGTTAGAGCAAGATGCACTTAAAGTTGCACGGCACAAATTGCCAAAAAATCATCAAAGTGTAAACAATAGAAGGAAAAAGGCCATGCACTATATGATGGGGCAATAAATGCACAATGCATCCCTTTTCTAGATTATACCCAAAATATCAAATGAGAATATGTGCCTGAATATGAAAGGAAGCATGCACAAACATGAAGAATTATGCCTTATGATCGTCGTCTTTTAAGTGCAAGCTCTAAAAACTTGCAAGCGCACAGATCGCTGTAGTAAAGTATATGCAAGTGCAGGGTCGATTCCGTAGGGAGGCTGTCTTGGGAGATGGATTCTATGTGTGTGTTCTAGAGTGTGCCTAAAAAGAAACCTAAACTATCTATTTTTGGGATTTTGGATGATCGGGAGCTCTAGCTAAAACGAATTAAACTAAACTATAGGAATGGAAAGTAGGGGACAAGCTAATCTAGAAGAACTAACAAATGGAAAGGTGTTAGGGTGACTTCAACTTGTGAATGGATGATTCTATACTCAAATGCTATGGGATTAAAGAATGATTGCTCACTTTCATAATTGCTCTTAACTACGTTGCTAAATCAGTGTCTTAATTTCCCTCCAGGACTCGATACGGGGCCGTCCCTAGGCGGCGCCTCCTAGAGCTACGGCATGGTCCTTATGACCTAGGGCCTTAAGAGTGACCAATTAGCTTCATAAGTGACTTAGAATAAACCTACCCTAGTACCTAAATCATTGGCTGGATTTAAAGCCAAGATATAGTGTTGCTAAGGTCGACTAATCCTATCCTAAATCTTATTGGCTGGATTTAAAGCCAAAGAAGACTCGGCCTAGGCTAGCCCTAAATTACTTACTATCATTCTAAGGTCACTATAGCGAGATTTGACTTGATAGCACATTCATACATGTTCTAGGCCAAGGTGTTCGTGAATAAAAGGATCTATTCAACTACCAAACATCGTCATGCTCGGATTACACCATTAGAAGCAATTAACAACCAACATATATGCATTATTGAACTCATTTTAACTACTAGGCATGCAAATATACATATGGACATATATATAAGCATTACCCACATATAAACACATAGACATGATTATAGCATGGATTAGATGTGTTTAGTAATAAATATACTTCATTTTATGCACATGCTTCTCATTTAGACATTTAATCAAACACTTAGAAATGAATGAGAAAATAACCATTTGAACAAGAAATCAAACATGTACATATTCAGCCATTTAATCCCATATCATAAGACTATAGCTAACCCATTACATAAGTTAAATCACCCTACACAAGTCTACCTAATCATAATAAGAGATAGAATGAAAGAGAGTTTATAATGCTTCGCTTTCATCCTAGAGAATCTTGTACAAAGCTCTTGAGCAACTTGAATACAAATGTTAAAACCCTCTAAATTCTGTTGCCTCAAGGTGATGAAATGGGTGACATAGTGTGTGTTATATGGGTGAAGATAGGGTTAAGTGTTTGTGTGTGTGTCATAGGTGTATTAAGATCCTCTCCAGAATTATCAAAAAGATCCCCTTTTTAAGTCTGAAAATCGGGCTTTTATATCAGCTCTTTACGCACTGCCGATCGACCGGCTTTTCCTCTTAGCTTGATAGGCTTTTTTAGTGATGCTCTCTGGACTAGTCGGTCAACGTAGCCGGTTAACCGGCTCTGGAGGGGTGGTTGTTCGACTATTTTTAGCACCTCTTTGGGGTGGCCGATGAGCCTAGTCGGTCGACTGACTCCTTCTTCTTAGGTTGTCTGGCTGACTTTCTTCCTCCATTCTTTGTCTTTCTGGCCTCTAATCTTTTTTTTTGACTCGTACATCTCCCATCTTCATCACCTTTCATCGTTCAATCTCGATCTTAACCCAAAGTTCACCTAAATCATTGAAAACAAGCTATTAGTGTAGCAATTTGTCTCTTAAACTCAATATGTGCATTTGTTTACGCTTAAGCCTATTCTTATCAAAAGCATTACACTAATGTATCTTTTTGAGCACTTAATACCTCTTAAACATAGGCAAATAACAATGCAAATAAACACAAAAACACAACACATCAATACCCCCAAACCTTCTCCTTACTTATCCCTAAGCGAGCCCAATCTTAAGTTTATTTCTAAAGAAAATGCTAAGGGTTACCTAAGGGATTGACTCTTTATTAAAGTTAGTTTAAGAAGTACGAAAGGGGCATTCCTATTACAGAAAGATCCCTAAGCGTCTTTGGGTCTTCCTTTTACTCATAAGAGGTCTCATTCCTTTTAGGAATTTTGCCAAGTAGCCAAACCACTACGAGCCTAGGATTCTAACTCACGCACTTGGGATGTTGATATTTTGCGCCCTTATCTATCATGGCCTCCCTAACATGCACAAAGCCTCGAAGACAAGAAAAGAGAATATACATACACAATGGCTATAAAAAGCATTATTCACATATCTACAAAGAAGATAGCATGTGCTAAGTTGACATTGTGTCACTTATGCACATATTCACAAAACTTTTTGCTGCCCTTGGCTTTTTTCTCTTTTTTTTTACTTTTTTTTAATATATTTTTGCACCTTTGTGCCTTTTTCAATTCAGTTTTTTTTTAATTTTTCATACTTTGCATTGTATTCACAAAAAGAAAAGAAAAAGAAAGGCTTTGGCACATCAAAAAGAACCAATCAAGAAAGGCACTCACATCAACAACCTTATTTTTAACACTTTTTCCTACTAAACTATAGGGTGACTACAAGGGTCATTCTTCAAAGGTCCTCACTCCCTACAACTTTGAAGAGCATACCCTCCAAGAGTTAGCTTTCAAACCACTTTATTCATTTCCCCACAATGTATCTAATATTCACCAATCAATAGAGTCAATCATAATGATCAACAAGGAAATAAATGACTTCACATGCATCAAAATTGAAAAATTTTCACCATTTTTAAGCACATTTTAAGCACATAATGCAATCTACCCTAAACAAAATATATAACAAGAAAACCAAACTCCCACACCCCTAAGCCTAAACTTTGCTTGTCCTCAAGCAAATAGATCAAAACACATAAACAAGCAAATTGACACTACAAAGCGAGTAAGAGTAGTGGGGATGGGGTAAAAACATGGAGAAAAATTGAAGGATAGATACAACCTTGCATTTTCTTCAAAGCTTTCCATGCCAATGATAAATCACCTTACTACTAATCCTGTGACTTATAATTCACAAACACTCACAAAGAAAACAAGATTAGTAGTATTGCCTATGCATGCTTGCATTGGCATATGCAATAATAAGCAGTGGTGTATCTTATAGGACAAAGGATCAAAATTCAACACTTTGATGTGGGTGAAAGAAAAAGAAAGAAGATAAAAAGGAAAGAAAGTGAAACAAATGCAAAATTACAAAATTGAACCTAGGTTGTCTCTTAGTAGTGATAACCACCATACCGTCAGCCAGGCAAACACCAACTCATCTTCCACTTCCATATATGGGATCCTGAAGCATTAAAATCTCCACACAAGCCTTGCTCGGATCATATGCATACTTCAGGCGTTGCCCATTCATCGTCAACTCTCGACCATCCTTCAAGTCTTTAATCTTGACTGCTCTGGAAGGGTAAGCAATCAACATCTCATATGGACCATCCTATCTTGTCTTAAGCTTTCTAGGGAAGAGTTTCAATTGTGAGTTAAACAACCAAACTTTATCGAAGGGAGAGAATGATTTCTTAATAATGTGTTTATCATGAATTCTTTTCCTCCTATCTTTATAAAGTTTGGCGTTCTCATATGCCTCAAATCTAAGCTCTTTCAATTTCGCTAGGTCTAGCTTTCTTTTCTCACCCGCTCTTGCCAAATCAAAATTTAAGGCCTTGATGGCCCAATAAGCTCTATGCTTAAGTTCTACTGGCAAATGAAAAGCTTTCCCATAAATCAATCTATACGGAGACATACCAATGGAAGTCTTAAAAGCGGTACAGTAAGCCCAAAAAGCATCATTTATTCTAATAGACCAATCTCTCCTATCGGGCCTAACTGTTTTCTCTAAAATGTGCTTGATCTCCCTATTAGACACCTCTACTTGTCCACTAGTTTGTGGGTGATAAGGAGTAGCTACCTTATGGATGACCGAATATCTTCTCAACAAGGCCTCTGAAGTCCTATGGCGAAAATCCAAAACCCCATCACTAATCAAGACCTTAGGGACTCCAAATCTAGAGAAAATATTCTCCTTAATAAACTTAACCACTACCCTATGGTCAGTAGTGCGTATGGGAATTGCCTCAACCCATTTGGACACATAATCAACGGCCACTAAAATGGATTGGTACCCAAAGGAAGGTGGAAATGGACTTATGAAATCTATACCCCAAACATCAAATAACTCACATGGAAAAATAGGGGATAAAGGCATCATGTTTCTCCTAGAGATGGACCCGGATTGTTGACATCTAAAACACTTTTTACAATACTCTTGGGCATCCATAAAGAGAATGGGCCAAAATAATCCACATTGCAAGACCTTGGTAGCGGTCTTCTTCCCACTAAAATGACCCCCATACCTTTCATCATGACACATACTTAAAACGCTCTCAAACTCGCCCTTGGGTATACGCCGGCGAATCATTTGATCTGCACACACTTTAAAAAGATAGAGATCCTCCCAAAAGAAATTCCTAACTTTTGCTAAGAACCTATCTTTTTCTCTCTTCTCCCAATAGAAAGAAAGATGCTCCGTGGTAAGATAATTGACAATATGAGTAAATCAAGGTGTGTGATGAGAGACAACAAACAATTGTTCATCGGGAAATGAATCTTGAGAAGGGGATGGATTACTAGAAGACTCGCTAACAAGATGGGAAAGATGATCTGCAACTAAATTTTCTCTACCCTTTTTATCTCGGATTTCGATATCAAACTCTTGAAAGAGGAGCAACCACCTAATCAAGCGGGGCTTAGACTCTTTCTTAGACAACAAATACTTCAATGCCATATGATCGGTGTAGACAATCACTTTGGAGCCTAGGATATATGACCTAAACTTGTCAAGGGAGAAGATTATTGCTAGAAGCTCTTTTTCCATGGTGGTATAGTTCTTTTGGGCTTCATCAAGAGTCTTGCTTACATAGTACACAACATGGGGCAACTTATCCTTTCTTTGACCCAAAATAGCTCCTATTGCATAATCAGATGCATCACACATAATCTCAAATAGGAGATTGTAGTTAGGCGGCTGAAAAATTGAGGATTTAGATAATAAGGATTTAAGCCTATTGAAATCCCTAACACACTCCTCATCAAAGTCAAAAGGGACATCTTGTGTTAGGAGCCTAGACGAAGGACGTGCAATGTGGCTAAAATCCTTAATGAATCTACGGTAGAATCTTGCATGTCCTAGAAAAGATCTAACATCCTTGACATATTTTGGGACAGGCAACTTTTCAATCAATTCTACCTTAGCTGGGTCAACTTGAATGCCACTTGATAAAACTATATGACCCAACACTATCCCTCTTTGCACCATGAAGTAGGATTTCTCCCAACTCAACACTAAATTCTTCTCTATACACCGGTCTAACACGAAAGAGAGGTGACTCAAGCACTCTTCAAAACTATCACCAAAGACTAAGAAATCATCCGTGAATATCTCTAAATGCCTCTCAATCATGTCACTAAAAATGGCCATTGTACACCTCTAAAAAATCACTGAGGCATTACAAAGACCGAAGGGCATTCTCTTATAGGCAAAAGTGTTATAGGGACAAGTAAAGGTGGTCTTCTCCTAGTCCTCAGGAAACATGGGGATCTGATTATAACCCAAATAGCCATCTAGAAAACAATAGTAGTTATGCCCAGCCAATCGATCTAAAATTTGATCTAGAAAAGGCAATGGGAAATGATCCTTCCTAGTTTTGGAGTTAAGCTTCCTATAATCAATACAAACTCTCTATCCCGTAGGAGTACGTGTAGGGATAAGCTCTCCTCTCTTATTTTCCACAACTGTGATCCCGGACTTCTTAGGGACAACTTGAACTGGGCTAGCCTACTCAGTATTGGAGATCGAATAAATAATGTCTGCATCTAAAAGCTTAATGATCTCTTTCTTAACTACTTCGCTCATGTGTGGATTTAGCCTCCTTTGCATCTCCCTAGAAAGAACGGCTCCCTTTTCAAGGTGAATATGATGCATACAAGCTAAAGGGTCAATACCTCTCAAATTATCAATTTTCCACCCTATAGCCTTCCTCTGCTTCCTAAGAACCTTTAAGAGATGCTCCTCTTGCTCACTAGAAAGATTGGAAGCAATGATGACTGGAAGGGTCTCACTAAGGCCTAGGAATGTATACTTCAAATGATTGAGAAGGGGTTTGAGCTCTAAAGAGGGGCTCGGCTCTACCAAAGGGGACTCAACCTCAACATTATCAACGGGGACATCAATAGAATGGAGACTAGAAGGATTAACCTCAAGTGACTTATCAATTAAATGGCTCTCAATCAACGAAGTAGAAGTTACACATTTCCGCTCTAAGGTGTCTAAATCAAAGCTAAACATCGATTCCTCAAATTTCCTCAAACCTCATCTATCGGTCATAGTTCTCTCTACAAGATCCTCAACACAAGAATCAATCACATCAATTCTAAAGCACTCTTCTCTATCTTCTCCTCCTATACTGGCCTTATTCATTACCTCGGCAACCTTCATAAAGTATCTGAAATTCCCAAATTTCATCTCTAATAACCCCAACCTACAATGAATAATGGCATTTGCGGTGGTAAGGAAAAGGCAACCTAGAAGAATGGGTGTAGAGTGTCTAGAGTCATGCCTCAAATCCATATCGAGCACTATGAAGTCAACAGGGTACACGAACTCACCTACCTGTACCATAACATCCTCTATCACACCCCTAGGTCTATGCTCGGACCTATCAGCTAGTTGAAAAGTAACATGTGTAGGGGACAACTCACCTAAACCTAGCTGCTAATAGATGGAGTAGGGAATGAGATTCACACTAGATCCTAAATCTAACAAGACGTGATCAATCTGGGTCTCTTAGATCCTACAAGGAATGGTGAAAGCTCCAGGGTCACTCATTTTGGCCGGAAGGCCCGAATTACAAATGCTACTCACCTTCTCCGTAAGCCTCATCTTCTTAGAAATGTTCGATGATCTATGCTTCGTTGTACAAAGATCCTTAAAGAATTTAGAATATAAGGGAATAGAAAGGATCGCATTTATTAGTGGAAGATTGACCTTAAGGTCCTTATGATACTCTAAAACCTTGAAAAACCTAGAATACTCATTAGGTGTAGGCATCTCTAGACACACGGGAATCATCAATGGGCTCCTTTCTATCCTAATGTGGGCAGGAAGTACTACTCTCTCTATGGTCTCTAGTAGGTTTATCTCTCTCAACATAAATCTCTTTAGAATTTCCCTCAACAGGGCTACTATGCGGTGCTCTGGACTCGAAAAGACCACTAGTTGTAGGCACTGCAAAGTCAACTCCTGCCCTATTATCCATTACCCTACCGCTCCTAAGAGTGATGACAGCCTTAGCCTGTGTCTAAAGAGGATAAATGGTATCGGTAGAGGAATCGGACTGGACTCTAGGGTTCACCTCCGCTGAGAAGGCAATTTCCCAGGGTCTTTAGCACTCAACTAGCTAGCAATCTGTCCTAACAGTGCCCCAAACCTCGCTATTTGCTGCTTATTTTCTGCCAATTCCTGGTACTGGTTCTGAATGGATTGCATTATTTTCATCATGTCATTACTAGGAGGTTGGCTACTAGAAGGAGGAGGTAAAGCCTAAGGTTGAGGAGCACTAGTGAGACGGGGCTGATTAAGATGATAGAAGCCTAGAAGATATTGAGGACGGGGTCGCTGCTGAGGTGAAACTTGAGGATGTGAACTAGACTCATGCTAGCCTTGTCTCCAAGAAAATTTTGGATTGTCCCTCTAACCTGGATTATATGTGTTTGAGTATGGATTATACTCACGAGAATAATCTTGTGTGGCATACACTTGCTTTTTCATGAATTTAGGAAATTGAGATGCTAAAGGGCAAGCTATAGTCTCATGAGATGACTTGGAACATAATGCACAAACTTCAACAACCAAAAGGGCAGAGGAAGAACCTATAGAACTAGTCCTATGACCTTGGGATGAAAGAGACAAAGAAATGAATTGCTCTAGCTTATTCGTCATAGCCTTAACCTTAGTGGGTAAATCCAAAGAAACTCCAACCTCACTAACACTTCTCTTGTTGCCTCCCCGACTAGACCTTTCCATGGCAAAATTTTGAAAAAAATTTTTAGCCATCAACTCTACTTTTTCCTATGCCTCGGTTGGTCTCAAAAGATAGAAGCCACCACTGAAGGCGGCATTGACCATCATCCTAGAAATATTACAATAGGTCATGATTGCCATACCCGTGATGTGGACATTGTCTAAGAAGATCCTTAAACCTCTCCCAAGATTCATGAAAGGATTCTAGATCATGTTGGGAGAAAGTCATAATGGCGGTCCTAAGGTCAGTCGTCTTGGCTATGGGATAAAATTTTTGAAAGAACTTGGATTAAAGCTTAGCCCATGTAGTAATGCAACCATTAAGTAAGGAATGCAACCAAGCCCTAGCCTTGTCTTTAAGAGAGAAAGGAAATAATCTTAGATGTATGACCTCTTGGGAGACATTGAGGACATGGAGAGTAGAACTCATCTCAACAAAATCAGTGATATGATCTAGAGGACTCTCATTGCTTCTCCTGTGGAAGGAAGGAAGCATAGCCAACACATTAAGCTTAATCTCGAAGTTCGTCTCCCTCAAACCCGAACTTTGGATAACCAAATTAGGCTTAAAGGCTTCGGGGAGAAAGAATTGCCTAAGAGTGGGTTCCTCATCTATATGTGGGTCCGATCTACAGGTTTCTCTTCTAAAATGATTTTGGGCTTGATGCCCAAGCTAATCATGAGGTGGAATAGGATTCATTGAGGGATTGGGAGAATTAGAAGGATGATTGGGATCAGCCATCTCCTCAAGAAGATCTCCTAAATTCCTAAAATATCTAGCAATTCTATCGGGTTCAAGATTAAAAGGAACTGGGGATTTCTAAGGGATCTCCTACCAAGCATGCACAAACTATCCTAACTCCGACCACTTCAACCCCCGAAAGCCTCAATATTCCTAAAACTACAGCAAATAAACCACAATCCTAGAAAGTCCACTAAAAATAAAGACAAAAGTTGAAATAGATAAACTAAAAACTAAAGCAAGATAATATAAACAATAAACAAGATAAGTAGAGACTAAACAAACTTATAAAAAAAAAGCAAGAAAACACAAAAAGCAACTACCAAAACACACAAACAAAGAATGCAAACAACTGTGCCTCCCCAGCAACGGTGCCAAGAACTTAATCGCTGTCTTTTGAGGGCAAGCTCTAAAGACCTACAAGCACACGGATCAGTGTAGTAAAGTATATGCAATTGTGGGATCGATTTCACAGGGAGGCTATGTTGGGAGATGGATTCTACGTGTGTGTTATAGAGTGTGCCTAAAAAGAAACCTAAACTATCTATTTTTGGGATTTTGGATGATCGGGAACTCTAGCTAAAATGAATTAAACTAAACTATGGGATTGGAAAGTGGGGGATAAGCTAATCTAGAAGAACTAACAAATGGAAAGGTGTTTGGGTGACTTCAACTTATGAATAGGTGATTCTATACTCAAATGCTATGCGATTAAAGAATGATGGCTCACTTTCATATTTGCTCTTAACTAGGTTGCTAAATCGATGTCTTAATTTCCCCCTAGGACTTGGTACGAGGATCCATCCCTAGGCAGTACGTTCTAGAGCTACAATGTAGTCCTTATGACCTAGGGCCTTAAGAGTGACCAATTAGCTTACTAGGTGACTTAGAATAAACCTACCTTAGTACCTAAATCATTGGCTGTATTTAAAGCCAAGATATAGTGTTGCTAAGATCAACTAAACTTATCCTGAATTTTATCGGCAGGACTTAAAGCCAAAAGAGACTCGGCGTAGGCTAGCCCTAAATTACTTACTATTTTTCTAAGGTCATTACAGCGAGATTTGACTTGATAGCACATTCATTCATGTTCTAGGCCAAGGTGTTCGTGAATAAAAGGATCTATTCAACTGCCAAACATTGTCATGCTCGGATTACACCATTAGAAGCAATTAACAACCAACATATATGCATTATTAAAGTCATGTGCACTACTAGGCATGCAAATATACACATAGACATAAATATAAGCATTACCCACTTAATAGCATTCACATATAAGCACATAGACATGATTATAGCATGGATTAGATATGTTTAGTAATAAATAGACTTCAATTTATACACATTCTTCTCATTTAGGCATTTAATCAAACACTTAGACATGAATGAGAAAATAACCATTTGAACAAGAAATCAAACGCGTACATATTCAGCCATTTAATCCCATATCATAAGACTATATAGCTAACCCATTACATAAGTTAAATCACCCTACACAAGTCTACTCAATCATAATAAGAGATAGAATGAAAGAGAGTTTATGAAACTTGTACAAAGCTTTTGAGCAACTTGAATCCAAATGTTAAAACCCTCTAAATTCTCTTGCTTCAAGGTGAAGAAATATGTGAGAGAATGTGTGTGATATGGGTGAAGACTAGGGTTAAGTGTGTGTGTGTGTGTGATGGGTATATTAAGATCCTCTCCAGAATTGTCAAAAAGATCCCCATTTTAAGTCTAAAAATCGGGCTTTTATATCAGCTCTTTAGGCACTGCCGGTCGACCAGTTTTTCTCTTAACTCAACCGGCTTTTTGGTGATGCTTTCTAGACTGGCTGGTTGACCTAGCTGGTCGACCAGCTCTGGAAGGGTGGTTGTCCAGCTATTTTTAGCACCTCTCTAGAGTGGCCGGTCAACCTAGCCGGTAGACCAACTCCTTCTTCTTAGGTCTTTCTGCTGACTTTCTTGCTCCATTCTTTGTCTTCTCGGCCTCTGATCTTCTCTTTTTGACCCGTACATCTCCCATCTTCATCACCTATCATCGTTCAATCCCTATCTTAACCTAAAGTTCACCTAAATCATTGAAAACAAGCGATTAGTGTAGCAATTTGTCTCTTAAACTCAATATGTACATTTGTTTATGCTTAAGCCTATTCTTATCAAAAGTATTACACTAATGCATCTTTTTTAGCACTTAATACATCTTAAACTTAGGCAAATAACAATGCAAATACACACAAAAACACAACACATCACCTTGCTTGCTCTCTAGTTAACCACCCTGTGGCCTTTTTCTCATAATAAAGAGCTAAGACCACACCCCCTCCATAAGTCAAGGATAAATCTAATGCATACACATTGGGTGATGTGTTTCCTAATCTTAGGTGAAAATTGATGTGTTGGTTTTGTGTGCGATTTTGCATTGTATTTCTATATCTATTTTGAGGTGTTTTGTGATCTATAAGGTGTATTGTTATAGCATTTATATTATACTTGAGCATATTAAGCTTTTAGTGTCTATAGTTGAGCTTAAAGGATAAATGCTATACTAAAGTATCCTTATCTTCTATTCTAGGTGAGTTTGAGGAATGTTTTGAGCTGAACAAAGATAGAGATGGCTTGGGAAAGTATTGAAGAAGATTTTGAAGATGAAACATAGAAGAAAATCATGTTGGGAAGCTTTCGGACAAAGACAAAAGCAACCGGAAGCAAAACAGAGCTAAAACGAAGCCGAAAGAAAATAGGCACTACCGGAGCATTGGCTTCAGATTACAAGTGCACCAGCTCACTATTCCTACAAAAACATAAAGCAAGCTTCTAATACTAGAATAGAGGCACCTTGGTACCGGTGCTCTGGCGAAGTGTTCCGGTAGTCACAGAAATTGGCTATATAAGCTCACTTTTGACCATTTTATAGAATAACAAGTTGTATTCTTTTACACCCATCTCCCAAAACCCTAATCTCTCATCTCTCATCTCTCACACACTCTTCTATACACAAAAGCACTTTGGAATCAAGCCCCTAAGAGGATCAAACACAAGGATTTGGGCATAGCTCTTGGATTGTAAAGATATGGCTTTGGATAAAAAGGTAGGTTCTTTACCTCTCTTTTATCCCAAGTTAATGTATGTTTAATTAGAGCTATGTACGGTGATTTACTCTTGTATTATGGATGATTACTACATTATTGTTATGGGTATTAGATGGATTTATATTTATATATATATATATATATATATATATGTTTTTTGCTTAGGGCTTCAAAGGCTATTTTACATACATGTCTATGTGTTTGTTAAAATGCCTCAGAGAAGTTGCATATATACATTGAAGTCTATTATACATGTCTATGTGTTTGTTAAAATGCCTCAAAGAAGTTGCATATATACATTGAAGTCTATTATGCTATTGACCATTTCTAAATCATTATGCTGGCATGTCTATGTGTTTGTATGGTTGTTACATGAAGTGGGTATGACTACATACATGTCTATGTGTGTGTTAGCATACTTAATAGCATAAATAGCTTCTATTTCATACATGTCGGGTGCCACTACTTAAATTGGTGTAATTTAAGTATGTCTATGTGCTTAATATTAGAATACCCTGGAATATTCTCGAACGCCATGCCCTAGATGTGTTTGCTTTGGGCTTAACGTTAATATATGCTGATGTGTTTGTTTTGTGTGTTTATGTATTGCAAGTATATACCTTTTTTGAGCTGTTTTAAGCTTCATTTAATGTATTAGTATAGCATTTAGGTCATAATTATGCGTATTAAGGTTTACATGTTCATAGTCGAAGTTAAGACTTAAATGCTACACTAATGTGCATTTATTGCTTGATTTAGGTGTGATTTGGGAAGATAATTAAAGCTTAATTGAGGGTGCTTGAAGTGTAGGACAAAGCAAAGGGTGTTACGGACATAAAGAAGCGAATAAAAGTGCATTTGGAAGTGGTCGGGCGAACGAAGAAGCAATTGAGGCGAAACCAAGTGCAACATGAGCCAAATACAGGGCTTGCAAACTAAGAAAGACATGGAAAAATTTTAGACATGTTTTAGGGTGAAAAAGATGGCTTGGGAGATCCCCCACAACGATATGAAGCCATAAAAAAAACAATGCGCGAATCGAAGCTAAAACGAGGAAGATATGATCATTTTACTATCAAGATCGGTTAGCTTCTGTCTAGGCCAGACGACCGGGCAAATTAGAATCTGGGCCAATTTTGGCTAGACGACTTAGCCCCAAAGCCGATCGACCGGCTAGGACCCCGGCTGGACTCGTTAACAGCTCTATTTAAGCCACTTTTCAGCCACTTTTGAAAGGGAAACAATACCTAAATCAAACACCCATTTTCCAAAACCCAAAATCCACCAAAAATCACCTTGCACACTCACTTCTAAACACATTTAACACTTGGAATCAAGGATCTAAGAGGATCAAACACTAGGATTTGGGGCATAGCTCATGGATTGTAAAGCTTGGCTATGGATAGAAGGGTATCTCTCTTTTATCTCAAGTCTAGTTATGTTTGATTAGAGCTATGTAGGGTGATTATTCTTGTATTTATGGATTGATTAGTACTTTTTATTAATGGTAACTTGATGGATTTATGTATATATGCTTTATGCTTAGGGCTTCAAAGGCTATTTTGTATACATGTTTATGTGTTTGTTGAAATGCCTCAATGATGTAGCATATGTATATTGAAGTCTATTATGCTATTAACCATCTCTAAATCATTATGCTAGCATGTCTATTATGCTAGCATATCTATGTGTTTGTGTGATAGTTACATGAAATGGGTATGTTTATATACATGTCTATATGTGTGTTTACATACTTAATAGCATGAATAGCTTCTATTGCATACATGTCGAGTGACATAGCTTAAATTGGTGTAATCTAAGCATGTCTATGTGTTTAGTAGTAGAATATTCCAGAGTAGTCTAAAATGCCATGCCCTAGATGTGTTTGCTTTGCACTTAAACATTAATACCTGCTATTGTGATGCGATCAATGGTGCAAAACTTGTAACTAGCCTAGGTCGAGTCTCCTTTGGCTTTAAATCCAGCCAATAGGAGTCCGAATAAGTTTGATTAACCTTAGTTCACTTAGGAAGGCTAGTTAGTCCACCCTAACACCCTAAGTTCATAAGAACCATGCTGTAGCTATTTGTGGAAGTTTTATCCATCCAACTATTTTCGATCCCCATGAAAATTCCTTACTTAGGGTTAGTGCTAATTATGACCCCTATAGTCATGCATCATCTCATGCATCTTCATTTAGAAATCATGACTATAGGAATGCATATTCTTATTATTGTAATCTATGTGGTAGTCGAGCTTATGATTCCAATACTTGCCCTACCTTTCACCCTTATCCCTGATTGCATGCTACGCCCTATGCCCCTAGCAATCATATGCCCATGCATGCATCTCCATTCTATTATCATGATTCTAGGGAGCAATATTATGCATTTTCATATTGGGGTCAAGATGACTCGTCATATTTTCCACCTCATTGCTTCTCTTGCACCGTCATTTCCTACCCAAATTTCCTCCGAGTTTTATAATGGTTGTGCTTACACTGACCCTAATCAAGATATTTACCTTTTTCACTCGATTGAACCCTCTTCCGTAATGTCTTCATTCTCGGAGCAATTACATCAAATGCTTGAGCAATCCCAATCTCTCCTCTGATCCAATCAAGAGAAACTAGAGAGTTTGAAGCGAGACACCAAATCTCTAGGTAAGCGCTTAAAGAGAATGGTTGATAGTATGCAACTCATGAGCGAGAATGTTGAAATACCTTTAGAACGAGTTGACGGGATAGAGATGAGACCTAACGATGAGGTGACTAGGGTTGAAAATGATGATGTACTGAAGAGACAACTAGAAAGAAAGGTTGATAAAGAGATAACATCTTGTAGTAAGGATAAGGATAAGATTAGTGATGATTTGGTTCTTAATGACTCTTATGAATGTGTTTTAGAGAAATTAGTACCCTATCTTCCTAAGCTTTCAACGTCTTCCATTGAGTCACGTGAGCCTTTTCTTTTTCATTATCCCACACATTCTGCACACTTGGAGGTTGAGTCTTATGATCATAGCACTTATTTGCATTTCGAGTCTACATTTAGGGAGTCTAGGGTACACACTTCCCTTAAGCATTCACGCATCCATGACTTGAAATCCTTTGAGTCCCCATTGTCCCCTCTCTATGTGTGTCTACCCTCTATGAAAAGCATGATGGTAAGATGTCACCCACTAGTGATGAAATATTATTGAATTTAAAGAGAATTTAGCTAGTGAAGGTTTAAAGTCATCCATTGGGGAAAACAAGCCATTAATTTTGGAGGTTTTAGATGATAAGTTTCTTAGAGTTAAGAATCATGATGTTGAAGAGAACAGCAACTCTAAAAAGACACATAAAAAAGAAATTAGTGTGCTTGGAAGAATGATCTATGGGTCTCTTTGGATGTTTGATGACTCATTGATGGAAATAAAGCCCATTAAGATCAAATCCACCCCTCACAAGGAGTTAAAGTGACCTAAGCTTGAACATGTTATATCTTGTGGAAAGGAAAAGCGCAGTACTTCATCATCCCTTAGTCTTGCCCTTCTTTCTTCGAGCGTCATTCCAACCCCCTTTTCCCATTCTGTTGAGTCTCCATCTTTGGAGCTCATGTTCGTGCCTTCATGCATAGAACATTTTCATCTAAGGTTAGAAAGAATGTTTCCTATGTTGCATGCATTAGACCTATATTTGACCTATGGGGAGAATGTGTTCCTAGCTCTTGATTATGAAAAAAAGGCCATGGGGGGGTCAGTTAGAGAGCAAGCAGGGCATGATCTTTCACGTTTATGCATGACACCTTCCACACTTGCGCACACATTCTTATTTGATGTTTTGGGGTAGGATCTTTCATCATATAGTGCATGACCCTTTTCCTTCCACTGCTTATGCTTGGTTGAATATCCAGCAATTTGTGCCTCGCAATTTTAAACATGTATTGCTCTAACACCAGTGCCTAGCTAGAGGCGTTAAATCCAGCACTACTAGGAGGCACCCTAGACATGTGTACACTTTTCTTGTTTTCCTTGTCTTTTACTTGTTTTCATTTTTCTTGTTTCTACTTATTATACTTGCTTTCTTGTTTACTTTCCTTGATTTCCATTTTTCTTTTTGTTTGCTTTCTTTTTCAGCCTCCTAAGTGTTGATCCTTACTTCTAGTATTTCCCATTCTTCATACACCTTGTTTATCATTTGATGATGCCAATGCAAGCTTACATGGCATATACTACTAATCGTCTGCTTTGAGTGTTTGTCATTTGTTGAGAAATAGGGCTAGTAGACAAATTATTGATCATTGGCATCGAAGAACTTCAAAAGGAACACAAGGTTGTATTTATCCTTTTTCCACTTATTCCCTCTTATCTACCCTGTCCCTACTACCCTTACTTGCTTTGTGTTGCCTATTTGCTTATTGAGTAGTATTGTTCTATTTGCTTGAGGACAAGCAAAGTTTCGATTTGTAGGTGTACAGGTTTTCTTTTATTATTTTATGCTTTGTATAGGGTATAAGTGCATTATGTTCTTTAAAATGGTAAAAAAAATTTGATTTTGATGCATATAGAGTTGTTTATTTCTTGGTTGATCATTGTGTTGGCTTTTGTGATTGATTCAGCCAATTGGTGAATATGAGTTGCATTGCGGGGAATGAATGGAGTGGATTGAAAACTGAGTTGTAGAGGGGATGCCCTTGAAAGTTGTGGGGAGTGAAGACCTTTAAGAATGCCCTCTGTAGCCACCCCATAGCTTGGTAGGAAAATGTGTTGGAAAAGGTTTGGGGGTGTTGATGTGTTGGTTTTGTGTGTGATTTTGCATTGTATTTCTATATCTATTTTGAAGTGTTTTGTGCTCTATAAGGTGTATTAGTATAGCATTTATATTATACTTGAGCATATTAAGCTTTTGGTATCTATAGTTGAGCTTAAAGCATAACTGCTACACTAAAGTATACTTATCTTGTGTTCTAGATGAGTTTCAGGAATGTCTTGAGCTGAACAAAGATAGAGATGGCTTGGGCAAGTATTGAAGAAGATTTTGAAGATGAAACGTGGAAGAAAATCATGTTGGGAAGCTTCCAAACAAAGACCAAAGCAACCGGAAGCAAGACGGAGCTAAAACAAAGCCAAAAGAGAGCAAATAGGCACTACAAAAGCACTGGCTTCAGAGTATTGGTGCACCGGCTTACTATTCCTCCAAAAATAGAAAGCAAGCTTTTAATAATAGAATAGAGGCCCCTCAGTACCAGTGCTTCGGTTAAGTGTTTTGGTAGTCACAGAAATTGGCTATATGAGCTCGCTTTTGGCCATTTTATAGAAGAACAAATTGTATTCTTTCACATCCATCTCCCGAAACCATAATCCTCTCATCTCCCACCTCTCACACATTGTTTCATACACAAAAGCACTTTGGAATCAAGCCTCTAAGAGGATCAAATACAAGGATTTAGGCATAGCTTTTGGATTGTAAAGATATGGCTTTGGATAAAAGGGTAGCTTCTTTGTCTCTCTTTTATCCTAAGTTAACATATGTTTGATTAGAGCTATGCAGGGTGATTTACTCTTGTATTATGGATGATTATTACATTATTGTTATGTGTATTTGATGGATTATATATATATGGTTTATTCTCAGGGCTTCAAAGGCTATTTTACATATATGTCTACGTGTTTGTTAAAATGCCTCAAAGAAGTTGCATTTATACATTGAAGTCTATTGTGCTATTAACCATTCCTAAATCATTATGCTAGCATGTCTATGTGTTTGTGTGGTGATTACATGAAGTGGATATGACTACATACATGTCTATGTGTGTGTTAGCATACTTAATAGCATAAATAGCTTCTATTGCATATATGTCGAGTGCCATTGCTTAAATTGGTGTAATCTAAGTGTATCTATGTGCTTAATATTAGAATACCCCAGAATATTTTTGAACGCCATGACCTAGATGTGTTTGCTTTGTGCTTAAACGTTAATATCTGCTATTGTGATGATAATCGATGGTGCATAAGGAATGGCTAGCCTAGATCGAGTCTCCCTTAGCTTTAAATCCAGCTAATGGGTTTCAGGGTAGGTTAGTCGACCTCAGACGGACTAGGTCTTGGCTTTAAATCCAGCCAACGGTCTGGACGCTAGGTTTAGATCGATCTAAGTCACCTACAATCCTAACTAGCTAGCCCTATGGCCCTAAGTCATAAAGACCATACGCCGTGGCCCAAGGGGTCGACACCTAGGGACGGATTCACACTGAGTCTTAGGGTGTAATTAGAAGTTAATTAGGAGACTAGACGCGAGTAATCGAGTTTAATCCATCAAGCAACCCTAACAAGAAATTGTAATCACCTATTTGCAAGCCGTAATCATCCTATTCCCTATTTCCATGTGTTAGCATCCCCTTAGATCGCTTGATTCCCTCATCACACACACACACACATCGCCTTTTTATTTCCTTGTTTGTAGATTACATTTACTTTTCCCGAGCTCCCTTTAAACCAAAAACCCTAAAATCATTGTAGTTAGGACCTCAACACGCAGCCTTTAGGACGCACTTAGCTTAGGACACCATGCACGTTAGGCCTCCCCGTGGATTCAACCCCGTACTTGCACACATTGTACTACACACGTCCCGTGTGCTTATGGGCTATATAGGCTTTGCCACAAGATAGCGTATCAAAAATGTTTTATGTAAAAAGGTGCAAAGGATGTGGAAACACTAGAATAGGAAAGGGGAGTAGGAACGTCATCTAAAGAGGGAGAGTCGGGAGGATAAAGAACAAAGGATGTGGAAACATTAGACTCTTCCTCTCTATGGGATAGGTCATGAACATACAAAAGTCCCTCTAACTCCTCTAACGGGATGGACACTGGTGGAGAGGGTGAAATAGACTCAATAGACTCCTCATCATGCAATTGAGGATGGTCAAAGAGAATATGCACACTAGACTTCCTAAATATAAACTCGAAATCACATTAAGTGCTAATCACATGAAGATCATCCTCTAATCGTGTGTGAAATGTTAAAAGAGAGGGAAGAATAGGTTCGCATGACTCAATGGGTGACGGTAAAGGCATAGGAGGATCGGTTACCAGTTTCTTTAAAACATAGCCAAAATTTTCATTAAGAACCAAATTACCATTAAGCTCATCTTCTTCTTCACTACATAATGTGATCACTCTATCAACCTCTCTCTTTACTTCACTCTTCACACATCATCATTTTCACCACAAATCACTTTTTCTCTAGGTCTCTCTCCTATCTCCACAACCCAATCAAATGGCATCTCAACGCTTTCAACAACGGGTTGATCACTCTCAATCACTTTTCTTAAGCACTCAACTCGATAATCAATTTGTTGCATCGTGCTATCTAGTCTCTCTTGGTTAGATTGGAGGAGGGATAGGAGATAATCCAGTTTTTCATCTATGAAAGAGACCTAAAAGAAAAGGGTTCAATCAAATGTGAATGGTAAACATTTTGACTAGAATCACTATGAGCATAATGATCATAAAACTCGTGAGGAAGATGGGTGGAAAAAAGTGGTGCGGGAGATGGATTTTCAAAACAAAGAGGTGGACCAAATAAAGAGTCATCTTGACCTTAATATGAAAATGCATAATATTGCTCCCTATAATCATGATGATAAGATATAGATGTATGCATAGGCACATAATTACTAGGGATATTCTTGGGCTTTGCAAGAAAATGGGGATCGGGGTGGAAGATGGGGCAAGAATCAAAATCAAAGTTACAGCTTCCACAAAGATCATAATAAAAAGAATATGACTCCCTATAATCATGATTACTAAATGAAGATGCATGAACGGGTGCATAACTATAGGGATCATGACTTGCATTAGCCAAAGATTGGGGACTTCTATTTGCAAAGGGACAACATACATTATGATGCTCACAACTTCAATACAAGAGACAAGCATTTGGAGCATATTCAAGCGATGGGGAGAAGGATATAAGTGACCACCAAGAAGCATTATGATCATTCAAGTTTAATCAACACAAGAAGTCCTCTTCTCAATTTACAATTTTTTTCCTTTTTTTTCAAAATTTTCTTTTATTATTCAATGAAAGAAAGCATAGAAAGATAAAACAACACGTAACTGACTAAGACACATAAAACAAAGAAACTAAACAACTGCGTCTCCCTAGCAACGACGCCAAAAAACTTGATGCAAAAATAAGAGCATGAAGCCTTAAAATACCCATAAGCGGATAGTTGTGTGTAGTAGAGTGTATGAATGTAGGGTCATCTTCCTCAAAGAGGATATCCATGTGTGGTCCTAAGCTATGCATGTCTTAGAAAGCTACGTGTAATGACCTAAGCTACCGATCTTTTTGGGTTTTGGTTTGAATGAAGCTCGAGGAAAAGTAAACCTAATCTAAAGACAACAAAACCAAAATGTGTTTTGTGGAAATGTGGGGGAATCAGGCTATCTAAGGGGAAACAAACACTAGAAATAGGAATAAGGTGATCTTCACTTGCTTATGGGCTATTACACACTCTTATTTAGGGAATTTTGATGGGTTTTCTAGATTGCTCTTGTCTAGAGTCCTAAATAACAACCTTATTATCCTCTAGGCCTTAGTGCGGGTGTATCCCTACATCAATCATCCCTAGAGTATAGCGTGTATGACCTAGTGTTTTTGGGCTAGTTACTTAGGGTTCTAGGTGACGTTGATTGATCCCAACCTAGTGTCTAAACCATTGGCTGGACCTAGTCTATCTAAGGTCAATTAAACCAGTTGGAAGCCTATTGGCGGAGTTTAAAGCCAAATGAAACTCAACCAAGCTAATCTTTAGTTAAACACCATCAATCATGCATCACAATAGAGGGTCAAGCATTAAACGCAAGTTTATAGACGTTTTAGGGCATGGTATTCTTGAATACATAGACATGTCCAACTACTAAACACATAGACATGTTTAGATTACACCAAATTAAGTAATAACACCCAACATGTATGCTATTGAAGCTAGCCTTGCTATTAAGGCATGTAAACACATACATAGACATGTATGAATGCATTACTCACTTCATAGATTCATCATATAAACACATAGACATGCTCACATAATGATTTAGAAGTGATTAATAGCAAATAAGCTTCAACGATATATGCTATTTCATTGAGGCATATTACTAAACACTCAGACATGTATGAAAATTAGCCATTGAAACCCTAAGAACAAAGCATTTGTACAAATCCGTCAAGTACCCATAACAATAATATAATAAATCAACCCATAAAACAAGTGTTAATCACCCTAACATGCTTTATTTAAACATAGAATAAACCAACACAAAAAGGAGATAAAGAGTCTTCCCTTTCATCTATAGCCTTCTCTTTACAATCCATGAGCAAATGCCCCAAATCCAAGTGTTTGATCCACCAAAGATACTTAATTGCTAGTATAAATATGTATGGATGAGTGTTTCAAGTGGGTGAGTGATAGGATTTGGGTTTTCGGAATGGATGTGAGAGAGTGTGTGAAAATTGGGTGTTAATCCTTAATTTTGCTGAAAAAGTGCACTCTTATAGGCTTTTCTCGCATACAGCCAGCGGATTGGCCTAAAGGGAAGGTCGACCAGCCAAAATGGGGGATTTTTCTAACTA
Source organism: Cordia subcordata (assembly GCA_028554755.1). Lineage (NCBI taxonomy): Eukaryota > Viridiplantae > Streptophyta > Magnoliopsida > Boraginales > Cordiaceae > Cordia > Cordia subcordata. The sequence goes on from JAPTOF010000005.1 coordinate 2,014,674, forward strand.
GACCGGGGGACCTACCTGGGAGACCGGCCTCGGCCGGGGGACCCAGCCAACGGACCCAACCAGGGGTCAACTGGCCTCTGCCGTTTGTGCCTAAATTTTCATGCTTTATCTGGGAGCTTCTGAGGTGCCTTTTCTTCATTTATTTATCTTCAAAACACCTCTTAACCATGCTCCACATCCCAAGCATCATCAATTAAGCTTTGGCCATTACTCCAAATCTCACCTAAAAGCATAAGAATAAGCACTTAGTGTAGCACTTTTCCAATATACTTAACTATGAACATTTATATCCTCATATGCATGACTATGATATAAATACCATACTAAGGCTATCTAATAAGCATAAAACACCACCAAAAACATAAGAAAATGCGTGAACAAACACACATAAACCAAGAAACATCAATTACACTTTGATTGTGGATTTTTGATGGATTACTATATGCTTTATTCTTAGGGTTTTCAATGACTATCTTCTATACATGTCCAAGTGTGTTTGATGATATGTCATAATGAGATAGCATATGTTATCTTGATGCTTGCTTGCTACTAATTGCTTCTATAGCTTTAATTAATCACGTCTATGTGTTTATATGAATGATCCATGGAGTTGGCTATATATTCATCCAAGTCTATGTGTATGTCTATATGCCTTAATAGTAAAGCATGCTCAATTTACATATATGTTGGCTCTTAATTGTTTATATGGTGTACTTTAAACATGTCTATGTGTCTAGTAGTTGAATATGTCTATGTGTTCACAAATGTCATCTGACATACTATTCGTGAGCACAAGCCTAAATAGCCTGCAAACATACAAGTCGTGTGTAGTATGGTGTGTACGAGTGTAGGGTTGAATCCATGGGGAGCCAACACATGAGTGGTGTTCTAAGCTAAGTGCTAAGTCCTTAAACTATAATATTTTTGGGTTTTTGGATTAAAGAAAGCTAGGAGAAGGTAAATCTAGGCTAAAACAAGAAAATAAGAAGTGATGTGTATGTGTAACAGAGGAATCAAGCAATCTAAGGGAGTCAAACACGAGGAAATGGGGAACTAGGGTGATTATGTCTTGCAACTGGGTGATTACTACTTCTTGCTAGGGTTGCTTGATGAATTATTCTTGGTTTCTCTTGTCTAGATTCCTAATTAACCTCTTAATTACACCCTAAGCCTCCGTACGGGCACATCCTGACGTGTCTTGGTTTTACGTGTGTTTGCATGATCCTGGTCCTGTGTTTCTAGAGGTGTATTATGCCATGTAAAGTGCATTAGTGTAGCTTTACATTACATTTGTGCATACTAGGATGCTATTATGCATAGTTGAGCTTAAAGAATAAACACTACACTAAGGTGTACTTATCTTATGTTTTAGGTGAGTTTGAGGATCGTTTAGTGATTAATGAAGATGAAGATGGCTTGGGAAAGAATTGAATAAGATTTTAAGGATGAAAAATGGAAGAAATCAAGTTTGGAGGCTTTCAGACAAAGGTCAAGGCAATTGGAAGCAAAACGAAGCGAAAACACAACCAAAAGAGAGTAAACAGGCACTACCGGAACACTAGCTTCAAACTAGTAGTGCACCTCCTCTCTATTCCACTAAAAATAGAAAGCAATCTTCTATAGTTGGAATAGAGGTCCCTTGGTACTGGTGCACTGCTTAGGTGTTCTGGTAGTCATGGAAAATTGGCTATACAAGCCCTTTTTGGCCATTTTATAAAAGAACAAATCATATTCTTTCACACCCATCTCCCAAAACCCTAATTTATCTCTCACCTACCTAACACACTCACTTTTAAACATATTTAGCACCTAGGAATCAAGCTTCTAAGAGGATCAAACACTAGGATTTGGGCATAGCTCATGGAATGTAAAGCATGGATTTGGATAGAAGGGTATCTCTCTTTTGTCTTAAATCTAAATATGTATGATTAGAGCTATGTAAAGTGATTACTCTTGTATTACGGATTGATTACTACTTTTTACTAATGGGTACTTGATGGACTTATATATATATATGTTTTATACTTAGGGTTTCAAAGGCTATTTTACATACATGTCTATGTGTTTGTTGAAATGCCTCAATGAACTTGCATATGTATATTGAAGTCTATTATGCTATTAACCATCTCTAAATCATATGTGATGTGCTGTGTTTTTGTGTGTGTTTGCATTGTCATTTACCTATATTTAAGATATGTTGAGTACTCATAATGATGTATTAGTGTAGTGCTTTTGATAAGAATAGACTTAAGCGTAGGCAATTGTATATATCGAGTTTGAGAGACAAATTGCTATATTAATTGCTTGTTTTTAATGATTTAAGTGAACTTTGGGTTAAGATCGAGATTGGACGATGAAAGGTGATAAAGATGGGCAATGCATGGGTCTAAGAGAGAAGATCGGAGGACAAAAAGACTAAGAAAGGAGGAAGAAAGTCAGTTGGACGACCAAGGAAAAAGAGCCAATTGACCGGCTCGGTCGACCGGCCATTCCAGAAAGGTGCCAAAAATAGCCGGACGACCACCTGTACAGAGCCGGTCGACCGGCCAATCCAGAGAGCATCATCAAAAAGTCGGTCGAGCTAGGTCCAGACCGGCAATGTGCTGAGAACATATAAATAAGGCCCGATTCTGCAGAAAAAGAAGGACTTTTTGGAAGATTAGCACGCACTTCACACCTAAAATTCTCACACACTTAAACCTAGATTCGACCCACCTCACACCCACTTTTCACACATTCCTCACTAAGAACCAAGCTTGATTTGGAGGGTTCAAACATTTGGAATCAAGTTTGCTCAAAAGCTTTGTACAAGATTAGCTAGGATGAAAGGGAAGCTTCATTATCTCTCTTTCATTCTATTTCCTATTATGATTGAGTAGACTTGCGTAGGCTGATTTAACTTATGTAATGGGTTAACTATATACTCTTATGATATGGGATATAATGGCTGAATATATATACATGTTTTGAATTTTCTTGTTCAACTGTGTATTTTCTCATTCATGTCTAAGTGTTTGATAAAATGCCTAGATGAGTAACATGTATATAAATTGAAGTTTGTTTGTTACTAAACATATCTAATCCATGTTATAATTATGTCTATGTGTTTATATGTGGATGTTATGAAGTGGGTAATGCTTTTATTCATGTCTATATGTATATTTTCATGCCTAGTAGTGAATATGAATTCAATAATGCATAAATGTCAGTTGTTAATTGCTTCTAATGGTGTAATCCGATCATGACGATGTTTGGTAGTCGAATAAGTCCTTTATTCACGAGCACCTTGGCCTTGAATATGTATGAACGCGCTAGCAAGTCAAATCCTGTTGTAGTGACTTTAGAATGACGATGTGTAATTTAGGGCTAGTCTAGACTGAGTCTCCTTTGGCTTTAAATCCAGCCAATAGGTTTCTGGATAGTTTTAGTTGACCTTAGCAACACTAGGTCTTGGCTTTAAATCTAGCCAATGATTTAAGTACTAGGGTAGGTTCATTCTATGTCGCCTAGGAAGTTAGTTAGTCACTCTTAAGGCCCTAGGTCATAAGGACCACGCCATAGCTCTAGGAAGCGCCGCCTAGGGACGGACCCGCACCGAGTCCTAGGGGGAAATTAAGACACTAACTAGCAACATAGTTAAGAGCACTCATGATAGTTAGCCATCATCCCTTAATCCCATAGCATTTTAGTATAGAATTACCCATTCATAAGTCGAAGTCACCCTAATCCCTTCTCAATTGTTAGTTCTCTCTTGACCAACTTGTGTTCCCATTTTTCATATTCATAGTTTAGTTTTATTTCCTTTACCTAGAGCTCCCAATAATCCAAAACCCCAAAAAATATGTCTTATTTAGATCTTTTTTTTGGCACCTTCTAGAGTACCAAGTATAGAATTCACCCACATTATTCACGCCTCCCTGTGGTTCGACACCCGCATTTGTACACACTATATTGCACGATCCGTACTCTTGCGGGTCTTTTAGAGCTTGCACTCGAAAGACGCATCAATATGCTAGTATACATATCCATTTGTGTAGTGATTACATGAAGTGGGTACACTTATATACATTTCTATGTGTGTGTTTGCATAATTAATATCATAAATATCTTCAATTACATATATGTCGGGTGCTATAGCTTACATTGGTGTAATATAAACATGTCTATGTGTTTAGTAGTAGAATATTCCAGAGTATTCTTGAATGTCACGCCCTATATATGTATGCCTTGTGCTTAAATGTCAATTCCCAAAATTGTGATGCGATAGATAGAGCACAACTAGTAACTAGCCTAGGTTGAGTCCCCTTTGGCTTCAAATCCAGCCAATAGGTGTCCAGATAGGTTTAGTTGATCTTAGTTCACTTAGGAAGGCTAGTTAGTCCACCCTAATGCCTTAGGTTTATAAGGACCATGCCGTAGCTTTAAATGGGGCAAAGTGTAGGGATAGACTAGCACCAAATGCTAGGGTTACATTGGGGTTATATTGGGGAACTAATTAGAGGACTAAATGCCAAGGTTAGATCAATCTAAATCACCTAAAACCTTATTAGCTAGCCCTAATTCTTAAGTCATAAAGACCACATCATACTGCTAGGCATCTCCACCTAGGGACAGACCTTGTACGCACTATATTTTATGATCCGTACAGTTGCAGGTCTTTTAAAGCTTGCACTTGAAAGACGCATCAAGTTCTTGGCACTGCTGCTGGGGAGGCATGGTGATTTGCATTCTTTGTTTGTGTGTTTTGGTAGTTGCTTTTCTTACTTTCTTGCTTTTCCTTTATAGTTTATTTAGTTTTTGCTTATCTTGTTTATTGTTTATATTATCTTGCTTTGATCCTTGCTTATCTATTTAAGCTTTTGTCTTTATTTTTAGTAGACTTTTTAGGATTATGGTTTATTTGATATAGTTTTAGAAATATTGAAGTTTTCAGGGCTTGAAGTGGCCGGAGTTAAGATAGATTGTGCATGCTTGGTAGGAGATCCCTTAGAAATCCCCTAGGTCCTCTTAATCCCGAACCTAATAGAATTGCTAGACATTTAAGGAATTTAGGAGATCTTCTTGAGGAGATGGCCGATCCCAATCATACTCCTAATCCTCCCAATCCCCCAATGAATCCCATTCCACCTCATGATCACATTGAGCATCAAGCCCAAGATCATTTTAGACGAGAGCCGCATAGACCGGATCCACCCATAGATGAGGAACCCACTCTTAGGCAATTCTTTCTTCCCGAAGCCTTTGGGCCTTATTTGGCTATTCAAATTCAAGGTTTGGGGGAAACGAACTTTGAGATTAAGCCTAACATGTTGGCCATGCTTCCCTCCTTCTACGGGAGAAGCAATGAGAGTCCTCTAGATCATATCACTGATTTTGTTGAGATGAGTTCTACTCTCCATGTCCCCATTGTCTCCCAAGAAGTTATACGTCTAAGATTGTTTCCTTTTTCTCTTAAGGACAAGGCTAGGACTTGGTTGCATTCCTTACCCAATGGTTGCATTACGACAAGGGCTGGGCTTCAATCTAAGTTCTTCCAAAAATTTTATCCCATGGCCAAGACGGCCAACCTTAGGACCGCTATTATGACTTTTTTCCAACATGACCTAGAATCTTTTCATGAGGCTTGGGATAGGTTCACGAATCTTCTTAGACAATGTCCACACCACGGGTACGGCAATCATGACCTAATGCAATACTTCTTTCGAGGCTTAAATGAACAAAATAGAATGATGGTTAATGCCGCCTCCGGTGGTGCCTTTTATCTTTTGAGACCAACCGAGGCATGGGAAAAAATAGAAATGATGGCCAAAAATTCTTTTCAAAATTTTGCCATGGAAAGGTCTAGTCAGGGAGGCAGCAAGAGAAGTGTTAGTGAGGTTGGAATTTCTTTAGATTTACCCGCTAAGGTTAAGGCTTTGACGAATAAGCTAGATCAATTCATTTCTTTATCTCTTTCATCCCAAGGTCATAGGACTAGTTCTTTAGGTTCTTCCTCTGCCCCTTCAGTTGTTGAAGTTTGCGCATTGTGCTCCGAGTCATCCCATGAGACCATAGCTTGCCCTTTAGCATCCCAATTTCCTGAATTCATGAAAGAGCAAGTGTGTGCCACACAAGGTTATTCTCGTGAGTATAATCCATACTCGAACACATATCCCAGTTTCCTGAATTCATGAGCAAGTGTATGCCACACAAGGTTATTCTCGTGAGTATAATCCATACTCGAACACATACAATCTAGGTTGGAGAGACAACCCAAAATTTTCTTGGAAACAAGGACAGCATGAGTCTAGTTCACGTCCTTAAGTTCCATCTTAGTAGCGACCCTGTCATCAATATCCCCCACGTTTCTATCATGTTAATCAACCCTATCTCACTAGTGCTCCTCAACCTCAGGCTTTGCCAGCTCCCTTTAGTAGCCAACCTCCTGGTAATGACATGATGAAGATAATGCAGTTCATTCAAAACCAACAACAGGAATTGGCAGAAAATAGGTAGCAAATGGCTAGGTTTGAGGCACAGTTAGGACAGATTGCTAGTCAGCTAAGTGCTAGAGAACCCAGGAAATTACCTTTTCAGCCGGAGGTGAACTGTAAAGTCCAGTCCTGTTCCTTCACCGACACCACTTATCCCTCTCAGGCCCAAGCTAAGGCCGTCACCACTCTTAGGAGTGCTCGGGTAGTGGATAATAGGGTAGGAGTTGACTTTGCAGTGCCTACACCAAATGGTCCTTCCGAGTCTAGAGCACCACATTGTAGCCCTATTGAGGGAAATCATATAGAGGGTCCTGTTGAGAGAGATGAGCCCATTAAAGACCATGGAAAGATCAATACTTCCCGCCCACATAGCGAGAGAAATGAGCCTATTGATGATTACCATGTGTCTAGATGTGTTGAGCCTAGAGTTCCCTTTCCATTCGCCTTAGAGAGGCCTACACCGAGTGAGGATTCTAGGTTCTTCAAGGTTTTACAGCATCTTAAGGACCTTAAGGTCAATCTTCCTTTGATAGATGCGATCCTTTCCATCCCCTCTTATTCTAAGTTCTTTAAGGATCTTTGTACAAGGAAACGTAGGTCATCGAACATTCCTAAGAAGCTGAGGCTTACGGAGAAAGTGAGTAGTATTTGTACTTCGAGCCTTCCGCCCAAGATGAGTGACCCCAGAGCCTTCACCATTCCTTGTAGGATCCGTGAGACCCAGATTGATCATGCCTTGTTAGATTTAGGATCTAGTGTGAATCTCATTCCCTGCTCTGTCTATCAGCAGATAGGTGTAGGTGAGTTGTCTCCTACACATATTACTTTTCAGCTAGCTAATAGGTCTGAGCGTAGACCTAGGGGTGTCATAGAGGATGTTAAGGTTCAGGTAGGTGAGTTTGTGTATCCTGTTGACTTTATAGTGTTAGATATGGATTCGGGACATGACTCTAAATATTCTACACCCATTCTTCTAGGTCGCCCCTTCCTTGCCATCGTAGATGCCATTACCCATTATTGGTCGGGGTTATTAGAGATGAAATTTGAGAATTTGAGATCCACTATGAAGGTTGCCAATACGATGAATAGGGCTAGTATAGGAGAAGAGAATGGAGAAGAGTACTTTAGGGTGGATATGATTGATTCTTGCGTTAAGGATTTTATAGAGAAGACTATGACCGATGGAGAAGAATTGAGGAAATTTGAGGAATTGATGTCTAGTTTTGATGTGGAGACCTTAGAACGAAAATGTGTAGCTTTTACTTCCTTGATTGAGAGCCATTTAACTAATAAGTCACTTGAGGTTAATTCTTCTAGTCTCATTTCTAGTGATGTCCCCATTGATGATGTTGAGGTTAAGTCCCCCTTAGTTGACCCTAGCCCTTCTTTAGAGCTCAAACCCTTTCCCGATCATTTAAAGTATGCATTCCTAGGCCCTAGTGAGACCCTTCCGATTATCATAGCTTCCAATCTTTCTAGTGAGCATAAAGAGCGTCTCTTAGAGGTTCTTAGGAAGCATAGGAAGGCTATAGGGTGGAAAATTGATGATTTGAGAAGTATAGACCCTTTGGTTTGCATGCATCGTATTCACCTTGAGCATGGGGCCATTCCTTCTAAGGAGATGCAAAGGAGGCTAAACCCACACATGAGTGAAGTAGTTAAGAAAGAGAACATTAAGCTTTTAGATGCAAGCATTATTTATTCGATCTCTGATAGTGAATGGGTTAGCCCAGTCCAAGTTGTCCCTGAGAAGTTCGGGATCACGGTTGTTAAGAATGAGAGAGGAGAGCTTATCCCTACATGTACTCCCACGAGATGGAGAGTTTGTATTGACTATAGGAAGCTCAACTCCAAAACTAGGAAGGATCATTTCCCATTGCCTTTTCTAGACCAGATCTTAGATAGAGTAGCTGGACATAGCAACTTTTTTTTTCTAGATGACTACTCAGGTTATAATCAGATCCCTGTGTTTCCCGAGGACCAGGAGAAGACCACCTTTACTTGTTCCTATGGCACTTTTGCTTATAGGAGAATGCCCTTCGGTCTTTGTAATACCCCAGCGACTTTTTAGAGATGTATGATGGCCGTTTTTAGTGACATGATTGAGGGGTATTTAGAGATTTTCATGGATGCTTTCTCAGTCTTTGGAGATAGCTTTGATGAGTGCTTGAGTCATCTCTCTTTACTCTTAGACCGATGTGTGAAGAAGAATCTAGTGTTGAGTTGGGAGAAATCCCACTTCATGGTGCAACGAGGGATAGTGTTGGGTCATGTTGTATCATCTAGTCGAATTCAAGTTGACCCAGCTAATGTAGAATTAATTGAAAAGTTGTCTGTCCCTAAGTATGTCATGGATATTAGATCTTTTATAGGGCATGCAGGATTTTACAATAAATTCATTAAGGAGTTTAGTTACATTGCATGTCCCTTGTCAGGCTCCTAGCACAAGATGTCCCTTTTGACTTTGATGATGAATGTGTTAGAGCTTTCAATAGGCTTAAATCCTTATTATCTACATCCCCAATTATCTAGCCACCTAACTACAATCTCTCATTTGAGGTTATGTGTGATGCATCCGATTATGCGATAGGAGTTGTTTTAGGTCAAAGGAAGGATAAGTTGCCCCATGTTGTGTACTATGCTAGCAAGACTCTTGATGAAACACAAAAGAACTATACCACTACGGAAAAAGAACTTCTAGCAATAGTTTTCTCCCTTGACAAGTTTAGGTCATACATCCTAGGGTCCAAAGTGATTGTCTACACTGATCATGTGGCATTGAAGTATTTGTTATCTAAGAAAGAATCTAAGCCCCACTTGATTAGGTGGTTGCTCCTCCTTCAAGAGTTTGACATAGAAATCCAGGATAAGAAGGGTAGAGAAAATTTAGTTGCGGATCATCTTTCCCGTCTTGTTAGTGAATCTTCTAGTGATTCATCTCCTTTTCATGATTCATTCCCCGATGAGCAATTGTTTGCTATCTCTCATCACACACCTTGGTTTGCTCATATTGTCAACTATCTAGCCACAGGATGTTTTCCTTCCCATTGGGAGAAAAGAGAAAAAGATAGGTTCCTAGCACAAGTTAGGCATTTCTTTTGGGAGGATCCCTATCTTTTCAAAGTGTGTGTAGATCAAATGATTTATCGATGTGTGACTGAGGACGAGTTTGAGAATGTTTTGAGTATGTGTCATGATGAGGGGTGTGGAGGTAGGAAGAAGACCGCCGCGAAGGTCTTGCAATGTGGATTATTTTGGCCCACTCTCTTTAGGGATGCCCAAGAGTATTGTAAGAAGTGTTTTAGATGTCAACAATCCGGGTCCATCTCTAGGAGAAACATGATGCCTTTATTCCCAATTCTTCCTTGTGAGTTGTTTGATATTTGGGGTCTAGATTTCATGGGTCTATTTCCACCTTTCTTTGGGTACCAATACATTTTAGTGGCCGTTGATTATGTGTCCAAATGGGTTGAAGCAATTCCCACACGAACTAATGACCATAAGGTAGTGGTTAAGTTCATTAGGGAGAACATTTTCTCTAGATTTGGAGTCCCTAGGGTCTTAATTAGTGATGGGGGTATGTATTTTCGCCATAGGACTTTAGAGGCCTTGTTGAAAAGATATTCGGTCACCCATAAGGTAGCCACTCCTTATCACCCGCAAACTAGTGGACAAGTAGAGATGTCCAATAGGGAGATCATGCACATTTTAGAGAAAACGGTTAGGCCTGATAGGAAAGATTGGTCTATTAGGCTAAATGATGCTTTATGGGCTTACCGTACCGCCTTTAAAACTTCTATTGGTATGTCTCCGTATAGATTGGTTTATGGTAAAGCTTGTCACTTCCCAGTAGAACTTGAGCATAGAGCTTATTGGGCAATCAAAGCCCTAAATTTTGACTTGGCAAGAGCGGGTGAGAAAAGGAAGCTAGACCTAGTAGAATTGGAAGAGCTTAGATTTGAGGCATATGAGAATACTAAACTTTATAAGGATAGAATGAAGAGAATTCATGATAAACACATTATTAAGAAATCATTCTCTCCTTCTGATAAAGTTTGGTTGTTTAACTCACGATTGAAACTCTTTCCAAGTAGCCTTAAGACAAGATGGGATGGTCCATATGAGGTGATGGTTGCCTATCCTTCCGGTGCAGTCAAGATCAAAGACGTGAAGGATGGCTGAGAGTTAACGGTGAATGGGCAACGCCTGAAGCACACATATGATGCGAGCATGGCTCGTGTGGAGGTTTTAATGCTTCAGGATCCCATCTATGGAAGGTGAAGATGAGTTGGTGTTTGCCTGGCTGATGGCATGGTGGTTAGCGCTACTAGGAGGCAACCTAGGTTCAATTTTGCAGTTTTGCATTTGTTTTACTTTCTTTTCTCTTTATTTTCTTTCTTTTATCTTTCTTGCACCCAAACCAAAGTGTTGAAACCCAATCCTTAGTCCCATAAGATACATCGTTGCTCATTATTGCACATGCCAATGCAAGCATGCATAGACAATGCTACTAATCTTGTTTTCTTTGTGAGTGTTTATGAATTGTGAGTCACAGAATTAGCAGTATGGTGATTTATCATTGGCATGAAAAGCTTTGAAGAAAATGCAAGGTTGTATCTATCCTTTCTCCATTTATTCCCCATGTTTATACCCTATCTCCACCACCCTTACTTGTTATGTAATGACAATTTGCTTGTTGTTGTGTTTTGATCTATTTGCTTGAGGACAAGCAAAGTTTAGGTTTGGGGGTGTGAGAGCTTGGTTTTCTTGCTAGATATCTTGCTTAGGGTAGATTGCATTATGCGCTTAAAAATGGTGAAAATTTTTCAATTTTGATGCATATGAGTCATTTATTTCTTTGTTGATCATTGTGTTGGCTCTTGTGATTGACTCTATTGCTTTATGAAGATGAGATGCATTGTGGGGAAATGAATAGAGTGGTTTGAAAACTAAGTCTTGGAGGAGATGCCCTTCAAAGTTGTGGGGAGTGAGTACCTTGAAAGAATAACCCTTGCAGCCACCCCATAGCTTGGTAGGAAAAAGTGTTGGAAAAGGGTTGTTGATGTGAGCGCCCCTTCCTTGATTGGTTCTTTTTGATGTGCCTAAGCCTTTCTTTTTCTTTCTTTTTGTGAATACAATACAAAGCATGAAAAATCCAAAAAAAATTTGAAAAAGGCAAAAAGGTGCAAAAATATGAAAAAAAAATTTGAAGTGAAAAAGAGAAAAAAAGCCAAAGGCACCAAAAAGTTAGTTAATAAGTGCATAAGTGACACAATGTCAACTTAGCACAAGTTATCATCTTTGTAAATACGTGAATAAGGCTTTTTATAAGCCATTGTGTTTGAATATTCTCTCTTCTTGTCTTTGAGGCTTAGTGCATGTTGGGGAGGCCATGTTAGTTGAGAGAGCACGAAATATCAACATCCCGAGTGCGTGAGTTAGAATTCCAGGCTTGTGGTGAATTGGCTAGTTGGGAAATTCCCACGAGGAACGAGACCTCTTATGAGTGGAGGGAGGATCCAAAGAGATTTGGAGATCTCTCCACAATAGGAATGCCCCCTTCATGCTTCTTAGACTAATCTTGATAGCGAGTCAATCCTTTAGGCAATCAATTGTATCAGCTTTAGAAATAAATTTAAGATTGGGCTTGCTTGAGGACAAGCAAGGAGAAGGTTTAAGGGTGTTGATGTGTTGTGTTTTTGTGTGTGTTTGCATTGTTAGTTACCTACATTTAAGAGGTGTTGAGTGCTCATAATGATGCATTAGTGTAGTACTTTTGATAAGAATAGACTTAAGCGTAGGCAATTGTATATATTGAGTTTGAGAGACAAATTGCTACATTAATTGCTTGTCTTTAACGATTTAGGTGAACTTTGGGTTAAGATCGAGATTGGACGATGAAAGGTGATGAAGATGGGCAATGCACGGGTCTAAGAGAGAAGACCAGAGGACGAAAAGACAAAGAATGGAGGAAGAAAGTCAGCCGGTCGACCAAGCCAATCTAGAGAAGTGCCAAAAATAGCCGGACGACAACCCCTCCAGAGCCGGTCGACCGGCCAATCCAGAGAGCATCATCAAAAAGCCGGTCGAGCTAGGTCCAGAAGCTGGTCAACCGGCAATGTGCTGAGAACATATAAATATGGCCCCAATTCTGCAGAAAAAGAAGGACTTTTTGGAAGATTAACATGCACTTCACACCTAAAATTCTCACACACTTAACCCTAGATTCCACCCACCTCACACATACTTTTCACATATTCCTCACTAAGAACCAAGCTTGATTTGGAGGGGTCAAACATTTGGAATCAAGTTTGCTCAAAAGCTTTGTACAAGATTAGCTAGGATGAAAGGGAAGCTTCATTATCTCCCTTCATTCTATTTCCTATTATGATTGAGTAGACTTGCGTAGGCTGATTTAACTTATGTAATGGGTTAACTATATACTCTTATGATATGGGATATGATGGCTAAATATATATATATGTTTTGAATTTTCTTGTTCAAATGGGTATTTTCTCATTCATGTCCAAGTGTTTGATAAAATGCCTAGTTTATCCTGTAGTAGTGACTTTAGAATGACGAAGCATAATTTAGGGCTAGTCTAAACCGAGTCTCCTTTGGCTTTAAATCCAGCCAATAGGTTTCCGGATAGTTTTAGTTGACCTTAGCAACACTAGGTCATGGCTTTAAATCCAGCCAATGATTTAGGTACTAGGGTAGATTCATTCTAAGTCGCCTAGGAAGTTAGTTAGTCACTCTTAAGGCCCTAGGTCATAAGGACCACGCCGTAGCTCTAGGAGACGCCGCCTAAGGACGGACCCGCACCGAGTCCTAGGGGGAAATTAGGACACTAACTAGCAACCTAGTTAAGAGCACTTATGATAGTTAGCCATCATCCCTTAATCCCATAGCATTTGAGTATAGAATTACCCATTCATAAGTCGAAGTCACCCTAATCCCTTCTCAATTATTAGTTCCCTCTTGACCAACTTGTGTTCCCATTTTTCATATTCATAGTTTAGTTTTATTTCCTTTACCTAGAGCTCCAAATAATCCAAAACCCCAAAAAATATGTCTAGTTTAGATCTTTTTTTTTGGCACCTTCTAGACCACCAAGCATAGAATTCACCCACATTATTCACGCCTCCCTGTGGTTTGACACCCGCACTTGTAGACACTATATTGCACGATCTATACGCTTGCGGGTCTTTTAGAGCTTGCACTCGAAGACACATCAATATGCTAGCATACTATCCATTTGTGTAGTTATTACATGAAATGGGTATGCTTATATACATGTCTATGTGTGTGTTTGCATAATTAATATCTTAAATATCTTCTATTACATACATGTCGGATGCTATAGCTTACATTGGTGTAATATAAACATGTCTATGTGTTTAGTAGTAGAATATTCCAGAGTATTCTTGAATGTCACGCCCTAGATGTGTATACCTTTTGCTTAAATGTCAATTCCCAAAATTGTGATGTGATAGATAGAGCACAACTAGTAACTAGCCTAGGTTAAGTCCCCTTTGGCTTCAAATCCGGCCAATAGGTGTCCAGATAGGTTTAGTTGTTCTTAGTTCACTTAGGAAGGCTAGTTAGTCCACCCTAATGCCTTAGGTTCATAAGGACTATGCCGTAGCTTTAAGTGGGGTGAAGCGTAGGGACATGCTAGCACCAAGTGCTAGGGTTACATTGGGGTCATATTGGGAAACTAATTAGAGGACTAAATGCCAAGGTTAGATCAATCTAAATCACGTAAAACCTTATTAGCTAGCCCTAATTCTTAAGTCATAAAGACCACATCATATTGCTAGGCATCTCCACCTAGGGACGGACCTGCACTGAGGCTTAAGGTACCAATTAGGAGGCTAATTAGAGGTCTAGATTAGAGCACTTTGTATAATCCATCAAGCAACCCTAACAAGAAGTTGTAATCACCCATAGGCAAGACATAATCATCTTAGTCCCTCATTTCTGACGTTTGACTCTTTTAGATTGCTTGATTCCCCCATCATACACACACACACCTTTTATTTCTTTATTTTTAGCTTAGGTTTATTTTTTCTGAGCTCCCTTCAATTCCAAAACCTAAAAAGATTGTAGTTAGAATCCCAACACGTGGCTCTTTAGGATGCACTAGCTTAGGATACTACACACGTTAGGCCTCAACATAGATTTGACCCTGCACTCGCACACGCTATGCTGCATGTGACCCGTGCCCTCGCGAGCTATTTAGATTTGTACTCACAAATAGCATATCAGGTTCTTGGCACCATTGCTGGGAAGGCAACAGTTGTTTGGTTTCTTTGTCTTTGTGTGTTGTTCTATCTTGTCTTTTTCATGCTTTCTTTATTCTAAATAAAAGGAAATTCTAAAAAAAAAATTTTGTTTGTTAAGCTTTGTGAAGAGGGATGCTTGTGCTTGATTGAATATGAGTAACCCAAATGCTTCTTGGTAGTCCTTGGTATCTTCTTTCCCATTACCCGAACATGTTTCTTATGCATGTCGCTTATGTGGAAGTTTTATACACCAACCATTTTCTATCCCCATAAAAATTCCCCATAAAGGGATAGTGTTAACTATGACCCCGATAGGCATGCATCATCTTATGCATCCTCATTTAGTAATCATGACTATAGGGATGCATATTCTTGTTATTGCAATATATATAGAAGCCATGCCCATGATTCCAATATTTGCCCTACCGTCTACCCTTATCCTCGATTGCATGCTACACTCTATGCCCCTAGCAATCATATGCCCATGCATGCATCCTTATCTTATCATCATGATTCTAGGGAGCAACATCATGCATTTTCACATTGGGGTTAAGATGACTCTTCATATTTTCCACCTTATTACTTTGAAAATCCATCTCCCACGCTGTCGTTTCCCACCCACCCTTCCTCTGAGTATTACAATGGTTATGCTTATAGTGATCCCAATCAAGATGTTTACTATTTTAACTCAGTTGAACCCTCTTCCATTATGTCTACACTCTCGAAGTAATTAGATCAAATGCTTGAGTAATGCCAATCACTCATCTAATCTAATCTAGAGGAACTAGAGAGTTTGAAGTGAGACACCAAATCTCTAGGTGAGCGCTTGAAGACAATGGTTAAGAGTGTGCAACTCATTAGGAAGAATTTTAAGAAATCTTTAGAGCGAGTTGAAGGGATAGAGATGAGACCTAACGATGAGGTGACTAGGGATGAAAGAAATGATGATTTGGAGAGAAAATTTGAAAGAGAGGTTGATGAAGTGTTCACATCATGTAGTGAGAATGAGGATGAACTTGATGATGATTTGGCTCTTGATGACTTTAAAGGATATGTTTTAGAAAAAATAGTACCCTATCCTTCTAAGCTTTCAACGCCTTCTATTAAGTCATATAAGACTATCTTTTCTTCTTATCCTACACTTCACACACACTTGGAGGTTGAGTCTTATGATCATAGCACTCATTTGCATTTTGAGTCCTTATTTAAGGAGTCTAAGGTATAGACCTCCCTCGAGCATTTATGCATGCATGACCCCAAATCCTTTGAGTCCTCGTTGTCCCCTCCATATGTGAACACCCCTTGTGAGAAGCATGATGGTGAGATGACATCCACTGGTGATGAATGTATAGGTGGATTTGATGAGACTTTAGCTAGTGAAGGTTTAGAGTCATCCATTGGGGAAAACAAGACATCAATTTCGAAGGTTTTAGATGACAAGTCTCTTGGAGTTGAGAATCATTTGGTTGAGAAGAATAGCAACTCTAAGAAGACACATAAGAAAGAAATTGGTGTGCTTGGAAGATTGATCGATCAGCCTTTTTGGATGTTTGATGAATCATTGATGGAAATAGAGCCCATTAAGATTGAATCCACCTCTCGTGAGAAGTTAGAACGACCTAGGCTTGATCATGTTATATCTTGTGGAGAAGAAGAGTGTAGTATATCCACTTCCCTTATTGTTACTTCTCTTTCTCCAAATGTCGTTCCTACTCCCCTTTTCCATTCTGTTGAGCCTTTCTCTTTGGAGCTTATGTTTATGCCTTCATGCATAGAACATTTTCATCTAGGGGTTAGATAACACTTCTCATATGTTGCATGCATTAGACTTATCATTAACCCATAAGGAGGGCTTGTTCTTTGCCCTAGATTATGAAAAGAAGGCCATGGGGTGGTTAGTTAGAGAGCAGTAGGGCATGTTCTTTCACATTTGTGCACAACACATTCCACAGTTGTACACACGTTCTTTTTTGATAAGTCGGGGTGGGATCTTGAAAAGAGATGCATTGTGCATTTATTATCCCATCATATATTGCATGATCCTTTTCACTCTATTGTCTGTGCTTAGTTGAATATCTAGCAATTTGTGCCTCTTAATTTTAAACGCGTATGGCTCTAACATTAGCACCCGGCTAGAGGTGTTAAATCTAGCGCTGCTAGGAGACATCCTAGACATGTTTATATTCCAATTGCTTTCCTTGTTTTCCTTTTATTTTATTTTCTTTTAGTAGCTTAGTTCTCTTGATTTTCATTGCCTTTTCGTTTGCTTTCTTTTTCACCCTTTCAAGTGTTGATCCTCAATTCTATCATTTCCTTTTTTGCATACACCTTGTTTCTCCTTTAATGATGCCAATGCAAGCTTGCATGACATATGCTACTAATTTTGTGCTTTATGAGTGTCTGTGTTTTGTGGAAAAATAGGGTTAGTAGCCGAATTATTGATCATTGGCATTGGAGAGCTTCAAACGAACACAAGGTTGTATCTATCATTTCTCCATTTGTCCCCTTATATCTACCCCGTCCTGACCACCCTTACTTGCCTTGTGTCACCTATTTACTTGTTGAGTAGTATTGTTCTATTTGCTTAAGGACAAGCAAAGTTTAGAATTGGGGGTATGGGAGTTTGGTTTTATTGCCTTATGCTTTATTTAGGGTAGATTGCATTATGTGCTTAAAATGGTAAACATAATTTTATTTTGACCCATATAGAGTCATTTATCTCTTGTTGATTGTAGTGTTGGCTCTTGTGATTGATTTAATTGATTGATAGAGATAGGGTTGTATTGGAGGGAGTGAATGGAGTACAGAAAGAGCTAAGACTGAAAGTTGTGGGGAGTGAGTGCCTCTAAGGATGCATCTTATAGCTACCTCATGGCTTAGTTGGAAGAAGTTGAAAAAGGGGTTATTGATATTAGTTCCCCTTTCTTGATTGGTTTTTTTTTTAATGCGTCTTAGGCTTTCTTTTTCTTTTCTTTTTGTTATGCAATGCAAAGTACGAAAAATTCAAAAAATTTTAAAAAGGCAAAAGGGGTGCAAATAGATAAGAAAAGAAGTTGAAAATTTGAAAAAAAAATTAGAAAAAGAGAAAAAGTAAAAGGCACCAAAAAGTTTTGTGAATAAGTGCATAAGTGATGCAATGTCAACTTAGAAAATGCCATCATCTTTGTAGATATGTGAATAAGGGTTTTTATGAGCCATTGTGCATGTATATTCTCTCTGTTCTTGTTTTTAGGCTTTGTGCATGTTAAGGAAGTCATGTTAGCTGAGGGGGCATGAAATATCAACATCCTGAGTGCGTAAACAGAATCCTAGGGCTTGTGGTGGTTTGGCTACTTGGGAAGTTCCCACAAGGTTCAAGGCCTTTTATGAGTAGAGGTAGGATCCAAAAAAGCTTGAGGACCCCACTACAAAAAGAATGACCCCTTCATACTAAAGGATCTAAGAAGAGCATGCAAGACTAACCCTACATCAATTATTTAAAATTTTAACCCCCGAAAAAAACAACTTGCATACAATAATACCATACATGCATAGATAAAAAAGAACACAAAGTAAAAATGTTAGAACAAACTTACCTCCGGCAGCTGAAAAACGACTAGGAACTTTTATAGATTATTGGACTACCTTATGGACCTCTGATCGACAATCTAACCATTGGATTTGAAGCCCCAAAAGTTTAGAATGTCCTTCTAAAATTTTAGCACAGTCCAATAAGTGATGGACATCCGATAAAGCCTAGATCAGAGATTGCACCAACTGTGATAGGAAAAAAAATAGTTTCTATCCTCTTGTGTTTTTTTCTCCGAGACCTCTATAAGAACGACCCAAAATGCTTTTGATCTTCCCTACTATAACTGGAGAGATGGTATCAATAAGCAAGAACCAAATTCTTCGTGAACGAATTGGTTTTAGAATTAAGAAGTCTATTTCTGTTTTTGGTTGATCAAGAGAAGAAGAAGAGAATTCTTTGTTTTCTAAACTTTTTCAAGAACATAAATGTCTTCAAAAATTTTTTTTGCGTACAAAAACTTCTGCATTTCATTAGACTAGTCAACCCCCTTTAAGAGTTCTCTTAGCAATAGAACTCCTACATAGACTAGGATTTTATCTTGAGGAGTTTAAATTCGAGTAGAAGATCTTTAAGTGAAAAGAGTTTCAAATTAGAACTGACTCTTGCCTAATCTTCTAGAATTTGAATCCTAACAAATCTTCTAGAATATGCAGGCCCATTATCTCTTTCTTCTTTCCAAATTTGGACACCTCCCTACAAGACGACTTGACAAATTAAATATTCCAAGGTAGGAAACTTGGAGGTCAAAATATTTGAATTATCTTGTAAAAATATAACAACTCCATCCTAATTTGGAAAGCTTATTCAGAAATCATGTCTCTTATACCTAGAAGCTTTAAGAAAGAGACTAAGATGCATTCTAATTATCTACATTAAAACTTTGACCAATAAGAATTAAGAACAAATCTTATTTCCTATTTCCAAGAATCCTAATGCAATTAGACCTCTTATGAAAACACATATTTAGCAATCGACCAATGAGGAAAAATTCACGAAAAGACTTCTCATTCCTAAAACAATATCCAGCTAGTAGAGAGACCAAAAGACATAACTACCTTGGCTTCCAAAATGACCAAAATGCCGTTGCCTCCTATTAGGCGACATAATTACCATTTTGACCCTAGTCTATTTTA
Source organism: Cordia subcordata (assembly GCA_028554755.1). NCBI lineage: Eukaryota > Viridiplantae > Streptophyta > Magnoliopsida > Boraginales > Cordiaceae > Cordia > Cordia subcordata. The sequence continues at coordinate 2,034,139 of JAPTOF010000005.1, forward strand.
CCACAAGACTAAAGTCGCACCCCAAGGATAATTACTGGATGCCAGAAGCTTATCACAATAATGAGTGATCTTTGTCTTTGACCTACTAAGCAAAATGACCAAAACAACCTTCTACGTGTCTAACCTACTGCGTACGTTACTGCTTATGACATTACTAAATCTAGACTTGGACCTACTGCGTGTCCAGCCTCGCTACGTACCCAAGTCTTCAATTAATGTCATTGGGCCTTTACTAATGCACCACATAATCATACACCAGAGACAATGTATGAAATTGAAATTCAAAAATAATTATAACAATATCCAGATAAACAGGGTCCAAGTGGTCTTTAGGGCATACCAATCCTAGTAGACACCCACTTGCACCAAAGATCATTGCTTCTAAACCTAACTCCCATAGACTCTACATGAGTGTCAAACACTTTCTCTGGAAGAGTCTTTGTAAATAGGTCTACTAAGTTCTCCGTAGAAGCAATCTTTTCTATCACAATATCTCCTCTTTGAATGAATTCACGGATCAAGTGATATTTCCTTTCAATGTGCTTTCTATTTTTTTGATTTCTAGGCTCCTTGCACTGTACTATACCAACATTATTGTCACAGTACAATATTATAGGCCTCTGAACAGTAAGTACAACTTCTAAATCAGACAGAAATTTTCTTAACCATCTTGCCTCTTTTTCCAACTTTAGATTCTGCTACATACTCTACTTCCATGGTCAAATCAGCAATGCAATTTTGCTTTACGCTTCTTCATGAAACTACTCAACCTGACAGAGTAAAGATATAGCCAGAAGTAGACTTCCTGGAATCTCTATCATATTAGAAATCTGAGTTTGTATAAGCCAATGATGTCAGATCGTCTACATAGTACTCTAGCACATAATCTTTCATTCTCCAAAGATACTTGATAATGTGCTTGATCATGATCTAATGATCTAGTCCAAGATTTGACTGATATCTGCTAACTAAGCCAACAGCAAAATAGATATCTGCTCTAGTACACAACATGACATACATGAGGCTACCCACTGCCGAAGCATATGGTATCTTCTTCATGTATTCTATCTCTTTAGGTATCTTAGGACATTGATCTCGAGATAGAGTGATTCCAAGTCTAAAAGGTAACATACCCTTCTTGGAATCTAGCATGTTAAACTTGACCACTAATTTCTCAATGTAGGGAGCTTGGGACAATGCTAGCCTCTTGTTTTTGTGATCTTTCAGGAGCTTGATCCCTAAAACATAACTAGCTTCACTCAAATCCTTTATTTGAAATTGAGTTGATAGCTAAACCTTTATGGATGTCAACATACCCACATAATTGCCATTGAGCAAGATATCATCCACATATAGTACTAAGAAAGCTATAGCATTTCCATTTCCCCTCTTATATACACATGGTTCATCTATATTTTGATCAAAGCCCAAAGATTTGACCAGGTGATCAAACTTGATGTTTCATGCTCGAGATGCCTACTTAAGCCCATAAATGGACTTCATAAGCTTACAAATCATATGTTGTTGACCTTTGGCAACGTATCCATCTAGTTGAGTCATATAGATGGTCTTGTCAAGCTCCCCATTAAGAAAAGCTATATTGACGTCAATCTGCCATATCTCATAGTCATAGTAACATGCAATGGCAAGAAGTATCCTAATAGATTTTAGCATAACTACTGGTGAGAAGGTTTTCTCATAATCAATCCCTTCTTTCTGAGTATAACCTTTCACCACTAACCTCACTTTAAAGGTTTCCACCGTTCCATCAGGTCCTCTTTTTCTCTTGTAGACCTATTTGCACCTTATAGGTTTAACCCCTTTAGGTACTTGTACAAGCTTTTAGAATTTATTAGAGTACATAGACTCTAATTCTGAATCCATTACATTATGCCATTGGCTAGCATCTACATCTACAACTGCTTCATCATAACTAGTGAGGTCTTATACCTGATCCTCTGAAGTTGTCTGAAATGACTCTCTATAGTATCTATCAAGTTGCCTTGGTATCTTCCCACTACAACAAGGCTCTGGTGCAACTGAAGTAATTTACTGTTCTTTCTTGTTTAAACTAGTTACAAGTGTACTAGGAGATTCTTGAAAAATCTCCTCTAAAGCTATCCTAGATTCTGGTGTCTTCTAGATCACTATATCTTCTTCCAAGAATCTAGCATGAGTACTTGTTAGAACTTTTACTCCTTGGGATTGAAAAGGATCCCATCTCTGCTTCCCTTAGGATACCTAATAAAACAACATAATTCTGATCTTGGTTCTAACTTTGAAGGGTTGTTACTTAGTACATAAGCTGGACATCCCCAAATATACATGTGACTCAAACTAGGTTTGCGCCCCATCCATATCTCATATGGAGTCCTAGGTACTAACTTCAATGGTACCAAATTTAGAATATATGTCACTATTTCTAGGGCATACCCCCAAAAGGCAATAGGTAATGATGCATGGCTTATCATTGACTAACCATGTCTAAAAGGGTACGGTTTTTCCTTTCAGCCACACAGTTCTGCTGGGAAGTACTTGGTACAGTTAACTCCCCTTAATCCCTTGTTGTATGAGATAGTCTCTGAACTAACTCGAGAGGTATTCCCCACCAGGATTAGATCGTAAGGATTAGATATGTTTATCTAACTTCTACTCCACCTCAGCCTTGAATTCCTTGAATTTCACAAAAGATCCAGACTAGCGTCGCATTAGATATATGTATCCATACCTTGAGTAGTCATCCGTAAACGTGATGAAATACTCATATCCTCCTCGAGCTGGTTTGCTCATAGGACTAAATACATCTGTATGTACCAATTCCAACACTTCTTTGACACGTAATCCCTTAGATGAAAAGGACCTTTTGGTCATCTTACCTTTTAGGCATGACTCACACTGAGGTATAATGTGTTGTGTTTTTGTGTACATTTACATTGTTATTTGCCCATGTTTAAGAGATGTTAAATGCTAATGAAGATGCAATAGTGTAGTACTTATGTTAAGAATAGGCTTAAGTGTAAACAATTGTACATATTGAGTTTAAGAGACAATTGGTACACTACTTGCTTGTTTTCAATGATTTAGGTGAACTTTCGGTTAAGATCAAGATTGGACATTGATGGTGATTGATGTGTCTATTTTGTGTGTTTATATTTTGCAATTATATACTTGTTTTGAGGTGTTTTCAGCTTCATTTGATGTATTAGTTTAACATTTAGGTCATACTCATGCATATTAGGGTCTACACGTTCATAGTTGAACATAGGACTTAAATGCTACACTAATGTACGTTTCTTGCTTGTTTAAGGTGTGATTTGGGAAGATAATTGGAGCTTAACTGAGGGTGATTGAAGTGTGGAACAAAGCCAAGGGTGTTTTGGATGCAAAGGAATGAAGAAAAGTGCTTTTGGAAATGGCCGGAAGAAACAAGGAGCGACCGAGGCGAAACTGAGTGCAACATGAGCCAAATTTGGATCTTGCAACCTAAAAAGGACATGGACAAATTTTGGATACATTTTAGGGTGCAAAATATGGCTTGGGAGATCCCTCACGACGATACAAAGCCATAGAAAAAAATGGTGCGCGAATCGGAGCTAAAACGAGCAAGATATGACCATTTTACTATCAAGATCGGTTAGCCTCTGTATAGGCCGGACGACCAAGCCGGTCGACCGGCCAGATCAGAACCTGGGCCAATTTTGGCCGGACGACTTAGGCCCAAAGCCGGTCGACCGGCTGGGCCCCCGGCTGGACGCGTTGAAAGCTTTATTTAAGCCACTTTTCAGCCCTTTTGAGGAGAGGAACTTTTATTTCTTAAACCCTAATAAACCCTAACCTCGAGCCACTACATAAACCACCCTAAACCACCATCTAAACCCCACACCAAGCAAGGATTGAAGCAGCAAACAAAGAATTGAAGGATTTGTACGGATTTGGAAGCAAGAATTTAGGGAAGTTCTTCTTGTTCTTTCTCTATTTCTTGTAAATATGTTGCTAGATTAGGCTAGATTTAGGGTTGATTGTTATTGTATATTAGATTAGGGCGTTGAATAATGGATTTGTGTAGATATTTGGCTCTTAATACGTATTTATTTCCATAAATTTATGGCATGATTCAATATGTCTATGTATTGGAAATCAAGCATGTCTATGTGTTTGTTAAAATGCCTAAGTGAATATGCATGTGTTATTTGTGTTTCAAATGCTCTTATCTACTTATTTGGGTGATGTGATTGTACGTAATCTCATGGCTTTGCTTAGTAGAGTAGGCTTTAGCTTTAAATCTAGCTAATAGGTTACATGCTTTGCTTATTCGAGTTTAGGTGCTAGTCCTTGGCTTTAAATCCAGCCAAGCGGATAAGTTAACCTAGACTAGAGTATCCCTCATCCACGTTAGTGTTGGTTAATTAAGCCTTAATGTCACGTAGTGTTTAGATGCTAGTCCTTGGCTTTAAACCCAGCCAAGAGGATAAGTTCTACACACGAATTGCGTAGGCTAGGAGGGATTGGCCCTTAGCTTTAAATCAAGCTAATGGGTTAAACCACTAGTATTGGTTAGGAGAACCCCCGATCAGCACAACGGCAATAGAAGTCTCGAGCCTTAGATAGACCTCATCCGTTCTCATAGCCCAAGTCTAGTTGCAATGCAATCGCCCTAGGTCCCCTTCTTCTTTATTAGTGTCTCCTTCCTTAGTTTGGCTCCCTTAAGTTCCTCCATAGATTAGTTTATTTTCTTTTTTTTCCGAGTTCCCTTCCATCTCAAAGTAAGTACACACACGCACGTAGCTAGTTTAAGGCACCCCAGTACACAAAAACTAAACTAAGGTAGCCTCCCTGTGGATTCAACCCCACACTTGCACACACTGTACTGCACACGTCCCGTGCACTTGCGGGCTATTAAGGCTTGTGCTCAAATAGCGATATCAAGTTTTTGGCGCCGTTGCCGGGGAGGCACGATATTGGTTCTTTATGTGCTTTTGTGTTTGCAATTGGTTGCTTGCGTATGGCTTATTTTTACTTGTTTTCCATTTTTTCGAAAACTTAAAAAGAAAATTAAAATTAAAAAAATTAATTAAAAAAATTTGTTTGTGAGGAGGTTTTACTTGTGATTCATTGAATATGACCGATCCTAATGCTTCTTGGTGGTCACTTGTATCCTCTTCCCCACCACCTGAACGTGTCCCTTATGCATGCCGCTTGTGTGGAAGTTTCATGCATCCTACCGTTTTCTGTCCCCGCGAGAATTCCCCACCTAGGGCTAGTGCTATTAATAACCCCTATAGTCATGCAACACTTCATGCATCTTCATTTAGTAATCATGACTATATGGATACATATTCTTGTTATTGCAATCATTGTGGAAGCCGTGCTCATTTATCTAGTGCTTGTCCCACCTTCCACCCTCATTCCCAATTGCATGCAATGCCCTATGCCCCTAGCAATCATATGCCCATGCATGCATCTACATCTAGCTATCATGATTCTAGGGAGCAACATCATGCATTTTCACAATAGGGTCAAGATGACTCTTTATTCCATTCACCTTCTAGTTTCAATTGCCCACCTCCAACACTTTCTTTTTCCACCCATTCCTCTCCCGAGTTTTTTGATGGTTATGTGCAAAATGATTTTCAAAATGACTACCCTTTTCACTCGGTTGAACCCTCTTTCATTATGTCTACACTCTCGGAGCAACTAGATCAAATGCTTGAGCAATCCCAATCTCTCCTCCAATCTAATCAAGAGGAACTAGAGAGTTTGAAGCGAGACACCAAATCTTTTGGTGTGTCCTTGGAGAGATTGGTTGAGAGTGTGCAACTCATGAGTGAGAATGATGAAATATCTTTAGAACGAGTTGAAGGGATAGAGATGAGACCTAATGATGAGGTGACTAGTGGTGGAAATGATGATGTATGGGAGAGACAACTAGAAAGAGAGGTTGATGGAGAGATAACATCTTGTAGTGAGGATGAATATGAGCTTAATGATAACTTGGTTCTTGATAACTCTTGTGATTATGTTTTAGAGGAAGTGGTACCCTATCCTCCTAAGCTTTCAACGTCTCCCATAGAGTCATATGAGCTTTTTCTTTCTCCTCATCCCATACATTCTGTACCCATGGAGGTTGAGTCTTGTGTCGATAGTACTCAATTGCATTCCGAGTCGGCATTTAGGGAGTTTAGTGCGCATTCTCCTCTTAAGCACTCATGCATACATGATGAGGAATCCGTTGAGTCACCATTGCCCCCTCCATTAGTGTCCACCCCGTATGAAAAGCATGATGGCGAGATGACACCCACTAGTGATGAATGTATTGATGAATTTAAAGAGATTGTAGCTAGTGAAAGCTTAAAGTCAGACATTGGGGAAAACAAGACATCAATTTCAGAGATTTTAGATGATTCGTTTCTTGGAGTTAAGAATCACGATGTTGAAGAGAATAGCAACTCTAAGAAGACACATAAGAAAGGAATTGATGTGCTTAAAAGAATAATCTATGGGTCTCTTTGGATGTTTGATGATTCATTGATGGAAATAGAGTCCATTAAGATCGAATCCATCCTTTGTGAGGAGTTAGAACGACCTAGGCTTGATCATGTTATATCTTGTGGAGAAGAAGAGTGTAGTACATCCACCTCCTATATCGTTGCTCCTTCTTCTCCAAATGTTGTTCCAACACCCATTTCCCATTCCATTGAGTCTTCCTTTTTAGAGCTCACGTTTGTGCCTTCATGCATAGAACATTTTCATCTAGGGTTAGAAAACACGTTTCCCATGTTACATGCATTAGACCTATCTTTGACCTATGGGGAAAGTGTGTTCCTAGCCCTTGATTATGAGAAGAAGGCATTGGGGTGGCTAATTAAAGAGCAAGCGGGACATGATTCTTCACATTTGAGCATGCTTTATTCCACACTTGCGCATTCATTTGATATTTTAGGGTGGGATCTTGAAAAGGGGTGCATCATGCATTCACTGTCCCAGCCTTTAGTGCATGACCCTTTTCCTTCTATATTCTGTGCTTTGATGATTATCTGACAATTTGTGCCACGCAACTTTAAACATATTTTACTCTAACATTGGCGCCCGGCTGGAGGCGTTAAATCCAACGCTACTAGGAGGCACCCTAGGCTTGTTCATATTTTTCTTCTTTTTCTTGCATTTATTTGCTTTTATACATAATAGATTAGATTGCTTTTGTTTATCTTATTTTTTTTATATTTTAGGATTTCTTTTGTTTATTTCCATTCTTAGTAGGTTAGATTTTTACTCCCTTACTTGTTCTTGCTCCTTTTCTTCATTTGTGCATCAATCCTTTACCCCGTGTTTACATCCTTGTTTACTATTTCAAATGTCAATGTGAGCTTTCATAGCATACCTTCTAATCTCTTCTTTGTTTTTTGAGCATTAGTGCTTTCCACAAAAGACAGAGGCTAGTAGATCATTGGATTGTCTTTGGCATTTGCAGACTACATGGAAACAAGGTTGTATCTATCCATCTTTTACTTGTCCTTATCTATCCCTCTCCGCATTCCCCATATGTGTTTCATGTTGATTTCTTGTCGTGTGGTCTTATGATTTTTGCTTGAGGACAAGCAAAGTTTAGGTTTGGGGGTGTGGTTGCTCATTTATTGTTTATATCATATATGGGATAGATTAGCTTGTCATATCTTATTTTTTTTGCTTAAAATGTGTTCAAATTTTTTAATTTTTTGCGTATTTTGAGTTAGATTATCTCCACGTTGGTTGGAGAGTTGGCTTTTGTTATTGACTTAATTGATTGGAGAAGATAAGGGTGTACTGTGAGGAGTAAATGGAGTGTAGGGTATAACCTAGACTTTGAAGAGAATCCTTTTTTAAAGCTGTGGGGAGTGAGTATTTCTAAGAATGTACCTTGTAGTTTCCCCACAACTTGGTTGGAAAAAGTGTTTAAAGAGTTGTTGATACGAGTGCCCATTCCTTGATTGGTTCTTTTAGTTTGCCTTAGCCTCTTCTTTTTCCTTTCTTTTTGTTCTATTTATGCATTGAAAAAAAAATGAGAAAAAGAGAAAAGCCAAAAGGCAACAAAAAGATTGAAAAGTGAAGTATGTTGAATAACTGACAAGATACAAAATGTCAATTAGACACAAGTATCTATTATAATAATATTTAAATGTTATTAATAAGGCTCTTACGTCAATGTGAGCCATTGTGATGTATCTTCTCTTTCTTGTATCTTTGGGGCTAAGTGCATATTGGGAGGCCATGTTAGTTGATAGAGCACGAAGTATCAACATCCCGAGTGCGTGAGTTTGAATCCTAAGTTTGTGGTGGTTCTAGCTACTTGGTGACATTCCCAAGAGGTGTGAGACCCCTTGTGATCAAAGGGGGGATCCAAAAAAGACTAAGGAAGCCCTTACATGAAAAGAATGACCCCTTGTACCCCTTGGATGCGAAAAGATAGCAAGTCAATGCAATGGGCAACTCTTTGAAAAGCATAAGGATAGACTTCATTTAGGCTTGCTTGAGGACAAGCAAGGGGAAGGTTTGGGGGTGTTGATGTGTCTGTTTTGTGTGTTTATATTTTGCAATTATATACTTGTTTTGAGGTGTTTTGAGCTTCATTTGATGTATTAGTTTAACATTTAGGTCATACTCATGCATATTAGGGTCTACACGTTCATAGTTGAACTTAGGACTTAAATGCTACACTAATGTACGTTTCTTGCTTGTTTAAGGTGTGATTTGGGAAGATAATTGGAGCTTAACTAAGGGTGATTGAAGTGTGGAACAAAGCCAAGGGTGTTTTGGATGCAAAGGAATGAAGAAAAGTGCTTTTGGAAATGGCCGAAAGAAACAAGGAGCGACCGAGGCGAAACTGAGCGCAACGTGAGCCAAATTCGGATCTTGCAACCTAAAAAGGACATGGACAAATTTTGGATACATTTTAGGGTGCAAAATATGGCTTGGGAGATCCCCCACGACAATACAAAGCCATAGAAAAAAATGGCGCGCGAATCGGAGCTAAAACGAGCAAGATATGACCATTTTACTATCAAGATCGGTTAGCCTCTGTATAGGCCGGACGACCAAGCCGGTCGACAGGTCGACCGACTAGATCAGAACCTGGGCCAATTTTGGCCGGACGACTTAGGCCCAAAGCTGGTCGACCGGCTGGGCCCCCGGCTGGACGCGTTGAAAGCTTTATTTAAGCCACTTTTCAGCCCTTTTGAGGAGAGGAACTTTTATTTCTTAAACCCTAATAAACCCTAACCTCGACCCACTACACAAACCACCCTAAACCACCATCTAAACCCCACACCAAGCAAGGATTGAAGCAGCAAACAAAGAATTGAACGATTTGTACGGATTTGGAAGCAAGAATTTAGAGAAGTTCTTCTTGTTCTTTCTCTATTTCTTGTAAATACGTTGCTAGATTAGGCTAGATTTAGGGTTGATTGTTATTGTATATTAGATTAGGGTGTTGAATAATGGATTTGTGTAGATATTTGGCTCTTAATACATATTTATTTACATAAATTTTTGGCATGATTCAATATGTCTATGTATTGGAAATCAAGCATGTCTATGTGTTTGTTAAAATGCCTAAGTGAATATGTGATGAGTTGTGATTTGGTGTGTGTTTGCATCGCCATTTACTTATACTTTAGAGGTGTTGAATGCTTATAATGATGCATTAGTGTAGTACTTTTGATAGGAATAGAATTAAGTGTGAATAAATGTGCATATTGAGTTTAAGAGATAAAATGCTACACTAATAGCTTATTTTCAATGATTCAGGTGATTTTGGGTTAAGATAAAGATTGAACAATGAAAAGTGATGAAGATAGGACATGCACGGGTCTAAGGGAGAAGACTAAAGGCCGAAATGACGAAAAATTGGATGAAGGAAGTCAGCCGGACGCTAAGGAAGAATAGTCGGCCGACTGACTAGGTCGACCGGCCACTCCAGAGAGCTTCGTCGAAAAACCGGACGACCCCCCTTCAAGAGCCGGTCGACCGGCTAGGTCGACCGGCCACTCCAGAGAGCCTCGTCGAAAAGCCGGTCGAGTACTCCAGAGGCCGGTCGACCTCTATGCGCGAATCTATAAATAAAGCCCGATGCGGAGCAGAAAAGGAGTTTTTACACACACTTCACACCTATTCTCACACACACTTAACCCTATTCCCTAGCCGCCTCACACACCCTTTTCACATATTTTTCACGAAGAACCAAGCTTCGTTGGAGATTCAAACGCTTTGGAATCGAGATTGTTTACAAGCTGTGTTCTAAAGTCACTAGGATGAAAGGGGAGTTTCGTTATATCTCTTTCATTCTATTTTCTATTATGTCTGAGTAGGCTTGTATAGGGTGATTAAACTTATGTAATAGGTTAATTTTATACTCTTATGATATGGGATATGATGGCTGAATATATATATATATATATATATATATATATATGTTTTGATTTGTTTTGTTTAATTGGGTGTTCTTTCATTCATGTCTATGTGTTTGATAGAATACTTAGATGAGTACATATATATTAATTGAAGTTTGTTTCTTACTAAACACATCTAATCCATGCTGTACTCATGTCTATGTGTTTATACATGGATGTTATGAAGTGGGTAGTGCTTTTATTCATGTCTATATGCGTATTTGCATGCCTAGTAACAAGCATAATTTCAATATCACATGTGTATGAATGTTAGTCAAATCCTGCTGTAGTGATCTTAGAATGACGGAGTATAATTTAGGGCTAATCTAGGTCGAGTTTCCTTTGGCTTTAAATCAAGCCAATAGGTTTCAGGATAGATTTAGTCGACCTTAGCAACACTAGGTCTTGGCTTTAAACCCAGCCAATGGTTTAGGTATTAGGGTAGGTTCATTCTAAGCCACCTAGGAAGTTAGTTAGTCCCTCTTGAGGCCCTAGGTCATAAGGACCACGCCGTAGCTCTAGGAGAAATCGCCTAGGGACGAACCCGCACCGAGTCCTAGGGGGAAATCAGGACACTAACTAACAACGTAGTTAAGAGCACTTTTGATAGTTAGCCATCATCCCTTAATCCCATAGCATTTGAGTATGGAGTTACCCATTCATAAGTCCAAGTCACCCTAATCCCTTTCAAATTGTTAGTTTCTTCTCAATCAACCTGCGTCCCTTTTGTTTTTATTCATAGTTTAGTTTTTTTTTTTCATTTACTTAGAGCTCCCGACAATCCAAACCTTTACAAGAAAAAGTACACTTAGTTTAGATCTTTCTTTTTAGCTCTTTTAGGACACCAAGCATAGGATACATTCACGATATTCACGCCTCCCTGTGGTTCGACACCCGCACTCGTAAATATGCATGTGTTATTTGTGCTTCAAATGCTCTTATCTACTTATTTGGGTGATGTGATTGTGCGTAATCTCATGGCTTTGCTTAGTAGAGTAGGCTTTAGCTTTAAATCCAACTAATAGGTTACATGCTTTGCTTAGTCGAGTTTAGGTGCTAGTCCTTGGCTTTAAATCCAGCCAAGCAGATAAGTTAACCTAGACTAGAGTATCCCTCATCCACGTTAGTGTTGGTTAATTGAGCCTTAATGTCACGTAGTGTTTAGATGCTAGTCCTTGGCTTTAAACCCAGCCAAGAGGATAAGTTCTACACACGAATTGCGTAGGCTAGGAGGGATTGGCCCTTAGCTTTAAATCCAGCTAATGGGTTAAACCACTAGTATTGGTTAGGAGAACCCCCGATCAACACAACGGCAATAGAAGTCTCGAGCCTTAGATAGACCTCATCCGTTCTCATAGCCCAAGTCTAGTTGCAATGCAATCGCCCTAGGTCCCCCTTCTTCTTTATTAGTGTCTCCTTCCTTAGTTTGGCTCCCTTAAGTTCCTCCATAGATTAGTTTATTTTCTTTTTTTTTCGATTTCCCTTCCATCTCAAAGTAAGTACACACATGCACATAGCTAGTTTAAGGCACCCCAGTACACAGAAACTAAACTAAGGTAGCCTCCCTGTGGATTCGACCCCGCACTTGCACACACTGTACTGCACACATCCCGTGCACTTGCGGGCTATTAAGGCTTGTGCTCAAATAGCAATATCAGTGATGAAGATGGGAGACACACGGGTCAAGGGGAGAAGATCGGAGGCCAAAAAGACAAAGAATAGATGATGAAAAGTCAACCGGACAACCTAGAGGAGTAGCCGATCGACCGGCCACTCCAGAGAGGAGCCAAAATTGCCGATTGACTGGCTAGGTCAACCGACAAATCCAGAGAGCATCATTTTAAAAGTCAGAAGAGTTAAGAAGAGAAGTCGATCGACCGGCTAGGTCAACCAGCAGTGTGCAGCAGATGCTATAAAAACTCAACTTTTCAACTTTTAAAAGGGGGAGATACTTTTAGACCCATCACACACACAAAAAAAACCCTAGCTACACCATCACTAACGTACACAATCACATACTTTTCACCTAGATTCAAGCTTATTTGGAGGATTCAAACACTTGGATTAAAGCCTTCTCAAAGATATTTGTACAAGAATTGCTAGGATTAAAAGGGTGTCTTCTATTCTCTCTTTCATCCTCTTTTATATTATGTTTGAGTAGATCTATATAGGGTGATGATACTTGTGTAATGGGTTGATTCTATGCTTCTATATTATGGGATTTAATGGCTTAATATATTTATATATATATTTATATATATATATATGCTATGTTCTTCTTGTTTCAATGGCTATTGGTCAATACATGTCTAAGTGTTTAATAATATGCCTATGAAAGTTGTATGTATAAATTGAAGTCTACTTGCTACAAAACACCTTTAATCCATTTTATAATCATGTATATGTCTTTATGTGTGGATTTTATAAAGTGGGTAATACTTATATTAATGTCCATGTGTATGTTTGCATGCCGAGTAGTAAATATGACCTCAATATTGCATATATGTTGGTTCAAAAGTACTTTTAATGGTGTAATCTAAGCATGATGATGGTTGGTAGTCAAATAAGTCTTTTTATTCATGAACACCTTAGGTAGAATATGTATGAATGCACTAATAACTCAAATCTTGCTATTGTGACCCTAGAATAACGAAACATAATTAAAAGCTAGTCTAAATCGAGTCTCCTTTGGCTTTAAATCTAGCCAATAGGTTTCCAGATTGATTTAGTTGACTCTAGCGACACTAGGTCTTGGCTTTAAATCTAGCCAATGATTTAGGTACTAGGGTAAGTTTGTTCTAGGTCACCTAGGAAGCTAGTTAGTCACTCTTAGAGCCCTAGGTCAGAAGGACCACACCGTAGCTTTAGGAGGCGCCGCTTAGGGATAAACCCGCATTGAGTCCTAAGGAGAAGTTAGGACACTAATTAAGCAACCTAGTTGAAGAGCATTCAGTAATTAAGTCATTCCATGTAATCCCATAGTATTGGAGTCTAGGATCACCAATTAGCAAGTAGATGTCACCTTAATCCCTTCCATTTGTTTGTTCCCTCTAGATAGTTTGTCTCTATCTTTTCCATTTCCATAGTTTAGTTTTATTTTCTTTAGCTAGAGGTCCCGATCATCCAAAAACATCAAAAATAGTTAGTTTAGGTTTCCTTTTAGGCATTCTCTATGACACAAACACGTAAAATCCATCCCATAACATAGCCTCCCTGTGGTTTGACACCCGTTCTCACACACACTACACTGCTTCAATCTGTGCGCTTGTGGGTCTTTAGAGCTTGCACTCAAAAGACGACATCAAGTTCTTGGCGCCGTTGCCGGGAAGGCATAGTGGTTTGCATTCTTTGTTTGTGTGTTTTGGTAGTTGCTTTATTTGTTTTCCTTGCTTTTCTTTCTTTGTAGTTTGTTTAGTTTTTGTTTACCGTGCTTCTTTTTTATACTATCTCACTTTGGTAATTGCTTATCCATTTCTTTTGTTTTTTTTTTTATTCTTAGTAGGCCTTCTAGGATTGTGGTTTATTTGCTGTAGTCTTAGGATTGTTGAAGTTTTCGGGGGTTAAAGTGGTCGGAGTTAGAATAGTTTTTGCATGCTCGGTAGGAGATCAATTAAAAATCCCCTAATTCCTCTTAATCCTAAACCCGATAGGATACAAGGTATTTTAGGAATTTAGGAGATCTTTTTAAGGAGATGGCCGATCCTAATCATCCTTCTAATCCTCCCATTCCCCTAATGAATCCCATTCCACCTCATGATCACCATAGGCATCAAGCCCAAGATTATTTTAGACAAGAGCCCCGTAGACTGGATCCACCAATAGATAAAGAACCCACTCTTAGGCAATTCTTCTTTCTCGAGGCCTTTAAGCCTAATTTGGCTATTCAATTTCCAAGTTTAGGGGAGACGAACTTCGAGATTAAGCCTAATATGTTGGCCATGCTTCCTTCCTTCTATGGGAGAAGCAATAAGAGTCCGCTAGAGCATATTACTAATTTTGTTGGGATGAGTTCCACTCTCCATGTCCCCAATGTCTCCCAAAAGGTCATACGTCTAAGATTATTTCCTTTCTCTTTTAAGGATAAAGCCAGGGCTTGGTTGCATTCCATGCTTAATGGTTGCATTACTATATAGGCTGAGTTTCAATCTAAGTTCTTTCAAAATTTTATCCCATGGCCAAGACGGCCGATCTGAGGACTACCATTATGACTTTCTCCCAACATGATCTAGAATCCTTTCATGAGGCTTGGGAGAGGTTTAAAGACCTTCTTAGACAATGTCCACACCATGGGTATAGCAATCATGACTATTATACTATTTCTTTCGAGGCTTAAATGAACAAAATAGAATAATGGTCAATGCTGCCTCTAGTGGTGGTTTCTATCTTTTGAGGCCGACTGAGGCATGGGAGAAAATGGAGTTGATGGTCGAAAATTCTTTTCAAAATTTTGCTATGGAAAGATCTAGTCGGGGATGCAATGGGAAAACTATTAATGAGGTTGGAATCTCTTTAGATTTACCCACCAAGTTAGAGGCATTGACGAATAAGTTTGATCAATTCATTTCATTATCTCTTTCATCGCATGGTCATAAACCTAGTCCTATAGGTTCCTGCTCCGCCCCTTTAGTTGTTGAGGTTTATGCATTGTGTTCCGAGTCATCTCATGAGATTGTAGCTTGCCCTTTAGCATCCCAATTTCTCGAATTCATGAAAGAGTAAGTGTGTGCTACTCAAGGTTATTCTCGTGAGTACAAACCGTATTCAAACACATACAATCCGAGTTGGAGGGACAACCTAAAATTTTCTTAGAGACAAGGTCAGCATGAGTCTAGTTTACATCCCCAAACCCCACTTTAGCAGTGATCCCTTCTTGCTAATCCTCCAAGGTTTTACTATGTCAATCAATCTAGGATTTCTAATGTTCCTCAGCCACAAGCATTCCCTACTCCTTCTAGTAGTCAACCTACTAATGATGATAGGATTAAGAAGATGTTTCAGTTGATGCAACAAGAGTTAGCCAGTTATAGGCGGCTGATAGAGAGTTATTAGGATAGGGTAGATACCCAGTTAGGACAGTTTGCTAAGCAAATGAGCACTAGAGACCCCAGGAAATTACCTTCTCAACCAGAGATAAACCTTAGAGTCCAATTCTATTCCTCCACTGATATCACTTATCCCCTTTAGGCCCAGGCTAAGGCTCACCACTCTAAGGAGCGGTAGAATAGTGAATAATAGGATAGGAGTTGACTTTGCAGTGCTTGCACCTAGTGGTCCTTCCGAGTCTAGAGAGCCATATAGTAGGCCTATTGAGAGAGATTCTAGAGAGGGTCCTGTTGAGAAAGTTGAGCCTATTAGAGACCATGGAAAGAGTAGTACTTCCCGCCCTTATCGAGAGGGAAAAGAGCCTATTGATGATTCCCATGCTTCTAGAGGTGTTACACCTAGAGTTTCCTTCCCATCCGCTTTAAAGAGGCTTACACCTAGTGAAGATTCTAGGTTTTTCGAGATTTTAAAGTATTTTAAAGATCTTAAGGTCAATCATCATTTGATAGATGCAATCCTTTCCATTCCTTCCTATTCTAAGTTCTTCAAGGACCTTTATATAAGGAAGCGTAGATCATCGAACATTCCTAAAAAGGTGAGACTTACGGAGAAGGTGAGCAGTATTTGTACTTCGGGCCTTCCAGCCAAGATAAGTGACCCTGGAGCTTTCACCAATCCTTGTAGAATCCATGAGACTCAGATTGATTATGCCTTATTAGATATACGGTCTAGTGTGAATCTCATTCCCTACTCTGTCTATCAGCAGTTAGGTCTAAATGACTTCTCCCCTACACATTTTACTCTTCAGCTAGCTAATAGGTCTAATCGTAGACCTAGGGGTGTGGTAGAGGATGTTATGGTCCACATAGGTGAGTTTGTGTACCCTATTCACTTCATAGTATTAGATATATTCCACTCCCATTCTTTTAGGTCGCCCCTTACTTGCCACTACAGATGCTATTATTCATTGTAGGTCGGGGTTATTAGACATGAAATTTGCGAATTTGAGGTCCACTATGAAAGTTGCTAAGGTAGTGAATAGGGCTAGTATAGGAGGAGAAGATGGAGAAGAGTGTTTTAAAGTTGATGTCATTGATTCTTGTGTCGAGGACTTTATAGACAGAACTATGACCGATAGAAAAGATTTGAGAAAATTTGAGGAATTGATGTCTAGCTTTGATTTAGAGACCTTAGAGCAGAAATGTGTAGCCTCTACCTCCATAGTTGAGAGTTTTTTGATTGATAAGTCACTTGAGCGTAATCCTTCTAATCTTGACTCTAGTGATGTCCCATTAATGATGTTGAAGTTGAAAGTTGAAACCCCCTTGGTTGAGCCTAGTCCTTCTTTAAAGCTCAAACCCCTTCCCGATCATTTAAAGTATTCTTTCCTAGGCCCTAGTGAGACCCTTTCGATTATCATAGCTTCCAATCTCTCTAGTGAGCATGAGAAATGTCTCTTAGAGGTTCTTAGGAAACATAGAAAGGCTATAGGGTGAAAAATTGATGATTTGAGAGGCATAGACCCTTTGGTTTGCACGCATCATATTTACCTTGAGAATGGAGCCATTCCTTCTAGGGAGATGCAAAGGAGGCTAAACCCACACATAAGCGAAGTAGTTAAAAAAGAGATCATTAAGCTTTTAGATCTAGGCATTATTTATTTGATCTCTGATAGTGAGTGGGTTAGCCTAGTTTAGGTCGTCCCTAAGAAGTCTGGGATCACAGTTATAAAGAATGAGAGAGGAAAGCTTATCCCTACACGTACTCCTACGGGGTGGAGAGTTTGTATTGATTACAGGAAACTCAATTCCAAAACTAGGAATGATCATTTCCCATTGCCTTTTTTAGATTAGATTTTAGATAGAGTAGCTGAGCATAGCTACTATTACTTTTTAGATGGCTATTCCGAGTATAATTAGATCCCCGGGTTTCCCAAAGACCAAGAGAAGACCACTTTTGCTTGTCCCTATGGCACTTTTGCCTATAGAAGGATGCCCTTCAGTCTATGTAATGCCACAACGACATTTTAGAGATGTATGATAGCCATTTTTAATGACATGATAGAGAAGCATTTAGAGATTTTTATGGATGACTTCTTAACCTTTGGAGATAGTTTTGATGCATTTTTAAGTCAACTCTCTTTAGTCTTAGACAAATGTGTGGAGAAGAATCTAGTGCTAAGTGGGGAGAAATCCCACTTCATAGTGCAACGAGGGATAGTGTTCGGTCACATTGTCTCATCTAGTGGTATTCAAGTCGACCCAGCTAAGGTAGAATTTATTGAAAAATTGTCTGTCGCTAAGAGTGTTAAGGATGTTAGATCTTTTCTAGGGCATGTAAGATTCTACCGTAGGTTTATTAAGGATTTTAGCCATATAGCACATCCCTTGTCTAAGCTCCTAGCACAAGATGTTCCCTTTGAGTTTAATGATGAGTGTGTTAAAGCTTTTGATAGGCTTAAATCTTTATTGTCTACGTCCCCAATCATTTAGCCACCTGACTACAGTCTCTTATTTGAGGTTATGTGTGACGTATCCGATTATGCGATAGGAGCTATTTTAGGTCAATAGCAAGGTAAGTTGCCCCATGTAGTATACTATACTAGCAAGACTCTTGATGAAGCTCAAAAGAACTATACCACCATAAAAAAAGAGCTTCTACCAATAGTCTTCTCCCTTGACAAGTTTAGGTCGTACATCCTGGGGTCTAAAGTGATTGTCTACACCGATCATGCAACATTAAGGTATTTGTTATCTAAGAAAGAATCTAAGTCCCGCTTGATTAGGTGGTTGCTCCTTCTTCAAGAATTCGATGTTAAGATCCAAGATAAAAAGGGTAGAGAAAATTTAGTTGCAGATCACCTTTCTCGTCTTGTTAGTGAATATTCTAGTGATCCATCTCCTTTTCGTGATTTATTTCACGATAAGCAATTGTTTTCCATCTCTCATCACACATCTTAGTTTGCTCATATTGTCCATTATCTTGCAATAGGGCATTTTCCTTCCCATTGGGAGAAGAGAGAAAGAGAGATGTTCCTAGCATAAGTTAGGCATTTCTTTTAGAAGGATCCCTATCTTTTTAAAGTGTGTGTGGATCAAATGATTCACCAGTGTGTGCTTGAGGATGAGTTTGAGAGCATATTAAGTGTGTGCCACGATGAGGGGTGTAGGGGTCACTTTAATGGGAAGAAGACCTCCACGAAGGTCTTGCAGTGTGGATTATTTTGGCCCAGTCTCTTTAGGGATGCCCAAGAGTATTGCAAAAAGTGTTTTAGATGTCAAGAATTCGAGTCTATCTCTAGGAGAAACATGATGCCTTTTTCCCCTATTCTTCCATGTGAGCTATTTGATGTTTGGGGTATAGATTTCATCGGTCCATTTTCACCTTTCTTTGGGTATCAATACATTTTTTTGGCCATTGATTATGTGTCCAAATGGGTTGAGGCTATTCCCACGTGTACTAATGACCATAGGGTAGTAGTGAAGTTCATTAAGGAGAACATTTTCTCTAGATTTGGAGTCCTTAGGGTCTTAATTAGTGATAGGGGATTGCATTTTCGCTGTAGGACTTTAGAGGCCTTGTTGAGAAAATATTCAGTCACCCATAAGGTAGCTACTCCTTATCAGCCACAAACTAGTGGACAAGTAGAGGTGTCCAATAGGGAGATCAAGCACATTTTAGAGAAAACAGTTAGGCCCGATAGAAAGGATTAGTTTATTAGATTAAATGATGCTTTATAGGCCTACCGTATCACTTTTAAAACTCCCATTGGCATGTCTCCATATAGATTAGTTTATGGGAAAGCTGGTCAGTTGCCAGTAAAACTAGAGCATAGGGCTTATTGGGAAATCAAGGCCCTAAACTTTGAGTTGGCAAGAATAGGTGAGAAGAGAAAGCTTGACCTAGAAAAGTTAGAGGAGCTTAGGTTTGAGGCGTATGAGAACACCAAGCTTTGTAAGGATAGGATGAAGAGAATTTATGATAAACACATTATTAAGAAGTCATTCTCCCTCTCTGATAAAGTTTGGTTGTTTAACTCACGTTTGAAGCTCTTTCCAAGTAAGTTCAAGTCAAGATGGGATGGTCCGTATGAATTGTTGGTTGCCTACCCTTTCGAAGTGGTCAAGATCACTTAAAGGATGGCCGAGAGTTGACAGTAAATGGGCAATGCCTAAAGCATGCATATGATCTGAGCATGGCTCATGTGGAAGTTTTAATACTTTAGGATCCCATATATGGAGGTTGAAGATGAGTTAATGTTCACCTGGCTGATGGCATGGTGGTTAGCGCTACAAGGAGGCAACTTAGGTTCAATTTGCAATTTTGCACTTATTTCATTTCCTTTCTTTTTGTTTTTCTTTCTCTTTCTTGCACCCACACCAAAGTGTTGAATCCCAATCCTTTGTCCATTCAGATAAAATGTTGCTATTTTTTTATTTTTTGCTCATGCCAATGTAAGCATGCATAGGCAATGCTACTAACCTTATTTTCCTTGAGTATTTATGAATTATGAGTCACAAGGTTAGTAGTATGTTGATCTATCATTGGCATGAAGAACTTTGAAGAAAATGCAAGGTTGTATCAATTGTTTCTCCACTTGTTCCCCATGTTTCTACCCTATCCCTACCACCCTTACTTGCTTTGTATAACCTATTTGCTTGTTTATACGCTTCACTTCATTTGCTTGAGGACAAGCAAAGTTTAGGTTAGGGGTGTAGGAGTTTGGTTTTCTTGTTATATGCTTTATGTAGGGTAGATTGCAATATGTGTTTAAAATGGTGAAAAAAAATTTCTATTTTTAATGCATGTAGAGCTATTTATTTCTTAGTTGATCATTGTGTTGGCTTTTGTGATTGACTTTACTGATTGGTGAATATGAGTTGCATTGTGGGGAAGTGAATGAAATGGACTAAAAACTAAGTCTTGGAAGACTTACCTTTGGAAGTTGTGAGGAGTGAGGACCTTTAAGAACATCCCTTGTAGCCACCCCATAGCTTGGTAGGAAAGAGTGAAGAAAGAAAGGGTTGTTGATGTGAGTGCCCCTCCCTTGATTTGTCCTTTTTCTCTTGCCTAAGCCTTTCTTTTTTTTCTCTTTTTGTTTGAATACAATGCAAAGCATGGAAAATAAAAACAAAATTGAAAAAGGCAAAAATGTGCAAAAATATCAAAAAGATAAAAAAATTAAAAAAGAGAAAAACCCAAGAGCACCAACAAGTTTTGTGAATAAGTGCATAAGTGATACAATATCAACGTAGCACATGCTATCATTTTTGCAGATATGTGAATAAGGCTTTTATAAGCCATTACATTTGTATATTCTCTTTCTTCATGTCATTTTGGCTTTGTGTATATTGGGGAGGCCATGTTAGTTGAGGGGGCATGAAATATCAACATCTCAAGTGTGTGCGTTACAATCCTAGGCTTGTGGTGGATTCGCTACTTGGGAAATTCCTAGAAGGAACGAGACCCCTTATGAGTAGAGAGAAGATCCAAAGAGACTTGGGGATCTCTCCACAATAGGAATGCCCCCTTCATGCTTCTTAGACTAACTTTGATAGCGAGTCAATCCTTTAGGTAATCCAATGCATCGACTTTAGAAATAAACTTGAGATTGGGCTTGCTTGGGGACAAGCAAGAAGAAGGCTTGGGGGTGTTGATGTGTTGTGTTTTTGTGTGCGTTTATGTTGTTATTTGCCCATGTTTAAAGGTGTTAAGTGCTCATAAAGATGCATTAGTGTAGTACTTATGTTAAGAACAGGCCTAAGCATAAACAATTGTACATATTGAGTTTAAGAGACAATTGCTATACTAATTGCTTGTTTTCAATGATTTAGGTGAACTTTGGGTTAAGATCGAGATTGAACGTTGATGGTGATGAAAATGGGAGATGCGCACGTCAAGGGGAGAAGATCGGAGGCCAAAAAGACAAAGAATGGAGGAAGAAAAGTCAACCAGACGACTTAGAGGAGTAGCCAGTCGACCGGGTAGGTTGACCAGCCACTCCAGATAGGAGCCCAAAATTGCCGGTCTAGTTCCCTTAACAAGCTGGTCGACTGGCCAGTCCAGAGAGCATCACTTTTAAACCTGGATCAGTTAAGAAGATAAGCCAGTTGACTAGCTGTACGTAGCAAATGCTATAAAAACCTTGACTTTTCAGCTTTTAAAAGGGAGAGATACTTTTAGACCCGTCACACACCTGTCACACATACACAAAAAAAACCCTATCTACGCTACCTCTAACACACACAATCACACACTTTTCACCTAGATTCAAACTTATTTGAAGGATTCAAACACTTGGATTAAAGCCTTTTCAAAGATATTTGTACAAGAATTGCTGGGATAGAAGAGACTCTTCTATTCTCTGCCTCATCCTCTTTTATATTATGTTTGAGCAGATTTGTTTAGGGTGACGATACTTGTGTAATGGGTTGATTCTATGCTTCTATATTATTGGATTTAATTGCTTAATATATATATACATATGCTATGTTCTTATTGTTTCAGTGGCTATTGTTTAATACATGTCTAGGTGTTTGATAATATGCCTATAAGAACTGCATATGTATAAATTGAAGTTTATTTACTACTAAACACCTTTAATCTATTCTATAATCATGTCTATGTGTTTCTGTGTAGATTTTATAAAGTGGATAATGCTTATGTTCATGTCCATGTGTATGTTTGCATGCCTAGTGGTAAATATGACCTCAATATTGCATACATATTGGTTCAAAAGTACTTTTAATAGTGTAATCTGAGCATGACGATGTTTAGTAGTTGAATAGGTCCTTTTGTTCGCGAACACCTTAGCCTAGAATATGTATAAATGTGCTAATAGCTCAAATCCCACTATTGTGACCCTAGAATAATGAAACATAATTAAAGACTAGTCTAAATCGAGTCTCTTTTGGCTTTAAATCCAACCAATACGTTTCACTCAAAAGATGCACTCAAAAGATGACCTCAAGGCAGGATCCTCAAGTACTAATAAAGCTAAAGGTCCATCATCGACTAACCTCTTTATATGTTTATGACTAATATGTCCTAAACGCAAGTGCCATAAGTATGTGTCATTGGTTTGAGGAACTTTCCTTTTAAGCGGGTTATTTGTTTGCTCTACATTAAATGCCGCAATTATAATAGGATATAGGAAAAATAAATTATCATGCATTCTACCTGAACAAATAAAATTCCCATATCTACTAATGTCAACACCAGATGGAAACTAACTAAAAAACCATCCATTATTAACTGACTAATAGAAATAAGGTTTTTTTGAAATCCCGGAACATAATAAATATTGTTCAAAACTAATTGCCTATTGCATGAAAAATTTAAAGAAATTTTTCCAACTACAACTGCCTAGACCTTCGCTCCAGTCCCAGCGTGAAGGGAAAATTCTTCTCTACTGAGCTCCTTCGTTACCTGAAACCCATGCATAGACTTGCAAATATGGTTAGTGGCTCCAGAATCTGCAATCCATGAATCTCTAGATTCAACCACTAAACAAGTTTCCATATAGAGTGCTCGAGGTATACCTACTTGCCGTTGGGCTTAAATTTTAGGGCAGTCTTTCTTCCAGTGCCCCTCCTGGCTGCACTTGAAACCCTTTGGAATTAGCAGCTGCTCCCTGTTTTCAGCCTATACCACTCTTTTACCTCTTATTTGGTCCATTACCCTGCAGTTGCTTCCTCTTGTTGTTCTTGGTTTTTTCCTTACCTTTTGGTTTAAAACCAGAAGAGAAAGTTTGCGCAACATGTGCTTGGCCCTTAGGCTTCACAACAGCCTCAGTTGCTTAAAGCTCTTTCATCAACACCATCAAGTTTAAGTTTAGCTTGTTCGTGTTATAATTCAACTTGAACTAATTGTATGATAAAGGCAAAAGTCTCCAGGATCATGTCCGCCTACGATTGTTCGTCTATGTTTGCCTCTAGAACTTTGGCTACATTGACGCAATCCATTCTCTTAAGAAAATGCTCCCTGACAGATGCTCCTTTAGCCATTCTAGTAGTCATAATTTCCCTCAAAGCAGCTTGCCTGGTAGGCCTGCTTTGATCAGCAAACATGTTTGGCAGCAAGGTTATGATCTCCTTAGCTGTCGCCATCCTTTGGTGCTCATTCTATAGAGCATATGAAATAAAAGCTAACATATAGCACTTGGCCATGTTGTTAGCTTTTTGCCATTTCTGCTTGGCCTCACGGATAGCGTCATTAGAGTTGGCCCTAACAACTGGACAAGGAGTTGTGAGGACATACTTGTACTTCTCGGCAGTGCGTACTATGTCCATATTTCTCTTCAACTCAACAAAGTTCTCTCCAGTGAGCTTGTGCTCTCTAAGAATAGTAGTGAGTGGACTTAAAGAAGCCATTTGATTTTTGGATAACAATTGTTTTTTTATTAATAAATATGATCTAAAACATGGGTGCAAAAGTAATATGTATGTAACAGTGGAAAAGGAAAAAAAAACATGCACTTATCTTATCACATTTATGCCCTTTTGTAAATAAACCCAAAAACTACAATTGTAACAGTGTCTCAGTCCTATCACATGAACTCCATCGATAAGATGTTCGAACTAATGAATAATTGAGTTAAGCCTCGCTTATTTGATTGTCATTTACCTATGTAGACACTACCTAAGTGAGATTCAATCACTATTTGGTTTGGCTTCTCAAACTTTGTAGAGAAATCCATTGATAGGATGGCCGAACCTACTATTTGCGTTGAGTGTTTTGACCAATCCTTGTGTCATTCCCTGTTATGTTCTGGACATAGATCCCCCGATGGGGTGGTGACTCTTACCCATATATCGTGAGGTGGTCTCTACTAGAGAACTCCACCGACGGGGTGGCCGGACTCTCTAACACCCTTATGAATGCGCACTTCAAGATCATCTTACTAAACTGAGTAGGGTGACACCCTCCAATGGGAAGGTTAATGTTTCCCACTCTTAGCATGAACTGGAATTGGAAAGTCGTGGGGTTCTTTCCCTTCCTCTCTCCTATTCAATCTTTTAATGTAAGGGTTTTAAAACTTCTCTATTTTGTCTTGATACAATTTATTTTCAATCTTAATACCCTTTGAACGTAAATCCTCTTTATGTTACAAAATTAGCCATTTGTATCAAAATAGAGTTGAGACCTAAATCCCGACTTCAAGAAACCTTTAGGTAGGTATTCCAAAGTTTAGTTAAGTCTTGTATGGTTCTTAGGATTTAAAGTCCACAAATTAAAATCTAACTAATTTGGCCATCTCAGTTTGCATCTTTAGACTTAATTGTTTTGCAATTATCTAGTCTAAGTAACTTAGATTGTTAGGACTTAACAAACTTTGTTTCTAAAACTAATTCTAAGGGTTTTGCCAATTTTAAACCCTATTAGGTGGAAAATATGACTATGTGATGTTGGGCATGCTCATGATCATACATACAAGTAATCATATAATAAAGACAAAAAATATAAAACATCCATACCACATGGTTCTCTCATGATGGCTCTCCATTCAATGCTTTATGCCATAATGGCCCAAAACCAAAAACTTAAGCTTGGCCAATGTTTTGCTCCATGGACCTTAGACCCAAATTGGCATCTTTGATTGGTTTGGACCTCCCTTTGGCTCTCCCAAGCCCTCAAACGCCTCTCTCCATGGATCTTGATCATTTTCTTCTCTATGAATGCTTGTGATGCTCTCCGATGGAAAGGGATATTACATGAAATTATGCTAGAAAACCTATACAAGCTTCTAATACTAAAAGAAACATAAATTGGCCCAAAAATACATGTCATTTAATTCCTATGCTTCTTTTAAACCGTAGCTACAAAATTTTTCAGCAAACAAATTACATGTAAAACCATCCTATGATCATACAATGATGACCGTACATTAATTCTAAACATCATACATACGAACCATCATGAGAGACTAATAAGAGCATGGAAGGCTAACCCTAGGTCAATTATTACTAGCGTTCTTTTCAATTCTAGTATTCTAGATCGATTATCCTAAGCATGTGTAGTGGTAACCTACTCTAATACCACTTGAAGAATCTAATAGGAACATGGATGGCTAACCCTAGGTCAATTATTTAAAATTTTAACCCTAGGTGCAGCGGAAAAAATAACTTGCATACAAAAATATAGATAAACAAGATTACAAAGTAAAAATGTTAGAACAAATTTACCTCCTGGAGTAGAAAAACAGCCAGAAACTTTTACTAATTATCGAACTACCTTTTGGACCTTTGATTGACAATCTAACCATTGGATTTGAAGCCCTTGAAGTGTAGAATGTCCTACTAAAATTTTAGCATGATCCAATAAGTGATGAACACCTGATCAAGCCTGAATTTGAGATTGCGTAGACTGTAACAGAAAAAACACAGTTTCTGTCCTTTTGTGTTTTTCTTTCCAAGACCTCTATAATAATGACCCAAATGCTTTTCATTTTACCTACTATGACTGGGGAGATTTTATCAAAAAGCAAGAACAAAATTATTGGTGAAAGAATTGGTTTTAGAATTAAGAAGTCTATTTTTGTTTTTGGTCGATCAAGAGAAGAAGAAGAGAATTCTTTCTTTTCTAAACTTTTCCAAGAACATACATGTCTCCAAAACTTTTTTGGTGTACAAAAACTTCTTTATTTTATCAAACTTAGATGACCCCCTTTAAGAGTTCACTTAGCAATAGAATTCCTACGTAGACTAGAATTTTATCTTGAGGAGTTTAAATTCGAGTAGAAGATCTTTAAGTAATAAGAGTTTCAAATTAAAATCAACTCTTGCCTAATCTTCTAGAATTTGAATCCCAACAAATCTTCTAGAATAAGTGGGCCCCACTATCCCTTTCTTCTTTCCGAATTTGGACGCCTCCCTACAAGATGACTTGACAAATTAAATATTCCGAGATAGGAAACTTGGAGTTCAAGATTTTTGAATTATCTTGTAAAAATATAGCAACTCCATCCTAATTTGGAAAACCTACTCAAAAATCACGTCTCACATACCTAGAAGCTTTAGGAAAGAGATTAAGACACATTCTAATTATCCACATTAAAACTTGGACTAATAAGAATTAAGAACAAATCTTATTTCCTATTTTCAAGAATCCTAATGCAATTAGAACTCTTATGAAAACACACATTTAGCAATCGACCAATAAGGAAATATTCAAGAAAAGACTTCTAATGTTTAAAACAATATCTAGCTAGCAAAGGGACCAAAAGACATAGCTACCCTTGGCTCCCAAAATGACCAAAATGCCCTTGCCTCCCCTTAGGGGACATAATGTCCATTTTGACTGTAATCTATTTCACCACAAGACCAAAGCTACACCCAAGGATAATTACCAATGCCAAAAGCTTGTCACAACAATGAGTGGCCTTTCTCTTTAACCTACTAAGCAAAATGACCAAAACGCCCCTTCTTTGTCGTAGTTAAGGTCGGTCCTTTGACTGTACCATCACTTCCTTAACTATCTCTAAACCTTGGAATAGCTAGTCCAAGATATCAATCACCTTCTAGTCACATTACTCTTGATCTCAGGAGCAACCCACAAGTTAAATGATTGATATACCCTTGAAGGATTATACCACTAGATATAGATTTAAATGATCATATAGACAAGACCAAGGCTGTATATAGAATCTACCATTGCATATGCATGTCCCAACTGACCAAAACTCAACACCCAATGCACAGAGCTATTGACCCTAACCAAGCAAGGTCTCACTCATAGTGGATCAAAGTGTTGAACCCTAACTCCACCAATTTATCCACATTTGCTCAAGATTGAGAGCACTGGCCACTTAGCAGCAGTGAGTACTGTGTTTTTTAACTTTGATAGCATAGTTATGAGAACACTAATTCATAGTGGTTCGGTCCAATGCGTAACACACGCATTAAAGCGACAAGTGTAGAAAGGCCTCTAATGACCTAGATAGGTTACCCTTACAAGGAGACTTGCTTATTATAACCATATCTTGGTAGAGTGCTGGAGTGCCCAGCACCACCATACAATTGTGAGACATTACTAAGTCTAGACTTGGACCTGTTGTGCGTCTAGCCTCACTACGTACCTAAGTCCTTAGTTAATGTCATTGAGCTTTTACTAATACACCACATAATCATACACCAGAGACAATGAATGAAATTGAAATTCAAAAAGACAACCTTCTTTACCAACACTGAGATGAACTTAGGTTTGGACTTGCTTGTGGACAAGTAAGGAAAAGGTTCGGGGGTGTTGATGTGTCTTGGTTTCATATGTGTTTGCATTACTTGTTCCTATGTTTGTAGAGGTGTATTATGCTATATAGAGTGCATTAGTGTAGCTTTACATTTTATTTGTGCATACTAGGATGCTATTGTGCATAGTTGAGCTTAAAGAGTAAACACTACACTAAAGTGCACTTATTTTATGTTTTAGGTGAGTTTGAGGATTGTTTAGAGATTAATAAAGATGGAGATGGCTTGGGCAAGAATTGAAGAAGATTTTAAGGATGAAAAGTGGAAGAAAATCAAGTTTAGAGGCTTCCAAACAAAGGTCAAGGCAACTAGAAGCAAAACGGAGAGAAAATGAAGCAAAAAGAGAGCAAATAGGCACTACCGGGACACTGGCTTCAGAGTATCGGTGCAACCCCTCCCTATTCCGCCAAAAATAGAGAGCAATCTTCTACTAACAGAATAGAGGTTTCTTGGTACTGGTGCACTGGTTAGGTGTTTGAGTAGTCGTGAAAAATTGGCTATATAAGCCCTCTTTTGGCCGTTTTATAAAAGAACAAGTCATATTCTTTCACACCCATATCCCAAAACCCTGATCCTCTCTCACCCACCTAACACACTTACTTCTAAACACATTTAGAACCTAGGAATCAAGCTTCTAAGAGGATCAAACACTAGGATTTGTGCATAGCTCATGGATTGTAAAGCATGGATTTGGATAGAAAGGTATCTCTCTTTCGTCCCAAATCTAAATATGTATGATTAGAGCTATGTAGGGTGATTACTCTTGTATTATGAATTGATTACTACTTTTTATTAATGGGTACTTGATGGATTTATGTATATATGCTTTATGCTTAGGGTTTCAAAGACTATTTACATACAATTCTATGTGTTTGTTGAAATGCCATAATGAAGTTGTATATGTATATTGAAGTCTATTATGCTGTTAACCATCTCTGAATCATTATGCTAGCGCAAAGGATACATATTTAGGGCTTGGCATTAGAGAATACACTGGCATATTTTACTACCAAACACATAGACTTGCTTAGATTGCACCAATTTAAGCAATAGTACCCAACATGTAAGCAATAGAAGTTATCTATGCTATAAAGCATGCAAACACACACATTGACATATATATAAGCATACCCATTTCATGTAATCATCAAACAAGCACATAGACATGCTAGCACAATGATTTAGAAATGGTTAATAGCAAAATAGACTTCAATATACATATGTAACATCATTGAGGCATTTCTACAAACACATAGACATGTATGTAAATTTGCCATAGAAACCCTAAGCACAGGCACACGCACGCACACACACACACACACATATATATACATATATATGTATACAAACATATATATACATATATATGTATACAAACATATATATACATATATATGTATACAAACATATATATACATATATATGTATACATACATATATATACATATATATGTATATATTCGTCAAATACCCATAACAATAATGTAATAAACATCCATAATACAGGAGTAAATCACCCTACAAATCTCTAATCATACATGGATCAACTTGAGATAAAAGAGAGATACCCTTTCATCCATAGCCATGCTTTACAATCCAAGAGCTTATGCCCTAAATCTTGTGTTTGATCCTCTTAGAGGCTTGATTCCAAAGTGTTTTTATCTTTAGATATGTGTATGAGGTAGGTGAAAGTTAGGGTTTAGTGTGTCAGAAGTGGGTGTAAAGTGCTTGTGAATGGATTATTATCTGATAAGTTCTCTCTACATTGGGCTCTATATATAGCTGATAGCAGCACTACCAATCGACCATACCGATCAGCCGGTCACTGGAACGGGTTGACCGGTATCTTTCTCTATTCTCTAGAATAACTAGTTAATCCTACCGATTAGCTGGTACGTTCGACCGGTACAGCTATTCTTCAAAGGCATCGATCGGTTCTTCAAATTGCTTCAAAACTCCATCTTCTTTGCTTTCGGCCTTTACCTCGCAACCCTACACCTTCTATCTTTATCACCCATTATCATGCAAGCTCCAATTTCACCCTATAACTCACCTATGTCACAAGATTAAGCTTTTAGTGTAGCATTTAACCTTAAAACTAACTATATACACTTACATTCTTATATGCACAAATATAGTATAAACATTACACTAAAGCTATCTAATTATCTCAAAAACACCTCTAAATAAGTATAGAAACACAAATGCATATGCACACAAAACCAACACCTCACCAAGCCCAAGAACATGAATTGATTTGTGCTTTAAAAATTGACTCACTATTATGATGCATTGATTGATGGTGCTTAAGTAATGATTAGACTTAGTTGAGTCTCTTTAGCTTTAAACCTAGCTAATAGGCTACCGGCTTAGTTTAATCGACCTTATATGGACTAGGTCTTGGCTTTAAACCCAGCCAATGGTTTAGACACTAGGATAAGATCAATCAACATCACCTAGAACCCTAAGTAACTAGCCTAAAAATACTAGTTCATAAGGGTGACCAATATAGGGATAGACCTGCACCGAGCCCTAGGGGATAATAAGGTAGTTTTTTAGGACTTTAGACAAGAGCAATCTAGAAACGCCATCAAAAAGCCCTAATCAAGAATGTAGTAAGTACCCATATTCAAGTGGAAGTCACCGTATTCCCCATTGTTTCCCCTTAGATAGCTTGTTTTCACCATTATCCCATATACATACACTCTATTTTCTTGTCCTTTGTCTAGATTTACTTTCCTTCGAGCTTTATTAAATCCAAAAAACCCTAAAAATAGTTAGTTTAGGTTCTTTTTAGTAGCTTTCTAGGACACATAGCTTAAGACCACACACAGCTAGCCTCCCTGTGAAAGAACAACCCTATACTTGCTGGCTTCACTACCCACAACCCGTGCACTTATGGGTTTAAACTAATGATCAACAAGCTGGGCTGGCCCAGGCCCACTTGCCATCTTGAAGAGAAGCTGACGAGATGGTTGAAATGTTTAAAGCTATATTGATGGCCAAGAGTTATACCCAGAAAGAAGGTATCAATTATGAGGAAACCTTCTCACTAGTAACCATGCTAAAATCCATCAAGATACTCTTTGCCATCATTTATCATTACAGGATATGGCAAATAGACATCAACACAGATGGATATATTAGAGCAGGCCAGGAAGCATGGTTTGTAAGGTTAAAAAGTCTATCTAAGGACTTAAGCAAATATCTAGAGCATGGAACATCAAATTTGATCATATGGTTAGGTCTTTTAGCTTTGACTAAAACATTGATGAACCATATGCCTATAAGAGGTACAATAAAGACACTATGACTTTCCTAGTTCACTATGTAGATGACTTCTTGTTTCTTGGTAATGATCTAGGGATGTTATCATCCATAAAGGTATGGTTATCTTCTCAGTTTCATATGAAGGATATGGGAGAAGTGAGTTATGTGCTTGGGATCAAGATTTTGCAAAACCAGGAGAACAAAAGGCTTATATTATCCCAAGCTTCTTACATAGAGACGATTTTAGTCAAGCTCAATACGGGAAACTCCAAGAAAGGTTTCTTACCTTCTAGACATGAAGTTACTCTATCTTAGGATCAACGTCCTCAGAACCTCAAGAGACAAAGAAGATGAAAAAGATACACAGTAAGTCCAAGTCTAGTTTTAAAAATATCACAAATTGGTCTATAGTCGAATGGTAGTATTGGGTACTCTACCGAGATAAGGCTATAAAAGATGAGTCTCCCAACAAGGGTGATCTACCTAGTTCATTCAAGGGTCCTTCTAGACTTTGCTCCTAGTATATGTATCATGCGTTGGACTAGACTACCATGAGTATTTCTTTTGGAATCGTGCCATCACATATAGAAGACAAGGGAATCACTACTTCTGAGTAACTGATGCTCTCAACCTTGAGCATATATGGATAAATTAACAAAGTTAAGGCGCAGGACTTTAATGTACCATGAGAAAAGGTCTTTTGTGATAAGATTGTCTACCTCATACATTAGGTGTTGTATCCTAATCAGTTAGGACATGCATATGCGATAACAGAGTTTGTGCCCTCTTGGATTTGTCCTATTGGTCATCATAAATCTAGATCTAGTGATGTTATCCTTCGGAGGTCTATCAATCATTTGGCTTTTGGGATGCTCCCTAGATCAAAAGATCCACGACCAATTGGTGATCATTGTCTTAGACTAGAGATTTCAAGGTTCCAGATGTTGTCTCAAAGGTGATAGTATATGAAAGGACCAACCTTGACTATAGGTGTACATAAATGGACATTTTTGTCATCTTACACGGTTGGTCAAAAACAGTGGTTGCTTGTGTTAGGAATAGTGTCCTCAAGTCAGTCATCTATTGTATTTCTAGGATTGTTCACATGCGAGTTATCTTAATAATATTTGGCCATTACATTATACTGCACCATCTTCTTTTGTTTTGATCATGATGTAGTTCCTTAGAACAATTGTATGGAGCATGCGAATGAGGCTTGGTTCTGATTGTTCTTAAATTATGTCCATAACAAAATGATAGAATTGGTACTAGAACATCAATTCCTTTGAGCAGAGGTTATTGTCTGTCACATGGGTTGGTTATCCTCATGACCAATGGGTGTTAGGACACCGGTGTGACACACAGGTAAGGTGTAAAGACATGCTTACCAAATATGACTCACTTACAAGCATCCTACGGTACTTACCCTACTGTCAAAGGATTGCTTGTAATGCACATGGTTGTAGTATTCCCTTTGACTTGAGACTACCATAGAGGCTTTCGAATTACTCCTCGTACTTTGGTGCCGGACTACCCAAATTTCCAATTTGGTGACTAAGGGTTACTGGGTACGAGTGAGTTTCGTGAAGTCGATGTGCAAGACAAGATAGGATTGACCTGCTCTGGGGTATTAAGAGAATGATGTTCCACCTAGTCCTAACTCATTAAATCTTTTGCCAAAGCTTTCTGCGTGATATGTCACGGAGTTGTGTCATGATAAGATTAGAACTTAATATGGAATAACTAATTAGGGGTTTGATATTTAACCATGCTCCTAGGGCTATTTCAAAATATCAAGGGTCCTCGGGGATCTAACATAATGCCCTGTTTCATTGATAGTTGTCTTGCAACTATTCACCTTATTTGGACATTAGGAACTGTTGCCAGACAGTATCTCTAATTAGTACAAAAATTGTCCTTATATTAGCATCTTAAGTTTGAACCTATGGAGTCATGCAAAAGGTTGAGAATTTTATTAATGGATTGATCTATTACATTTAATTGAGAATTAAAGATTCCATTATTTAATTGTGAGTTAAATAAAGGAATTAATAATTAATATGTTTGAATATTTAATTGAGAACTAAATATTTAATATTAATATTAGGAGGACACGTATTTAATTTTATCTACTTTTTGCTAGCGTAGAAAATGTAGCATGAATTAAATCTTGGGCTACTTGGGTTAAGCATTAAATAATGATTTATTCTAAATTTTGTCTTGGACATGAGAAGTCCAAAAAGCCCAAAAAGGTTTAGGCCTAATTGGGTTGGAGGAATTGATCCTAGAATTGTGAAGGACAAATTCATTTTGTTCTATAAAAGTAGAATAATTGTATTTATTTTTTATTTTGTCATTAGTTTTTCACAAAAAAGAAAAAACCTCCTCCACAAAAGGAAACCCTAGCCTCCATCAGTAGATCTTGGTCGCGTACAAAGAGGAGAAAAATCAAGCTTTTGCAAGGCTACTTGTCAAGAAGATGTATTTGTGTCCCAAATATCCAGGTATTCTCCATGTTCTTCGTGAATTTTTAATTCTCAAGAGTTTGATCCTTGGATGAATTCTTAGAAAAGTTCCGTAGAATTCCTTCACTTGGTATGAAAGCCAAGACTCTTTCTATACATTTCTATCTATTTTATTGCACAGTCTAATTTTATTGAATACATATTATGATATGTTATAGATCTGAAAGTCAAATATTTGTGTATAATTGTGTGCCCATTTTTTGTTGTAATCAGCCAATTTTCATTTTTTTGAAAAATTTGAGAACTACCTTCAATTTTGTTTGAGCATTGATGATGCTAGAACAAATCTAATCTGTTAATAAAAAACAATGTCTTGTTAATGTCAAGGATGGGATTCAAAACCCATATCCTTTCTAGACCTGTTTCTTAAATTAGCACCTTAGACTAACTTGGCCATCTTGACTGCTTTACCATAGCAATAGTTTTGATTTACTTCTGTAGTTGTCTAATTTTCATAAAAACATTTTACAGAGAAGGGAGACTAGATCATCTTCTCCACTCCCACAAACCTACGATGGCTGCTTTTGCAAACATAATAAATTCCAAATTCAAAAAAAAAGAGTTCTTCTCTTGCCTTCCCATCAAAGACGAGTTGATGGCCATGATTGATAGAGTTTTGAGTCTTTGCTTTCAGTCTTGGTTGATGGCCATGGTTGGTCGAACATGGTGCCATGTTGATGGCAACGATGAACCATGGTGATGTTGTTTATATGTATATATGGTGTTGATGATTCTTTTTCTCTTTGTGTGTTTTTTTTTTTTTTTGGCTGATGGTGGCGGTACTTGACAAAGGAGGTAGGGGATGGCAGCTAGGGTTATTTTTTTTTAAGAAGATGGTTTTTATTTTAAAACCCAATAAATAAAAAAAACCACGCGCGTTTTATAGCCAGTAGGAATAGAATTTGTGCCTTTTGCAAGGGTTTTGCTTCCTCTTACTAGTCTAGCTATAGGTAAGCCGTATTTGAGAAAGTATTTTCTTTTAATCATATGTTTTTGTTAGGCATTAAATAAAAGAAAAATGTTTTTTAATAACTATGCCGACCAAGTTTTAAACCCAAATGTTTTACATGACTAGTCATCTCCTTTACCATTTGTGCTGCATTGTTCTCTAGGGTTGAATGCTTGTTCTCTATTTTTAATAATAAATGATGGTGTTATGTATAATCTAATTAATGTTAATTAAGTTATATATTAATAAATAGTTTATTAAATGCCTAAAAATTATTTTATTTGATAAAATAGATTTTTCCTTTATAATAAATATTTGATATTTTTTTAAATCCATTATTTGTCAAAAATATGTTTTTAACACCCAATTAATTTTTAAAATTATTTTTAATTAATTGGATAGGCCCAAAATTTTTTGAAAATTTTGTTTTTGATCCTAATTGTTTCAAAATTATTTGGTGAGGTCATTTTAATTTGATTAAATTAATCTAATTATTGTGCGATAAAATCATGGAATTGTCTATGCTCTTATATTTTGATGTATGACATATTATGAGGTGGTTATGGACTTGCATATCATGTTTACTATTGCATTTTATTTGTTAATTATTGTAATTAGTTTTTGACTTTTTAAATTGGGCCTGCGAGCCCAACCTTCTCTTAAATTTGGTTGTAAAATCCCTCTCCCAAGTGATGTATTCGCTCCTTTAGAAGGAGTTATTCTTAATTATTTTGTAATTAGCAGCTTTTAGCGTGATCGAGACGAGAAATTGAAGACCAAGAAGTTGAAGGTCTAGGCCTGTCTAGGTTTCCCAAAATTAAAATGTAATAATTTAGTTTTGCATAATACAATGGCCCATGATAGCTCTAGTGGGCCATACTAAGAAAGCCCATAACCACCTGCATGTGCTTATATATGTCGATATACATATTTTGTATGCCAATCTATTAATTAACTGAATAATTAAAGAGTTTGGCTATTTAAACAAAGCATGCTCCTTATCCTAAATAAATCCCTTAAAATTATTAGGTCCTTAAAGTGACTTAGACATAGGGATATCCAAATCATTACCTCTCATTAAAGTAATAATAATGGACCTAATACTTTAATAACGTTGGAGGTCCTCAGGCCTAGCTCTTATTGAAATATTGGGATTATTATTTACTAAACGAAACCACCCTTGGAATCCCTTCGGACTAATGAGTAGGTGAGTTGACCTCAATTGGGCTTACTCATTAGGGTTTGAGGAAAACATTAAAAGTTCATGTTAATGGTTTGACCTAATCGAGCTTTTCAATAGAGGACCTTAGTCCTACTGAAGAGATACTTGGGGCAGAATAAAATACTAGGAGTTGCTTAAGGAAGTAATTGGTTATGAACCTATCAGGTGGTGTCCACAGAGAGGCCGACCATAGTCAGGCTTATGTACATTGTTTTTGATCTCGGTACCCACTAAAGGGGTTTGTTTTTGGAAATCCCTTCGGGCTATAGGTAGGGCTAACAATCTGAACAAAATAGTGAGAGAATCCATTAGATATTGGCCCATATCGTTTGGAAAATTAATAATTTGTATATACAATAGCTTATTTATTTTTTCTTATGTCAATTATTTGTAGGTTTAATGGCTAACACATTGTCTTTGAGATCACTATTGGATAGTGAGATGCTCACTAGACCCAACTTCTTAGCTAGTATCGAAAGTTGTGCATTACACTTAAACATAAACGTATCATGTATGTTCTAACTAATCCAGCACTTGCAAAACTTCTTGTTAATGCACTTGCAGTAGATTGTAGACACTATAAGAAAATGGCTTGATGATAGAGTCACGATTCGCTGCACCATAAGGGTAGCGATGAATGATGAGTTTGTTGTAAGTTTGAGGATTCACAACCTGAGGCAATCATTCAAGCATTGAATAAGTTGTTTGGCACATCTGATGATGCTGAGAGATATAGAACCTTATGTGCTATTTTTAGTGCCAAGATGAAGGAACGCACACCAGTTACTGATCATGTTGTGCATGATAGAAAACATCAAAAAGATGGTTAAGCTAGGCTTTCCACTGTAGGAACAACTTGGCAAAGATGCCATCCTTAATTCATTGCCTCCATCTTTTCTCCATCCTTAATTCATTGCCTCCATCTTTTCTGCCCTTCTCGAATCAATTCAAGATGAATAAGCCTATAGTTAACAATCACGAGCTCCTAGGACCATTGTAAACCTTTAAAAAAGACAACTGACTCCCCAAAAAGCCTATGATGTAATAGGAGGTGCTTCATCCTCAAAATGCAATGGTTTTCTTAAGAAAGGCAAGAAGAAAAACAAAAATGTGTCGAAAGCCCAAGATGAGGTTAAAAGCCCACACAATAGTAGAATTAAGCCTACAAGTAGAAGGTTGACAAGAGCTAAGCAAAGTCTTTCTTCTGCAAGCAGCTTGGACACTGGAGAAAGAATTGTCCTCAGTATCTGGCATCCTTAGATCTGAATTGGCCTAGGAGAATGCAACAGGTTGCTCAGTAAGGCATGTACGTGATTACTCCTTGCAACATCAGTGTCATAGACTTTACTACTTATGTATTAGGTACAAGCAGTCTTTATCATATTTGCAATTCGTTGCAGACGCTGCAGGTCAATAAGAAGTTCAAAGACGAAGAGCGATACCCGAGCATTGGCAATAGGAATCATGTTTAAGTACTAGCATCCAGCAATCAATTCTATAAACTTAAGTCTTTCTAATGTTTTCTTTTGTCCAGATTTTGTTTTGAACATTATTTCAATTAGGCTTTTAGCCTAAGATGAATATTCCTTTAGAATTTCCAATAATGGTATTAACATTATTTTGAATAATGTTTGTGTTTTTCATACATGATTGGAACATAGCATTTATATTTTGACACAGCCTGTGCACATCTTGCATGTTAGTAATAAACATCCCAAAATAGGAACTACTTTTGATATATATCTTTAACACTGTAGACTTGACATTTGTG
Organism: Cordia subcordata; assembly: GCA_028554755.1. NCBI lineage: Eukaryota > Viridiplantae > Streptophyta > Magnoliopsida > Boraginales > Cordiaceae > Cordia > Cordia subcordata. Next base: position 2,071,585 of record JAPTOF010000005.1, read on the forward strand.
ATCCTAAATCACCGCCGACTTGTGAGTCTTGTCTACTTGGGAAAATGACCAAGTCCCCTTTTTCTAAAAAAGGTGAGCAAGCTACAGAACTTTTAGGCCTTATACATACTGATGTTTGTGGGCCCATGAGCACGAGTGATAGAGATGGATATTCCTACTTCATTATGTTCACTAATGACCTATCTAGGTATGGGTATGTCTAATTGATGAGACATAAATCAAAGTCTTTTAAAATGTTCAAGTGATACAAAAATGAGGTAGAAAAATAAACTAGAAAGAGTAATAAGATCTGACAATCTGATCATGAAGGAGAATATCTTTCCAATGAGTTTTGAAGATACCTATAAGAGAATGGAATTCTCTCACAATCCTCTAAGTACACTATAACATAATGATGTGTCTGAAAGGAGAAATAGAACATTGTTGGACATGGTTTGATTTATGATGGGATGCACAAATCTACCCATATCCTTTTGGGAATATGCTCTTGAGATAGCCGCTCATGTGCTAAATAGAGTTTTAGCAAGTCATTGGAAAAGACACCATATGAGATGTGGTATGGCCGTAGACCAGTATTCTCTTACCTTAGGGTTTAAGGTTGTTTGGTATACGTCAAACTGTAGGATCGATAATATTACATGTGATCGATTCTAGTCCATATTTTCAAAAATTCTACCGAGAAAACATGCTAGGAAAATAAAATAGCCACATAACACAAACAAGAACAGGCTTAAGAACATATAGAATATAACTAGTATTTGCTTAGTATGTAAACTAACCTCTTGAAGTGTGGGGCCTTTGATGAAGCTATAACTATCACAAGCTTTGTTCCCGCTCACGAATAAGGCCACAAAAAATTTTACTATAAGAGTGTCTTAATAGGCAACTCCCTACTCTTCTTCCCAATGATTGAAGAGACTTATCTTAAGAGAATAGCCTCTTGTGGGAAGAAGAAAAGTAATGTGCTCTTGAAAAACTAGAGCAAAAATTACACAATAAGTGTGTACTATGTGTTGTAGTATTTTCTTGCCAAAGAGGGAGAAATTAACTACAAAGTGGATGGCATAAATGATGTAAGGTCTTGCCTATTTATAGGAAGAACATTGGCACCCCAAGTTGTTAATCTTGCCATGTGGGAGAAAATTTTCCTATGTAGTAATTCCTTTATGCAACTTGTCCACTTGTTTTGGAAGACTTATGCAAGTTGGACACTTGTCTTAAAAGACTTGTGCAAGTTGTCCACTTGTCTTGAAAGAATTGTGCAAGTTGTCTACTTATCTTGGATGACTTGTGCAAGTTGTCCACTTGCCTTGGAAGACATGTGCAAGTTATCCACTTGTCTTGGAAGACTTGTGGAAGTTGTCCACTTGTCTTGGAAGACTTGGCCAAGCCCACCATTTAAGCCCAATACATAGTCCATAATCCATGTGGAGGCCCAAGCCCAATAGGAAACCAACCTAGCCCAATTAGGTTATCTTGGACTCCAAAGAAAGCCCAAACCTAATTCCAATCTTTGGTCTAATAAGGCTATTACCACAATATAGAATTTGCTCTTTCAAGATTACGCTCTCAAAGTCATTTCAACTAAAGAAGGGACCAAGAAGACATAATTAACCTTGGCTTCCAAAATTAATCAAAAATGTCCTTGCCCTATCTAGGTGACATAATAATTATTTTTAACTCCAATCTATTCCATCATAAGATCAAATTTGCATTCCAAGAATAATTGCTATTACATAGAAGCTTATCACAAAAAGAATGTGAAATTTATCTTTGACCTAATAAATAACCAACCATAATGCTCCTCTATGTATATCCACAACTAAGGCCGGTCCTTTGGCTTGTATACTATCATCTCCTTAGCTGCATCTTTTTCCGCTGGGTTTCTTGTCCTATTGCCAACCATCCTTGGTCATGGAATCTCTTGATCTCGGGAACGACCCTCAAACCATATGATCAATACACCCATAAAGGTAATATAACTAGATCTAGATTCAAATGATAAATTTGGACAATCCCAGAGGAGGCACATAGATTTCAATTGCATTTGCATGTTCCAATTAATTAGAACTTAGCACTCAATGCACAAGGATGTTGATCCTAATAAACTAAAATAGCACTCAATTTTATTGTATGTTTAGTTATCAATTATTGTAATTATTTTTGGGATTAAAATTGGGCCTGCGAGCCCAGCCTTCTCTCCAATTCTAGTTGTAATCCCCCTTCTCCCAAGTGATGTATCCTCTCCTTGAAAAAGGAGTTCTGCTTCTAATTAATGTAATTAGTAGTTATAGCTCAATCAAGATAAGGAGATGAAGACCAGGAACTAGAAGGCCTAGCCCAATCCAAATTTTCCTATATTGATAAGTAATAACCTTACTTGCATGATAGAGTGGTCCATGATGGCTCTAGTGGGCCACACTAGGAAAAGCCCACAACTACCCACATGTGCTAATATATGTTGGTCTATTATTTTTGTATACCAATGTGATTAATTACCTGGATTAGTTAACGGATTTGGCTATAAAACAAATGTGCTTATCATATATACTAAATCCTCTAAATTTTCAGGTCCATTAAGTGGTTTGGACATGAAGATGATCAAATCATTACCTCCCATTAAAGTAAATAATAATGGGCCCAATGTTCTAATAAACATTGAAGGCCCTCAGGCCATTGGAATATTTGGGATTATTATTCACTATATGAAGCCCTTGGAAACCTTTAGACTAATGAGTAAGTGGGCCAACCATAGTGGGGCTTACCCATTGGGCTTAGAAGAAGACCTTAGGAGTTCATGTTAATGGTTTGACCTAACCAAGCTTTTTAGTAGAGGACCTCCGTCCTGCTGAAGAGATGCTTGGGGTAGACTTGACTACTGAGAGTTGTTTGAAGGAGTAATTGGTTATAAACCTACCACTTAGTCAGGCTTATATACAACTATTTTGGATCTCAGTACCCACTAAAGGTGTTTGGATTCAGAAACCTTCTTGGATTGAAGGTAGAGGCTATCAATCTAAATAAAATAATGGGAGAATCCTTTAGACACTAGCCCATGTATCTAGGAATAATGATTGATATACAATGGCTTGTTTGCATTCTTTGTATTTGTTATTTTCTTTCATAATTCTCAATACTTCATAGATATATTACTACTCGATAAAGATATAGTTAATCACGATCATAAATGTATTTTGTATGTTCTAAACAAAATTGGTATTAGTAAGACTGATTAGCTACAAAGTGTCGGGATAATCACAAATAGTTGATGAGGTATAAGGTTTGCAATGGAAGATTATCTTATAGCGAACAATATACTAGCTTATAGATCTACATTCAAAAGTTGAATGAGTCTTCCTACGCATTTGATGGCATAGACAACGAACAATATACTAGCTTATAGATCTACATTCAAAAGTCGAATGAGTCTTCCTGCGCATTTGATGGCATAGAGGGACATAAAGATCTAATATACTATCTTCGACATTTAGTTGAGGGATGGAAAGCCTATATACTATACAAGACATAATAGATTGAGAAGCATATGAAACTTGATTACTTTCTTTAAGAAGATAATCAGATATATTATTCTCGCCCCTCAATAATCACATTCCTTCTTAAATTGGTTCAAGACATGCAAGTCAATTGTTGACTTTAATGGACCTTTTGTGCCGCTAAGGATCTTCTACTGAAGATAACTGGCTTCAAGAGAGAAAATTGTTTTAGTGGGAGGTGATTTGTACATTAAATTACTTAGTAAGGTTTAGAACCCTTCTAGTAGTAGCAATTGATTCACATACGATACGTCTCTAAATATCCAAAACACTAGAAGAAGAAGAGTCTTTAAAGTCTACTGTTATTGTATCCAAAGAGACTAAAATTAGCGAGTGGTTGTTGAATGAGGTGCGTATATGATAACACCTTGCAAATTCAGTTGATCCTACTGATTTTGTATAAGATATAAACAGTCACTCTAACTTGTTATAGTGGAATTGTTGACTAGTAGGGATAAACATGATACTAATATTATTATGAATAATGTTATTATCATGCATTGTAAACAAAAATAAGCTCATTCTTTTAGCATAGCGTATGTTGGGTAAGATGATATGGTTCTATGATCTTGTCATAGAGACAAATATCCTTCAAGCAAGTCTCCCGTTTGCTTAAAAAAAAGGAATGAGATTCTTATATAATGGACTCCTACTATTGTATCATAGTTGAATGGTTTGTTAGAAAGGAGAAATCAAACGATGTTGGACATAATTTAATCCATTATGTAGCTTATGGTTTTGACCATATTGTTTGGATGTATGTTTAAGACCAATGCTTAAAGGTCGGACTATAGCATCTAGCAAGTCAGCAAATAAGTGTTGTAAGCTACACACTTTTACCCAAAGGTCGTAGCAATGTTCAGCATACATCAAATATCTTTTCATTAGCAAGCTGGAATTGAAGTTTGTTGAGCTTTTGAATGATTTCCTAGAAAGTCTAGTAAATTCAACTTCTACAAAGGTGGTGAATAATTAGTATTCATTAACCTCAAAGTAATCTTTTCAACAAAGAATTTCTTAACAAGATTCCCTTGATGTTGAGCTTATGAAGCTCTAAATAGAAGGATATAACACTATTAGTTGAACATACAAAACAAGATAAGGTTAGGAACCAAGTCTTGGGCCTATTAAAGAAGCAACACTGAGGTGATTTGGTGAAATACCACGTCCAAAGGAAAAGTGTTGAATCTTTGCCCAAGGTAGAATTCCATTGAACTACTAGAGACCGATGTGAATTCAATCACGTGTAAAGATGCTGGATAAAGGCATAACTTTAAGTATTTGATTACTCCAAGGCAATCCTTTCAAGAAACCATAAATGTCAACAATGTATGGACATTACTTGATGACATACTTGGTAAGACCCGTAGTGTGAAAAATGGTTCATGAAAAGGTCTCAACAAGTTGAGACCTACAATGCCCAACTCGTTGTTAGGAAGCCTTGTGAATGTCATAGTTTGACTATGACAAGACGTTTCCACTAATGATGATGTTTGAATTCATTTGCATCATTCATGTATGAGATGCATGTATATATCATGAAATCTAATTAGTAGGTGCCTAGACTGCTTTCCTTCATGGTGAGCTAAAAGAGGATATGTATGACACAATTGAATAGTTCACATCTACTGGCGAGATTGTAAAGCATATGTCTATTAGGCTTATGAGTGGTCTTGTGCAAGTATCTTGGGTTAATACTTACTTTTAATAAAGTATCAAGATGAATGCCCCCGTTAAGAACGAAGTGTGCCCTATATCTGTTAGTAGACTAATGATTGTGTGATTGTTTATATTACAATAATGTGAATGACATTTTAGATACTATAAAATGGAAAACTATACGTATTGTCTTTGTTCAACATATTGAATTTTGGAAAAGGTTTTTGGGAATTCACTGCTCGAGAAAGTTTGTTTGACCAATCTCTCTGAAAGGTACATACGAGTAGAATCATAATTACTTAGACAATAGGATATGCTAAATACATTATGTCATGTACGAGGGCTCATGACGCTCACCCTTCTCGAGACCATTCTTTGGCACATTAATTGCAAGAATACCAATGGCTCATTTATGGGGAAGCTTGATTATTTGAAACTAGTTAGTTGGACTAATTTTAAATTCTCTTCATATAAAGATAATAGCTGCAACATTTGAGATTTTCTCTACTAGAATAGTTCTAAGCTTGTGTTTGGATGTTATCACCTTCTTTAAGCTAGAAGTAATGATCCTTTGCAAATAACATATAGCAAAGAATGTGTTTGCCAAACTTTAACTAAAACCCAAGAGATCGTGAGAAGATGGGTATAAGATACAAATTCGATTAGCTTTAGTCTAAGTGGGAGATTGTTAGGAATGGTGTCCTAAAGTCAGTTGTCTAACGTAGACTTCGTATTGATTTGTATATAAATCATCTCATTTTCGGCCATATGTCATATCGTACATGTTTTCCTTAATTGTTAGATCACGATGTAGTCCTTAGGATGATCTAATAAGGTTATGTGAATGAGGGATAGCTCGATTGTCCTTAAACTTAGTTCGTAACCAAACGATACAACTGATACTAGGACATCAATTCTATCGAGCATAGGTTATAGTGTGTCTCATGAGTTGATTATCCTCATGGCCAAGGGGCATGGAGACACCGGTGTGACCGACAGTGAGGTATGGAGACGTGCTCATTGAACATGACTCTATTACGAGCATCTTACGGTATTTACCCTACTGTCAAAGGATTGCTTGTGGTGCACATGGATGGATGTTGTATTCCTTCAGACCTGAGACCGCCACAGAGACTTGCAGATTACTCCTCACGGTTTGGTACCAAACTCTCCGGATTTCTAATCCGGTGGCAAAAGGATGCTCGGTATGGGCATTTGCTATGAAGTCAATGCGTAGATCAAGATAGGATTGACCTTTCTGGGTATTAGAAGAATGATATTCTACTCAGTCCTAATTTATTAAGACTTTGGCCAAAGCTTTCCACGTGATGTGTCACGTGGTCACGTTATAATGAGTCCTAACGAGATTGGAACTTCATATGAAATAGCTGATTAAGGGTTTGATAGTTTACCGTGCCCCTAGGGTTATTTTGGAATATCAAGAGTCATAGGGAATCCACCATAGTACCCAGATTCGTTGAATATTGCCTTGCAATTATTCAGCTTATTCGGACATTGGAAACCATTGCTAGACAATATCATCGATTAGTATAAGAATTGTTCTTATATTATCGATTTAAGTTTGAACCTACGAAGTCATACAAATGGCCAAGAATTAGTTGGAGGACTGACCTTCGTATAATAATGTTGGTCACGTTTAATTATGAATTAAATAATACTATTAGTAATTAACATTATAGATATTTAATTGAGAATTAAATATTATAATAATATTTATTTACTTATTACGAGTCACGGAATTGATTTTGACTATGTCTTGCTAGCACTGGATATGTGGATAAAAATTAATTCATGGGCTATTGTTTATAAATTAAATATGGGTTTAATTTAGGCTTTAATATCGATTTTAGAAGTCCATAATTCTAAGCTCAAAGAGTTGAGCTTATTAGGTTGTGGGGATCGGCTTTATGGAAAGCACATATCTCCCTGTATAAGGAGAGTTCTCATTATTTCTTGTATGTATGTTTTTGTAAAAACCTAATGTCAGAAAATTCTCTCCTAACCCTAAACTCAAAAATAGCCTCCTCCCACTATTCTTGATCGCGTATGAAGAGGAGGAACTCGATGCTTCTACAAGGAAAGAACTTTCAATGCAAGAATTATAAGGTAATTCTAAATCTCTTGAAAGTTTTTATTCTAGAGCTTGATCTTGCATGAGGAAATTCAGGGAAAGTCTCTATGATTTCCTACAAATACTCCGTAAGAGTGGTCAGTAGGTACCAATCTAACACAAGTGAGAGATATTGGCAAGTGGCAAAGACCTTTCTTAAGTATTTGAGAAATGCCAAAGACCTATGGCTCGTCTATGGGGATTCTAACATGAAATTAATAGGTTATACCGATTCTAGTTTTTAATTAGATAGGGATGATAGTAAGAGCTTGTTTGGGTTTATGTTTACCTTAAATGGTGGAGCTATTTATTGGAAGAGTTCCAAGTAACAGACCATGGCTGATTCTATCTGCGAAGTAGAATACATAGCAACGTCTAATATGGCAAGAGAAGTAGTTTGGCTCAAGAAATTCATTACTGAGCTTGGGATTGTTCTTGACTTAGTTGGTCCAGTCATAATTTTCAGCGATAGTACTGGCGCCATTGCTCAAGCAAAGGAACCTCAATCCCACCAGAAAGCCAAACATGTGCTGAGACGTTACCACTTGATCTGAGAGATTGTAGCTAGAGTTAACATCACTCTACAAAAGATTGACAGTAAAGAGAATTTGGCTGACCTATTTACTAAGGGCCTTGGGATGAAACAGTTTGATTTATATCAAGAGAATATGGGTATAGGATACAGACCCAAATAGCTTTAGTCCAAGTTGGAGATTGTTAGGAATAGTGTCCTAAAGTTAGTTATATATTATATTTCTAGAATTGTTCACATACGAGTTATCTTAATAATATTTGGCTATTATATCATATCACACCATCTTCACTTATTTTGATCATGATCTAGTTCCTTGGAACAACTATATGGATCAAGTGAATAAGGCTTGATTCTGATTGTTCTTAAATTCTATTCATAACCAAATGATAGAATTGGTACTAGGACATTAATTCCTTTGAGTGGAGGTTATTGTCTGTCATATGGGTTGGTTATCCCCATGACCAATGGGTGTTGGGACACCTGTGTAACACACAAGTAGCATATAGAGACATGCTTACTGAACATGACTTGCTTACAAGCATCCTATGGTACTTACCCTACTGTCAAATGATTGCTTGTGGTACACATAGTTGTAGTATTCCCTTCGAGCAAAGCGTGCCATAGAGGCTTATGAATTACACCTCGTACTTTGGTGCTGAACTGCCTGAATTTCCAATTTAGTAACGAAGGGTTACTTGGTGTGAGCAAGTATTGTGAAGTCGATATGCAGGACCATATGGGATTGACCCGCTCTAGGCATAAAAAGAATGACGTTCCACCTAGTCCTAATTCATTAAGTCTTTGGCCAAAGCTTTCTACGTGATGTGTCATGGAGTTATGTCATTATGAGTCATGACGAGATTAGGACTTAATATGGAATAACTGCTAGGATCGAGATGCTACACCATAATTTGTAGATCATCCTACTTTTGAAAAATATTGAAGTACATATCTAATATGGTGGCAAGACAACCAACAAAAAGGCTATTTACACACATAAGCACAACATGATTAAATATATAAGCAAGAAGATGAAATGATATACCATCAAGAAGCTGAAAATCCAAGTGGGTGGTCTCTTTGCTTTGTAAAAACTCCACCAACAGAGCTCCAAATTAGCCTTCTTCACTATAATCACCTTTCCAAAGCTAGGATGCGTGATGCTATTCAATGGGCAAGCACTTAGGAGAACTATAATTGAAGATCTATTGAGTAATGTGTGTTCTTGGCATACTAGGTGAAAATTCTTGCACATCTTTATGAAAAAAGGGCAAAAAGACTCAAAGGTGTATTATTGTTAGCTCACTATTTATAGTGCACAATAACCCTAATTGGTAAGTTCCTAGAAACAATTAAATTTTCAACTATACCTTTTCTAGAAATGGAGTATGCCTTATGGATAAGATATCCAAGATATTCATTTCTCTTACCTATATCATAATATCTAATTCCATGGGATTCACTTGTCCTATTGAGATGCCCATAAATTTAATAAGGAAAAACTTATATAAAATCCTCTTTCCTTCTCTATTAAATTTATATCTTAATAATGCATCCACATAATTAGATGATCTCAATTAATTACATCCATCAGAAATATGACTAGTGAAAGGACCAAAAGACATAATTACCCTTGGCTCCCAAAATGACCAAAATGCTCCTACCATCACTTTAGCAACATGAAGGCCATTTTGACCTCGGTCTATTTCCATAAGAAGACCAAAGCCCAAATCCAAGGATGATCAATGGCTAAGTAGAAATAGACCACAGAAAATAACCACTACCTTTGACCAATCGAGTGAAATGATCACCACTTGTTCACCCGTAGTCAAGGCCAGTCAAAAGGCACCATTACCTCTAAGACTACATCGAAACGTTGGAATCTCTAGTCCAAAAAGTGATCACCACTTGATCTTGGATCTCTCAGTCCAGAGAGCAATCCACAAGCCAAATGACTGATATACCCCTGAAGGATAATTTCACTAGATCTAGATTTATGATAACCAATAAGACAAATCCAAGGGGGCATATACACTGCTGTCACAACACTCAACATACGAGGCAGACAATCTTATCACTCAAGACCTTTCCTTATGGTATATCAAAGTGTTGCACCTCAACTTTATTAGTTCATCCACATATGCTCAAGATCAAGATCATCGGTCACTCAGAAGTAGTGAGTATCTTGTCCTCTATATATGATGGCACAATTCCAGAAGACATATTAATGGTGGTCCTGTTCAATGTGTGACACATGTACTAGAAGCGAAGTTTGGAAAAACCCTCCAATGATCTAGGTAGATCACTGCTATCAGGAGACTCACCCACTATAGCCTTATCTCGATAGAGTGCCCAACACTGCCATCCGGCTATAAACATATATATGATATATCCAAAAACTAGACTTGGACCTACTGTATGTTCTGCGCATCCAAGTCATTGGACTATATTATTGGACCTTAATACTATATATCACACATATATACTAGAGATAATATATGTAAGAAGTACTCATAAATATAAACAATGATCAAGTATATAGTTTAATACCTACATACAACTGGTCTTTAGGGCACACAATCCCAATAATCACCCACTTGCACTAAAGATCACTTTTTATAAACCTAACACCTATGGACTCCACATATGTGACAAACACTCTCCCTCGAAGAGTCTTCATAAATAGGTCTGCTAAGTTCTCAACTGAAGTGATCTTCTCTACCACTATGTCATCTCTCTGGATGAATTCCCAGATCAAGTGGTACTTTCTCTCAATATGCTTGCCTCTGCTATGAATCCTGGGCTCTTTGCATTATGCAATAGTAGCAGTATTGTCACAGTACAAGATAATCAGTCTCTGTACAGCTAGGACAACCTTTAGGTCAGTAAGGAACTTCTTCATTCATACGGCCTCCTTTGTAGCCTCAAACACTGCTATATACTCTACTTCTATGGTTGAGTTTGCAATGCATTTCTGCTTCACACTCTTCCATGGAACTATACCTTCTGACAAAATAAAAACAAAACCAAAAGTAGACCTCCTAGAATCTCAATCTGACTGGAAGTCTGAGTCCATATAGGCCAATGGTACTAAATCATCTACGTGGTATTCTAGCACATATTCCTTAGTTCTTTACAGAAACTTGAATATTTGCTTTACTGCAGTCTAGTGATCTAGTTTAAGGTTTGACTGATATCTACTAACCATGCCAACTATATAATAGATATCCAGCCTGGTACATATCATGGCCTACATAAGGCTTCCCACTATTGAAACATATGGGACCTTCATCATTTCTCTATCTCTTCGTGTGTCTGAGGACATTGGTCTTAAGATAGAATAACTCCATGTCTAGAAGGCAAAAGACCTTTCTTGGAGTTTGGCATATTGTACCTCACTAATATCTTCTCTACGTAGGAAGCTTGGGATAATGCAAGCCTCATGTTCTTCTGGTCTCATATGATCTTGATCCCAAGAACATAGCTTGCTTCTCCCATATCCTTTATGTGAAACTAAGAAGATAACTAAAAATTTTTGGATGAAAACATCCCCACATCATTCCCAATCAACAAGATGTCATCCATATGCAGAACTAGGAAAGCTATAGCATTTCCGTTACACATCTTGTACCCAAATGGTTTATTAATGTTTTGCTCAAACCCAAAGGACGTGATCGCATGATCAAACTTGATGTTCCATGCCTTAAATGCTTGCTTAAGCCCATAAATGGACTTCTTAAGCTTGCACATCATATCTTCCTAGCCTACAATGTGTCCTTCTAGCTAGGTCATATAAATGGTCTCGCCAAGATCTCCATTAAGAAAAGTTGTCTTAACGTCAATTTGCCATATCTCGTAGTCAAAATGACAAGCAATGGCAAGGCATGTCTTGATGGACTTAAGCATGGCTACCAATGAGAAGGTTTTCTCTTAATTGATACCTTCTTTCTGGGTATAACCCTTGGCTACCAATCTAGCTTTAAAGGTTTAAACCTTTCCATTAGCTCCTTTCTTCCTCTTATGGACCTACTTGCACCCTATGGGTTTTACCCCTTCAAGTGCTTCTACACGCTCTCAGACACAATTAGAGTACATAGACTCTAACTTAGAATTCATTGCTTTGCACCACTGGTTAGCATCTATACTGAAAACTACTTCACCATAACTAGTAGGATCTTTAACCTGATCTTCTCTGGAAGTCTCAAAGTACTCCCCATAATATCTATCAGTCTATCTCAACATCCTCCTACTACGACGAGGCTATGGTATACTAGTAGCAACTAGCTGCCTTTCCTTTTCCATATCAGCAAGTGCTTCTGGAGACTTATCAGAAATCTCTTTAAGAGTAACTCTAAATTCTGATGTTTTCTAGATCACCATAACATCATCCAAATATCTAGCATGTTGGCCTGTATGCACCTTCTACTCCTTGGAATTATAGAAGATCCTATCTTTGGTTCTCTTAGGATACCCAATGAAGCAGCACCATTCGGATCTAGGTTCCAACTTTGTAGTAGAGCTACTCAACACATGTGCTGCACATTCCCAAATGTGTAAACGACCCAAGGTAGGCTTGTGTCTCATCCACATTTTATAAGGTGTCCATGTTGGGTTTGTATGCCCAAAAAACCATAAGTGCATGATGTTTTTCTGGATACCATGCATAAAATGCCCAAGTTTTTGTTAATATGTTTGAGTTTTGCACATTATATTCTCTCTATTGTGCATTGATGCGATGCATGAAGGCCCAATGACATTAACTAAGGACTTGGGCATGCAACGAGGCTGAACGTACAGTAGGTGCAAGTCTAGTCTTATTAATGTCATAAATAAGTCCATAACTGTATAGTGGTGCGAGGCACTCTACTAAGATAAGGTTATAACGAGCAAGTCTCCTTGTGAGGGTAACCTACCTAGCCTCATGAAAAGATTCTAGATCATGTTGGAAGAAAGTCATAAAGGCGATCCTAAGTTTGCCGTCTTAGCCATGGGATAGAATGTTTAAAAGAACTTAGATTGAAGCTCAGCCATGAAATGATGCAACCATTAGGTAAGGAATATAGCCAAAACCTAGCCTTATCCTTAAGAGAAAAAGGAAACAATCTTAGACGTATGACCTCTTGGGAGAAATTGGGAACATAGAGGGTGGAACTCATCTCAACAAAATCAGTAATATGCTCTAGAGGACTCTCATTGCTTCTCCCATAGAAGGAAGAAAGCATGGCCAACATATTATGCTTAATCTTGAAATTCATCTCCCCCAAAGTTGGAATTTGAATAGCCAAATTAGGCTCAAAGGCTTCGGGGAGAAAGAATTACCTAAAAATAGGCTCCTCACCTACGGGTGGGTCCGATCCAAGGGGCTCTTGTCTAAAATGATCTTGGGCTTGATGCCCATGGTAATCATGAGGTGGAATGGGATTTATTGGGGGAATGGGAGGATTAAGAGGATGATTGGGATCGGCTCAAGAAGACCTCCAAAATTCCTAAAATGTCTAGCAATTCTATCGGGTGTGGGATTAAGAGGAACTAGGAGATTTCCAAGAGATCTCCTACCAAGCATACGAAAACAATCCTAACTCTGGCCATTTCAACCCTCGAAAACTGCTTCAACAATCCTAAAACTACAACAAATAAACCACAATCCTAGAAAGTCTACTAAAAATGAAAATGAAAACAAAGATAGATAAGCAAGTAACAAAGCAAGACAATATAAACAATAAACAAGATAAGCAAAAACTAAACAAACTATAAAGAAAAAGCAAGAAAAACAAATAAAGAAACTACCAAAACACACAAGTAAAGAATGCAAACCACCATGCCTCCTCGACAACAGTGCCAAGAACTTGATATGCCTTTTCAGTGCAAGCCCTAAAAGACCCGTAAGTGTACGGACTGTACAAAACAGTGTGTACAAGTGTGGGTGTCGAACCATAGAGAGGCGTGAATTGTGGAAGAAATTCTATGCTAGTGTACTGTAAAAGAAACCTAAAAAAAACCTAAGCTAACATGTTTTTGTACTTTTGGATTTTTGGGAGCTAAAAGGAAAAGTGAAAGGACTACACTATAAATGCAATAAAGGAAAGAGGTAAGAACTAAGCTAACCTAGGGGATTAAAACAATGGGAAGGTGATAGGATGACCTACACTTGAGAATGGGTGATTTTCTACATCTTTATTATGGGATTCGAGAATTGGCTTATCTAAAGGAATGCTCTAATACTAGGCTGCCAACTAGTATCCTAATTACACCCTAGGACTCGGTATGGGTCTATCCTAAGCGTGCACACTTTGCAATACGACATGGTCCTTATGTACCTAAGGCCATATGAGGGAGTAGAAAACTACTTAGGTATCCTAGAATAAACCTACCCTAGCTCCTAAGCCATTAGCTTGATTTAAAGCTGGACATAGGGATACTAAGTTCAACTAAACCTATTCAGACTCTTGTTAGCTGGATTTAAAGCTAAAAGGGACTCGACCTAGACTAGTCCTAACTTGTGAACTGTTGTTGTAGGGATACTATAGCAGAGTGATAACTAGTAAGTGTTATCCTACATGTTCTAAGGCAAGGCGTTGTGAATATGATGTCCTATCCATGATACAAACACAAGCAAGTTTGATTAATCCATTGGAAGCATTCAAGCATTAACATGTAGTAATAATTGAGCATGTATTTACTATAAGGCACGTTTCATACTCACATATACATGAATAGAACCAATCCACTTCATATTATCCATAATCACACACATATACATGCATAATCTAAGGATTAGAAGTGTTCTATAGCAATTATAACTCAATCTATATACATACTACTCACTCAAGTATGACATCAAACACATGGACATGAAATGATACAAAGCCTTTCAAAATAAGAACAAAGTATGTATTTATATAAGCCAATAAAATCCCATAACAAAGAGTATGTAAATCATCCCATTACACAAGTTTCGGCACCCTAAATCATCTACTCAAGTATGAAGTAAATAAGAATGAAAGAGGTTATAGAAATCTCCTCTTCCATCCTTGTTTGTCTCTTTAAAATCTTAAGTAATCTTCATCAATTGATGTTACGATCCTCCAAATTCAACTTAAGTTCAAGTGGTTGTATGTGTTAGTGTGTGAATTAGAGGTGGGTGAAATAAGGGTTTAATGTGTGTGAGAAGTGGGTGTGTGAATAGGGCGGTGAAAAAGGGATCAAAATCTATTGAAAATGGGCTATAAAAGGGCTTAAATAGTGCAGCAATAGCATCCAGCAGGGAGCCCTAGCCAGTCGACCAACCTAGCATTGAGGTCAACCGGCCTAAATGGGTTGCTCTCTTTATTTGGCCAGTCCAGGGCCGGTCGACTGGCTAGGTCAGAAGCTGGCCAATTTTCTCTCGTTGCATTTGTTTCGCTCCAGTTGCTCTTTTTTCACCCAGTTGCCTCCAAACACTTCTTTTATGCTTCTCCCACGTCTTGAACACCTTGAGCTTGGCTCCATCATTAATTCTCCATCAATTCAAGTCTCGAGCTTTTGACCTATCTTCACCAAACACCAGAATTATGCATGCATTAATGTAGTGTTTACCTTTAAACTCAACTATATACATTTGTTTATGCTTAAGCCTAACTCTAGTATATGCATTATACTAATGCATCTTCTAAGGCTCAAAACACCTCCTAAACATAGATAAATAATATCGTAAACACACATAAAAACACAATGCATCAATTTTCATCTGGGATTAGAAAACACTTCTCCTATGTTACATGCATTAGACCTATCTTTGACCCATAGGAAGGGTGTATTCTGAGCCCTTCATTATGAGAAGAAGGCCATGGGGTCATTAATTAGAGAGCACACGAGCCATAACCTTTCACGTTTGTGCATAACATCTTCTTCACTTGTGCAGACATTCTCATTTGATGGTTTGGTATGGGATCTTGAAAAGGGGTGCATTGTACATTCATTGCCCCATCATTTATTGCACGACCCTTTTTCTTCTACTGTCTGTGCTTGGTTGAATATCCAGTAATTTTTGCCTCACATTTTTAAACACGATTTGCTCTAACATTAGTGCCCAACTGACAGCGTTAAATCCAACGTTGGTAGGGGACATCCTAGACATGTTTATATTCCTATGGGACATCCTAGACATGTTTATATTCCTATGGATTTCCTTTTTTTTCTTTTTCTTTTTGATTATTTTCATTCCATGATTTTCATTTTCTTTCCATTTTTTTTCTTTTTCACCCTCCCAAGTGTTGATACTTACTATTGTTATTTCCCTTCTTCATACACCTTGTTTATCATTTGATGATGTCAATGCAAGCATTCATGGCAATGCTACTAATCTTATGCTTTGTGAGTGTTTAGAGTTTGATGAAAAATAAGGTTAGTAGATGATTTATAAATCATTAGCATCGAAGATCTTCAAAAGTACACAAGGTTGTATCTATCCTTTCTCCATTTGTTCCCCTCTTATTTACCCCATCCCCACCACCTTTATGTGCTTTGAGATATTTTATTGCTTGTTAAGTGGTATTGCTTTATTTGTTTGAGGACAAGCAAAGTTTAGGTTTAGGGGTGTGAGAGCTTGGTTTTATTGTCTTATGCTTTGATTAGGGTAGATTGCATTATGTTCTTAAAAATGGTGAAAATTTTTTTGTTCTTATGCATATAGAGTCGTTATCTCTTGGTTGACTGGAGTGTTGGTTCTTGTTATTAATTTAATTGATTAGTGAAGATGAGGTTATATTGTGGGGAGTGAATGGAGTGAAGAGAGAGTCGAGACTTGAAGGAGATGCCTTTTGAAATATATAAGGAGTGAGTACTTTCAAGAATGCACCTTGTGGTTACCCAATGGCTTGGTTGGAAAAAGTGGTTGAAAAAGGGGTGTTGATTTGACTGCCCTTTCCTTGATTGGTTCTTTTTCATATGCCTTAACCTTTCTTTTTCTTTTCTTTTTGCTTATGTCATGTAATGTGAAAAATTGCAAAAAAAAGGAAAAGGAAAAAATGTACAAAAAGTTGAAAAAATTGAAAAAGCCCAAAAAAATGAAAAAAAATGTAAAAAGCCAAAGGTACCAAAAAGTTGAATAAAATCTAGTTCATTGAATAAGCGCTTAAGTGACATAATGTCAACTTGGCATAAGATTCTCTTTTCATTCTTTCATTGTATTATGAATAAGGCTCTTTTATCATTTATGAGTCATTATGTTTGTATCTTCTTCTCATTATCTATGAGGCTTTGTGCATATTAGGGAGGCCATGTTGGTCGAAGGGGCACGAAGTATCAACATACTGAGTGTGTGTGTAAGAATTCTAGGTTTATGGTGATTACAACTATTTAGGAACTTCCCATGAGGTGTAAGACCCCTTGTGAGTAAAAGAAGGATCCAACAAGTCTTGGGGACCTCTATATAAAAGGAATGACCCTTTCATGCTCCTTAGATTCACCGAGATAGTGAGTCAATACTTTTGGCAACCTTTTTTAGCAACTTTGAGATAAACTTAGGTTTGGGCTTGCTTAGGGACAAGCAAGGAGAAGGTTTGGAGGTGTTGATGTATTAGTTTTGTGTATGTTTATGTATTGCATGTTTATACTTGTTTAGAGGTGTTTTGTGCTTTATTAGGTGTATTAATATAGCATTTATGTCATACTTGTGCATATTAAGGTTTACATGTCCATAGTTGAGCTTAGAACATAAATGCTACACTAATGCGCACTTATTGCTTGTTTTAGATGAGATTCGGAGAGATAACTGAAGCTTGATTGATGATGCTTGGGATGTGAAGCTAAGCCAAAGGTGTTTTAGACACAAAGAAAAGTGTATTTAGAAGTCGCCAGATGAAGAAAAGAGCACCCCAAAAGAAGCTAACTCGTGAGGAGCAAAATTAGGGCCAAAAGCAAGGGAGGCTAGTTGACCTCTTCCCTAGGCCACTCAAACGATCAAGGCCCCTGGCGTAATTAGGATGTTGAGCTTTAAGGCTGGTCGACCTCCCTTCAAGGCCGATCCCCTAGCTGGTCCTTAGAGAATTGCTTATTTATATGCAATTTTCAGCAAAATTATAGAAGAAATCATCAAACCTTTAAACACCCATTTCCCCAAAACCCTAATTCTATCCTCACCCACCTTATACATACTTACCTAAACACAAAAACACTTGGAATTAAGCATTTTAGAAGGATCAAACACAAGGATTTGAGGCATTAGCTCTTGGATTGTAAAGACATGGCTATGGATGAAAGGGTAGATTTCCTATCTTTCTTTTATCTTAGTTCAATATGTATATAATTAGAGCTAAGTAGGGTGATTTAGTATTATGGATTGATTACTACTCTATTGTAATGGATACTTGATGGATTTATGTATATATGCTTTGTGCTTAAGGTTTCATTGGCTATTTTACAGAAATGCCTCAATGAAGTTTCATACATACTAGAGCCTATTACGCTATTAACCATTTTTAAGTCATTGTATGAGCATGTATATGTTTTTGTATGGTGATTACATGAAGTGGGTAATGCTTATATACATGTTTATATGTGTGTTTGCGTGTTTAATAGCAAGAATAGTTTCTATTGCATACATATCAGGTGTTATTGCTTAAATTGGTATAATCTAAACATGTCTATGTGTTTAGTAGTAGTATATGTTGATAAATTCTCGAATGACAAGGCTTAGATGTGTATGCCTTTACGCTTTAACAATAATTCCTGATATTGTAATGGACGATCGATGGAGATTAATTAATGGCTAGCGTAGGTCAAGTCTCTTTTGGCTTTAAACCCAACCAATAGGTTTTAGGGTAAGTTAGTCAACCTTAGACAGACTAGGTCTTGGCTTTAAACTTAGCCAACAATTTAGACACTAAGTTTAGATCGATCTAAGTCACTTAGAACCCTAACTAGCTACCCTTAATGCCTAAGTCATAAGGACCACATCATAGCTCTGGGTAGACGTGCCTAGGGATGGACCCACACCAAACCCTAAGGTTCCATTAGGAGGTTAACTAGAGGTCTAGATAAGAGCACCCTAAACAATCTATCAAGCAAACATAACAAGAATGTAGTAACCTATTTGTAAGTTGTAATCACCCTAATCCCTCATTTCTGACATTGACTCCTCTTTGATTGCTTGATTCCACTATCACACACATATACACCCTTTTATTTTCTTGCCATTAGGTTAGATTTACATTTTCGAGCTCCCTTTAAACTGAAAACCCAAAAGTATTGTAGTTTAGGTCTCAACACATAGCTCTTTAGGACACATTTAACTTAGGATACCACTCACGTTTGGCCTCCCCATGGATTTGACCGCGTACTTATACACACCGTACTACAAGCAACCTGTACACTTGCGGACTATTTAGGCCTGTGCTCCTAAATAGCATATATTTGACGTAGCTTTTAATAGCTCAGAGGTTAAGTCTGAGGGATGGCCAGCCTACTTCAGTTACCTTACAGATGGCAAATAGAACTTTAAATTTTCTAAGAGGTATTGTTAGGGATGTTCTTGTGAAAGTGGACAAATTTATTTTGCCAGCATATTTCATTATGCTTGACATGGAGGAGGATAAGGATGCGCTACTTATTCTTGGGAGGCTATCATTCTCAAGAGGCCATCCCTTGCAACTAGAAGGGCTTTCATAGATGTTCAAGCGGGTGAATTAACCATAAGGGTTAATGATCAAAAGTAACCTTTAATATTTACTCTTTTCTAGAGCAACCCAATGATCCAGGAGAACGTTTTGTAGTAAAAGTACTTGATAAGGTTGTTTTTGACACTTTTGAGAATGCTTTTCCTAATGATCCATTGGAATCTACTTTAGTTTCTAAAGTTTAAAGGGAAGATAATAAAGTTAAAGAGTTTGTAAAAGCACCTAAGTTTAAGTCTGTGGAACTACCATTGGGGTGTTCAAAGAATTTAAAGCCATCAATTGAAAAGCCACTTATGTTAGAATTGAAGTTATTACCCTATCACTTGAAATGTGCTTTTTTAGATACTAGAAGCAATAGTCCTTCTTTGGTATGCACACGATTAGATTGGAAGAGAATCATAAGTCTTTAGTTGAGCATTAATGTTGCTTTAACCTTTTTATGAAGGAAGTAGTAAAGGAGGAAGAGTTTACGCTGCCATAACAATTTTCACGGAAGTCTCTTCTTTACTTTTCCTCTTTCTTTTTAGTTTTCCTAGTTATTTTTAATGTCTAAGCGTGCCTGTTTCTTTTATTGTCTACCCTCCATATTAAGGACAATGTGGCCTTCAAGTTTGTAGGGTCTAGTTTTTATTTTTTTTTCTTTTTGTGTTTTCCTTTTTGTATATGTTTACCAACATGTAGTGTTGATCTTATTTTGTACTAAGCCTTTGAAAGCCTATTTTGTGGATCCAGGTACATGATTGTTCCTACTTACCAAGTTTCTAGTTTTACTTGAGAAGAAGTGCCTTAAATTTTGAGCACTTAGATGGTCTCTCTCGCATTGATTGGCTTAGAAAGTTTTATGCTCTATTTATTTGTGGTTGAGTTCTTCTTCCTTAGAATTCTCTTTATTTCCTCTCAAGGCAAAATTTTAAGCTCTCTTTTACTTGGGAGATGATTTAGGCATTTGTTTGGAATGTTTGAGCCTTTTTAGGCCTAGTTGATTATTTATATGCCCCTAGTAGCCCATGTTAAGCCTAAGTGTTTTCGTTCTTTAGCCTAGTAAAATTTATCCTAGCCTAAAGTAAATTTTACTTACACCTTGATATCCTTAGCAATTGGAACGTTGGAAGATCAAGTGAGCTAAGCATGGTAACGTATATGAGTATTACTTCAAGGGCTTTTGTTGTGTTTGTCATTGATCTTCGTATTATTTCTTTGAGAATGAACAAAGAAGAAGAGAGGAAAAAAGGGGAGGGGGATGGGGAAATGTTGCTTTGAACAATGTTGAAAAATGAGGGAAAAAATGTTTAAAAAGAAAGGAAAAAAGGGAAAAAAATGAAAAGAGAAAAAGCAATAGAAAAGTGCAACTCGAGTTTTGTACCCCAAGATGTACAAAGGAATAAGTTTGAGGGTCGTTGTTTCTTTTTGTTCTTGTGTTTGATGCTTAAGAAGGTGTAAAGGCAATTCAAGTGTTAGTTGGGATGTGGAAGTGTCATTTGGTCTGAGAACACCCAATTGTTAAGGATTGATTAGCCGTATTATTATCCTTACCACACCCTATCCCTAGCCTTACATTATAACCTTGAAAGACCTTTTGATCCTTGGTGATTGGGTTGCCTATATTAGTAGCGAGAGCCGAGAAAAGCACATATTGAGGAACGACGCTTAGTCACTTATAACCTAGGATTAAAGTTGCGTGCTTTCTAGACTATCTTCACACATAGAAAAGGTTAATTCCCTCAAGGCTTACAAAGTGCTTGGTTTGCAAATTCTTAGGAGTGTACAAGGACCATGGCGGGTAGACGTTGGCTTGATCATCATGTTTGAGCTATGCTTGTGTTTGTTCTCATTTCATCGTAATGTGTTGAGTCTTGTCTTCTGTTAGGGGGCTAGCAGAATGTTAACTTTGGGGGTGTGATAACTCTATATAGGAGAGTTATTAATCATCTTACAATTTTTGTTAGTTTTTGAGTCATATTGCTTGTAATTTCATTAGTTTGAGTTTTTGTTTAGTTTTGAAGCATGTTTACTTAGTTTGGTGTAATTTTTGTTATTTTTAAGGTGAACCCATGAGAAGGTGATTGGAGCAAAAAAGATTCATGCCTAAAGTAACGAGAAGAGGAGGAAAAAGCAAGAAAATCTCGTGCTTGATTAAAAGGTCACCATCAAGATGGGAAAATCTCGTGCCTGACGTATTCATTGCAACATAATAGAGTTTTTCCATTCTTTCTCTCTCTTTTGCTCTTTCATTGTCATGGTTCAATCTTGTAATACTTTGTGGATGTTTTCTATGGATATGTTGAACTAAATCTCTTTTCTAGGATTACAATGGATTTTTTTGTCAGTTAATTGAAATTTTTTGTTCATTCCATTCCATCTTTGGGTGAGTATTGAATTATTCATTTGTTCTTGTGTGAATTATTATTTAATAGCCTCGCCAACTATTAATTTAATAGAACTTAATAGAATTGAAAATTGAAATTAGGTTCTAGGTCTAGAATGAATAACCCATGTTCGGATTAATCCAAGTGGATGAGATTAATTTGATCCATAATTAGGATAAACATATACCTAATTACCTTAGATAGCCAATTGGGGCTAATCTTAATCGATTTAATCTATTTCCTTGGCATGGGCACATAGCATTTGGTTTAGATTAGATTAGTTCTTTAATTGCTCAATAGAGAGTTAAAGAAACAATAGCTTGTCAGGTTAGTAATCGATCTCAATTAGGATGGATGGGATGGGAATAAATCAATTAACTTGGCATTAGATGAAATTGTAGTCCTAGGTTTTCTCCATTGATTTTATTATCTATTCTAGTTGCTTTGTTATTTAATTTTGAATACTTAACTCTTGCAATCTTCAATATTGATTTATTTGAATAGAGTCAAGAATAATAGTTGGTGATTAACAACAAAATTAGTACATGCTCCTCAATAGAAGGAACTATATTCATCATTATATTACTTGTGTGATCGTGTACTTGTGCGTGTGATATTTGGCAACAATTTCCTCAAAGAATAGATTGTGTGGCAAATTGGTGACGAAAAAACTATTCATATTGGAATTGGTAATTGGATCCGTAGCTTTAATAAAGTGGTACCACTATTGATTTAGAGGATGGCCATGTTTGTGACCTTTTTCAACTACGCAAAAAAGAGTGGAATTAGTCTCTTGTGATGTAATCAATTGATAAAGATGTGGGAGAGCCCATCCTTTCTGTCTTCATAATCTACTCTATTAGGAATAGTGTCCTAAAGTCAGTTATATATTGTATTTCTAGAATTATTTACATACGAGTTATCTTAATAATATTTGGCCATTACATCATATCGCACCATCTTCTCTTGTTTTGATCATGATGTAATTCCTTAGAACAATTGTGTGGGATCATGTGAATGAGGCATGGTCTGATTGTTCTTAAAATTTGTTCGTAATCAAATAATGGAATTGGTACTAGGTCGTCAATTCCTTCGAGTAGAGATTTGTTTGTCACATAGGTTGGTCTTCCTCATGACTAATGGGTGTTGAGACACCTATGTGACACACAAGTAGGGTATGGAGACATGCTTACTGAACATGACTCGCTTATAAGCATCCTATGGTACTTACCCTATTGTCAAAGAATTGCTTGTGGTGCACATAGTTGTAGTATTCCCTTCAACCTGAGATTGTCATATATGCTTGTGAATTACTCCTCGTACTTTGGTGCCGAACTACCCGAATTTCCAATTTGGTGATAAAGGGTTACTGGGTGCGAGCAAGTGTCGTGAAGCCAATGTGCAGGACAAGATGGGATTGACTTACTCTGGGTATTGGGATAATGATGTTCCACCTAGTCCTAACTCGTTAAGTCTTTGGCCAAAGCTTTCTGCATGATGTGTCATGGAGACATGTCGTGATAAGTCATGACAAGATTAGGACTTAATACGGAATAACTAATTAGGAGTTTGACAGTTGACCATGTTTCTAGGGTTGTTTCATAATATCGAGGGTCATAGGGGATATGCCATAGTGCCCAGGTTCATTGATAATTGTCTTGCAATTTTTCAGCCTATCCGGACGTCGGGAACCGTTGTTAGACAGTATCTTCGATTAGTACAGAGATTGTCCTTGTATTACCGGCTTAAGTTTGAACCTACGAAGTCACGCAAAAGGTCAAGAATTTTATTGATGGATTGATCTAATATATTTAAGTGAGAATTAAATTTGTTATTATTTAATTGTGAATTAAATAAAGGAATTAATAATTAATGTATGTGAATATTTAATTAGAAATTAAATATTTAATATTAATTATTAAAAGTTGACGGATTTAATTTCATCTATTTTCTGCTAGCACAGAAAATGTGGCATGAATTAAATTTTCGACTAAATAGGTTAAGAATTAAATAGAGATTTAATTCATAATTGGGTTAAAAGGTTTGGACCCAATTGAGTTGGAGGAAATGAGCCTAGGACTTATGAAGGCCCAACTCTTTTGATTCTATAAAAGGAGAGGTATTGTACGTATTTTTATTAGGGTCACCAATTTTTCCTATAGGGAAAAATATTCCTCCTCCCTTAAAAAACCCTAGCCTCTATCATTATTTTTTTGGCTTCGTAGAGAAGGAAGAACAAGGTTCTGCAAGGCTACTCATCAAGAACACATATTTGTGTCATGAAAATCCTGGTACTAATCATGTTCTTTGTGAAATTTTTAATTTACAAGAGCTTGATCCTGGAAGAATTTGTAAAAAAGTTTTGCAATCTTCCTTCAATTGGTATCAAAGCCAAAGCTCTTTTCTGTGATTTCATATTTTATCGCAAGATCTGCACATGTTTTGTGACTTTAATCTGCTTTTGAATACTTATTTTAATTATGAATTAACTCCTGCTTGAGTCAGAAGCAAATTGATTTTGTTGCTATGCATTATGAGGTCCGAACCTTTTTCCTTGTAAAGGGATTAATCTATATATATTAATATTATTTTTGAACACCATGACCATGGTATTTTGTTTAATATATTATAATAAAAGAGTCTTGGGGGGGTCTAATACGTCTTTGGGTCACATCATGACTTTATCGTGTTTGTATTAAGGATCTCAATATTTCATATTCGATACTAGCTAGAATATATATATATATGTGTGTGTGTGTGTGTGTGTGTGTGTGGGTTTTGAAGACCATGGCCGAACTATATTGGATAAAAGAAAAAGTTGTTTTTTTTTTCCTTTCTTACGCCAAGTGTTGGCCGACTCAATGATGAATGTTGGTGTTGATCTCGGCACTCATTTATGAAATAAATAAAACATATATATACATATATATATATATATATAGTTTTTCCTTTGTTGAAGACGACCGTTGTCTTCTTCAAAATAATAACCACCAACATTGCGGTGTTTTTCTTGTTGCTACTAACGGCATAGTATTAAAGAAAAAAAAGGTTTGGCTGTTTGTTATTTTTGGATTTTGTCTTGATCGGACCTCGTGGTGATGGAAGATGGTCTTCCCACATGGTCAATGCTTAGTGGTGTTGGAGGTAGGCAACGTTGAGACTTCTTGGGAAGAAGATTTGAATAAAAGTTATTTATATATATTTTTATATATAAAATGGTATAAATGCAAAGAAAAGTTCTTTTCTATTTTGTAATTTGATTGCAGAATGCATTAAATTATATATATATATATATATATATATATATTCATTTATTTATTTATATTGAGATGTTGTTTTGTTTGTGCTGCATATCTAGGAAAAATGTCCTTCCACCAGTGATGGCTAGGTTTTTGGTTAAGTTGATGATGGCTTAAATATTTTTTATTTAAAAGTAATATATATATATATATATATTCTTTTATATTAAAGCAATCGCAACAAAAGGGGTTCGAACCAATGACCTATACCATCTTCAAAATCATCTTAGCCATCTGAGCTATGTTTTTGTCGCTAGTTTTTTTTTTCCAACAAATTTCTCTAATCTTTTTTTGAAATTATAGGCTATCATTTTGGGCTAAATTATTTTCAAATGAGTTTTGAACTCATTTATTTTAATTTTGGCATATTGTTTGGATTTGTTCTTTTGGGCTACCAAACCTAAATTTATATTGATCAATTTAGATTGACAATGAATTTTTGGCCTTTGGGCCAAATTTTATTATTGGGCATGCTTTTGATTAGTGTGACTAATTAATAAATATAAACCATATATAATTTAATTAATTGTTAATTAAATTGTATACAAATTGATAAATAGTTTACTAAATGGTCGTAAATGATTTTATTTGATAAAATAGATTAGTCCTCTGTAATAAATATTTGATATTTATTTTAAAGTCCTCTAGTTATCAAAATATGTTTTGACACCTAATTAATTTTTTTAAAAAAAAGGTGTTTTAATTAATTGGATACACAAAATTTTTGAAAAATTTGTTTTTCACCCTAATAGTCTCAAAATTAGTTTATTTAATTGGGGAAGTCTCTAATTTGTCAAAATTGGGATTTTGACCCCAAATAATTAAAAAGGAGTTTTAATTATTTGGTAAGGTCAATTTAATTTGATTAAATTGATCTACTTATTGTGCGATAAAATCATGAAAATGTTTATGCTCTTTTATTTTGATGTATGACATATTATGAGGTGGTTATGGGCTTGCATATCATGTTTATTATTGCATTTTATTTATTAATTATTGTAATTAATTTATGAGTTTTTAAATTGGGCTTGCGAGCCCAGCCTTCTCTTCAATCTAGTTGTAAAATCCCTCTCCCACGTGATATATTCCCTCCTTTAGAAGGAGTTCTTCTTTATATGATGTAATTAGTAGGTTTTAGTACTATCAAGACGAGAAACTGAAGACCAAGAAGCTGAAGGCCTGGGCCTGTCTAGGTTTCCCAAAATTAAAATGTAATAATTTAGTTTTGCATGATAGAGTGACCGAAGATGGCTCTAGGGGGCCACACTAAGAAGGCCCATAACCATTTGCAAGTGCTTATATATATGATGTTTTGTATGCCAATCAATTAATTAAACTGGATAATTAAAGGTTTGGCTATTAAACAAGCACGCTCTTTTAATCAAACAAATCTCCTAAAATTTATTAAGTCCTTAAAGTGACTTGGACATAGGGATGTCCAAATCATTGCCTCCCATTAAAGTAAATGATAATGGGCCCAATACTCTAATAAACATTGGAGGCCCTTAGGCTTGACTTTTATCGGAATATTGGGATTATTATTTACTAAATGAGACCCTTGGAATCCCTTTAGACTGATGAGTAGGTGGGCCGACCTCAGTCGGGTCTGCTCATTGGGGTCAAAAGAAAACTTTGGGAGTTCATGTTAATGGTTTGACCTAACCAAGCTTTTCAGTGAAGGACCTTAGTCCTACTGAAGAGATGCTTGAGGCAGAACAAAATACTAGGAGTTACTTGGGGAAGTAATTGGTTATGAACCTACCAAGCAATGCCATAGGTTGGTCGACCTCAGTCAGGCCTATGTACATTGTTTTGGATCTCGGTACCCACTAAAGGGTTTTTTTTTTGGAAATCCTTTCGGGCTATAGGTAGGGGCTAACAGTCTGAACAAAATAGTTGGAGGATCCATTAGATATTGGCCCATATCTTTTGGAAAAATTAATAACTCATATTTACAATAGGTTATTTATTCTTTATATGTCGATTATTTGCAGATTTAATGGCTAACGCGTTGTCTTTAAGATCACTATTGGATAGTGAGAAGCTCACTGGGCCCAACTTCGATAGTTGGTATCGAAGGTTGCGTATTATGTTTGAACATGAATGTATCTTGTATGTTCTTACTAATCTAGCACCTGTGGAGCCTGCTGCTAATGCACCTGCAGCGGATTGTAGATGCTATAAAAAATGGCTTGATGATAGAGTCACAGTTCGTTGCATTATGAGGGCGGCGATGAATGACGAGTTTGTTGCAAGTTTGAGGATTCATAGCCTGAGGCTATCATTCAAGCATTGAATGAGTCGTTTGGCACATCGGATGATGCTGAAATACATAAAACCTCATGTGTTATTTTTGGCACTAAGATGAAGGAAGGCACATCAGCTACTGATCATGTATTGTACATGACAGAAAACATTAAGAAGTTGGCTAAGCTAGGCTTTCCACTTCAGGAACAACTTGGCAAGGATGTCATTCTTAACTCGTTGCCTCCATCTTTTCTCCCCTTCTTGAATCAGTTCAAGATGAATAAGCCTATTGTTAACTACCACGGGCTACTAAGACTGTTACAAACCTTTGAGAAAGATAACCTACTCCTAAGAAAGCCTGTTAATGTAGTGGGAGGTCCCTCATTCTCGAGATGCAAAGGTTTTAAGAAAGGCAAAAAGAAGAACAAAAATGTATCCAAAGCTCGAGGTGGGATTAAGAAGCCCACACAGTAGCAAAACCAAGCCCGCAAGCAAAAGGTTGATAAAAGCCAAGTAGAGTATTTCTTCTGCAAGCAGCTTGGACACTGGAAGAGGAATTGTCCTCAGTATCTGGCGTCCTTAGATCCAAACAGGCTTAGAAGAAAGCAATAGGTTGCTCAGTAAGGTACGTATATGATTACTCCTTGCAACTTTAATGTCATTGACTCTACTAACTATGTATTAGATACATGTAGTCCTTATCATATTTGCAATTCACTGTAGGGGCTACAGGTCAGTAGGAAGTTCAAAGACGGAGAGCGATACCTGAGCGTTGGTAATGGGAATCCTGTTCGAGTACTAGCATTACAGTGTTTATCTCTAGCTATCAATTCTATGAACTTAAGTCTTTCTGATGTTTTCTTTTGTTCGGATTTTGTTTTGAACATTATTTCAATTGAGCTGTTAGCCCAAGATGGATATTCCTTTAGAATTTCCAATAATGGAATTGACATCATTTTGAATAATGTTTGTGTTTTTATCAGATGATTAGAACATCGGATTTATATTTTGACACAGCCTGTGCACATCTTGCATGTTAGCAATAAATGTCCCAAAATAGGAACTACTTCATATATATATCTTTGGGACTATAGACTTGGTCATATTAATAAAGATAGGATTAACAAGTTGGTCAAGGAAGGGTTTCTTGACATTAGTGATCCTGAATCACTACAGACTTATGAGTCTTGTCTACTTGGAAAAATGACCAAATCTTCTTTTACTAGAAAAGGTGATAGAGCTATAGAACTCTTGGGCATTATACATACTGATGTCTGTAGGCCCATGAGCACTAGTGCTATAGGTTGGTATTCCTACTTCATTACATTCACTGATGACCTATCTAGATATGGATATGTCTATTTGATGAGACATAAATTAGAGTCTTTTGAAATGTTTAAGAGATACAAGAGTGAGGCAGAAAAACAAACTGGAAAGAGTATTAAGATCCTACAATCTGATCATGGAGGAGAATATCTTTCTAATGAGTTTTTGAGTTACCTAGAAGAGAATGGGATTCTCTCACAATGGACTCCTCCAGGTATACCACAATATAATGGTGTATCTGAAAGAAGAAACCGAACACTGTTAGACATGGTTCGATGCATGATAAGACGCACAGATCTGCCCATATCCTTTTGGGGATATGCTCTTGAGACAGCCGCGCATGTGTTGAATAAAGTACCTAGCAAGTCAGTAGAAAAGACACCATATGAGATGTGGCATGGTCGTAGACCAGTACTTTCTTACCTCAAGGTTTGAGGGTGTTTGGCATATGTCAAGCGTCTTCAGACTGATAAGCTAGAACCAAAATCTGACAAATGTAGATTTGTAGGATACCCTAGAGAGTCTAGAGGATACTACTTCTATCATGATGAAGAACAAAAGGTGTTTGTTACTGCTAGAGCAGTCTTTCTAGAGAAAGAGTTTCTTGAACAAGAGAGAACTACCTCTACTATTGACCTTGATGAAGTACAGACATCTTCAGTTGAACATACAAGACAGGATGAGGTTAGGGAACCAGATCTTGAAGCTACTATAGAGGCATCACTTAGGAGATTTAGTAGAGTATCTCATCAACCAACTAGGTATGGATTCCTGGTTCAAGACGGTGATCCTATCGAACTAGATGAGAATGATGAGGATCCGATCACCTATATGGATGCCATGCAAAGGCACGACTTTGAAGAATGGCTTAAGGCCATGGAATCTGAAATGGAATCCATGAAAATCAATAATGTGTGGACATTAGTTGATCCACCTGAAGGGGTTAAACCTATTGGGTGTAAATGGGTTTTCAAACGAAAGCGAGAAGTAGATGGGAAGGTAGAGACCTACAAAGCCCGTTTGGTTGCTAAGGGATATTGGCAACGTCATGGTATTGACTATGACGAAACTTTTTCCCCTATAGTGATGCTCAAGTCAGTTCGCATTATGCTTGTTATAGCTACGCATTTAGACTATGAGATCTGGCAAATAAATGTTAAAACAACTTTCCTTAATGGTGAGCTAGAAGAGGAAGTGTATATGACACAACCTGAAGGGTTCACATCTACAGATAAGTCTAAAGTGTGTAAGCTTTAGAAGTCCATCTATGGACTTAAGCAAGCTTCTCGGAGTTGAAACATACGTGTTAGCTAAATATTCATTATTGATTTTGATGATGAAAAAATATATATGCATTATTTGACTAAATAGCTTCTTGTGAAAATGAGATGACATCAATATGAAGCTTTGAAAGATATGAAGATGTGCAAAAAGCCTTATTTGAAGGAAGAAAAGATGAGAAGGCATAAGAAGGAGAAGAGAAGCCATAAGGGGTACCGGATTTGTTTTTCTTCTTGCTCTTTTTGTAAAATGCCTATATATTGTGTGGACTTGGCTCAAAATCTTTTTCTTATTCATAGCAAAAAATTTCAAGTCTTGCACATTTGAAATAATAGATGCACAAATGTATTTGAATGCACACATAGAGTTAAAATGAGTTTTTGGGGCGTTTCAATTCACAACATGTGTTTACAAAATTATTCAAAATGATTTGGAGTTGTGGAATTTGCACTTTCAATGGACTTTGCAAAAATCTGGCTTTGCTTCACATTCTGGAGTGGCCGGACCCCCCAGCCGGTCGACCAGCTGACCTGGGTGGGTCGCCCGGCCAAAACAAAGAGGTGAAGGGAAAAGCCGGACCCCCTAGCCGGTCGACCGGCTAGGGCGTTCGGCCTAGTCAGAGAAGGTAAAGGGTAAGCCGGACCACTCAGCCGGTCGACCGGCTGAACGGGAGCTGTAATAAATGACTAGCCGTTTATTACCGTTCTGGCCGAAAATCCCAAATCTTCTTCACCTACCAAATCTCTAACCCCCAATCTCTTTAAATACTCATTCAATACACTTTCTAATCATCAATTGAAGTGTGCTAAAGTGTTTATCAGCATTCAATCCATCTTTGAGTCATTCTTGCAATATATTTGAGCTTTCAAGAGCTTATTCATCATCTTCTTGAAGAAAATCTCAGATTCAATCTTTTCTTATTCTTAAGTACATACATACTTTGAGAGCTATAATCTTTGTAAGATTTATTCATTAAAGCTTGTAAAGTGTGGGGAAATCCTATAGAGTACATCTCTTGGGTTCTTTGAAGTTAGGCTTCAAAGAGGTTGTAAGAACTTGGTTTGTGCTTCACCAAGTTTTGAAGAAGCATCTTAGTGGAGATCTTTGAAGTCCTAAGGGGAGCTTCCTTGGGCGGTGGACGCAGGCTTGGCCGAACCACCTTAAAATCATTTGTTTCTCTTCTCCTTACACTTCTATTTTTATACTTACTTACCTTGCTTATCTTGTGTTTGATATAATGATTGGTAGAAGTTGTAAATTTTCTGTAAGTTATTAATAACGAAAATTAGTATTAATATCTTAATTCACCCCCCTCTTAAGATATTTGCACCCACAATACATTTTGACAAAGTTGTCAAAATGTATGGTTTGTTAAGAACGAAGAAAAGCCTTGCATTTATAAATGGGTTAACGAACATGTGGTCACATTCTTAGTATTGTATGTGGATTACATTCTCCTTATAGGAAATGATATCCCCGCATTATAGAATGTGAAGTTGTGGCTTTCGTCCCAATTCTCCATGAAGGATCTAGGAGAAGCTTCCTATATCCTTGGGATCAAGATCTATAGAGATAGATTTAAAAGGTTGTTGGGATTGTCCCAATCCACGTACATTGACACTGTGCTGAAAAGGTTCAACATGGAAAATTCCAAAAGGGGCTATCTTCCAATAGGCCATGGAATTTCTCTTCCTAAGAGGAATTGTCCCTCAACTCCTTAGGAAAGAGAGCACATGAGTAGAGTCCCTTATGCTTTAGCAATAGGATCTATTATGTATGCTATGACATGTACAAGGCCTGATGTGGCTTACTCTTTAGGAGTGGTCAATAGATATCAATCTGATCCCAGTGAGAGACATTGGCAAGTGGCAAAGACCATCCTTAAGTATTTAAGAAATACTAAAGACCTATGTCTCGTCTATGGGGGTTCTGACATGAAACTGGTAGGTTACACTGATTCTAGGTTCCAGTCAGATAGGGATGATAGTAAAAGTGTGTCTGGATTCGTGTTTACCTTAAATGGTGGAGCTATTTGCTGGAAGAGTTCCAAGCAACATACCGTGGTTGATTCTGTCTGTGAGACGGAATACATAGCAGCGTCTGATGCGACAAAGGAAGCAGTTTGGCTTAAGAAATTTATCACTGAACTTGGGGTTGTTTCTAACTTAGTTGGTCCAATCACAATCTTCAGCGATAGCACTGGTGCCATTGCTCAAGCGAAGGAACCTCAATCCCACCAGAAAGCCAAACATGTGCTGAGACGTTACCACCTAATCCGAGAGATCATAGCTAGAGGTGACGTCATTTTACAGAAGATTGACGATAAAGAGAATTTGGCTGACCCATTTACTAAGGCCCTCGGGGTCAAGGACTTTGCTTCACATCGAGAGAAGATGGGTATAGGATATAGATCCGACTAGCTTTAGTCCAAGTGGGAGATTGTTAGGAATAATGTCCTAAAGTCAGTCATATATTGTCTTTCTAGAATTATTTACATACTAGTTATCTTAATAATATTTGGCCATTACATCATATCCATCTTCTCTTATTTTGATCATATTGTAGCTCCTTAGAACAATTGTGTGGGATCATGTGAATGAGGCATGGCCTGATTGTTCTTAAAATCTGTTCGTAACCAAATGATAGAATTGGTACTAGGACGTCAATTCCTTCGAGTAGAGGTTATTGTTTGTCACATAGGTTGGTCGTCCTCATGACCAATGGGTGTTGAGACACCGGTGTGACACACAGGTAGGGTGTGGAGACATGCTTACTGAACATGACTTGTTTACAAGCATTCTATGGTACTTACCCTACTGTCAAAGGATTGCTTGTGGTGCACATGGTTGTAGTATTCCCTTCAACCTGAGACTGCCATATATGCTTGCGAATTACTCCTCATACTTTGGTGCCGGACTACCCGAATTTTTAATTTGGTTACGAAGGGTTACTGGGTGCGAGCAAGTGTCGTGAAGCCAATGTGCAGGACAAGATATGATTGACCTACTCCGGGAATTGGGAGAATGATGTTCTACCTAGTCCTAACTCCTTAAGTCTTTGGCCAAAGCTTTCTGCGTGATGTGTCACGGAGACATGTCGCGATAAGTCATGACAAGATTAGGACTTAATACGGAATATCTAATTAGGGGTTTGACAGTTGACCATGCTCCTAGGGCTGTTTCGGAATATCGAGGGTCATAGGGGATATGCCATAGTGCCTAGGTTCATTGATAGTTGTCTTGCAATTTTTAAGCTTATCCGGACGTCGGGAACCGTTGCTAGATGGTATCTTTGATTAGTACAGATATTGCCCTTGCATTACCGGCTTAAGTTTGAGCCTACGGAGTCACGCAAAAGGTCAAGAATTTTATTGATGGATTGATCTAATATATTTAATTGAGAATTAAATATTTTATTATTTAATTGAGAATTAAATATTCCATTATTTAATTGTGAATTAAATAAAGAAATTAATAATTAATGTATTTGAATATTTAATTAGAAATTAAATATTTAATATTATTTATTAAAAGTTCACAGATTTAATTTCATCTATTTTCTACTAGCACAAAAAATGTGGCATGAATTAAATCTTGGGCTAAATGGGCTAAGAATTAAATAGAGATTTAATTCATAATTGGGTTAAAAGGTTTGGGCCCAATTGGATTGGAGGAAATGAGCATGGGACTTATGAAGGCCCAACTCTTTTTGTTCTATAAAAGGAGAGGTATTGTACGTATTTTTATTAGGGTTACCAGTTTTTCCTACAGAGAAAAATATTCCTCCCCCTTAAAAAACCTTAGCCTCCATCATTATTTTTTTGGCTACGTACGAAGGGGAGGAAGAACAAGCTTCCGCAAGGCTACTCGTCAAGAACACATATTCGTGTCATGAATATCCAGGTACTAATCATGTTCTTTGTGAAATTTTTAATTTACAAGAGCTTGATCCTGGAAGAATTTGTGCAAAAGTTTTGCAAAATTCCTTCATACTCACCAATGGATGACAAGTTTATATAATAGTTCATTGTACATGGAGATTATGACGTTCAAAGCAAGTACTATGTATGCCTTTCTGAAAATGCTGACAGGAGGAAAAATAGAGGAGCAGAGCCTCATCATCCTCATGCCATGACTTAGGGTTTTGGAAAAAGGTTTAGGTGCTATAGTCCCCTCGCATATCAAAACCTTTATTTGGAAAGTTTTCTTGAACACCATCCCAACCCAAGAGAATCAGTATCGTCACAAAATAACATAATCCCCATTGTGCTAGATTTGTGAGCTGGAGAATGAATCTGTGGATCACTTGCTCCTTAGATGCCCTTGGACTAAAAAATTTTGGAGTGTATCTTTCTTTTAGACTTGTGTATTAGAAACAGCAGGCCCATGCATGTATCTTTAGATTGAGCGCTTTATTAAAAGGGCAGTGACATGTGGTTACAATAAGGCAGAGGCGCATGCAATAATAGTCTTCTACTGCCTCAAGTTCATTTGGAAACAAAGGTGTAATGTTGTTAGTGGAACATAAGGAAGTGGAGATCGAGAGCTCTATTTAACAAATGCAACATGCATACTCGGAGTTTTGGAGTATATCTTTTATTTGTGATTCCTATTCCCACTCTAGGATTGTTCAACCCACAGACTTGGATAGATGGTCTTTTCCCCTTAAGGGATCTTTGAAGCTTAATGTTGACGCGACTTTTAAGCCTTCAAATTAGGGAGCCATTGCGTTCATTAGCAAGAATCATGATAATGAAGTCTAGTTTAGGAATGCACACAAAATTTCGTGTCAGAGTGTTGCGAAAGTGGAAATTCTTGTAGTTTGTGAGGCTGTCCTTTTTGCAAAGCAACTGCATTTGAGTAGCATCACTATAGAGAATGATGCTGAGATTATCTTTAAAGCAATTACCTCGCCTGGTCACTCTACTACGTGGAAAGCTGACCGTATCATTAAGGATGTTTGAAAAATTACAGCTGAAATTGAATCCCTTAAATTTTAATGTGTTAGACAATTTGCTAATGCCCTAGCTAACTAGGTTACTTGTATCGCTCTTAGAAATACTCTGGCTTGTAATTGGGTTAGCATTTGCCCCACTCCCCTTTCTTGCCTTCTCTGGAAAGACCACAACCCCACAAGGTTGGATTAGGGACGGCTCAAGAGGTCTAAAGGTCTCAAGCATAAATATAATAGGATGCCTTACACAAAACACACCTATGCAAATAAACTTACACAAGAAACAAAATAAACCTATGAAAATATAAGTTAAAAAACTAGTAACAATAAGAAAATATTTTAAGGCTAAAAGACCCATGAAATGTAAATTAAAAAACTAGTAAAGATAAAGAAAATACTTAAAGGCTAAAGCAATAGCATTTGATATTGATTTGATACTTAAAAGAAATCATTTCTTGGGAGTCCTTGAGAGGGTTCAACAAGAAAAAAAATGATACACATAAATCAAAAAGTAAAAAGTAGAGGCTATGGGAAAAAAATGAATTCTAAAACTCAAAACATTTCTTTTAAAAGATAGAAGTAACGTTCATAATAATTCTGGTGGAGTGGGAATTAGAGAGGGGAAAAAAAAGGATTTTGATAGAAGTAATTGTTGATGAAAATTTTGATGGAGAGAGAACTAGAGAAGAGAAAATAGAGATTTTGGAAAACCAATGATAGGTTGCTTTTGACTAATCAGGAGAGAATAAGATTTATTAGGGATTATGAGGCCTTTTATATTTTTGTTAAAAATAAAACTTATTTAACTTTTTTTATGTTATTATATAAATTTTATTTAAAATTTCTTGAGCTACCCCAGGCTCGGGTGAACAATTTGTATTTTTACGTTCTTGCAATGGAAGCTTTTGAAAAGAAAAAAGAGCAGGTCCCCGAAAGATATGTTGTTACTGTAGGAAGAGACACAAACATTTTGCGGAAAATCAAAAGCGCGAGATCTGCCCAAAAAAAAAAAAAAAAAAAAGAAAAAAAAGAAAAAGAAAAAGAAAAAGCCGGTTGAGTGATGAAATGGCTGAAAACGAAGCTGCAGTGATAGTAGCAGAAGAAGTAGAAGACGACGAGCACGGCTCACGAGACGCTGTACTGCAAAGATACTTCCTTCAAGAATGGAAGACAGTCAAGTCCATCCTAGACGACATCGTTTCCCTCCGACGCGTCTCCGATCTCTCCTCCGTTCACAAGATCCGTTCCATTGTACTCTCTCTCTCTCTCTATATATATGTATACATATATATATATTTATATATTCTTTTAGATTACGTTCTGTAGTTGCAACTTTTGGATTTCTGGAAGTTTCGAAGTTTCTAGAATTGGTTTAATCACATTCCGTGAATGATAATTGTTAATCCGTGAATAGTGTCGTGAACCGAATTATCATTTTCTGTTTTCTATGGGTAACGAATTTGTCACATTTTTGAGAAACAAGTTTTTAAGGGTAGATTGAGAATTGTATCACGATGTCGGTACTTCATGAATCTATTGAAAATACAAAATATTTTAATAACTTCATATTTGTCAGATAGTTATGCTCAATGCACAATGCCTAAGTGAGATAAAGATAATACAACAGATGACACTTGAAAAATTTTGAGAAAGTGCAACCGAATTTGGAGAACCAAGTGTTGTGTTGTTCAAATACGACCTCTAATGATCAATCAAGCTCGAAGGGAAAATCATTTTCAGATTTATAGTTAGACCCCTTTCTCTAAACAACCAAAAACTGACATAAGTTGTGCATAAATCACACTTTAATCACAATACTAATACGTTCATATGTTAATATGACCTCCAAATCCACATCCAGTGTCGAGAATTATAGGAACATTTTGCAAAACATGTCACTTTTGATTTTTCGGCATGTCAGGCCCGATCCATATCCAAAATTTTGGAATGATGAACAGAATTGTTTATGAATTTCTTAAACTTGTGATTGATGCACAACTTATTTGAATTCTTCTCCCCTAGATCGAACCAAATGCTATGCAAATTAGGATTTCAGAAAATTAAGTTAAAATCTGTAGCTAATATTACGCAAAAGTGAATTTTGTACAATGAGTTCTTGTTATGCATTTTTACCAATCTGTGAGACATTGATAGTTACAGATGTGTATCAGCGGCTTTAACTGGTTGTTAGGTGCTCCAATGCCATTGTGTGGTTAATGCAGGTCTTTGGCTCATATTCATTCATAAAGCTTTGATTCTCTTTCACTTCTTTTCTAGTGTAATTGATTTCACGTTTTGGATATATTCTCGCAGACGGACAAGTATCAGGAACAAGGTCAACTATTAGAGCCGTATCTCGAGAGCATAGTTTCTCCCCTGATGTCCCTCGTGCGCTCTAAAACTTCTGAGCTAGGGATTGCTTCTGATGAAATTCTTAATGTGATCAACCCTTTATGCATAATAATCTATTCGCTGGTGACAGTTTGTGGCTACAAGGCTGTTATTAAGTTCTTTCCACACCAAGTTTCTGATCTAGAACTTGCAGTTTCTCTTTTGGAGAAATGCCATGATGCAAAAGCGGCAACATCATTGAGGCAAGAAAGTACTGGAGAGATGGAGGCCAAGTGTGTGATATTACTATGGCTTTCCATATTAGTTTTGGTACCTTTTGATATTTCCTCTATCGACACCAGTATTGCTGATCGAAGATATCTCAGTGGAGATGAATTGCCTCCACTAGTATTGAGGATTTTGGGAGTCTCAAAAGACTACCTCTCTAATGCTGGTCCAATGCGCAGCATTGCTGGAGTGCTGCTCTCGAGGCTTTTGACACGACCAGACATGTCAAAGGCTTTTACCAGGTTTATCTTCTGGAATCTTTAAGATCTACAGTTGTTATCATATGAAAATAGTATGGGTCTATGTGAGTGCTTACTGATTGGGTGAATCTACGAAAGGTGCTAAGGAAATTGCAATTATCTCTTCCGCCTAAATTAAATCTCTTCAGCTAGAGAGTATCAAATTGTTTCTTAAGCCTATCTTAAGGTCATTATGGTTAATGCTAAAGGTATTCCACAGACAGAGTTAAACACATAAATATCTAAGGCTCTAACTAGGCTTTTCTCCTTTGGGCTGGTGAACATCATAGTGCTTATAATCCTCTGTCTTTTCAGTCAGCTAACATAATTAAGGGTTGGCTATGCTAGGTATAACCCTTACTAATAGTTATGATGCCTTTGATGATTGAGCAACAGTATATCTTTTACATATCGTCTGGGGAAGTTTCATTTATTTTTTTCATACCAGTAGATACATGAATGAGGACATACCATTTTTATTTTCAGTTGCAAAAGCAATCACCTTTTTTATCTGTTGAAACTCTATATTAAATCTTTTTTGGTGTTCAAATAAGTTGTTTTCGGAATTAAGATGGTCCTTTGAATAGTGGTTTAGGAATTTTCTACATATATGGTCTTGCCAAAGAATTGAAATTTATGCTTGAATCCTGCGGATTTAACATCAGTCATATAAGAGGAATGTGCTTATAGAACCATAGCTTGACTTGGAAACTAAGTGGCGTAAAACTATTAAAGTATGATGTGAATCTTTATCCTTTTTTGTCTGTGTCCAACTTCTAAGAGCTCAAATTTGGAACCTGGGTCGCTTCATCTATTTCTATGTAATTTTATTCTACAATGCTGCATAACATACATATTTTGTTTTCTATTAATTCTCTTTCAGCTTTACTGACTGGACTCATGAAGTTCTATCTACTACGGCCAACGATTTTACCAATCAGTTTAAACTGTTAGGTGCTGTAGAAGCACTAGCTGCCATTTTCAAGGTCAACTCTTCCCACTTCCTTT
Source organism: Cordia subcordata (assembly GCA_028554755.1). NCBI lineage: Eukaryota > Viridiplantae > Streptophyta > Magnoliopsida > Boraginales > Cordiaceae > Cordia > Cordia subcordata. Next base: position 2,110,456 of record JAPTOF010000005.1, read on the forward strand.
TTAGGGAACATATCGTCATGCCTCATTTGTCTGACAATTAGTTATGAAACTGTATAGTCTATTGATGTTTGTGCTAAAATTCTGTACATTCTATCTGGTTTTGAAGGTATAAGCTAAAGGACATTTTTTGGTTCAGATCAAATTAGCATTTCCTATTAGCGATTTTCATGGATCTTCTTATTGTTCCTTGTTTCAGATAACTTACAGGCTGAACAGTCTCTTCGATAATGGACTCACATAACTTATAATCTTTGATAATGGACTCACATAACTTATAATCTTGTGCATTCAACACTTAGTCGATTACATATATATATTTTTTTTGGGCAGCAGCTAGATTGTGGAATAGTTCATCAGATCTTTACCTTGTCAATTTATTTGGGATGCAGTAATGCATTTGTTCTCCAGGCCCCAAATGCTATAATAAAGATTATTATGGCTAAAGTAGGTGAAAGTGAAATGTATCAATAATGGTTGACTGGAGTAAACGTGTGATGTTTACTTCTCTTCCCCCAAGAGTGCTGCTTGATAATTTACATACATGGAGGAAGAGAATTGGAGTCTCCCAGGTGTTCAATTTGGTAGTCACTACACCTTCCTCTGTTGAGTAGATGTATTCCACCACTTATAATTATATCTGGAGACAATCAACCATATTTAGCAGTGTCTGGCTCCAGTTTTCCAGAAAACAGGTGGTTTAGAGAGGGGACTGGAAGTAGCCACTGCTGGGTGAAGATAACTCGGTTGATTTTTTTTTCTCCTCTCACTGCATCATACATAGAAAACTGTGCTCTATGGATAGACCAAGAATTTCTCCCAAATAAAATTTAAATTTCAGAAATTGTGAATTCATAGTCTGTTGAACTTCATTTAAGAGGTTTAAGGACCAATTCGTACATATTTCCTAGGTCTTCTAGAAAATTGTTTCAAGTGCATAACGCACCATAATCCTCCTCACATCCCCCTAAAAGTTGTTTTCCTTTCCATTCTTGTTCGTCCATGGACAAATTGGTAGCTACGATATATATATAACGTACATCAATTTGTTGTGGTGCAAATGCATTGACATTTACTAGTTCCGCCTTTTAATATATTTCCCTTGTTTGGTTTAGTTTAATAGTGCGCATGAAAAATTATATATTTTTCAGATACGTGTTGTCTTTAGTAGGTAGATTAAGAGCTCATGATGCTAAAGGTGAATATGATTTCTCAGTTAATTAGAATTTTTATGGACCGTGAAGATTGGTGTGGGAACTCATGATGCTAACAGTGAATATGAGAAATATTTCTCAGTTAATTAGAATTTTTATGGACCGTCAAGATTGACTGCATCCCAGTGGCATTGTCGTGGTGAGTTAAGAAATTGACTGACGACACTCACGGTAAATGAAATGTTTGGACGAGTCACTGTAAGATAGTTCAGTTTACCAACCAATCTCCTACATCTCCCTGGATCTTCTATGAGCACCCCTTCATTAGGTACCAATTTCACACTTGGATCCATCGGTGAGTCCCACGGTCTTGAACCGAGCATTCAGCCTCATCAAGCATATCGAGAACATACTTACACTGGGAAATAAAGATCCCCTCTTCAGAATGTGCAACCTTAATACCTAGAAAATAGTGCAACTCCCCCAAATCTTTAGGGCTCGTTTGGATTAGCTTTTTTCAAAAGCACTTTTTTAAACAGCTTTTGAAAAACAGTTTTTTTTGAGAAGTTGAAAAATCTAGCTTCTAAAAAAGTTGTATTTGAGCTTTTTTCAGAATTTTAGCTTTTTTGGAAGCCAAATCAAATAGTTATTGCAAATTTAATGTGACTTTTTCAGGAAAAAAAGTGCTTTTTCCTGAAAAAAGCCAATCCAAATAGGCCCTTAGTTTGAAACTGTCGATCGAGAAATGCCTTTAAATCTGCTATGCCTGTTACATTGTCTTGAGTAATGATAATGTCATCAACATACACAATCAACAACAGTTGTTTGCCAGAAGACAAGTGTTGATAAAACACTGAATGATCAACTCCACATCTTGTCTACCCAAATTCAAGTACAGCTTCACTAAAGCGGCCGACCCATGCTCAGGGTGATTGCTTCAGCCTATGCAAAGACTTCTTCAAACGACACACCTTATGAGACTCCCTCTGAGCAACAAACCTTGGTGGTTGCTCTATATACACTTCTCCTTCAAGGTTCCCAGTGAGAAATGCATTCTTGATGTCAAGCTGATAAAGAGGCCATCGAAACATAGCTGCAAGAGCAAGAAAAATGCGAACAAAGGACATTTTAGCAATAGGAGAGAAAGTATCGTCGTAATCAATGCCATAAACCTAGGTATACCCTTTCGCAACCAAGCAGGCTTTTAGATGGTCGACCGTACCATCTGGAGAGCATTTTACTGTATAAATCCAACGACAACCAACGATAGATTTACCAACTGGGAGATCAACCAAGTCCCATGTATCATTGGACTTTAGAGCAGACATTTCTTCCCTCATAACCTCATGCCAACCTGGGTGTGCAAGCGGTTCTGAGACGTGAGAAGGGACAGTGACAGAAGAAAGGGAAGCAACAAAGGATAGATATGATGTGATACGACATGATAAGACACGAAATGAGAAATGGGATGTTTAGTAGTACAAGAACGAGTACCTTTCCTGAGGGCAATGGGCATATCTAAGTCAGAGGGCTGAGGGATTGGTTCAGGATCTGAAGGAGGCGAGAGGGACGGCATAGGAGCTTCAGTCAATGGCTATTGGTAATGTTGTCGTTGATATGTCTGCAAATCCGGTCGATACAATCGAGACAAGTTAGGGCAGAAAGGGGAATCGACAGTAGATAGGGGAATCGACAGTAGATAGGGTAATAGGGACAGGAGGAAGGGTAAATAAAGGGACAGGGAGCGGCAAATTATCAATCACTATGCTAGACGCTTCAAGAGACGGACCGAAGTAGGACCGAGACTCAAAGAAGGTGACATCTGCACTGAAGAACAATCTATCTAAGTTAGGAGAGTAACGATGGTAGCCATTCTGAGTACGACTATATCCTAGGAAGATGCACTTAGTAGAGCGAGAACTCATTTATCCAACCCAGGTGAGAAATTATGGACAAAACAGACGCACCCAAACACTTTAGGAGGAAGATGATAAATAGGAGGTTCATGAGGACACAATACTAAAAAACGAAGCCTATCATAGGGTACAGACGATGACATTCGATTAATAAGATTATATGCAGTAAGAACAGTATCATCCCAAAAACGAAGTGGAACATTCATATGTAAAAGAAGCGTGCGGGCTGTCTCAATAAGATGCCTATTTTTGCACTCAGCATCTCCATTTTGTTGAGGAGTGTAAGCACAAGAGAATTGATGGAGGAAAGAAGAAAAAGAAGATGAAATATTCCTTGGCATTGTCACTGCATAAGATAATGAATTTTAGCCCCAAACTGAGTATGAATTTCATTCCAAAAAATTTGAAACATAGAAAAGACTTCAGAACGATCTTTTAACAAATATAACCAAGTCATGCGTGAAAAATCATCAATAAAAGTAACAAAATACTTATATCCAAATTTGGAAACATGGCGGCTAGGTCCCCAAATGTCTGAATGAACTAACTTAAATGGGGCAGTTGCCCGCTTATTACTACGATTTGTAAAGGAACTACGATAATGTTTGCCTAGTTGACACGACTCACATAAAACATCATTAACACTATCTAAAGAAGGGACCATTTTCTTCAGACTCGATAGAGATGGATGACCAAGATGACTGTGGACCAAGCTCAGAGATGGGACCGCAGAACAAGCAACTTTGGGATGGACATCGAAGTAATAAAGACCATTGGACTCAAGCCCTGTGCCAATCTGCTCGCCAACTTTCCGATCTTGAATAATCACACCATCAGAGGTAATGGTAATAGAACAGTTAAACAATTTAGTTAATTTGCTGACAGATAATAAATTACAAGAAAATTTAAGGAGATAGAGAACAGAAGAAAGGGTCAAGGATAGTGTAAGATGGGCAGTCCCAACCCCTGAGACAGCAGTGGAGGAACCATCAGCAAGGGTCACAGGGGAATAGGAATTAGATGAGCAAAAATTGGTCAATAAGGAAAGATTACCACTCATATGATCGGAAGCTCCAGAGTCCAGGATCCACTTACCGGAGCGAGAAGATGACTGAGATAAATAGGTAGTAGGGGTAGTGGCATGTGCAGTAGGAGAGGTGGAAGACTGGGTAGCTTGTTGAGATGCTTGAAGTTGAAGGTAGTGCATGTACTGAGATTCAGACAAATTGAAACTACGTGTAGTACTTTGTGATGAAGCATTCTAAGATTGGTGTGGTCTCGACTGATGAAGTGTTAAAGGAATCACCTTGAACAGCATGAGCAACTCCAAATGGTCGACCATGTAAATCTCAACAAGTATCACGAGTATGACCCAGTTTCTGACAATGACTACATTGAGGTCGAGAGGTTTGACCACGTCGACCACCTCCTTTATTGTAACCACGTCCTCTTCCACGGCCTCCCAGGGAAGCATTATCAGTATGTGTAACTGGCTGTGTAAAGAATGCAGAGTCATGTTCAAGACCCTTGGACACACTACCAATACATGCACGGCTCAATTAATTATACGCATCAGGCATTAGGGTTAAAGCTAGAGTTGACAGAATCTGTGATAAATTAGAGTCATATGAAGAGGGAAGACCTCGAAGCATGAGAACCACAAAGAGCTGCTCTTTGTTTCCGAGCAATATCATAGCAAGTAGGAAAAATTTCATTATATTTAGACATCGCACTTTGGAAGCGTCCAAAATAAATGGAAAGACCCTTCTCCTCTAGTTGTATATGCAGAAGATCATTAATGACATCAAAGATCCGACTGATATTGCTGGGATACATCTCTTGAGCCAAAGTCCAAAGTCGTTTGCAAGTGTAACACTGGTGAAATACAACATGCAACTCTGGTTCAATCGATTGAAGTAATAAACTAAGGAGTTGAGCATCAACCTGGTCCCGCAACTGAGACTTCTCCTTTGATAGTTTGGGAGCTTTTTTTGTCAAATTACGAACTAATCCTTGCCCTCGAAACCAATGGGAAAATAATCTTTGGAGGAGGCCATATTTCAACAAGCTAAGTTTAAAGGACAAAGGGGCAAGGAGACAACGTGACCACAAAATAAAGACTCAATACATGGACCAATCACACATAATTAGTGTGTCATTTCCTTTTTGCTCTTTCCTTTTTTTTCTTTTCTTCTTTTTTTTTCTTCCTTTTTTCTTTTTTTTTTGGCTTTCCTTTTTTTTTTTTTTTTAATAAAATGAAGCCTAAGTGTACAAGTCTGTTACCAAGGCAAAAAAAAAAAAGAAAAAAAAAACAGAAAATAATAATTAAAAAAAAAAACAAAGAAAACAACAAATTAAAACTATAAAGCATGAAAAAACTCGTAATCTGGAAGTGGAACTTAGTGTGGAGGAGAGAGAAGAGCGAGACGAGCACGATGGTGGGCTTGGATCAAAACTCCGGCGAAGCTCTGGTAGGGTTCTAGTGACGGCGTTTGTGCTATGTAGGTCGTCGGGGTGAAACGAGTATTTTGGTGGTGGTGGTTTTTGGTTAGTGGCAGCAGTGGTGGTCTTTTTGTGAGTGTTTGGTGGTGGCTAGGGTTTATAATAATATTTATAAGGAGGTCTCTATATATACACGCACACATATGTATGTATGTATGTATGTATATTGTGTATATATATATATATAGATATATATATATATATATATAATAATTTAGTGAATCCTAAGATAAATGTCTCTTCTTGGCTCTAGATACCATGTTGAAAAGAAGGGAGACATTTAAAGCCTAATAATATATTCTCATCTATTAAAATAACGTGTAATACCCTTTATATAGGGTCTATTACAATTGGACAATAAACTATTTTCCCGATGTGGGATGAATACTATTACTACTTCAACAGACTACAATTGGACGATAAACCATTTTCCTGATGTGGGATGAATACTGTTACTACTTCAACAGACTCACATAACTTATAATCTTTGATAATGGACTCACATAACTTATAATCTTGTGCATTCAACACTTGGTTACATATTTGTTTGGGTAGCAGCTAGATTGTGGAATAGTTCATCAGATCTTTACATTGTCAATTTATCTGGGATGCAGTATTGCATTTGTTCTCCAGGCCCCTAATGCTATAGTAGAGATTATTATAGCTAAAGTAGGTGAAAGTGAAATGTACCAATAATGGTTGAGTGGAGTAAACGTGTGATGCTTACTTATCTTCCCCCAAGAGTGCTGCTTGATAATTTACATACATGGAGGAAGAGAATTGGAGTCGCCCAGGTGTCCAATTTGGTAGTCACTGTACCTTCCACTGTTGAGTAGATGGATTCCACCACTTATAATTATATCTGGAGACAATCAACTATATTTAGCAATGTCTAGCTCCAGTTTGCCAGAAAACAGGTGGTTTAGGGAGGGGACTGGAAGTCCACTGCTGGGTGAAGATAACTCGGTTGATTTTTTTTTCCCCTCTCACTGCCTCATACATAGAAAACCGTGCTCTATGGATAGACCAAGAATTTCTCCCAAATAAAATTTAATATTCAGAAATTGTGAATTCATAGTCCGTTAAACTTCATTTAAGAGGTTTAAGGAGCAATTTGTATATATTTCCTGGATCTTCTAGAAAATTGTTTCAAGTACATAATGCACAATAATCCTCCTCGCATCCCCCTAAAAGTTGTTTTTCTTTCCATTCTTGTTCGTCTATGGACAAATTGGTAGCTACGATATACATAACATGCATCAATTTGTTGTGGTGTAAATGTACTGACATTTACCAGTTCTGCCTTTTAATCTATTTCCCTTGTTTGGTTTAGTTTAATAGTGTGCATGACAAATTATATATTTTTCGGATACGTGTTGTCTTTAGTAGGTAGATAAAGAACTCATGATGCTAACGGTGAATATGATTTCTCAGTTAATTAGAATTTTTATGGACCATGAAGATTGGTGTGGATGTATTATGTTGTTACTAGTGAGAAATTAAGTCTCATAACATGTCTAATATGGCTCATGAGAAAGAATTTATCCCAGTTAGCTAAGCCCAGAGAATGGTTATAGTGTGAAATTAAGACAATGGTGCAGGAGAACAAGTAAAGTCAAATGTCCTAAACATAAGAAGAAGTCATTTGCACTGTCCCTCTTACCATCATATGGACACTTTCAGATGAACTACATCTGTGGGCTTTTGAAGGGAATGAGTTGTCTTTCTCTTTTCTGAAAAGTAGATGGTTAATAAATAAATATAACTAACTTCTCTCTAAAAGCATAAGCTTTTAGATGAGGTAGTCACTTAATAGGTTCACACTTGCTAAATCAAGCGATTGCATAATTAATCACCTAGAATGAGGGGAATACATTACCATTAGATCCTAAAATCTTGTCACCTTTAAATTTTAATGCTTGCTTGCTACTTTCCAAATCCATGACTGCTTCAACTTCTTTTCAGCAACTAAACTCGATTATGCATTTCCCTTTTCAATTTTATTTTTCAATCCATGTGATTGTCATTTGGATCATGTATATTCCATGTTAACATTAAATTGTGTGATTTTTGTCTTGCAATTTTTTCTTTTATCTGTGGAGCTGAAGATCTCAGGTTTTCTGAATGTCATTCTTTTATTGCAGACTGGCAGCCCCAAACTGTTAGTTGATGTGTTTCCTATTGTTTGGAATGACACATCAGCCTTGATGAAGTCTAATACTGCATCTCGGAGTCCTTTGCTTCGCAAATATCTTGTAAAGCTAACGCAGCGTATTGGTCTCATTTCCTTGCCCCATCGTGCACCATCTTGGCGTTATGTGGTTAGATAAGTTACATTTCCAACAATGTGTAGTTTCAGATTTTGGTTTGGTAGTTGTTATGCGTCTTTGTTCATTTGAAGGACTGCGGTGCATATTGAATAGATCTTTTTTGGTCTTAGCAGTTTGAAGACATAACTTTGATGTTTTGGTCTTAGCAGTTTGAAGACATAACTTTGATGTTGAACCTACAAAGATGTTTGAATTAGCTTCGTAATTTTGTTATGTTAAACTACTTAACCCCCATCTCCCTATAAATTTGGTGAATGAGATCACTTGTAATCCAAGTAAGCCTCGCATAGAACATTCTAGATCTGCACTACCTCCTTAAACACCTCTTCTCATGCTCGATGGTTTTCATTTTGTTTTTTTTTTTTTTTTTGGGGGGGGGGAAGGTGTGCAAGTAGATATGCATCAAACAAAAAGAAAAGGTCTAAGGAACAAATTTATGCAGAAGGATCCCATATAGATGAATTAATAAAATGAAGTGAGCATAGGGGTGGTGTGCTACTCAAGTATTGGGTTGTCTTCTGAAATTCACATGCAATTCAAAGATGAAAGTGGTGGGAAGAATGGTGAACAACTGAGGAAAAGAAATAATTTATCTGGAACTAGAAGAACTAGCAACCTTCTCAAACATTGTTCACATTACTTGATCAAATTGGAATGATTTAGAGGAGACAACCTTTTTTTTCGGTGTTATTTTTTCACTCTTGCTGATTACTATAGAAATTATCTCAGTTGATTATAATTTCTGTTGTCTGTATTGCTTAATGTATTCTATCTGAAAGTGCTAGCTCACTGAAGATGATGATACTTTCATTAGCCCATTATTTCATTCTGAAACTGCATATAACGTGGTTGAACCAGAATGAAGTGAAATTGATTAATCTGTTTTTATGATGATTATCATTTATCATGATGTAGCTAAACTTTCCTAATAATGCACAAGAAAATTTGACACAATACCTTACATGTATCTTTGATAAAACATTGTCCTGGTCAAACAAAAGATACAAAACCTTTCATGTATTGTTGACAAAATGTGAACTTGCTGAGACAAAGGAGATACACTAGAGCATATTGATCTAGATCCATTTGCAAGTCACAAGATGAAGAGATCTATGCAGAAATAGGTTCCTCCGAATGCAATGTATGCAATAATGTAAAATATTCATTTGTATGTTGTTATCATGAGATGATAAATGATCTGGTCATATGTTGTAGATTGATTCTTCTTATTCACCATTGAATACTTACATGATGGATAAATGAACATTCACTCCGGCGTCTTCTGGTGTCTTCTTAATCTATTTAGTATACTTCAGGATTCGTCCTTAGGGAGCTTCATTATTTCTTTAACTGCTATCAAGTCCCCAACAATGTATTCAGTCTTCATGCTTGTCGTTCAATATAGGGAAGAAACAGTACTTTGGGACAGCATATTTCATTTGATGGAACAAGAAATACCGATCATCACAACCATGCTTTAAATGTGGACTTTCCCAGCTCATATCAAGATGCAAGCAATCTGCAAGAGGAAGAAATGGATGTACCTGAAATAATAGAGGAGGTTATTGAACTCTTATTGTCTGGATTGAGAGATACGGTATGTCCAAAGGGTGAGATTCAATCACGAGTCTGAATGTCTGCAGTTTTCTGCACAATAATGTTCTTGTTGACCTTTATCTCTCTTCTTCACTGTTGTTACCTTTTTTGTTTCTCTTTGGAAAGTTATTTAGAAGTGTGGCATATATCCTTATGTTTGTTAATGAGAATATAAATGCAAGGGATATAATACTCTGCTTTCGAGAATAGTTGCCAAAATTAAAAGAGTGAAACCAAAATGTGCAATTCGTGGTCCTAACCTCTTCTGGCTATGCACAATATCCCAATTATCATTTAGAATCTTGGATTTCTGCTCATTTGTTTTATTGAATACCCAACCTTGGTAATTTCATGAACCTTATTTAAGGTTTAGCCTTTCTTACATATATCCTCTTTCTGGGGTGGGGTTTGTGGTAATACAGTCAAATAGAGAGACTTATATTTTGGAATAATCAATGAAAATATAGTTATTTAACTTCCTATGTAGGATATGCAATTTCCGCCTTCTGGCATTATATATACTCTTATGAGTCTAGATGCCTGTGGATTGATCTTGTTAGCATTTCTAAAAAGTTGTGTACCTGAGAGCAATTTATTCATCAAGGTACTTTGCTTCACTTTTTTATGTTTTTTTGTGTTAAGGATATGTTGATGTATTTTGTGGAGCAACTGCAGTTAGTGGTAATCATAATTTCTGATGATCACTTTTCAGGATACCGTTGTACGTTGGTCTGCTGCAAAAGGTGTTGGCCGCATCGCTTCACGTTTAACTTATTCTCTTGCTGATGAGGTCTTGTCCTCTGTATTAGAGCTCTTTTCGCCTGGTGAGGTATGCTGGTGTACTTGTTTTAGAGCTCTTTTCACCTGGTGAGGTATGCTGGTGTACTTGTTTGTACTTACATCATAATCTATTGAAAGGCAGTTCTGTCAGTTTCCTCATGTTTAATTTCAGATGTTTGTGTTAATACAATAAATAAATAAATCATGCTGTGCTTGGAACAAACTTATTATAAGATGCTTATTTTATTGATGTGAATGAGGTTATTTTTATTTCCTCTATTTTATCTTTTATCTTATCACAAGCATCTTATGAAAATTCAAAAAAAAAAAAATCATACTTTTTATCTTATAAGATATAAACAATCCATTCTTAACTTATTTTTTACAACTATAAATAAGACATCTTATCACAAGTATGTTATGACAATCTAAATTGAACCATACTTTTTTATATAGAACATCAAATAAGACAAGTATCTTATAATAAGCTTATACCAAACATAACATTGAAATCCTCCCGATAAGCTTGAGCTTTTAGATGAAGTAGTAATTTCAGTATCGTGTCAGCCCAGGTTATTGGTTCGAATCTCACCGCCACCTATTTGAAACATTAAAATTGTCAACATGCAAGGCTCAAGAATAAATCATGCCCGGATGTTGGGGGGCGTGTTAAGATAATACATAAATACACTAATATTCTTTTTATAAGATTAAGCTTTTAGATGAGGTGGTAACTTAAATGGTTTGAACCTAGTTATTGTTCTTGTTATTCTATGCTAACAAGTTACCATCTAAAAGGGAGATGGCTCATGGCATGGTGGTTGCTTGGCATTGGCCGAATTGGCACGTCGAGGGTTGCTCCTACCCATCAACTTTCCCAAGGTTGTGCCTGTTGTAGAGAAGGTGTGTCTTTTTTTCCATTTAGTAATCTGTTTCTTTTTGCAACTGGAGTGTTATCTGTTGTGGAGTAGGTCAAAAAGAGTATTTCTGTGGCATACTCTCGCTGTCAAGCTTCTAAATCTCTTTGTTCTCTCTTTACATTAGTATCTTGGTGATTTGTCTGCTTAATCTCATACTGGAACGTAATGCTGCTGGTATTGATGTAAGACTTATCCCGTGCTTCTTGCTTTCAATAAGCTTAAGTGTTACTTGACTACTTATGTAGCCCAGGTGACCAATTAACTGGCATGTCACCTGCAGCAGACTTTATCCTTTCCCCTTTTGCTATTGTTTGGGTTGTTTGGTCTGCATAAAGGGAGATGGCATTGCCTTGTGCACATTATACATGTAGTCAATAGTTCTTTTTGTCGATCATTTGCGCTGTTGAGATTACTTTTTGGTCTTTGAACATATCGATAAAGGTCTGTCATTCTTTTCTGAATCTTGAGTATATTCATACTTGTTTCTTCTAGTTTTATTCTGTTTCACCATCTTGCTGAAATTTCAGCTAGAAATCCCAGTCCTTTACAGATTGATTCATATCATTTCCCTGTTTTTTACTAAAGTGATTTTTGTCTTAACGGTCGTATTCGAAACACTGGCTACTATTGCCATGCCTTTATGATTTAAAAGAACCTACTAGGAAATATTTTTTGGACCAGGCACTTCATTATGACATTCGGAGAGGTCCACATAGCATTGGATCTCATGTACGTGATGCTGCAGCTTATGTTTGTTGGGCATTTGGCCGTGCATACTATCATACAGATATGAGAATTATACTGGATCAGCTTGCTCGGCACCTTCTGATATTGGCCTGTTATGATCGTGAGGTAACTTACAAAAAGATATCAGATTTCGCCTTTCCAGTGTGAGAATGTTTATAAAGGTGTGTGACTACTCTTGAATGGAAAAAGAATTTGATGCCTGTATGTTATTGGTTAGGTTAACTGCAGAAGAGCAGCAGCAGCTGCTTTCCAGGAGAATGTTGGAAGACAAGGGAATTACCCCCATGGCATTGATATTGTGAATACAGCTGATTATTTTGCCCTCTCTTCTCGTGTTAGCTCATATCTTCATGTGGCTGTCTGCATTGCACAATATGATGGCTACCTTTATCCTTTTGTTGATGAATTGCTGCACAGTAAGATCTGTCATTGGGTATGTTCTATTCAGCACTAGTATCTGATTTATTTTTATGTGTAACCTTATAAAAATAGTATTGTATTTCGGTTTTCAATCTAAATATTTTTTACTCAATTGTATGAATGTGGTGCTTTTGTTTTCTTGGTGGTTGTTATTGGCTCCACAGCTAATGATTATGTGCCTTGATGTTGGCATCTGTAGGACAAAGGTTTGAGAGAGCTTGCTGCCAAGGCTCTTTCTGCACTTGTAAAGTATGAACCTGCTTACTTTGAAATAGCTGTTCTGGAGAAATTAATTCCTTGCACATTGTCATCAGATTTGTGCATGCGCCATGGTGCAACTTTAGCTGCCGGGGAAGTCATTTTGGCTCTACATGAGCATGGCTATGTTCTCTCAACAGGTTTTTACTGTTATTGATTAAACTTCTGACCTATTGTTGGAGCTACAGTTGAAACTTAGATTGTTGATCTTTTAGCAAGTGTACGTTTTGCTTTACTCTTTCCAGTGTGAAAATGTGGGGGCTGTTTGGAATAGACTTACCTTAAATCTGAAATCTTATAAGCATCTCATCTTATAAGTGTCTGATAAGATATAAGTGTCTAATATAATAAGATTGTTTTGGTTTGTACTTAATTGTCTAAGCTGAAATGTTGTCGTAAGTTAGAGGGTGTTTGGCTTCGCTTATTTTAGGTGCTTATAGGCACCTAGAAAAAGGTACCTTCTTGCATACTTTTTATTATTTGCTGCTTATAAGCACCAAATAAGCAAAGCCAAACAGCCTCTTAATTTGACAATAATGCCCTTAAGACTGTTTGGTTTGTATGTATTAATAGTCTAAGCTGAAATGCTGTAGTAAGTTAATTTGAGGGTAATGTCGTCAACTTTGAGTGATGATGATGCAATTTTATGATTGAACGATAAATCATAAAGTATAAAGTATCAATACAAATTGATTTTTATTTTTAGTTTCTAAAATTTTTGTTTTTGTATAACTTTGTATTTTTTAATTTTTAATTTTTAAATTTTTAAATTTTTATTTTTTAATTTTAATTTTAATTTTTAAGATTTAATTAATGTTTTAGTTTTTTAATCTTTAAATTTTTTATTTTCTAATTTTTTTACTTTTTTAATTTTATTTTAATTTTTAAAATTTTTAATTTTTTAATTGAGGGTATTATGGGGAGTACAAATGTTTTATACATTTTCAAAATACCTAACATGCCCCAACTATTGCTTATAAGACAAAAGAATCAAAAACCCATCTTACTTTTTATAACTACAAATAAGGCATTATGAAAAGTATCTTATAAGTAGTTTATAATAAGTTGATAACAAGCAAAACTTTTCCGTATAAGTCATCAAATAAGATAAGTGTATTAAAATAAGCTGTTACCAATGGCAACTGTAGACTTCGCCATAAATCTTCAGATTTATGTTGATGTAAGTAGTATTATTGGAATAATATATATGGATTTAGTTTTCTCTTTCTGATTAACACTTAACAACAAATTCTGCTCCTTATCTCACTGTCGAATTATTAAAGTGAAGTATTAGAAAGGCACGGTTCTGGAGGAACAAGTAATACTTTGCTGCTTGCTAAGTATTAAGTTGATCGGCTCTTGCTAATTGTGTTTTTAACCTGGTGATTCAACTGCTGAATAATGTCAGATGGATGAAATGGATAAGATTCTTTCTGGAGTAATGTTATGCTCATCCTTGAAATGTCAAATTTAATAGTTGTCATCCTGTACTTGTCTGATCTCAACTGCTGAATAATGTCAAAAGGGTGAAATGATAAGATTCTTTCTGGAGTAATATTATGTTCATCTTTCAAATGTCAAATTTATTAGTTGTCATCCTGTACTTGTCTGAGCTTGAACTCTCCTACCATATAGAGAAAGTTTGTCAAAAATAATAGATTAAATTGTCAGAGTTTATTATAATAAAACTACCAATTAATATCTCCAATTAAGATTTTTACCTCCAACTTGTGATTAGAGTACCTTGGTTATCATCCTGTTGAGTTTGTCTATGCAGAGAAAGGGTTAAAATCTTTCTTTTAATTCCACCTGAACAGATATGCAGAAAAAAGTTGCTGCTATAGTTCCTGCAATTGAGAAAGCACGACTTTATCGTGGAAAGGGTGGCGAGATAATGCGCTCTGCTGTTTCCCGCTTTATTCAGAATATCTCACTAGCACATGTACTTTTGACAGAAAAAATAAAATGTAGTCTTCTTGATACCCTAAACGAGAATTTGAGGCATCCCAATTCAAATATACAGGTCTTTCTTTTAGTTCATGAACTCCTTTGCTGACTGGTTTTTAATGTTAAATTCCTGAAATGTGATTCTTCTTACCGCACGCAGAATGCTGCCGTTGAAGCCTTAAACCACTTTATTCCGACTTATCTTGTAACCACCGAAAATAAATGCATTATGGACATTGTGTCAAAGTACCTTGAACAGCTCACTGATCCTAATGTTGCTGCAAGACGAGGATCTGCATTGGCAATAGGTGTTTTACCTTTCGAATTTCTCACTGAAAGATGGAAGGATGTACTGTCAAAGCTTTGTATTGCTTGTGCAATTGAGGTATACCATTTCAGCTGCCTTCATTTCTGAGTTTTTCCCTGACACCACCTTCGCCTCAATATTATCTAATATGCAGGATAACCCTGATGATAGGGATGCTGAGTCAAGGGTAAATGCTGTCAAAGGACTCGTCTCAGTGTGTGAAACTTTAACTGAGACAGAAAAGCATTATGATTTCTTTTCTGAAGAACATAGCAGGTCTCTATATCTCTTCATTAAGAATGAAGTCATGCAGACTCTCTTTAAAGCTCTTGATGATTACTCAGTAGATAACAGGGGTGATGTTGGTTCTTGGGTCCGTGAAGCTGCTATTATTGGTCTTGAGAAGTCTACTTGCATACTTTGTAAGAAGCATTCAATGTGTTCTCCAAGCACACAAGGATCTGATTCTGAGCCTTGGAATAAAAATAGTTTGGATGATAACAAGGCAGAATCATTTTTTGATGCAAACCTGGCAACCAGTTTAGTTGGAGGAATTATCAAGCAAGCAGTAGAGAAGATGGATAAGCTGCGAGAGTTGGCAGCAAAGGTTCTTCGAAGAATTTTGTCCAGTGGAGTACTTTTTGTACCATTCATACCTTACAGGGAAAAGCTTGAATCTATAGCATGTGATGAAACAGAGTTAGAACGGGGGGTGAGTTGAATCATTTTATCCAATATAACAGTGAATATTTGGTCTTATAACACAGTTTTCATTTTCTATTTGTATGCAGGTGCCCACTTTCTTATATCCTCGTTTTGTTCAGTTACTTGGGATTAATGTCTATAGTAAATATGTAGTATCCGGGTTGGTTGTTGCTGTTGGTGGGCTACAAGATTCTTTGAGAAAGGCATCTCTAAGTGCTTTGCTAGAGTATCTTCGGATGTCAGAAACAGAAGGCCTGAATGACTCGAGGGAATTTAGTCTGAGTGAAGACATCCTTTGGGTTCTCCAGACGTACAAAAGATGCAACAGAGTCACTATACCCACTCTAAAGGTAAATTCAATTTGGACATCACTGGCACAAAGCCAAAATAAATAAATTTTACTTCAGTGGTCGATCTGTAATTCGTCTTTCTTTCCAAATCTAGAGGCCAATATTGAAGCTTGTGCTCAAAGTTCTTATCTGATCATTGCTTGTGAAGAAAATGGGTCATAAGTAGTAATTACTTTAGCAGAATGCTTACTTGGTTCAAGGGATATCGAGTAATAATAGAAACTAGAAACAAGTTTAAGCCTTCATGCTTTAGTGTCCTGTATTTGCTTTTCATGTTTTATAAAGATGTTATTGATTCTTGTTGACTCATGTATATTGGTGAGGAGGATGACGAGCATTTGTTAGACTGTAAAAGCCATGTGTTTATTGTCAATTAAGCTTTAAGGTGCCATCTCAAAGAGCAGCAATGAAAGTACATAGTGTTTTAGATGTTTTCTTGTGCTTTTACACTTCGATCTTGTACAAGTACGAAGATGACAAATAGATGAAGATTAGAGAATGGTATTAGACTTCACATGTATTTTCTTCAGAGTTGATGGTATGATTGTCTAATCTTTATTGCTTTCTTCTAGTGCATGTTTACTTACACTGCTAAGAGCCCTAAATACACGCTCGTCATTTTGTTAGATAATCTCTTTATTTTGTACTAGGTTTCTCACAATGATCTTCCACGATTTTGATTGTTTCCTTCTATATTGCAGACCATTGAGATTCTTTTTAGCAAAAGGGTGTTCTTAAACGTGGAGGTTAGTAAGTTATCATTTTTCTTACGGATAAGATGCTGAATTTTCTGGCACTCTATTAGATAGCCACACATCTGGTCTGTTCACTTTTTATGCGTGAGTCAAGCCTAGCTAACTAATATTTACTGGAATGTTAGGAAATCGTTCTTATTTACAGTCTTCTGTAGCATTTTCGTTAGTGAATGACTTGCTTGTGGAAGTCAAGTTGATACTTGTTAGTCTTTTCAGGGCCATACATCAGACTTCTGTGCTGGTGTTTTGGATTCTCTCAGTACAGAGTTGAAAGGATCAAAGGATTTCTCAAAGTTGTATGCTGGGATTGCAATACTTGGGTACATAGCTTCATTGTCAGACCCAATCAATGTTCGGGCATTTGCCTATCTTCTTTCCTTCCTGTGCCATCGATATCCCAAGGTATGCAGGCGAACAAAACTTTTGAAGAACTTCTTCATATTACAATTCCAACAGATAAATGCTAAATGTGTATATGCAATTCGTAGAGATGATGTTTCCTCAAATCAAATAATATTGCTTGATCAAAATTAATAAAAAATTAGAATAACCATTCCTGGTATGCTTTCAATTTGTCTTTGCAGATTCGCAAGGCTACTGCTGAACAAGTGTATCTTGTCCTACTAGAAAATGGAAATCTGATGGTGGATGACAAAGCAGAAAAAGCAGTTGAAATTATTGTGGAAACTTGCTGGGAGGGTGAGTTAGAAGAAGCTAAAAGGAAAAGGCTACAACTAAGTGATATGGCAAATGTAGAAGTGGCTGAACTCATGAAAGCCGGCTCTGCAACATCAAACAAGGTTGTAGAACTGAGGCCTATAACGACTGATGAAAATGAATCCTACTCTTCTCTAGTTGGATCTGCTGGATTTTAGTGAAGCTTCACATGAAATCCACAAAGAAGGTTCTTTGGTTGCAAGAAGTATGTCAATAGTGAAGGACTTCACTGGGGTTGATCCACCAACGCATGATTGTGGCAAAAACAGTTGCCAAGGTATTTGAGGAATAAGACTGAATTGATCAAGCAACAAAGGAAGGACAGAAACGTCTGAAGGTGATGCTGAGGCTTATTTCCTTTGGGGATGAAGATCATCATTCTGTGGTTCAGTTGTTGATATTTGTTGTTGTTTGTTTATTTATTTTTGTTTTTGTTTTGTGGTGCATATTTTAGTCTGAGATTGGATATTCTGGGTATATGTTATTTGTTTGTTAGTGTGTTAGATTGCCATGGTGTTTTGGAACCGGGGTGTTTCGGCAAATCTTATTGCTCTGTTTTACTTTTCTGATCCAATAATATTATCAACAATTTGCACTATGAATCTGTTCGACGTGTGATGAGAAAATATGTTCGTTCTATACATATTCTTAAAGCAATTACCAGGCCCACCAGGTTTTTTCCTGCTCATTTTTACTTGTCCACTAGTATCTTCCTGCATATGTTCACATCAATTCTTTTAGCCAAGTTTGCTGATTTGTCACCGTTGGGTCAATTGGCCATTTACGGTTAGGTTTGTATCTTGGTTGACAATACATGAAAAAATATTTGCCTTTGGCTTGCAAGCACACGCGTGCTGTCCTGCTTGCATAATGTTAGCATGCGTGTTTTGATTATGAATATGGATGTATTCGTTTATTGATAATTAAACTAATTTCTATGTGCTTTGGAGTTATGTGTCTAAATGAGGAAAAGCAATAAGGGATACAAAGTGGACTTTGACAAAGAAAAAAGATGGCTTACAACTCGAGCTTCGGGTATCCGGAAGAGGTTCAGAAGCTTGCAGTTACCGAGGGCTTGTTTGGAAGTGTTTTTGTTTGTTCGTTTGTTTGTTTCTTTGTTTGTTTGTTTGTTTTTTTAAATAAAACAATTTTTGAAAATAGTTTTTAGAAACAAAAGAAAAGAAAATTTGTTTAGGTAGAAGATAAATTTATTTGTTTATCTTGCATTAAAAAGATTATTACACTTTTTTTTTCTCTATTTTTGATTTTTTCCTCCAATATGTACATATTTATATGGAGGCATATATATATACACACTTATGTATACATATATATACACACACTTAATACACACACACATACAAACACACACGTGTGTTTGTGTGTGTGTTTTAGGAGGGACCAGTTTAGGTATGGGTTGGGTAGCTGGAGCTGGGGATGAGGGTGTGGGTTGGGGTAGGGATGTAGGTTAGGTGGGAAGAAGATGGGTAGGGGTGGTATTATTTTCTAAAACATATGAAAATAGCAAAAATGTGTTTCCACTTCTTTGTTTTAAAAAAAAGCTTTTCTAAAATTAGTTTTAAAAAACAATTTCAAGAAACAATTTGCTAAACAAGTTTTTATGTTTTTTTCTTTTTTGGTTTTGTTTTCAAAAAAAAAAAAAATTAATTTTGAAACAGTTCCAAATAGGTCTCAAGTTTTTCTTTTAATTTGTCTTTAGATCTTTCTTTGTAAGAAATTATTTAGATTCTAGGTTATTTGCTCATTATTTTTTGAAGTATGGCTCTTGAGAAGGTTTTAAAAAACAAGCCTTAAAAGTATTTTCAGTACTTCAGAAGTTTTCAGAGAATATTTTTGAAAAGAATGATTTTTGCCTAATAGGTGAAGCCATGTGGTCGACTGTATGGAGCATACTTCAATCATTTGGTGAGCTAGAGGAGTTGGTTTGCTTGAGCACTAGGTTGATTGGACCGATTGCTTGATTGATCATCAACAATTAAGGGCTTTTCCAATCTAGACATGCGGTCAAGGCATGCTGTCAATTGCCGTGTAAGCACCTTGACTGCCAACGACATTTATTAAAAAAAAGTATACTTGTTAACTAGCGGTTGCAAACCTTTCTATATATAGCAATTGATCGTTAT